>OY728153.1:431973299-433310699 GCA_963277665.1 Viscum album | reverse complement strand
ATCAGTTTTTTAATACAAACACACACTAATATATATATATATAAATATTTATCACTACTAGAAAATTAGGTTATAGCCACGGTTTGGAACCGTGGCTATTAGACCACAAACTGGGGCTGGTATTGTCGCGGATATAGGGCCAAACCATTAGCCACGGTGTCGAACCGTGGCTATAGCCCTATAGTCATGGTTTCGAACTGTGCCAATAGCCATATAACCACGGTATCAACTCTAACTATAGACCTATATCCACGGTTAAAAACCGTGGATATAGGCCTATATCCACAGTTTCAAACTGTGGCTATTGGTTTGGCCCTATAGCCACGACAATACAACCAACAGTTCAATGAACTGTGGGTAAAACCTTTCCTGTTTCATACAAATAACCAACCCCCCTGGACAACAGCAACCCCCCATCCCTTTCACCCCTTACACTCCCCCTTGTAAACATCATGCCCCCCATACAGGACCACCTTGATAGCACCCCCCCCCACCCCCTGCTAGACCCCCTGGACAACACCCCCCCATCCTGGATCCCCCTAGACAACAGCCCCCCCTCTGCTGGACCCCCCTTAACAACCCCCCCCCCCCTTATTGGACCCCCTAGACAAAAGCCCCACTAATGGACCCCCCTGGAGAGCATCCCCCCCTGTTGGACCCCCCTTTCACCACCCCTACTAGACACCCCCCCTTGAACCCCTATTAGACACCCACCCCCTAGACAACACCCTCCCCCCAAACACACACATCCCTTTCACCCCTTGCACACCCCCTTGCACCCCCTTGCACACCCCTTGCACCCCCTGGATAGCAGCCCCAGCCCCCTGGATAGCCCCCCCCCCCCCCCCCCCGCTTGACACCACCTCACTGGACCCCCATGGGCAGTAGCATCCCCCTACTATACCCCCTTGACAACACCCCCCCCCCCACGCTGGCCCCCCTTGCACCACCCCTACTGGACACCCCCCCCCCCTTGCACCCCTGCTGGACACCACCACCCCCTTGCACCCCCTAGACAGCAGCCACCCCCTCCCCCCCACATACATCCCTTGCACCCCTTGAACAGACCCCCTTGCACCCACTTTCAAACCCCTTTCCCCCTACTAGACCCCCTGGATAGCAGCCCCCCACCTCCTGTTAGACCACCCTAGATAGCATCCCCCCCCCCCCCGCTGGACCCCCTGGACAGCCACCCCCCTGCTGGAACCCTTGCACATCAGTAGCCACCTACTGGACCCCCGGGACAACAACAGCCCCCTAATGAGCCCCCCTGGACAACAACCCCCCAGTTGGACCCCCTGGACAGAAGCCCCCCCCCCCCCCCAATGTTGGATCCCCCAGGATGGCATCCCCCCCCCCTGCTGGACCACCCTTGCACCACCCCTGATGGACACCCCTGGCACCCATGCCCCCCCCCCCCGCACCCCCCCTGGAGAGAAGCCCCCTCCCCCCCCCCCCACAAACACGTCCCTTTCACCTCTTGCACATACACCCTTTCACCCCCTTCCACACTGCTTTCCCACCTACAGGACCCCCTAGATAGTAGCCCCCTCTGGACAACAGCCCCATCCCCATGTACAACAGCCCCTCGTTGGACCCCTCTAGACAGCCCCCCCCCCTGCTGAACACCCCCTTGAGAGTAGTGCCCATGCTGGACCCCCTAGATAGCAGTCCCCTTGCTGGACCCCCCTCGACAGCACCCCCCCCCCCCCGCTTTTGGACCCCCCTGGATAAAAGCCCCCTTGTTGTACCCCCTGGACAGCCCCCCCTGATGGACAGTAGCCCCCCCTACACATCCCTTTCATATGTCCTAAGGGATCCTTAGTTAAGCACAATGACCAAGCAGGTGAGCTTCAGACATTTCCCTTAAATGTACCTACTAAATCATAACCTGTAGAGGCTTCATTACTTGGTTTTGAGAGAGTTTTTTCCCCAGTACCATCAGATTTTGTATCCATATTATATTAATAATATTTCACAGAAAGACTTCTTTTAGATTTCAGTGGAATTTTGAGTTATCAGGAACCTTATATTGTTGCATATACATCTAGTTCTCCACCTCCCTCGACATTAGTTGATGTTGATTTGAACTAGTCTATATTCAAGTAGTATCTCCATGTTTTTATAGGTTATGTTAATTCATCTCATCAGGATTAATTGAGGACGATTCTATAGAATGGGTTTTTAAGGAATAGGTTGACCAGTTTAAAGTGATGACAACACTGCTCATGCAATTCATGGAGGAGAAGTTTTCTTTAGTAGTATGGATAGATGAGGAAATATTTTTATAAACATTTTCAATCTTATAAAGCCTTTCTTATATGTATCCAATACTCTAGTGGCAGCCGGTTGAAAGTAAAAAGTGCAACAGTAAGGTGAACTCCAAAGTCCGCACTGCTACAGTTGTCAAAGTTGCTACAATTCCTGATAATTTGGACGGGGGCCTTCGTCCCCCGGACCCCTGGAGCAGGGGCGTGTTTCCCCCTTAAACCCCCAACAATCTCACCGTGGAGCTCGACCCGCGACACTTGAAGGCCACAAGCATTCGTCCTTACCGGATTGGGCTACACCAATCCAACAATCTCCCTTGTTGCATCTCTTAATGAGAAAGAGGTTAAGAGTTCCCTTTTTATCTAAATATTGATAGTGTGGCTGGTTCTGATGGGTTCAAAAATTAATTCTTTATGTTCTACCAGGACATAGTTTGTGATGTACTCCTTAACGCTATGAGGGAGTTCTTTAACCATGCCTCAGTTCCATATGGAATCAAATCCAATTTTATTTCCCCCATCCAAAATATGTTAAATTTTGTCGATGTAAATGATTTCAGAACTATTTCTATAGGGAATACATTTCCATAAAAAATTATAAAAATTATTTCTATGAGGTTAGGTCCCATTACTCGTGGGTTTATCTCTTCAAATCATCCCCCCCCCCCCACATAGATAGCCCTTATACACCTACGTGGACATCCCCCCTAGACACCCAACCTGCCCCCTGCCCTAACCTACAGACCCCCCCTCCCCCGGACAGCCCTTGGACACCCCTGGACATCCCCTCCTAGACACCCCACCAGTACCCTCCCCCATTCCTACAGACCCATCGGCACACCCCGGACATCCCATGGACACGCCACCTGCACCATGCCCTATAGACCGCCCTCCCGGACAGCACTTAGACACCCGCATGGACAACCCCTCTTAGACACCCAACCTGCATCCTCCCCATTCCTGGAAGACCCCCCGACACCCCCCCTGGACAGCCATTGGACACCCCACCTGGATATCCCCTCCAAGAAAATTCTGTAGCCATTAGTAACTGCACTTCCTTATAAAATAATGTTAACGGAACAATGCCTTGAAACTATTCCAAAAAGATTCTTTATACGGCTTATTCTAAATAATAGACTTCCACCACTTATAACTCGGACCCTCAAGTAGGATGGTTACAAAAATAACCTTAAGAGACTATTAAATCTAATGTTGTATAAAAATATCCTTAACCATTAGTACCAAAACCAATTCATCCTAAGAATCTTTTTACCCAAAAATTATTGTGGGGATACCATCTTGATTCTAGGGTTCCTAGGTGTGCCTTCAAGATCGATCTATTAAAGGATTTTGATTCATTTAGGTGGGAATTATTATGGGATGCTTTGGTTCTTCTCAGCTTTCTGGATAGGTTCTTATCTTAGGTTAAAAGATGCATCCCTACCCCAATGTTCTCGGTGAACATTAATGGAAGTTTACATGGACACTTTTTGGGGAAAATAGGGCTCAAAAAAGGGGATCCTCTTTCACATTTCCTTTTTGTGATTTTCAGGGAGTTTTTATCATACATCCTAGAATGCAAGAGGCTAGGGGCTGGTGCGAAGGATGGTACGAGATGGAGTGGCTGGTGCGGGCGGGAAGGCAGGCGGAAGGGGAATGGTAGGGCGCTAGTTCGGGCTGGAATAGGTGGTAGGGGGCTGGTGTGAGCTGAATTGTAGGTGGATGGGGGTTGTTGGGAATGTGGCAGGGGTTGGTGTGGGTTGGGATGTAGAGGTTGTGGGTTGGTGAGGGATGTAACTAGTTGAGGGGGATTTTTTGTATGTGGTAGAGGGCTGGCATGAGTGTTTTGCAGGAGGCTGGGGGGTGGTGGTTGGTGTGGTGGGTAGTGCGGGCTGGATTTCAGGTGGTTGGGGGCTGGTGAAGGCTCGAATGCAGGTGGAAGAAGGATGGAATGCTGGTGGAAGGGTGTAGGTTGCAGGTGCTGGAGGGATGGTGCATGCTGATTTGAAGGTGGTAGGGGGGATGTTGCGGGCTGGATTGCTAGTGGCAGTGAGCTAAAATGAAGGTGGAAGGTGGCTGGTATGTGCTAGATGTGGATGAAGCAGGGCCAAATCACATCATTACAGCGGCCTGACCGCAGTGTGACTACGGCGTGACTGCGGTGTGACTGTGGCGTGACCGCGGCGTGACCTTGATGTGACCGCGGTGTGTTGGCCCGGTCTAGTGACATTCACAGGGCAGCATCTTTTGACCAAGAGCTAAGGGAGCGGGAGGTGGGGAAACTTTTCGTCCATCACCCCACCGGCAGAAATTGTGATAAGTGAGTCTCAACATTGATCAAAAGACTAATGGAATACTATCAATGCGAACCAATACAGGGTGTATGTGACACTACTAGAAAAACAGGTATTTGCGACGGGCTATTTGCGACGGGATCCCATCGCAAATAGCCATTTGCGACGGGGGTCCCGTTGCAAATAGCGGGTTGCTGAAAACGCCGTCGCAACTACACTTATTTGCGACGGGCCCGTCGCTAAAGCCTTTTTTGGCGATGGGCATTCTCCCCGTCACAAATAGTATTCCGTATTTTTGTAACAAAACATTTAAAACAGTTTTTGCGACGGGACCCGTCGCGAAAACTCTTTTTTAAAAAAATAAAAAAATGAATAATACTAGTATTTGCGACGGGAGTCGGGACCCGTCGCAAATAATTTTTTTAAAAAAAAAACTATTATTAATAATAGTATTTGCGACGGGCATAGTATCCCGTCGCAAATACTATAAAAAAATAAAAAAAATAAATTATTAATAAATTATATTAATTAATATAATAATAGAATTATAATTTACAAATGAAAATAATAAATTATTTTAATTACTATAATAATAGTAGAATTATAATTCAAAAATAAAAATAAAAGAATATTAATAAATAATTTAATTAATATAATAATATTACAATTATAATTCATAAATTAAAAAATATTAATAAGTTATTTTAATTAATATAAAAATAATAGAATTATTTTACATTCAAATATTAAAATAATTCAAGTATTACAAAAAAAAAATAATTAAATTATAATATTATAAAATTTTAATATATATATAAAATTTTAATATATATATAAAATTTTAATATATATATAAAATTTAATATTATAAAATATAAATAATATTATTATTCATATTAATATTGTTATTTAAAAATATAATATTATTAATATTTTATAATGAGACAGAAACTATGAATAGAAAAAAAAATATTTTGATTTCACAAATTTTATAACAGAAATACAAACTCTAATCTGAAGGAGGGGGGGAGGGGGGGAGGGGGGATCTGCAGATGGTGGTGGAGGAAACTCCATCCCTAAAGCATGAGTGAGTCGGCGTATGTACTCCATCTGCTCCTGATGCTGCTGCTGCCACCGACTCGTCTGCTCCTCGTACAGCTGCTGCTGGCGTCGACGCTCCTCCTCATGATGCTGACGCATCTGCTCCTGCTCCTGGCGGAGACTCTCTATCTGTGCAGTCTGAGATCGCAACTGATCCTCATACTGTGTAGAAGAAGATGCACGAGCTCCTCTCGAGCTGGACGCCGACATCGCAGCACTGCCATAATAATCTCCGGGAGTCAGTCGAGAGCCGATACCAACTACCCGGCCCTTCTCGAAGGCATACTGGGTGGCCTGCATCCATGCCGCCTCATCAAACTGAAGGGCAGTGGTCTGATCTGATGACTCGGCCTGACTCTCAGGCCGGGCCTGTGCCGCTGCGGCCTCATATGACTCCTATAGTTGCAATTTAAAATTAAAATTGTGAATATATTATATGCAGTTAATTTTTAAACTTGAAAACAAATAATACTGACCACGATGTGATGCTGACGATCACCTCTGAGCTCCTCAGTAGCTGGATCACTATACATCCTCCGATATACGTCGTACTCTGTAATATCGGGGTGCTCGACAGCCTATAAGAATAAAAAAAACTGTTAATATTTATAGTTATATAAAATATTTATAAATAATGTACGTACCAGATGCTGTCTATGAGTACTGAAAGAACGACTCCCACCTCGATGAGTCACCTCCTGTCTCCCCCGATTCTGCCTCCCCACCGATGATCTCCTCTGAAAGGCACCACTCAACCAGTGCACACATAATCCATCCCATACATGGGATGAAATATACTCTGGTCGGTGTGCTCTACATGACTCCTCAAAATATGACACTCCGGCTTTCTTCATCGCATCTTTTCTTAAATTGTGAAAAAAAATGACGAAGACGATCACGCATGGCCACCTCCCATGCCTTGTGGATGGCGTCACGCATGGTATCCTCGATCGGATACCATAAACCCTACAAATAAATCAAAATATCAAGTTAGAAATGAAATAATTTTCAAAATAAAAATTATTTATTTACGTACGTACCAACCAATGGCCGAACATGGCCTGCTGCACATCAATGGGAATCTTCTCCCATGTGGTCCACGGCTGAGAGAAATAGTTGCGCAAAATAGCGCTGCCCTGTCCGACTGCTATATGCGGAAAACTGAAAAAATAATAAACATTTATTATGTGAATAGATTAATGAAATCTTAGTCAAATCCACAGGTTATTACACAGGTTATCACACCTCCGTGTGCGTGGATCAAACCCAAGACGTGGACGTCGCTCGGGGACGGGGTCCAGAATCATCAATCGTGCAAGACCGTGCCCCCTCCGTGTACTCCCTGGAGCACCTGCAGGCTGAGGGTCATCTGTCAGCAACTCATCCGCATCAAAAGTCAGGTCAGCATCCGCCAACGCACGAAATGTGGCGTCGTCCATCTGAAACAGAAAATGTTAATGTTAGAAAATAATTGATAATTACTATTATATATACATATATACATATTATGATTGTATATAAATACCATGAAATGCTATCAGTGGTCATCTTCATCATCATATTCATATATGTCAATGTCATCTTCATATTCCTCCTCAACATCATCGATATCCATTCGAGTTACAGTTGCTTCATCTCTTACCGTTTCAAATTCATATGTGACATCATTAACATCATCTTCATCACCGACTCTTAAATGTGGGGTGTCGTCATCGATACTCATGTATCTTTGTAAAAACGATTGATTTTGAGTACTCTCTTGAAAAACTTCAATACTTTGCACATCAGTGAAAGCACATTCACTTTGACTAAACTGATTGTCTCGAATTTTGATTTTTATTACACTCCACCAATCAGTCAAGTCTCTTGATGTTGCACAGTACTTTGCATAATAAACTTGATATGCCTGTTGAGCCAATAAGAATGGTTCATTTTCTGCGAGAACACTTTTACATTTAATATCGATGATTCCATGAGTCGGATGAACACGCATGCCTCACTCTGTATCCAACCACCGACATTTGAACATGGTTATGTAATGTTGTCCAAGATAACAGAGTTCAATGATTTCATCAAGTATGCCATACAAGTCAACTTCATTTTATCGATGATGAGATCCTCTCAAGCTAACTCCACTGTTCATTGTTTTTTTCGATTCCCCATATGCATGTGTGTGGAATCGAAATCCATTCACCACATATGCATTATAAGTTTTAACAAGTTTGGAAGGTGGGTTACTCAATACACACAGTCGTTTGTCAATTTTATCAGCATGTCGAGACACCTGAAGATTTGTGAAATAATTATCAATATAGTAAACTATACATTGAATGAGTTGCTAAAAGATAATGAATTTATGTTACCAGTTTTTGAAACCACTGAGAGAAATTTTTCAGTCGACGTTCTTCGAGAGCAGCTGCTGTAATTTGTGGAATTTGCTTCTTGATATGATTATCATACAACCTATAAAAACCAAAGTTATTTACTGTAACATAAATGATAGAATAAGTGATATAAACACTTACAGTACAACTGATGTCATCTCTTCACAGTTGAGCAGAACATACATATGAGCTCTATGATGTTCATCATCTGAAAGCCAGCGTTTAGAAACTCCACCAAAACCAAGATCTGACTGGTTGAAAACAGATAATTGATTGTCGATTTCATCAATATTCCTCTCATTTCATCCCATTCGGTTGTGTTTTGAAGGATACTCAGATTCAAAATAATGGGAGCAGAAAAAAGATATTTCCTCTTGCAAATAAGCTTCTGCAATAGATCCTTCAACAGATGCTTTGTTACGTACTTTTCTTTTCAATTTTTGCATGCATCTTTCAAATGGGTACATCTATAGAAACTATACCGGACCTCCACATTTGGATTCATAAGGAAAATTTAACATCAAATGTTCCATTGAGTCGAAGAAAGACGGCGGAAATATTTTTTCCAGTTTACATATAATTACAACAGCATCTTTTTCAAGTTTTCCTAGAGCATCATAATCTGCCGTAGCCGCACAAATTTCCCGAAAAAAATGAGACATGTCTGTTATGGAATCCCAAATCACAGAATTCAACAGACCTCTTAATCCAATGGGTAGAAGTCTCTCCATTATAACATGACAATCATGACTTTTTAATCTAGTAATATGACCATTCATTACACATCTACCCAAATTGGAAGCACAACCATCTAGAAGTCTCAAATCTGCAATCCACTGACAAAATAATAAACGGTTATCTTTAGACAGTGTATAAGCTGCTTTTGGTTTCAGTAACCTTTCTGTTCTGACATTCTCAAATAGTTCCAATTCTTGACGCCTGCAAATTTGGGCAAGATCTAAACGTGCATTTACATTGTCTTTGCTCTTTCCTGGCGTATCCAAAACTGTATGAAACAAATTATCAAAACAGTTCTTCTCAATATGCATGACATCTAACATGTGTCGGACCAACAAATCAGACCAATATGGAAAATCCCAAAATATGCTACGTTTAATCCAATTGTGTTCTTTCCCAAAACCAGAAATTTTCTGTTGGTTTATTGTGGGACCAAAAGTGATGGGAGATAATGAAAATACAACTGATTTTAACTCTGAACCTGATAGCATTTTTGGAGGTCCATCCCTTTCAGGTGTTCCTTTTCTAAAATGAGATCTGTTTCTGCGAAAAGGATGATCAGCTGGAAGAAATATGCGATGACAGTCAAAATAACAAGGTTTCTTTCCATGAATGAGCATAAATGCTTTGTTCTCTCCCATACAGTAAGGACATGATTTCTGACCATGTGTACTCCAGCCAGATAACATCCCATAAGCCGGGAAATCACTTATTGTCCGCATCAATGCTGCTCTCAGTATGAAATTCTATTTCATTGCAACATCATATGTACTGACACCAGTACTCCACAATAAATTTAATTCATCAATCAATGGCTTCAAATAAACATCAATATTTTTCTTCGGATTTCCTGGAATTAGTAAAGTCAAAAAGATATATGGCTCCTTCATCAACATCCATGGAGGTAAATTATACAGAGTTAAAAAAACAGGCCAACATGAATATTCACTACCATAAGATCCAAACGGACAGAAACCATCAGTGGAAAGGCCTAGTCGAACATTTCTAGCTTCTAAAGCAAATGATGGATGCACTCTATCAAAATGTTTCCATGAATCACCATCGGCTGGATGAGTCAAGCTTTTATCGGTTGAACTATTCTCTTTATGCCATGACATCATTGTCGATGTATTCTTAGACATGAATAAACGCTGAAGTCTGGATGTAAGCGGAAAATATCTCAACTGTTTTACAGGAATCAAACCAAACTTCCCGTGTTGTCCTTCTCTATATCTCAGTTGCCCATATGTGGGACAACTATCCAACGACTCATTTTCCCCTGAATATAAAATGCAGTCATTTGAACATGCATGAATCTTCTGACTAGTAAGTCCCAAATTTCGAACCAACCTCTTACTTTCATAGTAATTTGCAGGTAAAACATTTCCTTCGGGTAACAGTGTTTTCAGCAAAGAAAATATCTGGTCAAAACAGGTGTTTGACATTCCGTTATCTGATTTGATAGCCATAAATTTTGCAACTGCTTCTAATTTGCTCATCTTGCAGCCAGGATATAATGCATCCTCAGCAGACTTCAACAACTCATAAAATTCAGACGGTCCCAACTCAGGATTTGAAGCTATATCAGCCATAGTTTCTGTATGTTGAACTGATGAACCTGCATCATCATGTACTAAATCTTGAAACTGGGATGGATCCGGAATCAAGTTGGCATCACCTGCTCTGGAACTGCGTTCACCGTGTTGATACCAAAAAACATAATCTGCTTGAAAACCAAAACACAAGAGATGTTCCCCCACTTTGTCAAACGTGTCAAACGTTCTCAATGCACATTTTCTACAAGGGCATTTTATCTTTCCTTCTGAAACAAATTCTGGATTTGATGCCGCAAATGATTAAAAACTCTCCACACCCTCTATATATACTGGATTTAAACCAGAACCATTTGGATTTCTACGTTGATTTATTCATATGCGGTCATCTAATAATGATTGTTGACGACCTCGTTGTTCCATATTTTTCTATAAAATATAAAAGCATTACTGGTTTTGAATAATTTGTTAGAAAAAACACAAGCAAGGATTGAATATATTGAGAATAAAGCAAAACCTGTTACAAATATTGATAATTTTAATATTATATTGATTTTTTATTTTTTTAATAATACTAATATAATTTTTTTCATAAATATTAATTATATAATAATAACATCATTACATTATTAGTATATTTTATTATTAATATTAAAATAATATAATTTTCTATATTATATACAATTCTCCTTTCATCTGTGTCTTTCACATTCTGTCTCCACATGTAATATTGGCATTCACTTTCACCTCTCCATTGGCGAGTAGGTTGATAATTTTGAAAAAGAATGCCAATATTACATGTGGAGACAGAAAAAACACAGAAGAAAAGAGAATTGTATATAATATAGAAAATTATATTATTTTAATATTAATAATAAAATATACAAATAATGTAATAAGGTAATTATTCCAAATTATTGGTAAGTATTTCAAATTATTGGTAATTATTCCAAATTATTAGTAATTATTCCAAATTATTGGTAATTATTCCAAATTATTGGTAATTATTCCAAATTATTGGTAATTAATAGTAATTATTGGTAATTAATAATCATTATTACTAATTATTTGTAATTATTATTAATTATTCCTAATTAATACTAATTATTCCTAATTATTCCTAATTATTACTAATTATTGTTAATTATTACTAATTATTGTTAATTATTACTAATTATTACTAATTATTTCTAATTATTACTAATTATTTCTAATTATTACTAATTATTGCTAATTATTAGTAATTATTGCTAATTATTACTAATTATTCATAATTATTATTAATTATTGATAATTATTAGTAATTATTGATAATTATTAGTAATTATTGATAATTATTGGTAATTATTACTAATTAGTGTTAATTATTGGCAATTATTGTTAATTATTACTAAATATTGGTAATTATTACTAAATATTGGTAATTAATACTAATTATTGGTAATTAATACTAATTATTGATAATTAATACTAATTATTGGTAATTAATACTAATTATTGGTAATTAATACGAATTATTGGTAATTAATACTAATTATTGGTAATTAATAATCATTATTACTAATTATTGGTAATTAATAATCATTATTACTAATTATTGGTAATTATTACTAATTATTCCTAATTATTGTTAATTATTCCTAATTATTGCTAATTATTACTAATTATTACTAATTATTACTAATTATTTCTAATTATTACTAATTATTTCTAATTATTACTAATTATTTATAATTATTACTAATTATTGGTAATTATTAGTAATTATTGCTAATTATTAGTAATAATTGATAATTATTAGTAATTATTGATAATTATTGGTAATTATTACTAATTATTGTTAATTATTGGCAATTATTGTTAATTATTACTAAATATTGGTAATTATTACTAAATATTGATAATTAATACTAATTATTGGTAATTAATACTAATTATTGGTAATTGATACTAATTATTGGTAATTAATACTAATTATTGGTAATTAATACTAATTATTGGTAATTAATACTAATTATTGGTAATTAATAATTATTATTACTAATTATTGGTAATTATTACTAATTATTCCTAATTAATACTAATTATTCCTAATTAATCCTAATTATTCCTAATTATTCCTAATTATTCCTAATTATTCCTAATTATTCCTAATTATTGTTAATTATTACTAATTATTGTTAATTATTACTAATTATTACTAATTATTTCTAATTATTACTAATTATTTCTAATTATTACTAATTATTTCTAAGTATTACTAATTATTGCTAATTATTAGTAATTATTACTAATTAGTACTAATTATTTCTAATTATTATAAATTATTGATAATTATTAGTAATTATTGATAATTATTGGTAATTATTACAAATTATTGGTAATTATTGGCAATTATTGTTAATTATTACTAAATATTGATAATTATTGGTAATTATTAATAATTAATACTAATTATTGGTAATTAATACTAATTATTGGTAATTAATACTAATTATTGGTAATTAATACTAATTATTGGTAATTAATACTAATTATTGGTAATTAATACTAATTATTGGTAATTAATACTAATTATTGATAATTAATACTAATTATTGGTAATTAATACTAATTAATGGTAATTAATAATAATTATTACTAATTATTGGTAATTATTACTAATTATTCCTAATTAATAATAATTATTCCTAATTATTACTAGTTATTACTAATTATTGTTAATTATTCCTAATTATTACTAATTATTGGTAATTAATACTAATTATAGGTAATTATTACTAATTATTGTTAATTATTGGTAATTGTTACTAATTATTGTTAATTATTCCTAATTATTACTAATTATTGGTAATTAATACTAATTATTGGTAATTAATACTAATTATAGGTAATTAATACTAATTATTGGTAATTAATACTAATTATTGGTAATTATTAATAATTATTACTAATTATACTTAATTATTGATAATTATTGATAATTGTTCCTAATTATTAGTAATTAAATGAATAATTATCAATAATTAGAAATAATTACCAATAATTACAAATAATAACATTAGTAATATATTTTATTATTAATATTAAAATAATATAATTTTCTAATTTATATACAATTCTTCTTTCATCTGTGCGTTTTCTATCTCCACATACAAATAATACATGTGAAGGCAGCAAACACACAGATGAAAAAAGAATTGTATATATATAAAAAATTATATTATTTTAATATTAATAATAAAATAAAATAATAATGTAATAATGTTCTTATTCCTAATTATTGGTATTTATTACTAATTATTAATATTTATTCTTAATTATTAAAAATTATTACTAATTATTCCTAATTACCATTAACTATAAACAATACTAATAATTTATATTTATTAAGTAATAAAACAATGTAAACATAATTAAATTACAACTAATTAATAATAATTGAAACTAATAAAAAATTAAAAATAAATAAAAAATTAAAATGAAGATAAATACCTTGAAAATTGATCTGTTCTTATCGTTCTTCAAAACTTTAATATCAGCTCCTGAGAAAAAAATTAAACTAGAGAAAAACTCAACTCTAGAAATATAATTTTGAGAGAAGGAGAAGATAAGGAATGAGAATGAAATGAAAAAAACGGATGAGGGTAT
Source organism: Viscum album (assembly GCA_963277665.1). Lineage (NCBI taxonomy): Eukaryota > Viridiplantae > Streptophyta > Magnoliopsida > Santalales > Viscaceae > Viscum > Viscum album. Next base: position 433,296,708 of record OY728153.1, on the reverse strand, counting down.
TTATAGGTTAGATTATTTGCGACGGGCCCAATTGCGACGAGATTCCCGTCGCAAATAGTATTATTTGCGACCGTACCCGTCGCAAATACCTTAGCCAACATTTATTACGGTCAACTGGTAAATAGTTATTTGCGACGGGTCCCGTCGCAAATAACCCCTGCCGACATAGTATTTGCGACGGGGGAATATTCCCGTCGCAAAAACCTTTTACCACCGCCGGTTATTTGCGACGGGAATATTCCCCCGTCGCAAATAAGTTTCCCGCGATTTGGCGCGCATCGCGGGAAAACTATTTGCGACGGGGAAAGCAATCCCGTCGCAAAAGCCTCCTTATATGCGACGGGGAAATACCCCCGTCGCAAATATGTTTTTCACATGACTATTTGTGACGAGATTTATTCCCGTCGCAAATAACCCGTCGCAATTGCTCATTTTTCCCGTAGTGTGACAACCGGGTCCCGGTGACAGCACAGACACCCCACCATAACATGGCCGTCGGGTCCTGGCCCACCAGGTAACACCAGTTGCCCCAAAGACAAATGGGTCCTACCCCAGGGTCCACCCACATTCTTGAACGGGTCATCTAAACTATGATAGTCCCCACATGCCATCACTTTTCCTTTCCAGTGTGCTTTGTCCTCACTCACACACACCCTGGAAAACTCCCCAGAAGGTTACCCATCCTGATCACTACTCCAGGCCAATCACGCTTAACTATGGAGTTCTAACCAGGTAGGCTCCCAAAAAGGAAGATGCACCTTGTTTACATGAGTCATATTATTTAGTCATTTATCCCTTTATCATTTAGGGATGTTACAATCACACCCCCCCCCCTTAGGGAACAATAGTTTTGGGCCCTACATCTCAACCCAGGTAGTGCACCACGCACTTAAGGCTGGGTTCCTCCTCTGATACCAAATGTGACAACCGGGTCCCGGTGACAGCACAGACACCCCACCTTAACATGGTCGTCGGGTCCTATCCCACCAGGTACCCCCAGTTACCCCGAAGACACATGGGGCCCACCCCGGGCTCCACCCACATGCTTGAACGGGTCATCTGACTAATGACAGCCCCCACAGGCCAACACTTGTCCTTTCCAGTGTGCTTTGTACTCACTCACACACACCCTAGGAAACTTTCCAGAAGGTCACCCATCTTGATCACTACTCCAGGACAAGTACGGTTAACTGTGGAGTTCTAACCAGGTAGGCTCACGAAAAGGAAGGTTCACCTTATTGACATGAGTCATATAATTTAGTTATTTAATCCTTTATCATTTGGGGATGTTACAGTGTCATCCTGGAGCATGGCCAAATCATGACATTCCTGCGGTGTGACTACGGCGTGACCATGACATGACTATTGCGTGACCGTGGCGTGTTGTCCTGTTCTAGTGACATCCGTGGGGAATTATCTTCTGACCATGTGTGAAGGGAGTGGGAGGAGGTAGGGAAACAATCTGGTTGTCTCCCTTCCAGCAGAAATTGTGATTATTCCGTCTCAAGATTGATCACAAGACTCATGGAATACTATCACTGTGAACTACTGCGGGGTGTCATCCTTGAACAGGGCCAAATCATGGTGTGACCACGGTGTGACCATGGTGTGACCATGGCATGACCGCAGCATGACCGCGGTGTGACCGCGATATGACCACGGCTTGACCGCAGCATGTTGGCCCAATCCAGCAACATCCACGGGACACTATCTTCGAGCCAGGAGCGAAGGGAGTGGAAGGAGGTAGGGCAACATTCCGATCATAGCCCCACCGGCAGAAATTGTGATTAGTCAGTCTCAACATTGATTACAATGATCATGGAATAATATCACTACCAACCACCACAGGGTTTCATCATGGATCAGGTCCAAATCATGGCATTACCGTGGCGTGACCGTGTCTTGACTGCAACATGACTGAAGGTTCCGGGCGCAGCGGAAGCGCATGGGTGGATGTGCCCACTTGGCTTTTTTTCATTAGCAGTGATCAATCTGGGATCAATACGACGATAAACCCCAGTCTCCACGGATCGAATCACAGAAAAAGACAAAGAAGATGGTTTTTCCCGGAACCACAAACAAGGATCGTTACAGGTTGATTATAATTAATTTAATTAATTATAAAAAAATACCTTTTCGGTGTTCTTTCTTCATTGATGTTCTCAATCACGTTGTCGATGTGATCCGCCGTTGCGTCGCAGAAGCCAAGTGTAGACTCCCTCTAGTGGTGATCCACACATGTACCTCGTATCTCTGGACATCGCCAAAAGATTGTCTGGGTGCTAGCGTGGAGAAGCCTTTGCTTGCGTTGTCCGCCTTAGATTGTCTTGATCCGATGGAAGAGGATCTCTCTCGTTCTTGAGAGCGTTCTTGGAGAAAGAGGTTCTTTCGGCCTTGAAAGAATTCTCCATAGATGTTCTGCACAACGATTCTGTTATGTCAGAAAATAGTTGGGGTTGTGAGGATATATATAATCGGGTGTGTGGGGTTATAGAGTTATGACAATAAATAAATGCGTTATGCGTTTTATTTATTTCATTGACTCTTTATTTAAAACCCCATGTCGAATAAATAATTCCTTGACAAGCGCCCACGCTGATTATCATAAATATCATTTATAACAATATTATATCCTCAAAATCCCAACTAAAAAAACTACACGGCGTGTATTAATAAATACACGGCGTGTACCTGTTTTTCATTGAAAACTACACGGCTTGTACATTAAATGTACACGGCGTGTATATCTTTTTTTCATTTATTCATTTCCATTCCAAAATAAAACTACACGACATGTAATAATAATACACGACGTGTACTTGTTTTGTTTTCTTTTTCCTCCATCATTTAAAACAACTTAGGCTTCCTTGAATAATTATTAAACCATGTACGAGAATAATCTTTACTCAACTTGAGATACTTGGATACACTTAGTGTGTGACCCTCTAGGCCTCTTTCTCGTTGGCATTAGGCGGGCTTGCCTAAAGTCCAAGATTACTGTCTAGCAACGGGTCAAGGCACCCAAGAGAAAGAAGTTGACGCCGCATTGACGTATCACCTCATACGAATGCTTACTGTGTAATTTAATCCCTATGTCTCAATATCTCATCAAGCAGGTTTCATGGCAGTGTCATAAACCTATATGCTTGATATGTCATTCTTGGACTACCTGAAATAAACTCATCGTTTACACCATGGCCATGGAATTTAATGCGGCAGTTCTATTTCAATCAAAGGGCAACGATATCAACTTCCATAAATGGAAGGTACAAATCCTTCCTTGACTTATCCATTAACAACATGTCACTCGTGACGCACCCAACGTACCCTACTTTCCGCCAACTGTCTGCGTGACAGTTTTCGTCAGTAAATCTAAATGCACGAGTCATGACATGAGTTAATGATAATCTTCCAGTCTAAGGACCATTACACATGCTCGTAGATAGCAATATCCTATGACACCAAGACATTCGGAATTACTACTGGCGGGTATGTTCTCATAATCTCCCATCTTGGAGATTACCAATTGCGAACTCCATGGGAGAGACTCTCGTCTTCTTATGAGTACTCGCACATGATGGTCTGTATACTATGTGTCCTATCATAGTATGTCATCCAACCGCAGAACTTTATTTAAGAATATTGTTATAGAATTTCAAGGTTCTCATCATAGCGGGGATCTGCTATGACCTTATTAATGCAACAAATATTTCAGGACATTATTATATTATAGTCATGCAGAACAATGAACAATATATAATAAGTGAACATTTATGTAATCAAAGTACAAAATAGTTGGTTCTGAGGACACCAACCCTTACAAACTTCCACTTGGACTAGAGCAAACTGCCTACGACTTTTAGTCTGCTATACCTCACATGATGATCATGTTTCTCCTGAGTCAAGGCTTTAGTCAATGGGCCCGCCACGTTGTATTCCGTGGAAATACTTCTCACTGCAACTTCACCTCTCTGAGAAAAATCCCTCAAGAGATGATACTTCCGATGTATGTGCTTTGTCCGCTGATGTGACCTTGGCTCTTTTTCAAGTGCCACCGCTACAGTATTATCACAATAGAGTGTGATAGGATATTTACTTCTCGGTACAACATCAAGCTCTTGGACAAAGCATCGCATCCATACTGCTTCTTTAGCTGCCTCAGAAGCTGCGATATACTCGGACTCCGCTGTAGAATCTGCCACCACACTTTGTTTTGAGCTCTTCCAGCTCACTGCACCTCCATTCAAACTGAAGATGTATCCAGTCTGTGACTTCATGTCATCTTGATCAGTTTGGAAACTAGCATCTACATGTCCTCTGATGACTAGTTCCTCATCTCCTCCATAAACCAAGAACATATCCTTAGTACGCCTCACATACTTAAGGATAGTCTTGACTGCCATCCAATGGCGGTCTCCTAGATCAGCTTGATATTTGCCTACCGCACTTAATGCATAAGCAACATCTAGCCTCGTACATAGCATAGCATACATGACTGACCCAATCACAGATGCGTAAGGGATCCTTGCCATTCTCATTCTTTCCTCATGTGTCTGAGGACACATTTTCATGGAAAGATGAATGCCATGTGACACTGGCAACAATCCCCTCTTGGACTGTTCCATACTGAATATCTTTAGTATCTTTTCAATGTATGTACATTGACTTAGGCCCAGCATTTTCTTGGATCTATCACGATGGATCTTGATCCCAAGAATATATGCCGCCTGGCCCAAGTATTTCATGGAGAAGCATTTATTCATCCATGCCTTAACTGATTGTAAGATAGGTATTTCGTTTCCAATTAGCAATATGTCATCGACATATACTATTAGGAAAACGACTGCACTTCCACTAAACCTTTTGTAGACACAAGGCTCACATTCGTTCTTAACAAAGCCAAATTCTGTAACAGCTCCATCAAAACGAATGTTCCATGACCTTGATGCTTGCTTTAATCCATAAATGGATTTTTGCAACTTGCATACCTTGTTGGCATCCTTTGAAGTCAAAAAACCTTCAGGTTGTGTCATGTAGACATCTTCCTTGAGGTTCCCTTTAAGGAAAGCTGTTTTGACATCCATTTGCCAAATTTCATAGTCATGGTAAGTAGAAATGGCCAATAGGATTCTTATAGACTTCAGTATTGCAACCGGTGAAAAGGTTTCATCATAGTCAATTCCTTGACGCTGTCTAAAACCTTTTGCAACCAGTCGTGCCTTGTAGGTGCTGACTTGCCCCTCCATGTCCAGTTTCTTCTTGAATACCCATTTATTACAAATAGGCTTTACATCAACTGGAGGATCTACCAAAATCCAGACTTGTTTTTGGTACATGGAATCCATTTCAGAATTCATGGCTTCTTGCCACTTGGCAATGTCTGTGCCTTCAACTGCTTCCTTATAGGTAAGAGGATCATCATTGTCAACCAATAATGAGTCACCATCCTCAGTGACAATAAAACCATATCGTTCTGGTTCTCTCACCTCTCTCGTGCTCCTACGCAGTTCTTGTGTCTATGGAACAGATTTTTCTTCCACGGGACTTTGTGGAATCTGTTCTTGTACCAACTCATGTGTATCTTGAGCCTCGACTTCATCGAATTCTATCTCGCTCCCACTATCTCTTCTGGATATGTGCTCCCTCTCAAGGAATATGGTGTGTCTTCCACTGTAACCTTTTTGTCTGAGGGGTTGTATAGGTAATATCCCCTTTTTTCCATGGGATATCCTATAAAGATACACTTTGTGCCTCGTGGTGTAAGTTTGTTACCTAAAGAGGCCTTAACAAATGCTTTGCTACCCCCACACGTGTAAATTCGATAACATGGCTTTGCGTCCACTCCATAACTTGTATGGAATACCATATATCGATTTAGTTGGTACTTGGTTTAGTATGTGTGCTACTGTTTGTAATGCATATCCCCAAAAGGATAATGGAATACTCGCATGACTCATCATTGATCTCACCATGTCCAACAGGGTGCGGTTCCTCCTTTCACTTACACCATTCCACTGTGGTGTGTAAGGAAGAGTGAGTTGAGATAGAATCCCAAACTCCCGTAAGAAATCAATGAAGTCTTGATTAAGACATTCTACTCCTCTGTCTGAGCGGAGTTTCTTAATCTTCTTACAAAGCTGGTTCTCAACTTCATTCTTGTATTCTTTGAACCGATCAAAAGAATCTGACTTATACCTCATTAAATAGATATATCCATATCTACTAAAATCATCAGTAAAAGTTATGAAGTACGAGAACCCACCCCTTGCTTCAACTGGAAATGGTCCACACACATCTGTGTGAACTAATTCTAGAAGCTCTTTAGCTCTTTCACCTTTCCCACTAAATGGGGCTTTGGTCATTTTTCCTTGTAGACACGCATGACATACACCAAGTGGCTTTAGTTCAAAAGAATCTAAATACCCATCTTGATGTAATTTTGTCAAACGTTTCTCATTGACATGACCTAGCCGGTGATGCCAAAGTTGGGTGTGGTATGAGTCATGTAAATTAACTTTTTTATCAATTGCCATTACTTGGTTTGTGTTGTCTAACACATAAAGGACGTTATATAAATGTGCCCTACCAAAACAAATGCTATCTTTATAAAAGTAGCAACATTCATTTCCAAACTTGAATATGAATCCATCAGTATCTAATCTGGATACTGAAATAATGTTTTTGGTTACAGAGGGTACATAATAACATCATTTCAAAACCATGACCATCCTGGTAGGCAATGTGAGGTGGTAGTCCCCGACAGCTACAACATCATGTCTGGCTTCGTTGGCTGCTCGTAGATCTATCTCCCCTCGATCAATCTTCCTGAATCTACTTGGTTCCTTTATTTGGATACAGATGTGAGCACCACAAGCAGTATCTAATACCCAATTAGTAGAAACAGATAGATTTCATTTGATTACAAACGCACATGAAGCTTCCCCTTGCTTCCTTGGCTGGGTGCAGTTTTTCTTCCAGTGACCCTTCTTGCCACATGCGAAACAAACAGCATCATGTTCCTTTTCGTCCCCTTTGATCTTCCTTTTCTTGGAAGGCCTTGAAGAAGCTTTGGGCTTAAAGCTCTTCACCTTCCCTTTACTTTTATTCACCATAAGGACAGAAGGATTTTCACGCTTCATGTCATTGTCCACTTGGCGAATAAGGATAAGAAGATCAGATAGAGACTTCTCAATATTGTTCATGTTGAAATTAACAACAGTGTTTGAGAAGCTCTGGGGGAGTGATGCGAGAATGAGATCGGTACCCAGTTCTTTAGGGATTTTAAACCCTAGAACCTCCAAGCGCTCAATGTAGCCAATGAGCTTGACTACATGAGGCCCAGCTGGGGCACCCTCTCCATGATTGCTCTGAAACAGAGCCTTGGAGATCTCAAACCTTTCCTGTCTTGCTCTCTCCTGGTATAAACCACGGAGGTGCTCGAGCATGCTGTAGGCATCCATGTCTTCATGAGACTTCATGAGATCACTAGACATAGAACACAGCATCAAACATTGAACGTCGAGAGAATCGTACAAATATAGATCATAGACTAGGAAATCTTCATCACTTGCCCCTGGGGCAGGAGAATCAGGAAGTGAGGACTCCAGCACATAAAACTTCCGTTCATGGTGTAGGATAACCCGAAGGCGCCTAATCCATTCCTGAATGTTACTGCAGGTGAGGATGTTGTCTTTATCCAGAATTGATCGCAGAGAAAATGTGGTTGATGTGTTTGTCATTTTGATTCTACAATTTAAAAGAGCAGATTCATCAGTACTTTCTTGATTACATTTTATGAGAAATAATAAATTTTATTAAGTCTCCCACTATTTTATCAATTCCCAATGGCCCTCACCATTGAACTTGGAATGTCTAGTTGCTTTGACATTCTAATGGAAATGATCCATATTTCCCTTCGCATAACCCCAACAAGTGTTGGTCAAGCTATTTAAAGGTATTTGGGTATGCGGGTCATTGCAACTGTGAGCTTACAGGTCCTTGATCTGTTGAGTGGACTCCCCAATCCTGAAATCCTGACTTGGATTTCCTCAACTCTTGCCTCCAATATTACATCATGTCTAGAAAGGGCTACTTATCTTGATGTAATATGGTTAAGTCAACCCGAAACATTTCAAAAGGGCTTCCTTTATAAAAGTAAGTGTCCCAACAAGGGTTGGTCAAACACATAGTTTTATTGAGTCTTGCCCTTAATCAAGTAACGGAAGGCTTGGTTTGACTTAATATGGTATTTTAGGGATTTTATTCTTTATGCGTATCTTTTCATTATCACATGCTTGTTAATATTAAGTGATTCTTGCTTAATTGTTTAACCATGTTCCGATAATGTATACGCATAGACCGGTTTTTATTTTATTCCATCTTTGCATGCTTGTTCATTTTATTAATTATGTGATCGCGACAACACATGCATAATATATAAATCATGCAATCAGATAGAAATAAAATAAGATGGCATGATCATGAGATTATATTTGGTTTGCTTATCTAGAGGTTTTGTTAAGCTTACCCTGACCTAGGGAAAACACCTTGAACCTGATGGTTCGTGTTTTGCAGCTCCCACCTATCCACCTTTGTATCTTCTTGTGTCGGTTTTTCCTCGTCTTCGGGATTTGAACAGTCTCATCTGGCTTGGGAGATCCTCCATTACATGGGTTTACATTAAAGAAACCATGGGCACGCAGGCCCTACATTTTATTGGGAGAAGGCTCGCAGGCCAACAAATTTAAATTAAATAAATTTAAATGAAACCATACACATACAAAGGGTCTTTGGTCTAGCTCATGATCATCCATAGTATGCAACGACATTTACGCATATTTAGAATTCAAATTCTTTTAATCGTTCTTTTATTTAAGATAAGACGCGCTCGAATTAAATTAATTATGATCTTATAATTAATCAATTCTTTATCTTAAATTCCTTTCTGAATTTCCTTGAGATTCTTCTCATCCATATTCCTTGTATGGGTCTTTGTACATTGGAGGAAACCTGGTGAAATTCCATTTCTGGAAAGTACACGACGTGTAGTTTATAATTACACGGCGTGTATTTTTCTTTTCACCCTTTGTCCAAAGTACACGTCGGGGCTTTGGTGTGTTTTTCTGTACTTTGGAAATTTTATAGTACATGGCATGTAGATGAATCATACACGGCGTGTACTTCCTTGTTACGCGGTAACCGTCCTGGCAATCCCATATACGCGGTACATGACTTATCTTTGTACACGGTTTCACCTGGGTCGGAACGGACAACACGGCATGTTGTTCCAACATACATGTCGTGTATTCCGGTTTCCACGCGCCGTTCTATTCTGGTCAACACGGCGTGATGAAAACTTAGGCATAATCAATTGAAACGGCGTGGTTTGGCAGACCAGTGTCGGTTCATTGAACCTAAGTACATGGCGTGTAGTTTTAATTACACGTCGTGTAATCCCGTGTTGTACAGACAGAAAGAGCGGCTCCTTCGGATGAGTTCCTCGTTTTTATTTTAATCAAAATTAAAATTAAAAGGTCGTTTCTGTGATATGAATCGAGAAACGAAGGAGGAAGAATAGATCTCGTTAATTCAGATTTATAGAATGATTTATTTCGAATTGAATCAAATATGAAAGCGTAATTATCAACGAAAATTAAATAACTATAATCAAAATTGTAACCTCCCTCTGATACCATTTGAAGGTTCCGGGCGCAGTGGAAGTGCATGGGTGGATGTGCCCACTTGGCTTTTTGTCATTAGCAATGATCAATCCGGGATCAATACGACGATAAACGCCAGTCTCCATGGATCGAATCACTGAAAAATACAAAGAAGATGGTTTTTCCCGGAACCACAAACAAGGATCATTACAGGTTGATTATAATTAATTTAATTAATTATAAATAAATACCTTTTTGGTGTTCTTTCTTCGTTGATGTTCTCAATCACGTTGTCGATGTGATCCGTCGTTGCGTCGCAGAATCCAAGTGTAGACTCCCTCTAGCAGTGATCCACATGTGTACCTCGTATCTCTAGACGTCGCCAAAAGATTCTCCGGGTGCTAGTGTGGAGAAGCCTTCGCTTGCGTTGTCCGCCTTAGGTTGTCTTGATCCGATGGTAGAGGATCTCTCTCAGTCTTGAGAGCGTTCTTGGAGGAAGAGGTTCTTTCGGCCTTGGAAGAATTCTCCAGAGATGTTGTGCACAACGATTCTCTTGTGTCAGAAAAGAGTTGGGGTTGTGAGGATATTTATAATCGGGTGTGTGGGGTTATAGATTTATGACAATAAATAATCGCGTTACACATTTTATTTATTTCATTGACTCTTTATTTAAAACCCCATGTCGAATAAATAATTCCTTGACATGCGCCCATGCTGATTATAATAAATATCATTTAAAACAATATTATATCCTCAAAATCCCAACTAAAAAAACTACACACCGTGTATTAATAAATACACGGCGTGTACTTGTTTTTCATTGAAAACTACACGGCGTGTACATTAAATGTACATGGCGTGTATATCTTGTTTTAATTTATTCATTTCCTTTCCAAAATAAAACTACACGGCATGTAATAATAATACACGACGTGTACTTGTTTTATTTTCTTTTTCCTCCATCATTTAAAACAACTTAGCCTTCCTTGAATAATTATTAAACCACATACGAGAATAATCTTTATTCAACTTGAGATACTTGGATAGACTTAGTGTGTGACCCTCTAGGCCTCTTTCTCGTTGACATTAGGCGGGCTTGCCTAAAGTCCAAGATTACTGTCTAGCAACGGGTCAAGGCACCCAAGAGAAAGAATTTGACGCCGCATTGACGTATCACCTCATACGAACGCTTACCGTGTAATTTAATCCCTTTGTCTCAATATCTCATCAAGCAGGTTTCATGGAAGTGTCATAAACCTATATGCTTGATATGTCGTTCTTTGACTACCTAAAATAAACTCATCGTTTACACCATGTCCATGGAATTTAATGCGACAATAATATTTCAATCAAAGGGACAAGATATCAACTTCCATAAATGGAAGGTACAAATCCTTCCTTGACTGATCCATTAACAACATGTCACTCGTGACGCACCCAACGTACCCTACTTCCCGCCAACTGTCTACGTGACGGTTTTCGTCAGTAAATCTAAGTGCGCGAGTCATGACATGAGTTAATGATAATCTTCCAGTGTAAGGACCATAACACACGCTCGTAGATAGCAATATCTGATGACACCAAGACATGCAGAATTACTACTGGCGGGTCTATTCTCATAATCTCCCATCTTGGAGATTACCAAGTGCGAACTCCATGAGAGAGAGTCTTGTCTTCTTATGAGTACTCGCACATGACGGTCTGTATACTATGTGTCCTATCATAGTATGCCATCCAACTGCAAAACATTATTTAAGAATATTTTTATAGCATTTCAAGGTTCTCATCATAGCGGGGATCTGCTATGACCTTATTAATGAAACAAATATTTCAGGACATTATTATATTATAGTCATGCAGAACAATGAACAATATATAATAAGTGAACATTTATGTAATCAAAGTACAAAACAGTTGGTTCTGAGTACATCAACCCTTACAATGACCACGGCGTGACCGCGACGTGACTGCGTCGTGACCGTGGCGTGACCGCGGCGTGACCGCGGCGTGTTTGCCCAGTCTAACGACATTTGTGGGGTAACATCTTCTAGCTAGGAGTGAAGGGCGCGGGAAGAGGTGGGGAAACATTCCAAGCATCGTCCCACAAAAAAATGATAGGACAGATCAACTATTTAATATGCTATAACAAGGGAACACCATATAAGGTTATAGTGAGCAACACAATGACGCAACGTCTAAAGGTCAACAAAATGACGAAAAATAACCATACACCCTATAGAAACCATTTAAAAATTCATTCAGTTTTCCTAAACTTGGAAATTTTATTTATAATATTCACAGCGTGAAAAGGAAAATGTCATGGTCAAGGCATATGCCTACTCGGGAAATGTCATTTAAGTTAAACGAGTATGATAAGACAATTTATATTATTCAATGGAAAAAAACTAACTAGCCACAAATGAAACACCAACAAGAGGAATATGAAATACTCAAACCAAATCTAAAGATGATACAAATAATTATCACTACTCGTTGGTTTAGAAGACAGTGCACCACCATTTGAGGGGTTTTATTATAAAATAATGGCATTGCTTTATCACACAATTCATTTAATTATATTTAACATTTATTCTAAAATTCATTCAGCACAAATCAAATGAAATAATTTAGGCAAATAGATCATCATACCTATCACTGTAAGTTTTCACAGATAGTGCACCTCCATTGTAGGGGTATGATTATAAATACATGAATTTATTTATCAAATTAATCAATTGTATTAAAGAAAACTTATTCAAGATATTCAATTCAATATAATTAAGTAGAATTAAGAAAGAAGATAAATTAAATTTAAAGCATTCTTGAATTAAATAGGCTAGAAGAGGGATCCTACCTCAAAGGTGGAACCAAACCGTCCACTTCATCTCTTGGAGCATTATAACTAAAAGGTCATTCTCCCCCACTGGGTATACACACCTTCAGACACATGCAAGGATACTTATCCCCTATGCACACACCCGCATGGCCATGAGCATGTGCAAGGGGATCCTTGCACATATTCTTATATGCATATACCAGTTTCCAATCACCTATGTATGAATTTATATATATACATGGGAACACATATCCTTATACGTGCATAATCATCGCCATGGTAGACTATACACATAACAGGGGAACCGACATACATATATGTTCTTACCTATGCACACACATGCAAGTTGCCCATAACATGGATACTCAAAAGCAATTAGCAGGGATCAACACACTACACAAAGGATTTTAAGAACATCAAAACACATAAAGGATGCAACATAACTAGTGAGAAACCAACCAACGACATTAAATCCTTACCTCGATTAGGAGAATCAAATCCACTTGAACCAACACAAAATGATCCAACTCCCTACTCAAAACATAATATGGAGTCAAAAGCACTAATATCCCCAAATAAATGAGGTGAGAGAACATATTAAATCATTATGCCTTATATAACACTTCATAATTTAATAAAATATGGTTACCCATTCAACTGCCCTCTACCCCCTTCCCCCTACCCCCTCCTCACTGCCCCCCTCCACGTAGTGCCCACCCCATACCCCCCTGCTCTACATACCTCTCCTCTGCCCCCTGTCCCCTTCCCTCTGCCCCCTCAACCCTCCCCCTTCCCCCTTCCCCATGATCCCTACCCCTACCCTACAGACCTGCCCCTACCCCCATCCACCTTGCCCCCTGCCCCATGCCCTTTGCCCCCTCTACCTAGCCCCCTAGCCTACACTTCCCCCCTGCATAGCCCACAACCCCTAGCCTACACCATCCTTCTAGCATGCACCCCCTAGCCTACACTGGCCCCATAGCCTACACACTACCCTGTGAGTCAAAAAAATCATTGGAGATGCATGTGGTGTCTCAAATGAGAGGAGTAAGGATTAAAATGTAAAACATAAAGGAAATAATTTCAACCAATTATATAAGAATAAACTACCACAAGAGAATATTTATATATATAATTACATTCATAAGCATGGTCTATGTTTTGTTCCTAGTTCTCTACATAGCATGCATCCCTATCCACAGACACAGCCTATCATGATAAATCATACACACAAGAAATCTTGTTCTTGTGAAGACATTGAGACAAATAAAAACTCATAAATATATTTTCTGAATGAGTTATACTAATAAAATGATTAGAAGACTACCTCGGGAGGAAGCCGTTTCAAAAGGACCATTAGCATTTGAGGAATAATATTGAAAAAATGAGTTCAAATGGAAATGTACTCCAAAATCTTGTACTAAAAAGAATAACATAGTGGTTAACAAACTAATGGACCAAAAGTAGCATTGCGTTGAAATTTATTGTAATTACCTCTCAATGTCATAGAGGATTATGATGCTTAATTGTGACTTATAGGCATCCTCAAATACTTGAAAAGAACATGTGAAAAAATGACTAAAAGTATACAGTATACAAGTTGAAAATTCAATAAGCATAAACAAATGGATGGGTGGGTGTACCATAGGTGAAAATAGTAATTCATTAGGAATTTTGTTATTGAGGGGGAGATCAGGTTTGGCACTAGCAGGGGGCTCTGATCTTCCTTATACATTGAACATGTATTTTTCTGAGGCTGGGGAGGCTGTGTAATTTATTTTTAGGAAGAAGCTGAAAGAGGCTCGATAACCACATGAGTTTTTATCCTAATAATACCCCCATGACCCTCCCCCCTGCACAACCCCCCTGCAGACCCGCTTTCCCCCCCTCCAGACCCCCTTTCCCCCCTGCAAACCCTCATGGACACCCCATCCCCCTGCCAGTCCCCCCATGTAGGGTGTTTTATATTTGTTGTTTTAATGTGGAACCACGAATTATAGATCATCATTGTCCATTTTAATTGTTGGTATGATATATTTCTACTCATAGTGGTTGACCAGTGTATTGATAACCTCCACCGCATGATCTTTATAAGGGAAATCGGGTGTGGGCTATAGTAGTCATTTCATCAGAATAGAGGTATGAAATTTCCATTATTGGGTTATCATGGGTTTTAGTAGAATCATGAGAACCTATTCTACCCCTACACCTATTAGCAATGGTTGGGGAACATCACCTATCAAATCAATTGCGTGTAATTGCATAAGATAATTCAAATCAAAATTTATGTGTTTTTTTTTTATGATTATGATGACCAATATGCCCTATGTTACTCATTATATCCTTTTTTAAGGATACATAATTCTTAACAGGTTCACAAATACCTGAAGTTGATGCAAAATGGTACTCATCCTCTATAGGCTAGTAACCTAAGGTATTTTAGGCTCATCACGTAATGAACACGCGTCTCGTCACCCAAGGAATTCCAAGCTCATCGCATGGGGAAGGATGGGATTATGATTCATTAGGAAAGGTGATTAAACATATTCTTATCACATAATAAATCTTATACTTTTCAATAATTTATGTTCTGACATCTCTATAAGTATAAGATCACATCACTAGTAAAATGGATGCCCATGACTTCAAGTTAATTATTTACCATGATTTAACCAAAGATTCAGATTCCTAAAACATGGGTACTCACACATCATTGATCCAAAATCATACTCAAAAAATATTCTATTCAAAATCAAAATCTTTTCATCTTTAATGGATCTAATTATGAGGGAGAGTTCTCCTTGGTTCTCAAATATTTATCAATATAATCCTATGAATTATTAATATAAGTGTAATAAATTAATTAATAATTATTTTTAGGTTTCCAAACAAAAATATATACACATTATAAATGGATATATTCATATTCCTCCCTGAAAAAGATAGTGGTTATTAAAAAATATTTTTTCAAAACAATAAAGCAATTATGGAAACATGTTTTTTAAAACAATCAATCAATTATAGAATTAAAATTAAAGGTTTAGGCAGAGGTAGCCTACCTCAACCTCAAGACTCGTTTCTTTTGATGAAGACAACTCGAATATTCCTTTTTTCTGCATGAACACATATGCAACTTCAAATATATATAAGTACACCTAGACTCTATGTAAATATATTCATGGAAAAATATGAAAAAGGGGTCCTTAGATATATGTTTATACATTCATAATATCCTTTACACTTACACATATATGCATTTTTCATATGAGTTTGGTTGGTATAGAATATTTTAAAACATATTCCTCTATTTTTGGACACATTCTAAGAATACAGACATAGAAATTTTTTATCTCTCTACACATGAGTCTTATCTAAGTAGGCAATCTTATATTCATGGAATAAAAAATATTGGATGGTGTAATTACCCTAATAAATATCAGTAAAATCCATTCATCCAAAAACATTAGTGTAATTTGTTCTTATAAGGCCCTAAAATTCTAAATTTTAGAGTATTTATCATGTTACCATTATTATAATCTTAACATTCTAATATTTTGAAATTCTGACAAGAAAATATGTATAAACCTGTATTCTTAAGAAAATTTCAATGGAAAGTTGTAACAAAGGGATAGATGATTGAGAGCAAAAAATATTCCATTCATTGAAAAAACTATGGTGGAGTATCCACATCCTAGAGTCTCTCTTGACCTTATTAGGAAATTAAATTGAAATGATGTGACTTTAGTGAAATTCTACCTACCAGATTCAATAGATCTACTAATTTCTAACATAAGCTGTTAAGGGCCTACTTGAGATTGGTTCTATGACTAGCTCCATATTTTGAGAGAGTATCAATTTTTGTAAAAAAGGTGTTTCTCTCTTGTATTTAATATTTTATGGATTCTAGAACAATGTATTTTCAATGATAGTTGTACCTTTATTCTGTCTATGTGAGCCACATATTCATGCATCTCTACAGTCTGTATAGAAATAAAATAATTAAGTTTCACTTACTATATAGTTAAGAGATTTAAATAATTAGTTTTATCCTTTATATATATTGTATGGTGGATTAAAAAAACATGATGCGATCATATTCATGGGTGTCCAAATCATCTCAATAAAATAGAACATTATGAACAAGTATGTGCAAGTGTTGATAATAAAACACACTTACACCTAGGAATTGGAGCGTTGTTGAAGGTTTTCATATTTTTCAGAAATTTTTTCTAAATGATTATATATGATGATAGTTTAAACCTTGAACGAATCCAACTTTCATTAAACCTGATTCTAGATGACAATATTGGGAACTAGACTCTATTCACCTTCCCCTATAATTATATAATCTAAAATATTATTTTTCATGGACATATCTTCTTTAAATTGTGTCATAGTTGTAAGAAAGTCCTCCATCATAGCCTCATGTTTAACTTTGGGGATTGAACTTGATAGTTTAGCATTGATCAGATGAATACCTAACACTTTCCATTGGGACAAATGTAATTAGGTCTTCCAACAAAAGAAGTCAAACATGTGGAGTCGTCACCAATCTCATGAAAATATCATGAAGATGAAACTCACTCAAAATTATTATAATGTTGTGGTATAATTATTTTCCCTCCAATATATTTTAAGGATATTATGACATGAAAGGATCTTTGAGAATCCAATTTTTTATACACCCATCAAACTGGTTTCCCCAATACCCCATCGGAATAGTATTCAAACCATAACATAGAATAACCCCATATAAATTTATTTGGACCATTCTCAAGATGTAATGAAATTTATATGTTAGAATCCCCATGAATTATCATCAAACACATTTCATAAAGGAAAAATGGGTTATATTATCTCTAAATATTGAATATAGGAAAATATGTAAACTGTTTTAAACGACCAAATTATCGTGAGAACCTATAAGGATTAAAAGGATCTAAAATGGTTACTCCATCGATAAAATCATCCAAATCCAATCTCACAACAAGATAATGTATGAAATATATTCTAAATTCCCTCTATCATTATCTAACACTGCACCAAAACATTTTGAATAAGGAATGAATCAAAAATGGGAAACATCCTTTAACAAATAAATAGGACAATCAAGTCATTAATTGAAAAATAACAAGACCATATACCATAACATCGTTGTTCACTAAAAATTGAGTATTAGTTTTAGATTCAAGAAAGAATATAAGAAATCGATGATATTTTCAAATACCTTGACGATAGTGCGTGGGGGTGTTGACCTCGGCGTTCGGGGTGATGAGGGTTGTGGGGGAGAGCCATCTTGAAGGAAGGAAGGAGGTGGAGAGGCCGCTCTGAGTAGCTTCGCTGGAGGAGGAGGATCATGGGGAGGAGGGTCGTGGTGAGGAGGTGGTTTGGGTATTGAGGGCTGTTGGTGATGAGGTGTTGGGGAGGAGGCGTCAGGGAGGGGTTGGGAAGCAAGATTGGAGGTGGATAGGAATCTTGGAGCAACTTCTCTGGATGAGGAAGGTCACGACGAGGAGGCGTCAGGGTGGGCATCGGGTTGTTGAGGGGTTTTGTTGAGGATGGATTGAGTGGAAGGAAGAAGAAATGAATGGGTCGGGATATTTAGCCACGGAGTCGTGGCTAATTGTGGGGGTGTTGCAATGGATTTTTTAATCCATGGATTTTAGGCATGGCTAAAGCTCAATTTCCTAGTAGTATATATATATACACACACACACACACATTATATAAGTATATAAGTATTCATATAATTGTGTTTGAAATAAAATGGACATTAATTTTTATTTAGATAAGTCTTATATATTGAGAAATATATTTTATATGTAAATATGTTTAATTATTTATTTATAAAAATAAATTTTAATGTTTGAATATATAAAAAAATATGTATATATTATTATATATTTGGTTATAAATAACATTACATTATAAAAAATTATAAAAATTTAATTCCAAAATAATTATATGAATTTAATACCTATGAATAAATTCAGTCCCCACTAAAAAATGGAAAAAAGACCCTCTTAAACGAGGCTGAAATTCCATAGAATGTTAAACAAAATTGGGTATCACGACTAAAAACATAGTTTTGGAGGGATTTTGGGTCTTTTTTTGCCTCAAAATTTTTAGAGGGTTGTCTTATGTCACTAGTATGTAGAGCTAGTTGTAATATTCGATTTGATATGTTGTAGATCTCAAACGGACACCTAAATCAATATTTATTTTTGTTTGATGTTTGACTTACGTTTTCAAGATATTTTAGATCATTAATTAAATTTTTTATTTTTTGTGTCTTCAAATTATTACTAAATGATTATTACATGATAATATTTTTTAAATTATTAATTAATAATATTTTTTAATGTATTTTATAATCCATTTTTACTGAACTTCTTATATATTAGGTGTAAATGTATATCAATACATCTCTAAATAATATTTTAAAAATATAAATTAAATTTATATCAATATCAATATATTAATATATATTAATATATTATAATTTATACTAATTTTTTGTTTATGGTTTTTTATTTTTTTCATGAACATTATTATTAGAATAGGTTTGGAAAACCCCTATATTATGAAAAGAAGATGCCCTTTTAAGATGGATTGAGATAGAACCCATTTCATGACTGAATCCCCAAACACAATATGACACAAAAAAGACATGGAAATTATAAATGGATGTAAATTTAATTACCTCAAAGTCAAATCCATATAGCCTGAAATACTAAGTTAGAGAAACCATTAATTAGATTTGTTTGAAATCCCCCAAGGTATCAATCCATCCATTTGAACACCAACCTAGAAACCCAAAGCATAGCTTCTATTGGGAACTATGAGGAAGATCATCATGGTAGATGGATCTGTGGATAATGGAGACGATCTTCATGAAAAATCACCATCCCCAACTAGAGCGGGTTCTTCATCTCATGTCATCGACCCATTCCTCGAGTAAGGTTTGACCCTCGTTATTATCCCTCACCATCTCACCTAGGTTTGAGTTTTTCCTTTAGTCACCATGATAACCAGAGGCCTTCCCTTTCCACTAGCCCTAGGGCTTTCCTACCAACCCCCACCACCGAGCAGGAGTTCCGATTTTGCTATTGACCCCTACATTATGTTTACATTAATTTGTTTTATCATCAGGTATTTGAAATTAATATATATTCATATTGTGTTAATACTTTAAAAAAAATGTTCCATAAGTCATTTGTGATGTGTAGGAATCTACCCCACCTCAATCCAATGCATGGGGTGAGCGGTATGACTCCACTACTATAGATATTTCCATTAACTACTCCTAAAACATGCATTTACAGTGTTAAAAGGCATTATTATCCCTAGAACAATTAAAAGGGGTCATTTTTATCATGTCTAAAAAACTGATAATAAAGGACCCTTTTATTAGTGCTATAAATTCACTTATTAAAGGGATCATTATTGACACTTTTTTAGCGCATATAAAAGTAATAAAAAATTTTCTATAGATTGAAGGCTGGGACCTCACCCCTTTTATCTACGCTTGATCCCCCCTTTTAATGTTTCTTTTCTAGCTTCACACCCCATCAATGGCTTTGAATCCCCCCCCCCGCCATTTAACGATTCTAGGGACCTTCATTGCCCACCCACGCACACCCCATAGTTGGCTTTCAAAACTAAGTCTTCCCTCATAATATCACTTATTTTCTACTCCCATATGTCAATTTATTTTGTATTTTTTGATACATCTATATATTTATATTTATTTCCTTCTATTATTTATCCATATATTTATAGATATATATTTATATAGATATTTAGATACATATGTAAAATATGTGTTTTTGTTTGTGTTTGTGTCTATAAATATATACATATATATATATATATATTTACATAAGTGTGTGCATATATAAATAAAATTTTACATATTTGTACTTACTTAAATATATTATATGTTAATATTTATATACATAAATTATAATATATAGATAAATATATATCTGTTTTTCAATGCACACAAAAATATATATATATACATACATACAATATATATACACTTATTTTATATATATATATATAAAAATTTATTTTAAATAAAATGTATATTATTTTTTATTTAGATAAGATTTATATACTTAGAAATATACTTTATATGTAAATATGATTACATATATATTTAAAAAATTAAATTTTTATGTGTGAATATATACAAAATATGTATATATTTTTATATATTTGATTATAAATATAACTAAATTATGAAAAATGATTAAATTTCATAACATTAATATCAAAATGAATTTAATACTTGTGAATAAATTCATTCCCCACTGAAAACGTGGAAATGACCCCCCTTTAATGAGGCTAATAATAGATTGAATGTTAAAAAATTAGGAAACACCGACTAAAAATTCAGTTTTAAATCCCTACTATGGACTTTTTGGGCCTCAGAAGACAAATTAGTGGATTCCCCCATCATTAATGTGTAGAAATTGTCACAAGATTAGATTTTATATGTTGTAGAGATTAAACAGTCACTTGAATCGAATGTTATGACCTTTTGAATTCTGAGTTTCGTTTTCAATTTATTTTAGATATTTTATAAATTTTTTAATTTTTTGGGTCTTCAAATTGTTAATAAATAACAGTTACTCAATAATAACTAGAAACATATTAATTAATAATATTATTTTAATTATTTTATATGCCATTGTCTAATATTTTATGTGAAAATGCATGATTAGCAAAAATAAAAACATATTTTAAAATATATATATTATTTTGAAGGAAATATAATTTTTTTTCAAACAAACCATTTATCAGTTCTCGGAAAAAAACACTGATAAATCCCTACGTTATTAGTTCTAATAAAAAACACTGATAAAGGGAGTCCTGTTAATATCCCTAAAAATCATTGATAAAGAGGTACCCTTTTCTATGCTAAAAACACTAATAAAGGGGTTACTTTTAAAGGCATTTTTTAGCAATGATAAAAGATTCTTTTATCAGCATTTTTTTAGCACAGATAAAGGTACCCCCCTTATCAACCCATTTTTTAGCCTTGTTAAAGGGTGGCCCTGTGTAAAGTGGTTTTTGTGGTAGTGATCCATGTGTGTCCTTTTATTTAAAAATGGCCTTTTCAAAATATATTCATTCATATTTATGTTTAATTTGTTTCTTTATATTATAATAAAAAAAATTGTGTTCTTATATTGGTGAATTGTTTTGCTCTGGTTGGGGTGGTTTTTTTGCAACTGATCCCATGATTAGGCTTTTTTGAGAGGGGGTCTCAGGTGCCAAATACAATTAAACATTGATGTTTCTAAATGTCTATAGATAGTAAATGAAAAAGTAATTATACAAAATATTGTTTGATATGAATATAAATTGATTTTTTGTATTTTTAATGTAAATATTATTTCAATTAAATTATGAATTTTCATACATGTTCATTTCTATACAGGTGTATTTGGCGCTTGTGTTGTTATTCAAACAACACATTGCAATAGTAGGGCAGTTATCAGCGTTAATGAAAACAATGATAATGGGGTCCTCATTTTAATGAAGATGACGAAGAAAGTTTTTTTAGCACCATTAAATCTCTCTGCAAAGTGTTAAAAGGTCTATCTGTGGTTGTGGAAATTCAATTTTTTTGTAGTGACAATGATATCCTTATATAGGCATAAATTGAAAAGGATTTGAAAACATTGTGGTTATAAAACTAATATGTACTCATTGCATCACTAGATGAGGGAGGAAGTGAATTCATGATATAATGGGATTGTAACCATATATCACCATGTATTTCATGCAGGAGCGATGAATAGTTTTTTAAAATACAAATAATTATTATTATAATTATGAAAATTAAACACAAAATTCATATTTTCCATTAATAATTTAAATAGTAAACAACATGTACAAAACTATTTTTCATAATGATATATTCATCAAAAATTCTCTTTCAATTTAAAAAATATTGATTTTTTAAAAAAAATCTAAAAACTAATTTTCATTATGAAATCCAAATAATAATTTTAAAAGAAATAAGATAATATCTTAAAAAAATTACATAAAAATATAATAATAAACTAAATTTCTAGTTATGAAAAATTAATAAAAACTACCTTTTCCATATGATGTAATAAAAAAAATATTCCAAATTAAAAAAATTTTTATCAAAAAAATATTTATTCCCTATAAAATTTAAAAAATATCCAAATTTCCATCTTAAAAAATTAAATATAATATTTTATTTTATTTTTTAAAAAAAAATTAAATATCCCATTTGACTATGACGTATTTGGAAATTAAAAATGAATTTTCTTCTTTTATATTAAGATAAATTAAAATTTTACCTTTTTCTATATGATCCCATTGTAAATTTAAAATATCATAAAATCCCCCTTTTCCGTTCAACAAAAATGAAAAAAATTTAATTAGAAAACATAACGTTAAAAGTAAAATTCTACATTTTTCCTTTAAAATTATTTTAGAAGAATGGTTAACTATTATGTTTTTAACAAAGGATATTTTTTAAAAAATTATTTTTAATTAAGGTAGATTTATTTTTTAAATTTTCATTGATTGATTTTATTTTACGGGAATTTTAGTTTTTAACATAAAATAAAAATACTAGGATTTATTTAGTGAAAGGGAGATATTATATTTTGAATAAACTATGTTTTTTTCTATGATTTTTCAATGGAATTATTTTTTATTATATTTTAAAAACGTATTAATGAACTTTATTTTCATTCACATTAAATTCTTTTTAAAAAATTAGTTATAATTGAATTTTTTTAGCAGGAAAAATTGGAGTTTATTTGTTGATATAGGATAATTCAATATATTTTTACTAAACCGAGTCCTGGAATGTGTTAATGATGTTCACATAAGCCACAATGCTAGTCAAAAAATAACCAATAAGTTATTGCATAAATATTTTAACATTATTTTTTAAAAAAATTATAGTTTTATTACTGATAGTAATATAAATTAATTTTTATAGGTATGAGTTGTCATATATAATATCAAATTAATATTATGTTTTTGGAAGAATTATAAAATATTAAAAGACAATTTTTGTATCCTAAATGATGTTAAAAATAAAAATCTCACAAAGTAATTACATACATAAATTAGTTTCAATTACATGATTAATGTAAAAATAATAAATTATGTCAATGTCGATGTTTTAGGAGGATTGTTTATGTCATATCCACGATTATGAATACATATCTACAACAAAGGTCTTGGTGTTTGTGGAATCTGCATGCACAACTACATGCCTATGTAAATGTTATTGGGACTTCCTAACCCCAATCCAGGAGGCAAGGGTTTCCCTCATACACATATTTAACTCACTAGACCCCCTCATAATTTATGCATGATAACCCAATAATCTCCCCTCACAACCACAAGGACGATGAACAGAGAAGATTTTTTGGTGATCGGGAAATTCAAAGTGCTCAAATGAAACTCTTCAACAATCACTACTAAAAAATATAGTTTTCTTTAAAAAACCTATATCATCGATAACAAAGTGTTTATAGTCGAGGCTCTATTTAATGGGGGGCATTTTATTAGAACTCAAAAAAGAGATGCTGAATTTCCCTTTTATCAGCACTAAAAAAGCATTGATAAAAGTAAAATAAATATTAATTTGATTTGTAAATTAGAGTGTATAGACCTATTTTTAATAGCGCTTTTTCAATGACGCTAGGAATCCCCGCCCACACACATGCACCACCACCACACATTTAACAGTCCTATGCGTACATCCCCCACCCCTTAACAATGTTAGTCACCCCCTGCACACACCTGCACACCCCAGCCTCTGCTTGGATTTGAACCCGAGATCTCTCCCTTGAGCGTCTGCACCATTACCACTCACCCACCTTGTTTGGTTCTCCCATTAATGATATATCTCTATATATATAGTTATATTTATTCACACACACACACACACACACACACACATATATATATTTAAAAGTTTGGGGTCGAAGCCTCATTTTATTATTAAAGCAAAGAAATGACCTCTTTTAACAGGGTAGAGGGAGACCCATTACATAGCCCTAAGTTTCAGTGGGCATGAAACCCATTACATAGCTCATAGGACCAAAATTTTGGCCTAAGGCCCATTTTTTGAATAGTAACCTAGATGCTATAGTGCCATGTCACCGCTACAGTACCCCTCGATAAATAGTAGCACCGCTGCTACAATACCGCTATAGTGCTGCTACAGTACCTGTAGCGCGATGGTATTTGAACCCCCATTTTTCATGTAGGGTTACGGGGTGCTTACCAGTAATCCAAACCCCAACTACATGTATATATATATATATAGTTATATATATATATATATATATATTTGGTTATATTTTTTTATCAGCATATTTATCTATATATATATATATTTTTATAGGATTATTTGTAAATTCATTTATAAAATATGCTTGTGTGTTTGTGTATAAATAAATAAATACATATATAAAACACACACACACACATATCAGTTTGTTAATACACACATACACACACACTAATATATATATATATAGGCACACACACACATTATATATGTACATAAATATTCATATATTTTTGTTTTAAATAAAATGGATATTAGTTTTTATTTAGATAAGTCTTATATATTGAGAAATATATTTTATATGTATATATGTTTAATTATTTACTTATAAAATCAACTTTTTTGTAATTTGATTGCAAATAATCTAGAATAAAATGATGTACAATGATAGAAAGTTCATTTTTTGATGGATAAATTGTTTCATTATAAATTGCATCACTCTGAGGTTAAATTCCACACCCGTTCATGATTTCTATTATTTTGGTCGTGATTTTCCATAATGGTTTGTTGTGATTAATTTATGTCTCCATTAACTCTTTGCGTTGACAATCTGTCGTAAAAAACCTGTTGCAAAAGCCCTCATTTTTAGTGGTATATAAATATTATAACAGAGTGATGCGAACTATATAAATAAATATACCAAAATCAGATTTAAAATTATATATATGTATCATATAATATAATTTATAATCATATTTTTGTGTTTATATATATGTGTGTGTGCGCGCTATAATATATTATAAAATATATAAATAATATATCAGACTATTTGTACATATGAACTATATAATTTAACATTGCAATTCATATTAAATAATGTTTTATTATTAACAATATTTTCATTATTTATACAATAAAAAATTTTCAAAATGATATTAATCAATAAAAATATTTAATAATTTTCCTTTTATAGGATTCTCAAAGAAAATCCACGCAACAATTAGCTAACTGAAGCCCTACTGCCCCGCACACCAGCTCCATCTCCGCCTCGATTCTACCGGATCTACCATGATGACGAAGGTCAATCACAAAGATTCCACGCCTCGACCGCACTCCTCCCCTCCATGGCCGCCCGCCGTGACCGCGCTCCGCCCCGCCCTGACTACCCCACACATCGGCACATCCATATCCCGCCTTAACCGCCTTCCGCCTCCACCATGACCTCCTGGAGCGACCGCACTGTGCTCTGCACCGCACGCCTACACATCCACATACCGCCACAATTGTGTTCCGCCTCCGCAAAGAGCTCCTGGATTGGTGCACATTCCGGATGATCCCTGCACTTGGGTACCTTGGGGGAGGAGTGATTTCAGGTGCAGGACTTATGGTGCATTCGAGGTCTCCTACCTTGGGTACCCCTGGGGCCTGTTTCTAGGCGAATCGGGTCGTTGGACACTGCCCAACATAATAATTATCCACATCTGTCGGCACCCCAGGGTTCTCTGTTGTCGGGGTTGTGTTAGGTTTCAGATCTGATGGCTTGGGTACCTCGGGGCGGAGTTCCCAGGTGAAGGGGATGGTTGGATGGGATCCCTCATAGTCGGTTGGACGGGGTCCCTCGTAGTCCTCCTCTATACTTTGTCATGATAATATCGGTGCATTGGGCCTCATTGTCTGATTCATCATAGTTTGTGGGACTCCAACTGACTACTCCTGGTTTTTTACCTTTTCTATGGATGTTCCGCCAAAACAAGACTCCCACCGGGTTCCAATCCATCTCTGTAACATCATCATCTTAATTGTCACGCAGTGAGGGGTTTCGGAGAAGAGGGTAATCCGAGTGGGAGGGTTGAAGTTTTAAAACACACCCTCCACAATTATATATTACCATCATCCTTTATTTTTGCGATACCCAAATCTTTTATTTATAACACCAATTAATATGAGCAATTACCCAACCCTATTTATTGAATTTTAATTAATTTATTAACTGAATATTAAAAAGATAGTAAAACTACCCAATTTATTTATCTAATTTGAGTATTTTTCATATTAAATTTATAAATGAAATATAAATTATAATCTAATTAAATTAATTATTATTAATTGAATAACGTTTTTTTGAAATGTTAATAAAATAGTAAAGTTTATTTTCATTCTATGATATCAATTTATTTTTAATTTATAAATAAAATTAAAAATTAAAAATCATAGATGTCTCTTTAATTAAGTCGGTTTGTGAAATTAAAAGTGTGTTTCAAAATATAATAGAATATATTTAAAAATAATGTTTTAAAAAATAAATGGGTTGTAAATGGATTTATGTTTGAAATAATAAACCGAGTTAGGATTCGATTATCCCAAAATTCATGCATACATGATGTGTCGACATCCCTAATGTTGGGTGATTTGTAATGAACATTTAACCCCAATTATCAAAGTTTCAGATTTTAATAATTTTGATGAATTTTAATTTAATAATGTAGATTTGATTTTGAGAATATTCGACTCGCATCTTATATTTAATGTTGGTTTTAATTCAATAATCTAACATTTACTCATATCAACCTTTAATCAAAATTTACTATATATATATCTATATATTTTCAATCTTTTGAATTTTTATCTTACATATTCATAAATGGAAATATATTTTTGTAGAGATTACCCCCAAGGGGTAGGCAAAGAGGTGGTCAACAGAACTACTATTTGGAATCCAAAAAAAAGAACTAAAGGGTTATACTGAAATGAGTATTGGATAGTAAAAATTATATTTGGGTAACTGAATTTTTTGGTCTTGATTATTAATTCTAATAACCAAAAACTGATAAAATAACTGAATTTAAATTTTTTTATTTCTTTAATAATATAATATTTTAAATAACTCATAACACATATTATAAAAAAAATTATATTTTTGTTTATAAATTTATATTTGTTTTCAAATAATTCATTTTTTATAAAATTTAAGGATTTATATATAGTTTAGAGTTTCGGTTCGACATAATAAGGGTATAATTTTTTTAAAATTTATGGTTTTTAGTAGGATTTATCCGATGGTCAACCTTTGTACAAAGGTTTGTCCACCAGATAAAAACAATGTTTATTTTAGTAGCAGTTCATAAAATAATAAAAATATTAAAATTTAGTTATATATAATTGACATATGATATTTTATATTGTTGATTACTATATATATTCATTATATTATAAGTCATACTAGTAATTTTATTATTATTTATTATATTAAAAATTTTAAATTAATTATAAATAAAAAATTTAAAGGTTTATTAATAATTTTATTATAAATTATTAATTACAATGTTAATTAACTATCTTTGTAAATTATATTATCAATTACTGAATATATTAATGATATTATGAGTTGTTGATTTCCTTAATTATTTAAATAATGGTTAATAATTATATCATTAAACTAAAATGTCCCTTTTATATTGAAAAGACAAACTTTGAGTCATATCAATCACATCATATGTCCAATGGACATGTAGTCAATTCCTACACATCATAACTGAGTTATGTATCCACTACTAGAATATCATCGTTTAGCGGTGGTTATTGTTTGATTTGGTGGCTGTTTAAACCACCGCTAAAGATGATTTTGGCTTCCAACATGCGTTGGATCCTCCAATTCACTACCATGGAACGAAGCAAGGGAGTGTCATGTTTTATCAGCGCCAAGAAGAAAGCACTGATAAGGGGGGTGGGCTTTATCACTGTTAAATAAAAGTGCTGATAATTCATCCCTTTATATGTTCTAAAGAAAGGTTGATAAAGGTGTACCCTTTATCAGCACTTTCATTATCACTGATAAAGGGGGCCTTTTTTTCACAAAAAAAAATCCTCAAACCCTATATATCAACCAAAGGAAAAGTACATTATTTTTGGAGGAAAATATGAAATCCATCAATTATACCCCCAATGATTCCCAAAAGTCCCCTAAAAATGAACTGCTCGATTTCCCTCTATTCAAGAAAAGGGAAAACAACAAGAAGAGAACAATGGAACCAAATATCTAATGATGTCGATGAGGAACCATAGGCATGGAGGACACCTTTATCCTTCTTCAGTGCATTGATATTAACTTGACAATAATATTCGACTATAACATCCTTCCAAACGAGGGACAAGATGGGCTGCATTTACTTCGAAATTACCATGGCCTCTGCCACATGAGGAGACTAACCCGTAATGTCCAAGGAATGATGAGCCGCAATAAGACAGACAACGTGATCCCATTGGATTGACTAAAGGCAAAAAAAACTATCCCTAGGGGTCACTAAATCAATATTAAGTTTGATAACACCCAAGGGTGGTGGGGAGAGCCATCAGCCAGGAAGGGAATGAACATGTGAAGGTGGATGAGCCTCCTCAATATCCAACCACTTCAAGCACAAGTTTTGAATCATTAAATGCCAGACCCTGTCGTCTTTATCAATTATCTTGAAAATTAAAGTGTTTTGGTGAAACCATATAATCCAAACACAATTATATTATTAGCATAGATAATTTTTTAAAAAAAATAATAATATTAATTTATATAAAATTATTATATTTAAATTAAAAAATAATTTTTATTTGTATAAATTAAATAAAAAACACAAGATGATAATTAATTTATATTTTTTAATAATTAATATATATATATATATAATGTTTAAAAAAGTTTTTATAAGTTATAATAAGATAATTATATATTTAAATAATTATAAGATTATAATTAAATTTTAAATAATAAATATATGTATTCTTTTTATTATTTTTATAAATATATATAAATACTTTTTAAACATATATATTTATAATTATAATTATAATGAAATAAATATATATTAAAATAAATATATGTTTCCAAATAACATGTTCAATACATATTTTTATGCGTGAGTATAATTTACATACAAATATGTTATTAATTCTTCACGATTGTTCATTTATACATTAAAAATGTTAAAACTCTCACGAATAGAGTTTTGAGATTAGTTTTTGGATAACCGATGTTAGAACCATGTTATTGAGAGATTTAATGTCGGTCACGCAATATGCAATGTCAAAATGTGGGTTTCAACATTAGTTATCAAATAATTGTTCATCCCCCTCCTATCAGATGGATTCATCCCCCTCAGGGTATTTTCAAACATAATACTGATGCGGCCATTCCTGGAGATGGCTCTGTTGACCTAATGGATGTTCTCTAGGTTTATGTAGTCTCTATCATTGCGGCTCATCGTTCTATAGAGATTTGTTGTTGGTCTCCTCCCGGAGTAGTGGGAATGACTATCTGGAAAGGTATGCAATTCATTTCATCTCTCAGATGGAAGGATATTATGTTTGAATCAGATTGTCAAGTTATTTTCGACATGCTGAAGGAGGATGAAGGTGGACACCAATACATTGGGTCTATTATCAATATCATCATATCATTGGTGTTGTTATTCTATTCTAGTTGTTCTTCCTTTTTAGGGAGAGGAAAATCATACAACTCATTTTATAGATACTTTTGGGAGTTGTTGAGGGTCACATTATGTTGCAGTTGATTCCTACACATCCCAACTAACTCATGGATCATTTTCGTAAAATATAAAAATAATCC
Source organism: Viscum album (assembly GCA_963277665.1). Lineage (NCBI taxonomy): Eukaryota > Viridiplantae > Streptophyta > Magnoliopsida > Santalales > Viscaceae > Viscum > Viscum album. The sequence goes on along the minus strand of OY728153.1, from coordinate 433,266,295 downwards.
AAATTTGTTTTCTCATTTTTGAGTAAGTCATATGTCCATTTTCTTAAAATTAATGTATATTTTAAATAAAAAAGATGCACTTTTAGTCATACCGATCACACTATGCATCATATTGAGGTGAAAAATAATCCTTGGCATCCCAAATGACTCATGTATTATTACCCAAATGTATCAAAATAATTCGAATGTGTTTGCTCATTTTTTAGTAAGTCACTTGTTCCTTTTTACTAAAATTAACGTCACATTTAAATAAATCGATGGACTTAGAGTCATACTGGTCGCACCGTGCGTCAGAATGATGTATGACTAATATATACACATCCAAAATTTCATATGGATAGTTGTACTAATGTACCAATCAATCCAATCATTTTTTCTTGTTTTTTAGTATGTCACTTGTCTTTTTTAGAAAAAATTCATTATAAACTAGAAACACACACTTTGACTAATACCGGTCACATAGAGTATCAGTTTGACATGAGAATAATTCCTACACAAAAAATGATTTATGAATTAATTTATTATATTATTATGACAATCTGAGTGTGTTTTCTCAGTTTTATGTGAGTGGTGTATTTAGAAGTAAAATGTCGATTTTAAGATGATAACGGACACTTTGAGTCATACTGGTCACACAATTTTTTTGAATGAGGTGTAGCTGATTCATACATATCATAAATGACATATAGATCATTATACTAATTTATAAACACAATTTTAATTCATTTTTTCGTTTTGATTTTTTAGTTTTATATTGTACTAAAATTATGATCAATTTTAAATAAAATGACACACTTGGAGTCATACCGATCATGTCGTATATTAGATTGAGGTGTTGTTGATTCCTATATGTCCCAAAGTATTAAAATAATCCTAAATTAAAAGGAATCCTCCAGTATAATAAAAAAAATCTTATGTGATTAATACTAATAATAAATAAATTAAACATAAATATGAAACAATCCATTACTTCTATAGAAGTCACATATTCATTCCATTGGTGTACATTCTATGATAAAGTATTATGCCCATTTGTTTCTAAGAAAATTTATATCATTTGATAAATAAGATTTTTTGAAATTCAAAATAGTACTAGAAAAATATATATACACAAAGGATTAATAAATATTTTAATTAAAGTAGTAATTAAATTTGAAAATACCTATTAGGGGATGTGTGTTTTTTTGATGGAATATGATCTCTCTCATAAATTTAGAAACATAATAACCATAATAATTTCCATTTGATTATTTTAGACACTGTAGAAACATTAAGGAAAATAAGTAATTTTTTTATATTTTTTTGGATAGTTAAATCTTATTATATATACCATGATAATTATCTAGTTGTAGAACTTGTTTGGGTCCTTGGGTGCAATGTTTTTCCTCATTCCATGATTTAGAAGATATTTACACACCACCTTATAATATCAAAATCCTAATTAAAAAATAATATAATTCTATAACTTGAAGATTAGTTCTAAAATTTTGGGTGTAGTTTATTACAAATTTAAAAACATTATCAATTGTGGACGGTTTGATGGTAATCTATGTAGTGAATCAAATAAATAAATATTTAAAGTATCTAAATTGATCGTAATGAGAATACATGGTTTCATAAAAACAAAAAAAGGAATAAGTAATGATGAAAATGAAAAATATATTAAATATGTTTAAATTGTAGCATTTTATCCAGAAATCATTTCTAATAAGAAAATTATTTCATCCCCAATATTTCATTAAAATTATTTTCCAATGTTTTCCACCCTTTCATCTATTTTTTGGATTCTATTTTTGTTTTGTCTGTATAGGTGACGTGAGGACTAAAGAGTCTAATTTTTTTATGGGAAAATTCATTGAATTGGAATTGATATATATGACTTCAAAAAATATGAAATATATTTAGTCATAAATAACATGGTATATCATCTTTTGAAAAAAAAATCTTGAAAACTCACCTCATGTATACATTTACCACTAAGACACATATCCATTAATAGTTGACAATTTCATCCACAATTATTAAAAGAAATGTAGTCAACAACATCATATCCACACATTTTTTCATGAAAATCAACTATGTGACTACTACCACTTTATAACATTGCGTCCACATAAAACTTTAATGTTACTAAATGTGGATATTCCATGGGCTGGGTAAATTTGCTTTTCGAAGTTCTTTTTAATTAGTTGGTTGGTCCATTAGATGGTCTAAGTCAACCTTTCAATTCCCCCTCAACCCTTTGTCTATTTTTAATAGCATTCATCGGTTTAGAACATTTTTCATTACAAATTAAAGATTTATCATAAAAAATAAATAGGAAATGAATACCTCCTTGTCATCATAGGTTTTTTACAAGATTTATAGGCCATGCGATCAATGTTACAATAGTTGGTCAACCTTATGAATATCTTCATCATCAATTGGAATAGGTCGATTAGCACTCAGATCATGGGCTATGCTAATAGACACTCTCACAAGTCCTATTGGAAGTGGTATATTGTTTAACACATCATTTCGGATATTGAACACTGTATCCCTCACTACAGGGCGATGGGTGGTTGTTGATAGATATAAATCATAGTCATTATAATCCTGTATAATATTAGTAACAAAAAATTATTAGTGCCTATCTGATTCACATTTTATAGAAACAGTTATTAGATCATTCATTACCTTGTCCAAGACATCTTTTCATGGGGAATGGCTCACTTCAAAGCTAGTGGGTGTTAGGAGGGATATTCAGGAAATTGTTGTTCTTGAGTTCTTTTTTATCTATTCATATCCCTGTAAAAGTTTCTAGTAACTCTCTCTACTATAGAAATTTTTATTAAAATGTATATAATATTTCTTTCATCTATATCATTTCTTTATCTTTATCCTCCTCTTGTTTTTTTATAAAAACATGTTTTCGGTTGTCACCCCAAAACCCACACCTCTGAAGTGACCATAATGTTATATCCGCTTCAAGGCCACTGATAGTAGGTGTTCATCTGATACAGATGTTGATGATTCATGTGACTAAGATAGATAGAAAATATAGGAAAATAATAAATCATTGTTATGTAATTTTGATTTAAAGAAACAAAAAATTGTATTATATCATAATTACTCATGTTTCCCACCCTTTTGGTTTATTTTTATCTATTAGTTTCCCATCTTTATTTACACATTCCACTTTACACAAATCATGGTGTATATGGAATTGGATTTAGGTTTGGATTCATCAATCTGCATATAAAATGAGGAATATAATTATTTGGTCATTTCATGTCATATAAAAGTGTTATGGTATATTTAAAATACGTAACATTTTTTTCAAGTGAAGAATACCCCATACTTGCTTTACGGTAATGGTATGTTGCTTTTGATGCCCCTCCATTATTTTCAACACTCAGTTTCTATTTCATAAATAAAAAATTTTCACTCAAAGTGATGAATATATGTATTGTCAAATAACATATTACTTTCCACAATGTTAATGAAATGACATATCAGTATGAATTATAGTAATAAAATATCATTCTTGTTCGGTTATCAGGTGTGCATACATAAGTAGTGGGTGTGGGGTTATTTTCCCTTCGGCTTCTATTATATGATGAATCTACAGAATTGTGTGAAAGCCTCTGTGAATCAATCTATAAATAATCAACACATATTTATTATGGGATTAATCTACTATAAATGCAATTTTCAAGGGATGGTGATGAATAATTCATTGTTTCATTATTTTATTTTTTAGTAAAACAAATAAATTATATCATATTTTTAATGTAATATATTCCCACATCAGTGTATCACTACTACAAATATTTCTTTTATTAGTGCTAAAAATGGCCTTTAACAGCGCTAGAAAAGAGATGTTAAAGCTGACGAAGATAGGGGGTCCCCTTTATGAGCGCTCCAAAAAGCGCTGATAATGACCCCTTTTATTAGCGCTAAAAAATCACTGATAAAATGGGTATTTTATATGAGCTAAAACAAAGTACTGATAAAAGGGTCCATTATCAGCACTTTCTTTTTATCGCTGATAAAAGTTAACACATAAAAAATTTTAAAAAATTAAAAAAAAACTTCCAATCAGGGGGGGATTTTATAGCGCTTGAGAACCCCTTTTACAGGGCTTTTCTACCCCCCTCCAACACCAACACGGACCCCACCACCCTTTATTAGTGCTAGCCCCATATTCACCCATGCGAGGGCATCCCTAATTCCACTCCCCTATATCGTTTTCTTATGTATTGTCTGATATATCTATATTTTTATATTTATTTCATTTCATTTTATTTTTTTATCCTATTATATTTATATATATATATTTAAATACATATATATAATATATTTTTTCTGTGTGTATTTGTGTTTATAAATACATACATACATACATATACATATTTATATATGTATGTTCATCTATAATTATAATTATACATATTTATATTTATTTACATATGTTATATATTAATATGTATATATATATATTAGAATATATAGATAAATATATATATTAGTTTTTCAATGAACAAATATATAAATTTTTATATTTAAACATTATATATACAGTATTCGTATATTTATATAAATATTTATACATTATTATTTTAAATAAAATGGATACAATTTTTTATTTAGATATGGATTATATATTTAGAAATATACTTGACATATAAATATGTTTACATATATATTTATAAAATTAAATTTTTATGTGTGAATATATATGAAATATGCATATATTTTTATATATTTGATTGTAAATAAAATGACATTATGAAAAATAATAAAATTTCAAAAAATTAATATCAATATTTTTTTAATCAAAGAAAGGATATACTATTGATCAATTGAACTATACATGAAAATCCAATCAGGAAAATGATCAACCCAAAAATGGTTATCTGAAGACTTCCTATAGCTCTCCATTCGGTTGGCTTCAAGATTAACCCCACATAAGATGAAGGAGAATTTTCATATTGAGAATAAATTAGAAACAGACCATATTTTCCTTAGAACAATCCCAAAGATGAATTATCTCCTTTGTTTGACAAATCATTAACAGATTCATGACAATCAGACTCCAAAACCACCATATTGCATCCATTAGCCTAGGAAAGGATGATCCCTTGATGAATTGATGATGCTTCCATGAAAACCTGGATCCAACATCCATGTAAAACCATTAATCGAGCATCAATCACCTTGCCATTATGGTGTCGGGCAATGAGCACCACCCCAATTCGAGACGCTATTGAGATATCCACATCTGTATTGATTTTAATAAATCATTCCAGAGGGGGTATCCAACATGTTTGAGTTTTCTGTGATTAGAGCCCAGATGGGCACTCCTTGTTAGACATCCACCAGTTCTTCCATTCATAGACGTATCAACACAAATTCGAACAAGGGAGGACTTCTCTTCGAAAACCCTTTCATTCTTATGAGACCAAAAAAGTCAAGAAAAAGTACACACAAACCCCACAGCCTTTGGTTCCAAAGAGGAAACCCAATCATTGAAAACATGGGCCAACACCAAAGGTGGGACTAGGGACTCCTTACACCCTGGGGACCATTCATTCCACACTCCCGCCACTCCCAGGAAAATAAGAATAGTATGCAAAGGAGTTTCAATATGTTTAAATCATAGGGGGAACACATAATCCTCCCACATGTGTCATAAAGTAAGAATGTTTCACATCAGTAGGAAATCCAATAAAACCTACAACCACACAAAAATGAATTGGGGGGGGGGGTGGAGGGTGCCCAAATATTCCTCCACCGATCGTCTGGATGATCCTGAGTAGACCCATGCAACAAATTGATATACCCCGACCTAAAAGTGTACTTCATAGAAGCATCCCCATACCAGCAGATTTGGTCACCACCCACTCCATATGTAATCATGATGATAAAGATAAGATATCGATATGTTTCATTCAACCAACAACAAACTCTATCCCAATCTCACTCTTCTAAATAATCATCAATGAGGTCATGAACTTTTTCATATTTGAACCCCGGAATGACAGTCGAAGAGACTCTAATGTTGACTCCCTTGACCAACCACTGGTCTCGCCATACATTCACCTTATTCCCATCAACAGTCCTCCAAACACTACCACATTTGATCAGAAGGATAGCACCACAGATGATACTCTCCATTAATCTAGTCTTGGGTCCAATAGAAGAATGTAGGAAGTTAGACATTGGGAAATACATTGCTCAATAGACCGTAGAGAAAAGGGAATTAGTACAAGACATGAGGCACCACCCTTTTTTTCCAAAATAACATCATTGAACCATTGAAGGTTATTAATCCTAAGGTCACCACATGACATTGAAACAAACATCTTATCCCACATGATCTAGTGGGTGTTGTGTTTTCCATTAGAAAAACCCCACCATAAGATTTCCATCCGAGAATTAATCTGATCAACAATGCTAACTTGGAACTTGAAAAGGGAAATGGAATATTAGGGGACAACTTGAGAAACATATTTAACTAGCACTTCATTCCCTTCTTTGGTTATTTTTCTACTAGACCAAACACTGATCAAATTATAAACATTGTCCATGATTGACACTAAACAAGTTTCTTTGATCTTCTGATAGAAGATGGGAGCCCTAGGTATTTCTAATGTTTCTTGACCATAAGAAACCTGCATCATCTCTGAATCTCTTTTTCCATCATCATTGGAAAACCGTTGTTGAGGTATAGTTTAAATTTAGAGTCATTAATCCATTTCCTATAATCCTTCTCAAAAAGGTTGAAATTCTTCATGATTGAGTAACACTCAAGGGTAGTAGCCTAAGCCTACATAAGGAAATCGTCTAAAAAGAAAATATTATAAATATTGCAACATACCTTGGATCCATGAATAGAACCATGCTCTATCGCCATTACAAGTATATGAGAAAAAACATTCTATACAAGAATAAAAATGTAGGGAGAGATTAGGTCCCCTTATCCTAAACCTCTCGAGGGTGTGAAAATAGAAAACTACTCCCCATTGATGTTGATTCTATATGAAACTGAAGTAATATAGTTCATAATGTTAAGCATCCATTTTGCTCCAAACCTTAGTTTTGATAGTACAAGATCGAGGAATGAACATTCTACTATGGAATAGTCATTCATAATATCTAGTTTGAAGGCCAAGACTCCTTTTTTTCTATGGAGAGGGTCATCATGTAGTGGTATATCTCATAGGAAATGGCTGCATTATCATTAATGGTCCTCTGTGAGACAAAATAACTTATATCTTAAAACACTAGAAGAGGGAGAAAAACTCTCAATCAAGACACCAGATTCATTGAGTAAATTTTGTAAACAACATTTCAGAGGATGATTGGATGGAACTCCGTAATATTCTGGCGGAATTTAAATTTTGGGATGAGGGTAATAACAATATCGTTAAAATTTTAAATGTAATTCATACCTTCCTAGAAATCCTTCATATTCATGATCATGTCCAGACTGAAAATGAGCCAAAACCATTTGAAGAAAATTTCATGAAACCCATCATGACCAAAGAAATTCATAGAATGAAAATGGTGACGATCCCATCACATTTTTTCATCAGAATTGTCACTCTCTAAAGAACAGTTCATATCTTCAGAAAAAATTATTGGGATGTAGTTGGTTAGACTAAGAGGGATTTTAATGTAGTCTCCCTTTATAATATTACAAAATAATTCTAGAATAATTTAATGAATTCTAACAGCCTCCTGCATCACTCTACCATGAAAATATTCAAGGTGGGAGATGTGGGTTTTTCTCCTTCTCTTAGTATGTCTTTTGTGGAAGAAAGTCATGTTATGGTCACCATTTTTAAAGATAGATTATCATACCTAGATGAATGTGTATCTTTCCTTTTCCTTAAGCACAACATTCAAATACCTCTCAAGGTTTGAGATATCCTTAATCATAGAGTCGGAAAAATTCTGGGCATTGAGAAATTTTAACCACCGTTCTGCCCTATTAATGTGTCTTTCTATGGGCCTAAACCTTGTTGAACTCCAATTCTTCACCCTGATACTATCATTCTGGGTTTGAGAGCTAAATCACCATTTCAGCCCCCCCAATAGCATGAATGGACTTCTCAGAACTCCCATCGTAGAACCATAGACTATCAAAATTACACGTACATCCACCTCTACACCGATTCCTTTGGGAGGGATGTTGAAAGTAGGATTGGAGAGTGGTCAGAGGTAACCAGGGCCAACTGTTCTATAGATTATGCACGGAAGATATATTTCTAGTCATCTGTCCCAAAACATTTGTCCAGTCTTTCAGCTATGCATCCCTCTATTGAGGTACCCATTTTCCAAGTGAACGGAGAGCCTGAAAATCCTATATCATGGATGGAGTTCAAATGTATGGATTTCATAAAATCCTTTATAGTTTCATCATGATTTAAGAGGCCATGTTATTTTTTCTGATATGAAAAATATATCATTGAAATCACCCCTAACGAGGATAGAACCATAAATGTACTCACAAATCCGATATTACATGTTCCATGATTTTCCCTTATCATTAACAAAAGACCACCCATAGAACTCAATGAATAGCCATGAAGGGGAACTCCAGGCTTCAAACATAATAGCAATGCAGTTATATGGGTAGTTTGAGATTTTAACACACAAAAAAATTCCTTCACCATAAGACAAAGAAACACTACATGACCCTACATCCCAACACAGAACACTTTCTTAAAAAAGGAAAAAGAACCACTTAAATGAGGCTTAAAGTCCATTGAATGTTAAAAACATAGGATACACCAACTAAAACTTTAGTTTTAATGGTCTTATTTGAATATTTGGGCCAGGGAAAATGTAACAAGGGGATCCTATTTATAATTAATATGTAGATATTGTCTCATGATTTGATTTAATATATGGAAGAGCTCAAACAGACAATCAGATCAAAAGTTCTAGACTTTTGAAATTCGAGTTACATTTTCAATTTTTTTAGATCATTTCTTATTATTTTTATTTTATATGTCTTAAAATTGTTAATAAATTACTATTAAACAATAATAATTTCAAATTTATTAATTAATAATAGTTTTGTAATTATTTTATAATCTTATTTTCTTAAATATCATATATTTTAAGTGTAAATGTCTAGTTAGCCATATCTACAATATATTTTTTTAATAAAAGATGATATATATTTTGTAATATATCATTTATCAACGCTATAAAAATAATATTGATAAATCACCCTTTATTAACGTTACTAAAAAATTGATGATAAATGGAGTCCCTTTATCATTGCTAAAAATGGTGATAAAGGGGTACCTTTGTTAGTGAAAAAAACACTGATAAACGGAAAATTTTAACATAATTTTTGAGAACTATTAAAATCACCTTTTATCAGTGGTTTTTTTAGAGTGGATATAGGTACCCTCTTTATCAAGGAATTTTTTAGCATTGTTAAATGGTCACACTACATAAATTTGTATCTCTGGTAGTGATCCATGTGTATCCTTTTATTTAAAATTGACATATTAAGAATATATTCTTTTATATTTATGTTTAATTTATTTCATTATAGTATTATTTATATAAGAATTGTTTCATTATATAAGTGAATTATTTTTCTCAGGTTGGCGTGGTTTGTTTGGAAACTGATACAATGATTTGTTTTTTTTTTGAAAGGGGATCGAAGGTGCTAAAGAAAATTAAACATTGGTCTTTTTAAATGTTTATGGACAGTAAATTCAAGTATAATTATACAAAATATTGTTTTAAATGTATATAATATGAATTTTTTGTATTTGTAATGTTACATTTATTTCAATTAAATTACTAATTATCATGTTGGTGCATTTTCATATAGGTGTATTTGGTGCAGTGTATTGTTATTCAAACAACACGTTGTCGTAGTAGGGAATTTATCAACTTTAATGAAAACAATGACAAATGGTACCTCATATTAATGATGTTGATGATAATAGTTTTTTAGTGTGGTTAAATCTCTTTTTGTGGTGAAAAATTGAATAGTTGTTGTTGTGGAAATTCAATTTTTTTGTAGTGACAATGATATCTATTTGCAGACATAAAATGAAACGGACATGTAGACATTGTGGTAGTAAATCCAATGAGTATGTGTTGCATCTCTAGATGGGGAAGTATGTAAATTCCAGATATAATGGGATTACAACCATATATCACCATGGATTTCATGAATGATCGATGATCAGTTTTTTAAAAAATAAAAACATTATTTTTTAAAATATTGAAAATTAAAAAGAAAATTCATATTCTACATTAATAATTTAAAGAGTAAAAAAATGTACAAAACTATTTTTCATAAACATATTTTAATCAAAAATTCTCTCTCAATTTAAAAAATATAAATTATTATTAAAAAAATATAAAAACTCATTTTTCATTAATTTAATTAAAATAAATAATGTAAAATAAATCATACATTAACTTAAATAATTAAATTTATTTTTGATTATTCTTAAAAATAAAATAATAAAAATAAATTTTATTTATGAAAAATTAATAAAAAATCCCTTTTCCATATGAAATAATAAACAATTATATATTCCAAATTAAGAAAATATTATATAAAAAATATTTGTCCCTCATAAAATTTTAAAAAATATCTCAATTTTCTTATTAAAATAATTATTTAAAAAATATTTTGTTTTAAAAAAATATATATATACCTTTTTTATTATTTATTTGGAAATTAAAAATTAATTTTCTTATTTTATATTATGATAAATAAAAAATTTACATTTTTTTAAATGATCTCGTTTTAAATTTAAATTACCAAAAAAATACCTCTTATCCTTTGACAAAAAATTTAAATTTCAAATAAAATACTTAAAGTTAAATGGAAAACTTCTTTATTTTACCTTTAAAATTACTTTAAAACAAATTATATCTATTTATTTTTTAACAAAGGCTAATTTTTAAAAAAAATTATATTAAATTGAAGTGAATTTTTTTTATTTGGTAATTTTTTGATTTCATAGGAAGGAAATTTTGTATTTAATAGAAAATAAAAAACACTATTTTTTAAGTGAATGGTTGTATTATTTTTTTAATAAACAATAACATTTTTCTATGCTTTTTCGAAGGAAGTATTTTTTTATTATTTTCTGAAAACGTAGTAATGAAATTTATTTTCATTTAATTTATTTTATTTTTAAATAAATACGTTTTCATTGAATTTTTCAAAAGGAAATAATGGAGTTGATTTGATGATATGGGATAAGTCAAAATATTTTTAGAACATCAGGTCCTAGAATGCATGAATGATGTTCATAGAGGCCACACTGCTAGTCAAAAAATAATCAATATGTTATTGCATAAATATTTTATCATTATTAATTTTGTTTAAAAATAATAATAGTTTGATTAATAATACTTATTTAAATAATGTTTCATAGATTAAAGATGTCATATATAATATGAAATTAATATTATGTTTTTGAAAGAATAAAAAAAAAATTAAGAGCCCATTTTCTAACTAAAATGATGCAAAAAATAAAAATCTCACAAATAAATTGAATACATATATTAGTTTTAATTACATGTTTAATGTAAAAATAATATCTAATGTCTATATCGATGTTTAGGAGGTTTCTCTATGTCACAAATGGGAATATGAATACATATCTAAACCATATGTCTTGGTGTGTTGGTGTGTGTAAGAACCCAAATCTTCATTTTTTATAGTTTTTATGAAAAATGGAGTTTTTGAAAAATTTCGAATTACATGCAGTGTACTTTCAAGGTACACGCCATGTACTCTTTTCCTGCTCGAAGCCATGTAATGGCCATGTCTGGACTACACACACGGTGTGTAAGGGTGATGTGAAGGCTGTTTTTTACAGAGTATTGAAATACCCACTACACGACGTGTACTTTAAAAATACACACCGTTTACTTTTCATTTTTTTCACCAAATAGTCTGAGGTCGCGCCTCATCGCCATATTTGTCTTCTTCTAGGTCTGGTTCATCCGAGAGTGACCCGTACGGCCGGATCATCCCCGTGCTCCCGCCACTCCGTCCGTTCTCCGATTCAAGCACGGTTGATTGTGTTTGAAGCGCATGGGTGAGTTCTTCCTTCTGCACGAGCCTTGTTTTCCAATTCCCCCTCATTCTCAAGTTATCTGAAGTTGAACATTTTATGCATTTTCTCAAATCTAAGTTGTTATAAATAGAATAATCCTTCATGGTTCATGTATATCAATCTCCTAGGATCGAGGTAGGGGGTTTCTGCCTTACCGTTCATAGTCTCTAAGTTTTTTGTGCAAATTCCACCAATAACCTTGAAAGAGGTATTGCATGTTTATCTTTATGCCCTCGTTGTTTTATTGCCTTTCTTGTATGCTTGTGTAGAGGTAAATTGACATTATTAGAGGATATTTTGTTGTGATTGGATGTATTTTCCCTTGCTTTTTTAATTTTACGGCCATTGTGTCTCGTTGCATTTGGCTGCTACACCTGTTTCTTACCTCGTGATTATAGGATGAAGTGATCTTCATGACATGCTTGTTGCCTTGTAGACTGTTTATCTAAGTAGCTCTATTGGTGTACTTTGGTTAGCCCTGTATCTCTATAGGTGTACATTAGCCTTATATCATTAATATTAATTGACTGGAACAAGGCTGAGAGAACCTGGTGTTGTAGACTATAAGGGATAGACTGAGTGAGCTTCCCAGAGAGTCTTAGTGATTATAGACTACAGAGGGGATGAACTGAGTGAGCTCCTAGAGAGTCTTGGATTTTATAAACTATTGGAGGGTAGACTGAGTGCGCTTCCTCAGAGAGTCTTACCTTTTTTGAATCTTTTTAAGAACCTTCCCACGCTAGAGGAGGAATTGACCGAGTGAGATTCCTCAAAGAGTCTATGGTATACCTGAGGGTATAGGAAGAATTGACCGAGATAGATTACTCAGAGAGTCTCTAGACCATGGGGTAAGAGTGTTAGACCTCATGATCTTCATCAAGACTGTCCCTGACTACCTTAGACTATAAGCGGAATTTACAGAGTGAGTTCCCCAGAGAGTCTCATAAATTTGTATGACCAAGACAGAGGGGTTAGGCTGAGTTCACTACCCATAGGGTTGTGGTACTTCTTGGATATGACCAGAGGGGATGGCTGCGAGTACTTCCCAGTGGGTTCCGGCATGTTAATTGTCTGTTTCAATGTTGTTTATTAGTTGTGGATTGATTACTGCTATGTATCATCATGTTTTACTACTTACTGTTTACTGCCTACTGCTTGCTGTTGCTGTTTTCTACTTATTTTACTTTTACATGCCATATACTCACTGACTGTTAGGCACAGATCTTCGGGTGAATTCATACTGGGATTTTATCTCACACCGTTTTGGGACATGCTTTTGTGCCCATGCAGACTGTGCTGTTTCAAATATAGGTAAGGGAAAGGGCCCTTTGTCTACTGGAACTTGATTTCTTGGAGAATGGGAGCATGGGACCAAGATTTGGCTTGCGATGCTGAGGAGCTGTTTACTTTTCTTTTGTACTTGTTTTGGTACATTAGTGTTTTCCAGCATTTTTACTTGTTTGGATGCTTTCCTAGTTATATATCATGCATCACTTCACATATATACATATGTGCTCCAATTTTTTGATTTAGTCTTCCACTGTTTATATTGTTTGTTATTAATGATTCCGCTATTGCATGTTATTTTATTCCGCTGTGTACTCTTCCATTGAGGCCATAGCTCCCCACTATCACACCCAAGACCCTCGCTGTTAGTAGGTAGTTTCTGGCGTTTTTGGAAATGTGCTTGAGGCCATGTGGCAAACCGGGTACGGGGTACCTCTAGGTCACTTTCGGAACCGGGACGTTATAAAGTGGTATCAGAGGAATTCTTTTCTCTTGCATTACTATTTGGAGACTTTAGCCAAGGATAGGATGGATTCAGTACATGGTAATAAGCTAAGCACAGGAGTAGCTAACCCATGTACAGGGAAAAGCTATACTGCCTTGTTATTGCAGTTTTCTGGTTTTGAGATTTTACGTTTGATACGATTTCACCTAGAGTGATTCTCATACTTTTTACTGTTACTGTTTTGATATAACGGTTCTATTTCTGTCGCAACCTAATGAGATGAAGGTCTGCCATCTCATTCATCATATATAAACTTGTATAAATCACATGATATGCATTCTTTCCATGTAATTTAGGGATCATTAGATATTGCATGTTGTTGTGATTGATGTAGTGTAGATTAAGCATGCTGCGGTAATAGGTGCTTGATTGAATCTCTGCTGCTTGTTAGAGAATTTTTTGTATTTTACATTGTTTAAATGAACGCCAAATTTTTATTCTTGAGGTGTTATGGGCCCCCTTGAATCGGAAATTGGTGGATCATGATCCCATTTTCTCTTGTACATGACTATAGGAGATGCAAACTTTGATTCGTGGGGAGTATGGGCCCTCACAGATCGGAATTCGGAACCTCTTTATCTTTTTTCTACTGTTTCTGGTTTTCTTAGAAGTTTCTAATCTACTTCCTAGAAAAACCTATAATACACGACGTGTACTTTCTGGTTACACACCGTGTAGTTTTTAGGCCGTGTTACTGACTATGTGTGCAGGAACATAGTGTTGTGAAAGTAATGGAAGGAACATGCCATGTAGAGTATGTACACACCGTTTACTATAGTGCCTTATACTCGGCCGTGTCACTAACAACATGGGTCGGGGAATCTCGAGAAGAACAAATCGTGTTGTAATGGAACATGTCATGTAGTTCTGTCCAGGTACCTGGCCGTGTCATGAACAACATGGGTCGCAATGACCTTCTCTAAGACACGTCGTATTTCTTTGGGAACATGCCATGTAGTCTTGCCCAGGTACCCAGCCGTGTCACGAAAAACAAGAGACATTGTCACCTTCCCCTATACACGCCGTGTTTGTTTGGAACACATTGTGTAAAGGCCATCCTTGTTGATGGTCATGTAACTAACAACACGGGCCGCCATTTTCGTGTCTTGTACACGCCGTGTCCCTAGGGAACACGCCGTGTAGCCTGAGGTTAGTTTGAACCATGTGAGTTAGCCATGTAAAAGGAATCGGGAAGTGGAATAGTCTTCAATATTCATCGTGTGTTGGGTCAACACGCCGTGTAGATCGAGGTGTTACACGACTTGTCGGGCTGGGGTGCATACCCATGTCAGTGGCTTAAGAAGACATTCCGTGTAGTTTTTATAGACGCAATGTAGTCATTTTTTGTAAACTTGTGTGTTTTTCTTCCCCCGTTCTTGTTTTGTACTCTTGTTTTCACTGTCCTTGTTTTTCTAATCTAAGGTATAATTTTGATATTTCAGATCTATGCCTCTGAGACATCTTCTGGTTGTACGTCTACCATCAAACAGTGATCAGACGCCAGATATGGCTGATCAGGAACATCCTGTTGATCCTCCAGTCGAGCCAGCCTTGGCACGAACTGTCATACCAGTCGCATGTTCCAATACGCAGTTTAGGGAGGACTTCCTAAGGATGATGTAGAACATCCATGTAGTGCGCCTCCTGCCCTGTCAATGGCTGAATTGACGCAGGTTTTCCAGCAGTAGTGTCCTCCTACTTTTTCAGGGGATGGAGGAACTTAGGTTGCAGAGTCATGGATAGAGGTCACACAAACCATCTTTGACCATCAAGAGATCCCTCTAGATAAAAAGGTAAATATGGATAATTATATGCTCTGGGACACCGCCAAGAGGTGGTGGGAGGTGATATCACGGTCATGTCATCAGCAGGATATGTCATGGGACGAGTTTCAACGTACCTTCTATGACTACTTCTATCCGGAGACCATGAGGGCTGATCGAGCCTGAGAGTTTATGAGTCTCCAGTAGGGTACACTCTCTGTTATGGAGTACTAATCTCGTTTCACTGAGCTGCAGCGTTTAACACCAATCCCAACATGTGATGATTTTTCCTTGATATGAATATCACGAACGGTCTTAGGAATGAAATCATTTCCCAGGTGAATATCGTTCAGTTGACTTCGATATCCTCCATCGTCAACCAGGGGCTGATCACTAAAAGCAATCTGAGAGATTCTCGAGCAGTGAGCCATGGCAGTTCAATATAGAGAGCTGGTGTTCCTCCTATGGATAGTAGGAAGCGTCGCAGAGAGGATTCTCGAGGAGATCGAGGTTCACGAGATGAGTCTTATGGCGGCCTGGTTATATGATACCAGTGGGGTAGGAGTGGGAATACTAGGCCTCAGTTCTATAGGGATCTGATGGAGTGCCGGTCTTGCGGCATGATGGTCCATATTAAGTGTTTCTTTCACATCTTCTCACTTTCAGCTGGTGGTAGGGGTTCCTCTATGACCCCACGTTCTGGATATGCTTAACCAGTTTCCCACCAGTAAGGGAACTGTAGTTATTCTGGCCATTCAGGCCGTGGTGGAGGTCAGAGCCATGGTGGTCAATCATTAGGTCATCAACAACCGCAGAGTGGATCACCTCAGAGCATTCAACTATGGGCGGAGGTCCCCGATGCCGGGCAGTCTTTCGCCGTGGAGCAGACCTATTAGGAGGAGGATCCCGGCCCATCTACGGTTCAAGGTACGATCTTCATAGCCTCAGTTTTATCTTCATCTATTTTCCATAATGGTTCTTCCCAATGATTTATCTATGTTGTGGTTATGTAGAGCCTTGAGATCTCTATCTTTTCATTTGCGGATTTTTTGACTCTTGACACACCGTTGGGAATTAGGACGTCTTACACACGACAGTGGAGAGACTGCCCTCTTGAGGTTGCGTGGTGTCATTTATTATGGGACCTCTATGTCCTGGAGATGAATGGCTATGATGTCATCCTCAGTATGGACTTGTTGGTTCCCTTCTAGGCAGACGTTGATTGCTATCATCGTAGGGTGATTTTTGTATCACCAAAGGGAGGATCTTTTCATCATAGAGGCGAATGGGATGTCCAGGAGGGTAGAGCTAGACCAGATCATCATGGTATAGGGGAAGTGACATCCCAGATTGCCTGTCATTATCTATATGACAAAGGGACATCATGGTTAGGATTTCCTCAAGTGGTGGATCATTTTAGGGATGTCTTCCCACAAGAATTTTCAGGTTTACCTCTGGAGAGTGTGGTAGAATTCTCAATTGAGATCGTGCTAGGAGTGGCACTGGTGTCCATTCCACCTTATAGGATGGCTACACCTGAGTTGAAGGAGTTCAAGAAGCGGTTGGAGGAGTTGTAGGCAAAGGGTTTCATCCAACCCAGTACGTCCCCTTGGGGTTCGCCTGTCCTGTTTGCGAATAAGGCAGACAATACCCTTCGGATCTGTGTGGATTATAGGAAGCTAAACTAGTTGATGGTCAAGAAATGGTATCCCTTGCCTAGGATCGATGAACTCTTGGATAATCTTCAAGGATCTCGGGTGTTCTCGAAGAACGACATGATGTCCGGTTATCATCAGTTGTGTGTTAGACCATCAGATATACGTCTGACAGCTTTCAGGAGCAGGTATCGTCTTTACGAGTATATAGTCAGGTCATTCGGTCTTACGAACATGTATAATATCATTATGGAACTGATTAACTGAGTGTTCCATACGTACATAGACTCTATTGTCGTTGTCTTCGTGAATGATATATTAGTGTACTCTCACACTCGACACGACCATCCCACACATCTTTAGATCATTCTGAGTAAACTGAGAGAGCATCGGATTTATGCTAAACACTCGATGTGACACTTTTGGATGGATTAGATTCACTTCCTGGGACATGATATCTCAGAGATAGGTGGGATAGTGGATCCAGAGAAAGTGATAGTTTGTGTCTCTTGGGAGCATTCGAAGAACGTCTTTGAGGAGCGGAGATTCCTAGGGCTGTTCGGATACTTCAGAAACATCATTCAGGATTTCTCGCACATAGTAGCACCATCGATGGGTTTGACCATGAAGGGGGAGATGTTTTTATGGTCCGATTCTTTTGAGTGATCCTCTCAAGAGCTGAAAATGGAGGTTGACGTCAACACCGATACTAGTCTTCCAGAGCTGGGAAATAGCTACTCAGTTTACTATGATGCTTTAGGTATCGGGCTGGGATCTATGCATATGCAGGGAGATGGAGTCATTAAATACGGTTCTTGGCAGTTGAGGCCACATGAGAGGAACTACCCTAGGCATGATCTGGAGTTGGAAGTTGTTGTTCATGCCTTTCAATGTTGGAGACACTATCTTCTGGTAGAGCACTTTGTGGTTTTCACCGACAACAAGAGTCTAGAGTATATATTCACTCAGCGTGATCTGAATCTGAGACAACGCATGTGGGTAGAGTATCTTCAGTCCTTTGACTTCGAGCTAGCCTATACGCCAGGAAAGGGAAAGGTAGTGGATGAAACTTTTAGTAGAGGAACTTAGATTCATGCAGTTCAGGAGGCTAGCAGTGAGTGGATGCTTATGGATTTGTTTTCTGAGATGCATCTAAAGGTGCATGATAGGTAGGGTCATACATTCATTTCATTTGTGGTTATTAACTCTACACTTCTTGATTGGGTACGAATGAGGCAGCTATCAGACATAGAGGCCTTGGTCCTGTGGGAGAGTGTGTCCGGAGGGGACACTCTTCCTGGATGGACAATAGGTGAGGTTGAGATCTTGCATTTCCAGGGATGTGTATGGGTGTCAGCAAGCATACGCGAGGAGCTGATGCGGGATTTTAATTCCTCAGTTTGGGAAGTTCATCCTGATGTCACCAAGATGTATCAGGATCTTCATCGCCTGTACTGGTGTCTAGGTATGAAGAGGATGTTGCTGGTTTGGTCAATATGTGTTCTACTTGTCAGCATGTGAAAGAAGAGCATTACCGACTAGCAGGGATTTTACAGCAGTTACTCATTCTGGAGTGGAAGTGGAACGATGTCGCAATGGACTTCATTACAGGGTTACCAAGGTCTCCTCGGGGAAGAGATGCTATTTGGGTCCTCGTTGACAGGATCACGAAGGTTTCTCACTTCATGTCGATCAAGGAGACCTTCAGTGTTGGGGATCATGGACAACTGTACATCTGAGAAATTATATGTCTACATGGAGTTCCACACTCCATTGTTTTATACAGGGACATGCGATTTATCTCTCAGTTCTGTCAGGGACTTCAGAAGGCTTTGGGTACCCAGGTACTTTTGAGTACAACATATCATCCCCAGACTGATGGCCAGTTTGAGCGCATGATCCAGGTCCTTGAGGATATGCTCCGAGCATGAATTCTAGACTTCGGTGGTTCTTTGGAGAAACATAAAACTCTTTTGGAGTTCTCCTATAACAATATTTTTCTGGCGACCATTCAGATGGCACCATATGAGGATTTGTACGGTAGGCCATGCCGATCACACTAATGCTAGATGAAGGCAGGAGAGGCAGCTTTGCTGGGACCTCGTCTTGTACATGAGACTTCAGAGCAGATAGAGTTAATTTGGAAAAGGATGGCTACAGCATAGTCTCGACAAAAGTCTTATGTTGATCAGCAGAGACGACCTCTTGAGTTCGAGGTCGGAGATCAGGTTATCCTACGTGTCGCACCGAGGTTGGGACATAAGAGGATTCAGAGACAAGGTAAGCTTTTACTGCCATATGTCGGGCCATTTCAGGTAGTGGAGAGCATTGAGCTTGTTTCCTATCGGTTGAAACTACCTCAGAGGTAGCATACTATGCACAAATTATTCCATGTATCTCAGCTTCGACGTTAATTTTCGGACCTGTCTCATGTATTTCAGCCCAAGGAGGTTGAGCTCGAAGCGGATGCGTCATTCAAGGGGCATCCTATCTGGACTATCGATTGTAGTAAAAAGGTTCTCCGAGGCTAGTCTGTTCCACTATTACGAGTGCTATGGTAGCACAGGTGAGTACATGACCAGATTTGGCAGAGGGAGGTCGAGGTTCAATCGCAGTGGGCAGAACGATTCGAGGATCTTTCATATACGCCCACCTATGCAAATTCGGGGTTGAATTTCATTAATGGGGTTAGTTTTTAAGAACCTGGTTCTTCGTTTCACGTACGCAATTTGTTTTGCTAGATTTTATTAAGAAAAATGGAGTTTCTGGAAAATTTTGAAGTACACGATGTCTACATTCAGGGTACACACTGTGTACTCTTTTCCTGCTCGAAGCTATGTACTGGCCATGTACGGACCACACACACAGTGTGTAGGGGTGACGTGGAGTCCTTTTTTAGAGGATCATGTAAAAACCCACTACATGCTGTGTACTTTTAAAATACTGGCTGTGTACTATTATTTTTTTCACTAAAGGGACCGGGGTCGCGCCTCATCGCCATAGTTGTCTTCTTCTAGTTCTATTTCGTCCGAGAGCAACCCATACGTCCAAATCATCCATGAACTCCCACCTCTCCTTCTGTTCTCCGATTCGAGCATGGTCGATTTCATTGGAAGCGCAGCGATGATTTCTTCCTTCTGCTTGAGCCCTGTTTTCCAATTCCCCCTCTTTCTAAAGTTATCTGAGGTTGAACGTTTTGAGAGTTTTCTCAGATCTATGGAATTATAAGGAGAATCAGCCTTTGTGGTTCATGTATATTGATCTTCAAGGATCTAGGTAGGTGGTTTGTGTCTTACCATTCAATGTCTATGAGTTTTATGTGAAAATTCCACCAATACCCGTGAACGGTGTATTGTGTGTTTACCTTTTTTCCCTCGTTGTTTTCTTGCCTTGCTTTTATGCTTTTTTAGAGGTAAATTGACCTTGTTAGAGGATATTTTGTTGTTCTTGGATGTATTTTCCCTTGCTTTTTTGTTTACGAACTTTGTGTCTCATTGCTTTTGGCTGCTACACCAGTTTCTTTCCACGGGATTAAAAGTTGAAGTGAACTTCATGGAATGGTTTTTGCCTTGTAGAATGTTTAGCTAAGTAGCTCTATAGGTGGACTTTGGTTAT
Organism: Viscum album; assembly: GCA_963277665.1. Classification (NCBI taxonomy): domain Eukaryota; kingdom Viridiplantae; phylum Streptophyta; class Magnoliopsida; order Santalales; family Viscaceae; genus Viscum; species Viscum album. Next base: position 433,245,369 of record OY728153.1, on the reverse strand, counting down.
CCAAGTAGCTCTATAGGTGTACATTGGCCTAATAGAATTTTTATGCACTGACTGGCACGGGGCTGAGAGAACCTGGTGTTGTAGACTATAAGGGATAGACCGAGTGAGCTTCCTAGAGAGTCTTAGAGATTACAGACTATAGAGGGGATGGACCGAGTAAGCTCCCAGAGAGTCTTGAATTTTATAGTCAACAGGAGGGTAGACCTAGTGTGCTTCCTCAGAGTGTCTTACCTTGTTCGAATCTCATTAAAAACCTTCCCAGGATAGAGGAGGAATTGACCGAGTGAGTTTCCTCGTAGAGACTGTGGTATACCAGAGGGTATATGAGGAATTAACCGAGATAGCTTCTTCAGAGAGTCTCTAGACCTTGGGTCCAAGAGGGTTAGACCGCGTGATATTCCTCAAGATAGTCCATTACTATACTAGACTATATAGAGAATTGTCCGAGTGAGCTTCCTCGGAGAGTCTCATAAATTCATATGACCAAGCCAAAGGGGTTAGGCTGAGTGCACTACCTAGATGGTTGTGGTACATCTTGGATAGGACCAGAGGAGATGGTTGCGAGTACTTCCCAGTGGGTTCCGGATTGTTACCTGTTTGTTTCACTGATGTTGATTGGTTGTGGATTGATTCATGCTGTGTATCATTCTATTTTACTACTTACTTTTTACTGCCTACTGCTTGCTGTTTCTGTTTACTGCTTATTGTAATTTTACCTAAAATATACTCACTGACTGTTAGGCACAAATATTCGGGTGAATACCTACTGGGATATTATCTCACACACTATTTGGGCCACGCTTTTGGGACCAAGAAGACTATGTTGTTGCAGGTATAGACAAGGTCGAGCGCCCTTCGACTTCTGGAACATGATTACTTGGAGTAGGGGAGCATGGCACCAAGCATTGGCTTGAGATGCTGAGGAGCTGTTTACTTTTCTTTTGTATTTGTTTTGGTACAATAGTGTTTTCCAGCATTTTGACTTGTTTAAATACTTTCCTAGTTATGTATCATGCAACATTTCATTTCATATGTTCTCTAGTTTGTTAATTTAGTCTTCCTCTGTTTATATTGTTGGTAATTGCAGCTTCTGCTATTTCATGTTATTTTCATCCTCTATGTACTCTACCAATAATGGCATAGTTTCCCCACTATCACACCCAAGGCCCTCTCTGCTAGTCGACAGTCTCTAGAACCTTGGGAATTGGGCTTGATTCCATGTGACCAACCGGGTATGGGGCACCTCTAGGTGGCTTCCGGAACCAGGACGTTACAGTGTGGCATCTTCATGCACAATTGTAGGCCTATGTAAATTTTATTGGGACATCTTAAACCCATCCCATGAGGCAAGGGTTTCCCTCATAAATATATTTAACATAATTGATCCCTTCATAATCTATGTAGGATAACCCAATAATCTCCCTCTCAAAACCAATAGGGTTATGAATAGAGAATATTTTTCCGTGATCTGGAAATTCAAATTGCTCAAATGAAACTATACAACAATCACTACTAAAAACAAGTGTTTTATCAGCACTATGAAAGCCTTTATTAGTTCTATAAAAGTACTTATAGTCAAGATTCTATCAAAAGGGGTCCCTTTTATTAGTGCTAAAAAAGCACTAATAAATGCCTCTTTTATCAGTGCTAAAAAGTGTCGATAAGAGTTAAAAATATATTAAAATATAATGATATTTCTTCATATATTAATATATATATAGTTAGTCATATTTATATATTTATATTTATATCTATTTATTTATGTTGTGATTTTCATGGTGTTTTTTTGTGATGAATTCCTATCACAATTAACTCTCGGTGGTGGGAATCCATCATAAAAAACCAGTCACAAAAGCCATTATTTTTATAGTGATATATAAATATTATAACATAGTGATATGAGCTATATAAATAAATATACCAATACATTAAATATAGATTATATTTAAATTTATATATTTGTATCATATAATATAATTTATAGTATACATATATATTTATAATCATATGTTTGTGTTTACATATATATGTGTGTGTGTGTTTGATTATAAATTATAAAATATATAAATAATATATCAAAATGTTTTTACATATAAACTATATATTATAAAATTACAATTCATGTTAAAATTGATTTATTATTAACGTTATTTTCCTTATTTATATAATAAATTATTAGAAAAATGAAATTAATCAATAAAAATATATAATAATTTGTTTTTTGTTGGATTTTCAATGAAAATCCCCACGCCAACCAGAGAGCTGAAGACTTGTTGTGCCACACACCACCTTCGCCTCTTCCGCGACTCTACCACCTCTATGACCGCGCTGATGAATTCCAATCGCAAATCATCCTTGCCTCGACTGTGTTCCACCTCCTCCATTAATGCATTACGCGACTGCACTCCTCCCCACCATGACCGCCTCACACGTCGGCACATTTATATCCCGCCTTATCTGCATTCTGCCTCTACCATGACCTCTCGGAGTGACCGAACCATGCTCCGCCCCACACATCAGAAAATACACATCCCACCTCAATGTTGGATGATTTTTAATGAACATTTTAAACCTAATTATCAAAGTCATAGATTTTCATAATTCTGTTGAATTTTAATTTAATAATGTATAATAGATTTTGAGAATATTTGACTCACATGTAACATTTGATGTTGATTTTAATTTAATAATCTAACATTTGAATCATATCAACATTTATACAACATTAAATATATATATATACACATATATATAATTCTCTCTATATATTTGTAATCTTTTTAATTTTTATCTAACCACTCATAAATGGAAATATATTTTTGTAGAGCTTACCTCCCAATCTCCAATTGTACCTAGGGGTGGGCAAATAGGTGGTTGATCGAACAATTAATTTAAAACCAAAAAAATGGAAGGGTTATACAAAAATGATTAATGGTTAGTAAAAAAATTATTTGGTTAATAAAATATTTTCTATTGGTTTCGATTTTTAATTTTAATAACTGAGAACTGATAAAATCACTGAATTTATAATTTTTTTATTTTGTCATTAATGTAATATTTTAAATAACATGTGGGATAGATTATAACAAAAAACAATAAATTTTTGTTTATAAATTTATATTTTTTTTCAAATACAATTTTTGAACTTAAGGATGTATATATTATTTTCAGTTTTTTTACAAATTTAGGGTATATTTTTTTAATCTAAGGTTTTTTTATCATTTGTAGGATTTCTCCGATGATCAACATTACTAAAAAGGTTCTTCCACCTGATAAAACCAATGTTTATCTTTTTAGAAGTTCCTAATAAATAAACAAAATTTAATTTAAATGTTATATAATTCGCATATGATTATTTATATTGTTAGTTACAATATATATTAATTATATTATTAGTTATACTATTAATTTTATTATTAATGGTTATATTATAAATTTTAAATTCGTTATTAATTATTATTTTTTATTTTTATTAAAAATTATATTAAAAATTATTAATTCCATTGTTAATTAATTTTCTCTATAAATAATATTAGCTATTACTAAATATACTAATGATATTATCAGTAATTAATTTTCTTAATTACTTAAATAATTTTTAATATTTATATCATTAAAATAAAATGACACTTTTATGGTGAACAAATAATCATTGAGTCATACCAGTCACATCATATTTTGGATTGATGTGTAGTCGATTCCTACACATCATAAATGAGTTATGTATCTATTACAAGAAAATTGTCATTTAGTGGCAGTTATTTTTTGATTTGGAAGTGATTTAAACTACCGCTATAGTTGATATATGTATACAACATGCAGTGGTTCCTCCCATTCAATATTGCAGATCAAAGCATGAGATGCATTTTGTTTTATCAGTGCTAAGAAAAAAATCGCTAATAAAAGGGTGGCCATTATCAGTGCTGACTAAAAGAGTCAATAAATCTACCCGGAATCAGCACTAAGAAATGTGGATAAATGTGTACCCTTTATTAATGCTTTCTTTATCACTGATAAATGGGGGTATTTATTTTTTTTCAAAAACATAATCCTCTAACATAAGATATCATCTAATTCCAATGTAAATAATTCTGGAGGAAAAAATGAAAGCCATCAATTAGATCCCCCGATGATTCCCAAAATCAGCTAAAAAATCAGCCACTCAATTTTCCTCTCTCTTAATAAAGTAATAACAAGGGGAAGAGAACTAAGGCACCAATGATCTGATGATGTCGATAATGGACCCATTGGATTTGAGGACACCATCATCCTCCTTCAGTGCATTGATAATAACCTAGCAATTAGAATCAACCACAACGTCCTTCCAGCAAAGAGTCAAGATGAAATGCATACCCTTACAAATATCTATAGCCTCTTCTAGAGGAGGAGACCAACCAACTATGTCTTAGGAATTATGATCCAAAATAAGAGTGTCAAAGTGATCCCATAGGACTACCACAAGGCCAAAAAAACCATCCCCATGGGTGGCTTCATAAGTATTAAGTTTAAGAACACCCAAAGGGGGGGGGCATCTAATAGGAGGGGAATGAACAGGTGAAGGTGGACGGGCATCCTCAATATCTATCCACTGAGATACCTAGTTATCAATAATATAAATCCAAACCCTATTGTCTTTAAAAATGTTCTCAAAAATGAAAGTGTTTTGGAAAAACCATATAATCCATGCACAACGCTATTATAAGCACAAATAAAAGTTTTTAATAAAAAACAATATTGATTTACATAAAATTATTATATTTATATCCAATAATAATGATTATTTTTATACATTAATTAAAAAATTCATGTGTATGATTAATATATATTTTTTAATAATTCAAATATATATATATATAATGATTAAAAAATATATTTATAAAAGTATAATTAAATAAATATATATTTAAAAAATTATAATGTTATAATTAATTTTCAAATAATACATATATTTACTATATTTATCATATTTATAAATTTATATAAATACTTTTAATATATATATATATTTATAATTATATTTATAACTAAATAAATATATATTTAAATTAATTTATGCATCCAATGAATTGGGTCAATAAATATATTGATGTGTGATTATAATTGACGTACAAATATGTTATTTATTTATCATGATTGTTCATTTATACATTACAAAATTTAAAAGTCACACGGATAGAGTTTTAACATCAGTTAATGGATAACCGATGTTCAAACAATGTTAGTGTGAGTTTTAACATTAGTTATTCTATAAGTGACGTCAAAATGTGTTTTTTTACATTAGTTATTAAATAACTCTTCATCCACTCCTATTAGATGATTTACTCCCCCTCAAGGTTATTTTAAAATTAATAAGGATTCATAAATTCCTGGCAGTGGCTCTGTTGGCCTTGTGGCAGTTCTCTAGGACTATGGAGGCTATATTTTGTGGCATATCATTCCTCAGAAATTTTTTTCTTGTCTCCTCCGATAGTAGAGGCCATGACAATATATAAGGATATGTAGTTCCTGTCATCTCTTGGCTCAATGGATATTGTTGTCGAATATGATTGTCAATTTATTGTTGATGCACTAGAGGAGGACGAATGTGTCCACCAGGCCTTTGGTTCTATTATCGACATCATCATATCATTAGTTCATTTATTCTATTCTTGTCATTTTCCTTTGTTAGGAGAGAGGACAATGATATGGCTCATTTTATAGGTACTTTTGGGAGTTGTTGAGGGTCAAATTGTGGTACAACTAATTCATTCACATCTCAACTAACTCATAGATCATTTTCCTATAATATAAAAACAATTCAAATATGTTTTCAATGTTTTGAGTAGGTCAATAGTCATTTTTACTAAATTTTTTGTATATTATAAATTAAAAACATGCACTTGTAGTTATACCAGTCACAATGTGCATTATATTGAGGTGTGGAAGATTCCTATATGTCCCAAATGACTCGTGGATTTTTCTCTAATGTATCTATACAATATGAATGTTTTTTATCATTTTTAGTACCCCACTTGTTCCTTTTAACAAAATTGATGTCAATTTTAAATAAAAAGACGTACTTTGAGTTTTACGGGTCTCACCCTATGTCGGATTGAGGTTTGACTAATTTATACACATCCCAAATGAATCATGGATCGTTTTCTTAATTTATTAAAATAATACAAATATTTTGTCATTGTATTTAGTATGTCACTTGTCTTTTTTACGAAAATTTCATTTTAAACTAGAAACACACACTTTAACTCATACCGGTCACATCATTTATTGGTTTGACATGAGACCAATTCCTACTCATCACAAGTGATTTATATATTTATTTTCTAAACTATCATGAAAATATGACCATGTTTTCTCAAATTTTAATGAGTGACCTATTTTGAAGTAAAATATCAATTTTAAACTGATAACAGACACTTTGATTCATACTAGTCACACAATTTTTTGGATTGAGGTGCAACTGCTTTCTAAACATTGTAAATGACTTATGGATCATTGTACTAAAGTATAAAAACAATTTGAATTGTTTTTTTGGGTTTTGAGTATGTTATTTGAATATTGTATTCAAATTAATGTCAATCATTAATAAAAAATACACACCTGAAGTCATACCGATCACATCGTATGTTAGATTGAGGTGTTGTTGATTCCAACATGTCCCAATGTCGGAAAACAATCCTAACATCCAAGGAATCCTCTAGTATAATAAAACTATTCTCATTAGAGTAATACTAAAAATAATAAAATTAAACATAAATATGAAATAATCCATTACTTATATAGAATTCTTATCTTCATGCTATTTTTGTACATTCTACGATTAGGTATGATGCCCAATTGTTTCTAAGAAAATGTATATCGTCTTATGAATATGATTTTTTTCAATAGTCCTAAATGTATTGGAAAATTATAAATACACAAATTATTAATAAATAGTTTTAATAAAGTAGTAATTAACCTTAGAAATACCTCTTTGGGGATGTGTGTTTCTTGATGGAATATGATCTCTCTCATTAATTTACAAACATAATAACCAAAATATTTTCCATTTTTTTGTTTCATACACTATATAAACATTATGGAATATAAGTAATTTTTTTATATAGGTTTTGATAGAGAAATATTATAATATATACCATGATAAATATCCATTTTTTGAAATTTTTAGGGTACTTGTACGCAATGATTGTCCACATGCCACGATTTAGAAGATATTTACATACTGCCCTATAATAATAGAATCCCAATTAAAACATAATATAAATTATATTTTTATATTTTTATTTCTAAACTCTTAGATGTAGTGAATTAAAAATTGAATAACTTCACCATGTGTGGTCAGTTTGTTGAAAATCCATGTAGTGAATCCAAGAAATAAATATTTAGAGTTTCCAAATTGATTGTAATGAGCATCCAGTGTTTCATAAAAATAGAAAAAGTAATAATTAATGAATGAAATGAAAAATATATTTTATATGATAAAATATTATCATTTTACCCCTTCATCATTGGTATTAAGAATATTATATCATCCCCAAGTTTTATTTCAAACGATATTGCCATGTTTTCCACTATTTCATCCATTTGTATGGATTCAATTTTTTTTGTCAGTAGATGTGACATAAGGAATAACGAGTCCTTTTTTATGGTGAAATCCATTGAATTGGTTTTGATATATATTCATGCAAAAAATATGAAATTTATTTAGTCATAATTAACATAGTATATCATATTTTGGAAAATTAAATTAAAAAAAAATAAATCATGTATAAATTTACAACTGAGGCTCCAAGAAATTCATATTTGAGGATTTAATCTACATTCATAGAAAAAAAAGTAGTCAGTAAATTCCTCTATATAAATTTTTTTCTTCAAAATAAACTATGTGATGACTAACAGTATGTAACTTTATATCCTCATGAACCTTCAATGTTTGTAAATGTGGATATTCAATGGGCGAGATAAATGAGATTTTAGAAGATCTTTTTGATTGGTTGGTTGATCCTTTAGATGGTTTTGAGTTTAAATATAATTTCAAGCCCTTACATTTGTCCGAATATAATATCATTTTTCAGATCAGAAAATTTTCATTAATTTTTAATGGTTTTGCAAGAAAAATAAATTAGAAATGAATACCTCCTTGTCGACATATTTTTTTACAAGATGTGGCGGCCATGTGATGAATGTTTTAACTACTTAGTCAACCTTATGAATATCTTCCTCATAAATTAGAATAGGTAGATCAAGGCATTGATCATGGGGTATGATATTAGACACTCTCACAGGATAGGCTGGATGTGTTCTATTATGTATCACATTATTTTGGATATTGAACATTGTATCCCTCTATACAAGGTCATGGGTGGGTGTTGGTAGATATAAATAATAGTAATTATCACCATGTAGAATATAAGTATAGGAAAGGTATCACTATTAATCTGATTCACATTTTATAGGATCAATTATTAGAACATTTATTAACTTTTCCAAGTAGCTCTTTAAGGGGAATGTCTCACCTCATAGATGGTGGGGGTGGGGTGGGATATTCACATAATGGTTTTCATTGGGTTATTTTTCTCTTTCCTTCCCCCCATAAATGATTCTAGTAACTCTATATGCCATTGTAATTGTTCTACAAGGGTATATAGTCATTATTTCATTTGTTTCATTTCATTATCTTTATCCACCTCTTTTTTTATCAAAATATATTTGGGGTGTCACCCCAAAAACCACACCAGTAACTTGACCATATTATTCTAGCCACTTCAAGGACACTTATAGTAGGTGTACATCAGGTACCGACATTAATGATTCATGTGAATAGGTCATATAGAAAATATAGGAAAATAATTATTCATTGTTATGTAATAGAGATTTAAATAATAAAAATCATTATGTCATACATACACATATTTCCCACCCTTTTATGTGTTTTAGTCTATTAGTATCACATATTTATTTACACATGCCTATTTCCACAAAACATGGTGAGGGATGGAAGTAGATTTAGATTTGGATTCATTAATCTACATATAAATAAAGGAACATAATAATGTTGTTGTTACATATCATATAAATGTGTAACGTTATATTTAAATTAAGTTCTATTTTTTCAAGTGAAGCATACCCCATCTTTGCTTTCCGGTAGGGGTATGTTGGTTTTGTTTCCCGTCCCTTATTTGCAGCACTCAGTTGCTATTTCATAAATAAATTTTTTTTGATCAATGTGATGAACATATGTATTTTAAAAAAACATATTACTATACAAGGTGTACATGAAAATACATATCAGCACAATGTCCAGTAAATTCATCCCATGCTTCATGGGTTCTCAAGTTTGCATACATAAGTGGTGGGTGCATGTTTATTTTTCCTTCGGTATCCTTAAGATGATTCCTCATTATAATTGTGTGAAAAAATATATGAATCCTTACAACAAGAATTAATACACATATCTTATAGGATTCACCTACTATAAATACACTCTTCTTGGGATGGTGAAGAGATATTCAATGTTTCGTTATTTTTTATTATTAAGACAAATAAATGATATTGTAATTTTATTGTAATCTCTTACCACATCATTGTATTAAGCGTGATCAAAACATTGTGCCACAAATCTACATCAATCAACGTGCATTACTAAGTGATTATTCTAATGCGCCTTTTGAAAAAGTCCTTGTTGGGTTTAACATGTTGGGCCATTTCATTCTATACAACCTCTTATTTGATGCCTTATATTTTCACCGTAACGATTTTTTCTAACACCCTAAAACAATGGCATTCTTATTTTATCTTATTCTAAGGTCCTTAATCAACTACCATTTCCATGGATTCAACACTGCCAATATGTTGTTTCTGTAGATCGGTAGCATCATCATGTGAAGATGGTCTTTGAACTTCTACATCGGGAGAAGCAATAGGTTGAGAAACCTATTATTCTATAAGATTGGGATTACCAACACAGGTAGAATGATATTGTTCCTCTGCACTGCGAGCACCAGTAGGTTGAAAGACAAGTTGTTACTTAGTATTGGGAGCACCAAAATTTTCAGAATTCATTATATATATAATTGGTTTACCATTTGATTTAGAATAAATAAATACAACAAAGAATAAATAATAACATGTGGTAACACAATGTATATTTCAAAAATTATATAACCTGGTTATTAAAATCTCTTTTCTTAATAGATTAATAAAATTTTCCCCTCAATCAACTATCCAAATCCTATAATAATGGTCTCATCTGAAATTAAAAACACCATCTACATTGGGACAATAGTTAAATGATTGTGACATCCCAATGAAAGTGTCACCCTCAGTTAAATTTTTGTCTTCCCCTTCAGTTTTTTTGGTTGATAATATAAAAATTGACCACTTTTAGTTTGTGGTATCTGGAACATACATTTTTTTACTACCTATAATGCCATTGTAAATGGTTCATCTTTGTACCCTTCCTTACTGAAATTAGCTTTCACGAATCCCAATTCATTTATTTTGACATCACTCTTGTTATCAACCCACTTGCATTGAAAAAGAGGCACTTGTGATGTTGTATAATCCAACTCCCATATTTTCTTGATGATGCCAATGCATGACAAATTCACATAAAATGGATTTCATTCCTTAGTACCAAAAATATGCATTGCTTCAAACACAACTGCATCTCCAATATTTTTCACAGTATTGTCTTCATCATGTCTATTTGTATATAATTTATAACCCTTAATTACATTACCATTGCATGAAAATAAATAAAAACATGGTCATCTAGTTAACCAACTAAGTTGTTCTGAAATTCAATCCGAATTTTTATCTGACTCGTTAAAAATATATTACTGATACCATTTTATAAATTGTTGATTATGCATATTTGATATCCATCATTCATCCCTTGATGGATTAAAATGCCTATTAATTTATTTTTGGGTTTCAACATATGTGGAAACCTCCAAAATATTATTAAAATTTTAAATGAGGTACTGTTTCTAATCTACAATATTGATTTTGACAATATCTCTTCTAGAAATTCCTTCACCCACTAGAATCCCAGTGTGATGAGATTTCAGTAAAATAATGATTTCTACACCTGATAGGTATTCGATATAAATTAAATGCCTTTCTATGAAATATATTTCTCTATAATACAACCCTATGATAAAATATGATTTTTGACATACCGTTTCAAAATATTCCTATACCATTCATTGGGGTACATCCATCTATAGTGTATAGGACCACATAGTCTAATCACTATCACTAAAAGAACCATAAAGTGAACAATTATATCAAAGATTTATAGAAGAAATAACATTTCCAATTTATATAATATGATGAAAAGTACTCTTTATATAGCCATAAATTTGGCCAAATCTATAAATTTACAACATATATATTTGAAGAAGAAATAAAACCTGGTTATTGAATGAAGGAAATTATTGGAAAAAATGCAACGTAAAGCTATTGGAATTAGATCTTGAATCAAAAAATGGCAATCATGTGATTTAAGACCCTTTAACGTTAAATTAGTTTTCAACATGAGATTCTTGATATTTGATGAATACCCATCTCAAACACTTACTTCATTCAAGATGTTTTGAAACAAATATATATTCTTCCCATTAATAGTGTAACAGCTGGAGGAAGAAAATTTCATTTTTCAACCTTCACTGGCACCAACTCTTTTTATATTCTAATGTGATCTATGTCCAACCTAACCTTAATATCATCCATTATTTTTTCAGGTGCATTAAGGAATGAAATTCTGGAACTATCACATTCATTTTTTTCATCATTCCTAACATCAAGAAAATGCCTGACATACATAGAATTGTAGTATGATAATTCAAAAAAAAACTAGTCACTTTTTCCAATTGGTTTTAGTAAGGATTTTCAAAAACTATTTACCAAAAGTAGATGCCAAATATTTTATTTTCTCATACAGTTGATCACCTATTTGTGGAGACATTGTTGTACATTCTTCTCAACAACCATAAAATGATGTTGTCTAAGATAAGTACTTATCCCATCGAGGTAAAAATCTACAATGTCCTAAAATCAAAGTCTTCGATGATTGTTTAAACCCAATTAACTATGTACCTTATTCACTAATGAGACACCCTTTAGTTTTTTAAATGCTATATTCTGAAAAAATTCCATCAGTAGGAAAGTCGTTTATTATCCCAGATGACATGTCCTTCAATGAGAAATATTAATTTGTGTAATCATCATACATCGTAACACCTGAATCATCAGAACCTCAACACTATTTATAGTTTGGATGGTATAACTCATAGTGTCTCTTTTTTATTAAAAATTGACATTGAATTAAGTAAAAACAACAAGTGACATATTGAGAAATGAAAAATGTTTTTTTATTATGATTTTTATTTTATGAAAATGATCCATGAGACATTTTTGATGTGTAAGATTCAACCACACCTCAATATGACACACAGTGTGACCGGTATGACACCAATTGTGTCTTTTTATTTAAAATTAACATTAATTTATGTAAAAAACAACGAGTGAAATACTAAAACTGAGAAAACACATTCATATTAATTTTATACATTAGGAAAATGATCCATGAGTCATTTGTGACATTTAACTAAATATAATTCATAGTGTGGTTGTTATAACTCAATGTGGCTCTTTTTATTTAAAATAGAGATGAATTTGATTAAAAACAACAAGTCACATACTAAAACCTGATAAAACACATTCATATTGTTTTGATATTTTTTGAAAACAATATAGTAGTCATTTCTAACGTGTAAGGATAATACTCACCTCAATTCGACACATATTGTGTCTAGTATCACACAACGTGTCACTTTTTTATTTAAAATTGACATTAATTTAACTAAATAAGTGACATACTAAAAATTGAGCAAACACATTTGGATTATTTTTATTTTTTAGGTAAATGATCTATTAGTGATTTGAAACATGTATGGATCATTAAAACCTCAATACAAATCATGTTCTGGTCGGTAAAACTCAATGTGTTTATTTTTATTTAAAATTGAAATTAATTTAAGTAAAAACAAAATGTGACATACTGGAAACTATGAAAACACATTTGGAATGTTTTTATACTTAAGGAAAACGATCCATGAGTCATTTTTGATGTGTAGTAGTCAAACATACCTCAATCTAATGCTTGGTGTGACCAGTATGAATAAAAGTATTAGTTATTAATTTAAAATTGAAATTTTAGTTCAAAACATTTCACTCACTGGAAACCAAGAAAATACACTCCAATTGTATTAATATATTGGTACATTAATTAATAAGTCATTTTTGATGTGTATGAAGCTTTCTCACATAAAACTGACTCACGATAGGACCGGTATGACTCAAAATGCAAGTTTACAGTTTGAAATGATATTTTAGTAAAAAGCAAAAAAAACATACTAAAAACCAAGAAAAAACATTCGGATTGTTTTTATACATTAGGAAAAAAATCCATAAATAATTTGTGATAGGTAAGAATCAGCTGCACCTCAATACGATGCATGGTTTGGGCAGTATAACCCCAAATGTGTAATTATTTAAAATTGACATTAATTTTAGTAAAAGAAAAAGTGACATAATAAAAAATGATCCAAAAAATTTGGATTATTTTGACATTTTAGGACAGCAATCCATAACTCATTTGTAACATATAGGAATCAACCCCACCACAATAAGATGCATGGTATGACCGATATTACTCCAAATGTTTTATTCTTATTAAATATTGACATTTTATTAACATGTTATTTCATATTAATTTTTAATTTATTTATTTATAATATAACTAACATAATATTTGTTTTATTATATTATGGAATCATTTTCTCATGTTGATATGATTTGTTCAATAACTGATACCATGGTAGGAAATTTTCAAGAGGGTATCATGGGCGTCGAATGATGAAATATTATTGTTTTAAAAAGTTTATTGGACATTTGAAAATGTAATTATATAAAAAAAATTGTTTGAAATCTAAATAGAATTGTATTTTTTATATATACCATGGGTGGAAATTTTTATATTGATGATTTCAATTAAATGTATATAGAAGGTTTTCTTCTGATTATGCTGTTTAAATTGTTGGCCTTGTTCTAGGTGTGTTGTTATATAAACAACACACCGTTGGAAACTAGGCCTTTATCAGCACTAAAAGCACTGATAAAGTCCCCCCTCATCATTTTTTCAATTAACTGTGCTTTTTAGCGCGGTTAAAATCCATTTTGCATGTTGTGAAAGGCCATATGTTTATTAGTGTTTATCACTCGTCCATATTGTTTGGCTCTCCCTTTAATGATATATCTATTTATTTATATATATTTTTTGTAATATTTATTCATATATTTATATATATTTATATTAATATATATATGTATATTTATTATTTTATTAATATATATATATATGTGTGTGTATAGTAAGTTATATTTATATCTACTTATTTATATATATATAGTTATATGTTTTTATTCGTATATTTATTTGTATATTAATATATATATAAGATTATTTTTAAATACAGTTATAAAATATTTTTTTCTATGTGTGTAAATAAATAAATAAATACATATATACATATATACAACATACAGAAACACACACACATATATATATATATATATTATATGAGTATATGTAAGTATAATTATTCATTTTTATATATATTCACATATATTATAAATTAATATGTATATGAATATGTTAAAATATATTGATAATATATATCAGTTTATTAATACAGACTCACACTAATATATATATATATATATAAAGACACAAACACATTACAGAAGTTTATAAATATTCATATATTTGTGTTTCAAATAAAATAGATATTAGTTTTTATTTATATAAGGCTTATATATTGGGAAATGTATTTTATATGTAAATATGATTAAATATTTATTTATAAAAGTAATTTTTATGTGTGAATATATTAAAAAATATCTATATATTGTTATATATTATGTTACAAATAATAGTAAATTGTTAAAATGATAAAATTTCAAATCCATAATATCAATATGAATGTAATCCCTATGAATAAATTCAATCCCTACTCAGAAGGGAAAAAATACCATCTTAAATGAGGCTGAAATTCCATGGAATGTTAAAAAATTTGGGTATCCCAACTAAAAACCCAGTTTTTCTGGTGCATTTAGCAATGTACCGATGAAACTATCACATTAATTTTTTTAACAAGAATAACATCTAGAAAATTTTTGACGTACAAACAATTTTGTTATGGAAATTCATAAAAACTGATGACTTTTTTCAACCGATTGTCATAATGTATTTAAAAAATGGTTTACCAAAAGTAGTTTCCACATATTTTACTTTCTCAAATAGTTTATCACCTATAACTTGAGATGGTGTTATACGTTCTTCTGAACATTCATTGATTGATGTCATCCAAATAGTTACTTATCACATCAGGGTATAAATCTAAAATGACCTAGAAACATAGTCTTGGGTGAATGTTTCAACCAATTTGATTGTGTACCTTTTTCGAAAATGAGACACCCTTTAGTTCCTTTAATGCTATATCCTAACAAATTTCCATATGTTGGAAAGTAATTTATCATCCTTTACATCATTTCTCACAATGTAAATTTTTCATTTATTTATTCATCATACCACATAACACCTGAATCATCGGCACCTTAATACGACACATGGTGTGTCCAGTATAACTCAAAGTGTCTCTTTTTATTTAAAATTGACATAAATTTAAGTAAAAACAACAAGTGACATACTAAGAACTGATAAAACATATTTTTATTGTTTTTATATTTTATTAAAATGATCCATGATTCATTTTTGATGTATATAATTCAACCACATCTCAATACGAAACATAGTGCGATTGTTATGACTCCAAGTGTGTCTTTCTATTTAAAATTTACATTAATTTATGTAAAAAAGTGACATACAAAAAACTAAGAAAATGCATTCAGATTATTTTTATATGTAAGTAAAATGATGAATGGGTCATTTGGGACTTGTAAAAATCAGTCTTACCTCAATACGATGGACGGTGTGTCCTGTATAACTCAAAGTGTCTCTTTTTATATAAAATTGACGCGAATTTAAGTAAAAAGAAAGATTGACATATTGAAGTCCATGAAAACAAATTAAAATTGTTTTAATATTTTTGTAAAACAAGATATTAGCCATTTTTGACATTTAGGGATCATTTACACCTCAATAGGACACACGGAGTGGCCGGTATCACTCAATGTGTCTATTTTTATTTAAATATGACCTTAATTTAAGTAAAAACAACATGTGACATACTTAAAACTGAGAAAACGCATTCTGATTGTTTTTATTTTTTAGGAAAATTATCTATTAGTATTTATAAACATATTGGGATCATAACAATGTTAATAAAATGATTGGTGTGGCCGGTATAACTAATAGTGTCTATTTTTATTTAAAATTGACATTAATTTAATTAAAAACAACAGGTGGAATACTGAAAACTGACCAAATACATTCACATTGTTTTGAAAATTTATGAAAACAATCCACAAGTCATTGGTGATGTGTAGGAGACAACAACACCTCAATCTGACACATGATGTGTCTAATATGACTAAAAGTATCTCTTATTAGTTTTAAATTAAAAATTTATTTCAAAATGTTTCACTCACTATAAGACAAAAAAACGCACTCTGATTATCTTGATAATTTAGGACAATTATTTATAAGTCATATATGAAATGTATGAATCAGTCTCACATAAACCAATGCACAATACGATTGGTAAGACTCAAAATGTTTTTTTCAAGTTGGAAATGATATTTTAGTAAATAAACACAACAGAAATACTGGAAACTGAGAAAATGCATTCATATTGTTTTCATACTTTAGGAAATAAATCCATCAATAATTTGTGACATGGAGAAATTATCTGCTCCTTAATACGATGAATGATGTGTCCGGTTTATCTCTGAATGTGTCATTATTTAAAATTCACATTAATTTTAGTAATGGAAGAAGTAAAATATTAAAAAATGAGCAAATTCATTTGGATTGTATTGAGATTTTATGACAGTGATCCATAACTCATTTTTAATGGGTAGGAATCAATCCCACCTCAATAAGACTCACAGTACGACTGGTATAACTCCAAATATGTCATTTTTATTAAATAATGACATTTTATTAATGTTTTATTTCATATTATTATTTAATTAAATCTTTATAGTATTACTAACATAATATTTTTTTCTTATATAGGTGGAATTTTTTTCTTGGGTTGAGATGAAGTGTTTGGAAACTCATACCATGGGGGGAAATTTTTGAGAGGGGATCATTGGTGTCAAAAGATGAAATATTAATGTTTTTGAATGTTTTTTGGATAGTTTTAAATGTAATTATACAAAAAAATTAGATTGAAATGTAAACAATTATTCTTTTCTATATACCATGGGTTGAATGTTTTGTTTTGATGGTGTCAAATAAATATATATATCAGGTTTTCTTTTGGGTGTACTTTTTAAATTGCAGGTTTTCTTCTAGGTGTGTTGTTATATAAACATCACATTGTAGCAGGTTAGGCCTTTATTAGTGCCAAAAAAGTTATAATAAAGGCCCCCTTTTATCATTGATATGATTAATAGTGCTTTTTTTGCATTATTAAAGGCCATTTTACGTGCTATGAAAGTTCATATGGGTAAAATTTTTTACCACTTGTCCATCATATTTGGTTCTCCCTTTAATTATACATATATATATATATATTCGTATATTAATATTGATTTCTATTAATATTTATATATATATATATATATATTTATTAATGTATATATATAGTTAGTTATATTTACATATTTTTATTTATAAATACTTCTTTATATATATTTTTTGTTATATTTTTTATCTGTATATTTATTACTATATTAATATATATTTATAATATTATTTTTAAATACATTTATAAAACAATTTTTTGTATGTGTGTGTATAAATAAATAAATAAATAAATACATACATATATACAACATACATACACACACAGATATATATATATATATATATTATTATATGTGTATCTGTAAGTACAATTATAAATATTTTTATATATTCACATATATAATATATTAATATGTATATTCATATGTTAGAAT
The DNA here is from genome assembly GCA_963277665.1 of Viscum album. Lineage (NCBI taxonomy): Eukaryota > Viridiplantae > Streptophyta > Magnoliopsida > Santalales > Viscaceae > Viscum > Viscum album. The sequence goes on along the minus strand of OY728153.1, from coordinate 433,227,216 downwards.
AAATATAGAATATATAAATGAGTTTGTTAATACAGAAAATCACTAATATATATATTAAACACGCACACACATTATATAAGTATATAAATAATCATATATTGGGGTTTTAAACAAAATGGATATTTTTATATTTAGATAATGATTATATATTGAAAACTATATTTTATATGTAAATAGGTTTAATTATTTATTTAATAAATTAAATTTTTCTGTGTTAATATATAAAAAATATGTATATATTGTTATATACATGGTTATAAATAACTATATAATGTGAAAAATAATGAAATTTTAAAGACATAATTTAAATATGAATGTAATACCAATGAATAAATTCAGTCCCTACTGAAAAGGGCATATAGAACCTCTAAAAATGAGGCTGAAATTCCCTCGAATGTTAAACAATTTGGGTATCACGACTTAAAACTCAGCTTTAGAGGACTTTTGGGACTATATTTTGCCTCAAACAATGTGACAATGGGATCTCATATGCCACCAATGTGTAGATCACATCGTAGACTTCAATTTGATATGTAGTAGAGCTCAAATGGACACCCGGATCAAAAGTTATTGTCATTTGGAGTTTGAGTTACATTTTTAACCTATTGTAGATCTTTTATTAATTTTTTTATTTTTTTGTGTTTTCAAAATATTTTTAAATGATTATTAAATAATAATAATTAGAAAATTATTAATTAATAGTATATTTTTAGATATTTTATAATCCATTTTCACTAAACATATTATATATTAAGTGTAAATGTCTATCTATACTTATCGGAAACATATTTAGAAAATATATATATTATATATATATCAATATAAATATATTTATATATTTGTCGTTTATTTTTAACATTATTTTTTTTGAAATATACCCTTTATCATCGCTAGTAAAAAATCACTAATAAATACCCCTTCGTTATCAGTGCTACTAAAAAAGTGCTGATAAAAGGGTACTTTTAACAATTCTTTTTTAACACTATTAAAAGTACCTTTTATGAGTGCTTATTTTTAGCGCTGATAAAGGTTCCCCCATTATTAGTGTTTTTAGCACTCCAAATGTTTTGTGCTATGAAAAACTGTTTCAATGGTAGTGTCCCCACCCAAGCTTCCTTTGTATTTTTCACTTACCTGATAGAATATACTTTGATGAAGCTACCATCTTTTGGTTAATAGAATTGGGGCTGGCAGGATGAAACACAATGAGTTGAGAGTCTTACATTTAGAATACATCATCAAGAGTTTATAAAAAATATTATTTAATTTGATATGTATACGAAACATTGATATTGTTTATGGTTGATCCATATATTACATAGTTTGATGTGTACAAGAGGATATACACTAATAATAGTATTGGGTAGATTGCTGCTGTGAGACAGTAACCGATTGTCATTAATGTTTTTTAAGATTTTTAAATTAATATAATTTATTTTTTAATCATTTTATTTCTATTTTTTATAATTATAGGAGATATATTATTCAAAGATTCCTCATATGTGTGGGAGTTCGTCTAAGACTGATTGTGGGTACAAGGCCTCATGCGTGCATGTTTGGATGAGACAACTTAGTCAAGGGTGGTTGAAAAGTGGAATTTAGAAAGACATGGTGATTGAAATTGGTTTACAATCGACATTGATATGTTACTATGGCACTGAAGTGATTTCATCATTTGGAAAAAAATGTAGTGTGTATGAGATCATCATTCTTAACATATGTTTCAATGTCCCAGAAATTCCTTATAAATTTTTTTTAAATTATATGGAATTATTTCGAGACAATGAAATCTAACGGCGTGCGATTTCATGGCCTAGTGTGCTGGAATTATCCATAGATGTTTGGTTGAGTTTTAATTAGCGTGTGTGAGAAGTTTTACTGAAAATGTTGAAAAAAATTTAAATGGCAACTCAAATCAGATATCTGAGGGCACCATAGCGTTCAGGATAGCAGGTTTACTCTAGGAGTGACTTAAGTTTAGTCGGTGCGGACCTCCAGTGAGAAAACCCAAAAATGGAATAACTGTAAATAAAATAATTAAAGAAATTAATTTATTTTTCAAATTCTTATAACTCACAAACAGTAGCTCATATTGAAAATATGTGACCCCCGATGTACTTGTGAGGGAATTCTTTATTAAAGCGGATACTAACTTTGGTCGGCGCTAGCCACTAGTGAATGTTAGTTTTTGGCTGTAAATTAAATAATTAAGTAACAATCATTTTATTTTAAAATCCAAAACTTTTAAATAGTAACTCAGATTCTAATTCTGAGAGTACATTTGGGTTTTTTGGGGCTTGTTTCACTTAGGCTGAGTCAAACCTCGACCGATGCAGGTCAAGGTTTACTATTATAATTTTTCCAAACTTTTTTTGGAGTACGTTCAGTAAACGAATGAGCGGTGTTATATAACATTTAAATCTGTGCTCGGAATTGAAATATGATGTCACCGTTGAATTCACAGCGTAGATATTCTCTTAAAGGGATAATCACCTTGACCGCAGCTAGTCGAGGGTGAATGTTAGTTTTCATGAATTTGTGGGAGAGTTAAAAGAATAAAAATAAAATGAATAACAACTTTATTTTATTTTTAAAACCTCCCTTTTGATGATTAGTGGTGGGGACCAGCCGAACTAAATACCACCAATTTAAATTCAAAGGTGGGGACCACCCGACCCTTGAACTCTCCCTTTAATGGGAGATAACTTTTGGTTTTCCTCCCATTGATGTGCCAACTTAATTTCTTTATTTAATAAACTCATTTGGCACATCACCATTTGGTTGGAGGATTGTTAGCAAAAGGGAGAGCTCTGGAGAACATGGAAGGAGATTCATCAATGAAGAACATCCACTACAACGATGGGAATCCTCCAGAATGGGAGAACGAGGATGACGCTTGAGCCCAGATCAGAAACATCTTGTGGGAGCAACGAACTCCGACGTCACCATCTCATAGACTTCATCTTCTTCCTTGTGCCACCTCCAATGGAAAATCATGCTAGCGGTTTTTATATATGTTTGATTTTTTATTGATTCTTTATATCCAAAATTCACTATGACGATGGCCAAAAGAACATGCTCATCGTTCTATACATAAACCATGATCCTCTTTGTTTTTATTCTTTGAACATTTTTCATGAGTTCTTTAACGCATAATAATAATTAGTGCTGGAAACACGGTGTTTTGATAAGAAAGATATATGGATATGAATCCCTCGATGTAAGGATCGAAAATATGCAATGGTTTAATTTTTGAGGCTCGTAACAAAGCCACAATGGCTCGCGGAAGGATGAAACCAAATATTTATTGGCGCAGGAAATGCAATATTCTGTTGAGCACGACATATGGAAGTTGATCCCTAGACCCGAGGATAGAAAATGTGCTATCATTTTATTTTTCTGGGTTAGTACTAGGATGTGAGAGCCAATGGAATGAGCGACGTGGTGGAGTAGGGCATTCTAGCGGGGTTGGTACAGGTGGTGAGCGTGCAGCAAGCGAGGCCTAGTGGCTTCGGCAAACAACGAGGCAGATTAACAGCGACACGAGTAGGCGGCGCAGAGGAGGCAGGTCGTGTGCGAGGCGGAGGCGCAGTGGATTCTCTGTTCATGTCCTGGGGTGCAAAATTTTGCAAGAATAAAATTAGGTTGGAGATAGGGAGGAATAGATTTGAAATAAAATTAAAAAAATTAATATAAAAAATTTGATATAGGTGCTATTTGGACCCGCGTGCACCAAAATGGGATACCCCTCTTGTGCGTGAATCTCAAATTAGATTGGAGATATAATCTTTCAATGAAATGAAAAAATAATAATATAATATTATTATTATTATATATGGTTGTTAAAACCATAATTCATCTATAACTTATCTGTGCAACCTCGGTTTCACGAATCGTCAGTGGTAGTGTGACACTAACTTCGAGACGAAAATAATGAGTCCAACATTGGATGTATTTTTCGGGTTTTTGGATCAGGAACCAAAAGCACTCAAATAATAATAATAATATATTATTATAAAATATTAAACCCTCCATAACTCTTGTGTGTGACGTCCAACGGACTTACCGTCAGTGAGGACGTGATCCTGTCATTAAGACGGTTGATTTAAGTCTAATGTTGAATATTATATTCTGGTTTGTCGATCAGGTTCACAAAAAACCCCATAACTATAATATTATTATTGTGGGAACTTTTATTCAACATATCTCCCTCATACGGTGTCGAAATGAAGAACTACCTATGGAACTAGAAACATTGGATCGAGACAGTCCTTTTGATATACCCTACTTGAGTTTGGATAATGTTGGGGTACATCTGGGTTGGATCGAGCCCGAATCCGACCAGGCCCTCGGGACTAAAAGGCCAATAACTTACAAACCAGAAATCTGATCGATTCACCGTCTATTGTGTTGAGACCCCTTTTACATGGCGGTTCTTTGGGTTACTTTTTCATGGGACGTTGTGGTAGTTGGAGAATCGACCCGTGGCTTGGGGAGAAGACCCTCTTGGAAACAATAGAGCTTAGTGCATGAACCCTTTAGCTAGCTGTGACAATGTTTTAGGATACTGGGTGGGTCTAATGACTTATTGTGATGATGTACTAGGATCATTTGTGGGTCTGACAACATACTGACAATGTACTAGGATCTTGTGTGGGTCTGACAACATACTGATGATGTACCTGGATCATGTGTGGGTCTGACAACATACTGATGATGTACTAGGATCTTGCGTGGGTCTAATGACATAATAATGATGTACTAGAATCTTGTGTGAGTCGTAAAACGTACTGACGATGTACAAGGATCCTATGTGGGTATGACGACATACTGATGAAGAAATAGGATCATGTGTGGGTCTGATGACGTACTAGGATCCTGTGCGGGTCTGGCGAGGTACTAGGATCCTCTGTGGGTCTGACGATGTACTATGATCCTATGTGGGTCTAATGATGATTTAGGATCCTTTATGGATCTACCTCTTAACAGAATAAAATGATTCAGTAGTTACATATAATCATCTCAACTATTGTACCCAAGAAATATCTGGTGTGAGCTGAGTCACTACCTTGTGGCATTTTTCCTTCATGGTGAAACCTTTGTGGTATTATTCTATGTGGTGTACTTGTGTGGTACCTACCATTGTGGTATTTCTTCCTTTGTGGAACAGTTGAGCTCTGGGCTATTGAGTTGAAATCTTCGTTTCCTCATGATTGAGATGGGTATATTGATAACTTGGGTATATGTATGGGAATATACCTAAGTAGGTTTGTTATTTGATTTCAAGATTTTTGGTTTATCCTTTGTGGAATTTGTGATACATTGAGGGTCTCAGGGTCCCTACTGAGTAACGTTATACTCACCCCTACACGGGCTATGCCCTCACCTTGTTGTGTTGGTTGCATACGACGAACAGTGCTGACTAAGGACGAGGTTACTAGGACTGGAGGTATCTCGGAGGTGGACCCTAGATGAGGTGTACCGTAGAGACGAATATTCAAGATATGTACCTACCCTTCTTGTAGGATCCTTGGATGGTGTTCAGAAGAGTTTCCCAGTTTACTTGTACCTTCTAGTTTCTTGTACATTCTAGTTGGGCTTGTATTCTGGCCCCTTTTACTTACTGTACTCACTCTATTTACTATTGAGTTTACCTTGTGTTCCTATCCAGTTGTGTGATTGGTTGTGTGTGTATAGGTCATAAAGGCAATGCCTTCCTGATTTTAGGGATATACGCCATCGGTGCTAGTCTCCAGCCCCTAGCCTAGGGAAGGAGGGATTGGAGTAGTCACGACATGGGCCCCCGGGGGATGGGTCCTAAAAAATTGGTATCATAGGAGTCTATTATACTGTATAACATAAGACTCTGATCTTTTTAATGGAAATATTATTATGTATAGTTAGTGTGGTTATCAGTTTAGGGGATCTAGTATTGGTGCCGTGGCTGACGTATCCATACACTACGACCATGACTTATGATTTCTGACTCAGTGCACGAAAACACTTATTGCGTGTGTTTTTTAAAAAAATTTCTGGTGTTTTATTTGAGTCATCTCACCAGGTATAACTTAATGTAAATGGCGTACCTGTTCTTTATCAGGATGTCGCTAAATAGACATCTAACTACGATTCTCGAGAGAGTACACAATGATGGCCCACCGAGCGACGAGGCTTATGTGTAGGGTTGTCTTACTATGTTGGCACATTCGGGTGGTGTACCAGCAGCACCACCACTCATTGGGAAGTAGTTTCCAACAGCCGCACTGGCGGATAGAGCACACCAACTGAGAATATTTCTTGAGTTCCAACAATAGAGGACTCTGAGGTTTCGAAGCGAGACATATTTTCAGGCTGTTGAGGGATGGCTGGAGGTGGTTGCTAGAGTCTTCGCCTAGTTGAGACACTAGTAGAGAAGATGGTGATATTAGCAACTAGAATTTTTCAGTGAGTGACCATGAGGATGGTCCACGTAGTGACGAGGATTTGTTAAGTGTACCATTACCTCAGATAGTACCTTCATGTAGTGTGTCATCTATATCACTTCCTGTTGGTCAGCAGTTACAACTGGTGGTACCGGTATAGGACACATACATGCTTAGTGCCTTACGTGTGATTCAGCATCAGACACCCATCATGTTCGAGGTGAGCTCGACTCACAGGTTTCTGAGGACTTCCTTGAGGAGGTGGATGAGTGTTCATTAGAGATTCTATAGCTTTGTAAGGATGACATGTCAGTAGTTGAGTATTCATCGAGGCGTACCACTCATTCCTTTTACTCGATGAATACGACATGATCAGTGCTTCAGTGCATGGACCTCTGAGCGAGGTGTCTTTAGGGACATCCGATCAAGCACTATTCCTCAATGCATTCATACTTTTTTAGGGTGCTAGAGATAAACTTTGTTTTTGAATATTCTTTGGATGAGCAGATGCATCCAGTGAACTATAGTAGTGTAAATGTAGGAAACTGGCACTGGTCTCAGAGACTTGGGCATGTAAAATGTTTGAGGAAGAGGATATGATAGGGACAGATAAATCTGCAGGGCTGTAGATATAGAAACAATGCATGGGGAGCATCACGAGGTGGTGTACACATCGACATGTTGAAACCACCCCCTATGTGGTCCCCACTAGGCTCAGCGAGTTGGAGGACATGAGAAGGGAGTAGCTGCAATCAGTCAAGGAGTGTGAGACGATTCGAGGTACGGTCTATGTCTACAACTAGTTGTAGTATCAATATACATTAGCGCCAATCATTCCGTCCTTTTGAAGGTTCCGAGCATAGTGGAAGATCATGGGTGGATGTGCCCACATGGAATTTTTTCATTAGAAATGATCAAGCTGTGATCAATACAGCGATAAATGCCAGTATCCATGGATCGAATCATATAAATAGACAAAGAATAAAGAATGTCCCGGAACCACAAACAAGGAGCGTGAATGGTTGATTATAATTAATTCAATTAATTGTCAAAAAGTACCATTTTGGGTGTTCTTTCATCATTGATATTCTTGATCAAGTTTTTATGTGATTCATCGTTGCATCGTAGAAGCCTAGTGTAGAGTTCCTCTAGTGGTGATCCAAACATGCACCATGTATCTCTGTACTTCGCCAAAGGATTCTCCCGGTGCTAGCATGGAGAAACAATTGCTTGTGTTTTCTGCCTTAGATCGTTTTGATCTGATGTAGGAGGACCTCTCTTGGTCTTGAGTGCATTCTTATAGGAAAGGGTTCTCTCAGCATTCAGGGAATTCTCCAGAATTGTTTTTCACAATGATTGGTGAATACTGTTGGGGTTGTGAAGATATTTATAATCGTGTTTGAGGTTATAGATATATGACAAAAAATAAATGTGTTAAAAATTATATTTATTTCATTAACTCTTATTGAAAACCCCCATGTCGAATAATTAATTACATGACATGCACTCATACTGATTGTAATAAATATCATTTAATAATACACTATTATATCCTCAAAATCCCGACTGAAAAAACTACACGACATTTAATAAATAATAGACAGTGTGTACTTGTTTTTCATAAAACAACACGGTGTGTAATCATTGATACACAACATGTAATTTTTTTCATTTCCATTCCAAAATAAAAATTACACAGCGTGTAATAATTAATACACGACGCTTATTGTTTTCAAAATAATAACTACACAGAGCGTAATCATTAATATACGACGTGTACTTGTTTTCATTTTATTCTTCCTCCAACCTTAAATTGACGTAGGATTCATTGAATAATTATTAAACAACGTACGATAATAATCTTTATTCTACTTGTGATACTTGAATACAATTATTTTGTGACCGCCTAGGCCTCTTTCTCGTTGGCATTAAGCAGGCTTTCCTATAGTCCAAGATTATTGTCTAGAAATTGGTCAAGGCTCCCAAGAGAATGAAGTTGATGACGCATTGACGTGTCACCTCATATGAATGCTTACCTTGTAATTAAATCCCATTATCTCAATATCTCATAAAGAAGGTTTCATGGTAGTGTCATAAACCTATATGATTGATCTGTCGTTCATTGAATACATGAAATAAACCCATCATTACACCATGGAAATGGAATTTCATGGGATAGTTTTATTTCAATCAAAGGGTCGAGATATCGACTTCTATAAATGGAAGGGACAAATCCTTCCTCGAATTATCCATTAACAACATGTCATTCATGACGCACCCAATGTACCATACTTCCCGCCATCGGACTTCTTGATGGTTTTCGTCAGAAAATCTAAGTGCGCAAGTCATGACATGAGTTAATGATAATATTCCAGTATAAGGACCATTACACACGCTCACAGATAGCATTGTCCGATGACACCAAGACATGCGGAATTACTACTGCTGGGTCTGTTCTCATAATCTCCCATTTTGGAGATTACCAAGTGTAAACTCCATGTCAGAGAGTCTCAGTTTATTATGAGTACTCGCACATGACTGTCTGTATACTATGTGTCCTAGAATAGTTTTTCATCCAACCAAAGAACTTTTTTTAAGAATATTGTTATATCATTTCAATGTTCTCATCATAGCGGGGATCTTCCATGACCTTATTAATGCAACAAATATTATAGGACATTATTATATTATATAAATGCAGAATAATGAACAATATATAATAAGAGTACATTGATGTAATCAAAGTAAAAATAGTTGGTTCTTAAGTCAACAACTCTAAAAAACTCCCACATTGACTAGATCCAATTGCCTACGACTTTTAGTCCACTAGACCTCACATGATGATCATTTTTCTACTGAGTCAAGGCTTTCGTCATGGATTCTACCATGTTGTCTTTTGTAGAAATAATTCTCACTACAACTTCATATCTCTGAGAAAAATCCCTCATGAGATGATACTTCCAAAGTATGTGCTTTGTCCACTGATGTGACCTTAGCTCTTTTTCAGGTTCCACCGCTGGAGTGTTATCACCATAGAGTGTGATAGGATCTTTACTGCAAGGTACTACATCCAACTCTTGGATGAAGATTCGCATCCATATTGCTTCTTTATCTACTTCATAAGTTGTGATATACTCAGACTCCGTTGTAGAATGTGCCGCCACACTTTGCTTTGAGCTCTTCCAACTCACAGTACCTCCATTCAATCTGAAGATGTATCCATTCTGCAACTTCATGTCATCTTGATCAGTTTGGAAACTAGTATCTACATGTCCTCTAATGACTAGTTTCTCATATAATTCATAAACTAGGAACATGACCTTAGTATGCCTATGATTCTTATAGATAGTATTGACTTCCATCTAATGGAGGTCTCATGGATCAGCGTGATATCTTCCTACTGCACATAATGTATAAGCAAAATCTAGCCTCATAGATAGCTTAGAATACATTACGGACCCAATCACAGATTCTTAGGGGATCATTTCCTATTTCATTCATTCCTCATGAGTCTGAGGACACATTATCATGGAAGGATTAATGCCATGTGACACTAGCAATAATCCCCTCTTGGACTGTTCCATACTGAATCTCTTCAGTATCTTGTCAATGTATGTAATTTGAATCAGGACCAGAATTATCTTGGATCTATCATGATGGATATTGATCCCATGAATATATGATGCCACTCCCAAGTCTTTTATAGAGAAGAATTTATCCAAACATTCCTTAAATGACTGTAAGATTGGTACTTCTTTTCCAATTAGCAATATGTCATCAACATATACTATTAGGAAAACGACTGCACTTCCACAAAACCTTTTGTAGACACATGGCTCACATTCATTCTTAACAATGAAAAATTCTGTTATGGAAGCATAAAAATGAATTTTCCATGACCTTGATTCTTTACTTAATCCATAAATGGATTTATGCAACTTGCATACTTTGTTGGAATCCTTTGGATTCACAAACCCTTCAGGTTGTGTCATGTAGATATCTTCAAGGAGGTTCCCATTAAAGAATGTTTTCTTGACATCGATTTTCCAAATTTCATGATCATGGAAATCAGAAATGGACAATAGGATTCTGATGGATTTCAGCATCACAACCAGTGAAAAGATTTCATCATAGTCAATTACTTGATGTTTTCTAAAACATTTTCCATCCAGTCGTTCTTTATAGGTGCTGACTTGTTCCTCCATTTCTAGTTTCTTCTTGAATACCCATTTATTACCAATAGGCTTTACATCAACTGGAGGATCTACCAAAATCTAGAATTGGTTTTGATACACAGAATCCATTTCATAATTCAGGGCTTCTTTCTAATTGGCAATTAATGTGCCTTCATCTGCTTCCTTGTAGGTTAGAAGATCATCATTGTCTGCCAATAATGAGTCACCATCCTCGGTGACAATAAAACAATATCATTATGGTTCTGTCACCTCTCTCATTCTCATACATAGTTCTTGTGTCTCTAGAACATATTTTTCTTCCAGGGGGATTTTTGGAGTATGTTCTTGTACCAACTCTTGTGTATCATGAGCCTTGAATTCATCGAATTCTATCTAACTCCCACTATCTATTTTGAAGATGTGCTCCCTCTAAAGGAATATGGCATTTCTTGCCACTATAACCTTTTTATCTAAGGGGTTGTATATGGAATATCCCTTTGTTTCCTTGGGATATCCTATAATGATACACTTTGAGCCTCGGGCTGCATGTTTGTTACCAAAAAATGCCTAAACAAATGCTTCTCTACCCCACACATGTAAATTCGATAACATGGATTTGTTTCCACTGCATAACTTGTATGGAACACCATTTATCAATTTAGTTGGTACTTGGTTTAGTAAGTGTGTTGTTGTTTGTAATTCATATCCCCAAAAGGATAATAGAAGACACACATGACTCATCATTGTTCTCACCATGTCCATTAGGGTGCAGTTCCTCCTTTCACATACACCATTCCACTACGGTGTGTAAGGAGGAGTCAGTTGAGAAAGAATCCAAAACTCCTGTATGAAATCAATGTAGTCCTGATTAAGATATTATCCTCCCATGTCTGAACAGAGTTTCTTAATCTTCTTACCAAGATTGTTCTCAACATAATTTATGTATTCATTGAAACGACCAAAAGAATCTGTCTTACACCTCATTAAGTAAATATATCCATATCTACTAAAATCATCAGTAAAAGATATGAAGTACGAGAACCCACACCTTACTTTAATTGGAAATGGTCCACACACAACTGTGTGTACTAATTCTAGAATCTCATTAGACCTTTCACCATTCCCACTAAATAGGGCACTGGTCATTTTACCTTATAGACATGCATGACATACACCAAGGGGTTTTAGTTCGAAAGAATCTAAATACCCATCTTGATGTAATTTTGTCAATAATTTATCATTGACGTGGCCAATACAGTGATGTCAATGATGGGTGTGGTATGAGTCATGTGAATTAAATTTGTCATCGATTTCCATTACCTGGTTTGTGTAGTATAACTCATAAAGGCCGTTATATAAATGTGCCCTACCAAAAAAATGACGTCTTTATAAAAGTGCAAACATTTATTTCCAAACATGAATATGAATCCATCAGTATATAATTTGGATACTGAAATTATTTTCTACATAGGGTACATAATAACATCCTTTCAATACTAAGACCATCCCATTAGGCAATGCGAGGTGGTAGTCTCTAACAGTTATAGCAGTGAGTCTAGCTCCATTGGCTGCTTGTAAATCCACCTCACCATGGTCAATATTTCTATATATACATGGTTCCGTTATTTGGATACAGATGTTAGCACCATAAGTAGTATCAAAAACCCAATTAGTAGAAACAGATAGATTGCATTCGATAACAAACACAAAGGAAGCTTCCCCTTGCTTCCTTGGCTGGGTGCATTTTTTCTTCCAGTGGCCCTTCTTGCCACATGCAAAACAAATAGCCTCTTGTTCTCCAGCCTCCCCTTTGATCTTCCTTTTAATGGATGGCCCTGAAGATGCTTTGGGCTTAAATATCTTCACTATCCCATTCCATTTATACACCATAAGGACAAAAGGATTTCCATTCTTCATATCATTTTCCACTTGGCTAATGAGGATAAGGAGATCAGATTGAGACTTCTCAATGTTGTTCATGTTGAAATTTGGAACAAAGTTAGAGAAGCTATAGGGGAGTGATGCAAGAATGTGATTGGTGCCCCATTTTTCAGGTAGTTTAAACACTAGAACCTCCAACCGCTCAATGTAGCCAATGAGTTTGACTACATGAGTCCCATCTGGGGCACCCTCTCCATGATTTCTCGGGAATAGAGCCTTGGAGAGCTCAAACTTTTCCTATATTTCTCTCTCCTGGTATAGACCACAAAGGTTCTCTAGCATGCTATAAGCATCCATGTCTTCATGAGACTTTATGTATTCACTAGACATTGATGATAACATCAAAACATGAACGTCGAGTAGATCATTCAAATTTTGATCGTAGACCATGAAATATTCATCACTCGCCCCATGGGCGGGCGGATCAGAAAGTGAGGACTCCATGACGTAAAACATTCGTTAATGGTGTAGGATAACCCGAAAGATCCTAAACAATTCCTGAAAGTTACATCCAATAATGATATTGTTTTTATTCAGAATTGATCGCAGATAAAATTTGGTTGACGATTTTGACATATTGATTCTACAAATTAAATGATCATATTTATCAGTACCTTTTGATTACATTTTTTGAAAAATAATAAATGAATTTATTAATTCTCCCACTATTTTATCAAGTCCCAATGGCCCTCACCATTGAACTTGGAATGTCCAGTTTCCCTAATATTGTAGTGGCAAGGATCCATATTTCCCTTCACATAACCCCAACAAGGGTTGGTTAAGCTATTTTAAGGTATTTAGGTAGGCAGGTCTTTGCCAACTACGAGCTTACAATTCCTTGATCTGTTGAGTGGATTCCCCAATCCTAAAATCCTGACTTATATTACCTGAAAACTTGCCTCCATTTTACAAAAAGTCTAGTAAGGTCTACTCCTCTTGATGTAAAATTTTTATGTCTCTTGAAACGTTTACAAGATGTTCCTTTATAAAAGTATGTTTCCCAACAAGGGTTGGTCAAACACATTGTTTTATTGAGTCTATCCCTTAATCAAGTAACAGAAGGCTAGGTTTGACATAATATGGTATTTCAGGTATTTTATTTTTTTTGTGTAGTTTTTCACAATCACATTCTTGTTAATGATAAGTGAATATTTCATAAATTATTAAACATGTTTCGATAATGTTTACGCATTTCCTAGTATTTATTTTATTCCATCTTTGCATGTTTGTTTATTTGATTAATTATGTGATCGTGAAAACACGTAAAAAATAAATAAATCATGAAATCAGGCAGAAATAAAATAAAATGGCATGATCATGAGAATCTATAGGTTAGATTATCTAGTGGTTTTGATAAGATAACCCTAACCTTGGGAAAAACACCTTCAACCTGATGGTTCATGTTTTGCAGCTCCCACCTGTCCACCTTTGTATCTTCTTGGTTTGGTTTTACCTCAGATTCGGGTTTTGAACCGTCTCCTCTGACTTGGGAGATCCTTCATTACATGAGTTTTACATTAAAGAAACCATGGGCACGCATGCCCTACATATTATTGGAAGAAGGCTCGCAGGACATAAAATTTAAATTATATAAATTTAAATGAAATCATACACACAAAAATGGTCTTTGGTCTAGTTCATGATAATCCATATCATGCAATGACATTTACGTATATTTAGAATTCAAATTCTTGTAATCACTCTTTCAATAAAGATAAGTCGCGCTTGAATTCAATTAATTATGATCTTATAATTAATCAATTATTTATCATAAATTCCTTTATGAATTTATTTGAGATTCTTATCAACCATATTCCTTGTAAAGGTATTTTTACTTTGGAGGAGACCTAGTGAAATTCCATTTCAGAAAAGTACATGACGTTTATGATATATTACACAACGTTTATTTTTCACCCTTTATCAAATGTACACATCGGGGGAATTGGCATGTTTTCTGTACTTTGGAAATTTTAGATTACACGACATGTAGATTAATCTAACACGGGGTGTACTTCTTTGTTATGCGGTTACCGGCCTCGCAATCCCATGTACGTGGTACATGGATTCACCTTGTACACGGTTTCACCTGGGCCGGATCGGACTACACGATGTGTTGATTCAACATACACGCCATGTATTTCTGGTTTCCACAAGACGTTCAATTCTGGTCAACACAGTGTGATAAATAATTATGCATGATCAATTCAGATGGCATGTATTGGCGGAACAGTACCGGTTTGTTGAACCTAAGTACACGACGTATAGTTTTCAGTACACACCATTTATTCTTGTGTTGTATAGACAGAAAGAGGGGATCCTTCGGATACGTTCCTCTTTTTTTTTAAAATCAAAATTTAAATTAAAAATTCATTTCTATGATTTCAATCGATAAATGAAGAAGATATAATAGATATCAATCATTCAGTCTTATAGAATGATTTATATTGAATTGAATAAAATATAAATGCGTAAATTATCAACAAAAATTAAATAACTATAATCAACACTATAACCTCACTTTGATACCATTTTATGGTTCTGAGCACAGAGGAAGCTCATGGGTGGATATGCTCACTTGGATTTTTTTTCATTATAAATGATCAATTCAGGATCAATACGATGATAAACTCCTGTCTCCACGGATCAAATCACAGAAATATACAAGAAAGAAGGATAGTCCCAGAACCACAAACGAGGACCATCACAGGTTGATTATAATTAATTTAATTAATTGATAAGTAGTTCCTTTTTGGGTGTTCTTTATTTATTGATATTCTTGATCATGTTCCAATGTGATTCATTTTTGTTTCACAAAAGACAAGTTTAGACTTTCTCTAGCAGTGATTCACACGTGCACCACGTATCTCTGGACGTCACCAAAGGATTCTTCGGGTGCTATCGTGGAGAAGCCTTTTCTTGTGTTGTCCAACGTAGATCGTTTTTATCCAATGGAGGAGGATCGCTCTCATTCGTGAGAGAATTATTGGAGGAAGGATTTCTCTCGTCCATGATGGAATTCTCCAGAATAGTTGTGCACAACAAGTGAGGAAAAGTATTGGGGTTGTGAGGATATTTATAATCAGGTTTTAGGTTATAGAGTTGTGACAATAAATAAACATGTTATGAATTTTATTTATTTCATTATCTATTATTCAAAACCCCCATGTCAAATAATTAATTCCTTGACACGCGCCCACACTTATTATAATAAATATCATTTAATAAAATAATATTATATTTTCAAAATCCAAACCTGAAAAACTACATGGTGTGTAATAATTAATATAGGGTGTGTACTTGTTTTTCATAAAACTACATGGAATGTAATAATTAATACACGCTGTTTACAGGTTTATTCATTTCCTTTCTAAAATGAAAACTACATGGAATGTAACCATTAATACACAGTGTTTACATGTTTTCAAAATAAAAAATACATGACATGTAATCATTAATACACGGTGTGTACTTGTTTTCATTTTATTCATCCAACATCATTAAAACGATTTAGGCATCCTTGAATAATTATTAAAACACGTATGGGAATAATATTTATTATACTTGAGATACTTGAATACACTTAGTGTGTGACCCTCTAGGACTCATTCTAGTTGGCATTAAATTGTCTTGCCTAAAGTCCAAGATTACTATCTAGCAATGTGTCAAAGAACCCAAGAGAAAGAAGTTGACACTACATTGAACTGTAACCTCATACGAATGGTTACCATTTAATTTAATCCCTTTGTCTCAATATCTCATCAAGTAGGGTTCATGGTAGTGTCATAAACCTATATGCTTGATATATCGTTCTTCGACTACCTGAAATAAACCTATCATTACACCATGGCCATGGAATTTCATGTGATAGTTCTATTTCAATGAAAGGTTCGAGATATCAACTTCCATAAATAGAAGGGACAAATCCTTCCTCGACTTATCCATTAACAACATGTCATTCGTGATGCACCCAACTTACCCTACTTCTTGCTAACTGTCTTCGTGACAGTTTTCTTCATCAAATCAAACTGTGTGAGTCATGACATGAGTTAATGATAATATTCCTGTATAAGGACCATTACAAACACTCACATATAGCAATGTATGATGACAACAATACATGAAGAATAAAAACTCATGGGTTTCTCATAATATCCCATCTTGGAGATTACCAAGTGCGAACTCCATGAGAGAGAGTCTCGTCTTCTTACAAGTACTCGCACATGACGAACTGTATACTATGTGTCCTATAATAGTATGTAATCCAAACATATAACTTTATTTAAGTATATTTTTATATAATTTCAAGGTTCTCATCCTAGTAGGGATCTTAAATGACCTTATTAATGCAACAAATATTACAGGACATTATTATATTATAGTCATGCAGAACAGTGAACAATATATAATAAGTGTACATTCATGTAATCAAAGTACAAAAAGTTGGTTCTCAGGACACCAACTCTTACAACATCCAAAAATCTTTTTCAATACCTATAGTTTCATGTTAAACCATTGAGTTTTCCTTCATGTCAATAGATACATTTAGGGGGGGACTCGATAATCACACTTACACTGATTGTGTTATCTAACCCTTGAGGTGATAGTTTCAGTAGGAACCACTTGGTGGAAGAGTCGACGCCTTACGACGTTAGTTTGGGCATGGAATGGATATCAACAGTTCATAATCCGATTGATTGAATTAGGAAAAAATGTTGTGGTTTATCTACAATGTTGGAATGGGGGTTTCCTTGGTCAGAAAAAAAGGAAACCCAGGAAGCACAGGATAAACTCCTGCATAGGAGGGTGCGGCTAATCACTCGTGATTCAACCAGCCTTACCCTCTTGGCAGCAGATGTTTTGAGTTTTAAGTTCCCAAAAAGAGTGGATAGAGTTCCTCCAGGACTATGACATTATGATAGTCTATAATCCTGGGAAGTGGAACATAGTAGAAGATGCAATCAGTAGGAGGTCTGGCTTACAAATACTGATAGAGGAATCAGAGTAACTAGTCACACTGTAGATATCCTTCAGGGATAGAGATGATGCTTCTTATCTTTAGTCTATGTCTTTCACTCCCCCACTCCTTCAGAATGTCGGGGAGGTGCAACTTAGGGGAATTTACTATGAGGCTCGACGTGATCAGATATCCTTAGGGCATGCACTTGATGGGTTTTATGAATGTGGGGAGGACGTCGACCTATTCCAAGGACGTACCATGGTACCATTTATGCTTCAGTAAGAGGTTTTGAGGGTGTTCCATACTTCCCATCTATTGGTACATCATGGTGTGGTAAAGATATACTAGGACCTACGGCATCAGTACTAGTTCCTAGAGATGAAGAAATCAGTGGTAGAGTTTGTATCACAAATTCTCACTTGTCATCAAGTGAATACTACACAGATTTGGAATAATTCTTATTCCGACAAGATACGGAAACCCTTGGAGTTATTGTAGGGGAACCAAGTATTCTTGCATGTCTCTCCTCGAAATGGACTAGTAAGATTTGGACAAGGCAGCAAGTTATCACTGAGGTTTATTGGTCTTTTTCTGATTCCTCGGTGGATTGGCGAGGTATCGTACCGCTTGTCTCTTATAACATAATTGGAGAGGGTTCACGACATCTTCCACGTATCCCAGATGAGGAGATACGTGCATGAACCATCTCACATCATCGACCACGTCGAGCTAGACTTCGACGATGGGGTAACATTTACGGAGGTTCCAGTAGAGATTGAGGATCGACAGAAGCGGGTCCTTCGTGAGTGGTCGATACCTCTAGATCATGTATGCTGGTAGAATGGGAACTTATAGGAGAGAAAATGGGAGCATGAGGATCAGATTCGTGCTCAGTACACTCTTTTGGTTTTTTTGCCTTTGTTTTGGCTTTCGAGGACGTAATTCCCTAAGTTGGGGAGAATTTAATGTCCTTGAAATTCTGTATAATTTTTTTTAAATTATATGGAATTATTTCGAGACCTCAAAATTTGAATGCGTGTGATTCTGAGGCCCAGAGTGCCCTGAATGATCCATCGAAGTTTAGTTGAGTTTTAATTAGCGCGCGTAAGTATTTTTCCTAAAAAGTGGAATACATCTTAAACAATAACTCAAATCTGGAATCATAGGGTATCATTGCATTAAAGATGGTGGGTTTACCTTAGGAGAGACTTAATTTTAGCCAGCACGGGTCTCCTGTGAGAAAACCCAAAAATTGCATAACCATATATAAAGTAATTTAATATATTACATTATTTTTAAAAATCTTATAACTCACAAACGGTAGCTCGGATTGAAAATCTTAGACCAACTATATACTCCTAGGGACATTCATCAATTAAGAAGATACTAACGTTGGCTGTCGTAGGACACCAGTGAATGTTAGTTTTTGGCCATAAATAAAATATTAAGTAACAATTATTTTATTTTAAAATCCAAAACATTTAAACGGTATGTCAGATTTGAAATCTGAGAGTACCGTTGGGTTCTTTGGGGCGTGTTTCACTTCGGTTGAGCCTATCCTTTACCAACACGAGTCAAGGGTGACTGTTATAATTTTTAGAAACTTTTTTTTTCAGGTAATTTTAGTAAACGTGTGAGCTGTGTTATATAACTTTTGAACCGGTGCTCGGAATTGAAATCAAAGTGCACTGTTGAACTCGTAACACTGATATTCTATTTAGAAGGCCTACACCTTGACTTCATTAGGTTGAGGGAGAAAGTTAGTGTTCATGAATTTTGTGGGAGAGTTAAAAAAATAAAAACAAAATAAAGAACAACTTTTATTTTATATTTAAAACCTCCCATTTTATGTTTATTTGTGTGGACCACCCAAACTAAAAACCCCCAATTTAAATTTTAGGGTGGGGACCACCCTACCCTTGAACTCCTCCTTTAATTTGAGATAACTCTTGGTTATCCTCCCATTGATGTTCCAACTCAATTAGTTTATTTAATAAACTTATTTGGAATTTCAACATTTGGTTGGAGAATTGTTTGAAAAAGGGATAGCTATAGTAAAATTGGAAGAAGATTCTTTAACGAAGAACATCCACTACAATGAAGAGAATCCTCTAGAATCAGAGAATGAGGAATATGCTTGAGCCTGGATCGGAAACATCTTGCGAGAGCAACGAACGCCGATGTCACCATCTCATCGACTTCGTCTTCTTCCCCGCCCCACCTCCAATGGACAATCGATGTAGGGGGTTTTATATATGTTTTAATTGGATTTATTGATTCTTTATATCCTAAATTCATGATTACGATGACCTAACAAACAATTCCATTGTCCCACACATAAACCATGCTCCTATTTCTTTTTATTCTTCGCGCATTATTCATGCGCTCTTCAACGCCTAATATTTATTGGCACTGGAAACACGGAGGTTTTCCGAGTGTGATATATTTACGTGAATCCCTCAACGCAAGGACCACAAATATGTGATCGTTTAATTTTTTGGGCTTGGAGTGAAGCTACAATGGATCGCGGAATGAGGCTGCCAAATTTTTATTGGCGCTGGAAATTCAATATTCTATTGAGCACGATATTTGGACGCGAAGCCCTTAACCCGAGGATTGTGAATATGTGATAATTTTCTTTTTAGGGGTTATAACGAAGATGAGACACCCCACGAAAGGAGTGACATCGCGGAGTACGGCAGTCCGGCGTGGCTGGTGCAAGAAGTGCACACGCAACAAGTGGGGTCAAGTGGCTTCGGCCGACGACGAGGCAGATTAGGCAGCGGCGTGAGTCGGCAGTGCGGCAGAGGCAGGCCGTGTGCAAGGGAGAGGCGCAACGGTTTTACAGTTCATGTACAAGGGTGAAAAATCATGGAAGAAGAAAATTAGATTGGAGAGAGAATGTAATAGATAGGAAATAAAATTAAAAGAAAAATGAATATAAAAAAGAGATAGAGGCACTATTTGGACCCGTGCGCACCAAAATGGGATACCCCTCTTGTGCATGAATCTCAAATGATATTGTTGAGAGAAACCTTCAATGAAATAAAATAAAAATAATTTAATAATATTATTTTTATTTATGGTCGTTAAAACCCTAATTCGTCTGTAACATATCTGTGTGACCTCAATTTCATGAACAGTCAGCGGCAGTGCAACCCTAACTTTGGGAGAAAAATGCTGAGTCCAATATTGGATGTCTTTTTAGGGTTTTTGGATCGGGTACCCAAAACGATCAAATAATAATAATAATATATTATTATTAAATCATCGACCGTCCATAACTAATCTGCGTGATGTCCGATTGACTTACCGTCTATGGCGACGTGATCCTATCATTAAGATGATCGATTTAAGTCTAATGTTGAATATTAAATTTTGGATCATGGCTCGAGTACACGGAACACCCAATAATATTATTATTATTATTATGGGATCTTGTATTCGACATATCTCCCTCATACGATGTCGAAATGAAGAACCGTCTGTGGCATCAGAAACCTTGGATCGAGAAAGTCCTTTTGGGATACCCCAATTGAGTTGGGATAAAGTTGGGGTACGTCCGGGTTGCATCGAGCACAAATCCAACTGGTCCCTTGGGTCTAAAAAGGCAACAACATGAAGACCAGATGTCTGATTGAAGCATTCTCTATTGCATTGAGGTCCCATTTACATGGTATTCCTTTGAGATACTTCTTCATGGGACTTCGTGACGTTGGATAATCAACCAGTGGGTTGAGGAGGAAATCCTTCCAGAGACAAGTTATCTTATTGCGGGAACCCTATAGTTGGCTATGACGATGTACAAGGATCATGTGTGGGTCTGACAACGTACTGTGACGATATACTAGAATCTTGTGTGGGTCTGACAGTGTACTGACGATGTAGTAGGATCATGTGTGGATTTGATAAGGTAATGATGATATACTAGGATCCTATGTGGGTCTGACGACGTACTGACGATGTACTAGGATCTTGTGTGGGTCTGACGACGTACTGATGATGTACTAGGATATTGTGTTGGTCTGACGATGTACTGATGGTGTACTAGGATCATGTGTGGGTCTGACGACGTACTGGAGATGTACTAGGATCTTTTGTGGGTCTGACGATGTACTGATGATGTACTATGAACTTGTGTTGGTCTAACGATGTACTAGGATCATGTGTGGGTCTGGCGAGGTACTTGGATCTCGTGTGGGTTTGACGATGTACTATAATCTTGTGTGGGTTTGACGAGGTACTAGGATCCTGTGTGGGTCTGATGATGTACTACAATCCTCTGTGGGAATGATGATGATTTAGTACCCTTCATGGGTCATCCTATTAACATATTAAGATTATTTAGTAGTAACATAAAATCACATCTAATAATGTACATAAGATATAACTGGTGTGAGCTGAGTCTGTACCTTGTGGTATTTTTCATTCGTGGTGATACATTGGTGGTATTATTCTATGTGGTGTAACTTTGTGGTACTTACCATTGGGGCATTTCTTCCATTGTGGAATAGCTGATATTTGGTATATTGAGTTGGACTCAGTGTTTTCTAATGATTGAGATGAGTATACTTGATAATTTAGGTATATGTACGGGGATATAGCTATGTAGGTTTGTCAGTTGATTTTATGATATTTGGTTTTTCATTTTTAGATTTTGTGAGACCTTGAGGGTCTCGGGGTCCCTAATAAGTATATTTATACTCACCCCTGTATGGGCTATGCCTGCACCTTGTTGTGTTGGTTTTAGACGACAGACAACACTGACTGAGGATGAGGGTACCGGGACTTGAGGTAGCTCGGAGGTGGACCCTGGACGAGGTGTATAATAGAGAAGACCGATTGAGAGCTGTACCTACCCATCATGCCGGATCCTTGTAGGGTGTTCACAATAGTTGTCCAGTTTACATATACATTCAATTTTCTTGTACTTTCCAGTTGGGCTTGTATTCTGGACCATTTTACAAACTTACTCACTCTATTTACTATTTATATTACATCATGTTCATATCTATCAATGTTCTTGGTTGTCTGTGTACAGGTGATAAAGGAAATTCCCTCCCAGTTTTAGGGAAATACGCCTTCAGTGATAGTCGTCTGCCCCTAGTCAATGGAAGGTGGGCTTGGGGTAGTCACGACATGGGCTCTGGGGGACGGGTCATGACATATGTAGAGTCTGATGCAAAGCTAAGAGGTCAGGATGCGATTTCTCAGAGATTAATTAGAGGGCAAGAAGAGTAGTGACAACATGAGGAAAAACAACAACAGTAATAACATCAACAACATGGTCAGTTGATGGAGTATATGCAGTGACATACAAATGGTTTAGGGATGGAGTTCACTCCATCTAATTTAGTTAATTCCCCACCCTCTTATTAGTACTATTATTATGTTCATTTTTGGGAACATTTTTTAATATTAGAAATGAATATATTTTTTAGTAAATTTTATTTATGGTTTTGTATTTTTTAGTGATCTTTATTGTTAGAATACGTTAGGAAAATCCCTTTATTATGAAAAGTAGAAGACATTTTAAGATGGATCAAGAAAGAACCCATTACGTGAATGAATCCCCAAACACAAAATGCCCTAAAAAAGACAAAAATGTTGTAAATTTTAGTAAATCCAATCATCTCGAAGTCAAATCCATATAGACTGAAAGACTAATGGAGAAAAACATAGAATTTGAATTGGATTGAAATCCACCAAGGTAGCCATATAGTCATTCAACCATCGACCAGGACACCCAAACCATAACATCCATTGGGAACTACTTGGAAGATAATCAGGGTGGATGGATCTGCTAACAATGGCAACAACCTATCTGACAAATCACCATCAAATACTAGAGCAGGTTCTTCATCTCAGGTCATCGACCAATTCTTTGAGTATGTTTTGACCCTAGTTTCTATCCCTCACCATAATACCAGGGTTTGAGTCATGCCTTCAGCTACCATGATAATCAGAGGCCTTCTTATCAACTAGCCCTGATGTTTTCCTACCAACACCTCCCTTTGATATGGAGTCCAGATCTCACAGTTGACCCCTACAATTAGTTTATAATAATTTTTTTATAAACAGTTATTTGAAATGAATATATATTCATGTTATTTTTGTATTTTAGAACTATGTTCAACAGGTCATTTGTGATGTGTATGAATCATACTCACCTCAATCTGATAGACGGTGTGACCGGAATGGCTCCACTTCTGTAGATATGGATTTTAACATCCCGAAAAACAAGAATTTACAGCATGAAAAATGTTTTATTATCATCGGTGCTATTAAAAGGTGGTTCCATTTATCATCTATAAAAAGTACTAATAAAGGCCCCTTTTATCGGCACTAATAAAATGGGTCATTTATCAGTGCTCAAATAATGCTGAAAAAATTACCTTTATCGATGCTTTATATTGCTGATAAATGTAAGAAATGTAATTTTTAAAATGATGTTTTTTTTGAAAATGGGAGGGTGGGACCTCCCCCTTTTATTAGTGCATGATCCCCCCTTTTAAAAATGCTATTTTAGCATTACCACCCCTTTAACAAATCTAGAAATCACCCCACCCTTTAGTAGTGCTAGGGACCTACATCACCCACCCGTGCCCACCCTTGACTTTACAGGATTTCAAAACTGAGACCCCCCCTCATAATCTCAATCCTTTTTCACTCCCCTATATGATTTTCTTCTGTA
Organism: Viscum album; assembly: GCA_963277665.1. Classification (NCBI taxonomy): domain Eukaryota; kingdom Viridiplantae; phylum Streptophyta; class Magnoliopsida; order Santalales; family Viscaceae; genus Viscum; species Viscum album. The sequence continues at coordinate 433,203,027 of OY728153.1, read as the reverse complement.
TTTTATGATACATCTATATATTTTTATTTATTTATTAATATTTATTTATCCATATATTTATAGATATATATATATATATATATTAATACATATATAAAATATGTTTTTGTGTGTTAATGCATGTTTATAAATACATACATACATACATATATATATATATTTGTTTACATCTATAAATATAGTAATATTTATTTATATTTATTCACATATATTATATTTTAATATTTATATACATATATTAAGATATATAAATAAATATATATCAGTTTGTCAATGCACAGAAAAATATTTTTATACTTATATAATCATTATATATACAGAAATTTTATATGTATATAATAATTTATTCATTTGTAATTTTAATAAAATGGATATTATTTTTTATTTAGATAAGGTTTATATATTTATAAATATACTTTACATGTAAATATCATTACATGTATATTTATAAAATTAAATTATTATGTGTGAATATATAAATAATATGTATATATTTTTATATATTTGATTATAAAACTAAATTATGAAAAATGATAAAATTTAAAAACATTAATATCAATATGAATGTAATACTTGTGAAAATTTAACTCCCCACTGAAAATGGGAAAATAACGCCCCTTAAATGAGGTTGAAAGTCCATCGGATGTTAATAAAATAGCATTTATCGACTAAAAACTCATTTTTAATGTCCTTATATGGAATATTTGGGTCTATGAAAACATAATAGGGGATTCCTACTTATCAATAATATGTAGATCTAATTTCAAGATTTGATTTGATATGTGGTAGAGCTCAAACAGACACTCAGATCAAAAATAATGACCTTTTGAAATATGAGTTACGTTTTCAATTTATTTTAGATCTTTTATTTATTTTTTTATTTTTTTGTATCATAAAATGGTTACGAAATGATTGATAATCGATAATAATTAGATATTTATTAATTAATAATATTTTTTCTAATTTTTTTATAAGCCATTTTCACTAAATATATTATATTTCAAATGTAAATATCTATTTACCCTTATCTAAAACATATTTAAAAATTTATATATATATTTTAATGAAATATGATACTTATTTTTGAATTATACAATTTATCAGCGTTAGTAAAAAACAATGAAAAAGCAACCCCATTATCAATGCTACTACAAAAGTGATGATAATGGGATTCCATTTAACATTGCTAAAAATTGTTGATAAAGGGGTACCTTTACAAGTGCTAAAAAATGCAGATAAAGGGGTACTTTTAACCACAATTTTTAGAATTATTAAATTAAACTTTTATCAGTGGGTTTCTAGTGGTGATAAAGGTGACCCCTTTATCAATTCATTTTCTAGTGTTGTTAATGGGTGGCCCTGCATAATGTTGTTTCTGTCGTGTGTACTTTTATTTAAAATTTTCATTTTAAAAATATATTATTTCATATTTATGTTTAATTTATTTATTTATAGTTTTGTTAAAATAATAATAGTTTTTTATATAGGTGAATTATTTTTCTCTTGTTGGGGTGGTTTTTTTGGAAACTGATACCATGATTTGACTTTTTTGATAGGGTGTCGTAGGTGAAAAAAATAATTAATCATTGATGTTTTTAAATTATTATGGACAGTAAATGCAACTGTAATTTTATTAATAATGTTAGAAATGTATATAATATGTTTTTTTGTATTTTTAATCTAAATTTTATTTTAATTAAATTTTGATTTTTCATACTGGTGCATTTGTATATAGGTGTATTTGGTAACGTGTTTTGTTATTGAAACAACACAATGCAATAGTAGGGAATTTATCATCATTAAGTAAAAAAAATGTTAAATGGGTCCTCATTTTAAGGACGTTGACGAGGAAAATGTTTTTTAGTGCCATTAAATCTATTTGTATGGTGTTAAAAGGTCTATCTATGGTTGTGGAGATTCCATTTATTTGTAGTGACAGTGATATCCCTTCACACGAATAAAATGAAAAGGTTTTGAAGACATTGGGGTCATAAAACAAATGAGTACACATTGCGTCACTACATGAGGGAGGAAGTAAATTCAGGATATAATGGGATTATAACCATATATCTCCATGGATTTCAAGCTAGAGTGATGAAGCATTTTTTTTAAAAAATTGTTTTTAAAATTAATAAAATTAAGATCAAAATTCATATTCCCTATAAATAATTTAAAGAGTAAAAAATAAATCCAAAACTAATTTTGATGAAGATATATTCAACCAAAAATCTCTTTCAATTTTAAAAATATCAATTTTTTTTTAAAAAATAGAAAAAATCATTTTTCATTAATAAAATTCAATTAAAATAATTAAAATAAATCAGACATTGACTTACAAAATACAATTATTTAATTATTATCCATAAAAATAAAATAAAAAACTAAATTACTGTTATGAAATATTTTTTAAAAAATAACATTTCTATTGGAAGTAATAATAAAATCTATATTCCAAATTTAAATATATTTTAGCAAAAAAATATTAATCCATAATAAAATTATAAAATATACCAATTTTCAAATTAAAAAAAATAATTAAAATAAAATATATTATTTTAAAAAATAAAAATTAAATCTTCAATTTTATGATGTATTTGGAAACTAGAAATGAATTTTATTCTTTTATATTATGATAATTAAAGAATTTACCATTTTTTAAATGATCTTATTTTAAATTAAAAATATCAAAAATTCCCCCTTATCCTTTCAACCAAAATAAAAAATTTAAATTAAAAAAATTAAATTTTAAAAAGAAAACTTCTTCATTTTCCATTAAAAATTACTTTATAAGAAAGGTTATGTATTTATTTTTTAGCAAAGGCTTATTAATATTATTTTTAATTAAAGTAGATTTGTTTTTAATTTGTAATTTCTTTATTTTAAAGAAATATTATTTTGTTAATGTAAAATATAAAAACCTAATATTTTTCTAAGTCAATTGGGGATATTCTTTTTTCAATAAACAATAATTTTTTATAGTTTTTCTAAGGAATTATTTTTTATTATTTTCTTAAAATGTAGTAATGGACTTTGTTTTCATTCACGTTAATTTATTTTAAAAAATGATTTCTTGATGAATTTTTTAAAATGAAAAAATGTAGTTGATTTTTTGATATGGGATAAGTCAAAATATTTTAAAAAAATAGGTCCTATAGTGTGTGAACGATGTTCACAAAAACTACACTGCTAGTCAAAAAACAATTAATAAGTTATCGGATAAATATTTTAACATTATTAATTTTTTAAAAAATAAATTTTTGATTATTGATAGTTCTTTAAATTATTTTTGATGGATATGATATGTCGTATATAATATGAAATTAATAATTTGTTTTTGGTAGAATTAATAAATATTAAGAGGTAATTTTGTATCTAAAATGATGCTAAAAAGAAAAATATCACAGAGAAATTGAATACATATATTAGTTTTAATTATATAAATATATAGTTATATTTATATATTTATATTGATATCTATTTATTTATATATTTATAGTTATATTTTTTTATTTTTTTGTTTATTCATGTATTAATATATATTTATAAGATTATATTTAAATACATTTATAAAATATGTTTTTGTGTGTGTGTATAAATAATCAAACAAACAAATAAATACATATATACTACATACATACATACATACATATACATATATATATATTATGTGTATCTGTAATTTATATTATACACAATTACGGATATTTACATATATTACATCTTAATATGTATATTCCTGTGTTAGGATATATAGATAATATATAGCTGTTTGTTACACATACTAATATATATATATATATAGGCACACAAAGACACATTATATAGGTATATAAATATTCATATATTTGTGTTTTAAATAAAATTTATATTAGTTTTTATTTAGATAAGGCTTATATATTGAGAAATATATATTATATGTAAATATGATTAATTATTTCTTTATAAAATTAACTTTTTTGTATATTCCTATTTTATGATATATAGATAATATATATTAGTTTGTTAATAAAGACACATACATATATATATATATATATACATACACACATTATATAAGTATATAAATATTCATATATTTGTGTTTTAAATAAAATGGATATTATTTTTGTATAGATAAGGATTATATATTTAGAAGTATATTTTATATTTAAATATGTTTAATTATTTGTTTATAAAATTAACTTTTTTTTGTAATTCCATTTCAAATAATCTAGAATAAAATAATGTTCAATGAAAAAAAGTTCGATCGTCAATTGTATATGTGATGGGTAGATAGTTTTGTCGTAAAATGTATCAACCTATGGTTAATTTCCACGTCCCTTGACGTTATCTATTATTTATGTATTGATTTTCTTTGAAGGTTTGTTGTGATGAATTTCTATTATAATGAACTTTTTGCGGTGGGAATTCGTCTTAAAAAAGGTATTGAAAAATCCATTATTTTTATAGTGGTATATAAATATTATAACATAGTGATATGAACTATATAAATAACATATCGAAATATTTTTACATATAAACTATATAAATTTAAATTTAAATTCATATTAAATAATGTATTATTAGTAACATTATTTTCAATATTTATACAATAAAAAATTTAGAAAATGATATTAATCAACAAAAATATTTAATAATTGGTTTTTTTAAAGGATTTTAAAATAAAATCCCCAAACCATGATCGCCCTAATGAAAGTCAGTCGCAAAGCGTCCTCTCCTCGACCAGATTCTACCTCAGATATGACCGCACACTACGATTGCACTCTGCCCCGCCATGACCTCCCCGCACATCTGAACCTCCAAATCTCGCCTCAACCATGTTTTACCTCCACCATAACCTCCCAGAGCGACTGTACCGTGCTCCTCCCTGTATGCCTACACATCCACATCCCGCCTCAACCGCGTTCCGCCTCCACCAGGACCTCCCGAAACGACTGTACCATGCTCCACCCCACACACCTAGACATCCATATCCCACCTCAACTGTTTTCCACATCCTCCAGGAGATCTTGGAGTGGTATGGATTTCAGATCTCCATGGTCACCGCGGGGAAGTGTTCTGAGGCGAATGGGAGGACTGGACACCTCCCTCCATTGTAACCATTCTCACAAATGTCACCCATTAGAGAAGACTTTACCACGTATTGGGTTCCCATGGGGAGTTGGGGTAAATTCCGGATCCCCTCACTTGGGTTCCCAGGGGGAGTATAGATTTCATGTGTAAGAGTAGGGGTGCATTCATGATCCCCTAGATTGGGTCCCCATTGGGTGTGATCCCAGGCAAATGGGACGGCTGGACAATGCACACCATAATAAGAATCCACATGTGACATCACCCCAGGGTTCTCTAGTTTCGGTGTCGAGTTTGGGTCCGTTTTGGATCTTCTTGCTTCGGTACCCCAGGGAACTGTTCCCAGTAGAAGTGGACGGATGGACGAGGTACCATGTAGTCTTCCTCTATTATCCATCGAGATAATATCAGTGCGTTGGTGATAACCTCTTCTATTGAAGACCTCATTGTCGGATTCATCCTGGGTCGTGGGACTCCAGGCGACTACTCTAGATTTTTGAACTTTTCTAATGATATTCCACCAAAACCTGACTTCCATTGGGTTCCAATAATCCGTCTCTATAAAATCATCATCTTCATCATCAGGCAGTGAGGGGTTTCAGAGAAGAGGGAAATTCCAGTCAGAGGTTTGCAGTTTGAAAACACAATCTCCACCCTTATATAGTACCATCATCCTTTATTTTAGCCTTTACCTCCTTAAACATTCCTCCTAATACCAAGAAAGGTGGGATACTCAAATATTTTATTTATAATTCCAATTAATATCATGGAATTAACCAACCCTATTTATTTAATGTTAATTAATTTACTAACTGAATATTAAAAAGATAGTAAAACTATTTAATTTATTTATGTATTTTGAGTATTGTTTATATTAAATTTATAAATGAAATCTAAATTCCAATCTTAATAAATTAATTGTTATCAAACTGAATAACGATTTATTTTAAAATTTTAATAAAATTATTAAATTTATTAGTTTTCATTGATATGAATTACTTTATGATTTATACATAAATTTTAATATTAAAAATAATAGACATCTCTTTAATTATGCCAGTTTGAGTAGTTAAAATTTCATTTCAATGTATAATAGAATATAATTAAAAATAGTGTTTTAAAAAATAAATGAGTTATATATGTATTTGGGTTTGAAAAAATAAAACAAGTTAGGATTCGATTATCCCAAATTTCATGCATATTTTACTGGTCGAAATCCCTAATGTTGTGTGATTTTTATTGAACATTTTAAACCTAATTATCAAAGTTTAATATTTTAATAATTTTGATGAATTTTAATTTAATAATGTATAATTGATTTTGCGAATATTTTACTCGCATCTAATTTTTAAATGATTATTTTAATTCAATAATCTTAGATTGACTACTATCAACCTTTATACAAAATTAAATATATATATATATATATGTATATATATTCAATCTTTTGATTTTTTATCTAACCTTTCATAAATGGAAATATATTTTTGTAATGATTACCCCCAATGGGTTAGCTAATAGGTGGTTAACAGAACTATTATTATAAAAATGAATAAAAAAGAACCGAAGGGATATACTAAAATGAGTATTGGTTAGTAAAAAATTATTTGGATAATAATAGAATTTTTTTGTTCTTGATTATAAATTTTAATAAATAAAAACTAATAAAATAACTTAATTTATAATTTTTTAATTTCTTAATAAATTTAATATTTTAATAAATTATAACACATATTATAACAAATAAAAACTATACATTTTTTATTATAAATCTATATTTATCTTCAAATAATTTTTTTGTTTATAAAATTTATGGATTTATATACAATTTTTAGGAAATGTTCGACACAATTATGGTGGTTTTTTTTTAAAAAATAATGTATTTTTAATTTAGTAGGCTTTCATCGATGATCAACCTTTGTACAAAGGTTTTTTCACCCAATAAATTTTTTTTATCTTAGTAACAGTCAATAAAAAATAAAAAAATATTAAAATTTAATGATATATAATTCACATATCATAATTTATATATTTAATTACTATATATATTAATGATGATATAAGTTATAATGATAATTTGATTTTTATTTATTATATTGAAATTTTTTAATTATTTATTAATTAATATTTTAAATTTTTATTAACAATTTTATTATGGATTATTAATTAAAATGTTAATTAATTATCTCTATAAATTATATTAACAGTTATAAATATATTAATGATATCATCAGTTATTAATTTTCTTAATTATTTAAATAACTATAAAAAATTTTATCATTAAACTAAGATGTACCTTTTATAATGAAAACAAAATCATTGAGTCATATTAGCCACATCATATGTCGGATTTACATGGACTAAATTCCAACACATCATAAATAAGTTATGTATCCACTACTAGAGAATCATCATTTAGGAGTGGTTATTTTTTTGATTTGGTGTCAATTTAAACTACTACTAAAGATGATGTCGGCAACACATGGTGGAAGCTCTCATTCACTACCACAGATCGTGGTAAGGGATGCATCAGGATTTATTAGTGCTAAGAAGAAAGCGAAGATAAAAGGGGGGTCTTTATCAGTGCCAGATAAAAGTGCTGATAAATCAAAGAGACAATCCTAAAACCATAGATATCAACCAAAGGCACAGTACATAATTCTGGAGGAAAAGACAAAACCCATCAATTAGACCCAAAATGATTCCCAAAAGTAGCCAAAAAATGAACCACTCAATTGCCCTATCTCCATGCAAAGGGAAAACAACAAGAAGAGAACAAAAGAACAAAAGATCTGAAGAGGTCGATAAATGAACCATAGGCATGGAGTCCACCATCATCCTCCTTCAGTGTGTTGATAATAACTTGACAATCTGATTTGACCACATCATCCTTCCAGACAAGAGACAAGATTAACTGCATACCCTTCAAAATAGTTATGGCCTCTGCCACATGAGGAGACTAATCAGCAATGTTAAAGGAATGATGAGCCGCAATGAGAGAGCCAGTGTGATCATGGAGGACTATCCAAAGCCAAAAAACCATCCCCAGGGGTCCCTACATCAATATTAAGTTTGAGAACACCCAATGGTGGGGATTCATCTGATAGGCGGAGAATGAACTGGTGAAGCTGGAATAACCTCCCCAATATCCAACCACTAAGATCCCCTGTTATGAATATTTGAAATACAAACCATGTCATCTTAAACACTTATCTCTGAAATGAAAGCGTTTTGGTGAAACCATATAATCTAGGAAAAATGCTATTTTTAGAGCTGATAAATTTTTTTAATAAATAATATTATCAATTTATATAAATATATTACATTTATATTAAAAAATAATTATTATTCGTATAAATTAAATAAAAAAACGCATGTTGATAATTAATATATATTTATTAATAATTCAAATATATATATAATATTTTAAATAAGTATTTGCAAGTTATAATTAATTAAAAATAATATTATAAATTATTTTTAAATAATAAATATATTTATTATTTTTATAAATGTATATTAATTCTTTTTAAATATATATAATTTTAATTATAATAATAATGAAATAAATATAGATTAAAATAAATATATGCTTCTAATGAATTTGCTTAATAAATATATTGATTCCTGAGTATAATTGACGTAAAAATATGTTATAAATTCATCATGATTGTTCATTTATACATTATAAATGTTAAAACTCACACGAATAGTGTTTTGATATCAGTTAATGGATAAGATATGTTAATAATATGTTAGTGAGAGTTTTAATGTTGGTTACACAATAAGAGACGCCAAAATGTGGGTTTTAACATCAATTATCATATAATTTTCCATCTCTCTCTCATTAGATGGATTCATCCCCCTCGGGGTATTTTCAAACTTAATACTAATGCGATAATTATAGGTGATGGCTCTTTTGACCTTGTGGTAGTTCTCTATGACCATGTAGGCTCTATTATTTTGGCTCTTCATTAATCAAAAATTTATTGTTGGTCTCCTCCTGTAGTAGTTTCCATGACTATCTAGAAGGGTATGCAATTCATTTCATCTCTCAACTTGTGGTCAAATCTGATTGTCAGGTTATTATTGACGCACTAGAGGAGGATTAAATTGGCCACCATGCCTTTGGTTCTTTTATCAACATCATTAGATCATTGTTTCCTTTATTATATTCTTGTTGTTCTTCCTTTTTCGAGAGATATGAAAATTGTGCAGCTCATTTTATAGCTAATTTTTGGAGTAGTTGAGGATCACATTGTGGTTTAGCTATTTCATACATATCCAAACTAACTTTTGGATGTTTTTCCTACAATATCAAAAAAATCCAAAATTGTTTGCTCATTTTTGAGTATGTCAATAGTCTATTTTACTAAAATTGATGTATATTTAAATAAAAAACATGCGATTATAGTCATAATGGTCACATTGTTCCTCATATTGATTTGCAAAAGATTCCAATACATCCCAAATGACTCATTAATTTTTACCCAAAATTATTAAAACAATCCGAATGTGTTTTCTCATTTTTTTAGTATGTCACTTGTTCATTTTTACTAAAATTAATGTCAATTTTAAATAAAAAGGCGGACTTGGAGTCGTACTGGTCACACCGTGCATTAGATTGAGGTGAAACTGATTTCTACACATCCCATGTGACTTATGGATAGTTGTAATAATGTATTAAAACAATACAATTTTTTTGTTTTTCAGTATGTCCTTTGTCTATTTTAGTAAAATTTCATTATAAACTAGAAACATGCACTTTAACTAATACTAGTCACATCATGTCTCAGTTTGACATGAGAACAATTCCTACATGTAAAAAATTATTTATGAATCGACTAACTATATTAATAAGACAATCTGAGTTTGTTTTATCAAATTTATGTGAGTGACATATTTTGAAGTAAAATGTTGATTTAAAACTGATAATAGACACTCTGAGTTGTATAGGTCACATCATTTTTTGGATTTGTGTGTGGCTGATTCCTACACATATTAAATGACATACAGATCATTATACTAAATTACAAAAACCATTTGAATTACTTTTTTTGGATTTGAGTTTGTGAGTTTTATATTGTACTAATATTATTGTCAATTTAAAATAAAAAGACACACTTTGAGTCATACTGATCACGTCATATGTTGAATTGAGGTGTTTTGGATTCCTACATGTCCCAATGTCTAAAATGAATCATAAATTATAAAGAATCCTCCTGTATAAGAAAAAAAATCTTTTGAGGGTAACACTAAAAAGAAATAAATTAAACATAAATATGAAACAATCCATTACTTCTATAGAAGACACATATTCATTCCATTTGTATACAATCCATGATCAGGTATGATGCCCATTTGTTTCTAAGAAAAAATATATCGTCTTGTAAATATTATTTTTTGACCGTCATAATAGTACTAGAAAAATATAAATACACAAATGATTAATAAATAATTTAAATAAAGTAGTAATTAAGTTTTAAAATACCTCTTCAGAGATGTGTTTCTTTATGGAATATGATCTGTCTCATAAATTTACAAACATAATAACCAAAATATTTTCCATTTTTTTATTTTAGACACTGTAGAAACATTGAGGAAAATAGGTAACATTTTTATATGTTTCTGGATAGTTAAATATTATTATATATACATTGATAAATATCGAGTTGTAGAACTTGTCTTGGTCCTTGTGCGTAATGCTTGTCCTCATTCAATGATTTTGATGATATTTACACACCACCCGATAATAGTAGAATCCTAATTAAAAAATAATATAATTATATAACTTTATGTTTAGTTCAAAAATTTTGGATGTAGTGTATTACAGATTAAAAAATGTTATCATGAGTGGTCGATTTGTTGGTAATCTATGTAGTGAATCCAACAAATAAATATTTACAGTATCCAAATTTGATTGTAATGAGAATCCAGTGTTTCCTAAAAACAAAAAAATGAATAAGTAATGAATTAAAAGAAAATTATTTTAAATATGATTAAATTTTATAATTTTATCTCAACATCATTTATATTAAGAATATTAGTTCATCTCCATGTCTTCTTTCAAGCGATTTGACCAGGATTGCCACTCTTTCATTCATTTGTTTGGTTTCTTTTTTTGTTTGGTCTGTAGAGGTGATGTGAGGACTAACGAGTCAAATTTTTTAATGGTAAATCCACTGAATTTGTATTGATATATATGACTACAAAAAATATAAAATATATTTATTCATAATTAACATGGTATATCATCTTTTGTAAAATTAAATCACGAAGATGTACCTCATGTTTACATTTAAAATTGAGGCACCTATCCATTCATATTTGAAGATGTCATCTACGTAATTAGAATAAATGTAGTCAGTAACATCCTCCCCACAAATATTTTCATCAAAATCAACTACATGACTACTAGAACTCTGTAACTTTGTATCCTCATAAACCTTTAATGTTAGTAAATGTTGATATTCAATAGATGGGGTAAATGTGCTTTTGGAAGATCTTTTCAATCAGTTGGTTTATCATTTAAATGGTTTTGAGACTAACTTTCATTTCACTCCCATCCCTTTTTCCATTTGTAATAGAATTCATCAGTTCAGTCCCATTTTCTTTAATTATTAAATATTTAGCATGAAAAATAAATACGAAATGAATACATCCTTGTCGACATATTTTTTACAATATTTGACAGCCATGCAATGAATGTTCCAATATTTGGTCAACCCTATGAATATCTTCCTTATCAATTGGAATAGGTTGATCAACGCTCAAATCATAGGCTACACTAATCTAAACTATCACAAGACTTATTAGAAGTGGTCTATTGTTTAGCACATAGTTTTGGATATTAAACATTGTAGCCCTCACTACAGGGTGATGGGTAGGTGTTCAGAGATATAAATCACATTCATTATCACCCTATATAATATCAGCACCATAAAGGTATTAGTGTCTATATGATTCACATTTTATAGAAATAATTATTAGAACAATGATTACTTTTTCCAAGACATATTTTTAAGGGGAATGGCTCATCTCATAGCTAGTGGGTGTGAGGTGGGATATTCAAGATATTGTTATTCTTGAGTTCTTTTTTCTCTTCACTTCTTTCTAAAAATTTTTCTAGTAACTCTCTCTTCTATTGGAATTTTTGTTAAAGTGTATGTAGTATTTATTTCATCTATTTCATTTCCTCATCTTTATCCTCCTCTTGTTTTTTAACAAAATATCTCTGTGTTATCACCCCAAAACCCTCACCTCTGATGTGACCATATTGTTCTGTCCACTATAAGGACACTAATAGTAGGTGTTCATCTAATATAGGTGTTGATGATTCATGTGACTAAGATGGATATAAAATATAGGTAAAAAAGTAATAATTTTTATGTAATTTTTATTTAAAGAAAAACACATTTTTATTATTTCATAATTATACATGATTCCCACACTTTTTATGTATTTTCATCTCCCATATTTTTTTTCACATTCCTCTTTCCACAACACATGGTGTATTTGGAAGTGGATTAAAATTTGGATTCATCAATCTGCATATACATAGAGGAAAATAAATATTTTTTCGTTTCATGTCATATAAAAGTGTAATGGTAGATGTAAAATATGTACCATATTTTTCAAGTGAAGTGTACCACATCCTTACATTCTGGTAGAGGTATGTTGATTTTTCTGCCCCTCCATTTTTTTCAACACCCATTTTCTATTTCATAAACAATAAATTGTCACTCAAAGGGATGAATATATTTATTTTTAAAAAATATCTTACTAGCCACCGGGTACTTGAAAAGACACATCGATATGAAGTCTAGTAAACGAATCTCATGCTTATTCGGTAATCATGTGTGCATACATAAGCATTGGGTGTGGGTTTATTTTCCCTTCTACTTATTTTATATGATGACCTAGTAGAATTGTGTGAAATTATCTATGAATCCTTATATAAAGAATTAATACATCTTTTTTATGGGACTTATCTAATATAAATGCTATATTCAAGGGATAGTGAAGAACAATTCATTATTTCATTATTTTATTTTTTAGTAAAATAAAGAAATGATATCATAATGTTACTAAAATATATTCCCACATCAGTGTCTTAAGTGATGGAATAACATGGTTCCACAAAACTAAACCATTTAGCATGCATAACCATGTGATGATTCCAAAGTAACTACAAAAAATGACCTTGTTGGAGTTAACATGCTGGCCCCGTGAATTTCACCCGACCTCATATTTGATGCCTTTTTTTTCCTTCATGATTTTTTCTAACACCATCAAAATATGGAGCACCTATTTTTTCTAAATCACTAGTCCTTCATCACCTAACATTTCCTTAGATTCAACATCATCAATGTGTTTTTTCTCTAGATAAGTAGCATCCGGATGCGAAGATGGTTGTTAAACCTCAACACTGGGGTAAAAAATAGATTGAAAAACCTATTATTCCTACGGATTGCAATTACCAGCACATGAATAAGTTCATTGTTCCACGACAATGAAATCAAAAATAGGTTGAAAGACCTAATGTTCCTCAGGATTGGGAGCACTAGAATGTCCATAATTCTTACTGAAACTTCTTTTTTCTTCAAATAAGTCACTTTTTGTGTTAGTGAGAACTTACAGACATCAAACTAATCACCCACAATCCACAATCCACGATCCAAAATAACCAGATCAAATAACAAATATCACCTCAAATTGACTTCACAACCACCTGAATTATCCTCTTATCATTTTTCCAAACAATGAAAACACACCTGATCCATGACCCCAAACTGAATCCTTCATCAATTTCCAAAACCATGATTTCCATCACCAACACATTGGAATTCACATCTTTAAAAAACATTATTATCCTAAATTATATTAAAAGTGGGTCTCTATTATCATTACTAAAAAATACTAATAAAGGACCCTTTTATCATCATTGATAAAAGCGAACCTTTAACAGTGCTTAAATAGTGGTGATAAATGGGACCTTTATCGACACTTTTTTTTAGAACTAATAAAAGTCAAAAAAAAAATTCTTAAAAGGGATTTATTTTTCAAAAAATTTGAGGGTGGGACATCCACCCTTTTATCAACACTCAATACTCCTTTTAATAGTGCTAGTATAGCCTCCCCACATTTTAACAATGCTAGGAATCCCTCCACCCTTTAACAACTCTAGGGACTGGCATCACTCATTGGTGTGCACCCCTACATTTTCTGGGTTTTAAAACTCAGATTTCCTCCTCATAATATCGCTCCTTTTCCACTCCCCTATATCATTTTCTTTTGTATTTTATGATATATCAATATATTTATATTAATTTTTTTTATTTTGTATCCATATATATAAATATATATTTAATTACATATATAAAATATGTTTTTGTGTGTGTGTGTGTTTTTATAAATAAATACATACATACATATATTTATATATGTGTGTGAATCTATAAATATAATTATACAGAATTATATTTATTTAAATATATTTATAAATTAATATTTATATACTTATATTATTGTATATAGATAAATATATATCGGTTTGTCAATGCGCACAAAAATATATTTATATATATATATATACATTATATATACAGTAATTGTATATGTATATATATTTGTATATATATTCATTTTATATAAAATGGATATTATTTTTTATTTAGATATGTTTTATTTATTTATAAGTCTATATTACATGTAAATAGGTTTACATATATATTTATAAAACTAAATTTTTATGTGTGAAAATATTCAAAATATGTATACATTATTATATATTTGATTATAAAAAAAGTAAATTATGAAAAATGATAAAATTTAAAAAAATTAATATCAATATGAATGTAATACTTGTGAGTAAATTCAGTCCCCACTGAAAACGGAAAAAAACCCTCTTAAACAAAGCTAGAAGTCCATTGAATGTAAAAGAAATTTTCAATACACCAACTAAAAACTCTGTTATAAAGGCCTTATATGGACTTTTAGTGCCTTTTAGAATGTAATAGGGGATTCCTCCCTATCATTAGTGTTAATATTTCATCGTACGATTCAAATTGATATGTGGTATAGCTAAAATGGACACACTAATCAAAATTTATTACCCTTTGAAATCTGAGTTATGTTTTCAATATATTTTAGATCTTTTATTAAATTTTCTATCATTTGTGTCTTAAAATTTTTTATAAATGACTTTTAGTCATTAATAATTTGTAAGTTATTAATTAAAAATATTTTTTATTTATTTTTTAATCCATTTTCACGAAATATTTTATATTTTTATTGTAAATGCCTATTTATCCTTATCTAAATCATTTTATAAAAAAAATATATTATTTTTAATGATATATAATATTTTTTCAAATATAACATATATTATTGATATTAGAAAAACATTGATAAATCCCCCTTTTTCAGTTCATTTAAAAAATCATTGATAAAGGGTATCCCTTTAACAATGCTAAAATAAAGATGATAAAGGGGTATCATTATCATTGCTAAAAATGCTGCTACACGGGTAATTTTAAAAGTATATTTAGCACTGTTAAAATCTCCTTTTATCACTAGTTTTTACTGCTGATAATTGTACCCCTTTATCAGCACATTTTTTAGCATTGTTAAATAGTGGCGTTGTGTAAAATTTTTTCGGTGGTAGTGATACATGTGTGTCCTTTTATTTAAAATTGAAATTTTAAAAATATATTCTTTGATATTTATGTTTAATTTATTTCATTATAGTATTATTAAAATAAGAATTTTCTTCTTATGAAGGAGATTTCTTTTTCCCTGGTTGGGGGGTTTGTTTAAAAACTAATACTATGGTCATTATTTTTGGAGAGGGGACCACATGTTCCAAATAAAATTAAACATTGATGTTTTTAAATGTTTTTGGTTAGTAAATTAAATTGTAATTGTAAAAAATATTGTTTGAAATATCCATATATTTTTTAATTTATAATGAAAATTTAATTTCAAATAAATTATGAATTTTCATATTGGTACATTTTCATACAGGTCTATTTTGTGCAGTCTGTTTTTATTCAATCAACACTTTGCAATAGTAGGGAATTTATTAGTGTTAATGAAAACAATGATAAATGGATTATCATTTTAATGACATTGGTGAAAAAAAAAATTTTTTTTAGCAATGTAAAATCTCTTTGAGTTCTGTTAAAAGGTATATCTGTGGTAGTGGGAATTCAATTTTATTTGGATTGACAATGATAACCTTATACATGAATAAAATAAAAAGGATTTTAAGACATTGTGTTCATAAAACCAATGAGTATGTGTTGCATCGCTATATGAAGGATTATGTAAATTGATGATATAATGGGATTACACCATACATCACCATGGATTTCATGTAGGAGTGATGATCAGTTTTTTAAAAAATACAAAATTATTTTTAAAATTTTGAAAATTAAAAGTAAAATTCATATTCTCCATTAACAATATAAAGAGTAAAAAACAAGTAAAAAACTTTTTTTCATCAAGATATATTCAACCAAATTCTATTTCAGTTCAAAAAATATCATTTTTATTAAAAAATATAAAATCTAAATCTTCATTAATAAAATTCAAATAAAAAATTTACAAGAAATCAAACACTTTCGAAAAAATAAAAATAATTTTTTAAAAACAAAATAGGAAGCTAAATTTTAATAATGAAAATTTAATAAAAATATCTCTTTTACAAATAAAGTAATAAAAAATATAGATTCCTAAGTAAAAAATATTGAATCAAAAAACAATTATCCCCTATAAAGTTTTAAAAAAAACAACCAAGTATTCCTCTTAAAAAATTAAATAAAATTAATTCTTTTATTTTAAAAAAAATTTAAATATCCATTATGTTTATGATGTATTTTGGAATTAAAAATGAATTTTATTCTTTTATATTAAGATATATAAAAAATTTACCATTTATAAATGATCTCATTTTAAATTTATAATATAAAAAAACCCTTTTCCTTTCCCCAAAAATTAAAAATTTCATTTAAAAAACAAAAAATAAAAATAAAACATCTTCATTTTCCCTTTAAAATTACATTATAATAATGGTTATCTATTTATTTTTTAAAAAATTCTATTTAATTAATTTCTTTAAATTATTTTTAACTGATACATAGTTATTTTTAATTTGTAATTGCATGATTTTAGTTTAAGTAAATTTTAATTTTTTAACAGAAATTAAAAAAACAAGGATTTCTTAAGTGAAAGGGGGATATTATTTTTTTAACAAATATTAATTTTTGCCTATGATTTTTTGACGGAATTATTTTTTAAATAATATATATATATTATGGGATTTATTTCCCATTACATGAATTTTATTCTAGAATATTTGTTGTCATTTAATTTCTTAAAATGCAAAAATGGAGTTGATTTGTTGATATGGGATAAGTAAAAATACTATTACAAAATCGGGCCCTGTAATGTCTGAAGGATGTTAACAAAAGCAACAATGTTAGTCAAAAAATAATCAATAAGTTATTGCATAAAATTTTTAACCTTGTTAATTTTTTTTAATAGTTTAATAGTTTATTTTTCAATAGTGATTAAAATTAATTTTTATGTATATATGATGTATTATATTATATAAAAGTAATAATATATATTTTGAAGAATTAAAAAAATTGAAGAGGTTATTTTGTATCTTTAATGATTCGAAAAATAAAATTATGAAAAAGAAATTGCATGGATATATTAGTTTTAATTACATGTTTAATTTAAAAATAGTAAATGATGTCAATGGAGATGTTTAGAAGGTTTGTCTATGTTACATCCAGGGATATGAAAATATATATACAGCAAGGGTCTTGGTGTGTTGGTGTGGAATCATCATGCACAACTGCATGCCTATGTAAATATAATTAGCACTTCTTAACCCCAATCCATGAGGAAAGGGTTTCACACATACATATATTTAACACAAAGGACCACTTCATAATCGACGTAGGATTACCCAATAACATCCATCTCACAACCAATAGGGCGATGAACATAGAAGATTTTTTAGTGATCGGGAAATTCAATGTGCTCAAATGAAACTATACAACAATCACTACCACAAAACTGAGTTCTATCTACGCTAAAAAAACACTATCACCGCTTAAAAAGTATTGATATTCGAGGTGATATTAAAAGGGGGTCCCTTTTATCAACACTAAAAAAAGATTTCATAAATGAACCTTTTATCAGTGCTAAAAAAATAACTGATAAAATTAAATAATTTAAAAAATATTGTAAATCAAAGGATATACCCATCCATTTTTAATAGAACTTGACCCCCTTTCAACGGTGCTAGTAATAACCACCTGCATGCGCCACTGCCACCCATTTAACAGCACTAGTCACCCCCCCATTCTTTAACATTACAAGTCCCACAAACACCTAACAGGACACCCCTGACTCCTCTTGGATTTGAACTTGACAAAATTATCATACACTTGACTAATAAAACCTACTAACCCACACAGCATATTTGTATCGGCCTCAATTTCACGACCTCTATGACCACATTGATGAACATTAGCCACAATGAATCCCCACCTCAACCACATTCCTCCTCTTCCAAGACCGCACACTGTGACCGCACTCTGCCCCGCCATGACCGCCCCGCACGTCATAACATCCACATCCTGCCTCAACCACACTCTGCCTCCGCTATGAAATCCTGGAGTGATGGTACCATGCTTTTCCCTCTACGTTGACCCAACCACATCCCTCCTCAACCGCGTTCTTCCTATTCTAAGACCTCGCAGATTAGTTGTATTTTTCTTTACCACACAGTTCAACACATCCAAATCCCGTCTCAACCACATTCCACCTCCACTAGGACCTTCCTGATTTGTATAACTTCTAGATCTCCTTAGTCACCCCATGAGAGTGTTCCCATGTGAGGGGGAGGACTGGACACCACCCTCCATTGTAACCATTCATAAAAACATGGCCTAATGGTGAATTGTTTCTTATGATAATCGTTGGCCTATTAGAATAGGTTGGATAAAAAACACTACATTGCGTGTTAGGGAGTTCATTCATGCATATTGGGTGCCCTGGGAGAGTTATTGTATGTTTGGGATCCCATTTATTGGGTACCCCTAGGGAGTTTCGATTTTCATTGTAGGAGTTGTGGTACCTTCGATATTTCCTTGCTTGGGTACGACCGAGGAGTGTTCTGATGTGACTTGGACGGTTGTACACTCCCTGCCATAGAAATCACCCACATGTTTCGTCACCCAAGGGTTCTACAGTTCTGGGGTTGGGGTACGTTTTAGATCTCCATTCATAGGTACCCTGAGGAAGTGCTTGTAGGTGAAGGGGAAAGTCGGACAGGGTCCCTTGTATGATTCCTCCATTCTCTGGTAGGATATGATCAACACATTGGTGATAACTTTTTCTATTGAAGACCTCATTGTCAGCTTTATCAGGGGTCATGGGAATCCACGTGACTACTCAATATTTTTTGACCATTTCTAATGATATTCCTCCAAAACCTGACTACCACCAGGTCCCAATCATTCATCTCTGTATCATCTTCATTATCATCATCGGGGGGTGAGGGGTTTTAGATAAAAAGGTAATCATGTATGAGGCTTGGAGTTTGAAAACACACCCTCCATCATTATATAGTAACATCATCCTTTATATTTTCATTTCCATCTGCAAACATTTCTCCCATACTTTAATAGCTAGAAAGTTGGGATAGACAATGATTTATTTATTACATAGATTGATATCGAGGAAGTAACAAATCCTATTTGCATAATTATAATTAATTTATTGAGTGAATATTAAAAAAAGTAAAACTATCGAATTTATTTATCTATTTTGAGTATTGTTCATATTAAATTTATAAACAAAATATAAATTCTAAATCATATTAAATTAAATATTGTTAACTGAATAATGATTCATTTTAAAATTTAAATAAAATTTAAATATTTTTTTTTCATTGATATCAATTAATTTTAGATTTATAAATAATGTTTAAAATTAATAATATTAAATGTCTCTTTAATTAAACCGGTTTGGGTATATTTATAAATATAATTGAATATATATAAAAATAATGAGTTAAAAAATAAATGGGTTATAAATGAATAAGGGATTGAAAAAAATAAAATGATTTGGGATTTAATTATCCAATATATTATGTGTACTTGACGAGTAAAAATCCTTAATTTTTGGTGAATTTTAATGAACATTTTCAACCTGACTATCAATGTTGTAGATTTTAATAATTTTGTTGAATTTGAATTTATTAGTATATAATAGATTTTTAGAATAGTTTACTGGAATATAATAATTAATGTTGATTTTAATTCAATAATATAACATTTCACTGACATCTAACTTTATAAAATATTTAATATATATATATATATATATTTGTAATCTTGTAATAATTTATCTAACCACTCGTAAATGGAAATATGGTTTTGTAGAGATTACCCCCCCCCCCAATCTGTAATGGTGCTTAGTGGTGGGAAAATAATTGGTTAACATAACTATTAATTGAAATCCTAATAAAGAGGAACTGAACTATTATACTAAACTGAATATTTTTTAGTTAAAAAATATATTTGTTAATAACCAATATTTTGTTGGTTTTTTTTTAAAATTTTAATAACTAATGTTGATAAAATAACTAATTTTTTCTTCTTTTTTTAATTCAATATTTTAAATAACTTATGAGACATATTATAACAAAAAAAACAATACATTTTTGTTTATAAACATTTTTTTCAAATATTTTGTTTTTTATAAAATATAATTATTTATATATAATTTTTAGATACTATTCAAAATAATTAGGGTGGAATTTTTAAAAAATTTATGGTTTTTTACATTAGTAGGCATCACCCAATGATAAACCTTTGTAAAAAGGTTTTTCCACCTGATAAAACAAATTTTTTATCTTAGTATCACTTCATAAAAAATATAATTTTTTTAATTTAAATGTTATATAATTCACTTATGACAATTTGTATAGTTAATTACTATATATATTAATGATATTATCAGTTATACTAATAATATAATTATTAATGAGTATATTTTATGTTTTAAATTAATTATTAAATATTAATTATATTTTTAGTTAATAATTATATTATGAATTATTAATTACATTGATAATTAAATATTGTTATTAATTATATTAGAAATTACTAAATATATTAATGATATTATCAGTTATTAATTATCTTAATTAATTAACTCATTGTAAATAATTATATCATTAATCTAAATTGACAATTTTATATTGAAAACGAACAAATTGATTCATACTAGTCACATAATGTGATGGATTGACATGTGGTCAATTAATACACATCATAAATGAGTTATGTATCCACTATAAAAATTCATCATTTAGAGACAGTTATTTTTTTGTATTCGGTGAAGGTTTAAACCGCTGAAAAAGTTGGTGTGGGAATCCAACACATTGTGATTCCTTCCATTCACTACCACAGACCAGGGAAAGTGATGCACTAGGTTTTATCAGTGCAAAACAGAAAGCGCTGATAAAAGGGGGGCCTTTTTCAACACTAGATAAAATTGCTAATAAATCTACCCTTTATCAGTACTAACAAAAAATGTTGATAATGGTGTACCCTTTATCAATGCTTTATTTAGTGATGATAAAGATGGAATTTATTTATTTTTTAAATAAAAAACTCAAACCTTAGATATCATCCAAATCCAAATTACATAATTCCAATGGAAAAGATAAAATATAGTAATTAGGCACCCAATGATTCTCAGCAGCAGGAAAAAAAGATCCACTTGATTGCCATATCTTCTTAAAAAGGAAAAAACAAGAGAAAAAAGGAACCAAATATTTGATGATGTCAACAATGGACCCATAGGATTGGAGGCCACCTCCATACTCCTTCAGTTCATTGATGATAACATAACAATCAAATTCGACCATAATATCTATCCATCTAACAAACAAGATGAACTAAAAACCCTTCCAAATAGTCATAGACTTTTCCAATGTTGGAGACCAACCCACAATGTATGAGGAATGGCGAGCCGCAATAATAGAGCCAGTGTGATCCTGAAGGATTTCCCAAAGGTCAACAAAACCATCCCACGGTGTCGTTGCGTTAATATTAAGTTTGAGAGCACCGAATGGGGAAGATTCATCTAAAAAGAGGGGAATGAACAGGTCAAGGTGGACGAGCCTCCTCAACATCCACCACTGAGAGCCCTAGTTATGAATCCTGGAAAGCCAGACCCTGTCATCTTTACCAATGTTCTAAAAAATGAATTAATTACAATGAAACCATATAATCTAGGCATAACTATATTATTAAGGCTAATAAAAGTTCTTAATAATAAATATTATTATTTTATATAAAATTATTATATTTATATTCCAAAATAATTTTTATTTGTATACATTATTTAAAAAATGAATCTTTATAATTAATATAATTTTTTTAATAATTAAAATAAATATATAATTTTTTAAAAAATATTTGTAAATTTATAATTAAATAAATATATATTAAAATAAATATAATATTATATTCATTTTTTAAATAATAATTATATTTATTATTTTCATTATTTTTATTATATTTATAAATATAAATAAATATTTTTTAAATTTTCATATTTATAATTATAATTATAAATAAATATATATATATTTAAATAAATATATGTTTCCAATGAATTTGGTCAATAAATATATTAATGTGTAAGTATAATTGAATTACCTATATGTTATGTATTCATCATGAATGTTCAATTATACATTAATAATGTTAACACTCACATTAAGAGAGTTTTAATATCGGTTAATGGATAACCATTGTTAAAGCTATGTTAGTGTGTGTTTTTTACAACGTTTATGCAATATTGGACTTCAAAATGTGTGTTTTAACATCAATTATCAAATAATTTTTCATCCCCCTTAGTGTGTTTTCAAACATAATACTGATTTATTGATTCATGGTGATGGATTCGTTGACCTTGTGGGATTTATCCAGGAACATGAAGACTCTATTATTGTGTCTCATTATTCCTCAAACATTGATTTTTAGTCTCCTACCATAGCATAGGCCATTTATATCTCGATGGGTATGAAGTTCATTTCGTCTCTTATCTGGAAGGATATGGTAGTCGAATCTGATGTTCAGGTTATTATCAATGTGATGGAGGAGGATGAAGGTAGTCACCAAGCCATCGGGTCTATTATTGACATCATCAGATCAATGGTTCGTCTATTCACTTCTTGTGGTTTTTTCTTTATTGGGAGTGAGGAAAATCGTGCGAATCATTTTAGAGATGCTTTTTAGAGTTTTTCAGGGTCAACAAGTTGAATTTCATCTTTTCCATTAGAGTTATGTACTTTGTATTTGGATGATATCTGTGTTGAGGATTCAATTCAAAAGAAACCTTATAACCTTTTATAAAATTGAAAATATATGAGTTTCACTTTTCTACTAATTATTTTGTTATCTAATCTCTTGAAACCATAACATTCAAGAAACATGGTTATGCTCCATCTCCTTCCTTCAACTATATTTATGAACCTTTTGCATCCCTTCCCCTTCTTGTTGTCATGTTCGCCCTGATTCACTCACATTCCACCATGATAGTCTGCATTTATTCCACAAAAGTTACATTCCTTTTATATCATTCATGTTCCACCATTATCATCCTTTAATATCTATTTTCATCTAAACCAATTTTTCATTTCATGAAATCTGAAGATTTCCTATCTCAATTTTGGCTCTATTATTCATGGATCTTCAACCTAAATCTCTATCTTTTGAAATTTAAACATTTATTTTTTATGGTTAGTATATTTATTCATTGTTTTTTTTCTATAAAATATATTCATTCATTTATTTTTTTCATACACAACTATTTATCTGTTATAAATTCTCACGATTGTAATTAAATTTTTGTTATAATTTATTTCTGGTTATAAATTTCATATGGTTATAATTTGATTATGGTTATAATTGTTTTTATTTACACTACAACTAATATGATCGTTCACATCGTGAAAAAAATTATTTTTAAAAATGATAAAAAAAATTGTTAATTATAGCGCTTTTAAAGGGGGGCCCTTTATCAGTGATTGTTCTGCATTGATGAAGGCCCCATTTACTACATTGTGTTCTTTGTATAAAAACACCCTAAAAAATTTCATGTACACAAAAACAGCACACCACAACCTCTTATACAAGAAAATATATAATTTAATTGAAATACCTTTTACATCATAATTAAAAAATACACAACTATATACATTTCAAACAATGTTTTGTATAATTACATTTACAATTACTATCTTCAAAAAAATTAAATCATTAATTTTTGTCTTTGGCACCCGTGATCCCATATCAAAAAGGTCTACCCATGGTATCTGTTGTTGAAAAAATCACCTCAACTAGATCAAAAGAATCCACTTATATAATAAAAATAATATAATGTTAGAAATATTATAAAGAAATAAATTAAACATTATTATGAATGAATACATTATAAAAATTACAACTTTAAAAAAACACACATTGAGTTATACCGGTCACACCATGAAGTATATTGAGTTTCATCTGGTTCCAACATGTCCCAAATGAGGTAAATACCATTATCCTAAAGTATCAAAACAAATCAAACACAGTTTCTCAGTTTGGAGAATGTCACTTGTTCTTTTTAATGAAATTAATGTCAATTTTAAATGAAGAATAATTTGTAGTTATACCGATCACACTGTGTGTGGGATTGAGGTGAAACTGATTCTTTTATATCAAAAATTACTTAAGGATCATTTTCCTAAAGTATCAAAATAATATTAATATGTTTGGTGGGTTTTTAGTATGTTACTTGTCATTTCTACTAAAATGTCATTTAAAACTGGAAAGATGTAAATTGATTCATACAGGTCACATCATGTATTTTTTACATGATAATCCTTCTTAAATGCCACAAATGTCTTATTAATTGATGTCCTAAATTATCAATACAATCAGAGCACATTTTCTTGGTTTTCAGTGAGTGGCATATGTTTTGAACTAAAATGTCAATATTAAACTATTAACAAGAACATTGACTCATTCTAGTCACACCGTGAATTGTATTGAGATGTAGAAGATTACTAAAAAACAGAAATAACTCATGTATCAATTCTGTAATGTATCAAAATAGTCTAGATTCTTTTTCTCGATTTTCAGTACATCACTTCTTCCTTCTTACAAAAAAATGATATCAATTTTAAATAAAAAGACGCACTTAGAGTCAAACCAGTCACATCGTGCCTCATATTGAGGTGTGGATACTTCTTAAACATCCCAAATAACTCATGAATTGTTTATCTAAATTATCTAAACATTACAAATGAATTTTCTTAGTTTTCAATAAGAAACATCTTCCTTTTTCTAAAATTGACATCAATTTTAAATAAAAAGATGTACATATAGTCATAAAAGTTACACCGTGCATCATATTCAGGTGTGGATGATTCAAACAATTATAAAATGTCTCATGGATCATTTTAATAAAGTATCAAAATAGTTCAAATGTGTTTTCTTAGTTTTGAGTAGGTCAGTTGTCTTTTTTTTCAAAAATTGATGTAAATTGAAAATGAAAAAGATGCACTTGGAGTTATAGTTGTTACATTGTGCCTCATATTGAGGATTGACTAGTTAATACATGTTCCAAATTGTTCATCGATCATTTAACTAATGTATAAAAATAATAGGATTTCATTTTCTTGGTTTTCAATACCACACTTGTTTTTTTACTAAATATCATGCGAATTTTAAATAAAATAACGCACATGGAGTAATACTGATCACACCGTGACTCGGATTGAGGTGTAGTTGATTCATACACATCCCAAATAACTCATGGATCATTTTATTATAGTATCAAAACAATAAAAATTAATTTTTTCAATTTTTAGTAGGACACTTATTCCTTTATCTAAAATAGATATCTATTTTAAATAAAAAGACACACGTGTAGTCACATCAGTCACATCGTGAGTCAAATTGAGATTTGGATAAATCTTACAAATCAATAATGACTCTTGAATTTTTTTTCCTAAAGAATTAAAACAATACTAATTCATTATCATTTTTTTGAGTAGGTTAGTTTTCCTTTTTACCAAAATTGATGTAAATTTTAAAAAAAATGACGCACTTGGAGTCATACCGATCACACCATGCCTCAGATTGTGGTTAAGTTGATTTTTACATGTCCCAAATAATTGATGGATCATTTCCCTTAAGTATCAAAAAAATAAGAATGAGTTTTATCAGTTTTAAATACATCACTTTCTCAGTTTTACTAAAAAATTATATCAATGTTAAATAAAAATATGGATTTAGAGTCATACCGGTCACACCATGTCTCAGATTGTTTTGCAGCTAATTAATACACATTCCAACTAACTCATGGATCATTTTTGTACAATATCAAAAAAATTATAATGCAATTTTTTGGTCTTCCTTAAGTCAATTATACTTTTTACTAAAATTGATGTATATTTTAAATAAAAAAGATGTACTTGTGGTCATACCAGTTACACCATGCCTCAGATTGAGGTGTGAAAGATTTCTACAGATCCTAAATTACTCATGGATTGTTTCCCTAAAGTATCATGACAATGCGAATGTTTTTTTTATCATTTTTTAGTATGAAACTTGTTCCTTTTTACTAAAATTGATGTCAATTTAACAAAAAAAGACTCACATGGAGTCATACCGGTCACATCGTACGTCAAATTGAGGTGTGAATGATTTTTACACGTCCAAAAGGACTCGTTTATCATTTTACAAAAGTATCAGAACAATAAAAAAAAATTCATGGATTTCAGCATGTCCCTTGCCTATTTTACTAAAATTTCATTTCAAACTGGAATAATTCACTTTGAATCATATTGGTCACATCATGTATCGGTTTTACATGAGACCAATTCATACACCTCAAAAATGATTTAATAATAAATTTCCTAAATTATAAAGAATATATGAGTGGGTTTTCCTTATATTCAGTGAGTGACACATTTTGAAGTAAAATGTCAATTTTAAACTGTTAACAAACACATTGATTCATACTTCTCACAGCATGTGTCAGATTGAGGTGAAGATGATTCCTACAGATCTTAAATGTTCTATGGATCATTGTACTAATGTATCAAAACAATATGAATTCTTTTTTTCAGTTTTGATTATGTGAGTTTTATATTGTACTAAAATTAATTTCAATTTTAAATAAAAAGACACACCTGGATTCATTCCAATCACACCTCGTGTCAGATTAAGGCATTGTTGATTCATACATGACCCAATGTTTCAA
This sequence comes from Viscum album, assembly GCA_963277665.1. Classification (NCBI taxonomy): domain Eukaryota; kingdom Viridiplantae; phylum Streptophyta; class Magnoliopsida; order Santalales; family Viscaceae; genus Viscum; species Viscum album. The sequence goes on along the minus strand of OY728153.1, from coordinate 433,175,607 downwards.
AATAATCCAAACATCCAAGGAATCCTATAGTGTGAGGAAAAAATATTACGTGAGTAATACTAAAAATAAATAAATTAAACATTAATATGAAACAATCCATTACTTTTTTAGATGTCACATCTTCATGCTATTTGTATACATTCAATGATCAGGCATGATGCCCATTTGTTTCTATGAAAATGTATATCGTCATCTAAATATGATTTTTTTCAAAAGTTATAATATTACTAAAAAAATATAAATACACAAATAATAATAAATTTTTTATATGAAGTGGTAATTAACTTTGAAAATATATATTCGGGGATGTTTGTTTTTTGATGGAATTTGATCTCTCTCATAAATTTATAATCATAATAATCACAAATATTTTCCATTTTCTTCATTCATACACTGTAGAAATATTGAGGTAAATAATTAATTTGTTTTGATATGTGTTTGTATAGTGAAATATTATTATATATACCCTAATATTTATGAAGGATTAGAAATTTTCAGGGTCCTTGTGCACAATGTTTTTCTTCGTGCCATGATTTAGTCAATATTTACACACCACCATATAATAATAGAATATTAATTATAACATAATATATATTACATAACATGGATTCAATTTTTATAATTTATGATGTAGTGTATTAAAAATTGATAAATGTCATCATACGTGGTCGGTTTGTTGGTAATACATGGAGTGAATCCATGAACTAAATATTTGTAGTATCTAAATTGACCATAATGAGCATCCATTGTTTCCTAAAAATAAAAAAAAGAATAATTAATGAAATAATAGAAAAATGTGTGTGATATAATTAAATTAGAGAGTTTTATCCATGCATCATTGGTATTAAGAAGAGTATTTGATCACCAATTTTTATTTCAAACGATTTTACTAGGTTTTCCAATATTTTATCCATTTGTTTGGATTTTATTTTTGTTTGGTCTGTAGAGGTGATGTGAGAAATAACGAGTCAATTTTTTATGTGTAAATCCATTGAATTTGAATTGATATATACCCTACAAAAAATAAGAAATTTATTTAGCGGAAATTAACATTGTATACCATATTTTGGAAAATTAAATCCTAAAATAAAACCACATTTATATATTTACAACTGAGGCTCCTAGAACATCATAGTTGAGGATTTCATCTAAATTATTAGAAGAAATGTAGTTAGTAACTTTTTATCTATACATTTTTTCTTCAAAATAAACTATGTGACTACTACCACTTTTTAACTATTCAACCGCATGATCCATCAATGATAGTAAATACGAATATCCAACGGGAAGGCTAAATGTTCTTTTAGAAGATCTTTTTTATCACTTGGTTGATCCTTGTAGAGATTTTTTTACAAGATGTGAATGAAATGAAATTAATGTTCCAACAGTTTAGTCAACCTTATGAATACCTTTCTCATAAATTGGAATAGGTAGCTCAGTGCTCAACTCATGGTCTATCCTAATCAACACTCTCACATGACCTATTGAAACTTTTCTATTGTGTAGCATGTCATTTTGAATATTGAACATTGTATCCCTCTCAATAATAAAATGGGTGGCTATTGATAGTTATAAATCATTGTCATTATCACCGAATATAATATTAGTACAAGAAAGGAATCAGTGTAAATCTAATTTATATTTAATATAAAAAATTATTAGATCATTTATTACCTTGGAAAAGATAGCTCGTTGAGGTGAATAGATCACCTCAAAGATGGTGGGGGTTGGGGTAGGATATCCAAGAAATGATTGTTCTTGAGAATTTTTTTTCTCTTTTCTTAACCTATAAATGTTTCTAGTAACTCTGTTTACCGTTGTAATTTTTTATCAAGTCTAAGTAGTCTTTTTTTCTTATATTTCATTTCATTATCTTTATCCTTTTATTTTTTTATCAAAATATATTCGGGGTGTCACCCTAAAACTTACACCTATGACATGATCATAATGTTCTATCTGCTTCAAGGCAACAGATAGTAGTTGTTCATATGGGACATGTTTTGATGATTCCTATGACTAATTCATATAGAATCTAAAGGAAAATATGTAATCATGGTTATGTAATATGTATTTAAATCAAAAAAAATTATTATGTCATACATACACATGTTTCCCACCCTTTTGTGTATTTTCATCTATTAGTATCCCATATTTATTTACACATTTATCCTTCCAAAAAAGCTGGAATGAGATGGAAATTGGTAGAGATTTTTATTCATCATTCTTAATATACATATATTAACGTTATTATTTTTGGTTCATGACATATAAAAGTGTTACAATAGATTTTAAATACATAACAATTGTTTCAAGTGAAAAATACCCCATCATTACTTTATGGTAGTGGTACGTTGGTTTTTTTGCCCGTCCATAATTTTCATCACTCAGTTTCTATTTAATAAATAATGAAAATTTGATCAATGTGATGAATATATGTATTGGAAAAACAATTATTACTATCCACAATGTACTTGAAAACTCACAACCGAACAATGTTCACTAAACACATCCCCTGCATCTTGGGTTATCAGTTGTGCATACATAAGTTGTGGGTGTGGTTTTATTTTCAATTTAGTATCATTAAGATTATGTCTCCTTAGAATTGTGTGAAAGGATCTATAAATCTATCCCGAAATCATTATTACATATTTCTTATGGGATTCATCTAATATAAATTCACACTTCAAGGGATCGTGAAGATTAATTCTATGTTTCTATATTTTATTTTTTCAAAAAATATAGAAATTATGTCATAAAGTTACCTTATTATCTTCCCTCATCAATGTATTAATAACGGTCCCAAAATGGTTCCATGAATCTACATAAATTCGATCACATTACTAAGTGATGATTATAATGTAACTACTGAATATGGTTTTTTGGGGGTTAAAATGATGTCCTCATGCATTCCATGTGACCTCATATTTGATGTATTTTATTTTCTCCTTAATGATTTTTTCTAACACCATCAAACTATGGAACTCTTATTTTTTCTGTATCATTGTTCCTTCATCACCTACCATTTCTTTGGTTTTAAACTCATCAATATATTATTTATATGGATCAGTAGCATCATCATGTGAAAATGGTCATTGATCCTATGAACTGAGAGTAGAAACATGATGAGAAACCTATTATTCCTCTGGATTGGTAGCACCATCATGTACAGAAGGTCGGTGTTCCTCTTTACTATGAGCAACATTAGATTGAATGACCTATTGTTCCTCAGGATTGGGAGCACCAACATGTGTAAAAAACATTATCTACAGAATTGGTTTAACATTTAATTTAGACAACATAAATAAAATAGCAAATAGATAATAACATGAGGTAACACAATGTATATTACAAAAAATATAACGTTATTATTGAACGCCCTTTTTTAAAGGATGAAGGTATTTGACAGATTTATCGACTATCAAAATTCTTTCATCATGGTCTCCTCTAACATAAATAAAATAATCTACATTGGGACCACTCTAAAATGATTACAGAGTCCAAATGAAAGTGTTAATACTCTGTTAATTTTCATCTGACCCTTCAGTGGTTTGGGTCGATAACAGAATAATTGACCACCTTCACTTTACAGGATTTAGAACATAAAATAATTGTAATTCCAATGATCCTATTATAAATGGTTCATCATTATACCCTTCCTTACCGAAATCAACTTTCATGAATCTCAACTCATCTATTTTAATAGCACACCTATTATCATCCCACTTGAATTTAAAAATCAGTACATGGGAATGTTGTATAATCCAACTCCCATATCTGTTTTATGATGCCAATGTATGAAATATTCATGTAAATTAGATTTATTCCCATAGTATTAGAAACATGCATTGCTTCATCCACAAGTTTAACTCCACTATTTTTCATGGAATTGTCTTCATCATGTCCATTTCTATAGAATTTATATCCCTTAATTACATAACCATTGAAATATAATATATACACACTTAGTCTCTGATAACCATCTATTTCGTTCTAAAATTGAATATGGATTTTCATCTGGCTCGTTAAAAATATAGTCCTAAAACCGTTTTATAAACTATTGATTATGTGTTTTTGATTTCTAACATTCATATCTTGATAGACTAAAATTCCTATGAATTTCATTATGTATTTCAACATATGGTGGATACTCTAAACCATTATTCAAAAAATAATGGTGGTTCTGCTTCTGATCTAAAATATTGATTTTGACAACATCTCTTCCAAAAATTATTTCACCGGCAAGCTTCCCAGTGTGATGAGATTTTGGTAGACAGAATGTTTCCACCCCTGATATGTATTCTATAAATAATTACATGGATTCCTCAACAATATATCTCTCTACAATAAAACCCTCTGGTTAAATTCTATTTTTGACATACCCTTTAAAAAAACTTCATTTACCATTCAATGGGGTACAATCATCTATAGTGTTTAGGGCCACATAGTCTATTATAACTCACTAAGTAAACCATAAATTGAACCCTTATATCAGATAATTTTTACGGGAAGAACATTTCCCATTCACATAATATGATGATAATATATCTTTCCATAGTCCGAAATTTCATCAGATCTATCACTTTGTTGGATATATCATTGGAGAAGAAAAAAATCATGGTTAATGTATGAAGGGCGTTATTGGAAATAATAAAATGTAAATCTATAGTCATTAGTTATTGCATAAAAATATGACATTCATGCGATTTCATACACTTTAACATCAAATCGTTTATTGACACAATATTCTTGATATTCGATGAATACCCATATGAATCCTTTACAATATTTTAAGAACATGAAGAGAAGATATCTCTCATTCCTAGAAAGAGTGTAAGCAGGTAGAGGAAGAAGATTTCGTTTTTTACCCTTCATTGGCACCAACACATCTCGTATTCGCATGCGAACCATCTCCATCATAGCCTTAATTCAATCCTTTTTTTTTCTCGGTGGATTTAGCAACATAATGATGAAACTATCAGATAATTTTTTTTTCAAAATGAATTACATCAAGAAAATTTCAGGTGTACAGAAAATTCTTGAAAAATAAGTCAAAAAAATATGATCATATCTTCCAACTGGTTTTCGTAAGTTTTTTCAAAAATAGTTTACCAAAAGTAGTGTCCATATCATTTACCTTCTCTAACAGTTGATAAACTAATATGGGAGGCGATGTTGTAAGTTCTTATGAACATCTATAAAATGATGTCACCTAATATAGTTGATTATTCCATTAGGGTATAAATCTAAAATATTCTAGAAACATAATCATTGATGAAATTTTCAACCTAATTGAATGTGTACCTTTTGGAAAAACACGACACTCTTTAGTTCCTTTAATGATATATCCTGAAAAATTTCCATAAGATGGAATGTAATTTATCATCCCTCACAACATGGATCTCAATGTTAAATATTTATTTATCTAAGAATAATAAAACATAAAATCTAAATAATCCCCACCTCAAAAGGATGCATGGTGTGTCTTGTATAACTCAAAGTGTCTCTTTTTATTTAAAACTTACATCAATTTACGTAAAAACAGCAAGTGACATACAAATAACTAAGAAAAAGTATTTTTATTGTTTTGATAATTTAGGAAAATTACACATGATTCATTTTTGAGGTGTAGGATTCAATTTCACTTCAATAAGATGCATGGTGTAACCTGTATGTCTCAAAGTGTGTCTTTTTATTTAAAATTGATATTAATTTTTTTAAAAAGAACAAGTTACATAATGAAAACTAAGAAACCAAATTCATATTATTTTTATACATAATGAAAATGAAAAATTAGTCATTTTTGACATGTAGTACTCAACCATACATTAATACGATGCACGGTTTTTCCGGTATAACTCAAAGTGTCTTTTTTTATTTAAAATTGATATAAATTAAAGTAAAAACAAAAAATGACATACTAAAAACTAGTAAAACACGTTTTTATAGATTTTATATTTTAGGAAAATGATATATTAATAATTTATGATTTTAATGGATCAATATCATCTCAATATGACACATAGTATGATATGAATCACTCAAAGTGTCTTTTTTTATTTAAAATTAAGATTAATTTAAGAGAAAACAATAAGTGACATACTGATAATTGAGCAAACAGATTCATATTGTTTTTATATTTTCTGAAAATGATATATTTGTTATTTTTAATGTGTAGGTATCAACAAAACCTCAATAGGATTCATGGTGTGGTCGTTATAACTCAAAGTGTCTATTTTTATTTTAAATTGACATTAATTTAAGTAAAAACAACAAGTGATATACTGAAAACTAATAAAATACATTCATATTGTTTTTATACCTTAGGCCAATTATCCCTGAGTAATTTGTGACATGTATGAGTCAACCAAAACTCAATATAATGCACGGTGTGATCGTTATGACTAGAAGTGTCTCTTATCAGTTTAAAAATTAATTTTTTGTTCTAAACGTGTCACTCACTAAAAACCATGAAAACATGCTATGATTTTCTTGATAACTTGGTAAAATAATTCATAAGTCATTTTTGATGTGTATGAAGTAGTCTCACATCAAACAGACTTACGATATGACCAGTATAAATCTAAATGAATGTTTCCAGATTGAAATGATATTTTAGTAAAAAAAACACAATGGACATAGTAAAAACCAAGATAATGAATTCATATTCTTTTGATATTTTATAAAAATTATCCAATAATAATTTTTGACTGGTATTAATTATCTACTCCTCAATATGACACACGGTGTGACTAGTATAACTCTAAATGTTTCATTGTTTAAAATTAACATTAATTTTAGTAAAAGAAAATGGGACATAATCAAAAACGAGAAAACACATTCAGATTGTGTAGATGTTTTCGTAAAATGATCCATAACTCATTTCAACATATAAGAATCAACCCCGTCTCAATAGGATACATGATATGATTGGTATGACTCCAAATGTTTCAATTTTATTAAATATGGACATTTTATTAATGTGTTATTTCATATTAATGTTTAATTTATTTATTTATAGTATTAATAACTTAAATTTTTTTATTATATAGGTGGAATCTTTTTCTCAGTTTGAGTTGATTTTTTTGGAAACTGATACCATGGGAGGACATTTTTGAGAGGGGGTCATGGTCATCAAAATAAGAAATATTAATGTTTTAGAATTTTTCTTGTACAATTGTACATGTAATTATATAAAAATTTTGTTGGAAATGTAAATAGTAGTGTATTTTTCTAAATACCATGGGTGGACATTTTTATATTGATGATATCAGTTAAATGTATATAGCAGGTTTGCTTCTGTGTGTGTTGTTTAAAATATAATTTTTCTTCTGGGTGTGTTGTTATATAAAAAGCACACTGCAAGAGGCTAGGCCATTACTAGTGCTAAAAAAGCATTGATAAAGGATCCCCTTATTATATTTCTGATTAACAATGATTTTTTAGAACTGTTAAAGGCCATTTTTAATGGATTGAATCGGTATATCTGTATTAGTTTTTACCACTCATCCATCTTGTTTGTTTCTCCCGTTAATGTAATATATATATAGTTATATTTATTCATAAATTAATTTAGGTATATATATATTCATATATATATATATATATTAATAGATATAGTTAGTTATATATATATATATATATATTTAAATCAACTTATTTATATATATTTATATTTTTTAACCGTATATTTATTCGTACATTAAAATATGTTTATAAGATTATTTTTAAATACATTTATAAAATATGTTTGTTTCTGTGTGTGTATATAAATAAATAAATACATATACACACACACACACACACATATATATATAAATATATTATGTGTATCTATAAGTATAATTATATATATTTATGTATATTCACATATATTATATATTCATATGTATATTCATATGTCAGAATATATAGATAATATATATTAGTTTGTTAATACAGACATACACTAATATATATATATATATATAACTACTAGAAAATTAGGCTATAGCCACGATTTGGAACTGTGGCTATTAGCCCACAAACCATGGCTATAGGTTATAGCCACGGTTCATTGAACCATGGCTGGTATTGTCGTGGATATAGGGCCAAACCTATAGCCACATTTTCATACCGTGGCTATAGCCCTATAGCCAGGGTTTCGAACCGTGACAATAGCCCAATAGCCATGGTTTCAACTATGACTATAGACCTATAGCCACAGTTTCAAACCATGAATAGAGCCCTATATCCACAGTTTCAAACCATGGATATACCCCTATAGACAGGACAATAGCAGCCACAGTTCTATGAACCCTGGCTAAAACCCTTCTCATTTTATAAAAAACCCAACCCCCCCTGGGTAGCACCCCCCCACACACACACAGCCCTTGCACCCCTTGAACCCCCCTTATACACCCCTCCCCCCTACAGGACCCCCTTGGACAGTAGCCCCCCTCCCCTGCTAGATCCCCTAGACAGCACCCCCCCCTTCCTGGACACCCAAGACAGCAGCCCACCCTCTGTGGGACCCCCTAGACAGCATCCCCCCCTATTGTACCCCTAGACAGAAGCCCCACTGTTGGACCCCATGGAGAGCAACCCGCATGGTATACCCCCCCCCCCCCTTACACAACCCCTACTGGACACCCCCCCCCCCCCCTTGAACCCCTACATGACACCCACCCCCTGGACAACATCCCCCCCCACACACATCCCTTTCACCCCTTGCACACCCCATGCACCCCCTAGCTGTACCCCCCTGGACAGCAGCCCCAACCCCCTAGACAGCACCCCCCCCCCCGATGGACCCCATGCTGGACCCCCATGGATAGCAGTAACCCCATACTAGACCCCCCTAGACAGCACCCCCCTGTCGGACCCACTTTGCACCGCCCCTACTGGACACCCCCTAGCACCCTAGCTGGGAACCCCGCGTGCACCCCATAGCCAGCAGCCCCCCCCACACATACACACATCTTTTGCACCCCTTTCACACACCCCTCACACCCCCCTTGCACGCCCCATGCCCCCCTCCTAGACCCCCTTGGATAGCAACCACCCCACCCCATATTAGAACACCCTGGATAGCATCCCCCCCCCCGCTGGACCCCCTGGACATCAGCAGCCCCCTACTAGACCCCTTGGATAGCAAAAGCCCCTGCTAAACCCCCTGGACAGAAAACCCCCTGCTGGACCCCCTAGACAAAAGCTCCCCTCTGTTTTGGAACCCCATGGACAGCAGCCCCCCCCCCCCCTCTGGACCCCTCTTACACCAACCATGCTGGACACCACCTTTGCAATCCTGCTGCACCCCCCCCCCCACACACACACATCCCATTCACCCCTTTCACACACACCCTTTAACCCCCCATGCACACCCCTTTCCCCCCTGCTGGACCCCCTAGACAGCAACCCCCTCTGGACAACACCCCCACCCCCTGGATAGCAGCCCCCTGATGGACCCCGCTGGATAGCCCCCCAGCTTGACCCCCTTGGAAAGAACCCCCCTCCCCAATTGGACCCCCCTTGAAAGAAGCCCCCCCCTGCAGGACCCCATGGACAGCCCCCTGCTGGACAGCAGCCCCCTACACATCCCTTGCACATGTCCTAAGGGATCCTTATTTAATCATATTGACCAAGCAGGTGAGCTTCAGGTTTTTTCCTTAGATGTACCTACCAAATCATAACCTATAGAGGCTTCTTTACCAGCTGTTGAGAGATTTGTTTCCCTAGTGCCTTTATATTTTTTATTTATATCATATATATAATATTTCAGAGAAAGACTTCATTTAGATTTCAGTGGAATCTTGAGTTATCAATAACCTCCTATTGTTGCATCGACATCTAGTGCTCCACTTCCCTCGGCTTTAGTTGATGCTGATTTGATCTAGTCTATAGTCAAATAGTATCTCCATGTTGATGTAGGTTATGTGCATTCATCTCATTAGGATTAATTGAGGCATATTTTATAGAATGGTTTTTCAAGGAATAGGTTGACGAGTTTAAAGTGATAACAAATCTACTCAATCAATTCATGGAGGAGAAGATTTATTTAGAAGAATGGATAGATGATGAAATATTATTATAAAATTTTTCGATAATATAAAGTCGTTCCTATATGTATCCACTACATTAGTGGCTTCCGGGTGAAAGTCAAAAGTGAAACAGTAAAGTGAACTCCAAATTTCACACTCCTAAAGTGGTCAATGTTGCTACAATTCCCGAATATTTGGACTGGGGCCTTCATCCCCCAGACCCCTAGAGCAGGGGCGCGTTGCCCCCTAACACCCCCAACGATATCACCATGGAGCTCGACCTGTGAAAGTTTCAGGCCTCAAGCATTCGGCTCAACCGGATCGGGCTACACCAATCCAACAATCTCCCTTGTTGCATCCCTTGATGAGAAATTGGTTAAGAGTGCCCTTTTTCTCTAAATCTTGATAGTTTGGCTGGTCCTGATGGGATCAAAATTTATTCATTATTTTCTACTACGACATAGTTTGTGATGAGCTCCATAACGTTATGAGGGAGTTCTTTAACCATGCCTCAGTTCCCTATGGAATCAACTCAATTTTTATTGCCCTGGTCTCAAAATAGGTAAATGTTGTGGATGTAAAGGATTTCAGACCTATTTCTATTAGGAATACCATTCCAAAAATAATTATCAAAATTATTTCTATGTGGTTTCGTCCCATTTCTCATGTGTTTATCTCTTCAAATTATCCCCCGAAAAGCCCTTGGACACCATCGTGGATATCCCCCCTAAACACGCCATCTGCACCCTTCCCCCTATCCAACAGACCCCCTCCCACCCTAAAACCCCACCCCCCCGGAAATCCCCTGGACACCCCCTGGAAAGCCCCTCCTAGACAACCCACCAGTACCCTCCACCCTTCCATATAGACCCCTCGACACCCCCTAGAATGTTGGGGAGCTGGTGCCGGCTGGAATAGGTGGCAGGGGGCTGGTTTGAGTTGGATTTCAGGTGGATGGGGGCTGTTAGGCATGTGGAAGGGGATGGTGCGGGCTGGGATGTAGGAGGTTGGGGGCTGGTGAGGGATGGAACTGGGGGATGGGGTTGTTTTGTAGGTGGCAAAGGGATGGCATAGGTGTTTTTCAGGAGGGTGGTGGGTGGTGGCTGGTGTGGTGGATAGTGCGGGCTGGATTGCAGGTGGTTGGGGGATGGTGAAGGCTCGAATGCAGGAGGAAGGGAATGGAATGATGGTGGAAGGGGGCTAGTTGTAGGTGCTAGGGGGATGGTGCGGGCTGATTTGAAGGTTGCATGGGGTTGTTGCGGGCTGGAATGCAGGTGGCAGCGGGCTAAAATGATGGTGCAAGGGGGATGGTGTGGGTTAGATGTGGCTGAAGCTGGGCCAAATCACAACATTATTGCGGCCTGATCGCAGCGTGACCGCAGAGTGATTGCGGTGTGACCATGGCATGATTGCGGCGTGAACTCGGAATGACCGTGGCATGTTGGCCCAGTCCCGTGACATTCGCGGTGTAGAAACTTTTGACCAGGAGTGAAGGGAGCGGGAGGAGGTGGGGCAACATTCCTGCCGTCACCCCGCATTAAGAAATTGTGATTAGTTAGTCTCAACATTGATCACAAGTCTCATTGAATAATATTAATGTGAACCACTGGAGGGTGTCATCATGGAGAATATCCAAATCACAACATTCACACGGTGTTACTGCAGTGTGACCGCGACGTGACCACTGCGTGACCACGGCATGACCACATCGTGTAGGCCCTGTCCAGCGACATCTGCCACGCAGTATCTTCCAGCCAGGAGCGAAGGGAGCAGGAGGAGGCAAGGAAACATTCTGGTCGTTGACCCGCCTGAAGAAATTGTGATTAGTCAGATTCAAGATTGATCACAAGACTTATTGAATACTATCACTATGAACTAATGTGGGGTGTCATCCTATAGTAGGGCCAAATCATGGTGTGACCACGGTGTGACTACGGCGTGACCACGGTGTGACCGCAGCAAGAATGTGGAATGACCTCGGCCTGTTGTCCCGGTCAAGAAACATCCATGGGGTAGTATCTTCCGACCAGGAGCGAAGGGAGTGGGAGGAGGCAGGGCCACATTACGTTCGTCGCCCTGCCGAAAGAAATTGTGATTAGTCAGTCTGAAAATTGATCACAAGACTCATAGATAATATCACTACGAACTGCCACAAGGTTTCATCCTAGAGCAGTTCCAAATCACGACATTACCATGGCGTGACCGTGGCTTCACTGCAATGTGACTGCGGCGTGACTGCGGCGTGACCGCGGTGTGACCGCAGCCTGACCGCGACGTGTTGGCCCGGTCTAACGACATCTTCGGGGCATCATCTTCTAGCTAGGAGCGAAGGGAGCGGGAGGAGGTGGGGAAACATTCTGACCGTCGCCCCACCGGCAAATGATAGAACATATAAACTATTTAATATGCTTTAACAGGGGAACTCCAGAGAAGGTTATAGTGAGCGCCACAATGACGCAACGTTTAAAGGTCAGCTAAACGACATAAAAGATTCACACACCCTACACAAACCATTTACAAATTCATTCACTTTTCCTAAACATTTAATTTTTTTTATAATATTCAAAGCGTGAATAAGAAAGTGTCATGGTCAAGGCATATCCCTACTCGAGAAATGTAATTTGATTTAAACGAGTATGATAAGCCAATTTATATTATTCAAAGAAAACAAAAACTAACTAGACACAAAACAAACACCAACAAGAGGCATATGAAAGACTAAAATCAAATCTAAACATGATACAAATAAATATCACTTCTAATTGGTTTAGAAGACATTGCACCTCCATTGGTGGGGTTTTATTATAATATCATGGCATTGATTTATCTCACAATTCATTTAATTATATTTAAAATTTATTCTAAAAATCATTCAGCACAAATCAAATGCAATAATTTATGCAACTAGATCAACATAACTATCTCTGTGAGATTTCACAGATAGTGCACCTCCGTTGGAGGGGTTTAATTATAAATACATGAAATTATTTATCAAATGAAACAATTGTATTAAAGAACACTTTTTCAAAATATGCAATTTAATATAATTAAGCACAATTAAGAAAGAATCTAAATTCAATTTAAAGCATTCTGGAATTAAAGAGGCTAGAAGAGGGATCCTACCTCTAGGTGGAACCACACCATACACTTCACCTCTTGGAGCTTTCTATCTAAAATTTTATGCTCCCCCACTAGGTATACCCACCTTCACAAACTTGCAAGGACACATAGAACCTATGAACACACCCGTATGGCCATGAGCATGTTCAAGGGGATCCTTACACATATGCTTATATGCATATACCAGTCTCCACTCACCTATGTATGAATTTATATATATAAATGGGAACACATACCCCCATATGTGTATAATACCAGCCATGGTTGACTAAACACTTAACAGGGGAACCCACATACATATACATTCCAACCTATGCACACAAATGCCGGTCTCCCTTAACTTGGATACTCGAAACCAACGAGCAGGGATCAACGAACTACAAAAAGGATGTTTGGAACATTGAAACATTTAAAGGTTGCTACATAACTAGTGAGAAACCAACCATTGACATTAAATACATACCTCGATTAGGAGAACCATATCCACCCAAACCAATACAAAATGATCCAACACCCTACTCAAAACATAATATGGAGTCAAAAACACTGAAATCACCAAATAAACGAGGTTAGAGAACATATTAAAATAGTATGCATTATATAACACTTTATAATTTAATAAAATATGGTTACCCATTCTACTGCCATTTGCCCCTTACCCCTACCCGCTCCACCCTTCCCCCCTCCACCGACAGCCTGCCCCCTTCCCCATCCCCCTTCTCTACAGACCTCTTCCCTGCCCCATGTCCCCTTCCCCCTGCCCCCCTCCACCCTCCCCCTTCCCCCTGCCCCCTGCTTCCTACCCCCTACCCAGCAGACTTGCCCCCTGCCCCTTCCCACTTCCCCCTCCAACTAGCCCCCTAGCCTACACAACCCACCTTACACATCCCCCTAGCCTGCACCACCCCCTAGCATGCACCATCCCCTAGCCTTTACTAGCCCCATATCCTGCACACCCCCCTTTGAGTCAAAAAAATAATTGGAGATGCATGTGGTGTCTCAAATGAGAGGAGTAAGGATTAAAATGGAAAACTTATGTCAAATTATTTCAACCAAGCTATAAAAGAAAAAACTACCACAAGAGGATACTTATATATATATATATATTCATACATGTATAATCATGGACTATATTTTGTTTCTAGTTCTCTGCATAGATGCATCCCTATCCACAGACACAGCCTATCATGATAAAGCATACACACAAGAAATCCAGTTCTTGTGAAGTCCTTGTGACAAATAAAACCACATTAATATATATTCAGAATGATTTATATGAATAAAAGGGTTAGAAGAATGCCTGGGGACGAAGCCGTTTGAAAAAGACCATCAGCATTTGAGAAATAATATTGGAAAAATGAGGTACAATGGCAATGTACTCCAAAATCTTGTACTAAAAAGATTATCACAGTGGTTATCAAATGAAAGTACCTAAAGTAGCATTGCATTGAAATTTATTTTAATTACCTCTCAATTTCATCAAGTATTATGATACTTAATTGTGACTTACAGGCATCCTCAAATACATGAAAAGAACAGGTGTAAAAAATGACTAAATGTATCCATTATAAAAGTTGAAAATTCAATATACATAAACAAATGGATGGATGGTTGTTCCATAGGTGAATCAATTAATTCATTAGGAATGTTGTTGTTGAGGGGGAGAGAAGATTTGGCACTAGCAGGGGGCTCTGATCTCCCTTATATAGTGAATATCTATTTTTATAAGGATAGGGGGGCTGTGGAATTTATTTGTAAGAAGAAGCTGAAGGAGGCTCAATAACCACACGAGGTTCTATCCTACTCAGAACCCCTTCCCCTCCCCCCTGCACAACCCCCCTACAGAACCCCTTTCCCCCTTCAAATCCTCCTTAAAACCCCCCTCCCATGCTAGTCCCTGCATGTAGGGTCTTTTATATTGGTTGTTTTAATGTGGAACCATGGATTCTAGATCATAGTTGGCCATTTTTATGGTTGGAATGATTTATTTCTACTCATAGTGGTTGAACAGTGTAATGATAACCCTCCACTGCATGATCTTTAGAAGGGAAATCGGGTGAAGGCGATAGTAGTCATTTCATCAGAATAGAGGTATGAAATTTCCATTTTTGGGTGATCATGGGTTTTAGTATAATCATGGGAACTTATTCTACCCCTACACCTATTAGAAATGGTTGGGGAACCTCACCTATCAAATCTATTGCATGGAATTCGATAAGATAATTTGAATCAAAATTTGAGTGTTTTTTTATGAATATGATGACTTATATTCCATATGATACTCATTATATCATTTTTTAAGGATACAAAATTCTTAACAGGTTCACCAATACCTGATGTTGATGCCCAATGATACTCATCCTTTATAGGATAGTCACCTGAGGTATTTTAGGCTCATCACCTAATGAACACGAGGCTCATCACCCAATGAATTCCATGCTCATCACATAAGGAAGGATAGGATTATGATGAATTAGGAGGGGTGAATCATCATATTCTTATCACATAATATATATTATACTTTTCAATAATACATGTTCCGACATCTCTATAAGTATAAGATCACATCACCAGTAAAATGGATGACCATGACTTCAAGTGAATTATTTCCCATGTTTTAACCAAAGATTCCGATTCCTAAAACATGGGTACTCACACTTCATTGATCCATATTCATACTCAAACAATATTCTATTAAAAATTAATATCTTTTCATCTTTAAGGGATCTAATTATGAGGGAGGGTTCTCCTTGGTTCTCAAATATTTATCAACATAATCCTATGAATCATTAATATAAGTATAATAAATTTATTAATAATTATTTTTAGGTTTCCTACAGAATATATGTTCAAATTATCAAGGGATATATTCATATTATTCCTTGAAAAAGATAGCAGTTATTAGAAAATCATTTTTTAAAACATTAATGCAATTATGGAATCAAGTTTATAAAACAGTAAGGAAATTATAGAATTAAAATTAATGGTTTTGGCAGAGGGAACCTACCTCAACCTCAAGACATGTTACTTTTGATAACGACAACTCGAATCTTCCTTTTTTTCTTGCACGCATATGCAACTTCACATATATATAAAGACACCTAGCCCCTATGTACATATCTTCATGGCCTAATATGCATAAGGGGGTCCATAGATATATGTTTATACATGCATATACCCCTTTAAACTTACACATATATGCATTTTTCATATGATTTTGATTAGTAAAGAATATTCTAAAACTTGTTCCTCTATTTTTGGACACATTCTAAGAATATAGAAAATGAAAATTATTATCTCCCTACACATGAGTCTTATCTATGTAGGGAATCTCATATTCATGGAATAAAAAATCTTGGATGGTGTAATTACCCTAACAACTATCAGCAAAATCCATTAATCCTAAATCATTAGTGTAATTTGGTCTTATAAGGACATAACCTTCTAAATTTTAGAGTATTTATCATTTTACCATTATTATAATCTTAACATTATAATATTTAGACATTTTGACAAGAACATATGTGTAATCAATTATTTCTATTAAAATTTCAATGGAAAGTTGTAACAAGGGGAAAGATGATTGAGAGCATAAAATAGTCCATTCATTGAAAAAACTATGGTGGAGTATCCAAATCCTAGAGTATCTCTTGACCTTATTAGGAAATGAAATGGAAATTCTATGACTATAGTGAAATTATACCAACCTTATTCAATAGATCTGCTAATTTCTAACAAAAGGTGTTAAGGGCCTACTCGATATTGGTTCTATGACTAGCTCAATCTTTGTAAAGAGTATGAATTTTTGTAAAAAAAGTGTTTAGCTCTTGTATTTTAAAATTTATGTATTCTAGACCTATGTTTTTTTATGATAGATTTTCCTTTATTCTGTCCATGTGAGCTACATATTCATACATCTCTACAATCTGTATAGAAATAAAATCACGAAGTTTCACTTCCTCTATACTTAAGAGATTTAAATCATTAGTTTTATCCTTTAAATATATTGTATGGTGGTTGGAAAAATAAACATGATGATATCATATTCATGGGTGGCTAAATCCTCCCAATAAATGATAACATTATGAATAAGGATATGCCAGTGTCAATAATAAAACACAGCTACACCTAGGCCAAGGAACTTTGTTGAAGGTTGTCATGTTTATCAAATATTTTCTCTAAAGGATTATATATAATGATAGTTTAAACCTTGAACCAAACCCAAATTCATTAAACCTGATGCTAGATGACAATATTGGGAACCAGAACCTGTTCACCTTCCACTATAGGTGAATAATCTAGAATTTTATTTTTCATGGACATATCTTCTTTAAATTGTGTCATAGTTGTAAGAATGTCCTCCATCATTTCCTCATGTTTAACTTTAGGGATTTAAATCGATAGTTTAGCATTGATCAGATGAATACCTAACACTGCTCCACTTGGACAAATGTAATTAGGTCTTCCAACACTAGTAGTCAAACAGGTGGAGTCTTCGACAAACTCAAAAACAAAATCATGAGGATGAAACTCCCAAAAAATTATTAGAATGTTGGGATATAATTGTTTTCACCCCAATAAATTATTAGGATAGTATAAAATGAATGGATCTTTGAGAATCCAATTTTTTATACGACCATAAAACCGGTTTCCCCAATACCCCATCAGCATAGTATTTGAATCATAACATGGAATAACCCCATGAAAATTTATTTGGATCATTCTCAAGATGTAATGAAATTTCTATGTACGAATCCCCATGAATCATCATCGACCACAATTCATAAAGGAAAATGGGTTATTTTTTCTCTAAATATTGATTAGAGGTAATTATGTAACCTATTTAAAATGACCAAATTATCATGAGAACCTATAAGGATCGAAAGGATCTAAAATGGTTACTCAATATATAAAATCATCCAAAATCCGATCTCACAACAAGATAATGTATGAAATTAATTCTAAATTCCATCTATCAATATCTACCACTGCACCAAAACGTGTTGAATAAGGAATGAACCCAAAATGGGAAACATCCTTTAAAAAATAAATAGGACCATTGATTCATTAATTGAAAAATAAGAAGACCATATACTATAGCTTCGTAGTTCAGTCCACACCGAGTATTAGTTTCAGATTCAAGAAAGAACAGAAGAAATCAAATAAATTTTTAAATACCTTGATGATAGGGCTTGGGGGGTGTCGACCTAGGCATCTGGGGTGTAGAGGGTTGTTGGGGAGAGCCGTCAGGAAGGAAGGGAGGAGGAGGGGGGGGGCAGTCGGAGAAGCTTCGCTGGAGGAGGAGGATCGTGGGAAGGACGGTCGTGGTGATGAGGTGTCGTGGGTATTGAGGGCTGTTGGTGAGGAGGTGTCTGGGAGGGTTCAGGAAGGATGAGAGGAGGTGGGGAGGCTGCTCCAAGAAACTTCTCTGGATGATGAGGGTCACAACGAGGTGGCATCGGGGTGGGCGTCGGGCTGTTGAGGGGTTTTTTGGAGGATGGATCGAGTGGAAGGAAGAAGAAATGAATTGGTCAGGGTATTCAGCCACAGAGCCATGGAAAATTGTGAGGGTGTAGTAATAGATTTTTTAATATGTGGCTTTATAGGCATGTCTATAGCTCAATTTTTTAGTAGTATATATATATAGACAGACACACACAACACACATTATATAAGTTTATAAGTTTTCATATATTTGTGTTTGAAATAAATTTGTCATTAATTTTTATTTATATAAAGCTTATATAGTGAGAAATATATTTTATATTAAATTTGGTTGAGTATTTATTTAAAAAAATAATTTTTTACGTGTGAATATATTAAAAAATTATGTATATATTATTATATATATTCTTATAAATAACATTACATTATAAAAAATGATTAAAACTAAAAGCCAAAATATTAATATGAATTTAATACCTATGAATAAAATCAGTCCCCGCTGAAAAATAGAAAAAAGATCCTCTTAAAAGATGCTTAAATTCCATAGAATGTTGAAAAAAATTGGGAATCCAGATTTAAAACCCTTTTTGGAGGGATTTTAGGTATTTTTTTGCCTCAAAAATTTTTATTAATAAATTAATCTATTTTTCAGTTGTGCAATTTTTTTAGATATTCTCCATTAATAATTTAAAGAGTAAAAATTAACTACAAAACTATTTTTCATATTGATATTTTAAACCAAAATACTCTCTCAATTTAAAAAATATAATTTTTTATTAATAAGAAAATAAAAACTCATTTTTCTTTATTTAAATTCAAATAAAAAATTTAAAATAAAGAAATCATTAACTTATAAAATAAAATTTATTTTTTATTATTCTTAAAAATAAAATAAAAAACTAAATTATATTTAAAAATATTAATAAAAAATCCCTTTTCCATATGAAATAATAATCAATTATATATTCCAAATTTAAAAAATATTATTTAAAAAAATTATTTGTCCCTTATAAATTTTAAAAAAATATCTCAATTTTCATATTAGAAAACTAATTAAAAAATATTTTATTTTAAAAAATATATATATACATTTTTTATTATTTATTTGGAAACTAAAAATCTTTTTTCTTTTTTTATATTAAGATAAATAAAAAATTTACCTTTTTCTAAATGATCTCATATTAAATTTAAAATACCAAAAAAAATCCCCCTTATCCTTTCAAAAAAATTATAAATTTCAATTAAAATACATAAAGTTAAAAGGTAAACATGTTTATTTTAACTCTAAAAATACTTTAAAAGAAATGTTATCTATTTATTTTTTAACAAAGGAATTTTTATTTTTTTTATAATTATTTTAAATTGAAGTAGATTTTTTTATTTGGTAATTTTTTGATTTTATAGGTATGAAATTTTGTTTATTACGTATTTTAAAAAAACTCTAATTTTTAAGTGAATGGTTGATATTATTTTTTTAATATACAATAATTTTTTTCTATGCTTTTTCGAAGGAAGGATTTTTTTTTATTTTATGAAAAAATAGTAATGGACTTTATTTTAATTTAATTTATTTTATTTTTAAATAAATGAGTTTTAGATGAATTTTTTAAAAGGAAATAATAGATTTGATTTGTTGATATGGGATAAGTCAAAATATTTTTACAAAATCGGGTCCTGGAATGCATGAACGTTGTTCATAGAAGCCACACTGCTATTCTAAATATAATCAATAAGTTATTGCATAAATATTTTAACATTTTTAATTTTGTTTAAAAATAATAATAGTTTGATTATTGATAATTATTTAAATTATGTTTCATAGATTAAAGATGTCTTATAAAAAATGAAATTAAGATTTTTTTTTAAATAATTAAAAAAAATTAAGATGCCATTTTCTAACAAAAATGATACTAATAATAAAAATCTCACAAATAAATTGCATAGATATATTAGATTTAATTACATGTTTAATGTAAAAATAATAACTAATGTCTATATCGATGTTTAGGAGGTTTCCCTATGTTACATATGGGAATATGAATACATATCTAAACAATAGGTGTTTGTGTGTTGTTGTGGCATCTTCATGCAGAATTGTAGGCCAATGTAAATGTTTTTGGGACTTCTTAAACTCGGCCTTTGAGGCAAGGGTTTCCTTCATACATATATTTAACACAATGGACCCCTTCATAATCGATGTAGGAAAACCCAATAATCTCCCTCTCATAACCACTAGGTTGATGAACAGAGAATATTTTTCGGTGACCGGGAAATTCAAATTGCTCAAATGGAACTATACAACAACACCTACTAAAAAACAGAGTTTTATCAGCACTATAAAAGCCATTATCAATTCTATAAAATCACTGATTTTTGAGGTTCTATTTATAGGGGTCCCATTTATTAGTGTTGAAAAGAAAGCGCTGATAAATGCCTCTTTCATTAGCGCTAAAAAAAACATTGATAATAGTAAAAAAATATATTAAAAAATTATGTTATTTCTTCATATATTAATATATATATTGAGAGTTAGTTATATTTATATATTTATATTTATATCTATTTATTTATGTTTTGTATTTGCATGGTGTTTTTTTTTGTGATGAATTCCTATCACAATTAACTCTATGCGGTGGGTATCCATCATAAAAAACCATTAACAAAAGCCATTATTATTATAGTGATATATAATTATTATTACCTAGTGATATGAACTATATAAATAAATATACCAATACATTAAATATTGATTATATTTAAATTTATATATTTGTATCATATAATATAATTTATAGTATACTTATATATTTATAATCATATGTTTGTGTTTACATACATATGTGTTTGTGTGTGATTATATATTATAAAATATATAAATAATATATCTAAAAGTTTTTACATATAAATGATATATTTTAAAATTACAATTCATATTAAAAAAATATTTATTATTAACATTAGTTTAATTATTTATATAATAAAAATTTACCAAATGAAATTAATCAATAAAAATATATAATAATTGGGTTTTTCTTTGATTTTCAATGAAAATCTCTACGCCAACCAGAGAGTTGAAGAATTGCTGCCCCACACACCACCTCCATCTCTTCCTCGATTCCACCACCTCTAAGACTACGCTGATGAATTCTAGTCTCAAATCTTACCTACCTCAACTGTGTTCCACCTCCTCTATGAACTCATTACGCAACCGCACTCCGCCTCACCATGACCGCCTCACACGTCGGCACATTTACATCCTGCCTCATCCGCATTCTCCCTATACCATGACCTCCCAGAGTGACTGTACTGTGCTCCGCCCCACACATAGGCACATCCACATACTACCTAAATGTTGGGTGATTTTTAATGAACATTTTAAACCTACTTATCAATGTCGTAGATTTTAATAATTCTGCTGAATTTTAATTTATTAATGTAGAAAAGATTTTGAGAATATTTGAGTGACATGTAACATTTGATGTTGATTTTAATTCAATAATCTAACACTTGAATCGTATCAAACTTTATACAACATTATATATATATATATATATAAATATATATATAATTCTCTCTATATATTTGTAATCCTTTAAATTTTTATCTAACAACACATAAATGGAAATATATTTTTGTAGAGCTTACCTCCTAATCTCCAATTGTACCTAGGGGAGGAAAAATAGGTGGTTGATAGAATAGTTAATTTAAAACTAAATAATAAAAATGAAGGTTTATACTAAAATTATTATTGGTTAGTAAAAAAATAATATGGTTAATAAAATATTTTCTATTGGTTTTGATTATTAATTTTAATAACTGAAAACTGATAAAATAACTGATTTTATAATTTTTTTATTTTTTCATTAATTTAATATTTTAAATAACTTATGAGATACATTATAAAAAAAAACAATAAATTTATGTTTATAAATTTATTTATTTTTTCAAATACATTTTTTTGAACATAAGGATTTATATATAATTTTGAATTTTTTACACAATTAGGGTTGATTTTTTTAGTCTAAGGAGTTGTTTAACATTAGTAGGATTTCTCCGATGATCAAAATTCATTCAATGGTATTTCCACCTAATAAAACCAATGTTTATCTTAGTAGGAGTTCCTAAAAAATAAACAAATTTTAATTTAAATGTTATATAATTCACATATGATTATTTATATTGTTAATTAGAATATATATTAATTATATAATTAGTTATACTACTAATATTATTATTAATGGTTAAATTTAAATTTTAAATTAGTTATGATTATTATTTTTTAATTTTTATTAATAATTATATTATAAATTATTAATGCCCTTGTTAGTTGATTATCTATATAAATTATATTTTATGATACTAAATATACTAATGATAGTATCAGTTATTAATTTTCTTAATTAATTAAATAATTGTTAATAATTATATTATTAAAATAAAATGACACTTTTATATTGAACACACAAACATTATGTCATACCGGTAACATCATATTTTGGATTTACGTGTAGTATATTACTACACATCATAAATGAATTATGTATCCATTTCAAGAAAAGTGTCATTTAGCGGTGGTTAGTTTTTTATTTGGATGTGGTTTAAACTACCACTAAAGTTGATATCTGTATACAACATGTGGTGGTTCCTCCCATTCAATACTGCATATCCAAGCATGAGATGCATTTGGTTTTATCAGTGCTAAAAAAAAGCACTAATAAAGGTGGCCTTTATTAGCGCTAGCTAAAAGAGTTAATAAATATAACATTAATTAGCACTAAAAAATTTGTTAAATGTGTACCCTTTATCAGTGCTTTCTTTATCACTGATAAATGGGGGTATTTATTTTTTTCAAAAATATAATCCTCCAAACTAAGATATTGTCCAATTCCAAAGTAAATAATTCTAGAGGAAAAGATGAAATCCATCAATTAGATCCCCTTATAATTCCCAAAAGAAGATAAAAATGAGCCGCACAATTTTTCTCTCTCCTAATAAAGGAAAAACAACAACAAGAGAACAAAGGCACCAAAGATCTGATGATGTCGATAATGGACCCATAAGATTTGAGGACACCTTTATCCTCTTTCAGTGCATTGATAATAACATAGCAATTAAATTCATCCACAACATCCTTCCAGCCAAGAGTCAAGATGAAATGCATACCCTTCCATATATCCATAGCCTCTTCTAAAGGAGGAGAGAAAAACACAATGTTTTAGATATGATGATCCAAAATAAGTGAGTCAACATGAACCTAGAGGACTACCCCAAGGCCAACAAAACCATCCCCATGTGTGGCTGCATATGTATTAAGTTTGAGAACACCCAAAGGGGGAGGCATCTAACAGGAGGGGAATGAACAGGTGAAGGTGGATGAGCATCCTCAATATCTATCCACTGAGAGCCCTAGTTATGAATCACGTAAATCCAAACCATTTTGTCTTTAAAAATGTCCTCAAAAATGAAAGTGTTACAGAAATACCATATAATCCAGGCACAACTCTATTATTAGCACAGGTAAAAGTTTTTAATAAAAAATAATATTGTTTTACGTAAAATTATTATATTTATATCAATAAATAATGTTAATGTTTATACATTAATTAAAAAATGCATGTGTATGATTAATATATATTTTTTAATAATTCAAATTTATATATACTGTTTAAAAATTTATTTATAACATTATAATTAAATAAATATATATTTAAATAATTATAAAATTTTAATTAATTATTAAATAATAAATATATTTATTATATTTATCATAACTATAAATGTATATAAATAATTTTAAAATATATATATATTTATAATTATAATTATAACTAAATATATATATTTAAATAAATATATGATATCAATGAATTAGGTCAATAAATATATTGATGTGTCATTACAATTGACGTACATATATGTTATGTATTTGTCATGATTTTTCAATTATACATTACCAGAGTTAAAACTCACAAAGATAGAGTTTTAACATCGTTTAATGGATAACCGATGTTAAAATAATGTTTGTGTGAGTTTTGACATCAGTTATGTAATAAGTGACATCAAAATGAGTTTTTTAACATTAGTTAATAAATAACTCTTTTTCCCATCCTATTAGATTATTTACTCCACCTTAAGTTAATTTTAAAATTAATAATGATGCATCAATTCATGGTGGTGGCTCTATTGGTCTTGTGGTAGTTCTCTAGGACCATGGATGCTCTATTTTTATGGCATACCATTCCTCATAAATTTGTTTCTTGTCTCCTCCTATAGTAGAGGCCATGAATATATAGAAGGTTATTTAGTTCAATTCGTCTATTGGATCAATAGATATTGTGGTTGAATCTGATTATCAATTTATTATTGACGCACTGGAGGAGGAAGAAGTTTGCCACTAGGCCTTTGGGTCTATTATTGACATCACTATATCATTAGTGCTTTTATTCTCTTCTTGTTGTTTTTCCTTTGTTAGGAGAGAGGACAATGAAGTGGCTTATTTTATAGCTACTTTTGGGAGTTTTTGAGGGTCAACATGTGGTGAAGCAAATCTATACACTTCTCAACTAACTGATAGATCATATTCCTACAATATAAAAAAAATCAAAATATGGTTTCTTAGTTTTGAGTAGGTCAATTCTCCTTTTTACAAAAATTGTTGTATATTTGAAATTAAAAAGATGCACTTGTAGTCATATCAGTCACACTGTGCATTGTATTGAGGTGTGAAAGATTCTTATTTTCCCAAATGACTCATGGATTTTTTTCCCTATAGTATCTATACAATCTGAATGTGCTTGCTAATTTTTTAGTACACCACTTGTTCCTTTTAACTAAAATTGATGTCAATTTTAAAATAAAAAGACATAATTTGAGTTTTACCAGTCACACCGCGTGTCGGATTGAGGTTTGACTCATTTATACACATCCTAAATGAATCATGGATCATTTTCATAATTTATTAAAACAAACCAAATATTTATTCTTTTTTTTTATTATGTCACCTATCTTTTTTACTAAAATTTCATTTTAAACTAGAAACACACACTTTAACTCATACCGACCACATCATTTATTGGTTGGACATGAGACCAATTCCTACACATCTCAAGTAATTTATAAATTTATTTACTAAATTATCAAGAAAATATGACCATGTTTCCACAAATTTTAATGATTGACATATTTTGATGTAAAATGTCGATTTTAAACTCATAAGAGACACTTTGAGTCATACTAGTCACACCATTTTTTTCATTGAGGTGAAGCTGATTTCTAAACATTGTAAATGACTTATGGATCATTGTACTAAAGTATCAAAATAATTTGAATTATTTTTTTGGGTTTTGATAATGTTATTTTTATATTTTACTAAAATTATTTTCAATCTTAAATAAAAAAGACACAACTGAAGTCATACCGATCACATCGTATGTCAGATTTAGGTGTTGTTGATTCGTACATATCCCAATGTCTGAAAAAAATCCTAACATAAAAGGAATCCTCCAGTATAAGAAAACTATTCTCATGTGATTAAAACTAAAAATAAAAAAATTAAACCTAAATATGAAATAATCCATTACTTATATATATTTATTAAGTTCATTCTATTTTTTGTACATTATATGATCAGGTATGATGCCCATTTGTTTCTAAGAAAATGTATATCGTGTTATGAATATGATTTTTTTCAATATTCATAATAGTATTTGAAAATTATAAATACACAAAGGATTAATAAATATTTTAAATTAGGTATTAATTAACTTTAAAAATACCTCTTTGGGGATGTGTGTTTTTGATGGAATATGATCTCTCTCATAAATTTACAAACATTATAACCAAAATATTTTCCATTTTTTTGTTTCATAGACTGTAGAGTCATTATGGAATATAAATAATTTGTTTTGATATGTGTTTGGATAGAAAAATATTATAATATATACCATGATAATAATCCATTTTATAACATTTTAGGGTCCTTGTACGCAATGCTTGTCCTCATGCCATGATTTAGACGATATTTACACACATCCCTATAATAATAGAATCCTAATTAAAAAATAATATAAATTATATAATTAAATTTTTATTTCTAATCATTTGGATGTATTTAATTGAAAGTTGAAAAACATCACCATGTGTGGTCAGTTTGTTGAAAATCCAGGCAGTGAATCCAAGAAATAAATATTTATAGTATCCAAATTGAATGTTATGAGCATCTGGTGTTTCATAAAAATATGTAAAGTAATATGTAATTAATGAAATGAAAATTATAATTTATATGATTAAATTTTAACATTTTCCCCTGCATCATTGGTATTATGAATATTATTTCATCCCCATTTTTTATTTCAAACGATATTCCCACGTTTTCCACTATTTCATCCATTTGTTGGGATTCAATTTTTTGTGTCTTTAGAGGTGACATAAGAACTAATGAGTCCTTTTTAAGGTAAAATCCATTGAATTAGTTTTGATATATATTCCTACAAAAAATATGAAATTTATTTAGTCAAAATTAACACATTATTTCATCTTTGGGAAAGTTAAATTAAAAAAACATAACTCATGTATACATTTACAATTGTGGCTATAATAAATTCATAGTTGATGATTTCATCTACATTCATATAAGAAATGTAGTCAGTAATTTATTCTCCATAAATTTTTTTCTTCAAAATCATCTATGTGACTACCAACAATTTGTAACTTCATATCCTCATGAACCTTCAATGATTGTAAATGATGATATTTAATGGGAAGGGTAAATGTGATTTTGGAAGATCTTTTTGATTTTTTGGATAATCCTTTATATGTTTTTGAGTTTACATATCATTTCAACCCCTTACCTTTGTCCGAATATAATATCATATGTCAGTTCAGACATTTTTCATTAATTTTTAATGGTTTAAAATGATAAATAAATTGGAAATGAATACCCCCTTGTCGACATATTTTTTTACAAGATGTGGCAGCCATGTGATGAATGTTTTAACTACTTGGTCAACCTTATGAATATATTCCTCATCAATTAGAATAGGTTGATCGGAACTTGGATCATGGGCTATGCTATTAGACACTATCACAAGATATGTTGGGCGTGTTCTATTATGTATGACATTATTTTGGATATTGAACATTGTATCCCTCTATACAAGGTGATGGGTGGGTGTTGATAGATATAAATCATAGTCATTATCACCCTGTAGAATATCAGTATAAGAAAGGTATCACTATTCTTCTGATTCAAATTTTATAGAGACAATTATTAGAACATTTATTAACATGTACAAGTAGCTCTTTAAGTCGAATGACTCGCCTCAAAGCAAGTGGGGGTGGGGCAGGATATTCACATAATCGTTGTTTTTGGGTTATTTTTCTCTTTTATTCCCCCCATAAAATATTCTAGTAACTCTCTATGCCATTGTAATTGTTCTACAGGGGCAGATAGTCTTTCTTTTATTTTTTTCATTTCTTTATCTTTATCCTCCTATTGTTTTTTATAAAAATATATTAGGGGTGTCACCCCAAAACCCACACCTCTGACTTGACCATATTATTCTCGCCACTTCAATGCCACAGATAGTATGTGATCATCTGGTACTGGCATTTATGATTCCTGTGATTATGTCATATAGAAAATATCGGGAAATAATTAATAATTGTTATGTAATAGAGATTTAATTAAGAAAAAATAATTATGTAATACTTACACATATTTCCCACCCTTTTATGTGTTTTAATCTATTAGTATCCCATGGTTATTTACACATACCTCATTCAACAAAACAAGTTGTGGGATGGAAGTAGATTTAGATTTGAATTAATTAATCTATATATAAATAAAGGAACATAATTATGTTGTCATTTCATATCATATAAATGTGTTACAGTAGATTTAAAATAAGTGCCATTTTTTCAAGTGATGCATACCTCATCCTTGCTTTACGGTAGGGGTACGTTGGTTTTGTTGCTCGTCCTTTATTTGCAGCACTCAGTTTCTATTTCATAAATAAAAAATTGTCGATCAATGTGATGAATATATGTATTTTAAAACAAAATATTACTATAAAAGGTGTACATGAAAAGTAATATCTACATGATGTCCAGTAAATTCATCCCATGCTTCATGTGTTCTCAAGTTTGCATGAATAAGTGGTGGGTGCGTGTTTATTTTTCCTTCGGCATATTTAAGATGATGCCACATTATAATTGTGTGAAAATATTTGTGAATCCTGTCAACAAGAATTAATACACATTTCATATGGCATTCACATACTATAAATACACTCTTTTTGGGATGGTGAAGAGTAAGTCAATGTTTCGTTATTTTTTTTATTAAAACAAATAAATGATATTGTAATGTTATTGTAATCTCTCACCACATCAGTGTATTAAGTGTGATCACAATATGGTGCCACCAATATACATCAACCATCACACATAACTAAGTGATTATTCCAATGTTACTATTGAACAAGGCCTTTTTGGGTTTAACATGTTGGGCCCTTTCATTCTTTACGACTTCATATTTGATGCCATTGATTTTCACCTGAACGATTTATCTAACACCCTAAACCTATGTCATTCCTATTTTATCTTCTTCTCAGGTCCTTTATCACCAACCATTTCCTTGGATTCAACAATGCCAATATGTTTTTTCTCTAGAGCGTTAGAATCATCATGTGCAGATGGACATTGAACATTTTCACATGGAGAAGCAATAGGTTGACAATCCTATTATTTTGTAAGATTTGTATTACCAACATAGGTAGAAGGACATTGTTCCTCTACACTACGAGCACTAGTAGGTTGAAAGACTTGTTTTTACATAGTAGTTGGGGCACCAAAATGTTCCTAATTAATTATATATATAATTGGGTTAACATTTGATTTAGATTACATAAATAAAATAGAGAATAAATAATAACATGTGGTAACAAAATGTATATTACAAAAATTATATAACCAGGTTATTGATATGTCTTTTCATAATAGCTGATGAGATTTGACCCCTCTATCAACTATCCAAATCCTTTCATAATGGTCACCTCTGAAATTCAAAAAGCTATCTACATTGAGACCATTGTTAAATGATTCTGACATCCCAATGAAAGTGTCACCCTGGGTAAAATTTTTGTATTCCCCTTCAGTTTTTTGTTCGATAATATAACAATTGTCCACTTTTAGTTAGCAGTATCTGGAACATAAAATAAGTGTACTACCAATGATGCCATTATTAATGGTTCTTCTGTGTACCCTTCCTTACTGAAATCAACTTTCACGAATCATAATTCATTTATTTTAAATTCACTCTTATTATCAACCCACTTTCATTGAAAAAGTGGAACTTGTGATGTTGTATAATCCAACTCCCATATTTGCTTGATGATGCAAATGTATGACATATTAACATAAAATGGATTTCATTCCTTAGTACAAAAAACATTGCTTCAATCATAAGAGTAACTCAACTAATTTTCACGGTATTGTCTTCATCATGTCTATTTGTATATAATTTATAACCAGTAATTACATTACCATTGTACGAAAATACAAACACACTTTTTCCTCTATCTAACCAAATATGTTGTTCTGAAATTCAATCAAAAATTTTATCTGACTCATTAAAAATATAGTCCTGAAACCATTTTATAAATTGTAGATTATGCATATTTGATATCCATCTTTCATACCACGATGTATTGAAATGACTAATAATTTATTTTTGGGTTTCATCATATATGGAATCCTCCCAACGATTATGTAAATTTTAAATGAGGTCCTATTTGTAATCTACAATATTTATTTTGACAATACTTGTTCCAGAAATTCCTTCCCCCACAAGAATCCCAGTGTGATGAGATATCGGTAAAATAATGATTTCTACACCAGATAGGTATTCGATATAGTATTCAATGGATTTACAAGAAATATATTTCTCTATAATACACTCCTACGATAAACATTGATTTTTGAAATATTGTTTCAAAATATTCATATATCATTCACTAGGGTACATCCATCTATAGTGTATAGGACCACATAGTCTAATCACTATCACTAAGTGAACCATAATGTCAAACATTATATCAAATAATTTTAGAAGAAATATCATTTACAATTTATATAAAATGATGAAAAGTACTCTTTACATAGCCACAAATTTGGCCAAATCTATAACTTTACCACATATAGCTGTGGAGCAGAAACAAAACATGGTAAATGAATAAAAGAAATTCTGGGAAAAAATGAAAAGTAAAGCTATAGGAATTAGATCTTGCATCAAAACATGAAATACATGTGATTTAAGACCATTTAACATTAATTTAGTTTTTGACATGAGATTCATGATATTTTATGAATACCCATCTCAAACACTTACTTCATTCAAGAAGATTGAAAACTAATATATATTCTTCCCGTAAAGAGTGTAAGCAGCTGGAGGAAGAATATTTCATTTTTTACCTTTCAATGGAACCAACACTTCTTATATTCCCATGTGATCTATGTCCAACATAACCTTAATATCATCCTTCATTTTTTTCAAGTGCATTAAAGAATGAACTGATGGAACTATCACATACATTTTTTTTCAACTTGCCTAACATCAAGATAATTCCCGACATACATAGAATTCTAGTATGATAATTAAAAAAACTAGTAACTTTTTCTAATTTGTTTTAGTATGGATTTTTAAAAACTATTTACCAATTTTTTTTTCCAAATATATAATTTTCTCAAACAGTTGATCACATAATTGTGGAGACACTGTTGTACATTCTTCTAAACGTCCATAAAATGATGTCGTCTAAGATTGGTACTTATCCCATCGGGGTAGAAATCTAGAATGTCCTAAAATAAAAGTCCTCGATGAATGTTTCAACCTAATTATCTATGTACCTTATTCACAAACGAGACACCCTTTAGTGATTTTAATGATGTATTCTAAACAATTTCCAAAACTAGGAAATTCATTTATCATCCCATACTACATGTCTCTCAATGAGAAATATTAATTTGTTTAATCATCATACATCGTAACACCTGAATCATCTTCACCTCAATACGATTTACAGTTTGGATGGTATAACTCAATGTGTCTATTTTTTATATAAAATTGACACTGATTTATGTAAAAACAACAAGTGACATATTGATAACTGATAAAATGTATTTTTATTATTTTTTTATTTTAGGAAAATGATACATGAGACATTTTTTATGTGTAAGATTCAACCACACCTCAAAATGACCCACAATGTGACCGGTATGACACCAACTGTGTCTATTTATTTAAAACAAAAAATTAATTTATGTAAAAAAGAACAGGTGAAATACTGAAAACTGAGAAAACACATTCATCTGAATTTTATACTTTAGGAAAATGATCCATGAGTCATTTGTGACATGTAACTAAATATAATTCACAGTGTGGCTGTTATAACTCAAAGTGGCTCTTTTTATTTAAAATAGCGGTGAATTTAATTAAAAACAACAAGTGAAATACTAGAACCCGAAAAAATACATTCTGATTGTTTTGATATTTTTTGAAAACAATATAGTAGTCATTTCAGACGTGTAAGGATAATCCTCACCTCAATACGACACATAGTGTGTCTAGTATCACTCAATGTGTCGATTTTTTTTAAAATTGACATTAATTTAAAAAAAAGTGACATACTAAAAATGGAGAAAACACATTTGGATTTTTTTTATTTTTTTGGACAATGATCTATTAGTGATATGAAACATGTATGGATCATCCAAAAATAAATACGAATCACTATCTGGTCGGTATAACTCAATGTGTCTATTTTTATTTAAAATTGACATTAATTTAAGTAAAAAAAAGTGACATTCTGAAAACTATGAAAACTCAGTTGGATTGTTATTATACTTTAGGAAAATGTTCCATGAGCCTTTTGTGACAAATAGTATTCAACCATACCACAATCCAATGTATGGTGTGACCAATATGAATAAAAGTATTTGTTATCAGTTTAAAACTAACATTTTAGTTCAAAACGTTTCAGTCACTAGAAACCATGAAAATACACTCCAACTGTATTAATAACTTAGTACATCAATTCATAAGTCATTTTTGATGTGCATGAAGTTGTCTCCCATAAAACTGACACATGATAAGACCGGTATGACTCAAAATGCTTGTTTCTAGTTTGAAATGATATTTTAGTAAAAAATCACAACACACATACTAAAAACCAGGAAACCACAATCAGATTGTTCTGATAAATTAAGAAAACAATCCATCAATAATTTTTTATAGGTAAGAATATTCTGCACCTCAATACGATTCATGGTTTGGGGTGTATAACTCCAAATGTGTCATTATTGAAAATTGAAATTAATTTTAGTAAAAGAAAAAGTTACATAATCAATATTGAGCGAACACATTCATATTGTTTTGAAATTTTATGACAATAATCCATAACTCATTTGTAACATGTAGGAATCAACCTCACCTCAATAAGAAGCACGGTATGACCGGTATAACTACAATTTTTTTATTATTATTAAATATTGAAATTTTATTAACATGTTATTTCATATTAATGTCTAAATTATTTATTTATAGATGAACTAACATAATATTTATTTTATTATATATGTGGAATCTTTTTCTCATGTTGAGATGATTTGTTCAGTAACTAATACCATGGGAGGAAATTTTTGAGAGGGTATCATGGGAATAAAAATATGAAATATTAATGTTTTAAAAAGTTTGTTGGACATTTGTAAATGTAATTATATAAAAAAATTTGTTTGAAATTAAAATAGATTTTTATTTTTTCTACATACCATTGGTGGAAATTTATATATTGATGATGTCAATTAAAAGTATATAAATGGTTTTCTTCTGATTATGCTGTTTAAATTGTTGGTTTTATTCTAGGTGTGTTGTTATATAAATAACACACAGTTGACAACTAGGCCTTTAGCAGCAATAAAAGCACTGATAAAGTCCCCCCTTATCATTTTTGCAATTAACAGTTCTTTTTTTTGCGCTGTTAAAATCCATTTTGCATGTTGTAAAAGGCCATATGTGTAGTTGTGTTTACCACTCATCCATCTTGTTTGGTTCTCCCATTAATGATATATCTATTTATATATATATATATATATATTTCGTATTATTTATTCATATATTAATATATATTTATTTTAATATATATATCTATATTTATTCATATATTAATATATATATATATATATATATTAATATGTATAATTAGTTATATTTATATCTACTTATATATTAATATATTGTTATATTTTTTTATTCGTATATTTATTCATATATTAATATATATATATATATAATATTATTTTTAAATACATTTATAAAATATGATTTTGCGTGTCTGTAAATAAATAAATAAAGACATACATACATATATACAACATACACTAACACACATATATATTTATATATATATTATTTGTGTATCTGTAAGTATAATTATACATATTTATATATATTCACATATATTATAAATTAATATGTATATGAATATGTTAAAATATATTGATAATATATATTAGTTTATTAATACAGACACACACTAATATATATATATATAGACACACACATTATATAAGTATATAAATATTCATATATTTGTGTTTCATATAAAAGAGAAATTAGTTTTTATTTAGATAAGTCTTATATATAGGGAAATATATTTTATATGTAAATTTGATTAATTATTTATTTATAAAATTTAATTTTTATGTGTGAATATATAAAAAATATGTATATATTGTTATATATTTGGGTATAAATAACAGTAAATTGTGAATAATGATAATATTATAAATCCATAATATGAAAAAGAATGTAATACCTATGAATAATCTCAATCCCTACTAAAAAGCCAAAAATACCCTCTTACATGAGTCTGAAATTCCATCATATGTTAAAAAATTTGGGTATCCCTACTAAAAACTCAGTTTTGTTGGTGGATTTAGAAATGTACCGTTGAAAATATGACATTAATTTTTTTAACATGAATAACATAAAGAGAATTTTTGATGTATAAACAATTCTGTTATGACAATTCAAAAAAAATGATCACTTTTTTCAACCGATTTTCATATGGACTTTAAAAAATGGATTACCAAAAGAAGTTTCCACATCTTTTACTTTCTCAAATAGTTGATCACCTATTACTGGAGATGGTGTTGTACATTACTCTAAACTTTCATTGATTGATGTCATCTAAATAGGTATGTATCCTATCAGGGGAGAAATCTACAATGACCAAGAAACCTAGTAATGGGTGAATGCTTAAACCTAATTGATTGTATACCCTGTTCGAAAATGAGACACCCTTTAATTCCTTTAATGAGATATCCTAACAAATTTCCATAAGTCGGATAGTCATTTATCATCCCTTATAACATGTATCACAATGTGATGTCTTCATTTATGTAATCATCATACCACATAACACCTTAATCATCCGCACCATAATACGACACATGGTGTGGCCAGTATAACTCAAAGTGTCTCTTTTTTATTTAAAATTGACGTAAATTTAAGTAAAAACAACAAGTAACATACTGAGAACTGATAAAACATATTTTTATTTTTTTATATATTATTAAAATGATCCATGAGTCATTTGTGATGTGTAGGATTCATCCACATCTCAATATGACACATAGTGTGATTGGTATGACTCAAAGTGTGTCTATTTATTTAAAATTGACATTAATTTATGTAAACAAATTGACGTAATAAAAACCAATAAAATTCTTTCAGATTATTTTTATATGTAAGTAAAATGATGAATGGGTCATTTGGAAAATGTAACAATCAGTCTTACCACAACACGATGGACGGTGTGACCTATATAACTCAAAGTGTCTCTTTTTATTTAAAATTGAAATGAATTTAAGTAAAAACGAAAAGTGACATATTGAAAACCTAGAAAACACATTAAAATTGTTTTGATATTTTAGTAAAACAATATATTAGTCATTTGTGACATGTAAGGATCATTCACACCTCAGTAGGACACATGGAGTTTCCGGTATCACTCAAAGTGTCTCTTTTTATTTAAATATGAAATTAATTTAAGTAAAAATAAAAAGTGACATACTGAAAACCGAGAAAGCGCATTCGGATTGTTCTGATTTTTTATGAAAATGATTTATTAATATTTATTTAAATATAGGGATCATAAAAACCATAATAAAATGTATGGTGTGGCTGGTATAACTAAAAGTGTCTACTTTTATTTAAAATTGACATTAATTTATGTAAAAACAACATGTGGCATACTGGAAACCAACCAAATACATTCATATTGTTTTGAAAATTTATGAAAACAATCAACAACTCATTGGTGTTGTTTTGGAGACAACCACACCTCAATCTGACACACGATGTGACTAGTATGACTAAAAGTTTCTCTTATAAATTTAAAATTAAAAATTTATATCAAAACGTATCACTCACTATAAGACAAGAAAACACACTCTAACTATCTTGATAATTTAGGACAATTATTTAGAAGTCATTTGTGAAATGTATGATTTAGTCTCACATAAAACCAATGCATAATACAATTGGTATGACTCAAAATGTTTGTTTCAAGTTTGAAATGATATTTTGGTAAAAAAAAACACAACAGAAATACTGGAAACTAAGAAAATACATTCATATTGTTTTGATACCGTAGGAAAAGAAACCATCAGTAATTTGTGACATGGAGGAATCAGTCGCTCCTTAATACGATGCATCGTGTGTCTGGTTTAACACTAAAGGTGTCATTATTTTAAATTGAAGTTAATTTTAGAAATGGAAGAAGTGACATATTCCAAACAGAGAAAATTCATTTGGATTGTTTTTACATTTTAGGTTTGTGATCCATATCTCATTTTTAATGGGTTGGAATCAATCCCACCTCAATAAGGCTCAAAGTATAGCTGGTATAACTACAAATATGTCATTTTTATTAAATAATGAAATTTTATTAATGGTTTATTTAACATTAATCTTTAATTTACGTCTTTATAGTATTACTAACATAATATTTTTTTCTTGTATAGGTGGAATTTTTTTCTTGGGTTGAGATGATCTGTTTGGAAACTGATACCATGGGGGGGGGGGGGTTTAGAGGGGATCATGGGTGTAAAATATGAAATATTAATGTTTTTGAATGTTTTTTGGATAGTTTTAAATGTAATTATATAAAAAAAAAATTAGATGTAAATAATTTTTTTTCTATATACCATGGGTGGAAATTTTTGTTTTGTTTATATCAATTAAATATATATATATATCATATTTTCTTTTGGGTTTACTTTTTAAATTGCAGGTTTTCTTCTAGGTGTGCTGTTATATAATCATCACATTGTAGCTGGTTGGGCCTTTATTAGTTCCAAAAAATTGCTAATAAAGGCCCCCCTTATCATCGCTATGATTAATAGAGATTTTTTAGCATTGTTAAATGCCATTTAAAGTGCTATGAAAGGTCACATGGGTAGAAATGATTACCACTTGTCCATCTTATTTGGTTCTCACTTTAATGATATATATATATATATATTTATTTATTTATTCGTATATTAATATTGATTTATATTAATATGTATATATATATGTATATATTTATTTATTAATTTATATATATATATAGTTAGTTATATTTATATATTTTTATTTATATCTACTTCTTTATATATGTATATTTTTATATTTTTTATCCGTATATTTATTATTATATTAATATATATTGATAATATTTTTTTAAATACATTTATAAAACATGTTTTTGTATGTGTGTTCATAAATAAATAAATAAATACATACATACATATATACAACATACATACACAGACACACACACACATATATTATTATTATATGTGTATCTGTAACTATAATTGTATATATTTTTATTTATTCACATATATTATATAATAATATGTATATTCATTTGTTAGAATATACATAGAATATATAAATGACTTTGTCAAATCAGACAAAAAATAATATATATATTAAACACGCACACACATTATATAAGTATATAAATATTCATATACTTGGGTATTAAATAAAATTGATATTTTTATATTTAGATAAAGCTTATATATTGAGAAATATATTTTATATGTAAATATGTTTAATTATTTATTTATAAAAATAAATTTTTATGTGTTTATATATAAAAAATATGTATATATTGTTATATATTTGGTTATAAATAACAATAAATTGTGAAAAATAATGAAATTTTAAATCTATAATTTCAATATTAATGTAATACCTATGAATAAATTCATCCCCCAATGAAAAAGGGCATATAGACCCTCTAAAAATGAGGCTGACATTCAATTGAATGTTAAAAAATTTGTGTATCGCGACATAAAACTCAATTTTAGGGGACTTTTGTGATTATATATTTCCAAAAACAATGTGACAATGGGATATCATATGTCACCAATGTGTATATCTCATCGTAGACTTCTATTTGATATTTATTAGAACTCAAATGGATGCCTGGATCAAAAGTTATTGTCATTTGAAGTTTGAGTTACATTTTTAACTTATTTTAGATCTATTATTAATTTTTTGATTTTTTTATCTTTAAATTATTATTAAATTATTATTAGTTAATAATAATTAGTCAATTATTAATTAAAAATATATTTTTAGATATTTTATAATCCATTTTCACTAAAAATATTATATATTAGGTGTAAATATCTATCTAGACTTATCTGAAACATATTTTGAAAATATATAATATATTTATAACAATATAAATATATTTATATATTTATAGCTTATTTTTAACATTTTTTTTGAAATATACCCATTATCATCTCTAGTAAAAAATCACTATTAAATACCCCTCCTTTATCAGTGCTACTAAAAAAGTGCTGATAAAAGTGTACTTTTAACGAATCTTATTTAGCACTATTAAAAGTACCTTTTATCAGTGCTTATTTTTAGCGCTGATAAAGGTACACCCATTATCATCATTTTTTAGCTCTCATAAAGTGTGGTGCTATGAAAAAATGTTTCTATGGTAGTTTCCCCAGCCATGCTTCCTTTTTATTTTTCATATACCTGATTGAATATGCATTCAAGAAGCTACCATATTCTGGTTTAAAGAATTGGGGCTGGCAGGATTACACACAAACAGATGAGAGTCTTACATTTAGAATACAAAATCAAGTGTTTAAAAATAATATTATTTATTGTGATATATATATATATATGAAACATTCATATTGTTTATGGTTGATACATATATTACATAGTTTGATGTGTACAAGAGGATATACACTAAAAATAGTATTGGGTAGATTGTTGGTGAGAGACAGTAACCGATTGTAGTTAATGTTTCTTAAGATTTTTAATTTAATATAATTTATTTTTTTATCATTTTATTTCTATTTTTGTAATTATAAGAGATATATTATTCAAATATTCCTCATATGTGTGGGAGTAAGGCTAAGACTGATGGTGTGTACAAGGCCTCATATGTGCATGTTTGGATGAGACAACTTAGTAATTGGTGGTTGAAAAGTGGTATTTAGAAAGACATGGTGATTGAAATTGGTTTACAATCGACACTGATTAGTTACTATGGAACTGATGTGATGTCATAATTTAGCACCAAATGTAGTGTGTATGAGGTCATCTTCCTTAACTTGTGTTTTGAAGTCCGAGAAATTCTGTATATTTTTTTAAATTATATGGAATTATTTTGAGACCACGAAATCTAACTATGTGCGATTCCAAGGGTGGCAGTGCTCGGAATAATCCATCGATGTTTGGTTGAGTTTTAATTATCAAGTGTATGCAGTTTTCCTGAAAAAGTGGAATAAACCGTAAATGGTAACTCAGATCAGAAATCTGATAGCACCGTTGCGTTCAGGATGGAAGGTTTACCATAGGTGTGACTTTGGTTTAGTCGGTGCAAGCCTCTTGTGAGAGAACCCAAAAATGGAATAACAATAAATAAAATAATTAAATAAATTATTTTATTTTTAAATTTCATATAACTCACAAATGGTAGCTCAGATTGAAAATCCAATACCACAACTATACTCATGAGGGAATTCTTTATTAAAGTGGACACTAACTTTGGACGATGCTGGCCACCAGTGAAAGTTAGTTTTTGGCCGCAAATAAAAAAATTAAGTAACAATTATTTTATTGTAAAATCCATAACATTTAAACAGTAACTAAAATTTGAAATCTGATAGTATTGTTGGGTTATTTGGGGTGTGTTTCACTTAGGCATATCCAATCCTCGACCGATGCAGGTCAAAGGTGACTGTAATAATTTTTATGAATGTTTTTCAAGTACGCTCAATAAATGTGTGAGCGGTATTATATAACTTTTTAATCGGTGCTCGGAATTGAGATCTGAGGGCACCGTTGAACTCAAAACACTGATATTCTCTTAAGAAGACCATCATATTTACCGTAGTACGTCGAGGGTGAGTTTTAGTTTTCATGAATATTGTGTGAGAGTTAAAAGATTAAAAATAAAATAAAGAAAAACTTTTATTTTATTTTCAAAACCTCCCATTTGATATTTAGTTGTGGGGCCCAACCAAACTAAAAACCCCCAATTAAAATTCAAAGGTGGGGACCACCTGAACCTTGAACTCTCCCTTTAATGGGATATAACACTTGGTTTTCCTCCCATTGATGTGACAACTTAATTGGTTTATTTCATAAATTTATTTGGAACTTCACCATTTCGTTGGAGGATTGTTAGAAAAAGGGAGAGCTCTGGAGAACATTGTAGGAGATTCTTTAATGATGAAAATCTACTTCAACGAAGAGCATCCTCCTGAGTCGGAGAACGAGGAAGATTCTTGAGCCCAGATCAGAAACATCATTTGGGAGAAACGAACGTCGACGTCACCATCTCATCGACTTCATATTCTTCCTCATGCCACCTCCAACAGACAATTGAGGTAGGGGTTTTTATATATGTTTGAACTTGTTTTTTTGATTCTTCATATCCTAAATTCACGATGACAATGGCCAAATGAACATGGTCATTGTTCTGCATATAAACCATGCTCCTCATTCTCTTTATTCATTGATCATCTTTCGAGCGTTCTTCAACGCATAATAATAATTAGTGCTGGAAACACGTAGTTTTGAAAAGAACGATATATGGATTTGAATCACTCGATGCAAGGATCAAAAATATGCGATCGTATAATTTTTCAGGCTTAG
Source organism: Viscum album (assembly GCA_963277665.1). Lineage (NCBI taxonomy): Eukaryota > Viridiplantae > Streptophyta > Magnoliopsida > Santalales > Viscaceae > Viscum > Viscum album. The sequence continues at coordinate 433,134,780 of OY728153.1, read as the reverse complement.
AAGAAAGCCACAATGGATCACAAAAGGAAGCGACCAAATATTTATTGGTGCAGGAAATGCAATATTTTGTCGAGTGCGACATATGTACGTGGAGCCCACGACCCGAGGATATCGAATATGAGATCATTTTATTTTTCAAGGTTAGAACGAATATGTGAAAGCCAAAGGAATGAGTGATGTGAAAGAGAAGGGAAGTTTGGCATTGCTGGTGCAGGTGGTGCGCACACAGCAAGCAAGGCCTAGTGGCTTCGGCTAACAACGAGGCAGATTAAGTAGCGGCACGAGTTGGAGGCACGGAGGAGGCATGTCGTGTGCGAGGCGGAGGCGCAGCGGATTCCTGATTCGTGTACATGGGTGAAAAATTGTGGAAGAAGAAAATTATATTGTAGAGAGGTAGGAATAGATATGAAATAAAATTAAAAGAGAAATGAATATAAAAAAGTAGATAGAGGTGCTATTAGGACCCGCGTGCAACAAAATGGGATACCCCTCTTGTGCGTGAATCTCAAATGAGATTGGAGAGAGAAACTATAAATGAAATGGAATAATAATAATATATTATTATTATTATTATTTATAGTTGTTAAAACTCTAATTCATCTGTAACTCATTTGTGAAACCTCTGTTTCACGAATCATCAGGGGCAATGTGACCCTAACTTCAAGATGAAAATTATGAGTCATGTATTGGATGTATTTTTTGAGTTTTTTGATCGGGTACCCGAAACGCTCAAATAATAATAATAATATATTATTATTATATCTTTAACCCTCCATAACTCCTATGTGTGACGTCCAAATGACATACCATATGTGGCGACGTGATCCTGTCATTAAGACGGTCAGTTTATGTCTAATGTTGAATATTAAATTCTGATTCATGGCTCAAGTTCACAATACCCCCCATAATAATAATATAATTTTTGTGGGATCTTGTATTTTACATATATCCCTCATACGATGTCTAAATGAACAACTACCTACGGAACTAGAAACCTTGGATCGAGACTTTCACTATTGGTATACCCTACTTGAGTTCGGATAAAGTTGGGGTATGCTCAAGATGGATCGAACACAAATCCAAAAAGGCCCTCAGGAATAAAAGGCCAATAACATACAGAACTGACATCTGATTGACGCACCGTCTGTGGTGTTGACACCATTTTTACATGGCGGTCCTTTGGGATACCTCTTTGTGGGATTCTTTGGTAGTTGTAGAATCAACCAGTGGATTGAAGAGAAGACCATCTCGGAGACAAGAGAGCTTAGTGCAGGATCCCTTTAGCTGGATGTGACGATGTAATAGGATCCTGGGTGGGTCTAACGACGTACTGTGATGATGTACTAGGATCCCGTGTTGGTCTGAATACATACTGACGATGTAGTACGATCTTGTTTGGGTCTGACGACGTACTGATGATGTACTAGGATCATGTGTGGGTCCGAAAAGATATTGACAATGTACTAGGATCCTTTGTGGGTCTGACGAAGTACTAATGATGTACTAGGATCATGTGTGGTTCGGACAATGTACGGACTATGTACTAGGATTGTATGTCGGTATGAAGACGTACTGATGATGTACTAGGATCATGTGTGGGTCTGATGATGTACTAGGATCCTATGTGGGTCTGGAGAGGTACTAGGATCCTGTGTGGGTCTGACGATGTACTACGATCCTCTGTGGAACTATTTATGATTTAGGATCCTCATGGATCTACATCTTAACAGAGTAAAATGATCCAGTAGTTACATCTAATAATCTCTACTATTGTACCTAAGATATACCTGGTGTGAGTTGAGTCTGTACCTTGTGGTATTATTCCGTCATGGTGATTCAATGGTGGTATTCTTCTATGTGGGATTCGTGTGTGGTACTTACCATTGTTGTATTTCATACATTGTAGAACAGTTGAGTTCTGGGCTATTCAGTTGGAATATGTGTTTCCTCATGATTGAGATTGGTATACATGATAACTTAGGTATATGTCTGGGCATATACCTATGTAGGGTTGTTAGTTGAGTTCATGATTTTTGGTTTATCCTTTGTGGATTTTGTGAGTCTTTGAGAGTCTCGGGGTCCCTAATTAGTATCGTTATACTCACCCTTACACGGGCTATACCCTCACCTTGTTTTGTTGGTTTCATAAGACAGACATTGCTGACTGAGGACGACGGTACTAGGACTGGAGGTATCTCGGAGGTGGACCCTAGATGAGGTGCACCTCATAGAAGACTATTTGAGTGATGTACCAACCCTTCAGGTAGGATCCTTGGATGGTGTTCACAGGATTTGTCCAGTTTACTTTTACCTTCTAGTTTCTTGTACTTTCTAGTTGGGCCTGTATTCTGGCCCCTTTTACTTACTCTACTCACTCTATTTACTATTCATTTTACCTTGTGTTCGTATCCTATTGTGTGCTTGGTTGTGTGTATATAAGTCATAAATGAAATGAATTATTGGTTTTAGTGAAATACGTATTCAGTGCTAGTCACTAGCCCCTGACCTATGGAAGGCGGCCTTATAGTAGTCGTAGCATGGGCCCCGGGGGACGGGTCATGAAAAATTGGTATCAGAGGAGTCAGTAATACCATAGAACATAAGACTCTGATATTTTTAACAGTGACATTATTAAGTATAGGGAGTGTGGTTATCAGTTTAGGGAATCCATTTTTTGTGCGGCCACTGACGTATCCATACACTATGACCCTGACATATGATTTCTCACTCAGTGCACGAAAACGTTGATTGTGTGTGTGTTTTGAAAATTTTTCTTGTCTTTTATTTGAGTCATCTCACTAGGGGTAACTAAATAGAAATGGAGTACCTGTTCCTTATCATGATGTATCTACATAGACCACCAACTAGGATTCCTGAGAGAGTACATGATGAAGGCCCACCGAGTGACGAGGCTTCGGTGTAGGGTCATCTTACTATGTTGGCACCATTGGGTGGTGCACCATCAGCACCACGACTCATTGGGCAGAAGATTCTCCAAGACGCACCGGAAGATGGTGCACGCCGACTGAGCATATTTCATGACGTCCAACACCAGAGGCCTCAGAGGTTTCAAGTAGAGGAAGATTCTGACGAAGTTGAGGGCTGGATGGAGGTGGTTGCTAATTTCTTCGCCTAGTTGAGACACTGTTAGAGAAGATGGTGATCTTAGCTACTAGAATTTTTCAGTGAGTAACCATGAGGATGGTCCATGTAGTTATGTGGCTTTGGTATGTGGACCATAGCCTGAGATAGTACCTTTGGGCAGTGTGTCATCTATATCACTTCCCGTTGGTCAGCAGTTACAACCGGTGGTACCGATAGAGGAAACATATAGGATTAGTGCCTTACATGTGATTCAGCATCAGATACCCATCAGGTTCTGAGGCTAGCTCGACACACAGGTGGCTGAGGACTATCTTGGGGAGGTGGCTGAGAGTTCTCTAGAGATTATATAGCTTTGGCAGGATGACATATCGATAGCTGAGTATTCATCATGGCATACCATTCATTCCTTGTACTCGATGAATACGATTCGATCAGTTCTTCAGAACTTGGACCTCTGAGAGAGGTGTCTTTAGGGACATCCAAGCTAGAAATGTTCTTCTATACATTCCTACTTATGTTAGGTTGCCAGAGAGAACCTTTGTGGTTTAATATTCTTGGGAAGAGCGGATGTATCCAGTGAATGTTAGTAGTGGGAAAGTTCGACACCTGCGCCAGTCTTAGAGACTTGGGAATTAAAATGTTTTAGGAAGAGGATATGATAGGGACAGATAAATCTGCATGGTTGTAGACCTGGAAACAAAGCTAGGAGAGCAGCATGAGGTGGTTTACACATCGACATGTTACAAACCACCCCCTATGTGGTCCCCACCAGGCTCAAGGAGTTGGAGGACATGTTAAGGGAGTATATGCATGTAGTCAAGGAGTGAGGGACGATTCGAGGTACGGTCTGTGTCTACTACTAGTGGTCGTATCAACATACATCGACACCAATCATTCCTTCCTTTTGAAGGTTCTGGGCACAGTAGAGGTTCATGGGTGGATGTGCCCACTTTTATTTTTTCATTAGAAATGATCAATCTGGGATCAAGACCATGATAAATGCCAGTCTCCATGGATCGAATCATAGAAATAGAAAAAGAAGAAGGATGGTCCCAGAACCACAATTGAAGAATGTCAATGGTTGATTATAATTAATTCAATTAATTGACACGAAGTAAATTTTTGGGTGTTCTTTCATCGTTGATATTCTTGATCACGTTCCGATGTGATTCATCGTTGCGTCGTAGAATCCAAGTGTAGACTTCCTCTAGTAGAGATCCACACATGCACCACATATGTATGTACGTCGCCAAATTTTAATTCGGGTGCTAGAATGGAGAAACATTTTCTTGCGTTGTCTTCCATAGATTGTTTTGATTTGATGTAGGAGGATCTCTCTTGGTATTTAGAGCGTTCTTGTAGGAAGGAGTTCTCTCAAACATGAGGGAATTCTACAATATTGTTGTGCACAATGATTGGGGAAATGTTTTGGGGTTGTGAAAATATTTATAATCAGGTTTTAGGTTATAAGGTTATGAAAATAAATAAACATGTTACGTATTTTATTTATTTCATTAACTCTTATTGAAACCCCCCATGTCAAATAATTAATTCCTTGACAAATGCCCTTACTGATTTTAATAAATATCATTTAATAAAACAATATTATATCCTCAAAATCCCTACTAGAAAAACTTCACGGTGTGTAATAATTAATTGAAGGTGTGTACTTGTTTTTCATAAAACTACATGGAGTGTATTCATTAATACAGAACATGTAATTTTTTTCATTTCCATTCCAAAATGAAATATAAAAAGCGTGTAATAATTAATACATGGCATGTACTTGTTTTCAAAATAAAAACTACACGGCGGGTAATCATTAATACCCGACGTGTACTTGTTTTCATTTTATTCTTCCTCCAACCTTAAAACGATTTAGGATTCCTTGAATAATTATTAAAACACGTACGGGAATAATCATTATTCTACTTGAGATACTTGAATACACATAGTTTGTGATTGTCTAGGCCTCTTTATCATTGGAATTAAGCGGGCTTGCCTAATGTCCAAGATTACTATCTAGAAATTGGTTGATGCGCCAGAGAGAAAGAAGTTGACGACGCATTGATGTTTCACCACATATGAATGTTTACCGTGTAATTTAATTCCTTGATCTCAGTATCTCATCAATAAGGTTTCATGGTAGTTTCATTAACCTATATGATTCATCTTTCATTCTTTGACTACTTGAAATAAACCCATCATTACACCATGGCCATGGAATTTCAGTTGAGGTTCTATTTCAATCAAAGGGTCGAGATATCAACTTCCATAAATGGAAGGGACAAATCCTTCCTCTAATTATCCATTAACAACATGTAATTCATGATGCACCCAACGTACTATACTTCCAACCAACTGTCATTGTGACAGTTTTCATCAGAAATCTATGTGTGTGAGTCATGACATGACTTAATGATAATATTCCAGTCCAAGGACCATTACACACACTCACAGATAGTAATATCTGATGACACCAAGACATGAGGAATTACTACTGGTGGGTCTGTTCTCATAATCTCTCATCTTGGAGATTACGAAGTGCAAACTCCATGAGAGAGAGTCTCGTCTTCCTATGAGTAATCGCACATGACAGTCTATATACTACGTGTCCTATCATAGAATGTCATCCAATTGTAGAACATTATTTTAGAATATTGTTATATCATTTCGAGATTCTAAACATAGAGGGGATCTTCCATGACCTTATTAAAGCAACAAATATTCTAAGACATTATTATATTGTAGTCATGCAGAATAATGAACAATATATAATAAGTGTACATTCATTTAATCAAAGCACAAATAGTTGGTTCTCAGGACACCAACTCAAACAAACTCCCACTTTGACTAGATTTAATTCCCTATGACTTTTATTCCACTAGACCTCACATGATTATCATATTTCTATTGAGTCAAGGATTTAGTCAAGGATTCCGCCACATTGTCTTTTGTGGAAATACTGCTCAATGCAACTTCACCTCTTGGAGAAAATCACTAAAGAGACGATGCTTCCGAAGTATGTGCTTTTCCAACTGATGTGACCTTGGCTCTTTTTCAAGTGCCCCCGCTGGAGTGTTATCACAATAGAGTGTGATAGGATCTTTACTGCTAGGTTATACATCCAACTCTTGGACGAAGCTTCGCATCAATATTACTTAATTATTTGCCTCATAAGATGTGATATACCCAGACTCCGCAATAGAATCTATCACCACACATTGTTTTGAGCTCTTCTAACTCACTACACCACCATTCAAACTGAATATGTATCTAGTCTACAACTTCATGTCATCTTGATCAGTTTAGAAACTAGAATCTACATGTCCTCAAATGACTAGTTCCTAATATCCCCCATAAACCATGAACATCTCCTTAGTACGCCTCAGATACTTAAGGATAGTCTTTACTTCCATCCAATGGCGGTATCCTGGATCATCTTGATATCTTCCTGCCACACTTAATGCATAAGAAACATCTCGCCTAATACATAGCATATAATACATGACTGACCCAATAACATATGCTTAAGGGATCCTTTCCAATTTATTTCGTTCCTCATGTGTCTAAGGACACATTTTTTTGTAAAGATTAATTCCATGTGACACTAGCAACAATCCCCTCTTGGACTGTTCCTTACTGAATCTCTTCAGTATGTTTTCAATGTATGTACTTTGACTCATGCCTAGATTTCTGTTGGATTTGTGACGATGTATCTGGATCCCATGAATATATGTTGCCTCTCCGAAGTATTTTATAGAGAAGCATTTAACCAACCATTCCTTAACTGACTGTAAGACAGGTACTTCATTTTCAATTAATAATATGTCATCAACATATACTATTATGAAAATGACTGCACTTCTACAAATTCTTTTGTAGACACAAGGCTCACATTCATTTTTAACAAACAAAAATTTTGTTACAGCTTAATAAAAATGAATGTTCAATGATATTGATACATTCATTAATCCATAAATGGATTTATGCAACTTGCATACGATGTTGTCATCCATTGGAGTCACAAACCCTTCAGGTTGTGCCTTGTATACATCTTCCTAGAGGTTCCCATTAAGGCATGTTGTTTTGATATCCATTTTCCAAATTTCATGGTCATGGTAATCAGAAATGGCCAATAGGATTCTGATGAATTTCAGCATCGCTACCCGTGAAAAGGTTTCATCATAGCTAATTCCTTGATGTTGTCTAAACCCTTTTCCAACTAGTCAGGCCTTATAGGTGCTGACTTGTTCCTCTATGTCCAGTTTCATCTTGAATATCGACTTATTACCAATAGGATTTACATAAACTAGAGGATCTACCAAAATATTGAATTGGTTTTGGTACATGGAATCCATTTCAGAATTAATTTCTTCTTGCACTTTGCAACGTATGTGCCTTTAACATTTTCTTATAGGTAATAGTATCATCACTGTCAACCCATAATGAGTCACCATCATCGGTGACAAGAAAACCATATCATTCTGGTTCACTCACCTCCCTTGTTCTCCTATGTTGATCTTGTGTCTCTAGAACATCTTTTTCTTCCACTGGGCATTTTGGAATCTGTTCTTGACCAAATCTTATGTATCATGAGCCTTGACTTCATCGAATTCTATCTCGCTCCCAATATCTCTTTTGGAGATGTTCTCCCTCTAAAGGAATATGGCGTGTCTTTCCCCTATAACCATTTTATCTAAGTGGTTGTATATGGAATATCACCTTGTTTCTTGGGATATCCTAAAATGATACACTTTGTTCCTCGGGGTGAATGTTTGTTACCTGAAGAGGTCTTAACAAATCCTCTACTACCCCACACATGTAAATTCAATAACATGTCTTTGTTTCCACTCCATAACTCGTATAGAATACCGTTTATCGGCCTTTTTGGTAGTTGGTTTATTATGTGTGCTGCTGTTTGTAATGCATATCCCCAAAAGGATAATGGAAGACTCGCATGACTCATCATTGATCTCACCATGTCCAACATGGTGCAGTTCCTCCTTTCACATACACCATTTCACTGAGGTGTGTAAGGATGAGTGAGTTGAGATAGAATCCCAAACTCTTGTATGAAATCAATGATGTCTTGATTATGATATTCTCCTCCTCTGTCTGTGGAGAGTTTCTTAATCTTCTTAAAACGCTGGTTCTCAACTTCATTCTTGTATTCTTTGAACCGATCAAAAGAATCTAACTTATACCTCATTAAGTAAATATATCCATATCTACTAAAATCATCATTAAATGTTATGAAGTACAAGATACCACACCTTTCTTAGACTGAAAATGGTCCACACAAATCTGTGTGTACTAATTCTAGAATTTCATTAGACCTTTCACCTTTCCCACTAAATAATGCTTTGGTCATTTTCCCTTGTAGACATGCATTAAATACACCAAGTGGTTTTATTTCAAAAGAATCTAAATACCCATCTTGATGTAATTTTGTCAAAGTTTCATCATTTACATGACCAAGCCGGTGATGACAAAGTTGGGTGTGGTATGAGTCATGTGATTTAACTTTATCATTGATTTCCATTACTTGGTTTGTGTAGTATAACACATAAATGTCGTTATAAAAATGTGCCCTACCAAAACAAATTCAATCTTTTTAAAAGTAGCTAAATTCATTTCCAAACATTAAGATGAATCCATAAGTATCTAATATGGATACTGAAATAATTTTTTTAGTTACAGAGGGTAAATAATAACATCCTTTAAATAAAAATACCATCCCATTAGGCAATATGAGGTGGTAGTCTCTAACAGATACAACAGTGAGTCATGCTCTGTTGGCTGCTTGTAAATCCACCTCACCTTGGTCAATATTACTAAATCTACTTGGTTTTTGTATTTGGATACAGATGTGGGCACCACAACTAGTAACTAATACCCAATTAGTAGAAACAAATAGATTTCATTTGATATCATACTCACCTGAAGCTTCCCCTTACTTCCTTGCTGGGTGTATTTTTTCTTCCAGTGGCCCTTCATGCCACATGTGAAACAAATAGCCTCCGGTTCTCTTGCCTCCCCATTGATATTCCTTTTCTTGGATGTCCTTGCAGAATCTTTGGGCTTAAATTTCTTCACCTTCCCATTCCTTTTTATTCGCCATAAGGACAAAAGGATTTTCATGATTCATATCATTTTCCACTTGGAGAATGAGGATAAAAAGATCATATAGGGAATTATCAAAGTTGTTCATGTTGAAATTTACAACATAGTTAGAGAAGCTCTAGTGGAGTGATGGAAATAATGAGATTGGTACACAGTTCTTCAGGGAGTTTAAACCCTAGGACCTCCAAGCGCTCAATGTAGCCAATGAGCTTGACTACATGAGTCCCAGCTGGGGCACCCTCTCCAAGCTTTCTCAGAAATAGAACCTTTGAGATCCCAAACCTTCCATGTATTGTTCTCTCCTAGTATAGACCACGGAGGTGCTCGAGTATGTTATAGTCATGCATGTCTTCGTGAGACTTCAGGATCTCACTAGACATTGATGATAACATCAAACATTGAACGACGAGTACATCATTCAAATGTTGATCATTGACCAGAAAATCATCATCACTCACCCCTTGGGCAGGAAAATCAGGAAGTGAGGACTCCAGCACGTAAAACTTTCGGTCATGGTGTAGGATAACCTGAAGGAACCTAAAACATTCCTAAAAGTTATTGCCGATGAAGGTATTATCTTTATCCAGAACTGATCGCAGATAAAATATGGTTGACGATTTTGTCATATTGATTCTAAAAAATAAATGTTCATATTTATTAGTACGTTTTGATTAAATTTTGTGAAAAATAATAAATTAATTTATTAATTCTCCCACTATTTAATAATGTCCCAATGGACCTCACCATTGAAAATGGAATGTCTAGTTTCCATGACATTCTTGTGGCAAGGATCCATATAACCCTTCGCAGAACCCCAACAAGGGTTAGTCATGCTATTTGAAGGTATTTAGGTAGGCAAGACTTTGCCAACTATGAGCTTACAGTTCCTTGATCAGTTGAGTGGACTCCCCAATCATGAAATCCTAACATAGATTTTCTCAACACTTGCCTCCATTTTACAACAAGTCTAGAAAGGTCTACTCTTATTGAGGTAAAATTATTAAGTCAACTCAAAACATTCATAATATGTTCCTTATAAAAGTAAGGGTCCCAACAAGGGTTGTTCAAACAAATAGTTTTATTGAGTTTTGACCTTAATCAAGTAATGGAAGGCTTGGTCTGAATTAATATTGTATTTGAGGGATTTTATTCTTCTTGCGTAGTTTTTCAGTATCACATTCTTGTTAATGTTAAGAGATTATTGTTTAAGTGATTAAACAGGTTTCGATAATGTTTACGCATAGTCTGGTTTTTATTTTATTCCATCTTTTCATGCATGTTTATTTCATTAATTATATGATCGCATCAACACATACATAATAAATAAACCATGTAATCAGACAGAAATAAAATAAGATGGCATGATCTTGAGCTTCTATTGGCTAGATTATCTATAGGTTTTGATAAGATAACCCTGACCTAGGGAAAAACACCTTGAAACTGATGTTTCATGTTTTTCAGCACCAACCTGTCCACCTTTTTGTCTTCTTGGGTTGGTTTCACCTCAGGTTTAGGTTTTGAACCATATCCTCTAACGTGGGAGATCCTCCATTACGTGGGGATTACATTAAAGAAACCAGGGGCATGCAGGCCCTACATATTATTGGAAGAAGTCTCGCAGGCCAACGAATATAAATTAAATAATTTTAAATGAAACCATACTCACAAAAATGTTATTTGGTCAAGCTCATGATAATCCATATAAATTAACGACATTTACGAAAATTTAAAATTAAAATTATTTTAATCTCTCTTTCATTTAAGATAAGCCGCGCTTGAATTCAATTAATTATGATCTAACCATTAATCATTTATTTATCTTAAATTCCATTCTGAATTTCCTTGAGATTCTTCTAAAACATATTCCTTGAAATGGTCTTTGTAATTTATAGGAAACTGGGTGAAATTCCATTTCTTGAAAGTACACGTCGTGTAGGATATATTACACAGCATGTATTTTTTACCATTTATTAAAAGTACATGCATGGGTCTTTGGTGTGTTTTCTGTACATTAGAAATTTTAGAGTACATGGCATGTTGATTAATCTAACATGGCATGTAATTCCTTGTTATGCAGTTACCGACCTAGCAATCCCCTGTATGTGGTACATGGCTTCTCCTTGTACACGGTTTCACCTCTGCCAGATCGGACTACACTGTGTGTTGATTCCACATACACGACGTGTATTTCCAGTTTCAACGTACGATTAAATTCTGGACAACACGGTGTGAAAAATACATAGGCATGCTCAATTCACAGGGCATGGTTTGGCGGACCAGTACTAGTTTGTTGAACCAAAGTACACGACATATAGATTTCACTACACGCCATGAATTCATGTGTTGTACAGACAGAAAGAGCGGCTCCTTCATAAGCGTTCCTCATTTTTATTTTAATCAAAATTATAATTACAAGTATTTTCTATGATTTCAATTGAGAAATGAATGAGGAAGAATATATCTCATTCATTATGTATTATAAATGATTTATATTGAATTGAATCAAATATAAATTCATAAATTATCAACAGAAATTAAATAAATATAATCACCGATATAACCTCACTCTGATACCATTTGATGGTTCTGGGTACATCGGATGCTCATGGGTGGATATGCCCATTTGTATTTTTGTCATTATAAATGATCAAATCAAGATCAATACGATGATAAACTGTAGTCTCCATAGATCGAATCACAGAAATAGAAAAGGAAAAAAGGATAGTCCCAAAACCAAAAATGAGGACAATCACAGGTTGATTATAATTAATTTATTTAATATATAAGAATTGCCTTTTTTGTTTTTATTTCTGTGTTGATATTCTGGATCACGTTCTGATGTGATTCGTCGTTGTGTCGCAGAATCCATGTGTAGACTTCTTCTAGCTGTGATCCACACGTGCACCACGTATCTCTGAACGTCGCCAAAGGAATCTCCGGGTGCTAGCATGGAGAAACCTTTGCTTGCGTTGTCCACCTTAGATCATTTTAATCCAATGTAGGAGGATCTCTCTCTATATTGAGAGCATTATTGGATGAAGGATTTCTCTCTTCCTTGAGATAATTCTCAAGAATTGTTGTGCACAACGATTGGGGAAATGTGTTGTTGTTGTGATGATATTTATAATCAGGTTTGAGGTTATAGAGTTATGGCAATAAATAAATGTGTTACGCATTTTATTTATTTCATTAACTCTTATTGAAAACCCCCATGTCGAATAATTAATTCGTTGACATGCACCCACGCTTATTATAATAAATATCATTTAATAAAAAATATAATATTTTCAAAATCTCAACTGGAAAAACTACATGGCATGTAATAATTAATACACGGCATGTACTTGTTTTTCATAAAACTATACGGCATGTAATCATTAATACATGGTGTGTACTTGTTTCTTTATTTACTTTTCAAAATGTAATTTTCACGGTGTGTAATCATTAATACGCAGTGTGTACTTGTTTTCAAAATCAAAACTATAGGGTGTGTAATCATTAATACACGAAGTGTACTTGTTTTTATTTTTTTCTTCCTACAACATTAAAATTATTTAGGATTACTTGAATAATTATTAAATCATGTATTGAAATAATCTTTATTATACTTTAGATACTTGAATAAACATAGTGTGTAACCCTCTAGGCCTCTTTCTCATTGGCATTAAGTGGGATTACCTAATATCCAAGATTACTATCTAGCAACGGGTCAAGGAATCCAAGAGAAAGATGTTTACACTGCATTGACATGTCACCTCATACGAATTCTTACCATGTAATTTAATCCCTTTGTCTCAATATCTCATCAAGAAGGTTTAATGGTTGTGGCATAAACCTATATACTTTATCTGTCATTCTTTTACTGCCTGAAATAAACCCATCATTACACCATGGGCATGGAATTTCATGTGACAGTTCTATTTCAATGAAAGGGTCAAGATATCAACTTCCATAAATGGAAGGAACAAAACCTTCCTCGACTTATCCATTAACAACATGTCATTTGTGACACACCCAACATACCCTGCTTCCTGCCAACTGTCTCCATGACAATTTTGTTAATCAAATCTCAGTGCATGAGTCATGACATGCGTTAATGATAATCTTCCATTCTAAGGGCCATTACACACGCTCATAGATAGAAATTTATGATGACACAATGACATGAAAAATTACTACGCACTGGTATGTTCTCACAATCTCACACCTTAGAGATTACTAAGTGAGAACTCCATGACTGAGAATCTCGTCTCTTTATGAGTAGTCGCACATGACGAACTGTACACTATGAGTCCTATCATAGTATGTCATATAACCATAGAAAATTATTTAATAATATTGTTTCTAGAATTTCAAGGTTCTCATAATAGAAGGGATCCTCAATGACCTTATTAATGTGACAAATTTTCCAGGACATTATTATATTATAGTCATGCAGAATAATGAACAATATATAATAAGTGTACATTCATGTAATCAAAGTACAATCATTTGGTTCTCAAGACACCAACTCTACCACCTTTCATGAATCTTTTCCAAGACCTAGAGTTTCCTAGAAAACCATTGACTTGACCCTAAAGTCTATAGAAACCTCTAAGAGTAGACTCAATAATCACAGTTACACTGATGGTGTGATCTAACCCTAAGGTGAGAGTTTTTGTTGGAACCTCTTGGTGGAAGAGTTGATGCCTTACGACGTTTGTTTGGGTATGGACTGGACATCAATAGTTCATACTGAGATTGATTGTATTAGGAAAAAATTTTGTGGTTTATCTACAATGTTGGAATGGGGGTTCCCTTGGTCAGTGAAAAAGGAAACCCAGGATAAACAGGATAAACTATTGCAAAGGAGGGTGCGGCTAATCACTCATGATTCGGCCAGCCTTACCCTCTTGGCAGCAGAAGTTTTGAGTCTAAAGTTCCCAATGGGAGTGGATAGAGTTCCTCCCGGACTATGACTTTATGATAGTCTATAATCTGGGGAAGGGGAACATGGTAGCAGATGCACTCAGTAGGAGGTGTGGCCTACAGCTACTGCGTGAGGAATCATAGTAACTAGTCACGCTGCAGATATCCTTCATGGATAGAGATGAAGATGCTTACCTTCAGTCTATGACTTTCCCTCCCCCACTCCATCAGCAAGTCGGGGAGGTGCAACTTTGTGGAATTGAATGTGAGGCTTGACGTGATTAGATATCCTCAGGGTAGGCACCTGATCGGTTTTATGAATGTGGGGAGCATGTCGTCCCCTTCAGATGACGTACCATGTTACTGGTGGTGCTTTGGTAAGAGGTGTTGAGGGAGTTCCATACGTCCCCTGTGGTGGTATATCATGTTGTGGTTAAGATATACCAGGACCTCAGGCATCAGTACTGGTGGCTAGAGATGAAGAAATCAGTGGTAGAGTATGTATCATGATGTCTCACTTGTCATCAAGTTAATACTATAAATATTTTGAAGAAGTCTTATGCCGAAAAGCTACGGAAAACCTTGGAGTTCTAGCAAGGGAACCAAGTATTCTTGGGAGTCTATCCTTGACAAGGACTGTGAAGATTTGTCTGAGGCGTCATGTTATCACAGAGGTTTATCTGTCCATTTCAGATACTTCGGAGTACAGGCGAGGTATCATACCGCTTGAATCATCCACCATAATTGGAGAGGGTGGATGACCACTTCCATGTATCCCAGCTGAGGAGATACATGCATGACCCATCTCACATCATCGTCCACGTCGAGCTAGAATCCGACGATGGGGGGTCATTTACAGAGGTTCCGGTGGAGATTGAGGATCGACAGGGGCAGTTCTTTTGTGGGAGGTCGATACCTCTGGTTCACGTACGCTTGTAGCACGGGAACCTCTAGGAGAGCACACGGGAGCAGAAGGCTGAGATTCATGCTCAGTACTGTCTTTTGGTTTTTTTCCTTTGTTTTGGCTTTTGAGGATGTAAATCCCTATGTTGTGGATAATTTAATGTCACAGAAATTCTATATAATATTTTTTAAAATTATATAGAATTATTTTGAGACTGCGAAATTTGACGATGTGTGATTACGAGGCCCAGAAATCCTTGAATGATCCGTCGAAGTTTAGTTTAGTTTTAATTACCAAGCTTAAGCATTGTTCCTAAAAAAGTTGAATAAATCATAAATAGTAACTTGAATCTAGAATCAGAGGGTACCATTGTGTTTAGGATGGTTGGTTTACCCTAGGTGCGACTTAATTTTTGTCGGCGCGGGCCTCCTGTGAGAAAACCCAAAATGGTATCACCGTAAATAAAATAATTAAATAAATTATTTTATTTTTAAAATTTTTATAATTCAAAAAAGGTAGCTCAGATTGAAAATCTGAGACCACGCCTATACTCCTGAGGGCATTCTTCATTTATGAAGATTCTAACTTTGGCTGGAATAGGCCACCAGTGAAAGCTAGTTTTTGGCCATAAATAAAATATTAAGTAACAATTATTTTATTTTATAATCCACAACTTTTAAATGGTTACTCAGATTTAAAATAAGAGAGTACTATTGGATTCTTTGGGGAATGTTTCATTTTGGTAGAGGTTAACCTCGACCGTCACGAGTCACGGGTGACTGTTATAATTTTTCCTAACTTTTTTTGGGTACGTTCAGTAAATGCGCGAGCAGGGTTATATTACTTTTGAACTAGTGATCAGAATTGAAATCTGAGGGCATTGTTGAACATGTAGCTCCGATATTCACTTAAGAAGGCCTTCGCCTTGACCGTAATAGGTCGAGGGTGAATGTTAGTGTTCATGAATTTCGTGGGAGAGTTAAATAATTAAAATTAAAATAAAGAAAAACTTTAATTTTATTTTTAAAACCTCCCTTTTTATGTTTAGTGGTGGGGACCAACCAAACTAAAAACCCCCAATTTAAATTTAAAGGTGGGGACCACCCTACCCATGAACTCCTCCTTTAATACGAGATAACTCTTGGTTTTCCTCCCATTGTTGTGCCAACTCAATTAGTTTATTTAATAAATTTATTTGGAATTTCAAAATTTTGTTGGAGAATTGTTGGAAAAAGGGAGAGCTATAAGAAACTAGGAAGGGGATTCTTCAACATAGAACATCCACTACAATGAAGAGAATCCTCCAGAATCGGAGAATGAGGAAGATTCTTGAGCCCGGATCGGAAATATCTTGTCGGAGCAACAAACTCCAACATCACCATCTCATCGACTTCATCTTCTTCATCGTTCCACCTCAAATGGACAATCAAGGTGGGGGTTTTATATATGATTGAATTTTATTATTGATTCTTCCTGTTCTAAATTAATTATGATGATGGCCAAACAAACAAGGCCATTGCCTCGAAAATAAACCATGATCTTCTTTCTTTTTATTCTTCACGCGTTATTCGTGCCGTCTTCAATGCCCAATATTCATTGGCACTGGAAACAAGGAGTTTTGCTGAGCGTGATATATGTACGTGAATCCCTCAACGCAATGATCGAAAATATGAAATCGTTTAATTTTTTGGGCTTGGAGCGAAGCCGCAATGGATTGCAGAAGGAGGCAGCCAAATGTTTATTTGTGCTGGAGATGAAATATTCTATTGAGCATGACATATGGATGTGGAGCACTTGACCCGAGGATCGTGAATATGTGATCATATTATTTTTAGGGGGTATAACTAAGATGATACAACCCACGTAAGGAGTGAAATGGTGGAGTAGAGTGGTCCGGCATGGCTGGTTTAGGCGGTGCACGCATAGTAAGCGGGGCCAAGTGGCTCCGGCCGACGACAAGGCAGAATAGGCGGCGGCGCGAGTAGGTGGTGCAGCGGAGGCAGGCCGTGTGTGAGGCGGAGGCACAACGAATTCCAGGTTCATGCATAGGTGTGAAAAATTGTGGATGAAGAAAAGTAGATTGGAGAGAGAAAGGAATAGATAAGAAATAAAATTTAAAGAAAAATGAAAAAAATTGATAGGGGCGCTATTGGGACCCCTGTGCACCAAAATGGGATACCCCTCTTGTGCGTGAATCTCAAATGATATTGGGGACAGAAACATTCAATGAAATAAAATAATAATAATATATTATTATTATTATTATTTATGGTTGTTAAAACACTACATCGTCCGTAACTTATCCGTGTGACCTCAATTTCATGAACCGTCAGCGACAGTGAAACCCTGACTTCGAGAAGAAAATTATGAGCCCAATATTGGATGTCTTTTCCAGGTTTTTGGATCGGGTACCTGAAAGGATCAAATAATAATAATAAAGTATTATTATTAAATCATCAACCCTCCATAACTCATGTGTGTGACATCCGATTGACTTACCGTCTATGGAGACGTGGTCCTATCATTAAGATGGTCGATTTAATTCTAATGTTGAATATTAAATTCTAGTTCATGGATCGGGTTCTCGAAACACCCAATATTATTATTATTTTTATTACATGATCTTGTATTCAACATATCTCCCTCATACAGTGTCGAAATGACAAACCGTCTGTGGCACCAGATACCTTGGATCGAGACAGTCCATTTGGGATTCCCCACATGAGTTTGGATAATGTTGGGGTACGTCTGGGTTGGATCGATCACAAATCCAACCGGGCCCTCGGGTCTAAAAAGACAATAACATACAGACCGGATGTCCAATTGACGCATTGCATGTTGCTTTGAGACCCAATTTACATGGTAGTCATTTGGGATAAATCTTCATGAGACTTCGTGAAGATGGATAATAGACCAGTGGCATGAGGAGAAAACCCTTCTAGAGACAATTTATCTTAGTGTGGGAACCTTGTAGCTAGCTGTGACAATGTACAAGGATCATGTGTGGGTCTCACAACGTATTGTGACGATGTACTAGGATCTTGTGTGGGTCTGAATGTGTACTGTTGATGTACTATGAGCTTGTGTGGGTAAGATAAGGAACTGATGATGTACTAGGATCATGTGTGGGTTTGATGATGTACTGATGATTTACTATGATCCTATGTGAGTCTGACGACATATTGACGATGTACTGGGATCTTGGGTGGTTATGACGACGTACTGACGGTGTAGTAGGATCATGTGTGGGTCTAACGATGTACTAGCACTGTACTAGGATCTTATGTGGGTCTTACGATGTACTGATGATGTACAAGGATCTTATGTGGGTCTGACAATGTGCTAGGATCTTGTGTGGGTCTTGTGTTGTACTTGGATCCTGTGTGGGTCTGATGATGTACTAGGATCCTG
Organism: Viscum album; assembly: GCA_963277665.1. NCBI lineage: Eukaryota > Viridiplantae > Streptophyta > Magnoliopsida > Santalales > Viscaceae > Viscum > Viscum album. Next base: position 433,116,326 of record OY728153.1, on the reverse strand, counting down.
TGTGGGTTTGACGAGGTACTAGCATCCTGTTTGGGTCTGACGATATACTAAAATCTTCTATGGGTACGATGATGATTTAGGATCCTTCATGGGTCTGCCTATTAATAAATTAAGATTATTTAGTAGTTACATCTAATCATCTCTATTACTCTACCTACGATAGACCTGGTGTGAGATGATTCTGTACCTTGTGGTATTTTTCCTTCGTGTTGATTCCATAGTGGTATTCTTCTATGTGGTGTACCTGTGTGGTACTTACCATTGTGGTAATTCTTCCATTGTGGAACATCTGAGCTTTGGGCTATTGAAATGGACTCTGTGTTTCCTCATGATTGATATCGGTATACTTGATAATTTGGTATATGTATGGGGATATACCTAAGTAGGATTGTCAGTTTATTTTATGATTTTGGATTTTTACTTTTTAGATTTGTTGAGACCTTGAGGGTCTCTGGGTCCCTACTAAGTATAGTAATACTCACTCCTACAAGGGATATTCCTGCACATTGTTGTGTTGGTTGCAGATGACGGACAATGCTAATTAAGGATTAGGGTACCGGGATTGGAGGTAGCTCGAAGGTGGACCCTAGACGAGCCGTACGACAGAGAAGAATGTTTGAGAGCTGTACCCACCCTTCAGGTAGGATCCTTGGCGGGTGTTAACATGAGTTGTCCAGTTTACTTATACCTTCCATTTTCATGTACTTTCCAGTTGGGCTTGTATTCTGTCCCCTTTTACTTACTCACTCTATTTACTATTCCGTTTACCTTGTGTTCATATCTAGCTATGTGCTTGGTTTTCTGTTTACAAGTCATAAAGGAAATTCCTTCTTGGGTTTAGGGAAATACGCCTTCGGTGATAGTCGCCAGCACCTATCATATGGAAGGTGGGCTTGGGGTAGCAACGACATTGGCCCCGAGGGACGGATCGTGACATGTGTAGAGTATGATGCAAATCTATGAGTTCAGGATGAGACTACTCAGAGATTAATTAGAGAGCATCAAGAGTAGCGACAATATCAGGAGCATCAACAACATGGTCAGTTGACGGAGTATATGTGGTGACATACAAATGGTTTAGGTATGGAGTTCAATCCATCTAATATAGTTAATTCTCCACACTATTAGTGGCACTATTATTTTGTTCTTTATTGGGAAATTTTATTATATTATAAATGATTAAAATTTTTAGTAAATTTTAGTAATGGATTTGAATTTTTTTAGTGATATTTATTGTTAGAATAGGTTAGGAAAATCCCTTTATTATGAAAACTAGAATCCCTTTTAAGATGGATCATGATCGAACCCATTACATGACTAAATCCCCAAACCAATATGCCCTAAAAAAGACAAGAAAATTGTAAATTGCAGTAAATCCAATCATCTTGAAGACAAATCCATATAGTCTAAAAGACTAAGGTAGAGAGACATAGAATTAGAATTGGATTGAAATCCCCCAAGGTATCCATATAGTCATTCAACAATTAAATGAGACACCCAAACCATAGCATCCATTGGGAACTACTTGGAAGATAATCAGGGTAGATGGATCTACTAATAATGGAAACAACCTATCTGAAAAATCACCATCCCCAATAAGAGCAGGTTCTTCTTCTCAGGACATCGACCCATTCTTTGAGTATGTTTTGACCCTCGTTTTTATCCCTCACCATCATACCATTGATTGAGACTTGCCTTCAGCAACCATGATAATCAAAGGACATCCTATCAACTTACCCCAATGTTTTCCTACCAACCCCTGACTTCAATAAGTAGTCCAGATCTCACCGTTGACCCCTACAATTATTTTACAATATTTTTCTTAAACAGTTATTTGAAATGAATATATATTCATATTGTTTTGGTTTTTTAGAACAATGTTCCACAAGTAATTTGTGATGTGTATGAATCATCCTCGCCTTAATCTGATGAACGGGGTGACCGAAATGTCTCCACTTCTGTATATATGTCTTTTAACATATTGAAAAACAAGTATTTACAGCAATTAAAAAGTGTTGTTATCATCAGTGCTATTATAAGGTGGATTCATTTATCATCTCTAAAAAAGTTCTAATAAAGGCCCCTTTTATCAACACTGATAAAATGGGTCATTTATCAGTGCACAAAAAGCCTGAAAAATGACCTTTATCGATGCTTTTCTAGTGCTGATAAATGTACAAAAAAAGAATTTTTAAAAAGAATTTTTTTTTCATAAAATGGGAGGGTGGGACCTCCCCACTTTTATCAGTGCTTGATCTCACATTTTTACAATGCTAGTCTAGCATTACCACATCTTTAACAGGTCTAGAAATCCCCCACCCTTTAGTAGTGCTAGGGACCTGCATCACCCACCCGTGTGCACCCTTGACATTATTGGGTTTCAAAATTGAGACATCCCCCTCATAATCTTGCTCCTTTTTCACTCCACTATATCATCTTCTTCTGTATTTTATGATACATCTATATATTTTTATTTATTTATTAATATTTATCTATCCATATATTTATAGATATATATAAATATATATGTACATATTTTTTAATACATATATAAAATATGTTTTTGTGTGTGTGAATGTGTGTTTATAAATAAATAAATACATATATACATTTATATATATATTTGTGTACATCTATTAATATAGATATATATATTTATATATATTTACATATATTATAAATAAATATTTATATAAATAATTTAAAATATATAGATAAATATATATTTGTTTGTCAATGCTCACACAAATATATTTATACATATCTAAACATTATATATACATAAATTGTACTTGTATATAATAATTTATTCATTTTAATTTTTAATAAAATGGATATTATTTTTTATTTAAATAATGTCTATATATTTATAAATATACTTTACATGTAAATATGATTACATATATATTTAAAAAATTAAATTATTATGTGTAAATATATAAAAATATATGTATATATTTTTATAAATTTGATTATAATTAAAACTAAATCAAAAAAATGATAAAATTTAAAAACATTAATATCAATATGATTGTAATAATTGTGAAAATTTAATTCCCCACTGAAAGTGGGAAAAAAGACCCGCATAAACGATGTTGAAAGTCTATCGAATGTTAAAAAATAGTATTCATCGACTAAAAACTCATTTTTAAAGTTTTATATGGAATTTTTGGGTCTCTGAAAACATAATAGGGGATTACTACTTATCAGTAATATGTATATCTCATTTCAAGATTGGATTTGAAATGTGGTAGAGATCAAACGGATACTCGGATCAAAAGTTATAACCTTTTGAAATATGGGTTACGTTTTCAATTTATTTTAGATCTTTTATTTATTTTTTTATTTTTTTCTTCTAATTTTTAATAAATGACTGATAATCAATAATTTTTATAAATTTATTAAATTAGAAAAAAATTATAATTTTTAATAGGCAATTTTCACAAAATATCTTATATTTTAAGTGTAAATGTCTATTAAGTTTCAGAGCACCGAATGGGGGGTTTCATCTGAAAAAAGGGGAATGAACATGTGAAGGTGGATGAGCCTCCACAACATCCACCACTGAGAGCCCTAGTTATGAATCTTGGAATGCCAGACCCTGCCATCTTTACCAATGTTCTAAAAAATGAATTAATTACGATAACATTGTATAATCTAGGCACAAATCTATTATTAAGGCTAATAAAATATTTTAATAATAAATATTATTATTTTATATAAATTTATTATATTTATATTCCAAAATAATTTTTATTTGTATACATAAAATAAAAAATTTCTCTTTATAATTAATATGATTTTTTGAATACTTCAAATATATATATAATTTTTTAAAAAATATTTATAAATTTATAATTAAATAAATATATATTTAAATAAATATAATAATAAAATAATTTTTTTAATAATAAATATATTCATTATTATTTTTTATTTTTTTATATTTATAAATATAAATAAATATATTTTAAATTTTCATATTTCGAATTATATTTATAAATAAATATATATATATTTATATATATATTTGTTTCCAATGAATTTGGTCAATAAATATATTAATGTGTGAGTATAATTGACGTACATATATGTTTGTTATTCATCATGAATGTTCATTTATACATTAATAATGTTAAAACACACATTAAAAGAGTTTAATCATCAGTTAATGGATAACCATTGTTAAATCTATGTTAGTGTGAGTTTTTTATATCGTTTATGCAATAAGAGACTTCAAAATGTGTGTTTAAACATCATTTTTCAAATAATTTTTCATCCCCCACCTATCAGATGGATTCCTCCCCCTTAGTGTATTTTCAAACTTAATACTGACGTAGTGATTACCGGTAATGGATTCGTTGACCTTGTGGGAGTTCGACAGGACCATGGAGACTATATTATTGTGTCTGGTTATTCCTCAAACATTGATTATTAGTCTCCAATTGTAGAATATTCCATGACTATCTTGATGGGTATGATGTTCAATTCGTCTCTTATCTGGAAGGATATTGTGGTCGAATCTGATAGTCAGGTTATTATGAAAATAATGGAGGAGGATGAAGGTAGCCACCAAGCCATTGGGTCTATTATCGACATCATCAGATCATTGGTTCCTTTATTATCTTCTGGTTGTTTTTCCTTCGTTGTGAGTGAGGAAAATCATGAGGCTCATTTTAGAGATGATTTTGGGAGTTTTTTGAGGGTCAAAAAGTTGAATTTCATCTTTTCCCTTAGAGTTATGTACTTTGTATTTGGATGATATCTATGTTGAGGATTCATTTCAAAAGAAACCTTAAAACCTTTTATAAAATTCCAAATATAAGAGTTTCTCTTTTCTACTCATTATTTTGATTCAAAATCTCTTGAATCCCACACATTGGTTAAACATGGTTATGCTCCATCTCCTTCCTTCAACTATATTTTTGCACCTTTTGCATCCCTTCTCCTTCTTGTTGTCCTGTTCACCCTAATTCACTCACATTTAACCATGATCGTCTGAATTTCTCCCACAAAGGTTTCATATCTTTTATCACATTCATGTTCCACCATTATCATCCTTTAATATTTACTTTCATCTAACCCAATTTTTCATTTCTTGCAATATGATGATTTCTTATCTCAATTTTGGCTCTATTATTCATGGATCTTCTACCTGAATCTCTATCTTTTGAAATTTTAACCATTAATTTTTATGGTTAGTATATTTATTCATTATTTGTTCCTATAAAATATATTCATTCATTTATTTTTTGATACACACATATTTATCGCTTATAAATTTTCAAGATTGTAATTAATTTTTTGTTATAATTTATTTCTGATTATAAATTTCATATGGTTATAAATGTTTTTATTTACACTCATAATAATATGATATTTCACATCGTGAAAAAATACATTTAAAAAAGATAAAAAAAATTATTATTTATAGCGCTTTTAAATGGGGACCCTTTATCAGTGATAATTTAGCATTGACAAAGGCCCCATCTACTGCATTGTGTTGTTTGTATCAAAACACCCTAAAAAATATCATGTACGCCAAAACAGCACAACACAACCTCCTATATATAAAATATATAATTTAATTGAAATATATTTTACATAAAAATTAAAAAATACACTACTATGTAAATTTCAAACAATTTTTTTTATAATTACATTTACCATAACTATCTGCAAATAATTTAAATCATTAATTTTTGTCTTTTTCACCCATGATCCCATCTCAAAATGGTATACCCATGGTATTTGTTGCTGAAAAAATCAGCTCAACCTGATCAAAAGAATCCACTTATATTTTAAAAATATTATTATGTTAGTAATTTTTTAAATAAATAAATTAAACATTATTATGAATGAATACATTATAAAAATTAATGCTTTAAATAAAAAATACACATTGAGTTATAACGGTCACAACATTAATTATATTGAGGTTCATCTGATTCCCACATGTCTCAAATGAGGTAAACACCATTATCCTAATGGATCAAAACAATTCAATCACATTTTCTCAGTTTTGAGTATGTCACTTGTTTTTTTAATGAAAGTAATGTAAATTTTAAATGAAGACTCATTTGTAGTTATACCGATCAAACTGTGTGAAGGATTGAGGTACAGGTGATTATTTTATATCAAAAATTACATAAGGGTCATTTTCCTAAAGTATCAAAATAGTTTTAATACGTTTGGTGGGTTTTTATTATGTTACCTGTTCATTCTACTAAAATGTCATTTCAACCTGGAAACATGTACTTTGAGTCATACTGGTTACATGATGTGTTTTTTACATGATAATCCTTCTTAAATGTCACTAATGTCTTATAAATTGATGTCCTAAATTATCAATATTATCAGAACTCATTTTCTTGTTTTTTAGTGAGTGGAATACGGTTTGATCTAAAATGTCCATTTTAAACTATTAACGGGAACATTGAGTTATACCACTCACACCGTGCATTGTATTGAGATGCATGTGATTCCTAAAAACCGAAAATAACTCATGTATCAATTCCCTAATGTATCAAAACAATCTAGATTCATTTGGTCAATTTTCAGTACATCACTTCTTCCTTCTTACTAATAAATGATGTCGATTTTAAATAACTAGACACACATGGAGTCATACCAGTCACATCATACCTCATATTGAGTTGTGGATACTTCTTACACATCACAAATAACTCATTAATAGTTTATCTAAAGTATCAAAACATTTCAAATGCATTTTCTCAGTTTTCAGTAAGAAACATCATCCTTTTTTCTAAAATTGACATCAATTTTAAATAAAAAGACGTACTTATAGTCATAAAAGTTACATCATTCATCATATTAAGGTGAGGATGATTCAAAAAAGTATCAAATGTCTCATGGATAATTTTCCTAAAGTATCCAAACTTTTAAAATGTTTTTATCATTTTTGAGTAGGACAGTTGTCTTTTTTACTAAAATTGTTGTAAATTGAAATTGAAAAAGACGCACTTGGATTCATAGCTATTACATTGTTCCTCATATTGAGGTTTGACTAATTAATACATTTTATAAATGGTTCATGGATCATTTACCTAAATTATAAAAATAAAAGGATTTCATTTAATTGGTTTTCAATACCAGACTTGTTTTTATACTAAATATGATGTCAATTTTAAAAAAAAGACGCACATGGAGTAATACCGATCACACCGTGACTTGGATTGAGGTGTAGATGGATCATACACATCTCAAATAACTCATGGATCATTTTATTATAGTATCAAAACAATACAAATTAATTTTCTCAATTTTTAGTAAGACACATCGCCCTTTATATAAAATTGATATCAATTTTAAATAAAAAGACGCACATGTAGTCATATCCGTCAGACCGTGAGTCAGATTGAGATTTGGATAATTATTATAAATCAACAATGACTCTTGATTTTTTCCTAATGTATCAAAATAATACTAATTCATTCTCACTGTTTTGAGTAGGTTAATTTTCCTTTTTACTAAAAATGATGAATATTTTAAATAAAAATGATGCAATTAGAGTCATATTGGTCACCCCATGACTCAGATTGAGGTTCAGATGATTTTTACATGTACCAAATGACTGATTGATCATTTCCCTAATGTATCAAAATAATATGAGGGAGTTTTATCAGATATAAATACATCACTTTCTCATTTTTACTAAAAAAATTATGTCAATTTTAAATAAAAAGAAGGACTTAGTGTCATAATGATCATAACTTGTCTCAGATTGTTTTGCAGCTAATTTATACACATTTTAACTAATTCATGGATCATTTTTATACAACATCAAAAAAATTATAATGAATTTTTTGTTTTTTATTAACTCAATTTTACTTTTTACTAAAAATGATGTATATTTTAAATAGAAATGACGCACTTGTAGTCATACCAGTTACACCATGCTTCAGATTGAGGTGTGAAAGATTCATATAGATCAAATATTACTCATGGATTGTTTCTCTAATGTATCAAGACAATGCGAATGATTTTTATCATTTTTTAGTATGCAAATTGTTCATTTTTACTAAAATTGATGTCATTTTGTTTAAAAAAAGACGTACATGGAGTCATACCGGTAACATCGTATGTCATATTGAGGTGTGAATGATTTCTACATGTCCAAAAGTACTCATGTATCATTTTTCAAAAGTATCAGAACAATAAAAAAAATTTCATGGATTTCAGTATGTCCCTTGTATTTTTTACTAAAATTTCATTTCAAACTGGAAACACACACTTTGAATCATACTGGTGACATCATGTATCAGTTTTACATGAAACCAATTCCTACACATCACAAATTATTTACGAATCAATTTACTAAATTATAAAGATTATATGAGTGGGTTTTGTTTATTTTTAGTGAGTGACACATTTTGAGGTAAAATTTCGAATTTAAACTGATAACAAAAACATTGATTCATACTAGTCATACCGTATGTCCGATTGAGGTGCAGCTGATTCCTACAGATCTTAAATGTATTTTGGATCATTGTACTAATGTATCAAAACAATATGATTTCATTTTTTCAGTTTTGAGTTTGTGATTTGTATATTGTTCTATAATTAATGTCAATTTAAAATAAAAAGACACACATGGATTCATTCCAATCACACCATGTGTCAGATTGAGGCATTGTTGATTTATACCTGACCAAAGTTTCAAAACAATCTAAACTTCCAAGTAAACTTATAGTATGAGAAAAAAATTCTTATGTGAGTAAAACTAAAAATAAATAAATTTAAAATAAATATGAAACAATCCATTACTTCTTTAGAAGTCACATCTTCATGTTATTTGTATATATTCAGTGATCAGGTACGATGCCCATTTGTTTCTAAGAAGATGTATATCATCTTTTGAATAAGATTTTTTTTCAAAATTTATAATATTACCAAAAACTATAAATACACAAAATATTATAAAATATTTTAAATGATTTAGTAATTGAATTTGAAAATATCTATTCGGAGATGTTTGCTTTTTGATGGAATATGATCTCTCTCATAAATTTGCAATCATAATAATCACAATATTATCCATTTTCTTGTTTCATACACTGTAGAAATATTGAGGAAAATAAATAATTTGTTTTGATGTGTGTTTTTATAGTGAAATATTATTATATATACCCTAATACTTATGAAGTTGTAGAAATTTTCAGGGTCCTTGTGCGCAATGTTTTTATTCATGCAATTATTTAGACAATATTTACACACCACCCTATAATAATAGAATCTTAATTAAAACATAATATAAATTACATCAAATGTATTCTATTTCTAAAATGTTTGATGTAGTTTATGAAAAATTGAAAAACTTCATCATATGTGTTCGGTTTGTTGGTAATACAATGATTGAATCCATGAAAGAAATATTTGGAGTATCTAAATTGACCATAATGAACATCCGGTGTTTCCTAAAAATAAAAAAACTATAATTAATGAAATAATTGAAAAATGTGTCTGATATAATTAAATTAGAGAGTTTTATCCATGCATCATTGGTATTATGAAAAATATTCCATCACGAAGTTTTATTTCAAATGACTTTCCTAGGTTTTCCAATATATTATCCATTTGTTTGGATTTTATTTTTGTTTGGTCTGTAGAGGTGATGTGAAGACTAACGAGTCAGTTTTTTATGGGTAAATCCCTTGAATTTGTATTTATATATACACCTACAAAAAATATGAAATTTATTTAGTCGAAATTAACATTGTTTGCCATATTTTGGGATATTAAATCATGAAAACATACCTCATGCATAAATTTACAATTGAGGCTCCTAGACATTCATAGTTGAAGATTTCATCTAAATTATTAGAAGAAATGTAGATTGTAACATCCTCTCTATACATTTTTTCTTCAAAATAAACTACGTTACTACTACCACTTTGTAACTTTTAAATCGCATGAACCATCAATGTTAGTAAATAAGAATATTCAATGGGAAGGGTAAATGTGATTCTAGATGATCTTTTTTATCAGTTGGTTTATCCTATAGGAGTTTTTGAGTCGACCTTTTGATTCATCCCATTTTCATTGTTTTTCTGTACAAATATTAATCGGTTCAGACCATGTTTCATTAATTGATAATGTTTTAGTATGAAAAATAAATTGGAAATGAATACCTCCTTGTAGACATTTTTTTATACAAGATGTAAAGGATATGAAATTAATGTTCCAAAAGTTTGGTCGACCTTATGAATACCATTCTCATAAATTGGAATAGGTAGCTCAGTGCTCAACTCATTGTCTATCCTAATCAACACTCTAACATGACCAAATGGAATTTTTCAATTGTGTAGCATGTCATTTTGAATATTGAACAATGTATCCCTATCTACAATGAAATGTTTAGGTGTTGATAGATATAAATAATAGTCATTATCACCAAATATAATATTAGTAAATGAAAGGTATTAGGGTCTATCTAATTTACATTTATTACAAAAAATTATTAGATCATTTATTACATTGGAAAAGAAAGATCGTTGAGGTGATTGGCTCACCTCAAAGATGGTGGGGGTTAGGGCAGGATATTCAAAAATTATTGTTCTTGAGTTATTTGTTTCTCTTTTCCTAACCCCATAAATGTTTCTAGTAACTCTCATTACCATTGTAATTTTTCATCAAGTCTAACTAGTCTTTTTTTATTCTATTTAATTTCATTATCTTTATCCTCTTATTTTTTTATCAAAATATATTCGGGGGGTCACTCTAAAACTCGCACTTATGACCTGACAATACTGTTCTGTCTGCATCAAGTCCACTAATATTAGCTATTCATCCGGTAAAGGTGTTGATGATTCCGATGACTAATTCATATTTAAAATATAGTGAAATAAGTAATCTTTGTTAAAAAATAGGGATCTAAATCAAAAAAAATTATTATGTCATGCATACACATGTTTACCACCCTTTTTTGTATTTTCATCTATTTGTATCCCGTTTTTATTTACATATTCCTCCTTCCAAAACACATGGAATGAGATGGAAATTGGTTGTGATTTTTATTCATCAATCTTCATATAAATATATTAACATCATTATTTTTTTTAATGACATATAAAAGTGTTACAATATATTTTAAATACATAACAATTCTTTCAAGTGAAGCATACCCCATCCTTACTTTATGGTAGGGATACGTTGGTTTTTCTGCCCGTCCCTAATTTTCATCACTGAGTTTCTATTTAATAAATAAATTTTTTTTATCAATGTGATGAATATATGTATTTCCAAAAAATATATTACTATCCATAATGTAAATGAAAATACACAACAGCACAATGTCCAGAAAACACATCCCATGCATCATGGGTTACCAAGTGTACATACATAAGTTGTGGGTGTGGTTTTATTTTCCCTTCAGTATAATTAAAATTATGTCTCATTAGAATTGTATGAAAGCCTCTATAAATCATTCCAGAAATCATTAATACATATTTCTTATTGGATTCATCTAATATAAATTCACACTTCAAGGGATCGTGAAGATTAATTCTATGTTTCATTAATTTATTTTTTCAAAAAATAAAGAAATTATGTCATAAAGTTACTGTAATATCTTCCCTCATCAATTTATTAATAACAGTCCCAACATGGTGCCACGAATCTACATCAATTAGAACACATTAATGAGTGATGATTCTAATGTAACTACTAAGTATGGCCTTTTGGGGGTTAACATGATGTCCTTGTGAATTCCATGTTACCTCATATTTGATGTATTTTATTTTCTCCTTAATGATTTTTTCTAACACATCAAACTTTGGAACTCTTATTTTTTCTGCATCATTGTTCCTTTATCACCTACCATTTATTTGGATTCAAACTCATCAATATTTTATTTATATGGATCAATAGAGTCATCATGTGAATATGGTCCATCATCCTATTCACTGAAAGTAGAAACATGATGAGAAACCTATTATTCTTCTGGATTGGGAGCACCATCACATACAATAGGTGGTTCTTCCTCTGTACTACGATCAACTTTAGATTGGAAGACCTATTGTTCCTCATGATTGGGAGCACCAACATTTGTAAAACTCATTATCTACAGAATTGGATTATCATTTAATTTAGAGAACATAAATACAATAGCGAATAGATAATAACATGAGGTAACACAAAGTATATTACAATAAAATATAACTTGATTACTAAACTCTCAATGATGAATAGATTTGACCACTTTATCGACTATCAAAATCCCTTCATTGTGATCTCATGTATCTTAATAAAATAATCTACATTGGGACCAATCTAAAATGATTATAGAGACCAAATGAATGTGTCAATACTCTGTAAATTTTCATCTAACCATTTAGTGGTTTTGGTCGATAACAGAAAAATTGAACACATTCACTTTACAGGATCTAGAACATAAAATACTTGTACATACTAGGATTCTATTATAAATGGTTCATCTTTTTACTCATCCTTACTAGAATCAACTTTCATGAATCTCAATTTATCTATTTTAATAGCACACCTATTATCAACCCACTTGAATTGAAAAATCAGTACCTGGGAATATTGTATAATCCATCTCCCATATTTGTTTTATTATGCCAATGTATGAAATATTCATGTAAATTATTTTTTAGTCCTTAGTATTATAAACAAGCATTACTCCATCCAAAAGTGTAACTCCAATATTTTTCATGGCATTGTCTTCATCATGTCCATTTGTATATAATGTATATCCGTTAATTACATAACCATTGTAATATAATACATAAAAACATGGTCTTCTGATAACCATCTAATTCATTCAAAAATTGAATAAGGATTTTCATCTGACTCGTTAAAAATAAAGTCCTAAAACCATTTTATAAACTGTTGATTATGTGTATTTGATTTCTAACTTTCATCCCTTGATGGATTAAAATGCCTAATAATTTTATTGTGTATTTCAACATATGGTGGAACCTCTAAACCATTATGAAAAAAGTAATGGTGGTTCTGATTCTGATCAACAATATTGATTTTGACAACATCTCTTCCAAAAATTATTTCACCCACAAGCTTCCCAGTGTGATGATATTTTGGTTGACAAAATATTTCCACACCTGATATGTTTTCTGTATATAATTCAATGGCTTCCTCAACAATATATCGCTCTATAATAAAACCCTCTGGTTAAATTCTATTTTTGACATACCGTTTAAAAAAACATCATTTACCATTCAATGGGGACATTAATCTATAGTGTATAGGGCCACATAGTCTAATAGCACTCACTAAGTGAACCATAAATTGAATTCTTATATCATATAATTTTTACGAGAAGATCATTTCGAATTCACATAATATGATGATAATTTATCATTCCATATTCGGAAATTTCATTAGATATACAACTTTGCTGGATATATCATTGAAGAAGAAACAAATATTGTTTAATGTATGAAGTGTGTTTTTGGATATAATGAAACGTAAATCTATAGTAATTAGTTCCTGCATAAAATTATGACATTCATGTGATTTCAGACCCTTTAACTTCATATAGTTTATTGACCCAATATTCTTGAAATTTGATGAATACCCATATGGAACCTTTAGGTTAATCAAGAGGTTGAAAAATAAATATCTCTCTTACCTAGAAAGAGTGTAAGTAGGTAAAGGGAGAAGATTTCATTTTTCACCCTTCATAGGCACCAACTCTTATCATATTCCCATGTGAACCATCTCCAGCCTAGCCTTAATTCCATCCTTTTTCTCTCAGTGCATTTAGCAACATATCGATGAAACTATCACATAATTTTTTTTCAAAATGAATAACATCAAGAAAATTTCATGTGTACAGAAAATTCTAGAATAATAATCATACAAAAAACTGATCACATTTTCCAACCAGTTTTCATAAGGTTTTTTAAAAATCGTTTACCAAAATTAGTTTCCATATCATTTACATTCTCAAACAATTGATCATCTATTGTGGGATATGGTGTTTTAAGTTTATATGAACTTCCATAAAATGATGTCACCTAATATTGGTAATAATCCCATTAGGGTATAAATATAAAATATTCTAGAAACATAATCTTTTATGAATGTTTCAACCTAATTGAATGTGTTCCTTTTTCAAAAACATGACACTCTTTAGTTCCTTTAATGCTATATCCTAAAAAATTTCCATAAGCTGGAAATTAATTTATCATCCCTCATAACATGGATGTCAATGTAAATCATTTATTATTGTAAGAAAAATAAAACATAACATCAAAATCATCCCCACCTCAATATGATGCATGTTGTGTCTGGTATAACTCAAAGTGTCTCTTTTTATTTAAAATTTACATCAATTTAAGTAAAAACAACAAGTGAGATACTGATAACCAAGAAAACATATTTTTATTGTTTTGATATTTTATGAAAATTATCCATGATTCATTTTTGAGTTGTAGGATTCAATTTCACATCAATATGATGCATGGTGTGACCGGTATGACTCAATGTGGGTATTTTTATTTACATTTGATATTAATTTGTATAAAAAGAACAAATGACATAATGAAAACTGAGAAATAAAATTCATATTATTTTTATAATTATTTAAAATGAAAAATTAGTCATTTTTTACATGTAGGACTCAACCATACATTAATACGATGCACGATTTTTCTGTTATAACTCAAAGTGTCTCTTTTTATTTAAAATTGCTATGAATTTAAGTAAAAACAAAAAATGACATACTAAAAAACATGAAAACAAATTTTTATATATTTTAAATTTTAGGAAAATGATATATTACTAATTTATTATTTGAATGGATCAATATTGTCTCAATATGAAACAGTTTGACAAGAACCACTCAAAGTGTATGTTTTTATATAAAATTAACAATAATTTACATGAAAACAATATGTGACCTACTGAATATTGAGAAAACACATTCATATTGTTTTGATATTTTATGAAAATGATATATTAGTTATTTTTTATTTGTAAGGATCAGCCAAACTTCAATAGGATTTATGGTGTGGCCGGTATAAGTCAAATTGTCTATTTGTATTTAAAATTGACATTGATTTAAGTAAAAACAACAAGTGACATACTGAAAACTGATAAAATACATTCATACTGTTTTGATACATTAGGCCAATTATCCATGGGTAATTAGTCACATGTTGGAGTCAACCAATTCTCATTATAATGCATGGTGTTGTTGGTATCACTAAAAGTGTCTCATATTAGTTTAAAATTTACATTTTCGTTCAAAACGTGTCACTCACTAAAAACCATGATAACATGCTCTGATTTTCTTGATAACTTGGTAAAATGATTCATATGTCATTTTTGATGTGCATCAAGTAGTCACACATCAAACTGACTCACGATATGACCAGTATAAATCTAAATGCATGTTTCCAGATTGAAATAAAATTTTAGTAAAAAACACAATTGAAAAACTAAAAACCATGAAAATAAAATCATATTGTTTTGATATTTTATAAAAATTATCCAATATTAATTTGTGACTATTAGGAATTATTTTCACTTCAATATGACACATGGTGTGGCCAGTATAACTCTAAAAGTTTCATTTTTTAAAAATAACATTAATTTCAGTAAAAGAAAATGTGACATACTCAAAACCGAACAAACACATCCGGATTGTGTTGATATTTTTGTAAAATGATGCATAACTCATTTCAACGTATAAGAATACATCCTTTCCCAATAGGACACATGATATGACTTGTATGACTCCAAATGTTCCATTTCTATTAAATATGGACATTTTATTAATGGATTATTTCATATTATTGTTTAATTTATTTATTTATAGTATTAATAACATAATATTTTTTATTATATAGGTGGTATATTTTTCTGAGGTTGAGTTTATTGTTTTGGAAACTGATACCATGGGCTGACATTTTTTAGAGGGGATCATGGGCATCAAAATCTGAAATATTAATGTTTTAGAATGTTTCTTGGACAATTGTACATGTAATTATATAAAAATTTTGTTCGAAATTTAAATAATAGTGTTTTTTTCTAAATACCATGGGTGGACATTTTTATATTGATGTTATCAATTAAGTGTATATAGCAGGTTTTCTGTTGGGTGTGTTATTATATAAAATTAACACTACAGGAGGCTAGGCCGTTATCAGTGCTAAAGAAAGCATTGATAAAGGATCCCCTTATCATATCATGGATTAACAATGATTTTTAGCACTATAAAAGGCCTTTTTTAATGGTGTGAATGGGTATATGTGTATTAGTGTTTACCACACATCCATCTTGTTTGGTTCTCCCTTTAATGTTATATTTATATATATATAGTTATATTTATTCATAAATTAATTTAGGTATATATATATTCATAAATAAATATATTAATAGATATAGTTTGTTATATTTATATATTTATATATAAATCTACTTATTTATATGTTTATTTATATTTTTTATCCGTATAATTATTCTTACATTAAATTATGTTTATAAGATTATTTTTAAATACATTTATAAAATATGGTTGTGTGTGTGTGTAAATAAATAAATAAATACATATATACAACACACACACACACATATATATATATATTTATATATTATGTGTATCTATACGTATAATTATATATATTTATGTATGGTAACATATATTATATATTCATATGTATATTCATATGTAAGAATATATAGATAATATATATTAGTTTGTTAATATAGACACACATCAATATATATATCACTACTAGAAAATTAAGTTATAGCCACGGTTTGGAACCGTCTCTATTATCCCACAAACCATGGCTATAGGTTTGACCCACAGTTTATTGAACTGTGGCTGGCATTGTCGTGGATATAGGGCCAAGCATATAGCCACGATTTCGAACCGTGGCTATATCCCTATTGCCATGTTTTCGAACCACGCCTATAGCCCAATATCCACAGTTTCAACTATGACTGTAGTCCTATAGACACAATTTGAAACTGTGGATATAGACCTATAGCCACGGTTTGAAACCGTGGTTATAGGTTTGGACCTATATCCATGACAATACCAGCCACGGTTCAATAAACCATTTCTCAAACCCATCCGATTTCATAAAAAAACCAACCCCCTTATATAGTAGCCCTAGCCCCCCTGTACAGCACCCCCCCACTGGACACCCCCCCTACTAGACCCCCATGGATAGTAGGAGCCCCCTACTGGACCCACCCGGACAGCCCCCCACCCCCTGTTGGACCCCCATTGCAACACCCCTGCTGGACACCCCCCTTGCACCCCTGCTGGACACCCCCTTCCAGCCCCTAGATAGTAGCCCCCCAAACGTACACACATCCCTTGCACCTCTTTCACCCCCCTTCCACACCCCTTACCCCCAGCTAGATTCCATTGGATAGAAGACCTCACCCACTGTTAGACCACCCTGGATAGCATCCCCCCCCGGTGGACCCCCTGGACAACAGCAGCCCCCTACTGGACCCTCCTAAATACCAGCCGACCCCTGCTGAACCCCTCTGGACAGTAACCCCCCAGCTGGACCCCCAGGAAAAAAGCCACCCCCCAGCTAGACCCCCCTTGCAGCACCCCTGCTGGACACCCCCCCCCATGCACCGCTGATGCCCCCCCTTGCACCCCTGGACAACACCCCCCCCCCCCCCCCCCCCCACATCCCATTCACCCCTTTCATGCACACCCATCCACCCCCCTTGCACACCCCTTTCCCCCTACTGGACCCCCTAGACAGCATCGCCCTCTGGACAACAACCCCAGCACCCCTGGACAACACCCACCCCCCCCCCCCCCCCCCGCTGGACCCCACTGTTCAGCCCCCCTGCTGGACCCCCTGGATAGCAGCACCCCTGCTAGACCACCTGGATAGCACCCCCCCCCCCCCAACATATTGGACCCCCTGGATAGAATCCCCCCTGCTGGACCCCCTGGACAGCCCACGTGTTGTACAACAACCCCCCTACACATCCCTTGCACATTTCATAAGGGATCCTTAGTTAAGCATATTGACCAAGCAGGTGAGCTTCAGGCTTTTCCCTTAGATGTACCTACCAAATCATAACCTGTAGAGGCTTCATTACCTGGTGTTGAGAGTGTTGTTTCCTTAATGCCTTTAGATTCTGTATCCATAGTATATTTATAATATTTCAAGGAAATACTTCTTTTAGATTTCTGTGGAATTTTGAGTTATCTGGAACCTTCTATTGTTGCATCTACATCTAGTTCTCCACCTCCCTCTTCTTTAGTTGATGTTGATTTGATCTAGTCTATAGTTAAATAGTATCTCCATGTTGTTATAGGTTATGTGCATTCATCTCATCCGGATTAATTAAGGCAGATTCTATAGAATGGGTTTTCAAGGAACAGGTTGACCTGTTGAAAGTGTTGACAACTCTACTCAAGCTATTCATGGAGGAGATGATTTATTTAGTAGTATGGAATGATGGAGAAATATTGTTATAAACTTTTTCAATATTATAAATCCTTTCCTATATGCATCCACTACTCTAGTGGCAACCGGCTGAAAGTCAAAAGTGAAATAGTAAAGTGAACTCTAATGTCTGCACTGCTATAGTGATCAAAGTTGCTACAATTCCCGAAAATTTGGACCGAGGCCTTCGTCACCCAGAACCCTGGAGTAGGGGCGCATTTCCCCCTTAAACCCCCAACAATTTCACTGCGGAGCTCGACCCACGACAGTTGCAGGGCACAAGAATTCATCCTAATCGGATCGGCCTACAGCAATCCAACAATCTCTCTTGTTGCATCCCATAATGAGAAAGAGGTTAAGAGTTCTCTTTTTCCCTAATTATTTATAGAGTGTATAGTCTTGCTGGGTTCACAAATTAATTCTTTATGTTCTACTAGGACATATTTTTCAATGGTCTCCTTAACTCTATGAGGGAGTTCTTTAACCATGCCTTAGTGCCCTCTGGAATCAACTCCAATTTTATTGCCCTAGTCCCAATGAAGGTAAATGTTGTCAATGTAAATGATTCCAAACCTATATCTATTGGGAATACCTTTCCAAAAATCATTATCAAAATTATTTCTATGAGGTTAGGTTCCATTTATTGTGGGTTTATCTATTCAAATCAGCCCCCTGGATATCCCTTGGACACCCCCGTGGACATCCCCCCTAGACACCCCACATGCACCCTGCACCCTGCCCTACAGACCCCCTCCCCCCGGAATGTCCTTGGACACCCCGCTGGACAGCCCCTCATAGAATCCAAACCTGTACCCTCCCCCCTTCCCTACATACCCCTCAAACCCCCCCCCCAAACATCCCTTGGACACCCCACCTGCACCCTGCCATACAGACCCCCCAAGATAGCCCATAGACACCCCCACCTGAAAACCCATCATAGACACCTCACCTACACCCTCCCCCGTTCCCTGGAGACCCCTCGACACCCCCTCAGACAACCCTTGGAAACAACACCTGGACAACCCCTCCTAAAAAATTCTATATACATCAGTACCATCACATCATTATGAAAGAATTCTAAATGAACAATGCATTGAAACTTTTCCTAAAACAGTCTTTATCTGGATTAGTCTAAATAATAGACTTCCACCACTTATAACTCAGACCCTTTAAAAGGATGTTTACAAAAATAACATTAAGAGACTTATAAATCAAAAGCTGGATAAACATATCCTCAACCTTCATTACAAAAACCAATTCATCCTAAGAATCATTTTACCAAAAAATAGTTGTGGGGCTACCATCCTGATTCATGGGTTCTTAGGTGTACCTTCAAGATCAATCTATTCAAGTCTTTTTATTCGTTTAGGATTGAATTCTTATGATGTGCGTTGGATTTGATCAGCTTTCCGGTGTGGTTCTCGTCTTATCTTAAAAGATGTGCCTTTACCCCAATGTTCTCGGTGAAAATTTATGGCAGTTAACATATCCACTTTTCGGGGAAAAGAGGGATCGGAAAAGGGGATCCTCTTTCACATTTCCTTTTGTGATTTACATGGAGTCTTTCTCACACATCCTAGAATGCTCGAGGCTTGGGGCTGGTGTGATGGCTGGTACAAGCTGGAGTGGCTGGTTCGGGTGGGAAGGCAGGCGGTAGGGGGATGGTAGGGGGCTGGTGCGGGCTGGAATAGGTGGAAGGGGGCTAGTGTGAGCTGGATTGCAGGTGGCTTGGGCTGTTGGGCATGTGGCAAGGGCTGGTTCAGGCTGGGATGTAGGAGTTCGGGGGCTGGTGGGGGATGGAACTGGTGGATGGGGCTGTTTTATAGGTGGCAGAGGGCTAGCATGAGTGTTTTGCAGGAGGCTGGGGGTGGTGGCTGGTGTGGTGGCTAGTGCGGGCTGGATTGTAGGTGGTTGGGGGCGGGTGAAGGTTCAAATGCAGGTGGAATGGGGATGGAATGCTGGTGGAAGGGGGCTGGTTAAAGGTGCTGGGGGGATGGTGCGGGCTGATATGAATGTGGCAGGGGAGTTGTTGCGAGCTAGAATGCTGGTGGCAACAGGCTAAAATGAAGGTGGAAGGGGGATGGTGTGGGATAGATGTGGCTAAAGAAGGGCCAAATCAAAGCATTATCGCGGCCTTACCATGGCGTGACCGCGGCGTGACTGTGGTGTGACCATGGCATGACCTCGGCGTGACCGCGGCGTGTTGGCCCGGTCAAGTGACATTCATAGGGCATCATCATTCAACCAGGAGCAAAGGGAGAGGGAGGAGGTGGGGCAATATTCTGGCCATCGCCTTGCCGGCATAAATTGTGATTAGTTAGTCTCAACATTGATCACATGAATAATGGAATACTATCAATGAAAACCACTGCAGGGTGTCATCATGGAGCATGACCAAATCACGACATTAAATCGGTGTGACTGCGGCGTGACCGCGGCGTGACACTGCGTGATCGTAGTGTGTTGTCCTGGTCCAGTGACATCCGAGGGGTAGTATCTTCTGGCCAGGAGTGAAGGGAGCAGGAGGAGGCATGGAAACATTCTGGTCGTTGTCCTACATGCAGAAATTGTGATTAGTCAGTCTCAAGATTGATCACAAGACTCATGGAATACTATCACTGTGAACTACCGCGGGATGTCATCCTGGAGTAGGTCCAAATCACGGTTTGACTGCGGCATTACCATGGCTTTACCACGGTGTGACCGCAGCATAACCGCAGTGTGTTGGCCTGGGCTTGCAACATCCACAAGGTAGCAACTTCCGACCAGGAGCGAAGGGAGCGGGAGGAGGCAGGGTAACATTCCGGCTATCTCCCCGCTGGAAGAAACTTTGAATAGTTAGTATCAACATTGATCACAATACTCATGGAATACTATCACTACGAACCACCACAGGGTGTCATCCTGGAGTAGGGCCGAATCATAAAATTACCACAGCGTGACCATGGATTGACTGCAACGTGACTGCAGCGTGGCATTGGCATGACTGCGGCATGACCGCGGCGGGTTGGCCCGGTCTAACGACATCTGCAGGGAAACATCTTCCTGCTAGGAGCGAAGGGAGTGGGACGAGGTGTGGAAACATTCTGATCGTCGCCCCACCAAAAAATGATAGAACAGATCAACTATTTAATATGATATAACAAGGGGTCACCAGAGATGGTTATAGCGAGCAGCAGAATGATGCAACGTCTAAAGGTCAACAAAACGACGGAAAAGATTCATACACCCTACACAAACCATTTACAAATTCATTCACTTTTCCTAAACATGGAAATTTTATTTATAATATTTAAAGCGTGAAAAAGAAAGTTCCATGGTCAAGGCATATGCCTACTCGGGAAATGTCATTTGAGTTAAACATGTACGATAAGCCTATTTATATTATTCAACGAAAAAAAACTAACTAGCCACAAAACAAACACCAACAAGAGGCATATGAAAGACTCTAACCAAATATAAACCTGATACAAATAATTATCACTACTCATTGGTTTAGAAGATATCACACCTCCATTGGAGAGGTTTTATTATAAAATCATGACATTTCTTTATCACACAATTCATTTAATTATATTTAAGATTTATTCTAAAACTGATTTATCATAAATTAAATGCAATAATTTAAGCAACAAGATCTACATAACTATCACTGTGAGTTTTCACAGATAGTGCACCTCCGTTGGTGGGGTTTAATTATATATACATGAATTTATTTATCACATGAAACAATTGTATTAAAGAACGCATATTCAAGATGTTCAATTCAATATAATTAAGCAGAATTAAGAAATAAGTATAATTAAATTTAAAGAATTCTTGAATTAAAGAGGATAGAAGCGGGATACTACCTCATGGTAGAACCAAACCATACACTTCAGCTCTTGGAGAATTCTAACTAAAATTCTATTCTCCTGCATTGGGTATACGCACCTTCACACACATGCAAGGACACATAGCCCCTATGCACACACCTTCATGGCCATGAACATGTGCAAGTGGATCCTTGACATATGATTATATGCATATACAAGTCTCCACTCACCTGTGTATGAATTTATATATATACATGGGCACACATTTCCCCAAATGTTCATAATCACTACCATGGTTGACTATACATGTAACAGGGGAACCCACATACATATATTTTCTTAACTATGCACACACAGGTAAGTCACCTTTAACATGGATACTCGAAACCAATGAGTAGGGATGAACACACTACACAAAGGATATTTGGAACATTAAAACACATAAAGGATGATACATAACTAGTGAGAAACCAACCAACGACATTAAATCCATACCTCGATTAGGAGAACCAAATCCACCTGAACCAACACAAAATGATCAAAAGCACTACTAAAAAAATAATATGGAGTCAAAAACAATAAAATCCCCAAATACATGTGGTGAGAGAACAAATTAAAACAGTATGAATTTTATATCACTTTATAATTTAATAAAATATGGTTACCCATTCAACTGGCATCTACTCCCTGCTCGTACCCCACTCCACACTACTCCCCTCCACCCACTGCATGCCCCCTGCCCCCTGCCCCCTGCTCGGCAGACCTCTCCCCGGCCCCATGTCCCCTTCCTCATGCCCACCTCCACCCTCCCCTGGCCCCCTGCTCCCTGCTCCCAACCCCCAACCCTGTAGACATTCCCCCAACCCCACTCCACCTTGCCCCATGCCCCTACCCCCAGCCCCCTCCACCTAGCCCCCTAGCCTACGCAGCCCCCCTTGCACAGCCCCTGGCCCCCCTAGATGGCACAAACCCCCCTAGCATGCACCACCCCCTATCCTGCACTATCCCCTAGCTTGCACACCCCCATATGAGTCAAATAAATCTTCGGAGATGCCTGTGGTGTCTCAAATGAGAGGAATAAGGATTAAAATAAAAAACATAAATGAAATAATTTCAACAAATCTATATAATAATAAACTACCACGAGAGGATACTTATATATAATCATACATGCATAAACATGGGGTATGTTTTGTTCGTATTTCACTGATTAGCATGCATCCCTATCCACAGACACAACCTATCATGATAAATCATAGACACAAGAAATAAAATAATTGTGAAGAAATTGATACAAATAAAACCTCGTAAATATATATTCGTAATGATTTATACTAATAAAAGGATTTGGAAAATTCTTGGGGAGGAAGCTATTTCAAAAGGACCATCAGCATTTGAGAAATAATATTGGAAAAATGAGGTCCAATTGAAATGTAGTCCAAAAGCATGTAATAAAAAGAATATCATAGTGTTTATCGATCAAAAGGACCAAAAGTAGCATTGTGTTGAAATTTATTGCAATTACCTCTCAATGTCATGAAGGATTATGACACTTAATTATGACTTATAAGCATCCTCATATACCTGAATGGAACATGTGAAAAAATGACAAAAGTATCCATTATACAAGTTGAGAATTCAATTATCATAAAAAATGGATGGATGGGTGTACCATAGGTGAATATATTAATTCATTAAGCATGTTATAGTTGAGGGGGAGATAAGGTTTGGCACTAGCAGGGGGCTCTGATCTCCATTATATTTTGAATATCTATTTTTGAAAGGAAATGGAGGCTGTGTAATTTATTTGTAGGAAGAAGGTGAAGGAGGCTCAACAACCACATGAGGTTTTATCCTACTAAGACCCCCTGCCCCTCCCCCTTGCACAACCCCCCTACAGACCCCCTTTCCCCCCTTGAAGACCCTCCTGGACACCCCCTCCCCCTACAAGTCCCCCCATGTAGGGTCGTTTATATTGGTTGTTTTAATATGGAACCATGGATTCTAGATAAGTCTTATATATGTATGTAAATATTCATATATTTGTGTTGTAAATAAAATCGATATTAGTTTTTATTTAGATAAGTCTTATATATTGAGAAATATATTTTATATGTAAATATGTTTAATTATTTATTTATAAAATTAACCTTTTTGTACTTCCATTGCAAATAATCTAGAATAAAATGATGTGCGATGATAGAAAATTTGTTTATGATGGCTAAATAGTTTCATCATAAATTGAATCCCCCTGAGGTTAATTTCCTCATCCATTCACGATTTCTATTCATTAGGTCGTGATTTTCCAAGATGGTTTTTTTTGATGAATTCCTATCTCAATTAACTCTTTGTGGTGAGAATCCGTCGTAAAAAACCTTTTTCAAAAGCAATTATTTGTAGTGGTATATAAATATTATTACAGTGTGATGAAAACTATATAAATAAATATACAAAAATCATATTTAAATTTATATATATGTATCATATAATACAATTTATAATCATATGTCTTTGTTTATATATATGTATGTGTTGGAACGCTATTAAATATTATAAAATATCTAAATAATATTTCGAAATATTTGTACATATAAACTTTATAATTTAAAATTTCAATTCATATTAAAAAATGTTTTATTATTAACATTATTTTCATTATTTATACAAAAAAACAAATTCAAAATGATATTAATCAATAATAATATTTAATAATTCGTATTTATAGGATTTTCAAAGAAAATCCACGCGCCAATCAACTAGGTGAAGCCATGCTACCCCGCACACCAGCTCTGTCTCCGCATGGATTTTTCCGGCTTGACCGCGATGACGATGGTCAGTCGCAAAGCATCCCCACATTAACCGCACTCCGCCCCGCCATGGCCACCCGCTGCGACCGCCCTCCACCCCGCCTTGACCGCCCCACACGCCGCGACCGCGCTCTGCCCTGCACGTCGACACATCCATATCCCTCCTCAACCGCCTTCCACCTCCACCATGTCCTCCTAGAGTGACCGCACCATGCTCTGCCCCGCATGCCTACACATCCACATCCCACCTCAACTGTGTTCCGCCTCCACCAGGAGCTCGTGGATTGGTGCACCTTCCGGATGATCCCCGCACATGCGTACCCAAGGGGAGGAGCTATTTTCGCTACAGGAGTTCTGGTGAATCCGGGGTCTCCTACCATGGGTACCCCTAGGGGCTGTTCCTAAGCGAATGGGACTGCTGGACACTGCCCAGCATAATAATAATCCACATCTGTCGGTAACCTAGGGTTCTCCATTGTTGGGGTTGTGGTAGGTTTCAGATCTTCTTACATGGGTACCCCGAGGCAGAGTTCCCATGCGAAGGGGATGGTTGGACTGGGTCCCTTGTAGTCGGTTGGATGGGGTCCCTCGTAGTCCTCCTCTATTCTCCATCACGATAAGATCAGTGCATTGGTGATAATTGAAGACCTCATCGTAAGATACATCATGGGTCATGGGACTACAACTGACTACTCTTGATTTTTTACCTTTTCTAAGGTTGTTCCGCCAAAACACGACTCCCACTAGGTTCCAATACATCTCTATAACATCTTCATCTTCACCGTCACTCGGTGAGGGGTTTCAGAGAAGAGGGTAGTCCGTGTGAAAGGGTTTCAGTTTTAAAACACACCCTCCTCCCTTATATAGTACCGTCATCCTTTATTTTTGCGATACCCAAATCATTTATTTATAACACCAATTACTATGAGGAATTACCCAACCCTTTTTATTGAATGATAATTAATTTATTAACTGAATATTAAAAAGATCCTAAAACTACCCAATTTATTTATCTATTTTGAGTATTTTTCATATTAAATTTATAAATGAAATCTAAATTCTAATATAATTAAATTAATTATAACTAACTGAATAACAGTTTTTTTTGAAATTTTATAAAAATAGTAAAATTTATTTTCTATCTATGATATCAATTGATTTTTGATTTATAAATAAATTTTAAAATTAAAAAAATAGATGTCTCCTTAATTAACTTAGTTTGGGTAGTTAAAAGTGTGTTTCAAAATATAATAAAATACATTTCAAAATTGTGTTTTAAAAAATAAATGGGTTGTAAATGGATTTGGGTTTAAAAAAATAAAATGAGTTAGGATTCGATTATCCCAAATTTTATGCATACATGACGGGTTGACATCCCTAATTTTGGGTGATTTGTAATGAACATTTAACCCTAATTATCAAAAATGCATATTTTAATAATTTTGATGAATTTTAATTTAATAATGTAGAATTGTTTTTTAGAATATTTGACTCGCATCTAATATATAATCTTGGTTTTAATTCAATAATCTAACATTGAATCGTATCAAACTTTATACAACATTTAGTATATATAAATATATATATTTGCAAACTTGTGATTTTTTATCTAACCATTCATAAATGGAAATATATTTTTGTAGAGATTACCCCCAAGGGGTGGGAAAAGAGGTGGTCAACGGAACTACTATTTGGAAACCGAATAAAAAAGAACCAAAGCGTTATACTAAAATGAGTATTGTTTAGTAAAAATTTTATTTGGTTAACTGATTTTTTTGGTATTGATTATTAATTCTAATAACCAAGAACTGATAAAATAACTGAATTTATAATTTTTTATTACTTTAATAAATTAATATTTAAAATTACTTATAACACATATTATAACAAAAAAAATACATTTTTGTTTATAAATTTATATTAGTTTTCAAATAATTTTTTGTTCATAAAAATTAAGGATGTGTATATAATTTTGAGTTTTTGTTCGACACAATTAGGGTAGATATTTTTTTTTAAATTTAAGGTTTTTTTGTAGGCTTTCTCCGACAATCAACCATTGTACAAAAGTTTCTCCACCTGATAAAAACAATGTTTATCTTAGTGGATGTTCATAAAAAAAATTATTGATATATAATTCATATATGATAATTTTTATTGTTAATTACTATATATATTAATGATATTATAAGTCATACTTCTAATTTTATTATTATTTATTATATTGAAAATTTTAAATTATTTATAAATTAAAATTGTAAATGTTTATTAATAGATTTATTATAAAATTTTAATTACAATCTTAATTAACAATCTTTGTAAATTATATTAACAATTAATGAATATATTAATGATATTATCAATTATTAATTTTCTTCATTATTGAACTAATTGTTAATAATTATATAATTAAACTAAAATTCCACTTTTATATTGAAAACAAAAAATTTGAGTCATATCAATCACATCATATGTCTAATTGACATGTAGTCAATTCCTACATATCATAAATGAGTTATGTATCCACTACTAGAAAATCATCATTTAGCGGTGGTTATTTTTTGATTTGGTGGTAGTTTAGTCCTCCGCTAAAGTTGATGCCGGCTTCTAACATGTGGAAGATCCTCCCATTCACTACCACAGATCAAAGCAAGGGATACGTCAGGTTTTATCAGTGATAAGAATAAAGCACTGATAAAGGGGGTGAGGGGGGCTTTATCACTGCTAGATAAAAGTGCTGATAATTCTTCCCATTATAATTCTAAGGAAAGGTTGATAAAGGTGTACCCTTTATCAGCACTTTCCTTATCACAAAAAAGGGGGCCATTTATTTCAAAAAAAAATCCTCAAATACTAGATATCAACCAAAGGCAATGTACATAATTCTGAAGGAAAATATGAAATCCATCAATTTGACCCCCAATGATTCCCAAAAGTAGTCACAAAATGAACTGCTAGATTGCCCTCTCTCCAAGAAAAGGGAAAACAACAAGAAGAGAACAAAGGAACCAAATATCTGATGATTTCGATAATGGATCCATTGGCTTGAAGGCCACCTTTATCCTTCTTCAGTGCGTTAATAATAACATGACAATCAGATTCGACCATAAAATCCTTCCAGACAAGAGACAAAATGGGATGCGTACACTTCCAAATTACCATGGCCTCTTGCACATGTGGAGACCAACCTGAAAGGTCTGAGTAATGTTGAGCCGTAATAAGAGAAACAACATGATCCCAAAGGATTATCTAAAGGCCAACAAAACCATCCTTATGGGTCGATACATCAGCATTATGTTTGAGATACCCAACCCGGGGGGGGGGGGGGGCAGCCATCTGAAAGGAAGGGAATGAATAGGGGATGGTGGACAAGCCTCCTCAATGTCCAACCACTGTGAGCCCTAGTTTTGAATCGTTGAAGGTCATGCCTTGTAATATTTAACAATGATCTTGAAAATGAATGAATTTTGGCGAAATCATAAATTCCAAACACAATTCTATTATTAACAGTGATAAATTTTTGTAATAAAATATATTATTAATTTATAAAAAATTATTATATTTATATTAAAAAATCAGTTTTATTTTTATAAATTAAATAAAAATCACACATTGATAATTAATATTTATTTTTTAATAATTAAAAAATATATATAATGTTTTGAAAATGTATTTATAAGTTATAATTAAATAAATATATATTTAAATAATTATAAGATTATAATTAATTTTTAAATAATAAATATATTTAATATATTAATTACTTTTAAAAATATATATAAATAATTTTTAAATATATATAATTATAATTATAATTATAGTGAAATAAATATATATTAAAATAAATATATGTTTCCAATGAATTTTTTCAATAAATATTTTGATGTGTGAGTATAATTGACATAAAAATATTTTATGAAATCATCAGGATTATTCATTTATACATTAAAAATTTTAAATCTCACACGAATAGAGTTTTGACATCAGTTAGTGGATAATTGTTGTTAAAACCATGTCAGTGAGAGTTTTAATGCCGATTACGCAATAAGCAATGTCAAAATGTGGGTTTCAACATTAGTTATCAAATAATTATTCATCCCCCTCCTTTCAAAAGGATTCATCCCCCTCAGGGTATTTTCAGACTTAATACTGATGCAGTGATTCCTGGTGATGGCATTGTTGACATTATGGCAGTTCTCTAGGACCACGTAGTCTCCATCAATGCGGCTCTTCGTTCCTCAGAAATTTCTTGTTGGTCTCCTCCTATAGTAGTGGGAACGTCTATCTAGAAAGGTATGTAATTCATTTCATCTCTCGGCTTGAAAAATATTATCGTCAAATCTAATTGTCATGTTATTATCGACGTGCTGGAGGAGGATGAAGGTGGCCACAAAAACATTGTGTCTATTATCAATATCTTCATATCATTGGTGATATTAATCTATTCTTGTTGTTCTTCCTTTTTTGGGAGAGGACAATCATACGAATCATTTTATAACTACTTTTGGGAGTTGTTGAGGGTCACATTATGGTGTTGTTAATTAATACACATCCCAACTAACACATGGATCATTTCCCTACAATATCAAAATAATCCAAATTAGTTTTCTCATTTTTGAGTAGGTCAATTGTCCATTTTCATAAAATGAATGTATATTTTAAATAAAAAAGACACACTTGTAGTCATACCAGTCACACTATTACTTATATTGAGGCAAAAAAGGATCCATGGACTCCCAAATGACTCATGTATTTTTACCCAAATATATAAAAATAATCTGAATGTGTTTGCTCATTTTTTAGTATGTCATTTGTTCCTTTTTACTAAAATTAATGTACTTATAAATAAAAAGATGGGCTTAGAGTCATACAGGTCACACCATGCGTCAGATTGAGGTAAGAAAAATTTATACACATCCAATATTACATATGGATAATTTTACTAAAGTATAAAAACAATCCAAATACTTTTTTCTTGTTTTTTAGTATGTCACTTGTCTTTTTTATAAAAAATTCATTATAAACTAGAAACACACACTGTGACTAATACCGGTCACATAGAGTATCAGATTGACATGAGAAAAATTCCTACACATAAAAAAATTTATTAATTTATTTATTAAATTATTAAGACAATCTGATTGGGTTTTCTTAGTTTTTAGGGAATGATGTATGTTGAAGTAAAATGTCGATTTTAAACTGATAATACACACTTTGAGTCATACTGGTCACATTGTTTTTTGGATTGAGGTGTAGCTGATTCATGAATATCTTAAATGACATATAGATCATTATAATAAAATATAAACATAATTTTAATTCTTTTTTTTGTTTTGAATTTTGAGTTGTATATTGTACTAAAATTTTGATCAGTTTTAAATAAAAAGACAGAGTTGGAGTCATACTGATCATGTCGTATCTTAGATTGAGGTGTTGTTGTTTCCTAAATGTCCCAAAGTAATAATAGAATCCAAAATTCCAAGGAATACTACAGTATAAAAAAATCTTATGTGATTAATACTAAAAATAAATAAATTTAACATAAATATGAATCAATCCATTACTTCTATAGAAGTCACATCTTCATATCATTGGTGTAGATTCTATTATCAGTTATGATGCCCATTTGTTTCTATGAAAATTTATATAGTTTTATAAATAATATTTTTCTGAAAGTCATAATAGAACAAGAAAAATATAAATACACAAAGGATTAATAAATATTTTAAATAATGTAGTAACTATCATTGAAAATACCTATTATGGGATGTGTGTTTTTTTGATGGAATATAATCACTCTCATAAATTTACCAACATAATAACCAAAATAATTTCCATTTAATTATTTTAGACACTGTAGAAACATTAAGTAAAATAGGTAATTTTTTTTATATTTTTTTGGATTGTTAAATCTTATTATATATACCTTGATTCTTATCCAGTTGTAGAACTTGTTTGGGTCATTGTGTGTAATGCCTATCCTCATGCCATGATTTAGACGATATTTACACACCACCCTATAATAAAAAAATCCTACATAAAACATAATATAATTATATAACATATACTTAGCTCTAAAATGTTGGATGTAGTGTATTAAAAATTAAAAAATGTTATCATGTTTTGTCGTTTTGTGGTAATCTATGTAGTGAATCCAATAAATAAATATTTGGAGTATTAAAATTGATCGTAATGAGAATACATGATTTTTAAAAACAAAAAAAAGAATAAGTAATGATGGAAATGAAAATTATATTAAATATGATGAAATTTCCGTGTTTTATCCTGAAATCATTTGTATTATGAAAATTATTTCATCCCCAAGATTTCACGCAAACTATTTTCCAATGTTTGCCACTCTTTCATCTATTTTTTGTATTTTAATTTTTTTTCTGTAGAGGTGAAGTGAGGAAAAAAGAATCCAATTATTTTTATTGGAAAATCCATTAAATTGTTATTGATATATATGACCTCAAAAATTATTAAATGTATTTAGTCATAATTAACATGGTATATCATCTTTTGGAAAATTAAATCACAAAAATGTACCTCATGTATAAATTTACAACAGATTCACATATCCATTCATAGTTGACGATTTCATCTACATTATTACAAGAAATGTATTCAATAACAACATATCCACACATTTTTTCATCCAAATCAACTATGTGACTACTACCACTTTGTAACTTTGCATCCATATAAACCTTTAATGTTAGTAAATGTGGATATTCAATATGTAGGGTAAATGTGATTTTAAAAGATCTCTTCAATCATTTGGTTGATCCTTTAGATTGTTTAAGTCAACCATTCATTTCACCCCCCATCATGTTGTCTATTTTTAATTGCATTTGTTGTTTTAGAACTTTATTCATTAATTATTAATGTTTTATCATCAAAAATAAATTTGAAATGAGTACCTCATTGTCAACATATATTTTTTACAAGACTTAATGTCCATGTAATGAATGTTACAATAGTTGGTCAACCTTATGAATATATTCCTCATCAATTGGAATAGGTCGATCATCCCTCAGATCATGGGCTATGCTAATAGACACTCTCACAAGACATATTGGAAGTGGTCTATTGTTTAGAACATCATTTTGGATATTGAACAATATATCCCTCACTACAAGGTGATGGGTGGGTGTTGATGGATATAAATCACAGTCATTATCATCATGTATAATATCTGTACCAGAATGGTATTAGTGTCTATCATGTTCACATTTTATAGAAAAAGTTATTAGAACATTGATTACCTTGTCCAAGACATCTTTTCAAGGGGATGGCTCACCTCAAAGCTAGTGGGTGTGGGGAGGGATATTCAGGAAATAGTTGTTCTTGAGTTCTTTTTTCTCTTTTCTTATCTCGATAAAATCATCTAGTAACTCTCTATACTATTGAAATTTTTATTAATGTGTATATAGTATTTCTTTCATCTATTTAATTTCTTTATCTTTATCCTCCTCTTGTTTTTTTGTAAAAACATGTTTTCAGTTGTCACCCTAAAACATGCACCTCTGATGTCACTGTAATGTTATGTCCGCTTCGAGGCCACTGATAGTAAGTGTTCATTTGGTACAGGTGTTGATGAATCGTGTGACTAATATGAATATAATATATAGGAAAATAAGTAATCATTGTTAAGTAATTTTTATTTAAAGAAAAACAAATTTTTATTATTTTATAATTACACATGTTTCCCACCCTTTTTGTGTATTTTCATCAACTAGTTTCCCATATTTATTTACAAATTATTATTTACACAACACATGGTGTATATGGAAGTGGATTTAGATTTGGATTCAGCAATCTGCATATAAATAGAGGAAAATAATTATATTTTGATTTCATATCATATAAAAGTGTTACAATAGATTTAAATTACGGACCATTTTTTTTCATGTGAAGCGTACCCCATCCTTGCTTTACAGTAGGGGTATGTTGCTTTTGCTTCCCCTCCATTATTTTTAACACTCAGTTTCTATTTCATAAATCAAATATTGTCACTCAATGTGATGAATATATGTATTGTCAAACGACATATTACTAGACACAATGTACTTGAAAAGACACATCAGTATGACTTCTAGTAAACAAATCTCATGCTCGTCTGGTTATCAGGTGGGCATACATAAGCAGTGGGTGTGGTGTTATTTTCCCTTCAGAGTCATTTAGATGATGAATCAATAGAATTGGGTATAAGCCTCTATGAATCAATCCATAGATTATCAATACATATTTATTATGGGATTCATCTACTATAAATGCAATATTCAATGGATGGTGAAGAATAATTCAATGTTTCGTTATTTTATTTTTTAGTAAAATAAATAATTGATATCATATTGTTATTGTAATATCTTCCCACATCAGTGTATCACTACTACAAATACGGCTTTTATCAGCGCTAAAAATGGTCTTTTACAGTGCTAGAAAAGCGCTATTTAAGACGACGAAGATAAGGGGGGGGTCCCCACAATGAGTGCTCCAAAAAGTGCTAATAAAGACCACTTTTATTAGCGCTAAAAATGAACTAATAAAAGGGGTATTTTATCAACGCTAAAACAAATAGCTGATAAAAGGGTCCTTTACTAGTGATTTCTTTTTAGCACTGATAAAACTTAACAAAAAATTAAAAAATTTAAAAATTTAAAAAATTAAACAAAATCCTTCCAATTGGGGGGCTTTTATAGCACTTGATCCCCCCTTTTACAGTTCTTTTCTGCCCCCCTCCAGTGCATGCATGCACCCATCCACCACTTATCAGCGCTAGCCCCAGATTCACCCATGTGCACGCGTCCCTGCCTCCACCCGAAATTGATCTAAAGACCTCCCCCCTGCATGCCTGAAGCCTTTACCACTCCCCTATATTGTTTTCCTCTCCAATTAGTGATATATTTATTTATATATATATATTTATTATTAATTATTTGTATAGTCATATATATTTATATAAATATATATATAGTAATATTAAAATAAATATATAGTTATATTAATATAAATATATAGTTATATTTATATAAAAATGTAGTTATATTAAAATATATATTTATAGTGATATTAATATATATATTAATAGTTATATTAATATATATGTTTATATATTAATATATATATATATATATGGTTAGATTAATATATTGGTATATAAATATTAATATATTTTTATTTTAATAAAAATGGATATTAGTTATTATTTAAATAATGCTAATATATTTTATATGTAAATATATTTTATTATTTATATTTATAATTAATTTTTTATGTGTGAATATATATATAAAATTTGTATATATTGTTATATAATTGATTATAAATAGCATTGCATTATAAAAAATGGTAAAATTTCAAAGACATAATATAAATATGAATGTGATACCTTGGAATAAATTCAGTCCCCTCCAAAATAAGCCAATAATACCCCCTTAATCGAGGCTGAAAATCAACAAAATGTAAAACAACCAGGGTACCCTAACTAAAAATTCAGTTTTGGCGGCCTTCTAAGACTTTTTTGGCCTTGAAAAAACCTTTACATAGTTCCCCCCTAAATAAAGTGATGTAGATCTCATCACAGGTTTCGATTTGATATGTGGTGGAGCTCAAACGGACACCCGAATAAAATGTTTTGGCCATTTGAATTTCGAGTTGCATTTTCAACATATTTTGGATCTTTTTTTAATTTTTTTTATTCTTTAAATTTTTATTAAATGACTACTAATCAATAATAATTAGAAAATTATTAATTAAAAATATTTTATTAATTTTTATATAAGCCATTTTCACTAAATATCTTATATATTAAGTGTAACTGTATATTTATACTTATCTAAAATATATTTAAAATTATATTTAAAAAATATATATTATATTTATATAAATATAACTATATCTATATATTTATATATTTATATATTTTTTTTATAAATTTTTTTGGTAGTAGACCCTTTATCAGCGCTTTTAAAAAAAGTGCTGATAAAGACCCCCCTTTATCAGTGCTACTAAAAAAGCGCTGATAAAGGGGTACCCTTTTACAGCGGTAAAAAAATTGATTTTAATGGTGGAACCTTTATCAGTGCCAAAAAAAGCTCTGATAAAGGGGTACGTTTATCAGGGCTTTTTTTAGGCTGATAAAAGAGCCCTTTAGCCGTGCTTTTTTTAGCATTGATAATGGTACCCCCTTTATCAGCGCTATTTCGTTAGCACTGATAAAGGGTGGTGCTGGCCTTGCCTAGTTTTGTGGTAGTGTATTTAGCGCTGGAACAACATAGTGCCACAAAACTACACTAGTTGTCTTGCATAACCAAGTGATGATTCCAATGTAACAACTAAAAATGACCTTATTGGGGCTAACATGCTGGCCTCGTTCATTCCATCTGACCTCATATTTGATGCCTTTGAATTTTTCATTCATGATTTTATCTAACACCATCAAACTATGGAGCAATTATTTTATTTGCATCATTGGTCCTTCATCACCTAACATTTCCTTGGATTTGACATCCTCAATATGTTATTTCTCTAGAGCAGTAGCATCATCATGTGAAGATGGTTGTTGAACCTCATCATAGGGGGAAACAACAGATTGAAAAACCTATTATTCATTAGTATTGGGATTACCAAAAGATGAATAAGGTCATTGCTACTCTACAATGGAAGCAACAAAAGGTCGAAAGACCCAATGTTCCTAAGGATTGGGAGCACCATCATGTGAATAATTCATTATCCGCATAAGTGGTTTATAATTTATTTTTGATTAAATCAATACAATAATGATCAGATAATAACACGAGGTAACACAATGTATATTTAAAAAAAATAACCTAAATATTGAACTCTCGTTTTTTAATGGCTGAAGGTATTTGACCCCTCCATCGACTATTTAAGTCCCTTCATTTTGGTCTCCTCTAACAAAAATAAAACCATCACTATTAGGAGCTCTATAAAATGATTGTGATGTCCTAATGAAAGTGTCACACACCGTTGAATTTTCATGTGACCCTTCAGTGGATTTGGTCGATAACATAACAATTGATCACTTTCAGTTTGTGGTATCTAGAACATAAATTACTTGTGCTGCATATGATTCTATTATAAATGGTTCTTCTTTTCACCCTTCCTTACAAAAATAAATATTCCCTAATCCAAATTAATCTAGTTTAACATCATTCATGTTATCAAATAAATATAATTGAAAAATTTGAACATGGAATGTTGTATAATCTAAATACATCATTTTTATGAATATAATGTATTAAATATTCATGCCAATTGGATTTCTTTCCCTAGTACCAGAAACATGCATCGCTTCATCCACAAGTGTAACTCTACTATTTTTAAAAGTTTTTTCTTCATCATGTTTATTTGTATAGAACATATAACCCTTAATTACATAACCATTGTAAGATAATAGATACACACTTGGTCCTCTAGATAACTATCAACGTTGTTTTGATATTGAATTAGGATTTTCATCTGAATCGTTAAAAATATAGTCCCAAAACCATTCTATAAATTGTTGATTATGTGTATTTAATATCCATATTTTATCCCTTGATGGATTAAAATGCCTACAAATTTCTTTTTGGGTTTCAACATATGGGGAAACCTCGAAAATATTATTCTAAACATAAATGTGTGCCTACTCATGATCTTCAATATTGATTGTGACTATATCTCTTCCATAAATTCCTCACCCACTAGCCACCTAGTGTGATGAGATTTTGGTAGACCAATGATTTACACACCTCACATGCATTTGGTAAATAATTCTATGGCTTCCCTAACAATATATCGATCTACAGTACAACCCTCTGGTCATCTTTGATATTTTATATACCAATTCAAAATATTTATATACCATTTAATGTGGTATATCCATCTATATTGTATAGGAACACATAGTCTAATCTCTCTCACTAGGTGAACCATAAAATTAACCATTATATCAATGAATTTAAGTTGGAAGAAAATTTCTAAATCACATAATATGATAATAATTTCTCTTTCCATTGTTTTCAATTTCACCAGATCTATAACTTTACTGTATATAGCTTTGAAGATTAAATAATGCTTGGTTAATAAATAAAGGACATTCTTGAAAAAAATTGCAAGGTAAAGCTATAGAAATTAGATCTCCCTGTAAATCATGATGGTCATGTGATTTTAGAACCGTTAACATTAAATTGTTTATTGACATGATATTATTGTTATACAATTAATACCCCTCTAGAAACAGTATTTCATTCATGAAGATGAAAAACTGATAGCTCTCCTGCCTAGAAAGAGTGTATGCATCTAGAGGAATAAAAGTTCATTTTTTACCCTTTACTAGCACCAAATCTTCTCATATTCCAATGTGAACCATGTACAACCTATCCTTAATTCCATCCTTTTTCTTTTCAGGGTGAATTATCCAGTGTACCGATGAAACTATCATATACATTTTTTTCATCATGCATAACATCAAAAAAATATCTATCATAAAGAAAATTCCATTATGATAATAAAAAAAATTAAAAACCATTTCCAACTAATTTTCATAAAAATTTTCAATTTTTTTACCAAAAGCAGTGTCCACATATTTTACATTCTTAATCCGTTGATTACATATTTGTGTAAATGTTGTTTTATGTTCTTATGAAAAACCATCGAATGATGTTGTCCATGATAGGGACATATCCCATTAGGCTCGAAATATAATTTTTTTTTAAATAGAGTCTTCGATAAATGTTTCAACCTAATTGACTTCGTGCTATTTTTGAAAATGAGACACACTTTAGTTCCGTTAATTCTATATCCTAAAAAATTTCTATAAGAAATAAAGTCATTTATCATCTCTTACAACATAGATCTGAATGTGAAATCTTCATTTATGTAAGAATCATACAACACAATGCCTAAATCATCATCACCTTAATATGACATAGGGTTTGGCCAGTGTAACTCAAACTGTCTCTTTTTTTAAAATTGACATTGATTTAAGTAAAAAAAACATGTGACCTACAAGAATTGGGAAAACTTATTTTAATTGGTATGTTATTTTTTGGAAAACAATCAATAAGTCATTTGTGATGTGTAAGATTCAACTACACCTCAATACGATGCATGGTGTGACCGGTATGACTCAAAGTATGTCTTTTTATTTTAAAATGACATTAATTTATGTAAAAAGGAAAGTGAAATATTGAAAACTAAGAAAACACTTTCATATTTTTTTTATACTGTAGTAAAATGATCCATGAGTCGTTAATGACATGTAGGGATTAGCTTTACCTCAAAATAATGCATGGTGTGGCTGGTATAACTAAAAGTGTCTCTTTTTATTTAATATTGTAATGAATTTAATTAAAAACAACATGTGAAATATTGAAAACCAAGAAAAAATTCGAATTGTTTTGATATTTTAGGAAAAAAATCTCTTAATTATTTCTAACATGCAGGAATCAGCTCCACCTCAATACGACACCTAGTGTGGCTAGTATAACTCAATGTGCCTCTTTTTATTTATATTTCAAAATAATATAAGTAAAAACAGCAAGTGAGATATTAAAAATCAAGAAAACAAATTCATATTGATTTTAAATTTTTGGAAAAAGATTTATTTATGATTTTTGATGTGTAAGGATCATCCACACCTGAATATGATACATGGTGTGGCCGGTATAACTCAAGGTGTCTATCTTTATTTAAAAATGACATTATTATAAGTAAAAACAACAAGTGAAATACTAAAAACTGAGAAAATGAATTCATATTGTCATTATACATTACAAAAATGATCAATGAGTCATTTTTTATGTGTAGGAGTCAACCAGACCTCAATCTGATGCACGATGTGACTGGAATGACTAATAGTGTATATTATCAGTTTAAAATTAACAATTTAGTTCAAAATGTGTCACTCACTGAAAACCAAGAAAACGAGCTCTGGTTGTCTTGATAATTCAATACAGTTATTCATAAGTCATTCGTGACATGTATGAAGCAATCTCAATTAAAAAAGAAGCATGATAAAATGTTCATGACTCAATATATGTGTTTCTAGTTTGCGATTATATTTTAGTAAAAAAACACAATGGAAATACTGAAAACTATGAAAACATATTTGGATTGTATTGATACTTTAGGAAAAAAATTCCTCAGTAATTTTTGACAAGTCGGAATTATTTATACCTCAATACGATGGATGGTGTTTCTAGTTAACTCCAAATGTATAATTATTTAAAATTGACATTAATTATAATAAAATAAAAATTGACACACTCAAAATCAAGAAAACACATTCAAATTGTTATAAAATTTTATGAAAATGATCCATAACACATTTGTAACATATAGGAATCATAACCACCTCAATAGGACGCCCAATATGACCCGTATAACTTCAAATGATTCATTTTTATTAAATATTAACATTTTATTAATGTTTTTGTTTCATATAAATGTATAATTAACTTATTTATAGTATTAGTAACATAATATTTATTTTCATAAATAAGAGGAAAATTTTTCTTGGGTTGATAATATTTGTTTGAAAATTGATACCATGGGCATAAATTTTTGATAGGGGATCATGGGCTTCAAAATATGAAATATTAAAGATTTAGAATGTTTGTCGGAAAATTGTAAATGTAATCATATAATCTTTTTTGAAATATAAATATCTGTATTTCTTTCTATATACCATTGTTGGACATTTTTGTATTGATGATGTCAATTAAATTAATATAGAAGTTTGGATTCTGGGTGTGTTATTTAAATTATAGTTTTTCTATAGGGTGTGTTGTTATATAAATATCACACTGTAGGTGGCTAGTCCATTATCAGTGCTAAAAAAGCACTGATAAAGGCCCCCTATAATCACTGTGATTAATAGCCCCTTTTTAGCACTATTAAAGTCCAATTTCACACTATAAAAGGCCATACGTGTAGTAGTGTTTACCACTCATACATATTGGTTGGTTCTCCCTTCAATGATATATCTATTTATCTATATATATTTAGTTATATTTATTCAAATATTAATATTGATTTATATTAATATATATATATATATATTCATTTATTCATTCAAAGTAGGATAATTTATTGATCATAAATGGGAGGGGAGATCAGTTATGTCAGGGTGGATAAAAGAAAGGAATCCCTAAGGAATCAGTCGTCATAACATTAACAAACACGGTTGGAAGACAGCCCAGTGTAGAATGAATGATACAAGGACTACTCAGAATCCCCCTTGAGGCTAGTCTATACGTAGAAAAGTTCCATTCCTCTATGTATGCCTCATGGTAGCTCAAACAATAAACTACTTGAATCTTCAGGTAAAATAAATGATAGACCTATGAGGTTCACATATCCCTTTGAAAGAGTGGCATGTAACTAAAGATTCACTTTTGATCTCTATGGATGAAATATTATTTGAGAGATAGATCTCCAAACCATTAAGAAAATCCACCGTCTCTTAAATAAGCGAGCTTCCATGACCATAAAAGCTTCTAAAAGAAATCACCACTAAAACATCAGAGTCCGGAACAATGCCTTCCCCTCTCATGATGCCATGGTTATAAGAGCTGTCAGTATTTAGCATGAAGCCATTACATCATGGGTTCTATGAGATCCATCTACCCCATGAAGACCCCTATAGAGAAAAGGATGTGGTTCACTATCCATTGATGAAAATTATCATGGATTTTTATTTTTCACATCTTTTAAGGAGATCCCAAATATCCACAACAATACACTAGACCCATGTATGAATTTAAAAGCATTAGGTAGAAATACCATCCAATCGAGCTTTGTTTCTTACATTCCAGATGATCCAGCAACTAGAAAAATTCAAGGCTGCCTTCGGCTTCCTCTCCACACTGTTATATTCCATATAGGTAAACCATGAGAAGTAGAAGACATCACCGTACCCACCTAAATATCAATTCCAATAAGTTTACCAATATTTTACCATACCGTTCTTTCCCAATATCCCTCAAAGAACACGTTTTTTTACAGATTCCTCTTTATAGATACAACAAAAATAACATTATGATAACATACTTATCCATTTATGCTTAATAACATCATTGGTTGGAAGGGAACAGTGTCAGATACGCCTCACCGGAATGTTGAATTTGGTTGGAATTTATTTTCACTAATGAATCTTACTCATTCCAATAATATTATTACCTTATAATGAGAGACAATATCCCATAGATGAAAAAATTCTCGATGATGCTCCTGTGAAGATGAGTTTATCTGGTTCAGAAGAAAGTTTTATGCCGTCAAAAATCTCACACTGTTGTGCATCATGACTTGTGTGAATGATGTTCATAAATGAGAAGGATTCAGCAAATTAAATTCTAGGAGTCAGCCACCTAGAAAAGGTGAGAGATTTACCAGCCCAATTGTGGCTATAATAATTAATCATGCCGCAAAAAACTATCCATATATAAAATATACATACACATATATATAATATATGTGTATATGAAAGTATAATTATACATAGTAATATAAATTTATATATATTTACATATATTATATATTCATATGTGTATTCATAAGTTAGAATATATAGATAATACATATCAATTTGTTAATATAGACACACCATAATACACACACACACACACACACATTATATAAGTATATAAATATTCATATATTTTTATTTGAAATAAAATGGATTTTATTTTTTATTTAGATGAGGATTATATGATGAGAAATATTTTTTATATGTAAATATGTTGAATAATTTATTTGTAAAATTTAATTTTTATGTATGAATATATAAAAAATATGTATATATTGGTATATATTTTGGTATAAATAGTAGTTAATTGTGAAAAATGATTAACTTTTAAGGACATAATATCAACGTGAATATAATAACTCTGAATAAATTCAATCCCCACTAAAAAAGAGAATGTATTTCTCTTAAACAAGGTAAAAATTTAATCGAATGTGAAAAAAATTTGGTATCCCAGCTAAAAACACATTTTTGACTGCATTTTTAGATTTTTTGCCTAGAAATATGTGACAAAGGGTTTTTTCACTAGTGCATAGATCTCATCGTAGTCTTTGATTTGATATGTATAAGAGATCAAAAAGACACCCGTATTAAAATTTATCAACATTAGATGTTAGAGTTATATTTTTAGCATATCTTTGATCTTTTATTATTATTATTTTACTTTTTGGGTCTTAAAATTTTAATTAAATAATTATTACATGATAATAATTAGAAAATTATTAATTAATAATATATTTTTTAAATATTTTATAAGCTATTTCCTTAAACATCTTATATATTAGTTTTAAATTTCTACATATACTTATCTAAAACATTTTAGAAAAATATATATTATATTTATATCAATATAAATATATTTTTCTCTTAATATATTAATATATTATTATTATTATTTTGAAATATTCCCATTATTAGTGCTAATAATGGGTTCCCATTTAACAATTCAAAAAATTGATGATAAAGGCGATACATTTATCAATGCTAAATAAAGCATTGATAAAGGTAACCCTTTTTCATTGTTTTTAGAATTACAAATGGGTTGCACTGTGAAAACCAATTTTTTTGGTA
Organism: Viscum album; assembly: GCA_963277665.1. NCBI lineage: Eukaryota > Viridiplantae > Streptophyta > Magnoliopsida > Santalales > Viscaceae > Viscum > Viscum album. The sequence goes on along the minus strand of OY728153.1, from coordinate 433,073,665 downwards.
GTTTCCACACAAATGATTCACTGGTATTTTTCACATACTATATAGAAGATACTTTTAGGAGGGTAACATCTTATAGTTAATATAATTAGGGATGGCGGTTTGTCACACACATAGTTGAGAGTCTAACTTTTAGAATAAGTCATAAGAAGTTGGTGAATAATATTATTTAAAATTATATGTATATGATTCATTAATATTGTTTGTGGATGAACCATTCTTTACATTTTTTGATGTGTTCAAGAGGATATACACTTATAGTAGTATTGGGCATATTGTTGGTGAGACACAGAACTGGTTATGGTTAGTGTTTTTTTATGTTTTTTAAATTAATATAATATAATTTTTTATCATTATATATATTTTTTTTCAATTAGAGGATATATATTAGATAGATAATTATCATATTTCTAGGGGTTAGGATAAGAAATATGTCTAGGTCAAGGCATCATGCGAGCATGTTTTAATGTGAAAACATAGTCATTTGTGGTGAAAATTGGTATTTAGAAAGGGATGGTGACTGAAATTGGTTTAAAATAGACTTCGACTAGTTATTATTGAAATGAACTGATGACATAATTTAGAAAGAAAATAGGATTGTAAAAATTTGGTCATTCAATTCAATTATTATTGTGAGATAGAAATAAATTGAAAAAGTGGGGAAAAACATTGGATGTAATGTGGGAAATCCCCCAAATGATTGGTGTGAAAAACCATATGCAAACAGAATTATTTCACTATAAAAAAGTGTGTGAACAAACTCTCTCTATATCCCTCAATTTCAAGGAGAAAACACCCAAGAAATTATCTCTTTGCAAAGATGGAGAAACATCTCCCAAAATACTGCACTCAAGGATGAAGATATGTTACTTAAGAATCCGGTGACCGAAACTGGTGGAGAATATACCCTTTTATGGCCTACCTTCACCCTCCTTTGGCCTCCTCTCTATTAAATTTATATTACTAAATTAAATTGGGAATCAATGGTAGGGTTCACCATGATGTGTCACCACAACGTGTCCAAATTAATGCGAAGACCATCATTATTATTTCCTCTCTCCATAATGTCTTCCAACATATCACCCACTTGGATATCTGATTAAGTTCCAATATCATCTCCACAAATCCTTTCTATCTTCTAAACCCACTACTCATGTCTCTACACGGATTCTCAAGGGTCTATATCATTTGATCTTTTTAGAACCAATCACCTTTTCCAGAAAATCTTCCATATTTTCTTTAGTGTGAATTTTCTATAAGTTGAAACTTCCTTCTTCCACCACATCACAAACAAAATAATATTTTACAACAATGTTCATCATCCTAGAATAAAAATATAGATTCTATGTAATGTGAAAATCACTCTTACTATCAAAAAAATGGAATATGATCTTGTTTGTGCACGAGCTCCTCTAAAAACCATTTCATCCAAATCAACTCTTTTAATTACCGTGTAGAGGTCAAGTACTCTAACTCCATCGTTGATAGATCCACAACTGATTGTAACATGGAAATACAGCTCAAAGCTCATCCTTCAAGAGTAAACAAATAACCCATAATGGATTTTCTCTGGTCAGAATCACCTGCAAAATCTGGATCAACATATCCTCTTATAGTGAAATATGATCCTCCAAAACATACTTCAACATCTGAGGTTTACCTGATGTATCTCATGATCCTATTCACCATGATCCAATGCTTTCTTCCTAGATTATCTATGTACTGACTAACTTCTCCCACTGTATGTGCAATATCTATTCTAGTAAAAACCATGGGGAACATTATAATTCCCACTATTGATTCATATGGAACTTGAGACATTTACATCATCTATGTTTCGCTACTAAGACTCGTCATATAGGATTACATAGAATTAATGGGGCGAGTGGTAGGAATTTTCTTACAGTAATTATTATTGAATCATTTTAAGACATTCCAAAAATAATTTTTATGTGATATCCAAATCATTCAATTATTCATGTCTTAATAAATTATCATCACATGAATTTTTTTTGCTAGTCCCAAGTCCTTCATATCAAACTCCCTAGACAATTGTGCCTTCATCTTCTGGATTTGATCATTATTGGGGCTAAAAACCACCATTTCATCCATATACAATATTAAAATGATAAAATCATTACCATATAGACACTTGAAATCAGCACAAGGATCTGAATTGAGTCTGTTGTATCCAAGGCTTAGGATATATGAATCAAATCTCTTTTACGAACACCTCATCACATGTTTGAGAATATAAAGAAAACATTCAACCTCAAAACCATGTTTTCAATTCCTTATTCAGCAAAACCTTCTCGTTAGAGAATATAGATTTCATCATCAAGGTCACCATGTATAAAATCTGTTTTCACATTTAGATACTCTAGATGTAGTGTGCATGCAACACACATCACCATCAATACCTGAATATTTGTTAGTCTAACAATAAGAGAAAATATTTCATTGAAATTCATACCTTCCTTAGGAGAATATCCTTTGACCACCAGTCTAACATGATATCTTTCCACCTGTTCAGTTTCATCCCTCTTGATCTTGTAGACCCATTTGTTCCTAATAACCTTACTTCCATGAGGTAATGAAATACGATCCCAAGTCTTGTTCATGTGCAGGGCATCATGTTCCTCCTGCCTCGCTACCATCCATGAAGATATAAATGGACTCTGGGTGTCCTCCATAATAGATGATAGCTCTCTATATTCAGTTAATAAGAAATTTGCAACATTTCCCTCAGTGTAATAATCCGAGTTCCATATTGGCACTCCTTTTTATCAATTTGGTCATTGTAGTCTAGTATTATGTGGTACTTTATCATCATGCTCTAGTAATTCCTCACAGAAAACCGTTTCTTCCTTTGTTTCAAACTTCACCTTGACTATTGTAGTTTCTATACTCTCTTTCTTCATATCTTTATAAATATTCATTTTCACTATGTCATCGAAAAAGATGACATCTCGACTGATAATAATATTAGAGGTAATGGGATCCCACAAATGATACACCTTCACACTATAAGCGTATTCCAAGAAGATACATTCCATGGATCTTGAGTCCAACATCAATCATTCCTGGCTATGAAATAGTGAATATACATAACTTCCAAAAGTATTTAATTGAGAATAATTATCGGGTTTACCATTCCACATATCCATCAGCATATTCATATCAATTTCCACTGAAGGGGGTCGATTGATCTGATTGTAGGCAATATTTACTGATTCTGCCTAGAATGTCTTGGTAACTCCTGCAGTCATCAGCATCACCCTTATTATATCCAATAATGTTATGTTCATCTACTCTACCAATCCATTCTGCTAAAGAGTGTATTCCACCATGAACTATCTCTTGATTACTTCCTGTTATAAAAAAGAATCAAAATCGTCACTTGTATATTCTCCACCATGGTTAGTCCTCAAACACTTGATCTTCATTCTAGATTAAATCTGATTTCCACTTAAAATGTTTTAAATACTTAATATATATTCAATTTACTCTTCATTTTAAACACCCATCATCTCTTAGAATAGTCATCAATGAAATATACAATTTACCTTACTCCTCCTAATGACAGAACCAGTGATTTCCAGACCTTGGAATGAATCAACTATGATATCTTGTTACTTCTTGACATTGACATTCCAAACATCAACAGGTGTTACTTACTCAAAACAGAATTCTTAAAAAATGATAGGGATACATCCATAATCATAGGCAAAAACTTCTGATCAACATGAATCCTTAGGCCTCGTTCGGACATATGGACATGATTCTGATTCCATAACGTCTTCAACTCTTCCAGTGAGGTAGTTGATGAGACAACTATCTCTAATTCCTTGTACATTTCACCCATAAGCATATGAAGTTATTTTAGATCTCCCCCCCCTTTATCACCACAATTGATCCCATCACAATATTAATCATCCCTTTCTCGGTGTGAGTCTTTCATCTGATATCATAAAATTTTTCAAAGGACAAAATTTTCTTCTTGAGACCCCCCACATGGTGTACTCCATGGATGGTTTAGACTATGTTATCATGCATATTCAGTTTGATGGTTCCAACTCCAACGATATTAAATTTATGATCATTTCCCATGTAAAAGGTCCTTATGGGATAGTTTCATATTGGTCAAACCATTCCCATGGAGATGTCATGTGAAATTTTCCTCTTGAGTCAATAACCAATGCGTCATCATGATTTTGTCTTCTTTAGTAGTTGTTGGCGCGTCACTGACTAGTACGTCTCCATTTCCAGATGTACTCACCACATTACATGAGAGTTATTCTCACCACCCTACCCCTCTTACCAAAATTGTAACATTTTATGTATTTCTTCCTTCTCCTTGATTTAGACCTTCCATGATTCGGCTTCACATTGGAACTACACTCCATCATTCTTCTTCATTCAATTGACAGATCTTCCACTTAGTGTGATGTTGTATGTCTGTATTCCTTGTTCTTGCACCAACTTTCTTCTTTAATAAGCTTATCTACAAAATATTTGAATGGAAAAATATCCATTAGGATATTATTGGTGAGATTTATGATATGTTGATCACATGAATGTGTAAACATATGATGTAGAATATCTTCATGTTTTCCATCCACAATTTTATAGCTTCATACTATAAGTTGTGAAAGAAGGGTATTGATGGTGCTAATGTGGTCAGTCACCGATGATGTATCTACCATTTGATGAGTGTATAATTTCTCTACAATAAAATTTTATTATGGAGTGACTTTTCCTTATGTAGAATTTTCAGATTGTCCCAAATTTTTTTTCGTCTTGTTCTTCACAATGCTTGACACGACCCTATCTTGAAATGGCAAATGGATGTTGTAAATAGAATTTCTATCCATGTCACGAAATTCTTCATCTATCACACCCACCAGATTCTCTCCAATCACCTTTAGGCATTTACCTTTCAACAGAACCTCTTTCATCTTCATTGTCCACAATGAAAAATTATTTCCATTGAATTTTTTGATCATGTATTTCACTGCCATTTGGACATATCATTGGACCAGAATTTTCTCAGTCCAAAGCCTCATTCCTTTGATACCACTTGTTAGGATCCTAAACAATTCTCCAATAAATTCAATGATAATTGCGAGGTATAAATAATGTAAAAAATTAATTAATTAAAATAACACCATATGTAACATGGAAACACAAAAAAATCAAGGGGTAAAAAACTATAAGAAAATAGAATGATTTCACTATGGTAAAATGTGGGTACAAACTCTCTCTCCCTAAACTATAATAAGAAAACACACAAGAAATTATATCTTTCAAAATATGGAGAAACACCTCACAGAATACTGAACTCATGGATGAAGATGTGTTGCTTTTGAATATGATGATAAAAACTGGTGTTGGAGATCCCCTTTTATGACTTTCCTTCACCCTCTTTTGGATTCCCCTTTATTAAGTTTCGGTTTTGAAATTAAATGGATAATCATTGGTAGGGTGTCACCACGATGTGTCACCACGACATTTCCATATGAATGTGGTGACCATAATTAATATTTTTTCTCACTATAATGTCTTACAACAAAAAACATAGTGTGTATGTGATCATCATCGTTCACTTCTGTAGAGTATGAGGAAAGGCTACGAGCTCCGGATGGGGCTGTTCAGAGATTAGATAGAGAGTAGGAAGAGTACAGACAACATCTAGAGCATCAACTACAACAGTAGCATCAACAAAATGATCATATGATGGAGTATATGTGATAAATTACAAACTTTTTAGTTAGGGAGTTCTATCCATATATGGGAGTTAATCCCCCACTTTTCTAATGAAACTATTATTAGGTTAATTTTTTGATTTTTTTTATATTATAAATTTTTATTTTTATATAATTTTTAATGGTTTTTTTTATTTTTTAGTGAAATTTATTATTAGATTAGGTCGGGAAAACCCCACTATTTAGAATAGTATAATCCCTTATAAGATAGATTGATATATAATCCATTACATTATTGAATCCCCAAGTTAAAAATGCCCTAAAAAATTCAAGGAAATTGTAAATAGATGTCAATCCAATTAACTAAAAGTCAAATCAATATAGCCTGAAAGAATAATGTAGAGAAACCTAGAATAAGGCTTTGACTGAAATCCCCCAAGGTATTCATCCAGCCATTTCACTGTTGAACTTGACACACATACCATTGCTTCCATTGGGAACAACTGGGAAGATCAACAGGGTGGATAGATCTACTGATAATGGCGTTAACCAGACTAAAATATCACCATCCCCTACTAGAGAAATTTATTCCTCTCCTGAAATTGACCCCTTCCTAGAGTAATGTTTGACCCTCATTTCTTGCCCTCACCATCATGATATGTGTTTATTATTTCATTCATTCACCTTGATAAGCAGAGGAATTCATTTTCCACTATCCCTAGTGCATTCCTACCGAACCCCACCATCGAACAGGAGTTCAGATCCTGCTATTGATCACTACATTTAGTTTACCTTATTTTTAATCTACATTTATTTGAAATAAATATATATTGAGATTGTTTTTATACTTTATAAAAATGTTCCATAATTAATTGTTGATGTGTAGGAATAATCCCCACATCGATCTGATGCACAAGGTTGGTATGACTCAACTACTATAGTTATGGCCTTTAACAGCGCGCAAAATGGGCATTTATAGATTTAAAAAAACACTATTATCCTCGACGCTATTAAAAGGGGGTCTCATTTATCATTAATAAAAAATTCTAATAAAGTCTCCTTTTATCACCATTGATAAATGATGGCCATTATCAATGCTAAAGTTGTTCTGATAGATAGGACCTTTGTCGCCACTTTTTTTAGCACTGATAAAAGTCAAAAAAAAGAATTTCTTAAAAAGAATTTATTTTTCTACAAATTTTAGGGTGGGATATCCCACATTTTATTAGAACTAAATCACCCATTTTAATAGTGCTAGTATATCCTCCCCACCAGTTTAACAATTCTAGGAATCCCCCCACACATTAACAATGCTAGGGATATGCATCACTCATTCGTGTGCACCCTTCCTTTCTGGGTTTTGAAACTGAGACGTTCACCTAAAAATCTCCCTCCTTTTCCACTCTTCTATATTGTTTTCTTATGTATTATATGATATATCTATATATTTATATTATTAAATTTTTTTATCCATAAATGTATATATTTAATTAAATAAATAAAATATGTTTTTTGTGTGTATGTGTGTCTATAAATACATACTAACATATCAATAAATATATATTTATTTATATATTTGTGTGAATATATATATATAATTATACACATTTATATTTATTTAAATATATTATATATTAATAGTTATATACTTATATTATAGTATATAGATAAATATATATCAGTATGTCAATGCACACAAAAATATATTTTTATATATATAAACATTATATATAGAGTAATTGCATATGTATATACATATTTATACATATTAATTTTAAATAAAATGGATATTATGTTTTATTTAGATAATGATTATTTATTTATAAATATAATTTACATGTAAATAGGTTTACATACATATTTATAAAATTAAATTTTTATGTGTGAATATATAAAAAATATGTATATATTATTATATATTTTATTATAAATAAAAATAAATTATGAAGAATGATAAAATTTGAAAATATTAATATTCATATGAATGTAATACTTGTGAATAAATTTATTCCCCACTGAAAATGGAAAAAACTACCCAATTAAACGAGGATGTAAGTTCATTGAATGTTAAAAAAATAGGATACACCGACTAAAAATAAGTTTTAAAGTCTTATTATGGACTTTTTGGGACTTTAAATATTTAATAGGGGATTCATCCATATTAATAGTGTGAATATGACATTCCAATATTCAATTTGATATGTGGTAGAGCTAAAACGAACACACATATCAAAATTTTTGACCCTTTGAAATCCGAGTTACTTTTTCAATATATTTTAGATCTTTTATTACATTTTTATTTTTTGTGTCTTCAAATTGCTAATAAATGACTATTAGTCGATAATAATTAGTAATTTATTAAATAAAAATATTTTTTAATTATTTTATAATCCATTTTAACTATGTATCGTATATTGTAATTTTAAATGACTATCTAGCCTTACCAAAAACATATTTTTAAAAATATATGTTATTTTTAATGATTTTTTTTTTGAAATATACCATTTAATAAAGATAGTAGGGAATCACTGATAAATCCCCCTTTATCAGTGCTTCTAAAAAATCACTAATAAACTGAGTCCCTTTAACAGCGCTAAATGATCATTTATAAAGGGCTACCATTAATATTGCTAAAAATGCTGATAAATGGGTAATTCTAATAGTGTTTTTAGAACTATTAAAATATCCTTTAATCACTGGTTATTAAGTGCTGATAAGGGTACCCCTTTATCCGAACATTTTTTTAGTATTGCTAATGGGTGGCGCTGTGTAAAGTTGTTTCCGTGGTAGTGATACATGTGTGTCCTTTTTTTTAAATTGAAATTTTAAAAAATAATTCTTTGATATTTATGTTTAATTTATTTCATTATAGTATTATTAAAATAATAATTGTTTAATTATGATGCATAATTATTTTTCTCAAGTTGGTGTGTTGTATTTAAAAACTAATACCATGTTTAGGATTTTCTAGAGGGGATCAGAGGTGCCAAAGAAAATTAAACATTGATGTTTTTAAATGTTTGTGGATAGTATATGAAAATTTAATTTTAGAAAATATTGTTTGAAATGTATATATTATAATTTTTTATATTTGTATTGAAAATTTTATTTTACATAAATTGTGAATTTTCACACTGGTGCAATTCCATACAGGTTTATTTGGTTTAATGTGTTGTTATTCAAACAACACATTTCAAAAATAGGGCATTTATCAGTGTTAATGAAAACCATGATAAAGGGGTTCTCATTTTAATGACCTTGACGATGAAAATCTTTTTTAGTGATGTTAAAACTGTTTGTGTTGTGTTAAAAGGTATATATGTGGTGGTGGGAAATGAATTTTATTTGTAGTGACAATGATATCCTTATACATGAATAAAATGAATAGGATTTTATAACATTGTGTTCACAATACCAATGAGTATGTGTTGTGTTTCTAGATGAGGGAGGAGGTAAATTCATGATATAATGGGATTACAACCATATATCACCATGGATTTCATGCAGGAGAGATGACCAGTTTTCAAAAATATAAAAAAATTATCTTTAAAATTATTAATATTAAAAAGAAAATTCATATTCTCTATTAATAATTTAAAGAGTAAAAAAGTTGAAAACTATTTTTGATAATGATATATTCAACAAATATTCTCTTTCAATTTAAAAAAAAAACATTTTTTATTAAAAAATATAAAAACTAATTTTTCATTAATTAAATTCAAATAAAAATTTGACAAGAAATCAATCAATCTCTTAAAATATTAATTTTTTTTTCAAATGTTAAATAAGAAACTAAATTTTATTTATTATCAATTAATAAAAAATTCTCTTTTATATATGAAGTAATAAAAATAATATTTTCTTCATCCAAAAATATTGTATCAAAAAAATATTGATCCAATTTAAAATTAAAAAATATCCCAATATTCCTCTTAAAAATTTAAATAAAATAAATTAGTTTATGTTAAAAAAAATTAAAAATTAAATATCCATTTTTTTGATGTATTTGGAAATAAAAAATGAATTTTTTTCTTTTATATTAAGTTAAATATAAATATTTATTTTCCTAAATGATCCCATTTTAAATCTAAAATATAAAAAAGCTTGTTCCCTTAACATAAAAATTAAAAATTTCAATTAAAAAACATAAAGTTAAAAATAAATATTCTTCATTTTCCATTTAAAATTTTGTTAGAATGAAGTTTATCTATTTATTTTTTTTAAAAATCTATTTCTTTATTTTTTTAAGTTATTTTTAATTAAAGTAGATTTATTTTTAATTTGTAATGTCTTGATTTTAGTTTTAGGATATTTTAGTTTTTTAATGGAAATTTAAAAAATTGTGATTTTTTAAGTGAAAGTGGGATATTATTTTTTCAATAAATAATAATTTATGCCTAGGATATTTGGAAGGAATAAATTTTTTTAAAACATATATATAGAATGGGATTTATTTTCCATTACTTCAATTTGATTCTAATTTTTTTTTTCATTTAATTTTTTAAAACGAAAAAATTTAGTTGATCTGTTGATATGGGATAGGTCAAAATACTATTACAAAATCAGGTCCTGGCATGTGTGAAGGATGTTCACAAATTCCACACTGTTAGTCAAAAAACAATCAATAAGATACTGCATAAATATGTTGACATTGTTATTTTTTTAAAAAAAATAATAGTTTGATTATTGATATTGATTTAAATTATGTTTTATGAAAATTATATGTATTATATAATATGAAATTAATAATATATTTTTGGAAGAATTAAAAAATATTAAGAGGTAATTTTATATCTAAAATGATGCTAAAAAATTTTTGAAAAAGAAATTGCATGCATATATTAGTTTAAATTACACGTTTAATGTAAAAAAAATAAATTATATCTACCCTGATATTTAGAATGATTTTCTATGTTACATCCAGGCATATGAAAACATATCTACACCAGAGGTCTTGGTGTGTTGGCGTGGTATCTTCTTGCACAACTGCCTGCCTATGAAAATATTATTGGGACTTCTTAACCCCAATCCATGAGGCAAGGGTTTCCCGTATACATATATTTATCACACTAGACCCTTTCATAATCGATTTAGGATAACCCAATAATCTCCCTCTCATAACCACTAGGTTGATGAAAATATATGATTTTACAGTGATTGGGAAATTCAATGTGCTCAAATGAAACTGGACAACAATCACTACTAAAAAACAATGTATTATCAATGATAAAAAAACCATTATCACAACTTAAAAAGAGTTCATAGTCGAGGAACTATTAAAAGTTGTCACTTTATCAATACTCAAAAAAGCGTTGATAATTGATCATTTTATCTGTGCTAAAAAAAGGACTCATAAAATTTGAAAAATTAAATAAATTCTGAAAATCAATGTGTAGACCCAGCCTCTTTTAATAGGGGTTGATCCCGTTTCAACAATGCTAGGAATCCCCACCAATGTGTGCCACCTCCCTCAATTTAACCACGCTAGTCACACACCCCCAACCTTTAATAGTGTAATGCATCCCTACACCTACATGCACACCCCTGACACCACATGGATTTGAACATGATAAAAATCTTATACACCAGACAGCTAAAGCCCTACTGACCCACACACCAGCTCTATCTCCGCCTCAATTCCACGACCTCCATGGCCGCACTGATGATGGTCAGCCGCATAGAATCCCCATCTCAACCACATTCCACCTCTGCCATGACCGCACACCATTACTGCATTCCACCCCGCCATGACCACCCTGCACATCATCACATCCACATCCCCTCTCAACCACACTATTCCTCCTCTATGAAATCCTAGAGCAACCATACCATGCTCTTCCCTACATGCTCACACATCCACATCCCTCCTCTACCACGGTCTTCCTATACTATGAACTTGTAGAGCAACCATACTGTGGTCTACCCAACACATCGACACATACACATCCAACATCAACCATGATCCACCTCTACTAGGACCTCCCAAATTGGTATGACTTCTGGATCTCCTTGGTCACCCTACGGAAGTGTTCCCACGTGATGGGGAGGACTGGACACCACCCACCATTGAAACCATTCCTAAAAATGTGTCCTAATGGAGAAGAATTTTTTTATGAGAATCACTGTACTATTATAATAAGTTGTCTATAATCTAGTATATTACAGGTTGGGGAGTTCATTCATGTGTATTGGGTGCCCTATGGGGAGTTAGGGTTTGTTTGGGATCCCCTTGCTTGGGTACCCCTAGGGAGTTTCGATTTCCAGTGTAGGAGTTGTGTTACCTTCGATATTTCTTTGCTTGGTTACCCCTGGGCAGTGTTCCTTGATGAATGGGATAGCCGGACACCACCTTCCTAGAAACTATCCATAGGTGTCATCCCCCTAGGGCTCTACGATGTCGGGGATGGGGTACGTTTTAGATTTATTTTCTTAGGTACCCCAGTGCAGTGTTCATAGGTGAAGGGGATAGTGGGATTGGGTCACTCATAGGATTCCTCCATTCAATCTGGAATAAGATCGGAACATTAGTGATAGCCTATTGTATTGAAGACCTCATTGTTATCTTCATGAGCGGTCATGGGACTCCAAGGTACTGCTCTGAATTTTTTACCGTTTCTAATGATATTCCTTCAAAACATGACTTCAACCAGGTTCCAACCATTTATCTTTTTAAAATCATTATCATCATCATCGGGGGTGACGGGTTTTAGAGAAATGGGTAATCTAGTTGGAAGCTTGGAGTTTGAAAACACAACCTCCACCATTATATAGTAACATATTCCTTTATATTTTCATTTCCCTTCGCAAGCATTCCTCCCATCCTTTAATAGCTAGAAATGAGGGATAGAAAAATATTTTTTTTATAACAACAATTAATATTGAGGAAGTACCAAACCCTATTTTTTAATTATAATTAATTTATTGACTGAATATTAAAAAGATAGAAAAAGTATCCAATATATTTATGTATTTTGATAATTGTTCATATTAAATTTAGAAATGAAATCTAAATTCTAAATCAGATTAAATTAATTATTATTAACTGAATAATGATTTTTTTAAAATGTAAATAAAATTAATATTTTTTTCATTGATATCTATTGATTTTAGATTTATAAATATGGTTTAAAATTATAAATAATAAAAATATCTTTAATTAATCCAGTTTGGGTATATTTCAAAATATAATCAAAAATATCTAAAAATAATGAGTTAAAAAATAAAAGGGTTATAAATGGAATAGGGATTGAAAAAAATCAACTGAGTTGGAATTTGATTATACCAAATTTCATGGGTACTTGATGAGTCGACATCCCTAATGTTGGGTGATTTTTAATGAAGAATTTCTACCAAATTATCAATGTTGTAGATTTTAACAATTTTGTTTAATTTGAATGTATTAATATAGAATATATATTTAGAATAGTTGACTAGAATATAATATTTAATGTTGATATTAATTCAATAATATGACATTTGACTCATATCAACCTTTATACAACATTTAAAATATATATATATATTTGTAATCATGTAATTTTTTATCTAACCAGTCGTAAATGGAAATAAATTTTTGAGCAATTAAACCCAATGTGAAATGGTGCTTAAGGGTGGGATAATAGGTGGTTAACAAATATGTTAATTGAAAACTAAATAAAAAATAACCGAACTATTATACTAAAATGAGTATTTGTTAGTAAAAAAATTAATTAGTTAATAACCAATTTTTTTTTATGGTTTTTTTGTCAATTTTAATAACTAAAATTTGACAAAATAACACAATTTATAATTTTTTATTTCTTTATTAATTCAATATTTTAAATAAAATATGAGACAGATTATAACAAAAAAACAATATATTTTTTATATAAATGTATATTTTTTTCAAATAATTTGTTTGATTATAAAATCTAAGGATTTCTATATAATTTTGAGTTTTTCTTCGACACAATTAGGGTGTATTTTTTTTAAATTTAAGGATTTTTTTACATTAGTAGGCTTCCTCAAATTATCAACCTTTGTACAAAGGTGTGTCCACCTGACAAAACCAATTTTTATCTTTGGAGCAGTTCATGAATTATATGGTCAATGTGTATGATATCTGAAAGAATACATCCCTATACGAGTTATTGTATTTTGTTTTTTCAAGGACCAATAATCAATTAGATAACTCCTAATGTGAGGTGCTTCTTGATACAATAATGATTAATCTGGTCCTACAATATTTTATGGTATTTTCCAATCACACCATGGTATAATTACCAATATGTAAGTGATGAGACTGAAGGGAAATTGAAATGGCACGTAGATATAGGAAATATGTATAGGAAACTTCATCACCTGGTACACTCTCCTTAGTGGAATAGAATTGATAATGAGTATCCTGAATTTGGAAACAAGCCAAGAAATCATAATCATCAGTTATCTATAGATGGAGTGAATCATGTTGGTTTTAAAAGAAACACTCACAGTACATGGCCAGTTCTGTTGTTAAATTATAACTATCCATTGTGGTTATTCAATAAACAAAAATAAATCATGTTATCTACGATTATATTAGGTCCAAAACAACTGGGTAATGATATTGATATTTATTTCACTCCACTAATTAGGGATTTGAAATTATTATGTGATTCTGGTCTTATGTTTTATAATGCTTACAGAAATGAATATTTTAATTTTAGATCCATGTTGTACGGGATGATAAATTACATTCTTTATTATGGATTTTTTCGGATATATCATTAATGGAATTCAAGGGTTCCCCATCATTGAAAAGGTACATAGACAATCATGGGGAAAAATTCGTTGAAACCCATATTTCTAAGACATCGCAGATTTCTACCCCGATGAAATAAGTACTGATCTTGGATGACATCATTCTATTGATTTTTAGAATAAGGTGAAGCACTAGTTCCACAAATAGGTGATCAAATATTTGAGATTGTAAAATATGTGGAATCTAATTTTGGTAAACCATTTTCTAAAAACTTTTTAAAAACAAGTTTGAAAACGGAGATTAATTTTTTTTTATTACCATACTAGAATTTTATGTACGTCATACATTTTCATGATGATATGCATATTGAAAAAAATGTATTTGATAGTTTCATAGGCATGTTTCTAAATGCACCCAAAAAAGGATGGAAGTAAGACTAGGTTGGTAATAGTTGACATGGGAATACGAGAAGAGTTGGGACCAGGAAAGGGTGTAAAACAAACTATTCTTCCTCTATCTTCATACACTCTTTCTTGGAAGGAGAGATATCAATTTTCCAAATTCTTTAATGACGTAAAGGATCAATAGGTGTTTTCATAGAATATCAATAATATCATTTCATTGACCGGTTTAAATATAAAGGATCTAAAATTACATGAATTCCATGTTTTAATGAATGTTCTTATGGATATAGATTTATTTTTCATTTTTTCATATAATTACATCATATATTAACAAAACTCCATTTCTTATTTAAATCAATATGAAACAAATTTATAGACCCGGCGAAATTGCCAACTATGGAATGATAACTTTTCATCATATTATATGAATTGAAAATGTTATTTCCACCAAAAATATTTAGTATGATGGTTCATTTTATGGTTCACATGGTGAGAGAGATTAATATATGTGGTATTGTACACTATAGATGGATGTACCCCATTGAATGGTATATGACGATTATGAAAGGTTATGTCAAAAATCAATGTCGTACAGAGGGTTGTATTAAGGAGTGATATATTGTTGAGGATGATATTTAATTCTATAATTAATACCTTTCCGATGTGTAAATAATTGGTCAACCAAAATCTTGTCCCAATAGACTTCTTACGAGTGAAGGAATTTATGGAAGAGATGTTTTCACAATCAATATTATAGATCAGAAGCAAAACCACCTTTACATTTTACATAACTGTTTGGAGGTTTCCCTATATGTTGAATCCCATTAATAAATTATTGGGAATGTGAATCCATCATGGGATTAAATATGGATATCAAACACACATTATCAACACATTATAGGTTTATTTTGGGACTATATTTTTAATGAATCAGATGAAAATCTTGATTCAATTTCAGAATGACTTCAATAGATAGTTGGAGGACCAATGGTGAATGTATTTTCTTAAAATTGGTATGTAATTAATGGTTATACGTTCTGTAAAAATTATCATGATGAAGACAGTACCATGGAAACTAGTGGATTTATACTCGTGGATGAAGCGATGCATGTTTCTGGTACTAGGATAATAAACCATATTTACTAGAATATTTCATAATTTGGCATCATAAAATAAATGTGAGTTGGATTATACAAAATTACCAATGCTTGTTTTTTCAATTAAAGTGGTTTAATAATAGGAGTTCAATTAAAATATATGAATTATGATTCATGAAAGTTGATTTTATTTAGGATGTTTATAAACAAAAACCATTTAAAATGGAATTATATGAAGAATAAGTATTTTATATTGCAGATACCACAAATTGAAAGTGTTCAATTGTTTTGTTATCGAACAAAACCACTAAATTGTCAAATGAAATTTAAACCGAGGATGACCATTTCATTGGTACATTGCAATCATTTCGTAGTGGTCCCAATCATGATGGGGTTTTGTATGAGAAAGGAGACCCCAATGAAGGGATTTGGAACATTGATATATGGTTATAATCCGTTCATTCGTTAAAAAAATAGTGTTCAATATTCAGGTTACAATTTTTTTGGAATATACAACATGTTAACTCATGTTGTTATCCATTTAATTCTATATTTATGTACTCTAACTTAAATATTAAACCATTTCAGTAGATAATGACTTCTACACATGTTTGTTCTTCCAATCCTAAAGAACAACAGGTCTCTCAACCATATTATTCTTGTAGTGCATATGAATGACCTTATACACATGTTGGTGCTCCCAATCCTGAGGAACAATGGGTTTCTCAACCTGCTACTGCTCCAAGTGCAGAGGTACAATGGCCATCTGCACATCTTAGTTCTATCTCTCTGGAAAAAAATATTAAAAATGTTGATTCCAAGGAAGTGGTGGGTGATGAAGGACCGATTTCCCGGAAAAATGGTATCACCTTAGTTTATTGGTGTTAGAAAAAATTATTAAGGTGAAAGTCAAAGGCATCAAATTTTATGTGGGATAGAAGGCACGTGGTCAGTATGTTAACCCCAACAAGGTCATGTTCATTATTTATATTGGAATCATAACTCAGTAATTCATTCTGATATTCGTGGTACCAAGTTGTTCATGGGATGAAGGCACTTATGTGGGATGATATTATGATATAATTATGATATCATTTATTTATTTTACATAAAAAATTAAATAATAAATCATTAACTTACTCTTAATCGCACATTTTAGATGGAAATTATATTATTTGACTCCCAAAATAAATATGTGTTAATTCATACTAGAAGGGTTCATAAAGGATTTTGAAAAATTCTAAAAATACATCATCTTAATGATGATGAAGGGAAAATAAACCTACACCCACCGATTATCTATGAACAGAGGATAACCCATGAAGTGTGGGGTGAATTTATTAAACATCATGAAGATGTGTCTTTTCATGTACATTGTGGTCAGTAATACATTGTTTGATGATGCGTTTTTTCATCAATTTGATTTATAATATTTTATTTATGAAATAGAAAATGAGTGATGGAAACAAAGAACTAGAAAAAAAACCAACATACTCATACTGTAAAGTAAGGATGGTGTACACATCACTTGAAAAAAATGGGTACATATTTTAAATCAAGTGTAATACTTTTATGTGACATGGAACAACACCACAGCTATGTTCCTCTATTTGTATTTAGATTTATGATATGAAATGAAAAACCACATCCATCCAACGTTGTGTTCTATGGAAGGAGGCACGTAAAATAAAGAGGTGATACTAATAGATGAAAACACATAAAAAGTGTGGGAAACATATGAAAGTATTACATAATATTTTTTTCCTTAAATAATTATTAAATAACAATGATCTCTTATTTTATATATTTTATATCTGAAATTTTCACATGAATTAAGAGTACACGTTTTAGATGAACACAAAATTATGGTGGCCTTGAAGCAGCCAGAACAGTGTGGTCGTGTCAGAGGTGTGGGTTTTAGGGTGACGCTCAGAATATATTTTGAGAAAAAACAAGAAGATTATCAATGTGAAATAATAAAATAGACGAGGGAAAGAATATCCACCCATTAATGAAAATTCTAATGGAATATAGAGATGATGGAATCTTTAATGAGGCAGAGAGAAATAATAGAATCAACTCAAGAACAACCACCACAAGGAGATCCCTCACCACCCCCACAAACTATGAGGCTAGTGATTACACTCATAGAGTTGTCTTAGTAGTTGTAATCAATGTTATAATTGATGTTTCTGTGAAATGTGAATCATACAGAAAATGATACCTTTCTTATACTGATATTCTACAGGGTGATAATGGCTATTATTTATATCTATAAATACTCATCCAACACCTTTTGGCATGGGATATGGTGTTAAATATTTGAAATGACTTTCTACACAACAAACCACATCCAACATGATATGTGTGAGTTTCGATTAGTGTATCCCATGAGACAAATGTCGAGCTACCTGTTCCACTTCATGTGGATGATAGTAATACTGTTGGAAAAATAGTTGGAAAATTCATCAGATGGCCTTCACATCTTGTAAAAAACATACTGATATGGAGGTATTCATTTCCATTTTACTTTTAAAGTTAAAAATTTGAAAAATAATTAAAATATATCTAAAATGATGAATTTTATTATAGACGGACAAAGTGAAGATGATGAAATGAAAAACCACCTCAAACCCATCGAAATGATTGAGAAACTTATCAAAAAGATATACCAAAAACACCATTACCCCGCTCGTTCTATACCCACATTTACTTCATTCAAGGATAATGTGTATAGAAAGTTAAAATATGGTTGCAACCACATATTTGAATTCGAATAAAATATGTACATAGAGAAAGATCAAGACTTCATAGGTGTTAAGTGTGAAACTAAAATCCTCAACTATTATTAGATGGGTGGATCATTCATAAATGTATACGTGAGGTATTTCTCCATTATTTCATTTTCAAATAGCCGATATACTATTTTAATTATGACCAAATACATTTCATATTTTTGGCAGGAGTATATATGAAAAAATATTTAAGGGATTTTTCCATGAAAAAAACTTCTGACTCCTTAGTCATCACCTCACCTCTACAAGAAAAGAAAAAATAGGACCCAAAAAAGGTTGGAATAGTGGAAGGACTAATCAAATCATTTTGATGATAAATTTAAGATGACAAACTCTATTTATTAACACTGATGCAGGGGTAAGACTCTACAGTTTAATCATTTAAAATTAAATTTCATTTCATTCATCACTTGTTACTTTTTGTGTTTTTTGATATAATTGGATGCTCATTTCAGTAAATTTGGATACACTAACAAAATATTTCTTAGATTCAATTCATGGATATCCAAAAAAAATATCCACACATAATGGAGTTTTCAAATTTCTAATACCCTGAATCCAACTTTTTAGAACTAAAAATCATGTTGTATAATTTATATTACATTTTAATGGGGATTCTGTTAGATAGGGTGGTGCATCACTATCATGAAATACACTAAATGAGGCCAATGACTAAGCCCAAGGAAGAATAATAGTTCTATGATTGAATAAGTATCATGGTATATATATTAATATTTCACTATCCAAACACATATCAAAACAAATTACTTATTCTAATCAATGTTTTAGCAGTGTCTATAACAAACCAAAGTAATAGATTGTGGTTATTATTTTTGTAAATTTATGAGAGAGATCATATTTCATGAAAAACTAGCATCAATGAAGAGGTATTTTCAATGATAATTACTATTCCATTTTATATATTTATTAATCCTTTGTGTATTTAAATTTTAGAAGCTCTACTATGATTGTCAAAAAGACTCATATTTACAAGGTGACGTAGATGTTCTCAGAAACAAATGGGAAACAAACCTGATGGAAGAAAGCACACAAATATAATTAATATGTGACTTTAATATAAGTATTAGATTTTTTCATATTTTTGTAAAATTTACTTATTTTTAATATAACTCACTTATGAATTTTTTTATACAGGTGGATTACTTTGTTCGAGTCAGGGCGGTTTGTTCAAATATTCTCATGCTCGTGAGATATTGGACTTCGAGGATGCAATTGAGATAATGATAACAAGGAAATGGGTCAAGAATATATAAATGTGAATAACTAAAACTTATTCATTTAAATAATTTTTTCATAATTTTATCTGCTAATTGTAAGTTAAGTTATATATAATTTTTATCTAATACATATTTATTTATTTTACGAATATTTTGGGAAGTCATATTTTCCTATCAACAATCTCCAAAAAGATAGAAAAGAGAGAACATGTAGAATGAAAAGTATGAATTCATAGTATTCTAATGCATATTATGACTTCCCAAAATATATATCACGAATATTCTCCTAAAAAGTGTACTAATTAGCCGCATATCAATAAGACACACCTCAATTTGATACACAATGTGCTCTGTATGAATCAATGTGTATGTTTTTAGTTTATAATATTCATTGATCCATTAATATTCATGTCTTCTGAACTACCATGATTTGATCCATGACTCACGATTATGATCTATGATATGCACACTGGGGAAAAAAACGTTTAACACGTCTGTATTTTTCACATCAGTTCTATATAACTGATTTCTAAAGCTGTATAAATTGGTTTATCATGTCGGTTATAAAATAACCGACATGATAAATCAATAGGAATTGGTTTTTTAAAGTGGTTATAAAATAAATAATGTAAAAATACCGAGATTATATTTATCACATCGGTTATTTAATAACTGACGTGAAAGATCAAATATGTGAGAATTATCATGTCAGTTATTTTATAAAAGGCGTGATAAATCAAATCTCGGAAATTTATCATGTCGATTATAAAATAACGGACGTGATAATGGATTTTCTACAACAGTTATTAAATAACTAACGTTATAAACATAAAAAATAGTTTATCACATCGGTTATTAAATAAACAATGTGATAAAGCATTTAAATGATTTATCACGACATATATATGGTCATTCTATTTTATTCAATCGGGCGACCTGCAATTCATATCTCTCGTGCAGAAAACCTAGAAAGGATTCTTCAATGTTATATCCTCCAACCTAGTTTTATCAACATCATTCATCACCTTTATTATCACCAGATCTATCAGGTTGATTCACAACACTCAAGTAAGCCTCACACGCCTCAGTATCATTTTTTATTTTTCATGATTCCCTAAACATGTATTTTGAGATGTTATTATTATATCTTTGTTATTTCTATCATGGTAAGTGTCATAGTGTTCTTTTATACCATGATAATTATTTTTCTAGTAAAATAAACCATGGTAGTGATATCATGCATGTTCTATGATTTTTTGCTACCATGTGTGTTCTATCTTGTGTGTGGGCATGTACATTCATGTGTGTGTGGGTGGGGTTGTCTAGGGTGTGGGGGTGTCCAGGGGTGGGGGTTATCCAGGGCTTGGGGGTTTTCCAAGGCGGTGGTGGAATCTAGGGGGTTCTATGGGGGTGTGGATGGTGTCTAGTGGTGTGAGGGGGATTTCCAAGGGGGTAGGTAGCGTCTAGGGGGTGGTGTCCAAGGGGTGAGGGGTTGTCCAATGGGGTACGAGTGTCCAGGGGGTGGGGTTTGTCCATGGGGTGGGGGTGTCTAGGGGATGGGGGTTTCCCAATGGGATAAGGGTGTCCAGGGGGTATCCAAGGGGGGTGGGGGTGGTGTCCAGGGGTTGAGGGGGATATTTAAGGGGGTAGAGGGTGTCCAGGGGGTGGGGGTGTCTTCGTGTTGGGGGTGTCCTGAGGTTAGGGGCTGTCCAGGGGGTTGGGGGGTTGTCCATGGGGGTGGGGGGGGGTCCATGGGGTAGGGGTGTCCAGGGGTGGGGGTGTCTAGGGGGGTGGGGGTTGTCCAAGGGGGTGGGGTGTCTTGGAGTGTCCAAGGGGGTGGGGGTGGTGTCTAGGGTGTGAGGGGGTTTTCCATGGTGGTATGGGTTTCCAAGGGGTGGGGTGGTATCTAGGGGTGAGCGGTTTTCCAATAGGGTATGGGTGTCCAGTGGGTGGGGGTGTCCAGGGGGTGGGGATGTCTAGGGTGTGGGTTATTGTCCTGGGTGTGGGGGTTGTCCAAGGGGGGTTTCCAAGGGTTTTCCAAGGGGGTGGGGTGGTGTATTGGGGGTGATGGGGATTTCCAAGGGGTTGGGGGTGTCCATGGGTGGGGGTGGTGTCCAAGGGGTGAGGGGGATGTCCAAGGGGGTAGGGGTGTCTAGGGGTGGGGCTATCTAGGGGTGGGGATATCCAGGGAGATGTGGGTTGTCTAAGGGGTGGGGTGTCTTGGGGGTGGGGTGTCCATGGGGTGGGGGTTACCCAAGGGTTTGGTGGTGTTTAGGGGGTGGGGGTTGTCCATGGGTTGTGTGTGTCTAGGGGGTTGGGGGTTTTCCATGGGGGTGAGGGTGTCTAGGGGTTTGGGGTGACCAGGGGGTGGGGGGCTATCCAGGGGGTGGGGGTGCCTAGGGGTAGGGGCTGTCCAAGGGTGTGGGGGTGTCCGAGGGGATGGGGGTGGTCTCTAGGGGTGTGAAGGGGATGTACAATGGGGTAGGTGTGTCTAGGGGTGGGTTTGATATCTAGGGGTGATGGGGCTGTCCAAGTAGGTACGGGGTGTCTACGGGTGGGGGTGTCCGGGCGGTGGGGGTTTTCCAGGGGTTTGGGGGGGAGGGTTGTCCCAATGGTGTGTGAAACCATTGGGATATTCATTCCCAATGATTTCAGGGGATATTATAAGGGTTTTAAATCATTGGGATAAGTTTAATTTTCAGTAGTGAATGTATACATATTTTAATATTTATACTTAATATATCTTGTTTACAGATGGGTGAATTTGGTATCCAGTTGCACCATGATCTATTCTTTGTATACCTTATTAAGAAAGGATCCAAGAGGAATTTATACTATTATATCATGATTCATATGAGATAGATGTAATTATAAAATCATTTTCATATAAATATAAAATTGTTATATCTAACTATATTTAATATTTGAAATCATTTTCATGCACATATTTTTCAAATAAGAATATATTTGTTTTATATTCCAAATTTCTTTTACATTCAAATTATGATATTTTCCATATAAATATAAAATTTTCGTTATCTTAACGAGGTGTATAATTTTTATATTTGTTATAGTTAATATTGAGTCAATGTTTAATTATGGAACATCGAATGAGAAATGAATATGAGGAAGGTTTTAATGCCTTTTAGGAATTTTATAAATGAAATGTTCCAAGCAGCAAAAAAAATTTCTGTCCATTCCTAAAATGATTTAATATGAATAAGTTGAAAAGTACAGTTTTCAATGATCATTTGATTTGTCATGGTTTTAATCCAAGTTACATCCCTTGTATTAGGAATGATGAAACTAGAAATAATGTCAGATCTACTGATGATGATGATTTGCAAAATGGTAACTCTGATGGAATTGAAGAAATGATTCGTGATATGGTAGCATAACATATTAAGATAGAACTGGTAGTTTCATGTCTATATGGGGACGATGAAAAGGCATTGTATCATGGTTTTATGGATTTTATGGTTTTTTCGGCGTTTTTAAGATTTATGAACCTGAAGGTGAAACATGGATGGAGTGACAGAAGTTTTATTGAGCTTCTATAATTGTTGAAATAAATTCTTCCAAAACGCAATGATCTTATAGATTCACATTATAAGGTCAAGAAAATATTAATCCCAATGGAATTGGGATACAGGAAAATACATGCATGTATTAATGATTGTATGATATATGGGAAGGAATATGAAATTTTTTCACAGTGTCTTAAATGTGGGACAGCGCGGTGTAAGTTGAAAGAAAAATCACAGGCTCCTATAGAGATTACAGAGATCCATGACAATGTATTTTGGAATCATTCTATAATTCATCATTTGAAACATTTATTTTCTAATTCACATGATGAAAAATGGTTATGTTGTCATGCTGATGAGAGGATATGCGATGGAAAAATACGTCATCTATTTGATTGACCTCAATGGAATAAAATTGATGAGCAATATCCTACATTTGAAAATGAAATTAGAAATCTCAGATTTGGGTTGTTCATGGATGGAATGAATCCATACCTAACCAATAGTAGCACACATAGTTTATGGCCTATTTTATTTGTAGTTTACAACCTCTCACTTGAATTTTGTATGAAGTGAAGATATGTCATGTTGAGTATAATGATCTATGGTCTGAAGAAACTCATAAATTATATTGATTTTTTCTTTTCACCATTGATTGATGATTCAAATCTTTTATGGGAGGATGGAATTAGGGTTTATGATTCTTATATAATAGAATATTATTAACTTCATGTTGTGATTATGTTCACTTTAAATGACTTCCCAACATATGGAAATTTGATTGGATATATTCTTACAGGGCATAAAGCATGTCAAAATTTTAAACAACAGACTTCATGTTGTAAATTTCATCGTGGGAGGAAAACAGTATAAATGGTTCATCGAAAGTTTTGTCTAGGGATCACCCTTATAAAAGGATAAAAAATTAATTCAATGGCTCACAGGAATTTGATATTTCTCCACAACCTTCATAATTTGATGTGTATTTTGAGAGGGTGTTAAATTTTATTGTGACTTTGTTAAATACACATAAATATGGTAATGATATACATATTTGGAAGAAAAGGTCAATATTTTTTGTGTTACCATATTAGAGATATAATTAAATGGAAAATAATATTGATTTCATGCACGTGGAGAAGAATATCTATGAATGTTTTATTGGAATATTTTTAGTTATAAAAAGAGTGAATAAATATGGATTGAATTCAAGATTAGACTTACTATCAATGGGAATTCATATGGAGTTAGCTACCACTACTAATATAAGACAAACATTTCATCCACTATCTTTTCATACATTATCCAAGAGGGAGAAAATTAGAATTTTTCAGTTTCTTCATGATATCAAAGTGTCTCAAGTTTATTCTTCAAATGAAAAAAAAATTGTCTCTTTAAAGGATTGGAAGTTGATAGGTATGAATATCATGATTGTCACATCATGATACAACAACTTCTACTAGTTTCATTGCGTGGAATACTGTCCATTCGGTTCAGAAATACTATAATGATGTTGTGTTATTTTTTTCAATTCAATTTGTAATAAGGTGGTTGATGTGAATGCTTTGAACATTTTGGGAAAGGATGCAATTTATATAATTTTTTAATTGGAAATTTATTTTCATCTATCTTTTTTTGATATAATAGTGAATTTAATGGTTTATCTGGTATGAGAAATATATCTTTATGGGCCTGTATATATTGATTGGATGTATCCTTTTGAATGGTATATGAAAATATTGAAGGGTTTTGTTAAGAATCCATAAAGACCTGAAGCCTCCATTTTTGAAAAGTATATTTCTGAGGAGGTTGGGACGTTTTGTACGAGCTACTTGGCTACAACAAAGCATATAGATTCTCCTCCATCTCACCATGAACGAGTTATTAATGAGAGAAAGAGGATTTGTGTCTTGAAAGTCAAATCATTATCAGCTAAACAGATGAAGAATGTGGAATTATACATCTTGAATAACATAACTGATGCTAAACTGTAGATCACATTTCATATTAATGTGTTGAAACAATGTCATCCAAAGAAGAATGAAACGTGAATTTTGAATGAGCACAATAAAACATTTTTTCCATGGTTTAATAAGACCTTACTTGGTAGATCAGATGTATCAATGACATTAAGATGGTTAGTGTGTGGTCCATGTTTAAATATGACAACATGGTCCGGGTATGACATTAATGGATAAACATTTCATATGAATGATCATGAAAATAGAAGTGCAGTTCAGAATAGTGGTGTATTGTTGTTTGTAGAAGAAAATCATTTTTCATGTTCTAAAGATAAAAACCCAATTTCTGCATCAAGTGCATATTATGGAATCATTGAAAAAATATGGGATATTTATTACATAAAAATTCATGTTCATGTTTTTAATAGAAAATGGTTCATCGATAGCAACATTTTCATACATAATGAATTTGGAATGACAGTTTTTAATATTAATAGATTATAAGGCATAATAGATTCGTTTATAATAAACACACATGAAAAATAGATTTTCTATGTAGTTGATCATTGAGATATGCAGTGTTCTGTTGATTTAGAAGGGAAAAAACAATATGATGGTGAGTATCAACTTTATGAACATGCTGATTTATATGAGATCCCTACTTCCATGGAATAATTAGCAGAAAATAATGATGATCATATTGAAGACTTGGTTTGTGCCATAAGTAGTGATCATGACGCTAGAATTTGGGAAAACAATCCATTTGTGTATTCCTAATATTACAGGTAACATAATTCTATTTCTTGTTTACATTTATCATTTTAATAAAATGTTATATATTTTCATTTTTTGCTTTATTAAAATGTGTATTAAAACAAATATGTAGAAAGTATTCTTTATTTTAATTTTGATTAGTTTAATTTAAGATGTTTACAATTAAATAACTTGTATATTTATTGATTTTGTTTAATGAAAATTTTGTTACCATGTTTACCATTTTTACCATGTTTCCCATGGTTACCATGTTTACCATAGTTTACAATAGTTCAACTTTATGTAAATTATATATTTATTTATTTTCATGAATGAAAATTAAACTACCATGTTTTCCATGTTTACC
The DNA here is from genome assembly GCA_963277665.1 of Viscum album. Lineage (NCBI taxonomy): Eukaryota > Viridiplantae > Streptophyta > Magnoliopsida > Santalales > Viscaceae > Viscum > Viscum album. Next base: position 433,047,102 of record OY728153.1, on the reverse strand, counting down.
ATATTTACCATTGTTTAACATGCTTACCATATTTGCCATGTTTACTTTTATATAACATAGTTCAGTTTTACATTTTCTGTTTACATTAGTCTTATAATTTTTTAATTTGTATATTTGAGAATTAATGTTTGCTTTTTTGATTTTAAGGATAATGACATATCAATCAGTTGATCAAACACATGATTCTGGAGATGATCATTATGATCATAGCTATGGGGAGGAACTTTCACAAGATCCTCTTGATGTTCCCCAATATTCCTCATGTTCTCCCATAATGAAAAAGAAGAGTTCAATAGTTGGTAAAAGTGGCTGTACCCGTTTACCAAAATTATCACTTTCCCATATTTCGGGCCATAGGATACTCGTTGAGTTTGATTAGAATGATATTACTAGAGGTCCAAATGCAAAATATTTTAAGAAAATGGTATAGGTAAGAAAAGTGTGTCCATATTCTTCAACTTATTCCATTGAGGGTGTTTATAAAAAAATAGAATCATTATAGTCTGAGGTTAATAATATTAATGAGATGATGGAGGAAATGATTATAGCATCAGTAAAATCTATGTTTTCAGACATGCATAGACAATTTTAGATTCCAGCTCCCACACCTCTACATCCCCCTACAGACCCCATTATTTATCATCCACCTCCGCCAGTAGCTCCCACTCCCCCACCCCAACATGCGGATCCCATTTTTTATCATAATCTTCCACCACATCTTCCTATATATTGTGAGTTGTATTTTGATGATCCTCACCATAATATAGTTTCATATGTGATGGTATATTGTATAGGAGATATATTTCATCATCAACAGTTAGAGGTAGAGAATTACAGGGTCACTGTATATGATATTATAGATAGATCATCTCATGTGCCATTACCTACAGATGAGGTGATGACAGTTGGACATAGTATTAGCCACTTTTTAGTTTGTCCATCCAAACTTATGCGACTCATTAACATATAGGTATGTATGTTATATATTTTATATTATATTTTTATTAATGTTGTTTTAACATTTGAAAACTAATATATTTTTCTATTTATTTATAGTAATACTTTTAAGGTAAATAAATTTTGTATATAAAACAACAACAAAAAATTGATATGACATCAGATATAGATTCTAGTATTCTTGACAGATTTTCATGATATTCAAATTTTTTGGCAGATTATTTTTAGTTTCCAATGGATGCTCATGTTTGTGGGTGTGTAATAAATGTGTGGATTGTGAAATATGATTTCATGGATCTTGTTACTAGAGATAAGTTGGTAATCAATGTGGTGCATATTTTTATACATGTAAGTCTTAACACCTTTCGCTGCATTATATTTATTAAAAATATTTACTTATGTCTGTTTTTTATTAGGTATATTTATAACATGTGTTAGAAGAATGAGAGAACATATGTATATGGATTCATGGACATGCATATGATTTCCCCTAAATAACATTTAGTGGATGAGGAACAAAGAACACTATATATTGCCGATATATTTGATCATAATATAATCACACCGTGTTGGATGATGCCTTTTTGTGAGAGTTATAAATTATATATCTCGAAAAGTATTCATTATATTTTAATATAAAAAAATCAATAACCTTAAATTTTATTTTATCTTAGTGATCATTGGATGTTAGATGTTTTTTTCACAGGAGAAATAACTTAATTGGATATGCTCTGTCCATGGCGATGTGTGGGGATGTTTTAAGAATATGATGGAAAAGAAAATTTCATTTTATAAATAGTCATTTATATTATAATAAATTTTATATTTATCCAATTCATATTATTTTCTAATATAGTTTGGAAATTGTTTTTAGAAAATACAAAGAAAATGAGTGCCAAGTTTCAATATGTAAAAGTAAAGGTAAATATCCATTTATAATTTTTACTTTATGATGTATTACATAAAAATGATATTTTGAATTGACAATCATTTAAATAGAATTTTCATAAACAATCAGAAATCATCGAATGAATATATTATCTATTATGATTTATATATGAAATAATTATGATTGGAATAATAATGAACTTTGACCAGGTTAGATTTTCTTATAAACATTTCCATAATATTTCAACTGATTTATTAATTATAGATGTTAACAACTTTCCTTTTAATTTTTAGCTATTTTATGACCCTCAACGCTATAGTTCTCAAGAGTTTGAACACTTACAAGTGTAATAGACAAATTAGTTTACAGGTTTGATTGGATTTTTGTTTGTTTGTTGTGAAAAATGTAATTTTGAATATTGTAATTACAATTGTGTATTTGGTATTTGTTTTTGTTATATTTATGTTTTTTAGTTGAAATTGTATGTTTTGAATGTTATATATGTGAATATTTAATTTTTCTTGGGTTCTTCATATTTTGGACTAGTTCTAATGTTTTTTTGTTATAGATCCTGGTCTAGTTTTGGTTTTCATTTTGTCTAGTTTCTTCTTATTTCAGGTCTAATTTGGAATATCATAGTAATAGTATTGCAGTTTTTTTTAAAAAAATGGTTTTTACATAGGTTATTTTATAATTGACATAATAAATGAATGGGTATATTTTATTAAGTTGGTTATTACATAACCCACATCGTATATCAATTTCCACATTCGTTATTTTGGATCCGATGTAAAAAGCCCTTCAGAGGTTCAATTTATCACATCAGTTATTTAATAACTAACATGAAAAACTATATACCATGCCAGTAATAAAATAACTGACGTGATTAATCGATCCTCTGAAGGGTTTTTCAAATTGGTTATTTAGGAACCGACGAGAAAAACTATTCTTATTTATGATTTTTATGTTAGTTTTAAAAAAACTGACATAAAAACCAATATTTATAATGTCTATTTTAACAACATCAGCTAATAGCCGATGTAAAAAAATAAAAAATAACCTACATAAAAAAACATTTTTTGAACTAGTGGAAATGTATGAATTTATTACGCTAATATCACATTCTAAAATATTTATTCTCATGTTATCCTTATATTATAATTGATATCTCCATTTTTACACTTATTTAACATCTATGATCACCATTTATTATATTTCATATCCTTAGGTTATTAAGAATGGTTTTAGAAATGTTATGTCTAAGAAGGTTTCTAGTAAATAAAAACATAATGAGAGACTCTTATGAACTAGGTCTTTATGTTTTCATATTTCCAAAAGCATTGGTCCTAAACTATTTTTGAATGGATCATAATGTTATTTAAGGAATATTAATCTACTAAGATGTGATATATATGTATGAAATATTTGGGTAAATATAGTTGGTATTAGAGAAACTATCCTACTCAAAATCGAGAAAAAATAACAAGTGAATGTTATCACTCATAGTGTGTCTTTTTATTTAAAATTGACATTTCACTCCTGGAAATACAGTCTTTACCAACTATTCAGAACCGTTGGGAAAGGCTGCAGAACTGTTGGTATATGTTATACCAACGGTTCTGAAAACCCTAGGGAAGTAAGCTGTTGGGAAATATTTCCCAACAGTTTAAAATGACCACTTGGGATAGGGTGGGGAAAAATTAACCTCTCCCAATGGTTTTGGAAAACTGTTGGGATAGTTTTTCCCAATGGTTTGGCTTGAACCGTTGGGAAAGAACAAGGACTCTTCTCTTTCCCAACAGTTTCTAAACCATTGTGAAATATTTGTTAACAATGTTTCATTGAACCATTGGTAAAAAAAGAATAAGAGATGCTATGCCAATTGTTTGAAACCATTGGCATAGCCTATGCTATGCAAATTGCACTACAGCCTTCAATTTGCATAGTAGCTTTGCAATTTGCACAACATGCCTCATTTTGTTCATTACCTCTCATTTTCAATCGAATTATTATACCTGCAATTAACTAACACATATATATACAATTATTGAACCTACAATAACCCACTTACACCTACATATAGAGAACAAATTCATACACATTAAACATATAACGAATCCTGGAACCATACACATCCATAAGTAAATTAGAATTCATAATGTAATTATAATCAAACATAATTCATTTAGAATTCAATTTTAAATTTTGATGAAAATTATATGTTGAATCCGGAATTCAATTTATAATTTGATCAGTTTTTTGTATACCATATATTTTTACCTGAAATGATTTCCATTTTAACAAACTACATACACCTGGAGCGATACCGGGCACAACGTTCCTCAGATTGAGTCGAGGTTTACTCATACACGTCACAAATGACCCATTGACCATTTTCCTAAAGTATCACCATATTCTGAAAGCGTTTGATCAGTTTTCTGTATGCCAGTTGATGTTTTTCACTTAAAATGATGTCCTTTTGAAACAAAAGACAGAAAGTTTGAGTGGTTCTGGCCACACCACATCTCATATTGATGTAGGTATGATTCGTACACGTCACATATGACCCATGGATCGTTGTGCTAATTTATCTACACAATCAGCATCTTTTTGGTCTGTTTTTTGTAAGTACTTAAAATGTTGTCCATTTTAAACAAAAGAGAGACACTTAGAGTGATCCAGGCCACACCGTGCCTCGGGTTAAGGCGGGGTTGACTCATACACGTCACATATGACCCATGGATCGTTGTCTTAAATCACCAACACATTTTGAATGCATTTGGTCAGTTTTTCGTATTTCAGTTGTTGTTTTCACTTAAAATGATGTACATTTTAAACAAAACATAGACAATATGAATGGTGTCGGCCACACTGCATCTTGGATTGAGGAGGGGTTGACTCATACACATCACATATGACCCATGTATTGTTGTGATAGAGTATTGACACAATAATAATCTGTTTGGTCGGTTTTTTGTATGGTAGTTTTTGTTTTTACTTAAAATGAAGTCAATTTTTAACAAAAGAGAGACACATTGAGTGGTCTCAGCCACACCACACCTCAGATTGAGGCAAGGTAGACTCGTACACATAACAAATGACCCATGGTTTGTTCTAAAAATGTATCAACGGAAACCGAATGTGTTTGGTTGGTTATCCGTATGTACTTAAAATGCTGTCCATTTTAAACAATAGAGAGAAACTTAGACTGATCCCAGCCACATAGCGACTCAGATTGAGCCTCGGCTGGCCCGTACACATCAAATATGACCCATGAATAATTGTGATAAATTATTAACAGATTCTGAATGTGTTTGGTCGATTTTATATATGCCAGTTGTTCTTTTCACTTATAATCCTGTCCATTTTAAACAAAATAGACACAGTTTGAGTGGTGACGGCCACACCGCGTCCTGGATTTAAACTAGGATGACTCGTACAAGTCTCAAATGACCCTGGAATCATTTTCCTAAAGTATCAACACATACCGAATGCATTATTTTGGTTTTCTATATGGTAGTTGATGTTTTTCACTTAAAATGAAGTCCATTTGAAACAAAAGATAGACACTTTGAGTGGTGCCAGCCACACTGCATCTCAGACTGAGGCAGGGTTGATTTGTACACGTTTCATATGACCCATGGATCATTCTCAAAATGTTTCAATGGAAACTGAATGCATTTGGTCAGTTTTCCATACGTACATTAAATGTTGTCCATTTTAAACAAAGAGGTCCACTTAGAGTGATCTCGGCCACACCGTTCCTCGGATTATGGTGGGGTTCACATGTACATGTCACATATTACTCATGGATCATTTTCCTTAACCATCAACACATTTTGAATGTGTTTGGTCAGTTTTCTGTATTCCAGTTGTTCGTTTCACTTATAATCATGTCGATTATAAACTGAAGACACATAGTAAGAGTGGTTCTGGCCACACCGCAACTCATATTGAGACGGGTTCAAATGTACATGTCACATATGACCCATGGATCACTGTTCTATAGTATCGACACAATCCAAATGCAATTGGTCAGTTTTTGGTTTGTCAGTTGATGTATTTCACTTAAAATGATGTCCTTTTGAAACAAAAGATAGACACTTTGAGTGGTACCAGCCACACTGCATCTCCGGTTAAGGTGGGTTGATTCGAACATGTCACATATGACCCATTGATAGTTCTCCTAATGTTTCAATGGAAACCAAATGTGTTTGGTCAGTTTTCCATATGTATATAAAATGTTTTCCATTTTAAACAAAAGAGAGACACATAGACTGATCTCGGCCACACTGCGACTCGGATTGAGCTCGGTTTGGCTCGTATACGTCACGAATGACCCATGGATCATTGGGCTAATGTATCAACACAATCAGAATCCGTTTGTTTAGATTTCCATATGTACTTAAAATGTTGTCCATTTTAAACAAAAGAGACCAACTTAAAGTGACCTCAGTCACACCGGGACTCAGATTGAGCCGGTGTTGATTCGTACACATCACATATGACCCATGGATTGTTTTAATAAATTAACAACAGATTACGAATGTATTTGGTCAGTTTTACATATGCCAGTTGTACTTTTCACTTATAATCTTGTCTATTTTAAACAAAAGTGACATAGTTAGAGTGGTGTCGGCCACACCGTGTCTCGTATTTAGATGGGGATCCTCATAAATTTCTCAAATGACCCATGGATCATTTTCTGAAAGTATCAACACAATCCGAATGTATTTGGTCGGTTTTCCGTATTCCAGTTGATGTTTTTCACTTAAAATGATGTCCTTTTGAAAGAAAAGAAAGACACTTTGAGTGGTTCTGGCCACACTGCGTCTCAGATTTCGGCGGGGTTGATTCGTACATGTCACATATGACCCATGTATCGTTCTCCTAATTTTTCAATGAAAACCGAATGAGTTTGGTTAGTTTTCCATATGTACCTAAAATGTTGTCCATTTTAAACAAAAGAGAGACAGTTAGACTGATCCCGACCACAACCTGACTTTGATTGAGCACGGGTTGGCTCATACACGTCACATATGATCCATGGATCGTTGTGATAAATTATCAACAGATTCCGACTGTGTTTGGTTGGTTTTCCGTATGTTAGTTGTACTTTTCACTTATAATCCTATACATTTTAAACAAAAGAGACACAATTAGAGTGGTGTCAGCCACGCCGCTATTCCTATTGAGGCGGGGTTGACTGTTCCATGTCACATATGACCCATGGATAGTTTTTCTAAAGTATAGACACAATCCATTTGCGTTTGGTCAGTTTTCCATATGTCAGTTGATGTTTTTCACTTAAAATGATATCCTTTTGAAACAAAAGACAGACACTTTGAGTGGTGTCGGCCACACTGCGTCTTAGATTAAGGCAGGGTTGATTCTTACATGTCACATATTACCCATGGATCATTCTTCTAATGTTTCAATTGAAACTGAATGCATTTGTTCTGTCTTCCGAATGGACTTAAAATGTTGTCCATTTTAAACAAAAGAGAGACACATTGACTGATACTGGCCACACCTTGACTCGGATTGATCCCAAGTTGTCTTGTTAACGTCACATATGACCCATGGACTGTTGTGATAAATTATCAATAGCTTACGAATGTGTTTGTTCAGTTTTCCATATGCCAGTTGTACTTTTCACTTATAATCAGGTCCATTTTAAACAAAAGAGACACATTTAGAGTGTTGTCAGCCATACTGCGACTCGTATTGAGTTGGGGTTGACTCGTACACATCACATATGACCCATGGATCATTGTTCTAAAGTATCGACACAATCCGAATGTGTTTTTTCAGTTTTCCGTAAGAAAGTTGATCTTTTTCACATAAAACGATGTCCTTTTGAAACAAAAGACAGACACATTGAGTGGTACCAGCCACACTACTTCTCATATTGAGTCGGGGTTGATTCGTACATGTCACATATGACCCATGGATCGTTCTTCTAATGTTTCAATGGAAACCGAACGTGTTTGGTCAGTTTTCCGTATGTACTTAAAATGTTGTCCATTTTAAACAATAGAGAGACACTTAGACTAATCTCGGACACACCATTACTCAGATTGAGCCCAAATTGGTTTGTACACGTTACATATGACCGATGGATCATTCTTCTAATGTATCAACACAATCAGAATCCGTTTGGGCGGTTTTCTGTATGCAAGTTGTTCTTTTCACTTATAATCTTGTCCATTTTAAACAAAAGAGACATAGTTAGAGTGGTGTTAGCCAAACTGCGCATTATATTGAGGCGGGGTTGACGTGTACACATCAAATATGATCAATGGATCGTTGTTCTAAAGTATCGACACATTTTGAATGCGTTTTCTCAGTTTCTCGTATGCCAGTTGATGTTTTTAACTTTAAATGTTGTCCATTTTGAACAAGAGATCCCCTTAGACTGATCTCGGCCACACCACAACTCGGATTGAGACCAAGTTGTCTTTTACACGTCACATATGACCCATGGATCGTTTTGATAAATTATCAAAAGATTCCGAATGTGTTTGGTCAGTTTTTTGTATGCCAGTTGTTCTTTTCACATATAATCATGTCCATTTTAAACAAAAGAGAGACATTATGAATGGTGTTGGCCACACTGCACCTCAGATTGAGGCAGGGTTGACTCGTACATGTCACATATGACCCCTGGATTGTTTTCCTAAATCATCAACACATTTCAAAGGCATTTGGTCTGATTTCCATATGTACTCAAAATGTTGTCCATTTTAAACAAAAAAGAGAAACTTAGGATGATCCCAGCCACACCGCGACTCGGATTGAGCCCCGGTTGGCTCTTACACGTCACATATGAACCATGGATCATTGTGATAAATTATCAACAGAATCTGAATGCGTTTGGTCAGTTTTCCATATGTCAGTTGTTCTTTTCACTTATAGTCCTATCCATTTTAAACAAAAGAGACACAATTATAGTGGAATGTTAGTTGTTTATTCACATTATTCAAATACACTATTTGACTATGGGTCTTTAAATTAATTTATTTATGAAAAAAGTACCTTTAAAATGAGAATATCAGAAAATTAATAGAACATAAAACCTTTACTAAAAATCCTTGTGGAAATATTAAGGTAAACATGATTTATGAGAATCCTCATGTGTCTATTAGTTGAATGGTATTTAAATAAAATCTTGTGGAAATTCATATAGAATATTTTTATATCATTCTAGAATGGATTAGTGGTTGCGCCCAAATTTACCATACTGGTAAAAGTGGTCATTGAAGTACAAGTAGAGATCAAATCCACAGGGACCGAAAAAGAAACCTTGAGACACTATGATTTGTTGATGGATTGGCTATGAAGTGGACAACTTTGAGGTATATTTTAATTGGAGAACAAATGATATAATTTAAATAACATATAATAAAAAATGATGTGAACTAATGAATTATTGCTGGTGGGTTGATCATAGGGTTTTTCTTGGGGTGGATTGGATGAATTTCTTTTCTTAGAAAATTTCATGTCATTAATTCAAGACATATCCAAACAATGAGATAATTCTTCCAAATCATTCACCAATTTAATACCAACAAAATTCCAATTCCAATCACCAATTCACTTTGAGGATCACTTTAATGAGCACTCAAAGGAAATAGATCGTACTAGAACTCAAAATGTGTCATCGTTAATGTTGGCAAAGATGAAAAAGAATGTAACTCATCAAATGGAAATCCTAAAATAACGAATAGATTTAAATATTAAGTACATGAAATAACATTCAATCCCTGACTTTTCTTCTCCCTTGGATCTACCTTTAAGATTTTAGCCCCCCATTGATGCTATTCTACCAATGGAAGCAGGATGTAGTCTTATGGGGGTGGAATTGAAGAAGAATAAAATTATTAAAAGAACGAACACTCCACCGTTGTGTGATTGAAATCACAAGTGCTGGTGTGAATAATTTCACAAAATGATTCAATGGTATCAACGTGTGAAGAAAAGGAAAATAAAAAATGAAGAAGAATAAATTTTATTAAAATACTGAATGTCAATGAAAAACATAAATTAGAGAAATTGACGAGGCCATTACAAAACAAAAGCGGGAAATTACAATTGAAAGAAAAAACAATGGATTCAAATGAAAATTTTAGATGACAATTCCATTCACCACCATCTCCTTATATAGACATATTAGGAGACCTAGGTCCACCCCCCACAATCAATTAACCCCCAAAAAATTAATAGGGTCAAAACGAGGGTGAATAATCAAAAGGAAATTGACGTTCCGAATTTGACCCGGAAAACTGTCCAGATTCGTCCACCATATTGACGTGTGATTTTGTAATTGAATAAAGCCGAATCAAGAGGGGTTGTAGAAGAGAAATATCTTCTTACATCTGTCCTATATGAGCTGTAAAAATATCAGGAAATTTCCTTTAGCCGTTTGGATGTTATGGTCGAAATGGTGGAACGGATTTCTGTGAATTAATGTCGGGTCCACCATTTAAATCTCAACTTCAGATCCCTTTATCATCCTGAAACCATCAAAATTAGCCCTGCCCATAGTTTAATAAAATGGTCCTCATATTTTTATCTCTCTACTATATAAATATGAGCTTCATTGGGCTTGGTTTGTGGGACCCACATTTGTTTGATTGGCCTTGGGCCCATTATGCTTTTTCCAGCAAGTTTTTGCCTTCAGGTGCAAAAATCTCCATATTCACTTGTGATTGATCCATAAGACCTAAAAGAAAAAATGTTCCAAATAAATTGATGAATCGTATAAAAAAATATGAAATTAAAAATATGAATATTGTAATTTCCACAAGAAAATTATTGAGTGGGCCCAAATTGACACTTTAAGAATGAATTGCACAATGATGAGAAATGACGATAAATTTCTGAATTGGACTTAAATTGATGTTTATGAACTTTTAAACACATTAATATTAAAATCTTAACAATGAATATTAGCCACTTTCAGTTACTAATCAAACTCCCCAAATTGAGTTTTGCTAGTCCCGGGAAAAATATATTACAAAAATGAAATTCAAATACCCTTTTCCAAAAACATTTAAATACACATTGCTCACACAAATATCTAATACCAAAAAAATTATGAAAACCCATCAAATTAATTACAAACAAGCTAGGTCCATAAGCATATCCCAAGCCCAAGACCATTCGATTGTTCATATTCATCGCCACATTTCATCCAATTCCAATTAAGCATGATAAAGTGTTGTGCATCATAAAAGATATGTGGCCCATTTTATTGTTCATGGGGAAAAAATGGAAGCGCTAGGTGGGAATCACAGTAAACCTTAATGTGAGTATACATTTTTTTTTATTTATTTTTTATTTTATTTTTTTTAACCATAATAGATATGAAATGAATTACTCTGGGCAAAACAACTATGGAGTCATGAACCCCAAGTGTCGGACACCACACATATTGTCAATTTCATGCTCTACAATAGAGATATAATGCCTAACTTTGGGAAAGACAACTATGGAGTCACGATCCCCAAGTGCCAGATGCCACACATTTGAACAAAACATTGCTCTATGTGGTCATTATTTTTTTGTTTTTTTATACACAAATTAAACTAAAAGTGACCCCAGAACCCTATTCTATAATTAAAGGGACCCAAGAACTCAAATTTACACCCATGATCTAGTAGACGTGAATTGTGGCATTTTTATTAAGAGGATAAAAATGTAAACATTGAAAAATCACATCAGACAACCGCACTTTCCGGACACAATGCTCATGAACTTAAACATGCATTAAAATCAGAATCAATGCATGAAAAATTTATCTGATATCCAATTTTAGAATTTTCAATGTGTGTTATCATGTTTATGCTTAATGAAATTTTTCTTTTCATGCATGTTTTTATTCACAAAAAAATATAATTTTTTATCTCCCCCCAACAAAGAATGACATTGTCCCCAGTGTTTAAAGAAAAGAAAAGTTATAAGGCGGGTAGGAGAGGAGTTCAAAGAGGAAATTTGAAAATGAAAATCATTGAATGAATTCACCTGGTAGTTGATGAAGAAATCGCATGCCAATGTCTCCCTTCAATCCAGGGTTGGAGTCTCAACAGCTTTGATGGTGGTGAATGGATTTTCCTTATGACTTACGACATGTCCTTTTATTTTTTTTAACCTATAAAAACATAAAAATAATCAAAACAAAATAAATTGATGATACATTGTCTTCTTTTTAGATTTATCGATAAGGTATTACTCAAAGATCACGCCACGTGACACGGATGAATATGGCGCTCCCCTTTCATACCCATCCTTACTCATAAAAGAATAATAGGTCAACAGTCTATGGTAATTTATTATATGAAAAATAAAATGATTCAAAATAATTAGAAAACATGAAAACCATGGGTTGACTCCCATGCAGCGCTTTTTTTTAATGCCGTTATCTCGATTTGAACCCCCCAACTTATCCAATACAAACTTTCAAAATTTTAATTAACCCATATTTCTCTACTTCAACAAGATTGAGATTGATTTTTTTGAAATTTGTTTCGTATGAAATCATATTTTCTACAATGATTGGTAAAATCCAATGAATATCTAAAATGGTTGATCATGTTTTATCTGGAATATTTCCTAAGATTCCAAGGATCATTCATACATGGTGAGATTCTTGATGAAAATTGATGATAATTGAATGGTCTTGGTTATCATAAATCGAGGAATTATTGAGTAGGGAAGGAAGTATTAAAACATTGAGTTTACTTTGATGGAATTTTCTTAAGGAAGAATGAAAATTTGAATAAACAATTATTTCTTCATTAAAAACATTTGAAAGAATTGGTTCCTTTTGAAAATATGATTCATCCCCAAAATTTCCATTGGAATTTCATGAGTGGGTATAAACAAAATATTCGTTATATCTCCCAATGGTTCAATGATCGGTGATTCTAAAAAATTGTTATTGGAGCAATATTCTGAACACTCAATCCATGAAGACAAATTTTCCCCTTGTGAATCCATAAAATTAATTTCCTATTGATTTAAGCACCCATCAAAAATTCCTTTATTATCTACAAATATCCCAAATCCAATGGTTGTTTCTTCAATAAATTCATGTGAGGTTTTTGGAAGGCAATATTATTTTATTAGTGATGAGAAAGAGACAACCTCATTGGGAATGGGTTCCACAATAATTTCAATGCTTTGTAGTTCTACTCTTAAAGATAAAACCTCTGAATTCATTTTATCCATTTTTTCACAGAACTTTTCATGAATTTTTTCAGAATTAGGATTGATAGATGTTTGTACATCATGAACTTCATTATGTTTGACATCTTCAATCATCCTCGAGAGGTATGGAAATTGATCATTTAATCAATCAGCATCCCATTGATTGTACATCAAATCTGGTGTGGTGTATTCAATCATGGTTTGGTCAATGAAATTTTCTATGGGAGGTGATTCAAAATATTTATTTCCCAGTTGATTATAGTCTTGGTATATTAATGGGTATTGTTGAAGATAATCCATTAGAGTTGATTGATGGATGGGCTATTATTGACGATAATCCACATGGACCGAACAAGTAACCTTGAGACACTATGATTTGTTGATGGATTGGCTATGAAGTGGCCAAATTTGAGGTAGATTGAAATTGGAGAACTAAATATATAATTTAAATAACATATAATAAAAAATTATTTGAACTAAAGAATTATTGATGGTGGGTTGATCTTAGGGTTTTGCTTTGGGGTGGATTGGATGAATTTCTTTTCCTAGAAAATTTCATGTCATTAATTCAAGACATATCCAAACAATAATATAATTCTTCCAAATCATTCACCAATTTAATCCCTACACAATTCCAAGTCCAATCACCAATTCACTTTGAGTATCACATTAATGAGCACTCAAAGAAAATAGATCGTACTAGCACTCAAAATGTGTCATCGTTAAAGTTGGAAAAGATGAAAAAGAATGTAACTCATTAAATGGAAATCCTAAAATAACGAACAGATTTAAATATTAAGTACATGAAATAACATTCAATCACTGAGTTTGATACTCCCTTGGATAAACCTTTAGGATTTTATCCCTCCATTGATGCTATTCTACCAATGGAAGCTGGATGTAGACTTATGGGGGAGGAATTGAAGAAGAAGAAAATTATTAAAAGAACGAACACTCCACCGTTGTGTGATTGAAATCACAAGTGATGGTGTGATTAATTAAGTCACAAATTGATTCAATGGTATCAACGTGTAAAGAAAAGAAAAATAAAAAATGAAGAAGAATAAATTTTATTAAAATAATGAACGTGAATGAAAAACGTACATTAGAGAAATTGACGATGCCATTACAAAACGAAATCGGGAAATTACAATTGAAAGAAAAAAGCATGGGTTCAAAGAAAAATGTTAGATGATAATTCCTTTCACCACCATCTGCTTATATAGGCATATTAGGAGACTTAGGTCCACCCCTCACAATCAATTCACCCCCAAAATTTAATAGAGTCAAAAGGAGGGTGAATAATCAAAAGGAAATTGATGTTTCGAATTTGACGTGGAAAAATGTCCAGATTCTTCCACCATATTGACGTGTGCATTTTTAATTTTAGAAAGCAGAATCAGGAGGATTTGTAGAAGAGAAATATCTTCTTCCATCTGTCCTCTATGATCTTTAAAAATTTCAGGAATTTTACCTCAGTCGTTTGGATGTTATGGTCGAAATGGTGGGACAGATTTCTATGCATTAATGTCGGGTCCACCATTTATATCTCAACATCAGATCCATTTATCATCATGAAAATATCAGAATTTGCTCTGGCCAAAGTTGAATAAAATGTTCCTCATATTTTGATCTCTCTACTGTATAAATTTTAACTTCATTGGGCTTGTTTGTGGGCCCCACTTTGTTTGATGGGCCTTGGGCCCATTATTCTTTTTTCAGCGAGTTTCTGCCTTCATGTGCAAAAAACACCATCTTCACATGTGATTCATCCATAAGGCCTAAAAGAAAAAATGTTCCAAATAAATTGATAAATAATATACGAAAATATCAAATTAAAATGACGAATATTGTAATTTCCACAAGGAAATTATTGAGTGGGCCCAAATTGACACTTTAAGCATGAATTGCACAATGATAGGAAATGAAGTTCAATTTCGTTGTGACCAAATTTACCCTACTGGTAAAAGGGGTCGATGTAGTACATGTAGGGGTCGAATCCATAGGGACCAAACAAGTAACCTTGATCCTCTATGATTTGTTGAAAGATGGGATTTGAAGTAGTCAATTTGTGTTCGATTTTGGATGGTTTAAATAACAATAAAAAACCAATGTGAATTCAATTCAATGAAAATAGGTTGATCTAGGATTATGCTCGGGGTGGATTGAATGAATTTTACTTCTTTAGACAATTTTAGTTTTATTAATTCTTGATGAATCCATTCTTCAAAAATAACACTTCATTCATCATTTTCTGGTTCAGTACTTAATAAACACAATTAATAATACCCTACACACTTAGAGAACCTAATTCATGATTTCTCCAATGTATATGGTCATTTAGTAATTGAATTTAGTTTGCTCAAACATATTAAAGATGTAGGGTAGAAATAAATGAAGAATGGATGTCTTAAAATAATTATCCAATTAACAACAATTCGTTCATAAAATAACATTCAATCCAGCGTTTGCATCCTCCTAAGATCAACCCATTAAAGGGTTAGCCCTCCATTTATGGTATACTCTTAATGGTGGGCGAAATATGACTAACAAGAATTGGATTGAAGAAATTAAAACTGCGGAAATAACGAGCACACCTCAATGTGTGTAAATGAAATTCGCACCTATGAGTGAACTAATTCACAACAACACAGAGATATCATTGTGCTTTGTGATAATAATGTTTTAATAACTGAAATAGAAAATATAGAAGATAAATAATTTTATTAAGAACATAAGGATATAAAAAAAGAAACTTACATGGAAATGGAAAACATTATAAAGGAAATTTGGAAACACAACCTTGAAATGAAACAAGAAACAAAAGATGATAAGAAAAATATTCACCCCAACTAATCTGTTTGATTTATCGCGGGTGTAGGCGGACATGCGCCAAAAGAAAAAAAAATCGAGAAAGGGAAAAGATAAGATAATTGAGATGAGAATAGAAGAATGGGGGTAAGAAAAGAAGGTTTTTGGTCTAAGGAACTTACTTGGTCCATAGCAATAGCGCCAAAATTTGGTTGCACCCAAATTTACCCTACTGGTAAAAGCAGTCGTTGAAGTAACAGTAGGGTTCGAATCCACAGGTACCGAAGAAGAAACCTTGAGACACTATGATTTTTTGATAGATTGTCTATGAAGTAACTAAATTTGGGGTAGATTTTAATTGGAGAACTAAAGATATAATTTAAATAAAATATAATAAAAATTTATGCGAACTAAAGAATTATTGATGGTGGGTTGATCTTAGTGTTTTTCTTGGGGTGGATTGGATGAATTTCTTTTCTTAGAAAATTTCATGTCATTAATTCAAGACATATCCAAACAATGGGATAATTATTCCAAATCATTCACCAATTTAATCCCTGCACAATTCCAAGTCCAATCCCCAATTCACTTTGAGGATCAATTTAATGACCACTCAAAGGAAATTGATAGTACTAGCACTCAAAATGTGTCATCGTTAAAGTTGGCAAAGATGAAAAAAATGTAACTCATCAAATGGAAATCCTAAAATAACGAATAGATTTAAACATTAAGTGCATGAAATAACATTCAATACCTGACTTTGATACTCCCTTGGATCAAACATTAATAGGTTATCCCTCCATTGATTCTATTCTACCAATGGAAGCAGGATGTAGACTTATGGGGGTGGAATTGAAGAAGAAGAAAATTATTAAAAGAATGAACACTCCACCATTGTGTGATTGAAATCACAAGTGTTGGTGTGAATAATTTCACACCTTGATTCAATGGTATCAACGAGTGAAGAAAAGGAAAATAAAAAATGAAGAAGAATAAATTTTTTTAAAATAGTGAACGTGAATGAAAAACATACATTAGAGAAATTGACGATGCCATTACGAAACGAAAGTGGGAAATTACAATTGAAAGAAAAAAGAATGGATTCAAAGGAAAATGCTAGATGATAATTCCCTTAACCACCATCTCCTTATATAGGCATATTAGGAGACTTAGGTCCACCCGCCACAATCAATTCACACCCCAACAATAAATAGAGTCAAAACGAGGGTGAATAATCAAAAGGAAATTTACGTTTCGAATTTGTTCCGGAAAACATTCCAGATTCGTCCACCATATTGACCTATGAATTTGTAATTGAATAAGGTAGAATCAGGAGGGGTTGTAGAAGAAAAATATCTTCGTAAATCTGTCCTATATGAGTTTTAATGTTTGCAGGAACTTTCCTACAGCCGTTTGGATGTTATGGTCGAAATGGTGAGACCGATTTCTGTTCATTAATGTCGGGTCCACAATTTAAATCTCAAATTCAGATCCCTTTATCATCATGAAAACATCAGAAATAGCTCCAGCCACAGTTGAATAAAATGACCTTCATATATTTATCTCTGTACTTTATAAATTTGAGCTTCATTGGGCTTGGTTTGTGGGCCCCACATTTGTTTGATGGGCCATGGGCCCATTATGCTTTTCCAGCAACTTTCTGCCTTTAGGTGCAAAAATCTCCATCTTCACTTGTGATTCATCCACATAACCTAAAATAAAAAATGTTCCAAATAAAGTGATGAATCATATACGAAAATATCATATTAAAATGATGAATATTGTAATTTCCACATGTAAATTATTGAGTGGGCCCAAATTGACACTTAAAGCATGAATTGCACAATGATGGGAAATGAAGTTCAATTTCTGAATTGGACTAAAATTGATGTTTATGAACTTTTAAACACATTAATATTAAGATTCTAACAATGAATATTAGCCACTTTCAGTGACTAATCAATTAGATTTTAGTTTACCATGCTATAAAACATTTTAGAGCTAACAATGTCATGCCCAATGAATACATCCCTTTTGAAACATACCAAGAATCTATGATATTGATTAGATGTGTAAATGTGATTTAAATTGATTATCATGATGAAAATAAATAAAATGTATATTATAGATTTTATAGTAGTAAATGAAATCAATGAGGGTGGGGGGTTTTCCGGGAGGCTGTCCGGGGGTTGTCCTCTGGGTATTCGGGGGGTTGTCCGGGGTCCAAGGAGGAGAGTGGGGGGCTGTTTGGGGCCTGTCTGGGGGCTGTTCGGGGGGGCTGTTCGGGGTCCAGGGAGGAGGGTGGGGGCTGTCCGGAAGGGTGTCCGGGGGGATGTTCGGGGGGCTGTCCGCGGACCGAGGATGATGGTGGGGGTGCTTTCCGGGGGGCTGTCCTGGGGGCTATCTGGGGTCCAAGGAGGATGGTGGGGGTTGTTCGGCGGCTTTCCAGGGGGCTTTCCGGGTGGATTTCCTCGGTCTAGGGACGATGGTGGGTGGTTCTCTAGGGGGTGTCCGGGGGGCTGTCTGGGGGGGTCCAGGGGGCTGTCCGTAGTGATGTCTGGGGTCCATGGAGGATGGGGGGGGGGTTCTCCAGGGTCCAGGAAGGAGGGGGGTTGTCCAGAGAGTTCACAAACACACAACCACTAAAATACATCAACATCAATGAAAACATGCTATATATAAAAATAACTCAACTGCAATACTATACTACAGGTCTAGATTAAACCAACAACTAGAATAGATTAAACATGAAATCTCAATAATATTAGTCAAAAATGTAACAGATCAACATTTCCCACATCACCATCATCTCCATCATCACCATCATCACCACCCTCATCCTCGTCCACATCATCGTACTCACCCTCCTCGCCCTCCTCCTTTCCCTCACCATCCGCCTTGCCCTCGCCATCCGCCTCACCCTCCTCCAATGCCACCTCTTCCGAATCAGACTCCTCGCCATAATCATTATCATCATTGACATCATCTTGACCACCACTAGAAATACCACCTGGTTCTCCATATATAGAACATACTGAAGACATGTATTCATCATATGCTGGGATGGCCTCTGGTGGATGTATCAGACATAGAACTTCAATAAATTTCATAAATGAAATTTTTGCGCTAGAAAACTATGTTGCCATCTCTGTGGACCTTTTGACAGACTATTCTTTAGGTTCCCTAACTTACTGCATCTCGGTGGCACTACAACTCGTACATGAGAAGGACCAATACCTCATCAGGGCTATCCTAGTCTGGCAGCGTACTCTACTAGGATGCTCCTCTCCAAAAAAAAGATGTAGGTGATCAGTTGCACCAAAATTGTCTGGTTCAAGGGCATAGAGGTCCTCTAAAGAAGCCCGTTGAAAATATAAATATATTATTAAGTTACAAAATAGATATTAAACTATAAAATCAACAGATTAAAAGTTACAATCTGTTGTTGAGTCGCTTTGTTTACGGAACTCCCTTCCTTTTTCCATTTACTACAGCAAAACAGATTAGCTTCAGGCACACGTCCTTCAATATTTTGTATATACCTCTACAATGACATAGAAAACTAAAGATATATGATAACTTTAGAAAACTATTAGAAACAAAAAAAGTGTATGTCGTAATTAAAACTTATAAACAATTGTCATACCGACTTCCTCTCCTGATCAGGCATTGTAGTGCGTCCCAATGTGTGGAGGTATTTTTTTGCATCAATGTTCTTTTTATTTTTTCCAGATGATTCTTAACTAAAATTAGAAAATTTAACAGATAGTATTAATGTAAAACATGAAATTTATTATTTAAATACCTCGAATGTAATTAATCCCTTAAACTGGGTACTTGTCCAATTAGTAATCATCTAATGATACTGCTATATAGGACAATCATCCACCAATGGTAATGCCTCTAACTCAATGACAACTCTAGAAACCCATCCAATATACAACTCATGCTTTTAGGCTCTACAATTTTGCCTAAATCCTTTAGACGTTCAGGTTGTGAACCCTCACCATCGGGAAAATTAAAACGAAGAAGACATCAATATATTAATTCATATAAATACAAAAATAATTCATGGTATTAAATAGAACAGATTTTTTTACCCATATTTCTACCCATACTCTATCCTTGACCTCATGTGGCAAATGTCTCCATGTTAGCGGGCTGACAAAAATGATGTCGGAGTATTTGGCAAGGGTCGCCAAAATCTCCGACATTGCTGCCCTATTTTCTCAACCATTGGTTGTCTAAATTATAATCCACCATAACCTGTGTGAGGAGGTTCCACACCGAATGTATCTCTGTACACCCCCACCCACTCCTCCTATCAGTAGATTTATCTGTCACGAAATAAAAACAAATATTTTATCAAACCATGTTATATTGAAAATAAATATTTCTTTAAAAATTTATTAGGGTTCTATAAATATACTTGCATTGGTCGGATCGCTAAGTGATGCTGGATCCACAATAACTGATGGAACACCCTATGATGGAACAAGAGTCGAAGATGATGGAATATAGAAGCTCGGAGAGGTAGAAGTAGAAGGAAAAGAAGATGGTATAGCTGTCTGACCAGATTCTGACTGGGGAGTGGGAATCATCATGGGATGTGAAAATGATGGGCCAGAAGATGCAGAAGGTAGGGAAAACATGGGAAGAATAAATATCCTGTGTGTCTCTAACGACACACCGGGATACGAATGTGGTAAGGATGACATGTCAGTGGGAGGGTTAGGGTCTAGTCTGGTACGCGCAGCTGCTCATCCACCTCTGGTACAAACCATCCTCGTACCACCGGCATGAGTACTAGGACTAGTAATAGGGTCCTAGTCGAATTACTATCGACGTATGGGTGGATCATAAAAAAATTTACAAAAAAATTAGTCACATGACATTATATATTACTTAAATATTTCAATTTCAAATAATGTACTCACTACTGGCACTAATGATGGAATTGCACACTCCGCCATTCGATGATTGTCCTCCATCTTTTTTCCGTCGTCTCTCTTTAATTGGCTGCATTTCCGGATTTTGAAAACAAATATATAATTAATTTGAAAAAAGAAACTAATGTGTAACCCAAAAAACTAAATATATGAGGGAATAGGGGCATTCATTGTTAATTTAGCTATCAATTGTTTTAGAAGAGCTTGAGTGTATTTAATAAATCATAGAAGTAGTAATGGTCACCATGTTAGAAATATTGTTTAACTTGGATTGAATTCAGTTCAATTCCAAATTAGAAAATTCTATTCAAATAATACTTCATCCAATAAACATCGAAAATTCACATAATGGTCAAGTCAGCTAAAACATATTTGTGATCAAGACTAAATCAATTTGAATATTACCAACATTAACCACCCAACTCGAGGTAAACCAAATGAATTGAGATCATAAATAAATGATTCTATATATTTTCAATGACAAAATTAAGTGCACAATCATCTCTGACAATTGAGATATTGGATTCATCAAAAGAAATAAATGGATTTGTTCCAATGGCACTAGGGACAGTGTCAATTCCATCATCACCATCATCAAAAATATGTCTTGGAATTACTGAAAATATGACACAAAATTCAGGTCAAAGTTGGTCTTTGACATAAAAAACATATTTAAGCATTGATGCCAACACACATGGTTCATTGGTAGCAAGAGTGTGAGTCATATTAATTTCTTGAAATCAACAATCATCAATAAATGTGACATGTATCACCATCGAATCAAACCAATGGAATTTCATCATTGTGACTCGTCCATGAGAGTAATAATCCAATATTATTATTCTCTAAAATACTCCACAATAACCCACATTATCAAATTGCATTATACTATCTGATGCCCTGGGATAACAATCTATAGTGGCAGTAACTATTACACAATCATGTTGTGTTCTCATGTTCTTTGCTCGTTCCGTGACAATGAATTTTTACCCATAAATAAAAATTGATGTACAGTCACGAACCACTGTATTTGGAGCAAAAGCCAAAGCTCTTATTTCCTCAGAGATAGAGTCAGTATAAAAACTCATTAATTGCAATATAAATGACTATTAAACTTAGTTAAATATTTATAAAATTATTTTAAACATTAATATTTTTACCTTCAATTTTAACTAAGCAGAAAACTCTTTGCTATGAAAATTCTCCCTCCTTCTCAATGATAAAGGACAATGCTTCCTATTTATCATTGATTTATGTTCCTTGTAGATAAAAAAATATGAATAGTTTAATAGATATATATTTATGATATACATAATCAATTTAGTTACCAGATATATTCTTCAAACAAATCACAGTTGAACAAAACTGTGCGATGTGCCATCTCCCACTCTTTATGGCTTAATATCTTCAATCTATATGATCCAGGAATTCCTCTTGTTTGAGGATGTGATGGAAAACTTGGTTCCATTTGCTCATACAATTCTTATTCATTTCTCATTGGTCTATTCAATCATGTAGTAAGATCAGACAAATACAGTGAGAAGAAATCCATATATTCCTGAGCCAACTAACCATTCACGATAGAAGCTTCGGGATGATTTCTATTTCAGACAAAAGTCGTTAATGTGAACATATATCATTTATATTGATACATCCAATGAAAAGACACAGGTCCTCCTTGAAGTATTTTAGTGGGAATATGGACAGTCAGATGCAACCTGCATTTGAAAAATGATGGAGGAAATATTTTCTCCAACTCACACAAAATTAATGGGGCATCTGTGAAAATTTTCTTCAAGAAATACTTGGACAACTTATTAGCCCAAAGATCTCTAAACAAATGGCACAAAAGAATAATAGCCACCATTAAATTATTTGAAAAATGATGACGAGTTGCTATTGGAAGAAACTCATGCAGTAGAACGTGATAATCATGAGTCTTCAAAGATTTTAGCTTCAACTCTCTTCTATTGACCTGTTTAGAAATGTTGCTTTAATAGCCATCAGGAAATATAATAGTCTCTAATACTTTCAGAAATTGTTTTTTTCATAGGTTTCATCACCTAAGAAGCACATGGAAGTTTCCATTTATTTTCACTGATACACACATGATGCAATTCTGGCCTGATGCCCCAATCCACCAAGTCATGCCGAGATCTTAAATCATCTTTTGTATTCCCCTTTACATTTAGATGAACCGAAAGCAGAATTTCACATATATAATTTTCAATATGAATTACTTATAAGAAATGATGTAACAAATTCGTTGACTAATAAAGGCAAATAAAAAAATATAATCCTCTTCCTCCAACTGTAACAGGTTTCAGTGGAAACATTCTTTCTCTTTCCAGATTTCATATTACCCATCCAAATAAAAAAACTGAAATCTTTCAATTCATTAAGTACCTCATTTCCAGACATATTCTGAGGTGGCTCATCAGTCTCTATGGTATTATCAAATCTTCGACGATTCATTCTATATGGATGATCTTTTTCCAGGAATCGTCGATGTCCCATAAAACTGAAACTACAGCCATGTTTCAGTCTTCTGGATCGTGTATTCTTCATAAATATTGGACATGACAGTTTTCCCATCGTGCTCCATCCATACATCATTGCATATGCCGGAAAATCATTTATCATCCACATAAGAGTAGCATGCATCTGAAAGATGACTTTCGAACATGCATTGCATGTCCGCACACCCACATCCGAATGAGGTTTCAACTCTTTTATTTAAGGTTTCATGTATACATCAATATCAATTCCAAGATCAGAAGGACCAGATATGAGTATACTCATGAATGTGAAAGGTTTTTTTCATACACAATAATGGGGGAAGATTATAAATGTGTATAAAAATTGGCCATGTGTTGTGCGAATTATGCATATGCCCAAACGGATTAAAACAGTCGCATGAAGGACCAAGACTCACATTAAGCACGTCAGTTGCAAAATCAGGATGTTGAGCATCTAATCTCTGCCATGAAAATCCATCACAGGATGAAAAAACTCATCATTAGTCTTCTTTCCCTTGGTATCATGCCATCTCATTTTTATTGATATGTCATCAGACATAAACAGAATCTAGAGTCTGGAGATCAATGGAAAGTGCCACATTACTTTATGTGGAATGCTGGATGGTGTTCCATCAGATTTTGTCTTCCTGCGGGATGTGCCAAATTTTATACAATCATTTCATTCACCGGTTTCCTCCTAGAATAAACTACAATCTTTCGGGCAAGAATGAATTTTGTTTCATGAAAATGCAAGTTCCCCAACTATCTTCCATTCCATATACTGGTTTGAGGGAATATCTGCATCAACTGGTTGTAAAACCTACAAGAGGGTAAGAATGAAATCGATTGCTATATTTGAAATCCCATACATAGTTATCCCATGAAACAATCGGATTAATAATTTAATCTTTTTTATTTTATCGCATTGTCGATATAATGGAGTTGTGGCAGCATCATTCAATTTTTTCACCATAAAAATATCATCATTTTCAATAGATTAATCAGCTTTTCTCATATAAGTCTTCTTGATTCGAAATCATTTCTTTTTCATGATGTTAAATAAATGGAAACTGATCATCTAACAAATTCTCCATTCCGGTCCTTTCATTTAAATCATCACCAATTTGAGAATTAATTTTCTCCCCATTGTGATACCACACAAAGTAGTTCTCTTGAAAACCATTTTTGGTTATGTGGTAGCTGAATTCTTCACAGATCAACCAAGGTCTACCAACACAAATGGAACATGGGAAGTGTATGAGACCACTATCTAAAGCATTGTAAAATGAAAAATCTATAAAGATCTCCACATTTTTTTGAAAATCACTTTAGATCTGATCAGTTTCATACATCCAACTTTTGTCCATTCTTAAAAAAGAATTTATATAAGTCATTTTGTCATAAACAATTCAATATGATTGAACTTTAATATAAAATACATTTATGTAAACAATAAAGGAAGTAAATAATCCATGCATCAACTACACATGTGAAAAAAACAAACTAATATGTTATTGAAAAAATGTTAAACCAACAAGAACTTAATGTGTTATCACATCACAGCTTGCCTCATCCCATAACCATATTAGTAGGGTATCATGAACATGAATAACATCAACCTTGTGCCATCCTCCTACCCTACATGACCCCAACCACATGCCAAATATTATTATAGCCTTATCACATAACAGATCAACTGAAAACACTCGGGAAATCATTTCACATCACACCTAAAGACACATGGACAATCACATTGCATCTTACCTAAAAACACATTGTCAATCACATATGAAGGAAGATTAGGGAAGACATGGTAGCTATCCAACCATATAACCACCATCCATGATATTAGAAAAAATACCCATAACTCAAAACCATTGATCGTTGGTAAGATTATCCAACTCTGGTTGGGAATGTGTAGAAATAATATAAAATACATTATATATAGATAGCATAAAATACCCAACCTATGGTTTCAAATTAACTACATAATCAAACACTTCACTACTACCATAAAACACATAAACCATCACAACCACTTTCACTACTATATGCAACACACCACACCACCAACACACAAAACACATAGCATTTCTGACTTTCATTTATAAGCCACTTCATTCACGCTTACATTGCCCATTCATTTAATGTTACATTAATTAAATCCATTTACCACACATCCATTTATATTAAATATCATTTATTTACTATCTTTTTTTGTTGTTTTAACATCATAATTTATTCCATAGATAACAAGGAAAATAATTAAATCACCACACAACAACTCACCATCTCATAATAACCATCGTCGCCATGTTACATCGACCACCCATATCACCAAAACAACCACATATCACAAAAAAATATTGCACATCACAAACCAACAGACAACCAAAACCACCTCAAAACAATATAAACCACAACCTCATCACACAACACCTCCACATGGCACAACACCACCACACATCATCTCTATCACACAATTTCACATTTCACATCCATTCCCACTAACCATCACATTACAACCCCACATATCACAAATCCCAACAGGTCACCTCAATAACCATACAATAGCCTATAACATATAATGAATCAGAACAAAAAACCTATCATTGAAGCAACATACCCCAACTTCCAAAATTTATTCAAGGTCTTCAATTACATTACCCATTTATTTAGCTTGGTCATTATAGCACAAATGATATTCCAAGGGAAACTAATTAATTTA
Organism: Viscum album; assembly: GCA_963277665.1. NCBI lineage: Eukaryota > Viridiplantae > Streptophyta > Magnoliopsida > Santalales > Viscaceae > Viscum > Viscum album. The sequence goes on along the minus strand of OY728153.1, from coordinate 433,021,038 downwards.
CAAAATATTTATTCATTTCCCTACTTTTTTGGGTGAAATCACATCAAAATAAAAATATAAAACTAAAATATTATATTAATAACAATAAAAACAATGTAGTATATGTGTATAAAGAGTAAAATACCTGATTTGAGATGATTCAGATAGGTTTCACCTGTTTGGATGGGGGAGTTCGCGAGGGGAACCGAGCACTAGATTTATTTTAGGGTTCTGTCCCGACTGTGGGAGAGCATCAGACTGATTGTATTATGGGAAATGATTTACCAACGGTTCTTAAAAACTGTTGGGAAATGGGTGTTCAAGGTACCCTTTCCCAAACGGTTCATCAGAACTGTTAGCAACGGGGTTCCCTTTCCCAACGGTTTTATGGAACTGTTGGGAAAGGTTTTCCAAGCCCTTCTTTACCAACGGTTTAAGAAAACTGTTGGTAAAGAACCGTGGGTAAAAACCACGTTTCCAGTAGTGTTACTTTTAGTAAAAATAATAAGTGACCTACTAAAACTGAGTAAACACATTCAGATTGTTTTGATATTTTTGAGAAATAATTATTGTTTCATTTGTGACAAGTATAAATTAACAACACCATAATAAGATGTGTGTTGAGGATGATATGACTTTAAGCGTGTATGTTTATATTGAATTGACATTAAATTGAAAAATGGAAAATGTGACATACTGAAAACCAATAAAATTAATTTGTATTATTTTTATACTTCAGGAAAACTATCCATGAGTCATTTTTAGATGTGTAGGAATCAGAAACAACTCAATTCGATGCACAGTGTGAATAATATGACTAAATGTGTCTGTTATCAGTTTAAAATTAACATTTTAGTTTAAATTGTGTCACTCACTAAAAATTAAGAAAAAACACTATGATTGTATTTATAATTTAGGAAAGTGATTCATAAGTCATTTTTTAAGTGTATGAAGTAGTCTCACATCAAACTAATGAATGATGCGACCGGTAGGACTCAAAATGTGTGCTTCTATATAGAAATGCAATTTTAGTAAAAAAAATAACTGACATAGAGAAAATCAATAAAATATATTCATATTGTTTTTATACTTTAGAAAATTGATCTATAATTCATTTTTGACATGTAGGAATTAGCCTCACCTCATTACAATTCACGGTCTGGTCGGTATAACTCAAATTGTCTATTTTTATTAAAAATGTACATCAATTTAAGTTAAAACAACAAGGGCCATACTAAGAACCGAGAAAATGTATTTTTATTGTTTTTATATTTTAATAAAATGATCCATGAGTCATTTTTGATGCGTAGGAGTAAACTGAACCTCGATTTGAAACATGGTGTGTATGGTATGACTCCAAGTGCGTATTTTTATTTAAAATTGACATTAATTTATTTCAAAAGAACAAGTGACATACTATAAAATGATAAAACACATTCATATTATTTTTATACATTAATAAAAGGATCCATGATTCATTTTTGACATGTAAGACTCAATCATAACTCTTTACAAAGCATGTTGTATCTGGTATAACTCAAAGTGTATCTTTTTATTTAAAATTGACATGAATTTAACAAAAAAAAAGTGACCTACTGAACACAATGAAAACGAATTCAGATTATTTTAATATTTTATGAAAATGTTCTATTATTCATTTGTGACATATACGAATTATATGCACCTCAATATGACTTACAATGTGGCTGGTATCACTCCAAGTGTCTCTTTTTGTATAAAATTGACATTAATTTAAGTAAAAACAACATGTGACATACTAATAACTGATAAATTTCATTCATATTGTTTTTTTATTTTGGGAAAACAATATAAAAGTGATTTATGACGTGTAGGGATCATTCAGTCCTCAATAAGACATGTGGTGTGGCTGGTATAACTCTAAGTGTCACTTTTTTTTAAAATTGACATTAATTTTAATAAAAAAAACATGTAACAAACTCAAAACCAAAAAAATGCATTCGGATAATTTTTAGGGTTTAATAAAATTATATGTGGGTCATTTGGGATGTGTTGGAGTCAATTTAACCTAAATATGATGCACGGTGTTATCGATATGACCAAATAATTTTGTTATTAGCTTAAAATGGAAATTTTAGATCAAAAATTTCCATTCACTGAAAACCAAGAAAACACACAATGATTGTGTTGATAATTTAGGACAGAAAATCATAAGTCATTCATGATGTGTATGTAGTAGTCTTACGTCAAACCGATGTACGATATGAACAGTATGACTAAAAATGTGTCTTTCTAGTCTAAAATTATATTTTAGTAAAAAAACACAACGAACATACTGAAAACTAAAAAAATGGAATTGTTTTGTTACTTTAAAAAATTGACCCATCAGTAATTTTTTACAGTTATGAATCATCCGTACCCCAATAAGACACATGGTGGGGCCGATATAACTCCAAATATTTCATTATTTACAATTTACATTAATTTTAGTAAAAGAACAAGTGACAAACATAAAACTGAGAAAACACATTTTGATTGTTTTAATATTTTAGGAAAATGATCTATAAGACATTTATAACATGTAGGAATCTACCCCACCTCAATAAGGCACACCGTATGATTAGTATAACTCCAAATGTGCAATTTTTATTAAATTTTGTCCTTTTATTAAAGTTTTACTTCATATTAATATTTAATTTGTTTCTTTATAGTGTTACTAACATAATATTTTTTTTCTTATATATGTGGAATATTTTTCTCGGGTTGAGATGATTTGTTCGACAACTAATACCATGGTAGGACATTAATGAGAGGGGATCATGATCATCAAAATATGAAATATTAATGTTTTAGAATGTTGATTGTACCATTATAAAAGTAATTTTATTAAAAAAACTGAAATTTAAATATCATCTTTTTGTCTGTATATTGTGAGTAGGAATTTTTGTATTGATGATGTCAATCAAATATATAGATCTGGTTTGATTCTGGGTGTACAGTTTTAATCGCAGGTTTGATTTTTGGTGTGTTGTTATATAAACAAAACACTACATGGGGCTAGGCCTTTATCAGCACTAAAAAATCACAGATAAAGGGCCCCACTAATCATCGTTGTGATTAACATCACTTTTTTAGCCCTGTTAAAGACCATTTTGCGCATTGTGAAAGGCCATATGTGTAGTAGTTTTTACCACTCGTTCATCATGATTGGTTCTACCTTTAATGATATATATATTTATTTATATAAATATTTTGTTACATTTATTCATACATTAATATATATTTATATTTATATTTATTGATATATTAATATATATAAATATTAATATATATATACTTATATTTATATATTTATATTTACATATATATATATATATAGTTATATTTTTTAATCCATAAATTTATTTGTATATTAAAATATATATTAAAGATTATTTTTAAATTTGTTTTTAAAATATGTTTTTTTGTGTGTAAAAATAAAGAAATAAATACATATATACAATGAACACACACACACACACTCACACACACACACACACACATATATATATATATAGATTATATGAGTATTTGTAAGTATAATTATACATGTTTATATATATTTACATATATTATATATTAATATTCATATTCATATGTTAGAACAAATTAATAATATATATGAGTTTGTTAATAAAGACACACACTAATATATATACATATATATATAGACACACACAGACACACAATATATAGGTATATAAATATTCTTATATTTGTGTTTTATATAAAACGTATATTAGTTTTTATTTAGATAAAGATTATATATTGAGAAATATATTCTATATGTAAATATGTTTAATTATTTATTTATAAAATTAATATTTTTTGTGTGAATATATAAAATATATGCATATATTGTTATTTGTTTAGTTATAAATAAAAGTACATTGTGAAAATGATAAAATTTTAAATCCATAATATCAATATGAATGTAATCCCGATGAATAAATTCAATCCCCACAGAAAAAGGGTAAAAGGACCCTCTTAAACAAGGCTAAAATTCCATTGAATGTTAAAATATTTGTGTATCATGACTAAAAACTCAGTTTTGGAGGCCTTATGAGCATTTTTTGGACTAGAAAAATGTGAAAGAGGGTTCTCAAAGGGAACTAGTGCATAGAGCCCATTTTAGCATTCGATTTGATAAGTGGATTAGCTCAAACAACCAATTAGATCAAAAGTTATTGTCATTTGATGTTTGAGTTAAATTTTCAACTTATTTTATATCATTTATTAATCTTATGAATTTTTTGTGTCTTAAAATTGTTATTAAATGATTATTACATCATAAAAATTAGAAAATTATTAATTAATACTACTTTTTATATATTTTATAATATATTTCATTAAATATCTTACATATTAGGTGTAAATTTTATCTATACTTATCTAAAACATATTTAATATATATATATTATTTATATCAATATAAATATATTTATATATTTATATATTTATATATAAATATATATAATTTTTAATGATTTTTTTTGAAATATACCCTTTATGAGAACTCGTGAAAAAAGAATAGATAAAGTCCCCCCTTTATTAGCACTACTAAAAAATCCCTCATTAATGGGGTCCCTTTAAAAGTGGTAAAAATCACAGATAAAAGGGTACTTTTAAAATCACATTTAGAGCACTGTTAAAAGTAACTTTTATCAGTTCGTTTTTTACCGCTGATAAAGGTACCCCATTTATTAGTGTTTTTTTAGGAATGCTAATGGGTGGCGCTACGAAAAACTATTTCTATGGTAGTGTCCCCACCTATGATTCATTGGTATTTTTAACTTACTTGATATATTGTACTTTCAATAGGATACCATCTTATAGTTAATAGAATTGGGGGTGACAGGATGTCACTCATAGAGTTGAGAGTCGTACTTTCAGAATACATCATCAAAAGTTTGTATATAATATTATTTAATATGAAATGTATACGATACATTCATATTTTTTATGGTCTATCCATCAATTACATAGTTTGATTTGTACTAGAGGATGTACAATGATAGTAGTATTGGAATGATTGTTGATGAAATAATGTAACCGATTGTGGTAAGTGTTTTTTTTATGTTTTTTAGCTTAAAATTATTTGATTTTTTATCATTTTATTTATATTTTTATAAATACATGAGATATATTAGAACAATATTTGACATATGTTTGAGAGTTGGGGTAATACTGATGGTGGGGACCAATCCTCGTGCAAGCATGTTTTGAAGAGACCAATTTGTCATTGGTAATGAAAAGTTGTATTTAGAAAGGCATGGTGATTTTCATTGGTTTACAATCAACTACGACTAGTTACTATGGAATTGAAGTGATTTCCTAATTTATCAGAAAATGTAGTTTGTATGAGATCATAATCTTTCACATCTGTAGAGTAGGACACAAGGATTTGAGCTGTAGATGAAACTGTTCAGATATTACTAATAGAGCAGGAAGAGTAGCAACAACATCAAGAGTAGCAATGTCAGTAGCAGCGTCAACAACATGATCAGATGATGGAGTATATGTGGTGACATACACATTCTTTAGGTATGGATTTACCTTAATCTAATTGAATTAACCCCCCACCCTCTTAGTGACACTATTATTATGTTCTTTCTTGTGAACTTTTTTTATATTATAAATGTTTATATTTTATAGTAATTTTTTGGTATTTTATTTTATAGTGAAAAGTTTTTTTAATATTATTTGGGAAACCCCTATATTAAGAAAATTATTACCCCTTTTAAGTTGGATCGAGATAGAACCCATTACATGTCTTAATCCCAAAACATAACATGCCCCAAATAGAGACATGGAAAATATAAATGGTAGAAAATCTAATTAGGTAAAAGTAAATTGCGTATAGCCTGAAATACTATTGTAGAGAAACATAGAATTAGGATTTGATTGAAAAACCCCAAGGTAGCCATCCATACATTTAACTACCGATCTAGACACCCAAACCATAGCTTCATTTGGGAACTATTGGGAAGATCATCAGGGTGGAAGGATCATCAAATAATGTTGGTGACATGCCTGAAAAATAACCATACCCTACTAAAGTGGGTTCTTCCCCTAATGTCATTGACCCCTTCCTCAAGTAAGGATTTACCCTCATTGTTATCCCTCGCCATCACGCCTAGGTTTGACTCTTTCCTTTGGCCCCCATGATGATCTGAGGCCATCATTTTCCACTATCCCATGTGCTTTCCTACCAACCCCCACCATTGAGTAGGATTTCAGATCTCGCCATTTATGCCTATGTTTAACATAATTTAATTATTATCTATATTTATTTGAAATGAATTTATATTGTAATTTTTTGGAAACTTTATAACAATATTCCATAAGTCATTTTTGATCTGTAGGAATCATACCCACCTCAATATTATGCATGGTATGATTGGTATGACTTCACTACTCTAGATATGACCTTTAATAGCGCGCAAAATGGTCATTTACTATGTTAAAACGTGTTATTATCTTTGGTGATATTAAAAGGGGGTCCCTTTTATCAAGGCCAAAAAATCACTAATAAAGACCCCCTTAACAGCATTGAAAAATGGGGTCCTTTATCAAAGCTAAAAAAATGATGATAGAAGGGACCTTTATTGATGATTTTTTAGTGCTAATAAAAGTCAAAAATAATGTAAAAAATCTCCAATTTGAATGGTGGGACCTTCTCCCTATTATCTATGCTCAAACCCCCTTTTAATAGTGATTATCTATCCACCCCACCCCTTTAATAATTTGGGGAATCCCCCCACGTTTTAACAGCACTAGGGACATGCATCAGCCACCCACATGCGCCCCTATCTCAGCTGGGTTCGAAACTAAGACATCCCTCAAAATCTCACTCCTTTTCCACTACCCTATATCGTTTTCTTATGTATTTTATGATATATCTCTATAATTATATTTATTTCATTTTATATTATTTTTTTATCCTTATATATATATATATTTAAATACATATATAAAATATATTTTGTGTGTGTGTATGTCTGTTTTTAAATACATACATACATACATATATATATTTATATATGTATGTTCATCTATAATTATAATTATAAATATTTATATTTATTTACATATATTATATATTAATATGCATATACATATATTAGAATATATAGATAAATATATATCAGTTTTCAATGCACAAATAAATATATTTATATATATATAAATTATATATACAGTAATTGTATATGTATATAAATATTTATACATTTTTATTTTAAATAAAATGGGTATTTCATTTATTTATATAAGGTTTATATATTTAGAAATATACATGATATATAAATATGTTTAAATATATATTTATAAAATTAAATTTTTATTTGTGAATATATATGAAATATGCATATATTTTTTATATTTGATTGTAAATAAAACGACATTATGAAAAATGATAAAATTTCAAAAAAATAATATCAATATTATTTTAAATAAAGAAAGGATGTATTATTTATCAATTGAACTATAAAAGAAAATCCAATTAGGAAAACGATCAAATCAAAAATGGTTATCCCAGGACTTCCTATAGCTCTCCAGCTGGTGGGCTTGAAGATTAACCCCGCACAAGATGAAGAAGAATTCTCATATTGAGAATGAATTAGAAAGAGACCATATTTTCCTTAGAACAATCCCAAAGATGAATTCTCTCCTCTATTTGAAAATCATTAACGGATTCAAGACAATCAGAATCCAAAACCACATAATTCTATCCTTTAGCCTTGGAAAGGAGGATCCCATGAAGAATTGATGTTGCTTCGTCGAAAACTGGGATCCAACATCCATGTAAAACCATGAATCAAGCATCAATCACCTGGCCAATATGTTGTCGGGCAATGAGCACCACCCCAATTCGAGACACTATCGAGACAGCCACATCTGTATTGATTTTAATGAATCATTAAGGAGGGGGAATCCAAAAAGTTTGAGTTTTCTGTGATTAGAGCACTGATGGCCACTCCTTGTTCGACATCCACATGTTCTTCCATTCATAGCCTTATCCGCCCAAATTCAATCTTGTGAGGACTTCTCTTTGAAAACCCCTTCATTCTTATGAGAACAAACAAGTCATGACAATGTTCACACTAACCCCATAGGCTTTGCTTCCAAAGAGGAAACCCAATCATTGAAAACATGGTCCAACTCCAAAGATGGGACTAGGGACTCCTTACACTCAGGGGACCATTCATTCCACACTCCCGCCACTCCCAAGAAGAGAAGAATAGTATTCATAGAAGTTTCAATTTGTTGAATTAACAGGGAGAAAACACCATCCTCCCACATGTGTCATTGAGTAAGAATGTTTCACATTAGTAGGACACCCAATAAAACCTACAACCATAAAAACATGAATTGGGGTGGTGGAGAGTGCAAAAATATTCCTCCACTGATTGTCTGGGTGAGCCTGAGTAGACCCATGCAACAAATTGATATACCCTGAACTAAATGTGTACTTCCTAGAAGCATCCCCAAACTAGTAGATTTGGTCACCACCCACTCCAAATGTAATCAGGATTCTAAAGATAAGACATGTATATCCTTCCTTGAAGCAACCACAAACTCTATCCCAATATCACTCTTCTAAATAAACATCAATGAGTTCATGAACTATTGAATATTTAAACCCCAGAATGGCAGGCAAAGAAACTCTAATGTTGACCCCCTTCACCAACCACTGGTCTCCCTATACATTCACCTTCTTCCCATCAGCAGTCCTCCAAACACTAGAATAGTTGATTAGAATGATAGCACCACAAGAGATTCACTACATAAATCTGGTCTTGGGTCCAATAGAATCATGTTGGATGTCAGACATTGGGAAATACTTTCCTCAAAAGACTGTATAGAAAATAGAATTAGTACAGGACATGAGGTGCCACCCTTGTTTTTTCAAAAGAGGATCATTGAACCATTGAACGTTATTAATCATAAGGTAACTACATGACTTTGAAACTAACATTTTATCCCACTTGATCCAGTGGGTGTTGTGTTTTCCATTAGAAGAACCCCACCATAAGTTTTCCATCCGAGAATAAATCCAATCAACAAGGGTAAATGGGAACTTGAAAAGGAAATGGCGTATGAGTGGTCAACTTGGGACACATATTTAACTAGCACTTCATTCCCCTATTTGGATATTTTTGTACTAGACCAAACAATGATAAAATTATCAACCTTGTCAATGATTGACACCAAACATTTTTATTTGATCTTTTGATAGAAGTTGGGAGCCCCATGTATTTATAATGTTTCTTGACCATAAGAAACCTGCATAATCTCCGAATCGCTTGTTTCATCATCATTGAAACACCTTTGTTGAAGGATAGTTCAAATTTAGAGGCATTAATCCATTTCCTATAATCCTTCTCAAAAGGGTTGAAAATATTCATGATTGAGTAACACTCAGGGGTAGTAGCTTGAGCAGACGGAAGGAAATCGTCTAAAAAGAAAAGATGAGAAACATTCCAACACATCTTGGATCCATGAATAGAAACATTCTTCATCACCTTTAAATGGATATGAGAAAAAACATTCTCTACAAGAATGAAAATTTAGGGAGAGATTAGGTCCCCTTATCCTAAACCTCTCGAGGGTGTGAAAGTAGGCAACTACTCCGCATTAATGTTGATTCTATATGAAACTGAATTAACATAGTTCATAATGTTAAGCATCTATTTAGCTCCAAACCCCAGTTTTGATAGTACAAGATCGTGAAAAGGACATTCGGCTATGTCATAGTCTTTCATAATATCTAGTTTCTAGGCCATGACTCGTTTTTTCTATGGACATGGTCATCAGGTAGTGGGATATCTCATAGGAAATGGTTGCATTATCATTAATGGTCCTCCGTGAGACAAAATAACTCTTATCTTAAAATACTAGAATAGGGAGAAAAACTCTCAACCTATACACCAAAATCATAGAGTAAATTTTGTAAATAACATTGCAGAGGATGATTGGATGGAACTCCATAATATTCTGGGGGAATTAAAATTTTGGGATGAGGGTAATAATAGTCTCATTAATATTTTCAATGTAATTTGTACCTTCCTATAAATCCTTCATCTTCATGATCATGTCCATAACAAAAATATTCCAAAAACATTTGATGAAAAGGGCATGAAACCCGTCATGACCAATAAAAATCATAAAATGAAAATGGTGACGAACCCTTCACATTTCTTCATCAGAATTGTCCCTCTCTATTGAATAGTTCATATAATCAGAAAAAAATTTTGGGATGTAGATGGTGAGACTAAGAGAGATGTAAATGTAGTCTTCCATGAAAATATTTCCAAATAATTCCAGAATAATTTAATGAATTCTAACAGCATCCTGCATCACTCTACCTTGCAAATCTTCAAGGTGGGAGATGTCGGTTTTTCTCCTCCCCTTAGCATATCTTTGGTGGATGAATGTATTGTTATGGTCACCTTCGTTAATTTTATATTATCTTACATAGATGAATGAGTATCTTTCCTTTTCCAAAATCACAACATTCAAATACCTCTCAAGGTATGAGATATCTTTAATCATAGTGGTCGAAAAAATTATGGGCATAGAGAAATTTAAACCACTGTTCTTCCCTATTAATGTGTTTGTCTATGGGCCTAAACCTAGTTGAACTCCAATTATTCAGCCTGTTATATCATTCTGGGTTTGAGAGAAAAATCTCTATTTCAGACCCCCCCCCCCCGAAATATCACGAATGGCCTCCTCACAACTCCCATCGTAGAACCATAGACTCTCAAACCTAAACGTACACCCACCTCTACACCGATTCCAATGGGGGTTGTTTAAAGAAGGACCAGAGAGTGGTTAGAGGCAAGAGGGGCCAACTGTTCAATATAGTATGCACGGACGATAGATTTCTAGTCATCTATCCAAAAAATTTGTCCAGTATTTCAGCGATTCATCCCTCTATTGAGGTACCCATTTTCCAACTGAAAGGTGTGCTTGAAAATCCTAGATCATGGAGGGAGTTCAAAAGATAGGATTTCTTAAAATACTTTATAGTCTCATCAATAATTAAGAGGCAATTTTATTTTTTCTGATATGACAAAAATGTCATTGAAATCAACCCTAATGAGGATAAAACCATAAAAGAACTCACAAAATCGTATATTACATGTTCCATGATTTTACCTTATCATGAAAGGAAGGCCACCCATAGAACTAAATGACTAACCCAGAAGGGGAACTCAGGGCTTCAAACATAATAGCAATGTGGTTACTTGAGTAGTTTGAGATTTTAATACTAAAAAACATCCTTCAATATAAGTCAACGACACAGTACATGTACCTACCTCCCAAAACAAAACACATTCTTAAAAAAGGAAAAAGAACCACTTAAACGAGGCTAAAAGTCCATTTAATTTTAAAAACATAGGATACACCAACTAAAAACTCAGTTTTAATGGTCTTATAGGAAATTTTGGGCCTTGGAAAATGTAATAGGGGAATACTCTCTATCATTAGTGTGTAGATATTTTCTCAAGCATTGATTTGATATATGGAAGAGCTCAAATAGACACTCAGATCAAAAGTTCTAACCTTTTGAAATTCGAGTTACATTTTCAATTTATTTTAGATCTTTTATTAAATTTTTTATTTTTTATGTCTTAAAATTGTTAATAAATGACTATTACTCAATAATAATTTGAAATTTATTAATTAATAATAATTTTTTTAATTATTTTATAATCCATTTTCACTAAATATCTTATTTTTTTAGTGTAAATGTCTAGTTAGCCTTATCTAAAACAATTTTTTATTTTGAATGAAACATTATATATTTTTTGTAATATTTCATTTATCAAGTATAGTAAAATTATATTTATAAATCCCCCTTTATTAATGCTACTAAAAATGTGCTGATAAATGGAGTGCCTTTAATAGTGCTAAAAAATTTCGATGAAGGGGTACCTTTGTTAGTGAAAAAAACTAATAAAGGGGTACTTTTAACATCATTTTTTATCACTATTAAAATCAGCATTTAACAGTGGTTTTCTTAGCATGGATATAGGTACCCCCTTTATCAGGGCATTTTTTAGCATTGTTAAAGGGTTACACTGCATAAATATATTACTCTGGTAATGATCCATGTGTATCCTTTTATTTAAAATTGAAATATTAAAAATATATTCTTTTATAGTAATGTTTAATTTTATTTAATTATAGTATTATTTATATATTAATTGTTTTATTATATAAGTGAATTATTTTTCTCTTGTTGGGGTGGTTTTTTTGGCAACTGATACCATGATTTGTTTTTTTAAGGTTGTCGCAGGTGCCAAAGAAAATTAAACATTTGTATTTTTTATATTTTTGTGTACAGTAAATGCATGTATAATTATAAAAAATATTGTTTTAAATGTATATAATATGATTTTTTTGTACTTTTAATGTAACATTTATTTTAATTAAATTACTAATTTTCATGTTCGTGCATTTTCATATAGGTGTATTTGGTGTAGTGTATTGTTATTCAAACAACATGTTGCAGTAGTATGTCATTTATCAATTTTAATTAAAATAATGATAAATGGGTCCTCATTTTAATGATGTGGATGACAACAGTGTTTTTAAGCGAGGTTAAATCTCTTTTCATGGTGAAAAAAGGTATAGTTATTGTTTTGGAAATACAATTTTTTTTGTAGTGACAATGATATCTATTTGTAGACATAAAATGAAAAGGACTTGAAGACATTGTGCTCGTGAATCCAATGTGTACGTGTTGCGTCGCTAGATGAGGAAGTAGGTAAATTCAGGATATAATGGGATTACAACCATATATCACCATGGATTTAATGAAGGGGCGATGATCAGTTTAAAAAAAATAAAATCATTATTTTTAAAATATTGAAAATTTAAAACAAAATTCATATTCTCCATTAATAATTAAAAGATTAAAAAATAAGTACAAAACTATTTTTCATAATGATATTTTAAACCAAAATTCTCTCTCAATTTAAAAAATATAATTTTTTATTAAAAAAAATATAAAAACTCATTTTTCATTAATTAAATTCAAATAAAAAATTTAATATCAAGCATATATTAACTTAAAAAATAACATTTTTTATTTAGTATTCTTTAAAATAAAATAAAAAACAAAATTTTATTTAAGAAAACTTAATAAAAAATCCCTTTCCCATATGAAATAATAAACAATTATATATTCCAAATTAAAAAAAATTATAAAAAAATATTTTCCCCCTATAAAATTTTAAAAAATATCTCAATTTTCATATTAAAAAATTAATTAAAAAAAATTTATTTAAAATATATATATATATATATATATATATATATTATTTATTTGGAAACTAAAAATTAATTTTCTTCTTCTATATTATGATAAATATAAAATTTACCTTTTTCTAAATTATCTCGTTTTAAATTTAAAATACCAAATAAATCCCCCTTATCCTTTCAAAAAAATTATAAATTTCAATTAAAATACCTAAAGTTAAAAAGAAAACTTCTTTATTTTACCTTTTCATGTACTTTAAATGAAATGTTATCTATTTATTTTTTAACAAAGGCTATTTTTTTATTTTTTAAAATTATTTTAAATTGAAGTAGATTTTTTTTATTTGGTAGTTTTTTTATTTTATAGGAAGGAAATTATGTTTTTAACGGAAAATAAAAAAACTCTACTTTTTAAGTGAATGGTTGATATTATTTTTTTAATAAAAATTAATTTTTTTCAATGTTTTTTCGAAAGAAGAATTTTTTAATTATTTTCGGAAAACGTAGTAATGGACTTTTTTTCATTTAATTTAATATATTTTTAAATAAATGGGTTTTAGTTGAATTTTTTAAAAGGAAATTAGGGAGTTGATTTGTTGATATGGGATAAGTCAAAATATTTTTACAAAACTAGGTCCTCGAATGCATGAACGATGTTCATAGAAGCCACACTGCTAGTCTAAAAATAATCAATAAGTTATTGCATAAATATTTTAACATTATTAATTTTGTTTAAAAATATTTATAGTTTGATTATTGATACTTATTTATATTAAGTTTCATAGATTAAAGATGTCATATATAATATGAAATTAATATTATGTTTTAGAAAAAATTAATAAAAATTAAGAGACCATTTTCTAACTAAAATGATTCAAAAAATAAAAATCTCACAAATTAATTGCATACATATATTAGTTTTCATTGCATATTTAATGTAAAAATAATAACTAATGTATATATCGATGTTTATGAGGTTTCTCTTTGTTACATACGGGAATATGAATACATAACTAAACCATACGTCTTGGTGTGTTGGTGTGGCATCTTCATGAATAGTTATAGGCCTATGTAAATGTTATTGGGACTTCATAAACCCATCACATGAGTCAAGGGTTTCCCTCATACATATATTTAACACACTGGATCCCTTCATTATCGATGTAGGATAACCCAATAATCTCCCTCTCATAACCAATGGGTCGATGAACATAGAATATTTTTCAGTGATCGGGAAATTCAAATTGATCAAATGCAACTATACAACATTCACTACTAAAAAATAGATTATTCTCAGCACTATAAAATCCTTTATTAGTTCTATAAAAGCACCGATAGTCGAGGTGCTATTAAAAGGGGGTCCCTTTTATTAGTGCTGAAAATAAAGCACTGATAAATGTCACTTTTATCAGCGCTAAAAAAGCATTGATAATAGTAAAAAAAATATTAAAAAAATATGATATTTTTTTCATATATTAATATATGTATATATATATAGTTACTTATATTTATATATTTATATTTATATCTATTTATTTATGTTGTGATTTTCCATGGTGTTTTTTTGGGATGAATTACTATCAAAATTAACTCTCTACGGTGGGAATCCATCATAAAAAACTAGTCACAAAAGCCATTATTTTTATAGTGATATATAAATATTATAACATAGTGATATGAGCTATATAAATAAATATACCAATATAATAAATATAGATTATATTTAAATTTGTATATTTTTATCATATAATATAATTTATAGAATACTTATATATTTATAATCATCTGTTTTTGTTTACATATATATTTATATGTGTGTGTGTGATTATATATTATAAAATATATAAATAATATATCAAAATGTTTTTACATATAAATGATATATTTTAATGTTACATTTCATATTAAAAAATATTTATTATTAACCTTATTTTCGTTATATATATATTAAAAATTTTGAAAAATTAAATTAATAAATAAAAATATATAATAATTGGATTTTTCTTGGATTTTCAATGAAAATACCTATGCCCACTGGAGAGTTGAAGACATGATGCCCCACACACCAACTCCATCTCTTCCTCAATTCCACCACCTCTATGACTACACTAATGAATTCCAGTCGCAAATCGTACCGGCCTCGACTGCATTCCACCTCCTCCATGAACACATTATGTGACCGCACTCCGCCCCACCATGACCGCCTCACACATCGGCACATTTCCATCCCACCTCATCTGCATTCTGCCTCTACCATGACCTCCCGGAGTGACCATACCATGCTCCACCCCACACATCGGCACATCCACATCCCACCTCAATGTTGGGGGATTTTTAATGAACATTTTAAACCTAATTATCAAATTCATAGAGTTTTATAATTCTATTGAATTTTAACTTAATAATGTAGAATATATTTTGAGAATATTTGACTCACATGTAACATTTGATGTTGATTTTAAATCAATAATCTAAAATTTTAATCCTATCAACATTTATACAACATATAATATATATATATATATATACATATATATATATATATGTAATTCTCTCTATATATTTATGATGCACCCAATTTGTGTATACATTTTCCATATATAAAATTGAAGATAAAGAAATGTTTTCATCAAATATCTGTTATTTTATTAACATATTCTTTGATTTTGGTGATTTTGTTTACATTCAGTAGCTTTCTGGATAAATAAACGAATCAAGGGATACATGTGAAAATTTTGAAACTACACGGCGTGTACATTAATACACGCCGTGTACATCTAGGTAGGGACACAGACCGAAGGAGGGAGTACATGCCCATATCACCAGGCAGAAGATACACACTGTGTGTGGCGGTGCTACACATCGTGTACTACTTTCTAGAAGCGGTGGTTGCCAAAGAAAATTCCACACACCCATGTGACCGTTGATGATGAAACACCGTGTGTGGCGGCGCTACATGCCGTTTACACTCAACTTGTAGGTGGTGTTGTGTTCAAAAGACAAAAATGGCGTGCTCGTCCACCTTCCAGCGGGGAAAATGGTGCCAAAATGCATTGACGAAAAGTACATTGCATGTACTTTCTATACACATCGTGTACGTTATTTTTTCTATAAAATGAGGCCTTGGCCTGCGGATTTAGAGAGTTCAGAAGCATTGAAAGGAAAGAGAAGCTC
Source organism: Viscum album (assembly GCA_963277665.1). Taxonomy (NCBI): domain Eukaryota; kingdom Viridiplantae; phylum Streptophyta; class Magnoliopsida; order Santalales; family Viscaceae; genus Viscum; species Viscum album. The sequence continues at coordinate 433,004,592 of OY728153.1, read as the reverse complement.
TGCTATCACCATTCCCGAAGCTATTGTCGTCTCTCTGCCATTCCACCTTCCGATACTCTACCTCAACGCCTACACGATGAATCCGTTAGGTATCACATGTGTCGTTTCTCTCCTAAATTATATGTGTAACTAAACCCCTCATGTTTGGGCTATGGATGATGGGATCATAATTTGTATATTGTTTTATATATTTGTGTTTGAATCGTTCTAGTTTATCTTACTCTTCTTAAACCACTGCCTAATATAACTGAGAATTCTTAGCCGGACCAAGGGATGGATTCTTAACGATACAAATGAAAAGTAAAAGTGAAAAAATCCATGAAAATTGAAGGTTTTCACTAATTCACATAATGGACTAGACGTAATAAATAATTAAGGACTTTGACTACCAGACCAAGGAGTCAGCCACTCTTATTCAAAATAAGAGGAACCTGACCAAGGAAATCCTGTATCAAAATGAAATCCTGAATGATTGAATTATTATGAACAACACAACCGTTTAAACAATCTGCATAAGAACTCCTTATTCACTACAGCCCTGACATGTCATTTCGTTCCATTTCTATGAACACTTTAAATTTATCTATTTTTTTCTTTCAAACTATATCCATTCTTAAAATTAAATCAATTTAGTTTCAATCAAAACCCAAAATCAAACCAATCGTTTATAAATTTTCTATACTTCACCTAAATTAAGTATTAACTCAATTGAATTCATGCACGCCACAGTTACCTGTGGATCGACCCTGAACATATTTAATAATAATGTTCTATGAACGGTTAATTAATTTGGGACTCATATAACTTCAATCAATGACAAGCGAGACCAAAATTTTTCGACGTTGTCGGGGACACCGTTTGGTTTTATGTTCCAAGATTTAAATTGTGTTAATAATTGATTTAAGTGAAAAAAATAAAAAATTATCCAAAATCTCTTTTCTAATCCCATTTCAAATTTTCTTTATTTTTCCCTTTTACGCCTGGTTTCCGTTTTTGTGTTGTGAAGAGATTAAAGTGAATGTTTCGACACATTACATGATCCAGATGTGCCGAGTGTTCGGAATTAGTTCCACTTGACCCGAAAATCAAACAGACCTTGCTTCATCGTCGTCGTACATGGACAGAAACTCACAACCATCAAACACAACCCATGGTGAACAAGGAAGAAGGATCACCCGCCGTTGAAGCTGTGACTGAGCATCAGTATCAGGATCAACCGCCTCCAACTGCTGGTCTACCGGAGCAACCTCTTGGAGCCTTCATGGAATTTCTCCCAATGGATTACCAACTACTGCCACATCAAATCTTCCCACGACCATACGTTGCCGCTCAGGAGCAGTTTATACAAGCTCCACCCCATCAACTACAACTTCCAAGACGTACCCTTATGGAGTACGGACTTCCATTGATTCATAGAGCTGATACAAGCATCATTTGTCCTCCGGTCCAGGCCCAGCACTTCTATATCAAGCCTGCTATCATGCAGTTGATCCAGAACACTGTCCAATTTGGAGGCCTGGCCAGTGAGGACCCGAACTCCCATCTCTCCAAATTTCTGGAGATCTGCGATACCTTTAAGTACCATGGTGTGTCTGAGGAAGCCATCCGTCTTTTCATATTCCCCATTTTCCCTACGGGATAAGGCGAAGGACTAGATCAAGGGGTTGCCACAACGATCTATTCTCACCTGGGAGGAGCTAGCCTAGGTGATCATGTCCATGTACTTCCCACCATCCAAGACGGTGACACTCCGGAATGAGTTTCATATCTTCCAGTAGAACGACTCCGAGTCATTGTACGAGTCCTGGGAACGCTTCAAGGAGATGTTACGAAAATTCCACCATCACAGACTCCGACTCTGGATGCTAGTCCAGACCTTCTATGGAGGAATTACCACGAATACCATGTCTTTGGTGGACACTGTTGCTGGAGGTACTGTGATGCGGAAGTCCCCCAAAGAACTATTCGAACTAGTGGAAGATATGTCAGCCAATAGCTTCCAGTGGCACTCCGAGCGGGGGACTCAAAAGTGAGGTATGCACAACCATGATCCTACCACTATGTTAGCTGCTCAGTTAGATGATGTGTCCAAGAAAATCGACGCATTGAACCTCAAAGGAGAATCTCATGTTCATGCGGCGAACCATCCAGCATGTGGCGACTGTGGTGATAAACACATCATGGGGGAATTCCCGAGTTCTGCTGGAGGCCCCTCGGCGAGCGAGGTGACTTATGTTGCCCATAATCGAGGGCCTAACCAGTACAAGCAGTACCAGAACCCGGCATGGAGAGATCAATAGAACACAGGCTGGGGTCAACAACAGCAGAATCCTCCGCCCTAGCGACCGCCCAACTACAACCAGCCTCCATATCAGAACCAATTCCAAAAGCCGCAACAACCCCACATGGGTCCTTACCAGCAACAAGGGTATCAAAACCCTCGTCCACAGCTGCCACGACAGCCACCTCCTCCACCGGCTCAACAACCACCTCAGTAGGAGAACACCTCATGGTTAGAAGATCTGATTAATAAATTCATATCTACTACTTAGACTCGGTTCCTGAATCAAGAAGCTTCGATTCGAGGCTTGGAGAATCAGATTGGCCAGCAGGAAAATCAACTCTCAGGGAGGCAGCCCGATACATTACCGGGGAACACCGAAAAGAACCCAAGGGAGGAGGCCAATGCTATCTTGCTCTGGAGTAGAAAAGAGCTCCACTAGAACCAATTAGTAAAGAAAGGTGCATCCACACAACCTGTTGATGAAAAAGGTACCAATACCGACCCCTCCTCATCTAAAATCCCACAGAAGGAGGCTTTACAAAATATAGAAAAGGAAGTAATCCAACCACTCAAGCCTACCTTACCCTTTCCGGAAAGATTGAAGCAGAGGAAGTTGGACCATTAATTCCGGAAATTCATGGATGTCTTCAATAATCTACATATCAACATACCATTTGTGGAGGCCCTAACACAAATGCCAACATACACCAAATTCATGATGGAAATCCTCTCAAATAAGTGGAAGATGGAGGATTTTGGGGTTATTGCACTAACGAAGTAGTGCTCCGCGGTGGTTCAACATTCCATTCCTCCTAAACTACAAGATCTAGGTAGTTTCACCATTCCTTGTACCATTGGATCCTGCGTGTTTGGGAAGGCCCTATGCGACTTGGGGGCCAGCGTGAACCCCATGCCCCTTGGAGTTTTCAAGAAGCTGGGACTCCATGAGGTCAAGCCTACCCACGTCACCCTTTAACTTACTGATCGATCTATCAAGCACCCGAAGGGACTACTGGAGGATGTGCTGGTCATGGTGGGTAGGCTGATTCTACCTTCTGATTTCATCATCCTCGACATGTGGGATGACCAGGAAGCACCTCTTATACTTGGAAGACCATTCTTAGAAACTGGGAAGGCACTCATTGATGTGCACCAAGGAGTGCTGATTTTCTGGGTAGGAGGTGAGAGAGTCTCCAACAATGTTCTCAATGCCATCAAGCAGGCATCATCGTCTGATCATGAGGATTGTTCTGTAATAACAACCCTGGATGACCTCTTGGAGGTTGATCTGGTATGTTCCTATATTTCTAATAATTTTAACACTCTAGACATTCTTGTTGAAGAAGATCCAGAGAACATGAAACTCCTAGAAGGCCTGGGAGGCCACTATTGGGACCATTATCCACTGTAAATATCTGGAATGAAAGGTGAGTAGGTCGAGCCAACGACCTAAAACAAAGGTTCTTCTGGGGATGCAACCCAGAGGTTACACGCCGTGTCCCACTTATTTACACGGCATGTACATAACTTCTTAATTTGTAATCATAATAAAATTAATCTATAGAATAACAAATAAATAACCAGGGATGATGATGGTGCTGATGGAAAAGCCACTGGAGTTTATTCGAGCCGTCCTCGGTTCGAATCCTCCTGACCTACCTTCGACACATGGTTTCTCCTTTTAATTACAAGACTTGTGTGGTATTTTAAATATATATATATATACACATGTTTTTAATAAAACCCAAGTTGGGGATGAGCCGTTTGGCTAGAATCGTAATCCAGTTTCAAATGACCCGTGTTCGAATCCATACAATCGTCCCATTTCCATCATTTTTTCTTTTAATAAAACCACACGATGTGTACTCAGATATACGTTGTGTGCACCATGATTTTTCAAATATAAATGAATACCATTTTAAAATATGAAATTTCATGCGGGTGAAGTTGGCAGTTTGTGAAAGTCTCGCCACCAGGTTCACAAGACCCGGTTTTGAATCGCGCTAATCTCCCCGCTTCACCCCCATCCTTTCCTAAATAAAATCCACACGTTGTGCTTTACTTTATTTCCGTATGTATAGGACATATAGAATAAATATATATATAAAATAAATATGATCATCAGAACAACCTTTTCTCCAATGGGTGAGGGAGTTTGTTCGAATCGGCCGATCACCGGTTCGAATCCCTCCCCATGCACCGGACCAAAGGTTGTACTACTATTTTTCTTATTTTAAAATACACTGCATCTATTTCCCGATATATATCGTGTATAGTTTGTTTTAAAATTACAAAAAAAAATTGGGATACACAGTGTGTACCAAAACTACACGCCATGTACCGCGACTATATAAGTAGCGGGGTACCCGGCATGAGGTCGTATCGCACGGTCGTCCCACTTCCCCCCCCCCTCTTCCTGTTTCCTATCATGAACGCCACCCGAACCCCCCTTTGCCAGATCCATCATTTTGGGGCGTTTCACATTCTGAATATTCTCAAATTGTGATCCTCAGTCCAGGTACGTCGTTCGACACCCTCTATTTTATGTTTTTAGAATCGTTTAAGGTGTTAATTGGATCAGCCGACCGTTCGGCTTTTACCTGTACACATCCACGATATTAATAACACACGCCGTGTACATTTGTACATGGCCACATACAAAATATTTCGAAATTTGAATGTACACGGTGTGTATGTTCGGTAGACACCGTGTAGACCATTTCCTTTGGCCCCTTAGTGTGTGGCGCATAACAATGCATGTCACTCCATGTTCCAGAACATTGTGTGTATGTTCGATACACTCCGTGTCCTTTATATTTGTAGCTGGACCGTGTCTCCCCTTCTACATGGCCATGTTCTACATGTGAAATGAACGCAGTGGCTTGTACTTACACGACGTGTATTATTTTCATAGAACTGATAGCAACATGGCTGTGTCCTTTTTATTACACGACCACCTGCACTTTGATGTGAACACGACATGTATGTTCGGTACATGTCGTGTACTATTACATGGTCTCATTCTACACTCAACATGTCTTTCTAGAGAACATGAGATACTCTCCATTTCTAACTTCAAGCCGTGTACTCTGGAGTACACGCTGAGTACTTTTATTGTCTAGTTTTCTCACATTTTCTTTGTTTCTATTTTTCATTGGTTTTCTTTTCGTTTTCTTTCTATTTCATGATATGGCGGACCATGATCCTTCCCGCAGGAAGCGGCCAGCCTCCGCCACCAACGGCGAGAGGTCCAGCTATAGTTAGATCCGAATCTAACCACCAATGCAGCCGGACCCTGACGCTTTGGTCTTTGAGCTCCCTTCGTTGGCTATTCTACCGCCACTCACTCCCACAAATGAGGTGGGGCCTCCTTCTATTGCACCAGCTGCCACATTCATTATACCATCATCCTCAGTAGCTGGGCCCTCTTCGATCACCCCTTCCACCGAGACACCTTCTTCATTCGCTGATCCACCTCTAGATCCAGATGATGTTGTCGCACATGCACCTGGGCCGGGACCTACAGGTGCTCCCTATCCTTGTACGGTATTCCCAGTCACCGACCTTGCATACGACAGGATCTGACGCTTCTCTCGTTGGTCGATACCATTGAGCGGCCGGTACCATGAAAGCATCATTCCACAGCGGCCCGATATTTTGGAGGATTTGGATGTTCTTCTCGGGCACACCGCACTCCTCGAGATTTTCCAGGTCAGCACTCCTGTGTTCTGAGATTTATTTTTGGAGTTTGCGGCCTCCTTTGAGTTCGATGGAGCAGAGTACCGGGAGAAACCTGTCGATGCAGTGCTAGTAGTTCGATTCCGGCTAGGCGGCCGACGTTTTTCTCTGACGATGACAGAGTTTGGACGAGGGTGCGACTTTTACCCCCATCCTATCACACCACCCCCCGTTTCTGACTTGACCCACCCCGAGTGCTCAATCCTTATTTTCATGGGGCGGGAGATCGTTGGGCCTGACCACTGATACTCCCCCACTTCCCAGAAGAGCACTCTTATAGCCGACCATGTCCTTCGCTTCACCCACCGGTGCATCAGCTCCATCCTTTTTCCCCGACATGAGGATATAGGGGCCATGACCGGCCGTGACATGGAACTTCTTAACTGTGTCATCCGGCACGCCTACCCGGACCACCCCTATCTTTCCGCCTCTTATTTCCACTCCATGGTTACCGGCCATTAGGGCAACCTGAATGATGGGTTATACACCACCTGTCTTGACCACCACTTGGGGGTATTCGAGCCCTCATTACCTAATGAATTGATAGGTTCACCCTAGCTGATGGGCTTCCTCATGCTCATTCGCATGGGATTGGTCTGGAAGCAGGGGGTGCCTATATCCTTGCTCAGGCTTGAGCCCTGCCACCTACTGACCCAACCCCAGCTGCTGACCCCGCTCCTCTTTACACACCCCCTCCAGATTCTCCACCTCACCCACCTCCTACTGATCCCACTTCATCTGACCTTCCTTCTTCTGTCCCATACCCCATACCACCTACCCCTGAACCCCCAGTCAATCCCACCCTTTCTATCCGCCTACCCACAATGGAGCAGAAGTTAGCCCGTATCATTAGCCTCCAGGACACCATTGCACGACATTGGATTCGTCTGGACAGCCGCCAGGACCGGTTGGAGCATCTGTTGGTCCATATTTGCTAAGCATCTTAGTGTTCCACTGCCTCAGCCACAAGCCTCTGCCTCTGATACTGGCCCTTCGGCTGCTGCTCCACTGCCGTCTCTTGCGCCGACCACGGATTCTATTCCAATGACTATGGTGAGCTCTGTTGTTTCCACTTCTGCCAGGCCTGGGCTTGCTGTTGAGCTTCCGATCCCGAGTCTAGCACCTACGTCTCCTACTTCTTCTGCTACCCTTCCTGATGTCATGACAACGCCTCACCATTCAACGCCTCTTGCGCCGTCTCTACCGGTCTATTATATACCGGATGATGCCTCCCCTGAGGCGACCCCATGATAGTAAAATTTTCCTTTATATAACTCTTCTGTCATTTTCTGTGATGTGATGTCATGTATATTTGTAGTTTTCTTTTTTCTCGATTGTCACAGGTACGGGCATGGAGCGCCTTGGGCATCACATTTCATGAGGGGAGTATTTTTTCATTTCTATTTTCTTTCTTTTTTGATTTACTTCTTCCACTACTTTCCCTCATTTTTTCCCCATTTCTCCCCATTTCCCACCCTTTACCTTGCAGTGGAAGAAGTAAAACGTCAAGTGGAATTCTTATTTTTGAAAGGTTGAAAAATGTGTTGAAAGTGGATGAGAGTAGTTAATTACATTATATATGAGTCATGATTTTAATATCTTATGAATTGAATTTGTTTGTGCCTTATAGAATTTTTCCTCAATAAATTTATCAGTTATATGTTTGATTAATTAAATTCCTTCCTTTTAATGTATAGGTTCTCTTAATTAGATGTTGAGATTTTTCTTGAGAGAAACAAAAAGACTAAGTGTGGGAGAATTTGATGCACCCAATTTGTGTATACATTTTCCATATATATAATTGAAGATAAAACATGTTTTCATCAAATATATGTTGTTTTATGAACATATTCTTTGATTTTGGTTATTCTGTTTATTTTCAGGAGATTTCTGGCTAAATACATGAATCAAGGGATACATGTGAAAATTTTGAAACAACACGGCATGTACATTTATTCACGCCATGTACATCCAGGAAGGGACACAGACCGAAGGAAGGAGTACACACCCATGTCACCAGGCAGAAGATACACGCCGTGTGTGGCGACGCTAAACATCGTGTAATACATTCTAGAAGCGGTGGTTGACGAAGAAAAGTCCACACACCCATGTGGCCATTGATGAAGACATGACATGTGTGGTGGTTCTAAACGCCGTGTACACTCAACTTGCAGGCAGCGCTGTGTTCAAAAGTCAAAAACGGCATGCTCGGCCACCGGCCATCGGAGAAAATGGCGCCAAAACGCGTTGACGAAATGTACACGGCGTGTACATTAAATACACACCATGTACATTATTTTTTCGATAAAATGAGTCCTTGGCCTATGAATTTAGAGAGTTCATAACCATTGAAAGGAAAAAGAAGCTCTGTTATCACTGTTCCCGAAGCTATTGTCGTCACTAAGCCATTCCACCTTCTGATACTCTACCTCAATGCCTACATGATGAATCCGTTAGGTATCACATGTGTCGTTTTCCTCCTAAATTCTATGTGTAACTAAACCTCTTGTGTTGGGGTAGTGTATGATGGGATCATAATTTGTATATTGTTTTATATAGATGTGTTTAAATCGTTGTAATTCATGTTACTCTTCTTAAACCACTACCTAATATAACTGAGAATTCTTAGATGGACCTAGGGAAGGATTCTTAGTGATTAAAAAGAAAAGTAACGGTGAAAACATCATTGACCATTGGAAGGATTTAACTGATTCACATAATGGACTGGACGTAATAAAGAATTAAAGACATTGACTACCGGACCAAGGAGTCAGCAGCTCTAATTTCAAACAAGAGGAACTGGACCAAGGAAATCTTGTATCAAAATGAAATCCTGAATGATTGAATTATTATGAACAACACAACCATTTAAACAATCTTCATAAGAACTCCTTATTCACCATAGCCTCGACATGTCTTTTCTTTACATTTCTAAGAACTATTTAAATTTTTCCATTGTTTTCTTTCAAACTGTATCAATTCTTCAATGTAAATCAATTTAGTTTCAATCAAAACACAAAACCAACCCAATAATTTCTAAATTTTTCATAATTCACCTAAATTAAGTATTAACTCAATTGAATTCATGCACGCCACGGTTCCCTATGGATCGACCCAAAACTTATTCTATACTAAAATTCTAAGAACGGGTAATTAATTTGGGACGCATATAACTTCAATCAACGACAAGAGAAACCAATTTGTAATCCTTTTAATTTTTATCAAACCACTCATAAATGGAAATATATTTTTGTGGAGCTTACCTCCCAATATCCAATTCTACCTAGGTGTTGGAAAATAGGTGGTTGATCGAACAGTTAATTTAAAACATGATAAAAAAATGGAAGGGTTATACTAAAATGATTATTGGTTCGTAAAAAAATTTTTTGGTTAACAGAATATTTTCTACTAGTTTTGATTATTAATTTTAATAACTGAAAACTGATAAAATAAATGAATTTATAATTTATTTATTTTGACATTAATTTAATATTTTAAATATCATATGAGATTGATTATAACAAAAAACATTATATTTTTGTTTATAATTTTTCTTCCAAATAAATATTTTTGAACTTAATGATTTATATATAATTTTGAGTTTTTTTACACAATTAGGGTAGAATTATTTTAACATTAGTAGGATTTCGTAGATGATTAACATTCCTAAAATGGTTTTTCCACCGGATAAAAAAAATTCTATCTTAGTAGAAGTTCATACAATTAATCAAATTTTAATTTAAATGTCATATAATTAACATATGATTATTTATATTATTAGTTACAATATATATTAATTATATTATCAGTTATACTACAAATTTTATTATTAATGGTTATATTATAAATTTTAAATTAGTTATTAATTAATAATTATTATTTTTAGGAATAATTATATTATAAATTATTAATGCCATTATTAATTAATTATCTTTATAAATTATATTTGCTATTACTAAAAATACTAATGATATTATCAGTTATTAATTTTCTTAATTACTTAAATAATTGTTAATAATTATATCATTAAAATAAAATGGAACATTTATATTGAACACACAAACATTGAGTCATACCAGTCACATCATATTTTGGATTTATGTGTAATCGATTCCTACACATCATAAAGGAGTTATGAATCGATTACAATAAAAGTTTCATTTAGCGACGGTTATTTTTAGATTTGGAAGTGGTTTAAACTACTGCTAAAGTTGATATATGTATACAATATTCGGTGGTTCCTCCCATTAATTACCATAGATCGAAGCATGAGATGCATTTTTTATCATCTCTTAGGAAAAAGCACTAATAAAAGGGGGGCCTTTATCAGCGCTAACTAAAAGAGTTAATAAATCTACCCTTAATCATCAACAAATTTTTTTGATAAAGTGTACCCTTTATCTGTTCTTTCTTTATCACTGATAATTAGGGGTATTTATTTTTTTCATAAATATAATACTCCAAACTAAGATATAATCCAATTCCACTGTAAATAATTCTAGAGGAAAAGATGAAAGTTATCAATTAGATCCCTTGATGATTCCCAAAAGAAGCTAAAAAATGAGCTGCTCAATTTTCCTCTCTCTTAATAAAGGAAAAACTTCAGGAATAGAACAAAGGCACCAATGATCTGATGATGTCGATAATGGACACATTGGATTTGAGGACACGTTCATCATCCTTTAGTGAATTGATAATAACTTTGCAATTAGATTCAATCACAACATCCTTCCAGACAAGAGCCTAGATGAAATGCATACCCTTTCCAATTTCCATAGCCTCTTCTAGAGGAGGATACAAACCCACAATTTCTTAGGAATGGTGATCCAAAATAAGAGAGTCAACGTGATCCCATAGGACTGCCCCAAGGCCAAAAAAAACCATCCCCATGGGTGGATGAATATGTATTATGTTTGAGAACACCCAAAGCGGGTGGAATATAACAGGATGGGAATGAACAGGTGAAGGGGGAAGAGCATCCTCAATATCTATCAACTGAGAGCCCTAGTTATGAATCATGTAATTCCAAAAACTATTTTCTTTAAATATGTCCTCAAAAATGAATGTGTTATGGAAAAACCATATAACCCATGCACAACGCTATTATTAGCATAGATAAATTTTTTTAATAAAAAATAATATTGATTTATGTAAAATTATTATATTTATATCCAAAAATAATGTTTATTTTTATACATTAATTAAAAAAATGCATGTGTATGATTAATATATATTTTTTAATAATTCAAATATATATATAATGTTTAAAAAATTATTTCTCAGATTATAATTAAATAAATATATTTTTAAATAATTATAAAATTATAATTAATTTTTAAATAATAAATATATTTATCATATTTATCATATTTATAAATTTATATAAATAATTTTAATATATATATATTTATTTATAATTATAACAAAATATATATATATTTAAATAAATATATGTTTCCAATGAATTGGGTCAATAAATATATTGATGTGTGATTATAATTGACGTACGTATATGTTATGTATTCATCAAGATTGTTCATTTATACATTAAAAAATTTAAAACTCACACGGATATAGTTTTAATATCAGTTAATGGATAACCGTTGTTAAAATAATGTTAATGTGAGTTTTATCATCGATTATGCAATAAGTTACTTAAAAATGTGGTTTTTAAAATTAGTTATTAAATAACTCTTCATCCCCTCCTATTAGATTATTTACTCCCCCTCATGGTGATTTTAAAATTAATAATGATGCATCAATTCCTGGTCATGGCTCTGTTGGCCTTGTTGCAGTTATCTAGGACCATGGAGGCTCTATTTTTGTGGCATATTATTCATCAATATTTTTTTTCTTGTCTCCTCCGATACTAGAGGCCATGACTATATAGATGGGTATGTAGTTAATTTCATCTCTTGGCTCAATGGATATTGTGGTCGAATCTGATTATCAATTTTTTATTGATGCACTAGAGGAGGTAGAAGGTGTCCACAAGGTCTTTGGGTCTATTATCGACATCATCTTATCATTAGTTCTTTTATTCTATTGTTGTCATTTTTCCTTTGTCAGGACAGAGGACAGTGATGTGGCTCTTTTTATAGCTACTTTTGGGAGTTGTTGAGGGTCAAATTATGGTGTAGCTAATTCATACACATCTCAACTATCTCATAGATCATTTTCCTACAATATAAAAACAATCCAAATGTGATTTCTGAGTTTTGAGTAGGTCAATTGTCCTTTTTACTAAAATTATTGTATATTTCAAATAAAAAAGATGCACTGGTAGTCATACCAGTCACACTGTGAATTATATTGAGGTGTGGAAGATTACTATATGTCCCAAATGACTCATTGACTTTTTCCCTAATGTATCTATACAATCTGAATGTGTTTTTTCGTTTTTTAGTACACCAATATTTCCATTTAACTAAAATTAATGTCAATTTTAAATAAAATGACGTACTTTGAGTTTTACCAGTCATATCGTCTGTCAGATTGAGGATTGACTGATTTCTACACATCCCAAATGATTCATGGATCATTTTCATAATTTATTAAAACAATCCAAATATGGTTTCATGGTTTTTAGTATGTCACTTGTCTCTTTTACAAAAATTTCATTTTAAACTAGAAACACACACTTTAACTCATACCGGTCACATCATTTATTGGTTGGACATGAGACCAATTCCTACACATCACAAGTGATTTATATATTTAATTACTAAATTATCAAGAAAATATTACCATGTTTTCTCAAATTTTAATGAGTGACTTATAGTTAAGTAAAATGTCGATTTTAAACTGATAATAGACACTTTGAGTAATACTAGTCACACCATTTTTTGGATTGAGGTGAAGAAGATATATAAACATTGTAAATTACTTATGGATCATTATACTAATGTATCTAAACAATTTGAATTATTTTTTGGGGTTTTGAGTATGTTATTTTTATATTTTATTAAAATTAATGTTAATCATAAATAAAAAATACACACCTGAAGTCATACCGATCACATTGTGTGTCAGATTGAGGTGTTGTTGATTCCTACATGTCCCAAAGTCTGAAAACAATCTTAACATCCAAGGAATCGTCCAATATAAAAAAACTATTCACATTTGAGTAACACTAATAATAAATAAAAAGTAACATAAATATGAAATAATCCATTAATTATATAGAATTCATATATTCATGCTATTATTGTACATTCTACGATTAGGTATGATGCCCATTTGTTTCTAAGAAAATGAATATCATCTTATGAATATGATTTTTTTCAATCGTCATAAAAGTATTGGAAAATTATAAATACACAAAGGATTAATAAATATTTTAAATTAATTAGTAGTTATCTTTAAAAATACCTATTTGGTGATGTGTGTTTTTTGATGGAATATGATCTCTCTCATAAATCTACAAACATAATAACAAAAATATTTTCCATTTTTTGTTCCATACACTGTATAAATATTATTGAATATAATTAATTTGTTTTGAATGTGTTTGGATATAGAACTATTATAATATATACAATGATAATTATTCATTTTTAGAACTTTTCAGGGTCCTTGTATGTAATGCTTGTCCACATGCCATGATTTAGATGATATTTACGCACTACCCTATAATAATAGAATCCTATTTAAAACATTATATAAATTATATAATTCTATATTTATTTCTAAACTTTTGGATGTAGTTAATTAAAAAAAATCATCACCATGTGTGGTCAGTTTGTTGAAAATCCATGTAGTGAATCCAAGAAATAAATAATTAGAGTATCGAAATTGATTGTAATGAGCATCCAGTGTTTCATAAAAATAGAAAAAGGAATAAGTAACTAATGAAATGAAAAATATATTTTATATGATTAAATTTTATCATTTTACCCCTGCATCATTGGTATTAAGAAGATTATTTCATCCCCATGTTTTATTTCACACGATATTCCCACGTTTTCCACAATTTCATCCATTTGATTGGATTGAATTTTTTTTCTCTGTAGAGGTTACATAAGGAATAACTAGTCCTCCTTTTATGGTGAAATCCATTGAATTCGTTTTGTTATATATTCTTGAAAAAAATATGAAATTTATTTAGTCATAATTTACACAGTACATCATCTTTTGGAATATTAAATTAAAAAAACATAACTCATGTATACATTTACAACTAAGGCTCCTAGAAATTCATAGTTGAGGATTTTATCTACATTCTTAGAAGAAATGTAGTCAGTAAGTTCCTCTCCATAAATTTTTTTCTTCAAAATCAACTATGTGATTACTAACACTTTGTAACTTTATATCCTCATGAACCTTCAATGTTTTTAAATGCAGATATTCAATGGATAGTGTAAATTGGATTTTGGAATATCTTTTTGATTGGTTGGTTGATCCTTTAGATGGTTTTGAGTTTACATATCATTTAAAACCCATACCTTTGTCTGACTATAATATAATTTGTCAGTTCAGACATTTTTCATTAATTTTTAAAGGTTTAGCATGAAAAATAAATTGGAAATGAATACCTCCTTCTCGACATATTTTTTTTACAAGATGTGGCGGCCATGTGATGAATGTATTAACTGCGTGGTCAACCTTATGTATATATTCCTCATCAATTAGAACAGGTAGATCAGAACATGGATCATGGTCCATGCTATCAGACACTCTCACAAGATATGTTGGAATTGTTCTATTATGTATCAAATTATTTTGTTTATTGAACATTGTATCCCTCTATACAAGGCGATTGGTGGGGGTTGATAGATATAAATCATAGTCATCATCAACCTGTAGAATATCAGTATAGGAAAGGTATCACTATTCTTCTGATTCACATTTTATAGAAACAACTATTAGAACATTTAATAACATGTCCAAGTAGCTCTTTAAGGGGAATGACTCACCTCAAAGCTGTTGGGGGTGAGGCAAAATATTCACATAATGCTTGTTCATGGGTTATTTTTCTCTTTTCTTCCCCCCATAAAAGATTCGAGTAACTCTCAATGCCATTGTAATTATTCTATAGGGGTAGATAATATTTCCTTCATTTGTTTCATTTCTTTATCATTATACTCCACTTGTTTTTTATCAAGATATATTTGGGGTGTCACCACAAAACCCACACCTCTGACTTGACCATATTATTCTAGCCACTTCTAGGCCACTGATAGTAGGTGTTCATCTGGTACTAGAAATGATAATTCATGTGAATATGTCAAATAGAAAATATATGAAAATAATTAATCATTGTTATGTAATAGAGATTTAAATAAATAATAATAATTATGTCATCATTTAACATATTTCCCACCCTTTTTATGTGTTTTAGTCTATTAGTATCCCATGTTTATTTACACATGCACATTTCCAAAAAACAAGGTGTGGGATAGAAGTAGATTTAGATTTGAATTCATTAATATACATATAAATAAAGGAACATAATTATGTTGTTGTTTCATATCATATAAAAGAGTTATGGTAGATTTAAAATAAGTGCAATTTTTTCAAGTGAAGCATTCCCCATCCTTGCTTTCCGGTAGTGGGACATTAGTTTTGTTCCCCGTCCCTTATTTGCAGCACTCAGTTGCTATTTCATAAATAAAAAATTGTTGATCAATGTGATGAATATATGTATTTTAAAAGAACATATTAATATAAAATGTGTACTTGAAATGACATATCTGCACGATGTCCAGTAAATTCATCCCATTCTTCATGGGGTCTCAAGTTTTCATGCATAAGTGGTGGGTGCATGTTTATTTTTCCTTCGGCATCTTTAGGATGACGCCTCGTTATAATAGTGTGAAAATATATATGAATCCTTTCAACAAGAATTAATACACATTTCTTATTGGATTCACATTCTATAAATACACTATTCTTGGGATGGAAAATAGTAATTCAATGTTTCTTTATTTTTTTATTAAAACAATTAAATGATATTGTAATGTTATTGTAATATCTTACCACATCAGTGTATTAAGCATGATCACAACATGGTGCCACGAATCTACATCAATAAACACGCATCACTATGTGATTATTACAATGTAACTGTTGAACAAGGCCTTGTTGGGTTTAACATGTTGGGCCCTATCATTTTATACGACCTCGTATTTGATGCCTTTGATTTTCACCTTAATGATTTTTTCTAACACCCTAAAACTATGGCATTCCTATATTTTCTTCTTCTCAGGTCCATAATCACCTACCACATACATTGATTCAACAATTCCAATATCTTGTTTCTCTAGAGCAGTAGCATCATCATGTGCAGATCGTCTTTGAACATCTACACCCGGAGAAGCAACAGGTTGAGAAACCTTTTATTCATTATGATTGGTATTACCAACACAGGTAGAAAAACATTGTTCCTCTGCACTGCGAGCACCAATAGGTTGAAAGACAAGTTGTTACTTAATATTATGAGCACCAAAATGTTCATAATTCATTATATATATAATTGGTTTAACATTTTATTTAGATTACATAAATACAACAGTGAATAAATAATAACATGTTGTAACACAATGTATATTACAAAAATTATATAACCTGGTTATTGAAATCTATTTTCTTAATAGCTGAAGAGATTTGACCCCTATATAAACTATCCAAATCCTTTCATAATGGTCTCCTAGGAAATTCAAAACACCATCTACATTGGGACCACTGCTAATTGATTGTGACATCCCAATGAAAGTTTCACCCTCAGTTAAATTATCGTCTTCCCCTTCAGTTTTTTGGTCGATAACATAACCATTGACCAATTTTTGTTTTCGGTATATGGATCTTAAAATACTTGTACTACCAATGATTCCATTGTAAATTGTTCATCTTTGTACCCTTCCTTAATGAAATCAACTTTCACAAATCCCAGTTCATTTATTGTAACATCACTCTTGTTATCAACCCACTTGTAATGAAAAAGCAGAACTTGTGATGTTGTAGAATCCAACTACCATATTTTCTTCATTATTCCAATGTATGACATTTTCACATAAAATTGATTTCCTTCCTTAGTACCAAAAACATGCATTACTTCAAACACAAGTGTAACTCCACTATTTTTCACCGAATTATCTTCATCATGTCTATTTGTAAATAATTTTTAACCCTTAATTACATTACCATTGTAAGAAAATACATACACACTTTGTCCTCTAGATAACCAACTAATTTGTTCTTAAATTCAATCCGAATTTTTATCTGACTCGATAAAAATATATTCCTGAATCCATTTTATAAATTTGTGATTATGCATATTTGATATCCATCTTCAATCCCTTGATGGATTAAAATGCCTATTAATTTATTTTGGGGTTTCAACATATGTTGAAACCTCCCAAATATTATGAAAATTTTAAATGTGGTCCTGTTTCTAATCTACAATATTGATTTTGACAATATCTATTCGAGAAATTCCGTCACCCACAAGAATCCTAGTGTGATGAGATTTCGGCAAAATAATGATTTCTACAACTGATAGGTATTCGATATAGAATTCAATGGCTTTCTAAGAAATATATTTCTCTAAAATAAAACCCTCAGATAAAATTTTATTTTTAATATACCGTTTCAAAATATTCATATATCGTTCACTGGAGTACATCCATATATAGTGTATAGGACCACATAGTCTAATCTCTCTCACTAAGTGAACCATAATGTGAACCATTATATCAAAGAATTATAGAAGAAATAACATTTCCAATTTATATAATATGAAGAAAATTACTCTTTACATAGAAATAAATTTGGCCAAATCTATAACATTACAACATATAGCTTTGAAGAATAAACAAATCTTGGTTAATGATTGAAGGAAATTCCTGGAAAAAATGAAACCTAAAGCTATAGGAATTAGATCATTCAACAAAACATGACAAACATGTTATTTAAGACCCTTTAACTTTAAAATAGTTTTTGACATGAGATTCTTGATATTTGATTAATACCCTTCTCAAACACTTACTTCATTCAAGAAGATTCAAAACTAATATATATTCATCCCGTAAAGAGTGTAAGCAGCTGGTGGAGAAAAATTTCATTTTTCACCCTTCACTGGCACCAACACTTCTTATATTCCCATGTGATATTTGTCCAACCTAACCTTAATATAATCCATTATTTTTTCAGGTTCATTAAGAAATGAACTGATCGAACTATCACATACATTTTTTTAACATGCCTAACATCAACAACATGCCTGACATGCATAGAATTATAGTATGATAATTAAAAAAAACTAGTCACTTTTTCCAATTTGATTTAGTATGTATTTTCAAAAACTATTTACCAAAATTAGTTTCCACATATTTTATTTTCTCAAATAGATGATCACCTATTTGTGGAGACATTGTTGTACGTTCTTCTGAACATCCATCAAATAATGTCGTCCCAGATAGGTACTTATCCCATCAGTGTAGAAATCTACAATATCTTAAAATCAAAGTATTCGATGAATGTTTCAAACTAATTAACTAAGTACCTTATTCACAAACGAGACAACCTTTAGTTATTTTATTGCTATATTCTATAAAATTTCCATAAGTATGAATGTCATTTATCATCCCATACAACATGTATCTCAATGAGAAATATTAATTTGTGTAATCATCATACATCGTAACTCTTGAATCATCTGCACCTCAACAGAATTTACAGTTTTGATGGTATAACTCAAAGTGTCTCTTTTTTATTTAAAATTGACATTGATTTAAGTAAAAACAACAGGTGACATATTGATAAATGATAAAATATATTTTTTTTATTTTTTTTATTTTAGGAAAATGATCTATAAGACATATTTGATGTGTAAGATTCAACCACACCTCAATATGACACACGGTGTGACCGGTATGACACCAATGTGTCTTTTTATGTAAAATTAAAATTAATTTTTGTAAAAAAGTACAAGTGAAATACTGAAAACTGAGAAAACACATTTATATTAATTATATACTTTAAGAAAATGATCCATGAGTCATTTGTGACATGTAACTAAATATAATGAATAGTGTGGCTGTTATAACTCAAAGTGGCTCTTTTTATTCAAAATATAGATTAATTTAATTAAAAACAACATGTGACATACTAAAACCTAATAAAACACATTCTAATTGTTTTGATATTTTTTGAAAACAATATATTAGTCATTTCTGACGTTTAAGGATAATCCTCACCTAAATATGACACATAGTGTGTCTTGTGTCACTCAAAGTGTCACTTTTTTATTTAAAATTGACATTAATTTAAATAAAAAAGTGACATACTAAAAATAAGGCAAACACATTTGGATTATTTTTATCTTTTAGTACAATGATCTATTAGTGATTTGAAACATGTATGGATCATCCAAACCTCAAAACGAATCACAGTCTGTTTGGTATAACTCAATGTGTCTATTTTTATTTAAAATTGACAATAATTTAAGTAAAAACAAACAGTGACATACTAAAAACTATGAAAACGCATTTGGATTGTTTTTATACTTTATGAAAATGATCCATGGGTCATTTTTGAAATGTAGTAGTCAATCATACCTCAATCTAATGCATGGTGTGACCTGAATGACTAAAAGTGTTTCTTATCAGTTTAAAATTGACATTATAGTTCCAAACATTTCACTCACTTAAAACCATGAAAATACAATCCAATTGTATTAATAACTTATTCAATCAATTCATAAGTCATTTTTGAGGCGTATGAAGCTATCTCACATCAAACTAACCCACAATAGGACCAGTATGACTCAAAATGAATGTTTCCAGTTAGAAATGATATTTTAGTAAAAAAGAACAAAAACATACTAAAAACAATAATACACAATCATATTGTTTTGATATATTAGTAAAACAATCCATCAATAATTTGTGGTAGGTAATAATCTTCTGCACCTCAATACGATGCATGGTTTGGGCAGTATAACTCCAAATGAGTCATTATTTAAAATTTACATTAATTTTAGTAAAAGAAAATGTGACATAATAAAAATTGAGCCAACACATTCGGATTATTTTGACATTTTAGGACAACAATTTATAACTCATTTGTAAACTGTAGGAATCAACCCCACCTAAATAAGAAGCACGGTATGACTGGTATAACTCCAAATGTTTCATTATTGTTAAATATTTATATTTTATTAACATGTAATTTCATATTAATGATTAATTTATTTATTTATTGTGTAAAAAACTAATATTTGTATTATTATATATGTGAAATCTATTTCTCATGTTGAGATGATTTGTTCAGTAATTGATACAATGGGAGGAAATTTTTTAAAGGGTATCATGGGAATCAAAAGATGAAATATTAATGTTTTAGAAAGATTGTTGGACATTTGTAAATGTAATTATATAAAAAATTTTGTTTGAAATATAAATAAAATTGAATTTTTTCTATATACCATCGGTGAAAATTTTTATATTGATGATGTCAATTAAATGTATATAGATGGTTATCTTCTGATTATGCTGTTTTAATTTTTGGTTTTCTTCTAGGTGTTTTGTTATATAAACAACACACCATTGGAAAATAAACCTTTATCAGCACTAAAAGCACTGATAATGTCCACCCTTATCATTGTTGCAATTAATAGTGCTTTTTTAGCGCTGTTAAAATCCTTTTGCATGTTGTGAAGGCCATATGTGTAGTAGTGTTTACCACTCGTCCATCTTGTTTGGTTCTCCAATTAATGATATATCTATTTATTTATTTATATATTTCTTAATATTTATTCATATATTAATATATATTTATATTAATGTATATATATATTCATATTTATTCATATATTTATATATATATATATTAATATTTATAGTTTGTTATATTTATATCTACTTATATATATATATATAGTATTCATATATTTATTCATATATTAATATATATATATAAGATTATTTTTATATACATTTATAAAATATGTTTGTGCATGTGTGTAAATAAATAAATACATACATACATACATGTATACAACATACACAAACACACAAATATCTTTATATATATATTATATGTGTATCTATAAGAATAATTATACATATTTATATATATTCACATATATTATAAATTAATATGTATATGAATATGTTCAAATATATTGACAATATATATCAGTTTATTAATACAGACACACACTAATATATATATATAGACACACACACATTATATAAGTATATAAATATTCATATATTTGTGTTTCAAATAAAATAGATATTAGTATTTATTTAGATAAGGATTATATATTGGGAAATATATTTTATATGTAAATGTGTTTAATTATTAATTTATAAATTTTAATTTTAATGTGTGAATATATTAAAAAAATATGTATATATTGCTATATATTTGGTTATAAATAATAGTAAAATGTGAAAATGAAAAAATTTCAAATCCATAATATCAATATGAATGTAATCCCTATAAATAAATTCAATCCCAACTGAAAAGGGAAATATACCCTATTAAATGAGGCTGAAATTCCCTCAAATGATAAAAAATTTGGGTATCCCAACTAAAAAATCAGTTTTGTTGGTGCATTTAGCAATGTACTGATGAAATTATCACAAAAATTTTTCTTAACATGAATAACATCATGAGAATTTATGACGTACAAAAAATTCGGTTATGACAATTCAAAAAAAAACTGATCACTTTCTTCAACCGATTTTCATAAGGTCTTTAAAAAATGGTTTACCAAAAGCAGTTTCAACATATTTTAGTTTATAAAATAGTGATCACCTATTACTGGAGATGGTGTTGTACGTTCTTCTAAACGTTCCTTGATTGATATCATCTATAGGTGATTATACCATCAGGTTAGAAATCTACAAGGACGTTTAAACATAGTCTTCAGTAAATGTTTCAACCTAATTGATTGTGTGCCTTGTTCAAAAATGAGACACCATTTAGTTTCGTTAATATTATATCCTAAAAAATTTCCATAAGTCGGAAACTCATTTATCATCCCTTACAACATGTCTCACAATGTGAAGTCTTCATATATGTAATCATCCTACCACATAACACCCAAATCATTCGCCCAATTATACGACACATGGTGTGACCAGTATAACTCAAAGTGTCTATTTTTATTTAAAATTGACATAAATTTATGTAAAAAGAACAAGTGACTTACTGATAACTGATAAAACATATTTGTATTGTTTTTATATTTTATTAAAATTATCCATGAGTCATTTTTGATGTGTAGGAATCAACCACATCTCAATACGACACATAGTGTGATTGGTATTACTCCAAGTGTGACTTTTTATTTAAAATTGACATTAATTTATATTTAAAAAGTGACATACTAAAAACTGAGAAAATTCATTCAGATTATTTTTATATGTATGTAAAATTGTGAATGGTTCATTTGCGACGTGCAACAATCAGTCTTACCTCAATACGACGGACGGTGTGGCCTGTATAACTCAGAGTGTCTCTTTTTATTTAATATTGACACGAATTTAAGTAAAAACGAAAAGTGACATATTGAAAACTAAGAAAACACATTAAAAATGTGATTATATTTTATTAAAACAATATATCCGTCATTTTTTACTTTTAAGGAACATTCACACATCAATAGGACACATGGAGTGGCCGGTATCACTCAAAGTGTCCCTTTTTATTAAAATATGACATTAATTTAAGTACAAACAACAACTAACATACTGAAAACTGAGAAAACACATTTGGATTGTTTTTATTTTTTTATGAAAATGATATATTAGTATTTATTTACATAGTGGGATCATAAAAACCTCAATAAATTGCATGGTGTGGCCGGTATAACTAAAAGTGTCTATTTTTATTTAAAATTTACAATAAATTAAGTAAAAACAACATGTGGCATACTAAAAACTGACCAAATAAATTCAGATTGTTTTGAAAATTTATGAAAAACAATCCAGAAGTCATTGGTGATGTGTAGGAGACAACCACACCTCAATCTGACACACGATGTGACTAGTATGACTAAAAGTTTCCATAATTAGTTTTAAATTAAAAATTTAGTTCAAAATGTGTTACTAACTATAAGACAAGAAAACACTCTCCAACTATCTTGATAATTTAGGACAATTATTAATAATTCATTTGTGTAATGTATGAATCAGTCTCACATAAATCCAATTCACAATATGATTGGTACGACTCAAAATGTTTGTTTTAAGTTTGAAATGATATTTTACTAAAAAACAACAGAAATACTGGAAACTGAGAAAATGCATTCATATTGTTTTGATACTTTAAGAAAGAAATCCATCAGTAATTTGTGACATGGAGGAATTATCCGCTCCTTAATACGATGCACAGTGTGTCCGGTTTAACTCTAAATGTGTCATTATTTAAAATTTACATTAATTTTAGTAATGGGAGAAGTGACATATTCAAAACTAGGCAAACTCATTTGGATTGTTTTGATATTTTAGGACAGTGATCCATAACCAATTCTTAATGGGTAGGAATCAATCCCACCTCAACAAGTCTCAAAGTTTGACTGGTATAACTCCAAATATGACATTTTTATTAAATAATGACATTTTATTAATGTTTTATTTCATATTAATCTTTAATATAAGTCTTTATAGTATTACTAACATAATAATTTTTTTCATATATAGGTGTAATTTTTTGCACGGGTTGAGATGATGTGTTTGGAAACTGATACCATGGGGGGAAATTTTTGACAGGGGATAATGGGTGTCAAAAAAATGAAATATTAATTTTATTGAGAGGGGATCATGGGGATCAATGGCATACCTGTTCCTTATTAGGATGTCGCTGTGTAGGCAGCCAACTAGTATTCCCGAGAGAGTACACGATTATGGCCCACCGAGCGACAAGGCTTCAGTGTAGGGCCTTCTTACTATGTTGGAACCTTCAGGTGGTGTACCAGCAGCACCACAACTCATTGGGCAGCAGTTTCCACCAGCCGCACTGGCGGATGGTGCACGCCGACTGAGCATATTGCATGAGTTCTAACACCATAGGCCTCCGAGGATTCGAGGATAGATGGATTCTCACGTATCTGATGGTTGGCTGGAGGTGGTTGCTAGATTCTTCGCCTAGTAGAGACACGAGTAGAGAAGATGTTGGTCTTAGATTCTAGAAATTTTCAGTGAGTGACCATTAGGATGGTACATGTAGTGTTGAGGCTTTGGTAAGTAGGCCATTAACTGAGATAGTACCTTCGGGTAGTGTGTCATCTATATCACATTCAGTTGGTCAGCAGTTACAACCAGTGGTACCGATAGAGGACACATGTATTCATAGTGACATACGTGTGATTCAGCATCAAATACCCATCAAGGTCCAAGGCGAGCTCGACTCACATGAGGATGAGGACTGTCTTGATGAGGTGTCTAAGATTTCTCTAGAGCTTCTATAGCTTTGGCAGGATGACATGTCGGTACACGAGTATTCATCGAGGCGTACCAATCATTCCTTGTACTAGATGAATAAGATATGATCAGTGCTTTAGAGCTTGGACCTCTGAGCGAGGTGTCTTTAGGGACATCCGAGCTAGAACTGTTCCTCTATGCATTCCTACTTATGTTAGGGTGCTAGAGAGAACCTTTGTGGTTGATTATTCTTGGGATGAGAGGATGTAGCCAGTTAACGTTAGTAGTAGGAAATTAGGAAGCGGACGCCAGTCTCTGAGACTTGTGCATGTAAAATGTTTCAGGAAGAGGATATGATAGGGACAGATAAATCTGCAGGGCATTAGATATGGAAACAAAGCTAGGAGAGAAGCATGAGGTGGTGTACACATCAACATGTTACAAACCACCCCCTATGTGGTCCCCACCCGGCTTAGGGAGTTGGCGGACCGGGAAAGGGAGTAGCTGCATGCAGTCATGGAGTGCGTGACAATTCGAGTTATAGTCTATGAATACAAATAGTTTTCATATCAATATACATCAGCACCAATCATTCCTTCCTTTTAAAGGTTCCGAGCACATCGGAAGATAATCGGTGGATGTGCCCACTTGGATTTTTTTCATTAGAAATGATCAATCTGGGATCAATACGATGATAAACGCCAATCTCCATGGATCGAATCATAGAAATAGACAATGAAGAAGGATGGTCC
This sequence comes from Viscum album, assembly GCA_963277665.1. Classification (NCBI taxonomy): domain Eukaryota; kingdom Viridiplantae; phylum Streptophyta; class Magnoliopsida; order Santalales; family Viscaceae; genus Viscum; species Viscum album. The sequence continues at coordinate 432,979,444 of OY728153.1, read as the reverse complement.
TGAAACCACAAATGAAGATCGTCAAAGGTATATTATAATTAATTCAACTAATTGACAAGAAGTACCTTTATGGGTGTTCTTTCATTTTTGATATTCTTAATCACGTTCCAATGTGATTCATCGTTGCATCATATAATCCTAGTGTAGACTTCCTCTAGTGGTGATCCACACATGCACCTCATATCTCGGTACGTCGCCAAAGGATTCTCTAGGTGCTAGCACAGAGCATAATTTTCTTGCATTGTCTTCCTTAGATCATTGTTATCTGATGTAGGAGGATCTCTATTGGTCATGAGTTCATTATTGTAGGAAGGAGTTCTCTCAACCTTTAGGGAATTCTCCAGAATTGTTGTGCACAATGATTGGGGAAAAGTGTTGGGGTTTGAATATATTTATAATCAGGTTTGAGGTTATAGATTTATGACAATAAATAAACGTGCTACTCAATTTATTTATTTCATTAACTCTTATTGAAAACCCCCATGTCGAATAATTAAATCCTTGACATGCGCCCATGTTGATTGTAATAAATATCATTTAATATAACAATATTATATACTCAAATTCCCGACTGGGAAAACAACACGGCTTGTAATAATTAATAGACGGTGTGTACTTGTTTTTCATAAAACTACATATCGTGTAATCATTAATAATCATTATGTAATTTTTTTTAATTTTCATTCGTAAATGAAAACTGAACAGCGTGAAATAATTAATACAAGGCGTGTGCTTGTTTTCAAAATAAAAACTACACTACATATAATCATTAATACACGACATGTACTTGTTTTCATTTTATTCTTCCTCCAACCTTAACATGATTTAGTCTTCCTTGAATAATTATTAAACTACGTACGGGAATAATATTTATTCTACTTGATATACTTGAATACACTTAGTTTCTGACCATCTAGGCCTCTTTCTCATTGGCATTAAGCGAGATTGCCTAAAGTCCAAGATTACTGTCTAGAAATTCGTCAAGGCGCCCAAGACAAAGAAGATGACGACGCATTGATGTGTCACCTCATATGAACGCTTACCATGTAATTTAATCCTTTTATCTTAGTATCTCATCAAGTAGGTTTCATGCTAGTGTCATAAACCTATATGCTTTATATGTCATTCTTTAACTACCTGAAATAAACCCATCGTTACACCATGGCCATGGAATTTCATGTGACGGTTCAATTTCAATATAAGGGTAGAGATATCAACTTCCATAAATGGAAGGGAAAATTCCATATTTTAATTATCCATTAACAACATGTCATTCATGACGCACCCAACATACCCTACTTTCTGCCAACTGTTTTCATGATAGTTTTCATCAGAAAATCTAAGTGCGCGAGTCATAACATGAGTTAATGATAATATTCCAGTCTAAGGATCATTACACACGCTCGTAGATAGCAATGTCTGATGACACCAAGACATGCAGAATTACTACTAGTAGGACTACTCTCATAATCTCCCATCTTGGAGATTACCAAGTGCAAACCCCATGAGAGAGAGTCTCGGCTTCTTATGATTACTCACACAGGACGGTGTGTATACTATGTGACCTATCATAGTATGTCATCCAACCGTATAACGTTATTTAAGAATACTGTTATATCATTTCAAGGTTCTCATCATAGCGGGGATCTTCCATGACCTTATTAATGCAAAAAACATTCTAGGACATTATTATATTATTTTCATGCATAATAATAATCAATATATAATAAGTGTACATTCATTTAATCAAATTTCAAATAGTTGGTTCTCAGGAAACCAACTCTAACAAACTCCCACTTTGACTAGATCCAATTGCCTATGACTTTTAGTCCACGTGACCTACATGATGATCTTGTTTCTACTGAGTCAAGGCTTTAGTCAAGGAGTCTGCAACGTTGTCTTTTGTGGAAATACTGCTCCCTGCAACTTCACCTCTCTGAGAAAAATCCCTCAAGAGATGATTCTTCCGAAGTATGTGCTTTTTACACTAATGTGACCATGTCTCTTTTTCAAGTGACACCGCTGGAGTGTTATCACAATAAAGTGCGATAGGATATTTACTACTAGGTACAACATCCAACTCTTGGACGAAGCTTCACATCCATATTGCTTCTTTATCTGCCTCATAAGTTATCGAATACACAGACTCTGGTGTAGAATCTTCCACCACACTTTTCTTTGTGCTCTTCCAACTCACTGCACCTCCATTCAAACTGATGATGTATCCAGTCTGCAACTTCATGTCATCTTGATCAGTTTGTAAACTAGAATCTACATGTCCTCGAATGATTACTTCCATATATTCTCCATAAACCAGGAACATGTCCTTAGTATGCCTCAGATACTTAAGGATAGCCTTTACTGGCATCTATTGGTGGTCTCCTAGGTCAACTTGATATTTTTCTACCACACTTAATGCATAAGAAACATCTAACCTAATACATAGAATAGAATACATGACTAACCCAATCACAGATGCTTAAGGGGTACTTTCCAAATTCATTATTTCCACATGTGTCTGAGGACACAATTTCATGGAATGATTAATGCCATGAGACACTAGCAATAGTCCCCTCCTAGACTATTCCATACTGAATCACATTAGTAACTTGTCAATGTATTTACTTTGACTCCGGCCCACAATTCTCTTGGATCTATCACGATGGATCTTGATCCCAGTAATATATGTTTCTTCTACCAAGTCTTTTATAGAGAAGCATTTATCCAACCATTCCTTAACTGACAATAATACAGGTACTTCATTTCCATTTGTAATATGTCATCAACATATACTATTAGGAAAATGAATGCACTTGCACTAATCCATTTGTAGACAAAAGGAACACATTGATTCTTAACAATGAAAAATTCTGTTACGGATTCATAAAAATTAATGTTCCATGACCTTGATGGTTTATTTAATCCATAAATGTATTTATGCAACTTGCATACCATGTTGGCATCCTTTGGAGTCACAAACCCTTCAGGTTGTGTCATGTAGACATCTTCCTGGAGGTTCCCATTAAGGAATGTTGTTTTCACATCAAATTCCCAAATTTCATGGTCATGGAAATTAGAAATGGCCAATAGGATTCTGATGGATTTCAGCATCGCAACCCGTGAAAGGGTTTCATCATAGTTAATTCCGTTATGCTGTCTAAAAACTTTTCCAACCAGTCATGCCTTATAGGTGCTGACTTATTCCTCCATGTCCAGTTTCTTCTTGAATACCCATTTATCACCAATAGGATTTAGATCAACTGTAGGATCTACCATAATCTAGAATTGGTTTTTGTACATGGAATCCATTTCAGAATTCAAGGCTTCTTGCCCCTTGGCAACGTATGCGACTTCAACTGCATCCATGTAGGTAAGTAGATCATCATTTTCAACCAATAATGTGTCACCATCCTCGGTGACAAGAAACCCATATCATTCTGTTTCTCTCACCTCTCTCGTGCTCCTATGTTGTTCTTGTGTCTCTAGAACAAATTTTTCTTCTACGGGGACTTTTGGAATCTTTTCTTGTACCAACTCTTGTGTATCTTGAGCCTTGACTTCATCAAAGTCTATCTTTCTCCAACTATCTCTTTTGGATATGTGCTCCCTCTAAAGGAATATGTTGTGTCTTTCTACTATAACCTTTTTACCTAAGTAGTTGTATATGGAATATTCCCTTATTTCATTGGGAAATCCTATTATGACACACTTTGTGCCTCAGGGTGCAAGTTTGTTACCTGAAGAGGCCTTAACAAATGCTTCGCTACCCCACACATGTAATTTCGATAACATGGATTTGGTTCCACTCCATAACTCGTATGGAATACCAATTATCGATTTAGTTGATATATGGTTTAGTATGTATGTTGTTGTTTGTAATTTATATCCTCAAAAAGATAATGGATGACTCGCATGACTCATCATTTATCTCACTATGTCCAACAGGGTGCAGTTCTTCCTTTCAATAACACCATTCCATTGAGGAGTGTAAGGAGGAGTGAGTTGAGATAGAATCCCAAACTCCTGTAAGAAATCAATGAAATCCTGATTAAGATATTCTCCTCCTCTGTCTGAGTGGAGCTTCTTAATCATCATACCAAGCTAGTTCTCAAGGTCATTCTTATATTCTTTGAACCAATTAAATGAATATGACTTATACCTCATTAAGTAAATATATCCATATCTTCTAAAATCATCAGTAAAAGTAATGAAGTACAATAACCCACCCATTGCTTCAACATGAAATGGTCCACACACATCTGTGTGTACTATTTCTTGAATCTCATTAGACCTTTCACCATTCCCACTAAATACGGCTTTGGTCATTTTTCCATGTAGACATGCATGACATACACCAAGTTGTTTTAGTTATAAAGAATCTAAATACACATCTTGATTTAATATTGACAAACGTTTATCATTGAAGTGACCAAGCTGGTGATGTCAAAGTTGGGTGTGGTATGAGTCATGTAAATTAACTTTGCCATCGATTTCCATTACTTTGTTTGTGTAGTCTAGCACATAAAGTCCGTTATATAAATGTTCCCTACCAAAACAAATGCCATCTTTATAAAAGTAGAAACATTCATTTCCAAACTTGAAGATGAATCCATCAGTATCAAATATGGAACCTGAAATAATATTTTTGGTTATAGAGGGTACATAATTACATCTTATCAATACCAAGACCATCCCATTAGGTAATGTGAGGTGGTAGTCTTTGACAGCTACATCAATGAGTCTGGCTCAGTTGGATGCTTGTGAATCCACCTCACCTTGGTGAATCTTTCTAAATCTACTTGGTTCCTGTATTTGGATAGATATGTGAGCACCACAAGTAGTATCTAATACCCAATTAGTAGAAACAGATATATTGTATTCGATAACAAACACACCTAAAGCATCACCTTGCTTCCTTGGCTCGGTGAATTTTTTCTTCTAGTTTCCCCTCTTTCCACATGTGAAACAAATAGACTCATGTTCTCTTGCCTACCCTTTGATCTTCCTTTTCTTGAATGGCCTTGAAGAAGCTTTGGGCTTAAATCTCGTCACCTTCCCATTCCTTTTATTAATCATAAGGACAAAAGTATTTTCACGCTTCATATCATTTTCCACTTGGTGAATGAGGATAAAGAGACCAGATAGAGACTTCTCATAGTTGTTCATGTTTAAATTTACAACAATGTTAGAGAAGCTCTTGGGGAGTGATGTAAGAATGAGATTGGTACCCCGTTATTTAGGGAGTTTAAACCCTAGAACCTCCAAGCAGTCAATGTAGCCAATGAGCTTGACTACATGACTCCCAATTGGGGAACCCTCTCCAAGGTTTCTCTGGAATATATCCTTGGAGAACTCAAACCTTTCATTTATTTCTCTCTCATGGTATAGACCACAGAGGTTCTCGATCATGCTATATGCATCCATGTCTTCATGAGACATCATGAGCTCACTAGACATTGATGATAACATGAAACATTGAACTTCAAGTACATCATTCAAATGCGGATCATAGACCAAGAAATCTTCATCACTCGCCCCTTGGGTGGGTGGATAAGGAAATGAGGACTCCAGCACGTAAAAAATTCGTTCATGGTGTAGGATAAGCCGAAGTAACCTAAACTATTCTTGAAAGTTCCTGCCGAGGAAGATATTGTCTTTGTCAAGAATTGATCAGAGATAAAATTTTGTTGACGATTTTGTCATATTGACTCTATAAATTAAAAGAGCATATTTATCAGTAACTTTTGATTACATTTTGTGCAAAATAATAATTGAATATATTAATTCTCCCACTATTTTATCAAGTCCCAATGGCCCTCACCATTGAACTTGGAATGTCCAGTTTCCATGACATTCTAGTGGAAAGGATCCATATTACCCTTTGCATAACCCCAACATGGGTTGGTCATGCTATTTGAAGGTATTTAGGTAAGATGGTCTTTGCCAACTGTGAGCTGACCGTTCCTTGATCTGTTGAGTGGACTCCCCAATCCTGAAATCCTGACATATATTTATCAACACATGTCTCCATTTTACAACAAGTCTAGTAAGGTCTACTCCTCTTGATATAAAATGTTTAAGTCAACTCGAAACTTTCAAAAGATGTTCCTTTATAAAAGTAATTGTCCCAACAAGGGATAGTCAAACACATAGTTTTATTGAGTCATTCCAATAATCATGTAATGGAAGGCTTGGTCTGACATAATATGGTATTTGAGAGATTTTATTATTTTTTCATAGTTTTTCACAATCACATGCGTGTTAATGTTATGTGATTATTTCTTAAGTGTTCAAACATGTTTAGATAATGATTATGCATAGTCAGGTTTTTATTTTATTCCATATATTCATGATTGTTTATATCATTAATTATAGGATTAAGAAAACACATACATAATAAATAAACCATGCAATCAAACAGAAATAAAATAAGATGGCATGATCATGAGATTCTATTTGTTAGATTATCTTGTAGTTTTGATACGATAACCCTGAACTAGGGAAAAACACCTTTAACCTAATGGTCCATATTTTACAGGTCCAACCTATCAACCTTTGTATCTTCTTGGGTTGGTTTCACCTCATCTTCGGGTTTTGAACTGTATCCTCTGACATGGGATATCCTCAATTACATGGGGTTTACATTAAATAATCCATGGGCATGAAGGCCCCACATATTATTGGAAGAAGGCTCGCATGCCAACAAATTTAAATAAAATAAATTTAAATGAAACCATACACACATAAATGTTCTTTGGTCTAAATCATGATAATCCAAATCATGCAACAAAATTAACGAATATTTAGATTTCAAATTATTTTAATATCTCTTTAATTTAATATAAGTCACGCTTGAATTCAATTAATTATGAGCTTATAATCAATCAATTCATTGTATTAAATTCCTTTCTGAATTTACTTGACAGTCTTCTCATCCATATTCCTTGTAAAGGTCCTCCTACATTGGAGGAAACCTGGTAAAATTATATTTCTGGAAAGTACACTGTGTGTAGGATATATTACACAGTGTGTATTTTTCACCCTTTATCCAAAGTACACGCCGGGGGCTTTGGAGTTTTTTCTGTACTTTGGAAATTTTAGAGTACACGGCGTGTACATCCATGTTATTCAGTTACTGGCCTGGCAATCCCATGTACGTGGTATATGGCTTCTCCTTGTACATGGTTTCACCTGGGCCGGATCGAACTACATGGTGTGTTGATTCAACATACACACCGTGTATATCCGGTTTCCATGTGTCATTCAATTCTGGTCAACATAGTGTGATAAATACTTAGCCATGCTCAATTCACATGGAGTTGTCTGGCGGACCAGTACTAGTTTGTTGGACCTAAGTACAAGACATATAGTTTTCACTACAGGCCATGTATTCTTGTGTTGTACAGACAGAAAGAGCGTCTCCTTCAGATGCACTCCTCATTTTTTAATCAAAATTTAAATTAAAAAGACGATTCTATGATTTCAATCGATAAACGAAGGAGAAAGAACAGATCCCATTCATTCTGTCTTATAGAAAAATTTATATTAAATTTAATCAAATATAAATGCGTAAATTATCAATGAAAATTATATAACCATAATCAATGTTATAACCTCACTCTGATACCATTTTATGGTTCTGGGCATAGGGGAAGCTCATGGGTGGAAATTTCCACTTGGATTTTTGTCATTATAAATGTTCAACTCAGGACCAATACGATGATAAACTCTAGTCTCCATGGATTGAATCACAGAAATAGACAAGGAAAAAAGATAGTCCCAGAACCACATCTGAGGACCATCAAATGTTGATTACAATTAATTTAATTAATTGATAAGAAGTACCTTTTGGGTGTTCTTTCTTTGTTTATATTCTTGATCACGTTCCGATGTGATTCGTTGTTGTGTCTTAGAAGCCAAGTGTAGACTTCCTCTAGTGGTGATCCACATGTGCACCACGTATCTCAGAACGTCGCTAATGTATTCTCCGGGTGCTATCGTGGAGAAACCTTTTCTTGCATTGTCCGCCTTATATTGTTTTAATCTAATGGAGGAGGGTCTCTCTCGGTCTTGAGAGTATTATTGGAGGAAAGAGTTCTCTATGCCTTGAGGGAATTCTCCAGAATTGTTGTACACAATGATTGGGGAAAAGTGTTGGGGTTGTGAGGATATTTATAATTGGTTTTGAGGTTATATAGTTATGACACCAAATAAACGTGTTACACATTTTATTTAGTTCATTAACTCTTATTGAAACCTCCCATGTCGAATAATTAATTCCTTGAATGAACCCAGGCTTATTATAATAAATTTCATTTAATAAAACAATATTATATATTCAAAATATCTACTGGAAAAACTACATGGCGTGTAATAATTAATACATGGCGTGTACATGTTTTTCAAAAAACTACATGGAATGTAATCATTATTACATGACGTGTACTTGTTTCTTCATTTCCATTCCAAAATGAAAACTACATGGCATGTAATCATTAATACATGGTGTGTACTTGTTTTCAAAATCAAAACAAAACGGCGTGTAATCCTTAATACAAGACGTGTACTTGTTTTCCTTTTATTCTTGCTACAACATTAAAACGATTTAGGCTGCCTTGAATAATTATTAAACCATGTATCTGAATAATCTTTATTATACATGAGATACTTGAATGCACTTAGTGTGTGACCCTATAGGCCTCTTTCTCATTGGCATTAATCGGGCTTGCCTAAAGTCCAATGTTACTATCAAGCAACAGGCCAAGAACCCTAGAGAAGGAAGATGACACTGCATTGACGTGTCACCTCATACGAACGCTTACCATATAATTTAATCCCTTTGTCTCAATATCTCATCAAGTAGGTTTCATGGTAGTGTCATAAACCTATATGCTTGATCTGTCATTCTTTGCATACCTAAAATAAACCAATCATTACACCATGGCCATGGAATTTCATGTGACAGTTCTATTTCAATAAAATGGAAGAGATATCAACTGCCATAAATGGAAGGGACAAATCCTTCCTCGACTTATCCATTTACAACATGTCATTCATGATGCACCCAATGTACCCTGCTTCTTTCCAACTGCCTTCGTGACAGTTTTCTTCATCAAATCTAAGCGCGTGAGTAATGACATGAGTTAATGATAATCTTCCAATCCAAGGACCATTACACACGCTCACAGATAGAAATCTATGATGACACCAAGACAAGCAGAATTACTATTTGCGGGTCTGTTCTCATAATCTCCCATCTTGGAGATTACCAAGTGCGAACTCTATGTGAGAGAGTCTCATCTTCTTACGAGTAATCGCACATGATGAACTATATACTATGTGTCCTGTCATAGTATGTCATCCAACCATATAACTTTATTTAAGAATATTGTTATATAATTTCAAGGTTCTCATCATAACAGGGATATTCAATGACCTTATTAATACAAAAAATATTCCAGGACATTATTATATTATTTTCATGCAGAACAATTAACAATATATAATAAGTGTAAATTCATGTAATCAATGTACAAACAGTTGGTTCTCAGGACACCAACTCTAACACCTTCCACGAATCTTGTCCAAGACCTAGAGTTTCCTGTTAAACCATTGACATTACCCTCAAATATATAAATACCTTTAGGAGGAGACTCTATCATCACACATACACGGATGGTGTGATCTAATCCTTGAAGCGAGAGTTTCGGTTGGAACCTCTTGGTGGCAGAGTCGACGCCTTACGACATTAGTTTGGGTATGGATTGGACATCCACAGTTTGTACTCAGATTGATTGTATTAGGAAAAATGTTTTGGTTTGTCTACAATATTGGAATGGGGGTGTCCTTGGCCCGTGAAAAAGGAAACCCAGGAAGCACAAGATAAACTCTTGCATAGAAGGGTGCAGCAAATCACTCATGATTCATCCTGCCTTACCCTCTTGGTTGTAGATGTTTTGATTTTAAAGTTCCTAAAGGGAGTGGATATTGTTCATCCATGACTATGACTTTATTATAGTATATAATCTGGGGAAGGGGAACATAGTAGCAGATGCACTCAGTAGGAGATATGGCCTACAGCTACAGAGTGAGGCATCCGAGTAACTAGTCGCGCTGTAGATATCCTTCATGGATAGAGATGAAGCTGCTTACCTTCAATATATGAATTTCACCCCCCACTCCTTTAGCTAGTCGGGGAAGCGCAACTTGGGGGATTTTATTGCGAGGCTCGACATGATTAGATATCCTCAAGGCAGGCACCTGATGGGTTTTTTGAATGAGGGGAGCACATTATCCTCTTTAAGGGACGTACAATGGTAACTGTGGTGCTTCGGGAGTAGGTGTTGAGGGAGTTCTATACATCCCCTCTGGTGGTACATCTAGTTGTGGTGAAGATATACCAGGACCTCCGGCATCAGTACTTGTGGCTAGAGATGAAGAAATGAGTGGTAGAGTTTGTATCACAAAGTCTCACTTGTCATCAAGTGAATACTACATAGATTTGGCAGAATACTTATGCTGAAAAGATACGGAAACCCTTGGAGTTCTTGGAGGGTAACCAAGTATTCCTGCGAGTCTCTCCTCAACCAGGACTATGAAGATTTGGCCGATGCGGAAAGTTATCACCAAGGTTTATCGGTCCTTTTCTGAAACATCGGAGGATAGTCGAGGTATCATACAGCTTGGAACTTCCACCATAATTGGAGAGGGTGCATGAAGTCTTCCACGTATCACAGCTAAGGAGATACATGCATGACCTATCTCACATCATCGACCATGTTGAGCTGGACATCAAAGATGGGGCGACGTTTATGCAGGTTTCAGTGGTGATTGAGGTCGGACAGGAGCGGGTCCATTTTGGGCGGTCAATACCTCTGGTTCACGTACACTGGTAGCACAGGAACCTCTAGGAGAGTACATGGGAGAAGAAGGCCCAAATTCGTGCTCAGAACCCTCTTTTGGTTTTTCCCTTTGTTTTGGCTTTCGAGGACGTAAATCCCTAAGGTGGGGAGAATTTAATATCCCGAAAATTAAGTATACTTTTTTAAAATAACTATATGGAATTATTTCGAGACCGTAAAATTTGACTGCGTGTGATTCCGAGTCCTGGAGTTCCCTGAATGATCCGTCGAAGTTTTGTTGAGTTTTAATTAGCGTGCGTAGGAATTTTTACTTAAAATTTGGAATAAATATTAAAAAAATAACTCGAATCAAGAATCAGAGGGTACCGTTGAATTCAGGATGGTGGGTTTACACTAGGAGCGACTTAATTTTAGTCGGCGCACGCCTCTTGTGAGAAAATGAAAAATGGTATAACCGTACATAAAATAATTAATTAAATTATTTTCTTTTTCAAATTCTTATAACTCAAAAATGGTAGCTCAGATTGAAAATATGAGACTACCTCTATAATCCTGAGGGAATTCTTCATTTAAGAAGATACTAACTTTGGCAGGCGTTGGCCACCAGTGAATGTTAGTTTTTGGCCATAAATAAAATATTAAGTATCAATTATTTTATTTTAAAATCCACAACTTTTAAACGGTAACTTAGATTTGAAATCTGAGAGTATCGTTGGGTTATTTTGGGTGTGTTCCAGTTAGGTAGAGCCTAACCTCAACCGGCATGGGTCAAGGGTGACTGTTATAATTTTTCCGAACATTTTTTTGGGTATGTTCAGTAAACGTGCAAGTGTTGTTATATAACTTTTTTAACCGGTTCTTGGAATTTAAATATGAGGGCACTGATGAACTCATAGCGCTGATATTCACTTAATAACTCCTTCACCTAGACCGCATAGGTCGAGGGTGAAAGTTAGTGTTCATGAATTTCATGGGAGAGTTAAAAAAATAAAAATGAAATAAATAAAAAAAATTATTTTGTTTTTAAAACCTCCCATTTTATGTTTAGTGTTGGGGACCAACCAAACTAAAAACCCCCAATTTAAATTTAAAGGTGGGGAGCACCGTACCCTTGAACTCCTCCTTTAATATGAGATAACTCTAAGTTTTCCTTCCATTGATGTGCCAACTCAATGAGTTTATTTAATAAACCTATTAGGCATTTAACCATTTGGTTGGAGAATTGTTGGAAAAACGGAGAGCTATAAGAAACATGGAAGGAGATTCTGCAGTGAAGAACATCCACTACAATGAAAAGCATCCTCCAGAATCAGAGAACGAGGAAGATGCTTGAGCCCGGATCGGAAACATTTTGCAGGAGCAACAAACGTTGACATCACCATCTCATAGACTTCGTCTTCTTCCTCACACCACCTGCAATGGAAAATTGATGTAGGGGTTTTTTTAAATGATAGAATTTGCTTTATTGATTCTTCATATCCTAAATTCATGATGACGATGGAAAAATAAACAAGGTCATCCTACCGCATATAAACCATGCTTCTCTTTCATGTTATTCTTTGTGTGTTATTCGTGCGCTCTTCAATGCCTAATATTTATTGGGGCTGGAAACTCAAGGTTTTTATGAGCGCAATATGTACGTGAATCCCTCAACTCAAGGATGGAAAATATGCGGTCGTTTAATTTTTCGGTCTTGGAGTGAAGACACAATGGATCGGGAAAGGAGGCGACCAAATGTTTATTGGCGCTGGAAATGCAATATTCTATTTATCATGACATATGGACGCTGACCCCATGACCTAAGGATCATGAATATGTGATCATTTAATTTATAGGGGTTATAACGAAGATGAGACACCCCACGGAAGGAGTGACATGGAAAAGTTGGGTGGTCTGGTGCGGCTAGTGCAGGCGGTGCACGTGCAACAAGCATGGCCAAGTGGCTTTGGCCGACGATGAGGATGATTAGGCGGTGACGCGAATAGGCGGTGCAGCTGAGGCAGGCCGTGTGCGAGGCAGAGGCGCAGCGGATTCCCGATTCCTGTATAGGGGAGAAAAATCGTGGAAGGTGAAAATTAGATGGGAGATTTAATCGAATAGATATGAAATAAAATTAAAAGAAAATGAATATAAAAAATAGATAGAGGCGCTATTTGGACCCATGCACACCAAAATGGGATACCCCTCTTATGTGTGAATCTCAAATGAGACTGGAGACAGAAACATTAAATGAAATGAAATAATAATAATAATATAATCCTATTATTATTAATGGTTTTTAAAACCCTAAATCATCCGTAACTTATCTGTGCGACCTCAATTTCACTAACCGTCAGCAGCAATGTAACCCTGACTTCGAGATGAAAATTATGAGCCCAATATAGGATATCTTTTTCAGGTTTTTCGATCGGGTACCCGAAACGATCAAATAATAATAATATATTATTATTAAATCTTCGAGCCTCCATAACTCATGTGTGTGATGTCCGATTGAATTACCATATATGGCGACGTGATCCTATCATTAAGACGGTCGATTGAAGTCTAATGTTGAATATTAAATTCTTGTTTGTGGCTCGGGTTCACAGAACACCCAATATTATTATTATTTTTATTACGGGATATTGTATTCGACATATCTCCCCCATACGGTGTCGAAATGACGAACCATCTATGGAACCAAAAACCTTGGATCGAGACAGTCCTTTTGGGATACCCCACATGAGTTTAGATAATGTTGGGATACGTCCGGCTTGGATCGAGCAAGAATCCAACTGGGCACTCGGGGCTAAAAAGGCTATAACATACCAACCAGACGTCTTATTGACACATCGTCTATTGCACTGAGACCCCATTTTTATGGTAGTCCTTTGGGACACATCTTCGTGGGACTTTGTGAAGTTGGATAAACGACCAGTGTATTGGGGATCAAACCCTTCCAAAGACAAATTATCTTGGTTCGGGAACCTTGTAGCTTGTTGTGACGATGTACAAGGATCATGTGTGGGTCTGATGACGTACTATGATGATGTACTAGGATCTTGTGTGGGTCTGATAGCATACTGATGATGTACTATGATCATGTGTTGGTATGATAAGGTACTGATGATGTAATAGGATTCTGTGTGGGTCTAATGACGTACTGACGATGTACTAGGATCATGTGTGGGTTTGAAGTTGTAATGACGATGTACTAGGATCATGTGTGGGTCTGACGACGTACTGACTGTGTACTAAGATCATGTGTGGGTCTGACGACGTACTGCAAATGTACTAGGATCTTATGTGGGTCTGACGATGTACTGATGATGTACTAGGATCTTGTCTGGGTCTGACGATGTATTAGGATCTTATGTGGGTCTAGCGAGGTACTTGGATCCTGTGTGGGTCTGACCATGTACTAGGATCCTGTGTGAGTTTGATGAGGTACTATGATCCTGTGTGGGGCTGACGATGTACTAAAATCCTTTGTGGGTATGATGATGATTTCAGATCCTTCATGGGTTTTCCTATTAACAAAGTAAGATTATTTAGTAAAAATTAATTTTTACAATTATTAGTAAGAAACTTCTTCCTTTATCTAAAATCTATATCAATTTTAAATAAAAAGATGCACTTGTAGTCATATTGGTCACACCGTGATTCAGATTGAGATTTGGATAATTCTTACAAATCTATAATGACACTTGATTTTTTCCTAATGTATCAAAACAATAATAATTCTTTCTCCTGGTATTGAGTAGGTTAGTTTTCCTTTTTACAATAATTTATGTAAATTTTAATAAAAATGACGCACTTGGAGTCATACCGGTCACACCATGCCTCATATTGTGGTTCAGATGATTTTTACATGTCCCAAATGACTGATCGATCGTTTCTATAAAGTATCAAAAAATATGAATGGGTTTTATCAGTTTCAAATACATCACTCGCTCATTTTTACAGAAACATTATTTCCATTTTAAATAAAAAGATGGACATAGAGTCATACTAATCACAACATGTCTCATATTGTTTTACAGCTAATTCATACACATTTCAACTTACTCATGGATTGTTTTTCTACAGTATCAAAACAATTAGAATGTGTCTTTTTGTTTTGATTAAGTGAATTATATTTTTTACTAAAATTGATGTATATTCTAAATAACAAAGACAAACTTGTACCCATACAGGTTACACCATGCCTCAGATTGAGGTGTGAAAGATTCCTACAGATCCTAAATTACTCATGGATTGTTTACCTAAAGTATCAAGACAATGAAAATGTTTTTTTTATCATTTTTTAGTACGAAACTTGTTCCTTTTTACTAAAATTGATGTCAATTTTGAATAACAAGAAGCACTTGGAGTCATACCCATCACATTGTACATCATATTGAGGTGTGAATGATTTTTACACGTCCAAAAGGACTCATGTATCATTTTCCAAAAGTATCAGAACAATAAAAATGTTTTTTCATGGATTTTAGTATGTCCCTTGACTTTTTTAAAAAAAAATCATTTTAAAATGGAAACACACACTTTGAATTATAATGGTCACATCGTGTATCAATTTTACATGAGACCAATTCTTACACATCACAATTGATTTACAAATCAAATACTTAAATTATAAATAATTTACAAGGGGGATTTGTTTATTTTCAGTGAGTGACACATTTTCAAGTAAAATGTTGATTTTAAACTGATAAAAAACACTTCGAATCATACTGGTCACAGCGTGAGTCAGATTGAGGTGCAACTGATTCCTATAGATCTTAAATGTATTAGGGATCATTGTAATAATGTATCAAAAAAATATGAATTTTTTTTTCATTTTTGAGTATGTGAGTTGTATATTGTACTTAAATTAATTTCAATTTTAAATAAATAGACACGCCTGGATTCATTCCAATCACACCATTTGTCAAATGGAGGCATTGTTGATTCATACATGACCCAATGTTTCAAAACAATCCATCCTTCCAAGGAATCCTATAGTATGAGATAAAAATTCTTATGTGTGTAATACTAAAAATAAATAAATTAAACATAAATATGAAACAATCCATTACTTCTTTATATGTCACATATTCATTCTTTTTGCATACATTCAGTGATCAGGTATGATGGACATTTGTTTCTATGAAAATTTATATCATATTCTGAATATGATTTTTTTCAAAATTCATAATATTACTAAAAAAATTTTACTCACAATATTATAAAATATTTTAAATGAAGTAGTAAGTAACTTTGAAAATATCTATTCAGGGATGTTTGTTTTTTGATGGAATATGATCTCTCTCATAAATTTACTATCATGAAATAATAATATATTCCATTTTCTTGTTTCATACACTATAGAAATATTGATGAAAATAATTAACTTGTTTTGATGTGTGTTTTTATAGTGAAATATTATTATATATACGCTAATACTTGTGATGTTTATGAAATTTTCATGGTGCTTGTGCGCAATGTTTGTCATCAGGCCATGATTTAGTCAATATTTACACACCACCCTATAATAATAAAATATTAATTAAAACATAATATAAATTACATAACATGGATTCTATTTCTAAAATTTCTGATGTTGTGTATTAAAAATTGAAAAATGTCATCATATATGGTCGTTTGTTGGTAATACATGGAGTGAATCCAAGAAATAAATATTTGGAGTATCTAAATTGACCATAATGAGAATCATGTGTTTCATAAAAAAAATGAATTATTAATGAAATAATTGAAAAATGTGTGTAATATAATTAAATTTGAGAGTTTTATCCATGCATCATTGGTATTAAGAAGATTATTTCACCACCAAGTTTTCTTTCAAACGATA
This sequence comes from Viscum album, assembly GCA_963277665.1. Lineage (NCBI taxonomy): Eukaryota > Viridiplantae > Streptophyta > Magnoliopsida > Santalales > Viscaceae > Viscum > Viscum album. The sequence goes on along the minus strand of OY728153.1, from coordinate 432,962,752 downwards.
TTCCTATGTTTTCCAACATTTCATCCATTTGTTAAGATTTTATTTTTGTTTAGTCTATAAAGGTGATGTGAGGACTAACGAGTAAATTTTTTTATGGGTAATTCCCTTGAATTTGTATTGATATATACACATACAAAAAATATGAAATTTATTTAGTCTAAAATAACATTTTATGTCATTTTTTGGAAATTTAAATCATGAAAACATACCTCATGTATAAATTTTCAACTAAGGATCCTAGACATTCATAGTTGAGGATTTTATCTAAATTATTAGAAGAAATGTAGATAGTAACATCCTCTCTAAACATTTTTTCTTCAAAATAAACTACATGACTACTACAACATTGTAACTTTTAAACCACATGAACCATCAATGTTAGTAAATACGAATATTCAATGGGCATGGTAAATGTGATTTTAGAAGATCTTCTTTATCAGTTGGTTGATTCTATAGATTTTTTGAGAGGACCTTTTGTTTCATCCCATTTCCTTTGTTTTTCTTTAATAATATTAATCCGTTCAGACCTTGTTTCATTAATTTTTAAAGTTTTAGTATGAAAAATAAATTGGAAATGAATACCTCCTTGTAGAAATGTTTTTTTTACAAGATACGAAGGACATAAAATTAATGTTCCAAAATATTGGTCAACCTTATGAATACCTTTCTCATAAATTGGAATAGGTAGCTCAATGCTCAACGCATGGTCTATCCTAATCAGCATTCTCACATGAACTATTGGAATTTTTCTATTGCGTAGCATGTAATTTTAATATTGGACATTGTATCCCTCACTAAAAAAAATGGGTGGGTGTTGATAGATATAAATCATAGTCATTATCACCCAATTTAATATTAGTACAGGAAAGGTATTAGTGTCTATCTAATTTACATTGATTATAAAAAATTATTAGATCATTTATTACCTTGGAAAAGATAGCTCGTTGAGGTGAATAGCTCACCTCAAAGATGGTGGGGGGTGGGGCATGATATTCAAGAAATGATTGATCATGAGTTATTTTTTTCACTTTTCATAACCCCATAAATGTTTCTAGTAACTTTATTTACAATTTTAATTTTTAATCAAGTATAACTAGTCATTTTTTTATATTTTATTTCATTATCTTTATCCTCTTATTTTATTATTAAAATATATTCGGGGTGTCACCCTAAAACCTGCACCAATGACGTGACCATACTGTTCTATCTACTTCAAGGCCAATGATAGTAGGTGTTCATCTGGTACAGGTGTTGATGATTCCTATGACTAATTCATATAAAAAAATAGGAAAATAAGTAATCATTGTTATGTAATAAGGATTGAAATCAAAAATAATATTATCTAATACATACACATGTTTCCCACCCTTTTGTGTATTTTCAACTATTAGTATCCCATCTTTATTTACACATTTCTCCTTCCAAAACACATGGCATGAGATGGAAATTGGTTGTGATGTGTATTCATCAATATTCATATAAATAGAGTAACATAATTATTTTTTTTGTTTCATGACATATAAATTTGTTACAATAGATTTTAAATACATATCAATTGTTTCAAGTGTAGCATACCCAATCCTTACTTTATGGTAGGGGTAGGTTGGTTTTTCTGCCCGTCCCTAATTTTCATCACTCAGTTTCTATTAAATAAATAAAAAATTTTATCAAAGTGATGAATATTTGTATTTCCAAAAAATGTATTAATATCCACAATACACTTGAAATGACACAACCGCACAATGCCCAGTAAACACATCCCATGAATCTTGGTTTATCAGGTGTGCATACATAAGCAGTGGGTGTGGTATTATTTTCCCTTCAGTATCATTAAGATTATGTATCATTAGAATTGTGTGAAATCCTTTATAAATATTTGCATAAATCATTAATAAATATTTCTTATGGGATTCATCTAATATAAAATCACACATCAAGGGATCGTAATGATTAATTCTATGTTTTGTTATTTGATTTTTTCAAAAAATAAATAAATTATGTCATAATGTTGCCATAATATCTTCCCCCATCAATTTATTAATAATGGTCCCAACATGGTGCCATGAATCTACATCAATTGGAACACATTACTGAGTGATGATTCCAATGTAACTACTGAATATGGCCATTTGGGGGTTATCATGATGTCGTTGTGCATTCCATGTGACCTCATATTTGATGTATTTCATTTTCACCTTAATGATTTTTTCTAACACCATCAAACTATGGAACTCTTATTTTTTTTTGTATCATTGTTCCTTCGCCACCTAAAATTTCATTGGTTTCAAACTCATCAATATATTATTTATAAGGATCAGTAGATTCATCATGTGAATATGGTCATTGAACATATGCACTGATAGTAGAAACGTGATGAGAAACCTATTATTCCTCTAGATTGGGAGAACCATCACATACAGAATGTTGTTGTTCCATTTTACTATTAGAAACATTAGATTGAAAGATCTATTGTTCCTCCGGACTGGGATCACCAAAATGCGTAAGACTCATTATCTACAGAATTGGTTTAACATTTAATTTAGATAACATAAATACAATAGCGAATAGATAATAACTTGAGCTAAAACAATGTATATTAAAAAAAATATATAACTTGATTATTGAACTCCCTTTTTTAAAGGATGATGGTATCTGACCCATTTATCAACTATCAAAATCCCTTCATTGTGGTGTCCTCTAACATAAAAAAATAATACATTGGGACCACTATAAAATGATTATAGTGTCCAGATGAAAGTGTCAATAATTTTCATCTGACCCTTCAGTGGTTTTGATCGATAACAGAACAATTGACCACTTTCACATTATAAGATCTATAATATAAAATACTTTTACGTCCGTAGATTCTATTATAAATGGTTCATCTTTGTACCCATCCTTACTAAAATCAACATTCATGAATCTCAATTCATCTATTTTAATATCACACCTTTTATCAACCCACATGAATTGAAAAATCAGTACTTGGTAATGTTGTATAATCCAACCCCCTAATTGTTTTATTATGCAAATGTATGACATATTCATGTAAATTATATTTTTTTCCTTAGTATTAGAAACATGAATTGCTTCATACATAAGTGTAACTCCACTATTTTTCATGGCATTGTCTTCATCATGTCGGTTTGTATAGAATGCGTATCCCTTAATTACATAACCATTGTAATATAATATGTACACACTTGGTCCTCTGATAACCATCTAATTCGTTTTAAAAATGAATGTGGATTTTCATCTGACTCGTTAAAAATATAGTGCTAAAACAATTTTATAAACTGTAGATTATGTGTATTTGATTTCTAACATTCATCCCTTGATGGATTAAAATGCCTATGAATTTCATTGTGTATTTCAACATAGGGTGGATCCTCTATACCATTATGAAAAACATAATGGTGGTTCTGCTTATGATCTATAATATTGATTTTGAAAACATATCTTCCAAAAATTATTTCACCTGAAATCTTCCCAGTGTGATGAGATTTTGGTAGACAAAATCATTCCACACCTGATATGTATTCTATAAATAATTCAATGGCTTCCAAAACAATGAATTCCTCTACAATAAAACCCTCTGCTGATAATCTATTTTTGACATTACCTTTAAAAAAATTCATTTAGCATTCAATGGGGTAAATTCATCTATAGCGTATAGGGAAACATAATCTAATATCACTCACTAAGTGAACCATAATGTGAACCCTTATATTAGATAATTTTTACGGGAAGAACTTTTCCATTTCACATAATATAATTATAATTTATCATTCCATAGTCGGAAATTTCATTAGATCTATATCATTGATGGATATAGCATTGAAGAAGAAACAAATCTTGGTTAATGTATGAAGGGAGTTATTGGAAATAATGAAACATAAATCTATAATAATTAGTTCTTGAATAAAAATATGACATTCATGTGATTTCAGACCCTTTAACTTTAAATTGTTTATTGATCCCATATTCTTGATATTCGATGAATACCCATTTGGAACTGTTACGTTATTCAAGAAGTTGAAAAATGGATATCTCTCTTACCTGGATAGACTGTAAGCATGTAGATGAAGAAGATTTCATTTTTCACCATTCATAGGCACCAAATCTTCTCATATAACCATGTAAACCATCTCAAACCTAGCCTTAATTCCATACTTTTTTGTTTCTTGGTGCATTTAGCAACTTACCGATGAAACTATCACATATTTTTTTTTTCAAAATGAATAACATCAAGAAAATGTCATGTGTACAGAAAATTATAGAATAATAAGTCAAACGAAAAACTGATCGCATTTTCCAACCAGTTTTCATATCGTTTTTCAAAAATGGTTTACCAAAAGTAGTGTCCATATCATTTACTTTCTCAAACAGTTGATCAACTATTATGGGAGACGGTGTTGTATGTTCTAATGAATTTCCATAAAATTATTTCACCTAATATAGATAATTATAATATTAAGGTATAAATCTAAAATATTCAAGAAACATAATCTTTGATGAATGTTTCAACATAATTTAATGTGTACCTTTTTTACAAACGTGACACTCTTTAGTTACTTTAAAGATATATCCTGAAAAATTTCCATAAGATGGAATGTAATTTATCATCCCTCACAACATGGATCTCAATGTGAAATATTTATTTATGTAAGAATCATAAAACATAACATCTAAATCATCCCCACCTCAGTACGATGCATGGTGTGTCTGGTATAACTCAAAGTGTCTCTTTTTATTTAAAATTTACTTCAATTTAACTAAAAAGAACAGGTGACATACTGATAACTGAGAAAACGTATTTTTATGGTTTTGATTTTTTAGGAAAATTATATATGATTCATTTGTGAGGTGTAGGATTCAATTTCACCTCAATATAATGCATGATGTGACCAGTATGACTCAAAGTGTGTCTTTTTATTTAAAATTGATATTAATTTGTGTAAAAAAAATAAGTGACATAATAAAAACTGAATAAAAACCAAATTCATATTATTTTTATTCTTAATTAAAATGATAAATTAGTCATTTTTGACATGTAGGACTCACCCATACATAAATATGATGCACAGTTTTTCCGATATAACTCCATGTGTTTTTTTTTAAAAAATTGCTATGAATTTAAGTAAAAACAAAAAATGACACACTAAGAACCATGAAACCAAATTTTTATATATTTTATATTTTAGGAAAATGATATATTATTTATTTATGATTGGAATGGATCAATATCATCTCAATATGAAACACAGTATTATAGGAATCACTCTAAGTGTATCTTTTTATTTAGAATTAACATTAATTTACGTAAAAACAATAAGTGACCTACTGAAAATTGAGCAAACACATTCATATTGTTTTTATATTTTATGAAAATGATATATTAGTTATTTTTTATGTTTAGGGATCAACAAAACCTCAATAATATTCATGGTGGGGCCAGTATAACTGAAAGTGTTTATTTTTATTTAAAATTGAAATTAATTTAAGTAAAAACAACAAGTGACATACTGAAAACTGATAAAATACATTCATATTATTTTTATACATTAGGACAATTATCCATGAGTAATTTGAGACATGTATGAGTCAACCAATCCTCAATCTAATTCATGGTCAGATCGGTATGACTAAAAGTGTCTCTTATTAGTTTAAAATATACATTTCAGTTGAAAATGTGTCACTAACTTAAAACCAAGAAACATGCTCTGATTTTCTTAATAACTTGGTAAAATGATTCATAAGTCATCTTTGATGTGTATGAAGTAGTCTCACCTCAAACTGACTAACGATATAACTAGTATGTTTCAAAATTCATGTTTCCAGATTGAAATGGTATTTTGGTAAAAAAGCAAAATGGACATACTAAAAACCATGAAAATGAATTCATATTGTTTTGATATTTTATAAAAATTATCCATTAATAATTTGTGACTTGTAGGAATTATCTACACATTAATATGACAAACAGTGTGGCTAGTATAACTCAAAATTTTTCATTGTTTAAAATTAAGATTTATTTTTTTAAATGAAAATGTGACATACTCAAAACCGAGAAAACACATTCGGATTGTGTTGATATTTTAGTAAATTGATTCATAACTCATTTCAACATACATGAATCATCCCTGTCTCAATAGGACACATAATATGACTAGTATGACTCTGAATGATTCATTTTTATTAAATATGGACATTTTATTAATTTCTTTTTTCCTAATAATGTTTAATTTATTTATTTATAGAATTAATAAATTAATATTTTTTATTATATAGGGGGAATATATTTCTCAGTTTTAGTTGATTTTTTTGGAATCTGATACCATGGGAGGACATTTTTGAGAGGGGATCATGGGAATCAAAATATGAAATATTAATGTTTTAGAATTATTTCATGGACAATTGTACATGTAATTATATAAAGACTTTGTTAGAAATGTAAATAGTAGAGATTATTTCTAAATACCATGGATGGAAATTTTTATATTGATTATATAAATTAAATGTATATAGCAGGATTGCTTCTGGGTGTGTTGTTTAAACTGCAACTTTTCTTCTGGGCGTGTTGTTATATAAAATGCACACTCCAGGAGGCTAGGCCATTATCAGTGCTAAAAAAGCATTGATAAAGGCTCTCCTTATCATATATCTGATTAAAAATGATTTTTTATCACTGTTAAAGGCAATTTTTAATTGTGTGAATGGGTATCTTTGTATTAGTGTTTACCACTCATCCATCTTGTTTTCATCACCCTTTAATGTTATATATATATATAGTTATATTTATTCATAAATTAATTTAGGTATATATATATTCATATATATATATATTAATAGATATAGTTAGTTATATTTATATATTTATATTTAAATATACTTATTTATATATATATTTATATTTTTTAATCATATTTATTTATACAGTAAAATATGTTTATAATATTATTTATAAATAAATTTCTAAAATATGTTTGTGTGTGTGTTTGTAAATAAATAAATAAATACATATATACAACACACACACACACACACACACACACATATATATTTTGTGTATCTATAAGTATAATTATATATATTTATGTATATTCATATATATTATATATTCATATGTATATTCATAAGTTCGAATATATAGATAATATATATCAATTTGTTAATATAGACAGACATTAATATATATATATATATATCACTACTAGAAAATTTGGATATAGCCACGGTTTGGAACCGTGGCTATTAGCCCACAAACCGTGGCTATAGGTTATTTCCACGGTTCATTGAACCGTGGATGGTACTGTTTTGGATATAGGGCCAAACATATAGCCACAGTTTTGAACCGTGGCTATAGCCCTATAGCCATGGTTTCAAACCGTGACAATAGACCTATTTCCAAGGTTTCAACTATGACTATAGACCTATAGCCATGATTTAAAACCATGGATATAGCCCTATATCAACAGTTTCAATCCATGGATATAGCCCTATATCCACAGTTTCAAATCGTGGCTATAGGTTTGTCCCTATATCCACAACAATACCAGCCACGGTTCAATGAACCGGGGCTCAAACCCTTCCCATTTCATAAAAAAATACAACCCCCTGGACATCAGCCACCCCCCTCACACACAACCATCCCTTTCACTCCTTGCACCCACCCCCCCCCCCCCTTTTACACCCCTTTCCCCCCTACTATACCCCCATGGACAGCAGCCCCACACCCCCCCCCCTGTTGGACCCCCTGGACAACACCCCCCACTTCCTGGACCTCCCTAAATGACAGCCCCCCCCCTCTACTGGACCCCCTAGACAGCAGCCCCCCACCCCCTATTGGACCACCCTAGACGAAAGCCCCACTGCTGGACCCCCTGGAGAGAAGCCCCCCTGTTGGACCCCCCTTCCACCACCCCTACTAGACACCCCCCCAGAACCCCTACTAGACACCGACCCCCTAGACAACCCCCCCCCCCCCCACACACACACACACATCCCATTCAGTCCTTGCACACCCCCTTGTACCCCCTTGCACACCCCTTGCACCCCAACTGGACCTCCCGGGACAGCAGCCCCAGCCCCCCTAGACAGCACCACCCAGCTGGACACCCCCCTGATAGACCCCCATGGACAATAGCAACCCCCTACTGGACCACCCTGGATAGCACCCCCTGCTAGACCCCCTTGCACCACCCCTGGTGGACACACCCCCTTTTACCCCCCTAGACAGCCGCCACCCCCCACATACAGACATTCCTTACACCCCTTTCACACACCCCTTACACCCCCATGCACACCCCTTGCCCCTGCTAGACCCCCTGGATAGCATCCCCCACCCCCTATTAGACCACCCTATATAGCACCCCCCCCCCCCAGATGGACCCCCTGGTTAGCCCCCCCCCCCCTACTGGACCCCCCTAGACATCTGCAGCCCCCTACTAGACCCCCCTGGACAGCAGCAACCCCCTGTTGAACCCCCCTGGACAGCAACCCCCATGTTAGACCCCCTGGACAAAATCCCCCCCCCACTGTTGGAGCCCCCTGGACGGAAGCCCCCCCCCCCCCGGAACCCCCATGCATCACACCTTCTAGACAACCAATTTCACCCCTTCTCCCCCCCCCTCGCACCACCCAGGACAACAGCCCCCCCTCCCCCCCCCCCCCCCCCCCTGACACACCCCTTTCACCCATTGCACACACACCCTTGCACCCCTCTTGCACGCCCATTTCCCCCTACTAGACCCCCTAGACAGCAGCCCCCTCTGGACAGCAGCCCCCGCCCCCCTGGATAGCAGCCCCCCGCTGGACACCCCCCCTACTGGACCCCCTGGACAGCAGCCCCCGGCTGAACCCCCTTGGATAATAGCCCCCTGCTGGACTTCCCTAGACAACACCCCCCTATTGGTCCCCCTGGACATAATCCCCCCTACTGCACCCCCTGGACAGCCCCCCTATTGGATAGCATCCTCCTTACACATCCCTTGCACATGTCCAAAGGGATCCTTAGTTAAGCATATTGACCAAGTAGGTGAGCTTCAGGCTTTTCCCTTATACGTACCTACCAAATCATAACATGCAGAGGCTTCTTTACCTGGTGTTGAGAGATTTTATTTCCCAGTGACATTAGATTTTGTATCCATAGTATATTTATAATATTTTATGGAAAGTCTTTTTCTATATTTCATTGGAATTTTGAGTTATCAGGAACCTCCTATTATTGCATCTACACCTAGTGATCCACCTCCCTAGACATTAGTTGATGTTGATTTGATCTATTCTATTGTCAAATAGTATCTCCATGTTGTTATAGGTTATGTTCTTTCATATAATCAGGATTAATTGAGGCAGATTATATAGAATGGGTTTTGAAGGAATATGTTGACCAGTTGAAAGTGATGACAACTCTACTCAAGCTATTCATGGAGGATAATATTTCTTTAATAGCATGGATAGATGAGGAATTATTATTATAAACATTTTCCATATTATAAATCTTTTCCTCTATGTATCCAATACTCTATTAGTTGCCGGCTAAAAGTCAAAAGTGCAACAGTAAAGTGAACTCCAAAGTCAAAACTGCTACAGTGGTCAAAGTAGCTGCAATTCTCAAAAATATGGACCGGGGCTTTCATCCCCCAGACCCCTGGGGAAGGGGCGCATTGCCCCCTTAAACACCCAATGATCTCACCACGGAGCTCGACCCGCGACAGTTGAAGGCCACAAGGATTCGGCCCAACTAGATCATGATACTCCAATCCACCAATCTCCCTTGTTGCATCCCTAGATGAGAAAGAGTTTAAGAGTTCCCTTTTTCTCTAAATCTTGATATTGTTGCTGGTCCTGATGGGTTCAAAAATTAATTCTTTATGTTCTACTAGGACATAGTTTGTGATGTGCTCCTTAATTCTATGATGGAGTTATTTAACCATGCCTCAGTGCCCTATGGAATTAGCTCTAATTTTATTGCCCCGGTCCCAATGGAGGAAAATTTTGTGGATGTAAATGATTTCAAACCTATTGCTATTGGGAATACCTTTCCAAAATTAATTATCAAAATTAATTCAATGAGGTTAGGTACCATTGATCGTGGGTCAATCTCTTCAAATCAGCCCCCCCCCCCCCCCGAACTGCCCTTGGACACCCCCGTGGACATCCCCCCTTGACACCCCACCTACACCCTGCCCCATTCCCTACAATCCACCCCCCCCTGAACAGCCCTTGGACACCCCCTGTACAACCCCTCTTAAACACCCCACATGTACCCTCCCCCATTCCATACAGACCCCCCGGCACCCCTAGACATCCCTTTGACACCCCACCTGAACCCTACCCTACAGACCACCCCCCATACATCCCTTAGTCACCCCCGGACAACCACTCTTAGACACCCCACCTGCACCCTCCCCCCTTCCCTGTAGACCCCCCGCCACCCCCCAGACAACCCTTGGACACCCCACCTGGACAACCCCTCCTAGAAAATTCTATAGCCACCAGTACCATCACTTCATTATGATATAATTATAAATGAACAATGCCATGAAACATTTCCAAAAATAGTCTTTTTCTGGCTTAGTTTATGTTATAGAATTCCAACACTTATAACTCGGGCCCTCTAGTAGGATGGTTACAAAAATAACATTAAAATAATTATAAATCTAAAGCTGCATAAATATATCCTCAACCATTAGTACCAAAACCAAATCATCATAAGAATATTTTTAACCAGAAATTATTGTGGGGATACCATCTTGATTTTGGGTTTCCTAAGTGTGCCTTCAAGATCGACGTATTCAAGGATTTTGATTTGTTTAGGTGGAAATTCTTATGGGGTGCTTTGGTTCTGCTCAACATTCCAGGTAGGTTCTTATATTATGATAAAAGATGCGTCTCTACCCCAATGTTCTCCATAATCATTATTTGCAGTTTACATGGCCACTTATCGGGGAAAATATGGATCAAAAAAGGGGATCCTCTTTCACCTTTCCTTTTGTGATTTGCATGGTTTTTTTCTCATACATCCAAGAATGTAGGAGGCTGGGGGCTAGTACAATGGCTAGTACGGGCTGGAGTGGCAGGTGTGGGTGGGAAAGCAGGCAGTAGTGGGATGGTAGGGGGCTGGTGTGGGCTGGAATTGGTGGGAGGGGGCTGGTGGCAGCTGGATTGCAGGTGGCCGGGGGCTATTGGGCATGTGGTAGGGGCTTGTGCGGGCTGGGATGTAGGAGGTCGGGGGTAGGTGAGGGATATAACTAGTGGAAGGGGCTGTTTTGTAGGTGGCAGTGGGCTGTCATGAGTGTTTTTCAGGAGGGTGGGGGTGGAGGCTGGTGTGGTGGCTAGTGCAGGATGGATTTTAGGTGGTTCGGGGATGATGAAGGCTCAAATGCAGGTGGAAGGGGGCTGGAATGCTGGTTGAAGGGGGCTGGTTGCAGGTGCTGGGGGATGGTGCAGGCTGATTTAAATGTGGCATGGGGGTTGTTGCGGGCTAGAATGCTAGTGGTAGTGGGCACAAATGAAGTCGAAATGGGGATGGTGTGGGTTAGATGTGGCTGAAGTAGTGCCAAATCACAGCATTAGCACTGCATGAAAAAGGCGTGACCGCAGATTGACCGCGGTGTGACTGCGGTGTGACCGTGGCGTGACCGCGGCGTGACCTCGGCATGACCGCGACGTCTTAGCCCGGACCAGTGACATTCGCAGGCAGCATCATTCGACCAGGAGGGAAGGGAGAAGGAGGAGGTGGGGAAACATTCCAGTCGTCGCCCCACGGGAAGAAATTGTCATTAGTTAGTCTCAACAATGATCATAAGACTCATGGAATACTATCAATGTGAACCACTATAGGGTGTCATCCTGAAGAATAGAAAAATTACAACATTACCGCAGTGTGAATGCAGTGTGACCACGGCGTGACCACTGCGTGACCGCGGCATGTTGGACCAGTGAATTGACATCCGCGGGGCTGTATCATCCGGGCAGGAGCGAAGGGTGCGGGAGGAGGCAGGGCAACATTCCGGTCATTGTCCCGCCAGCAGAAATTGTGATTAGTTAGTCTCAAGATTGATCACAAGTCTCATGGAATACTATCACTGTGAACTGCCATGGGGTGTCATCCTGGAGCAGGGACAAATCTTAGTGTGATCGCGGCATGACCGCGGCGTGACCGCAGTGTGACCGCGACATGACCGCGGCGTGACCGCATCATGTTGGCCCAGTCCCACAACATCCACGGGGCTGCATCTTCCATCCAGAAGCAAAGGGAGTAGGAAGAGGCATGGAAACATTAAGGTCGTCTCCCCGCCATCATAAATTGTCATTAGTCAGTCTCAAAATTGATCAAAAGACTCATGGAATACTCTCACTGCGAACCGCCACATGGTGTCATCCTGGAGCAAGGCCAAATCATGTCATTACCGCAATGTGACCGTGGCTTGATTGCAATTTCACCGTGGATTGACCGCGGTGTGACCACGGCGTGACCGCAGGTTGACCGCAACGTGACTGCGGCATGACTGTGGCATGACCGCGTCGTGTTGGCCCGGTCAAACGACATCTGTGGGGCAGCATCTTCCAGCATGGATTGAAGGGAGTGGGAGGAGGTGGGGAAACATTCCAACCGTATCAACACTAAAAATGATAGAACAGTTCAACGATATAATATTCTATAAAAAATGATCTCTAGAGAAGGTTATAGTAAGTGGCACAATGACGCAACATCTAAAGCTCAACGAAACGGAAGAAAAGAATCATACACCTTACACAAACCATTTACGAATTCATTCACTATTCCTAAACCTGGGAATTTTTTTATAATATTCAAAGCGTGGAAAGGAAAGTGTCATGGTCAAGGAATATGCCTACTCGGGAAATGTCATTTGAGTTAAACGAGTATGATAAGCCGATTTATATTATTCAAAGAAAACAAAAACTAACTAGCCACAAAACAAACACCAACAAGATGCATATGAAAGACTAATACCAAATCTAAACATGATACAAATAATTATCACTACTCTTCGGTTAAGAAGCCAGTGCACCTCCATTGGAGGGGTTTTATTATAAAATCATGGCATTGAATTATCACACAATTCATTTAATTATATTTAGAATTTAGTCTAAAACTCATTCAGCATATATCAAATGCAATAATTTAAGCAACTAGATCAACCTAACTATCACTCTGAGTTTTCACATATAGTGCACCTCCGTTGGAGTGTTTTAATTATAAATACATAACTTTATATATCAAATAAAACAATTTTATTAATGAACACTTATTCAAGATATGAAAATCAATATAATTAATCATAATTGAGAAAGAAGCTAAATTCAATTTATAGCATTCTTGAATTAATGAGGCTAGAAGAGGGATCCTACCTAATGGTGGATCCATACCATACACTTCAGCTCTTGTAGCATTCTAACTAAAAGTTGTAGCTCCCCCACTGGGTATATGAACCTTCACACACATGCAAGGATGCTTGGCCCATATGTACAGTCCCACATGGCCATGAGCATGTGCAAGGGGATCCTTGCACATACGCTTATATGCATATACCAGTATCCACTAACATGTGTATGAATTTATATATATACATGGGCACACATATCCTCGTACGTGCATAATCACTGCCATGGTTGACTATACATTTAATAGGGGAACCCACATACGTATACATTCTTACCTATGCACACACAAGAAAGTCTCCCATAACTTGGATACTCAAAACCAACAAGCAGGAATCAACACACTACACAAAGGATATTAGGAATATTAAAACACATAAAGGATGCTACATAACTAGTGAGAAACCAACTATCGACATTAAATCCTTACCTCGATTAAGAGAACCAAATCCACCAAATGATCTAACGCCCTACTCAAAACATAATATGGAGTAAAAAACACTAAAATCCCAAAATACATGAGGTGAGAGAACATATTAAAATAGTATGCATTATATAACACATTATAATTTAATAAAATATGGTTACCCATTCAACTGCCCTCTGCCCACTGCCACCTACCCCCCTCCACGTTGCACCCCTCCACCCACCGACTGCCCCCTGCCACATACCCACTACTCTATAGACCTCTCCCTTCCCCATGTCCCCTTCCCCATACCCCCTCCACCGTCCCCCTACCCCTGCCCCCTTCTCTCTACCCCCTACCCTGCAGACATTCCTCCATCCCCCCTCTACCTTGCCCCCATGCCTCACGCACCATGTCCCCACAATCTAGCCCCATATCCTACACAGCCCCCCTGCACAGCCCCCTTAGCCTGCACTATCCCCACTATCATGCACCACCCCTAGCCTTCACTAGCCCCCTAGTCTGTACACCCCCCTGTGAGTTGAAAAATTCATTGGAGATTCCTTTGGTGTCTAAAATGAGAGGAGTAAGGATTCAAATGGAAAACATAAATGAAATAAGTTCAACCAAGCAATATAAGAATAAACAACCACAATAGGATACTAATATATATTGTTACATGCATAATCATGGGCTATGTTTTGTTTATATTTATCTGTATAGAATGCATCCCTATCAACAGACACAACCTATCATGATAAAGAATACACACAACAAATCTAGTTGTTGTGATGACATTGAGACAAATAAAACCTCTTAAATATATATTCAGAGTTAGTTATACTAATAAAAGGAATATAAGAATTCCTAGGGAGGAATCCGTTTCAAAAGGACCATCAGTATTTGAGAAATAATATTGGAAATGAGAGTTCCAATGTCAATGCACTCCAAAAGCTTGTACTAAAAAGAATAGCATTATGGTTATCAAAATAAAGGACCAAAAGTATAATTATGTTGAAATTTATTATAATTACCTCTCAATGTCATCAAGGATTATGATTCTTAATTGTGACTTATAGGCATCCTCAAATACCACAAAAGAATAGGTAAAAAATGACTAAAAGTATCTACTATACAAGTTGAAAATTCAATAAGAATAAACAAATGGATAGATAGGTGTACCATAGGTGAATCTATTAATTCATTAGGTATGTTGTTGTTGAGGGGGAGAGCAGGTTTGGCACTAGTAGGGGGATCTGATATACCTTATATAGTGAAAATCTATATTTCTGAGGCTCGGGAGGCTGTGGTATTTATTTGTAGGAAGAAGAAGAATAAGGCTCAATAACCACATCAGGTTTTATCCTACTCAGAACCCATAGCCCTCCCCCCTACACAACCCCCCTTAATACCCCCTTTCCCCCCTGCAGACCCTCCTGGACACCCCCTCCCCCTGCCAGTCTCCCCATGTAGGGTCTTTTATATTGGTTGTTTTAATGTGGAACCATGGATTCTAGATCATACATGGCCTTTTTTATTGTTGGTATGATTTATTTCTACTCATAGTGGTTGACCAGTGTATTGATAACTCTCCACTGCATGATCTTTATAAGAAAAATCAGGTGAGGGTGATAGTAGTCATTTCATCAGAATAGAGGTATGAAATATCCATTTTTGGGTGATCATTGATTTTAGTAGAATCATGGGAACGTATTCTACCCCTATACCTATTAGAAATTGTTGGGGAACCTCACCTATCAAATCTATTTCATTGAATCCCATAAGATAATTTGAACCAAAAGTTTAGTGTTTTTTATGATTATGATGACTAATATACCCTATGTTACTCATTATATTATTTTTTTAATGATATGAAATTCTTAACGGGTTACCCAATCCCTGAAGATGATTCCCAATTATACTCATCCTTTATAGGGTAGTCACCTGAGATATTTTAGGAACATCACCTAATGAACACGAGGATCGTCACTCAAGGAATTCCATGCTCATCGCATAAGGATGGGATTATGATGCCTTAGGAAAGGTGAATAATCATATACTTATCACATAATAAATCTTATACTTTTCAATAATGCATCTTCCAACATCTCTATAAGTATAATGTCACATCACCAGTAAAATGGATGCCTAGGACTTCAAGAGAATTATATCCCATGTTTTAATGAATGATTCAGATTCCTAAAACATGGGTACTCACAATTCATTGATCCATATTCATTCTCAAACAATATTATATTCGAAATTTGAATATTTTAATCTTTATGGGATCTAATTATGAGGGATATTGCTCCTTGGTTCTCAAATATTCATCAGTATAATACTGTGAATCATTAATATAAGTATAATAAATTTATTAATAATTATTTTTAGGTTTCCAATAGAAAATATTTGCACATTATCAATGGCTATATTCATATTCTTCCTTGACAAAGATAGTGGTTATTAGAAAATCATTTTGTAAAACAATAAAGCAATTATGGAAACATGTTTTTAAAATAATCAGGAAATTATAGAATTAAAATTAAAGTTTTAGGCAGAGGGAACCTACCTCAACCTCAAGACTCGTTGATTTTGAGGACGACAACTCGAATATACCTTTTTTATGATTGCATTCATAGGAAACTTCACATATATATAGGGACACCTAGCCCCTATGTACATATTTTCATGGCCATATATGCATAAGGGGTCCTTAGATATATGTTTATACATGTATATACCCCTTTACACTTACACATATATGCATTTTTCATATAAGTTTTATTGGTATAGAATATTCAAAAAAAATGTTCCTCTATTTTTGGACACATTCTAAGAATATTGAAAAAGAAAATTTTTATCTCCCTACACATGTGTCTTATCTATGTAGGGAATCTCATATTCATGGAATAAAAACTTGTGGATGGAGTAATTTACCTATTAACTATCAGTAAAATCCATTCATCCAAAAACATTAGTGTAATTTGGTCTTATATGGCCTTAAACATCTAAATTTTAGTGTATTTATCATGTTACCATTTTTATAATCTAAAGATTCAAATATTTAGACATTCTGTCATGAAAATATTTATAATCCATTATTCCTATTAAATTTTCAATGGAATGTTGTAACAAAGGTATATACGATTGAGAGCATTAAATATTCTTTTCATTGCAAAAACACTGGTGGGGTATCCACATCATAGATTATCCTTTGACCTTATTAGGAAATGAAACAGAAATGATGTGACTATAGTGAAATTCTACCTACTTGATTCAATAGATCTGCTATATTCTTTCAAAATTTTTTAAGGGCCACCGAGAGATTGGATCTATGACTTGATGCATCTTTTGATAGAGTATTAATTTTTGTAAAAAATGTGTTTATCTTTTGTATTTTATATTTTATAGATTCTAGACCGATTTTTTTATGATAGTTGTGCCTTTATTCATTCCATGTGAGCAACATTTTCATGCATCTCTACAGTCTGTAAAGAAATAATATCATGAAGTATCACTTCCTCTATATTTAAGTGATTTAAATCAGTAGTTTTATCCTTTAAATATATTATATGGTGGTTGGAAAAATGTACTTGATGAGATCATATTCATGTGTGGATAAATCCTTTCAATAAATGATAACATTATGAACAATGATGTGCCAGTGTCGATAATAAAACACACATACACCTAGGAAAAGTAACATTGTTGAAGCTTGTCATCTTTATCATAAATTTTCTATAAATGATTATATATTATGATAGTTTAAACACTGAACTAATCCCACTTTCGTTAAACCTGCTGCTAGATGACAATATTTTGAACCAGACTCTGTTCACCTTCCACTATAGGTATATAATATAGAATTTTATTTTTCATGGACATATATTCTGTAAATTGTGTCATAGATGTAAGAAAGTCCTCAATCATTACCTCCTTTTTAACATTATGGATTGGACTTGATAGTTTAGCATTGATCAGATGAATACCTAAAACATTTCCACTGGGACAAATGTAATTAGGTCGTCCAGCACTAGTAGTCAAAGATGTGGAGTTTTCACCAATCTTAAAAAAAATATCATGACGATGAAACTCCCTCAGAATTATTAGAATGTTGGGATATAATTATTTTCCCCCCAATAAATTATAAGGATAGTATGACATGAAAGGATCTTTGTGAATCCAATTTTAATACACCCATCAAACTGGTTTCCCCAATACCACATCAGTATAGTATTCAAACCATAACATGGAATAACCCCATGAAAATTTATTTGGACCATTCTCAAGATGTAATGAAATTTCTATGTCAGAATCCCAATGCATCACCATCGACCACATTACATAACGGAAAAATGGGTTATATTATCTCTAAATATTGATTAGAGGTAAATATGTAACCTATTTTAAATGACCAAATTATCATGAGAACATATAAGGATCAAAAGGATCTAAAATGGTTACTCCATCTATAAAATCATCCAAAATCCCATCTCACAACATGATAATGTATGAAATTTATTCTGAATTCCGTCTATCATTATCTACCACTACACCAAAACGTGTTGAATAAAGAATGAACCCAAAATGGGAAACATCCATTAACAAATAAATAGGACCATTGAGTCATTAATTGAAAAAGAACAAGACCATATACCATAGCTTCATTGTTCACTCCACATCGAGTATTAGTTTCATATTCAAGAAAGATTAGAAGAAATCAAAAAAAATTAAATACCTTGTTGATAATTTGTGGGGGGTGACGACCTCTGCGTCTGTGGTGTTGATGTATCTGGGGGAGAGCCGTGTGGAAGGAATGGAGGAGGTGGGGAGGACGCTCGGAGCAACTTCGTTGGAGGAGGAGGATCGTGGGGAGGAGGGTCGCGGTGAGGAGGTGTCATGGGTATTGAGGGCTGTTGGCGAGGAGGTGTCATGCATGATGAGTTAGGGAGGGGTCGGGAAGGAAGAGAGGAGGTGGGGAGGCCACTGGGAGCTACTTCTCTGGACGAGGAGGGTCGCGACGAGGAGGTGTCAGGGTGGGCGTCGGGCTGTTGAGTGGTTTTGTTGAGGATGGATCGAGTAGAAGGAAGATAAAATGAAATGGTCAGGGTATTCAGCCACAGAGCCGTGGCTAATTTGGTGGTGTAGCAATGGAATTTTTAATCTGTGGCTTTATAGGCGTGGCTATAGCTCAATTTCCTAGTAGTATATATATATATAGACACACACACACACATTATATAAGTATATAAGTATGTATTTGTGTTTGAAATAAAATGGACATTAATTTTTATTTAGATAACGCTTATATATTGAGAAATATATTTTATATGTAAATATGTTTAATTACTTATTTATAAAATTAAATTTTTATGTGTGAATATATAAAAAAATATGTATATATTATTATATATTTGTTTATAAATAACATTAAATTGTAAAAAAATATAATAATTAATGTCAAAAATAATAATATGAATGTAATACCTATGAATAAATTCATTCCCCAATGAAAAATTGAAAAAATACCCACTTAAACGAGGCTGAAATTCCATAGAATGTTAAACAAAATTGGGTATCCCGACTAAAAACTCAGTTTTGGAGGGATTTGGGTCTTTTTTTTGCCTCAAAATTTTTTAAGGAGGGTTGTCTTATGTCACCAGTATGTAGAGCAAGTTGTAATATTCTCTTTGATGTCTAGTAGATCTCAAACGGACACCCGAATCAAAATATATTTTTGTTTGAAGTTGAAGTTACGTTTTCAATTTATTTTAGATCTTTTATTAAATTTTTTATTTTTTCTGTCTTCAAATTGTTATTAAATGATTATTACTTGATAATAATTATTAAATTATTAATTAATAATATATTTTAAAGTAATTTATAATCCATTTTTTCTGAAAAATTTATATAATATGTGTAAATTAATATCTATAGTATTATTAAAAAAATGTGCTCTTATATAGGTGAAATATTTTCCTCGGGTTGGGGTGGTTTTTTAGAAACTGATACCATGATTAGGCTTTTTTGAGAGGGGGTCTTAGGTGCCAAATAAAATAAAAAATTGATGTTTTTAAATGTCTATAGGTAGTAAATGAAAATGTAATTTTACAAAATATTGGTTGAATTGTATAAAATATTATATTTTGTATTTTTAATGTATATTTTATTTCAATTAAATTATGAATTTTCATACAGGTTCATTTCTATACTGGTGTATTTGGCGCAATGTGTTGTTATTTTAACAACACATAGCAATAGTAGGGCAGTTATCAGTGTTAATGAAAACAGTGATAATGGGGTCCTCTTTTTAATGACGCTGGCAATGATAGTGTTTTTTAGCACCATTAAATATCTATGCAAAGTGTTAAAAGGTCTATCTGTGGTTGTGGAAATTCAATTTTTTTGTAGTGACAATGATATCCTTGTACAAGCATAAAATGAAAAGGATTTTAAAACATTGTGGTTATAAAACTAATAAGTACTCATTGAATCAATAGATGAGGGGGAGGTGAATTCATGATATAATGGGATTAAAACCATATATCACCATGTATTTCATGCAAGGGAAATGACCAGTTTTTTTAAAAACATATAATTACTTTTAAAATTATGAAAATTGAAAACAAAATTCATATTTTCCATTAATAATTTAATGAGTAAAAAACAAGTACAAAAATATTTTTCATATTGATATATTGATCCAAAATTCTCTTTCAATTTAAAAAATTTCAATTTTTATTAAAAAATTATAAAAACTCATTTTTCATAATGACATTCAAATAAAAAATTTAATAGAAAAAAGATATTCACTTAAAAAATAAAAAATAATATTTTTCCTAAAAATAAAATAATAAACTAAATTTTTAGTTATTAAAAATTAATTAAAAATACCATTTCCATTTGATGTAATAAATAAATATATATTCCAAATTAAAAATTATTTTATTTAAAAAATATTTATCCCCTATAAAATTTAAAAAATATCCAAATTTTCATCATAAAAAATTAACTAAAATAAATTAATTTTATTTTAAAAATAAAAAATTAAATGTCACTTTTGTTTGTGATGTATTTGGAAATTATAAATGAATTTTCTTCTATTATATGAAGATAAATTAAAATTTTACCATTTTCTAAATGATCCCATTTTAAATTTATATTATCATAAAATCCCTCTTTTCCCTTCAACAAAAATGAAAAAAAGTAATTAGAAAATTAATGTTAAAAGTAAAAATTATAAATTTTTCCTTTAATATTACTTTAGAAGAAAGGTTATCTATCTAGGTTTTAACAAAGGATATTTTTTAAAAAATTATTTTTAATTAATGTAGATTTATTTTTTAATTGTCATTGATTTATTTTATTTTAGGGGAATTTTATTTTTTAACATAAAATAAAAAAACTGAGATTTATTTAGTGAAAGGGGGATATTATATTTTTAATAAACAATGATTTTTTCTATGAATTTTCAAAGGAATGATTTTTTATAATATTTTAAAAATGTAGTAATGGCCATTATTTTCATTCTCATTAATTTATTTTTAAAAAATGAGTTATCATTGAATTTTTTAACAGGAAAAATTGGAGTTTATTTACTGATATGGGATAAGTCAAGATATTTTTACTAAACAGGGTCCTGGAATGTATGAACGATGTTCACAGAAGCCACAATGCTAGTCAAAAAATAATCAATAAGTTATTGCATAAATATTTTAAAATTATTTTAAAAAAATATATAATTTTATTATTGATAGTAATATAAATTAATTTTGATGGATGTGAGATGTCATATATAATATGAAATTAATATTATGTTTTTTGAATAATTAGAAAATTTTAAAAGGCAAATTTTTTATCCAAAATGATGTTAAAAATAAAAATCTCAAAAAGTAATTACAAACATAAATTAGTTTCAATTACATGTTTAATGTAAAAAAAATAAATGATTTAAACGTCGATGTTTAAGATGTTTATTTATGGCACATCCACACATATGAATACATATCTACACTATAGGTCATGGTTTGTGTGGAATCTGCATGCACAACTACATGCATGTGTAAACGTTATTGGGACTTCTTGACCCAAATCCAAGAGGCAAGGGTTTCCCTAATATACATATTTAACACACTAGACCCGATCATAATTGATTCATGATAAGCTAATAATATCCCCTCACAACCACAAGGGCGATGAACAGAGAAGATTTCTTGGTGATCGGAAATTCAAAGTGCTCAAATGCAACTCTACAACAATCACTACTAAAAAACATAGTTTTCCTTAAAAAACCTCTATCATCGATAAAAAAGTGTTGATAGTCGAGGCTATATTAAAAGGGGTGCCTTTTATTAGCGCTCAAAAAAACTATGCTAAATTTCCCTTTTATCAGCACTAAAAAAGCGTTGATAAAAGATAAAAATATATTAATTTTTTTTGGAAATTAGAGGGTATAGACCTCTTTTTAATAGAGCTCTTTCAATGACTCTAGGAAGCCCCACCCGCGTGCACCACCAACACCCATTTTTCTGTGCTATGCGCACATCCCCCACCCCTTAACAATGGTTGTCACCCCCTACACACACCTGCACACCCCTGCCTTCGCTTGGATTTGAACCCGAGACCACTCCCTTGAGCATCTGTACCATTACATAACTGGGTAGAGGGAGACCCATCACATAGCGTGAAGTCCAAGAGGGCATATAGCCCATTACATAGCCTATAGGCCCAAAAATTTGGCCTAAGGCCCATTTTGTGAATAGTAAATCGGCTGCTACAGTGCCCTGCCGCCGCTACAGTGCCCACCGATAAACAGTAGCATTGCTACTACAATACCGCTACAGTGATGCTACATTACCTGTAGCCCCATGGAATTTGAACCCCCCTTTTTTCATGTAGGATTACGGGGTGCTTATCAGTAATCCAAACCCCAACAACCTATATATATATAGTCAGTTATATATATATACACTTGGTTATATTTTTTTCATCATATTTATCTATATATTAATATATATTTATAGGATTATTTTTAAATTCATTTATAAAATATGTTTTTGTGTGTGTGTTTAAATAAATAAAAACATATATACAACATACTCACACACACACACACTTATCAGTTTGTTAATACACACACACAAGCACTCAATAATATATATATATATATAGGCACACAGACACATTATATATGTAAATTAATATTCATATATTTGTGTTTTAAATAAAATGGATATTAGTTTTTATTTACATATGACTTATATATTGGGAAATATATTTTATATGTAAATATGTTTAATTATTTATTTATAAAATTAACTTTTTTGTAATTCCAATTCAAATAATCTAGAATAAAATGATGTGCAATGACAAAAAGTTTGTTTATGATGGCTTAATAGTTTCATCATAAATTGCATCACCCGGAGGTTAATTTCCACATCCCTTCATGATTTCTATTATTTAGGTCGTGATTTTCAATGATGGTTTGTTGTGATGAATTCATATCACAATTAACTCTTTGCGGTGAGAATCCATCGTAAAAAAACTATTGCAAAATCCATTATTTTAAGTGGTATATAAATATTATAACAGAGTGATGCTAACTATATAAATAAATTTACCAAAATCATATTTAAATTCATATATATGTATCATATAATATAATTTATAATCATATGTTGGTTTTTATATATATATCTATGTGCGTGCTATTATATATTATAAAATTTATAAATAATATATCGAAATATTTGTACATATAAACTATATAATTTAAAACTACAATTCATATTAAAAATTGTTTTATTATTAACATTATTTTCATTATTTATACAATAAAATACTTTCAAAATGATATCAATCAATAAAAATTTATAATAATTGGGCTTCTCTAGGATTTTCAATGAAAATCCATGCGCCAATTAGCTAGTTGAAGCCCTGCTGCCCCGCACACCAGCTCCGTCTCCACCTCGATTCTGCCAGCTCGACCGCGATGACGAAGGTCTGTCGCAAAGCGTCCCCGCCTCGACCGCGCTCTGCCCCGGCATGGCCTCCCGCCACGACCGCACTCCGCCCCGCACGCCGCGACCGCGCTCCGCCCTGCCCTGACCTCCCAGCACGTCGGTGCATCCATATCCCGCCTCAATCGCCTTCTGCCTCCACAATGACCTCCTGGAGAGACCGCACTGTGCTCTGCCCCACACGCCTACACATCCAAATCCCACCTCAACTGTGTTACGCATCCGCCAGGAGCTCTTGTATTGGTGCACCTTCCAGATGATCCCCGCAATTGGGTACCCGTTGGAGGATCGATTTCCGGTGCAGGATTTGTGGTGCATTCGTGGTCTCCTACCTTGGGTACCCCTGGGGCTTGTTCCCGGGAAAAAGGTACCATTGGACACTGCCCAAAATAATAATAATTCACATGTATCAGCACCCCAGGGTTCTCCGTTGTCGGGGTTGGGTTAGGTTTCAGATCTGCTTTCTTTGGTACACCAGGGCCGAGTTCCCAGGTGAAGGGGATGGTTGGATGAGGTCCCTCATAGTTGGTTAGACAGGGTCCCTCCTAGTCCTCCTCTATTCGCCGTCGTGATAAGATCGGTGTATTGGACCTCATCGTCAGATTCATCATGGGATGTGGTACTCCAACTGGCTTCTCCTGATTTTTTACCTTTTCTAAGGATGTTCCGCCAAAACACGAGTTACACCGGGTTCCAATCAATCTATGTTACATCATCATCTTCTTCATCACGTGGTGAGGGGTTTCAGAGAAGAGGTTAATTTTAGTGGGAGGTTTGCAGTTTTAAAACACACCCTTCACCCTTATATAGTAATAGAATCCTTTATTTTTGGGATACCCAAATATTTTATTAATAACAACAATTAAGATGAGGATTTACCCAACCCTATTTATTGAATGTTAATTAATTTATTAACCAAATATTATAAAGATTGTTAAAATACCAAATTTTTTTATCTATTTTGAGTATAGTTCATATTAAATTTTTAAAATGAAATCTAAATTCTAATCAAATTAAATTAATTATTATTAACTAAATAACAATTTGTTTTGAAATGTTAATAAAATAGTAAAATTTATTTTCTTTCTATGATTTAAATTTCTTTTTGAATTATAAATAAATTTTAAAATTAAAAATAATAGATGTTTATTTAATTAAACTGATTTGTTAAGATAAAAGTGTGTTTCAAAATATAATAGAATATATTTAAAAATAGAGTTTTAAAAAATAAATGGGTTCTAAATGGATTTGGGTTTGAAAAAATATAATGACTTAGGATTCGATTATCCCAAATTTCATGCATACTTGTGGGGTAGACATCCCTAATATTGGGTGATTTTTAATGAACATTTAACCCTAATTATCCATGTTATAAATTTTAATAATTTTTCTAAATTTTAATATAATAATGTAGAATTGATTTTTTGAATATTTGACTCGCATATAATATTTAATGTTGGTTTTAATTAAATAATCTAACATTGACTCATATCAACCTTAATACAACATTTAGTATATATATATATATATCTATATAATTGCAATCTTTTGATTTTTTATCTAACCATTCATAAATGGAAAGATATTTTTGTAGAGATTATCCCTAAGGGGTGGGCAAAGAGATGGTCAACAGAACTACTATTTGGAAACTGAATAAAAAATAACCAAATGGTTATATTAAAATGAGTATTGTTTAGTAAATATTTCATTTGGTTAAATGATTTTTTTGGTCTTGATTATTAATTCTAATAACCAAAAACTGATAAAATAAATGAATTTATAATTTTATATTTCTTTATTAAAATAATATTTTAAATAACTTATAACACATATTATAACAAAAAAATACATTTTTGTTTATAAATTTATATTTGTTTTCAAATAATTTTTTTTATAAAATTTAAGGATTTATATATAATTTTTATTTTTTGTTCGACCCAATTAGGGTATATATTTTTTAAAATTTAAGGTTTTTTTTAGTAGGCTTTCTCCGAAGATCAACCTTTGTAAAATGGTTTTTCCACCCGATAAAAACAATGTTTATCTTATTAGCATTTCATAAAAAAATAAAAAATTTAAATTTTGGCGATATATAATTCACATATGATAATTTATATAGTTAATTACTATATATATTAATGATATTATAGGTAATACTACTAATTTTATTATTATTTATTATATTGACAATTTTAAATTAATTATATATTAAAATTTTAAATGTTAATAAATATTTTTATTATAAATTATTAATTACAATGTTAATTAACTATATTTGTAAATTATATTAACAATTACTGAATATATTAATGATATTATTTGTTATTAATTTTCTTAATTATTTAACTAATTGTTAATAATTATATCATTAAACTAAAATGTCGCTTTAATATTGAAAACACATTATTTGAGTCATATCAATCACATCATATGTCCAATTGACATGTAGTCAATTCCTACACATCATAAAAGAGTTATGTATCCACTACAACAAAATCATCGTTTAGCGGTGGTTATTTTTTTGATTTGGTGGCAGTTTAAACTGTCGATAAAGTTGATTTCAGCTTCCAACATGCGGCGGATCCTCCCATTCACTACTACGGATCGAAGAAAGGGATTCATCATGTTTTATTAGCACTAAGAAGAAAGCACTGATAGGGGGGTTTATCATTGCTAGCTAAAAGTGCTGATAATTCATCCCATTATATGTTCTAAAGAAATGTTGATAAAGGAGTACCCTTTATTAGAACTTTCTTTTTCAATGATAAATGGGGGCATTTTTTAAAAAAAAAACAATCGTCAAACCCTAGATATCAACCAATGTCAATGTTCATAATTCTGCAGTAAAATATGAAATCAATCAATTAGACCCCCAATGATTCCCAAATGTGTCCAAAAAATGAACTACTCGATTGCCCTCTCTCCAAGAAAAGGGAAAACAACAAGAAGAGAAAAATGGAACCAAATATCTGATGATGTCGAAAATGGAACAACAGGCTTTGAGGCCACCATTATCCTCCTTCAGTGCGTTGATAATATCTTGAAAACCAGATTCGACCATAACATCCTTCTAGACAAGAGACAATATGGGCTACATGCACTTCCAAATTACCATGGCATCTACCACATGAGGAGACTAACCCGCAATGCCCGAGGAATGACGATCCACAATAAGAGAGACAAACTGACCCAAATGGATTGTCTAAAGGCCAACAAATCCATCCCTAGGGGTCGCTACATCAGTATTATTTTTGAAAACGCCCAAAATTGGGGGGGAGAGCCATCAGACAGGAAGGGAATGAATAGGTGAAGGTGGACGAGCCTCCTCAATATCCAACCACTGTGAGCCCCAGTTTTGAATCATTGAAGGCCATGCCCTGTCATCTTTAATAATGATCTTGAAAATGAAAGCATTTTGGAGAAACCATATAATCCAAACAGAATTATCTTATTAGCGTGGATAATTTTTTTTAATAAAAAATATAATTAATTTATAAAAAATTATTATATGTATATTAAAAATTAATTTTTATTTGTATATATTAAATAAAAAAAACATATTGATAATTAATATATATTTTTTAATAATTAAAATATATATATAATGTTTTAAAAAGTATTTATAAGTTATAATTAAATAATTATATATTTAAATAATTATAATATTATAATTAATTTTTTAATGATAAATATATTTATTATTTTTAATATTTTTATAAATATCTATAAATACTTTTTAAATATATATTTTTATAATTATAATTATAATAAAATAAATATATATTAAAATAAATATATATATCCAATGAATTTTTTCAATAAATATTTTGATGCGTGATTATAATTGACATACAAATATGTTATGAATTCATCACGATTTTTCATTTATACAATAAAAATGTTAAAACTCCCACGAATAGAGTTTTGACATCAGTTAGTGGATAACCGATTACAAAACCATGTTAGTGAGAGTTTTAATGTCGGTTACGCTATAAGAAATGTCAAAATGTGGGTTTCAACATTAGTTATCAAATAATTGTTCATCCCCCTCCTATCAGATGGGTTCAACCTCCTTAGGGTATTTTCAAACTTAATACTAATGCAAAGATTATTGGTGATGGCTATGTTGACCTTATGGAAGTTCTCTATGACCATGTAGTCTCTACCATTACGGCTCGTCGTTCCATAGAAATTTCATGTTGGTCTCCTCCCGTAGTAGTGGGAATGACTATCTGGAAAGGTATGCAATTCATTCATCTCTCGGCTCGAAGGATATTATGGTCGAATATGATTGTCAAGTTATTATCGATGTGATAGAGGAGGATGAAGGTGGCCATAAATACATTGGGTCTATTATCAATATCATCATATCATTGGTGATGTTATTCTATTCTTGTTGTTCTTCCTTTTTTGGGAGAGGACAATCATATGACTCATTTTATAGCTACTTTTGGGAGTTGTTGTGGGTCATATTATGGTGAAATTGATTCATACACATCCAAAATAACTCATGGATCATTTTCCTACAATATCAAAATAATCCAAATTCATTATCTCATTTTTGAGTAGGTTATTTTTTCATTTTCCTAAAATTAATGTATATTTGAAATAAAAATGACGGACTTGTAGTCATATCGGTCACACCATGCCTCATATTGAGGTGAAGAAGAATAATTGGCATCCCAAATGACTCATCTATTATTTCCCAAATGTATCAATACAATCTGAATGTGTTTTCTCATTTTTTATAGAATTTCACTTGTTCATTTTTACTAAAATTAACATCACATTTAAATAAATAGATGGACTTAGAGTCATACAGGTCACACCGTGGGTGAGATTGAGGTAAGATTAATTTCTACACATCCAAAATTACTTATGGATATTTATATTAAAGTATCAAAACAATCCAAATATTTTTTTATTGATTTTTACTATGTCACCTGTCTTTTTTTGTAAAAATTCATTATAAACTAGAAAACACACACTTTGACTAATAACGGTCACATATAGTATTAGTTTGAAATGAGAACAATTCCAACGCATAAAAAATGATTTATGAATTGATTTATTAAATTAATAATACAATATGAGTGTGCCTTCTCGGTTTTTAGTGAGTGATGTATTTTGAAGTAAAATGTCGATTTTAAACTGATAACGGACACTTTGAGTCATACTGGTCACACTGTTTTTTAGATTGATGTGTAGCTGATTCATATATATCTTAAATGACTTATATATCATTATACTATAGTATAAACACAATTTTAATTCCTTTGGTTTTGAGTATTGAGTTTTATATTGTACTAAATTTTTTATCAATTTTAAATAAAAAGACACACTTGGAGTCATACCGATCATGTCGTAGGTTAGATTGTGGTGTTGTTGGTTCCTACATGTCCCAATGTATTAAAAGAATCCTAAATTCCATGAAATCATCCAGTATAATAAAAAAAATCTTATGTGATTAATACTACAAATAAATAAATGAAACATAAATATGAAACAATCCATTACTTCTATAGAAGTCACATCTTCATACCATGGGTGTACATTCTATGATCATTTATGATTCCCATTTGATTATATGAAAATTTATATAATTTTATAAATAATATTTTTGTGAAAGTCAAAATAGTAAGAGAAAAATATAAATACTCATATGATTAATAAATATTTTAAATAAAGTATTAATTATCTTTGAAAATACCTCTTAGGGGATGTGTGTTTTTTTGATGTAATATGATCTCTATCATAAATTTACAAACATAATAACCATAATAATTTCCACTTGATTATTTTAGAAACTGTAGAAATGTTAATGAAAATAAGAATTTTATTAATTTATTTCGATAGTTAAATCTTATTATATATACCTTGATAGTTATCCTATTGTAGAACATGTTTGAGTCCTTCTGTGTGATGGTTGTCCTCATGCCATGATTTAGACGATATTTACACACCACCCAATAATAACAAAATCATAATTAAAACATAATATAATTATATAACTTTATTCTTAGTTCAAAAATGTTCGGTGTAGTGTATTACAAATTAAAAAACATTATCATGTGTGGTCAGTTAGTTGGTAATCTATGTAGTGAATCCATGAAATAAATATTTAGAGTATCCAAATTGATCATAATGAGAATACAGGGTTTCTTAGAAAAAAAAGGAATAAGTAATGATGGAAATGAAAAATATATCAAATATGATTAAATTTCATCATTTTATCCTGAAATCATTTATATTAAGAAAATTATTTCATCCCCACCAATTCTTTCAAACAATTTTCAAAAGTTTTCCACCCTTTAATATATTTTTTGGATTCTATTTTTTTTATTGTAGAGGTGACGTGAAGACTAAAGAGTTGAATTTTATTATGGGAAAATCCATTTAATTGGTATTGATATATATGAATTCAAAAAATATGAAATGTACTTAGTCATAGTTAACATGGTATATCATCTTTTGGAAAATTAAATCATGAAAACTTACCTCATGTATACATTTACAACTAAGACACCAAGCCATTCATATTTGACAATTTCATCTACATTGTTAGAATCAATGTAGTCAATAACATCTTATCCAAACATTTTTTCATCAAAATCAACTATGTGACTACTACCACTTTGTAACTATGCATCCGCAGACACCTTTAATGTTAGTAAATGTGGATATTCAATGGGCAGGGTAAATGTGCTTTTGTAAGATCTTTTCAAGTAGTTGGTTGATACTTTAGACAGTTTAAGTCATCATTTCATTTCACCCTCATCTCTTTCTCTATTTTAATAGCATTCGTCAGTTTGGAACTTTTTTCATTAATTATTAAACTTTTCTCATAAAAAATAAATAGGAAATGAATACATCCTTGTCGACATAGTTTATTTACAAGATTTAATGGTCATGCGTTGAATGTTACAATAGTTGGTCAACCATATGAATATATTCCTCATCAGTTGGAATAGGTTGATCAGCCCTCAGATCGTGGGATATTCTAACATACACTCTCACAAGACCTATTGGAAGTGGTTTATTGTTTAGCACATCATTTTGGATATTGAATATTGTATCCCCCACTACAGGGCGATGGGTGGGTGTTGATAGATATAAATCACAGTCATTATCATCCTATATAATATCAGTACCAGAAAGGTATTTCTGTCTATCTGATTCACATTTTATAGAAACAGTTATTAGAACATTGATTACCTTGTCCAAGACATCTTTTCGAGGGAAATGGATCACCTCAAAGCTATTGGGTGTGGGGTGGGATATTCACGAAATGGATGTTCTAGAGATCTTTTTTCTCTTTTCTTATACTTATAAATGTTTCTAGTAACTCACTCTACTATTGAAATTTTTATTAAAGTGTATATTGTCTTTCTTTCATCTATTTTATTTCATTATCTTTATACTCCTCTTTTTTTAAACATGTTTTCGGTTGTCACCCCAAAACCTGCACCTCTGATGTGACCATAATGTTATGTCCGCGTCAATGCCACTGATAGTAGGTGTTCATCTGATACAGGTGTTGATGATTCATGTTACTAAGATGGATAGAAAATATAGGAATATAAGTAATCATTTTAAGTAATTTTTATTTAATGAAAAACAAAAAATTATTATTTCATAATTACACATGTTTCCCACCCTTTTTGTGTAATTTCATCTATTAGTTTCTCATCTCTATTTACACATTCCTCATTACACAACACATTCTTTATATGGATGTGGATTTAGATTTAGATTTATTAATCTTCATATAAATAGGGTAACATAATTATTTTGTCGTTACATGTCATATAAAAGTGTTACGGTAGATTTAAAATACATACCATTTTTTTAAAGTGAAGTGTACCCCATCCATGCTTTACTGTAGGGGTATGTTGTTTTTGCTTCCCCTCCATTATTTTCAAAACTCATTTTATATTTCATAAATAAAAAACTGTCACTCAAAGTGATGAATATATGTATTGTCAAACAACATATTACTAGCCACAATGTACTTGAAAAGACACATCGGTATGACTTCTAGTAAACAAATCTCATTCTTATTCGGTTATCAGGTGTGCATAGATAAGCAGTGGGTGTGGGATTATTTTCCCTTCGGCTTCTTTCATATGATGATTCAATAGAATTGCGTGAAAGCCTCCGTTAATCAATATCTAAATAATCAATACATATTTATTATGTGATTCATCTACTATA
This sequence comes from Viscum album, assembly GCA_963277665.1. Classification (NCBI taxonomy): domain Eukaryota; kingdom Viridiplantae; phylum Streptophyta; class Magnoliopsida; order Santalales; family Viscaceae; genus Viscum; species Viscum album. The sequence goes on along the minus strand of OY728153.1, from coordinate 432,930,703 downwards.
AATGCAATCTTCAAGGGATGGTGAAGAATAATTAATTGTTTCATTATTTTATTATTTTGTAAAATAAAGAAATGATATCATGTTGTTACTACAATATCTTCCCACATCAGTGTATCAGTACTACAAATACGGCTTTTATCAGTGCTAAAAATGGCCTTTAATAGAACTAGAAAAGCGCTGTTAACGCCGACGAAGTTAGGGGGTCCCCTTAATTAGATCTCCAAAAATAACTGATAAATACCCCTTTTATTAGCGCTAAAAAAAGAAATGATAAAAGCGGTATTTTATCAGTGCTAAAAAAGTGCTGATAAAAGGATCCTTTATCAGCACTTTCATTTTAACGCTGATAAAAGTTAACAAAAAAAAAATAAAAACAAAACAAAAAATTTTAAAAAATTCATGCCAATTTGGGGGGGCTTTTATAGCGTTTGAGCCCCCCATTTACAGCGCTTTTCTTCCCCCCTCCAGCACCCACACAGACCCATCCACCCTTTATCAGCCCTAGCCCCAAATTCACCCATACGTGTGCATCCCTGCTTCCACCCAGATTTGATATTGAGACCTCCCCCCTGCGTGCCTGAAGCCTTTACCACTCCCCTATATTGATTTTTTCTCATATTACTGATATATTTATTTATTTATTTATATATTTAGTAATATTTATTTGTATAGAAATATATATTTATATTAATATATATATATAATTATATTAATATAAATATATAGTTATATTAATATATATATATAGTTATATTAATATAAATATATAGGTATATTAAAATATATATTTATAATGATATTAATATATATATTTATAGTTATATTAATATATATATGTAGTTATATTAAAAAATATATATATAGTTAGATTAATATAATGTTATATAAATATTCATATATTTGTATTTTAAATAAAATGGATATTAGTTATTATATAAATAAATCTAATACATTTTATTTGTAAATATATTTTATTATTTATATTTATAATTATGATTTTATGTGTGAATATATAAAAAATATGTATATATTGATATATACTTGATTATAAATAGCAGTGCATTATAAAAAATGATAAAATTTCAAAGACATAATATCAATATGATTGTAATACCATGGAATAAATTCAATCCCCACAAAAAACAATCCAATAATACCCCCTTAAATGAGGCTGAAAATCCACAAAATGTTAAAAAATCAGGTTACCCCGACTAAATACTCAGTTTTGTTGGCCTTCTGGGACTTTTTTGCCTCAAAAAAACCTTTACCTTGGTGCCCCCAAATTTAAGTGATTTAGAGCTTGTCGCAGGATTCAATTTGATATGTGGTACAACTCAAATGAACACCCAAATCAAAAGTTATGGCCCTTTGAAGTTCGAGTTTCTTTTTCTAAATATTTTGGATATTTTTTAATTTTTTTAATTTTTTTAGTCTTCTAAATGTTATTAAATGACTATTACTCCATATAATTATAAAACTATTAATTAAAAATATTTTTTTAATTTTTTAATGAATTTTCACTAAATATCTTACATATTATGTGTAACTTTTTATTTATACTTATCTAAAATATATTTAAAAATATATTTAAAAAATATATATCGTATTTATATCAATATAAATATATCTGTATATTTAAATATTAATATATATATTTTTAATAATTTGTTTTTGGAAGTATACCCTTTATCAGCGCTATTAATAAAATTGCTGATAAAGACCCCCCTTTATCAGTGCTACTAAAAAAAGTGCTGATAAACGGATACCCTTTTACTGCACTAAAAAAAGCGATGTTAAAGGGGGTACCTTTATCAGTGCTAAATAAAGTTCTTATAAATGGGTACTTTTATCAGTGCTTGTTTGTGCTGATAATGGTACCCTTTATTAGGGATTTTTTGAGCACTGATAAAGGTACCCCCCTTTATCAGTGCTTTTTCATTAGCACTGATAAAGGGGGGCGCTGGCCTTGCCTCGTTTTGTGGTTGTGTATTAAGCACTGGAACAACATGGTGCCAAAAAAATACACTAGGTGGATTGCATAACCAAGTGATGATTCAAATGTAACTACTAAAAATGACCCTATTGGGGTTAACATGCTGGCCTCATTCATTCCATCAGACCTCATATTTGATGCGTTTGATTTTTCCCTTCATAATTTTTTCTAACACTATCAAACTATGGAGGACCTATTTTATTTGCAACCTTGGTCCTTCATCACCTAAAATTTGCTTCGATTAAACATCATCAATATGTTGTTTCTCTAGAGCATTAGCATCAGCATGTGAAGATGGTTGTTGAACCTCAACATCGGGGGCAACAACAGATTGGAAACCATATTATTCCTTAGGATTGCGATTTCAAACACATGAATAAGGTCATTATTCCTCTACAATGCAAGCAATAATAGGTCGAAAGACCTAATGTTCCTCAGAATTGGGGGCACCATCATGTGCATAATTCAATATCTTCATAAGTGGTATATAATTTAATTTTAATTACATCAATACAAAAACCAACATAAAATAACATAAGGTAACACAATGTATATTTTAAAAAAATAACCTACTTATTGAACTCTCTTTTTTTAATTGCTGACGGTATTTGAACCCTCTATCGACTATTTCCGTCCCATCATTTTTGTCTCCTCTAACAAAAAAAACACCATGTCTATTAGGAAATATATAAAATGATTGTGAGGTCCTGATGAAAGTGTCATCTAGAGATGAATTTTCATCTGTACCTTCAGTGGCTTTGGTCGATAATATTAATATTGACCACTTTCATTTTGTGGTATCTAGAACATAAAATACTTGTACTTCATATGGTTCCATTATAAATGGTTCGTCTTTTTCACCCTTCCTTACTAAAATAAATATTAACTAATCCAAACTAATCTATGTTTACATCATCCATGTTATCAACCCAATAGAATTGAAAAATTGGAGCATGGAATGTTGAATAATCCAAATCCCATATTTTTTTTTGATTCTAATGTATGAAATATTTACTTCAATTGGATTTTTTTCCTTAGTACCAGAAATATGCATTACTTCATCCACAAGTGTAACTCCACTATTTTTCACAGTATTTTCTTCATCATGTATATTTGTATAGAATGTATAACCCATAATTACATAACCATTGTAAGATAATACATACACACTTGGTCCTCTGGATAACCATAAAAGCTGTTCTGATATTGAATTTGTATTTCCATCTGAATCATTAAAAATATAGTCCCAAAACCATTCTATAAACTGTTGATTATGTGTATCTGATATCCATATTTTATCCCATGATGGATTCAAATTCCTAATAATTTCTTTGTGGGTTTCAACATATGGGGAAACATCAAAAACATTATTCCAAACATAATGGTGTGCCTACTCATGATCTGCAATTTTGATTGTGACTACATCTATTCCAAAAATTACTCACTCACTAGCCACCTAGTGTGATGAGATTTTGGTAGACCAAGGATTTCCACACCTCACATATATTTGGTACATAATTCTATGGCTTCCTCAACAAAATATCAATCTTCAATACAACCCTCTGGTCAACATTTATATTTTATATACACATTCAAAATATTTATATACCATTCAATGGGGTATATCCATCTAATTGTATAGGAACACATAGTCTAATCTCTCTCACTATGTGAACCATAAAAATAACCATTATATCAATGAATTCTAGTAGGAAGAACATTCCTAAATCACATAATATGATAATAACTTCTCTTTCCGTAGTTTTCAATTTCACGAGATCTATAACTTTACTGCATATATCATTGAATAATAAATAATTCTTAGTTTTTTTATAAAGGGAATTCTTGGAAAAAATGCAACGTAAATCTATAGAAATTAGATCTCCCAGTAAAACATGACAGTCATGTGATTTTAGAACCTTTAACATTAAATTTTTTATTGACATGATATTCTTGATATACAATTAATACCCCACTAGAAACATAATTTCATTCAAGAAGATGAAAAGCTGATATCTCTCCTGCCTAGAAAGAGTGTATGTAGCTAGAGGAAGAAATGTTCATTTTTCACCCTTCACTAGAACCAAATCTTCTCATATTACCATGTGAACCATGTCCATCCTATCATTAATTCCATCCTTTTTTTCAGGTGATTTTAGCAGTGTACCGATGAAAGCATCACATACATTTTTTTCAGCATGCATAACATCAAGAAAATATATGCCATATAGAAAAATCTATTATGATAATTTAAAAAAAATCTAAACACCATTTCCAAATTATTTTCTTAATATTTTTCAATTTTTTTACCAAAAGCAGGGTCCACATCTTTTACATTCATAAAAAGTTGATCACATATTTCTGTAAATGGTGTTTTAAGTTCTTATGAACATCCATCGTATGATGTTGTCCAAGATATGGACATATATTATCAGGGTAGAAATATAAAATTTCATAGAAAAACTGTCTTCGATGACTATTTCAACCTAATTTACTTTGTAAGTTTTTTGAAAATGAGACACCCTTTAGTTCCTTTAATGCTATATCCTGAAAATTTTCCATAAGAATGGAAGTCATTTATCATCTCATACAACATAGCTCTTAATATGAAATCTTTATTTATGTATGAATCATACAATGAAAAACCTGAATCATCTTCACCACCATACGACACACAGTTTGGCTAGAATAACTCAAACTATCTCTTTTTATTTTAAATTGACATTGATTTAGGTAAAAATAACATGTGACATAATTAGAATTTAGAAAACTTATTTGTATTATTTTGATATTTTTGGAAAACAATCCATGAGTCATTTTTGATGTGTAAGATTCAATTTCACCTCAATATGATGCATGGTGTGACTAATATGACTCAAAGTGTGTCTTTTAATTATAAAATGACATTAATTTATATAAAAAGGAAAAGTAAAATATTGAAAATGTAGAAAACACATTCATATTTTTTGATACTTTAATAAAATTATCCATGAGTCGTTAATGACATGTAGGAATTAGCCTTACCTCAATACGATGCATTGCGTGGCTTGTATAACTCAAAGTGTCTCTTTTTATTTAATATTGAAATGAATTTAAGTAAAAACAACAAGTGAAATATTGAAAACCAAGAAAAAAATTGATATTGTTTGTATATTTTATGAAAACAACCTCTTAATTATTTCTGACATTTAGGAATCATCTTCACCTCAATACGACACACGGTGTGGCTGGTGTCACTCAATGTGCCTCTTTTTATTTAAATTTCATAATAATTTAAGTAAAAACAACAAGTGAGATATTAAAAACCAAGAAAACGAATTCATATTGATTTTATATTTTTGGAAAATGATTTATTTGTGATTTTTGATGTGTAAGGATTAGCCCCACCTGAATACGATACATGGTGTGGCCGATATAACTCATGGTGGCTATTTTTATTTAAAAATGACAATAATTTAAGTAAAAAAAACATGTGAAATACAAAAAACTATGAAAACGAATTTAGATTGTCTTTATACTTTAGGAAAATGATTTATGAGTCATTTTTGTTGTATATGAGCCAACCATACCTCAATATGATGCATGATTTGACCGGTATGACTAAAAGTGACTGATATCAATTTAAAAATGACATTTTAGTTCAAAATGTGTCACTCACTGAAAACCATGAAAACGTTCTCTGATTGTCTTGATAATTCTATACATTGATTCTTAAGTCATTTTTAACATGTTTGAAGCAGTCTCAAATAAAAAAGATTCATGATACAATCAGTATGACTCAAAATATGTATTTCTTGTTTGAAATGATATTTTAGTAAAAAACAGAATGGACATACTGAAAACTGAGAAAACATATTCAAATTGTTTTTATACTTTAGGAAAAAAATTCATCTGTAATTTGTGACAAGTAGGAATTATTTTTACCACAATACGATGGATGGTGTTTCTAGTTAACTCCAAATGTATCATTATTTAAAATTGAAATTAATTTTAATAAAATCAAAAATGAAATACTGAAAATCAAGAAAACACATTCAAATTGATTTTATATTTTAGGACAATGATCCATAACTAATTTGTAACATGTAGGAATAAAAACCACATCAATAGGATGCACAATATGACCAGTATAACTACAAATGATTCATTTTTACTAAATATTAACATTTTATTTATGTTTTTATTTCATAAAAATTTATAATTAACTTAATTATAGTATGAGTAATATAATATTTGTTTTCTTATATAAGGGGAATCTTTTTATTGGGTTGATACGATTTGTTCAAAAATTTATACCATGGGCAGACAATTTTTATAGGGGATCATCTGCTTCAAAATATGAAATATTAATGTTTTAGAAAGATTGTTGGAAAAATATAAATGTAATTATATTAAAAATTTGTTTTAAATGTAAATATATGTGATTTTTTCTATATACCATGGGTGGCCATTTTTGTATTGATGATGTCAATTAAATTAATATAGAAGTTTTGAATCTATGTGTGCTATTTAAAATTTTGTTTTTTTAGGGTGTGTTGTTATATAAATATCACACTGTAGGTGGCTAGGTCATTATCAGTTCTAAAAATGCACCGATAAAGTCCCCCTATAATCACTGTGATTAATAGCCCCTTTTTAGCTCTGTTAGAGGCATTTTGCACTATTAAAGGCCATATGTGTAGTAGTGTTCAACACTCATCCATATTGGTTGGTTCTCCATTCAATGATATATCTATTTATCTATATACATTTAGTTAAATTTATTCGTATATTAATATAGATTTATATTAATATATATATACATATATATATATATATATTCATTCATTCATTCATAGTAGGATAATTTATTGATCATAAATGGGATGGGAAATCAGTCATGTCATGGTGGATAAAAGAAAGGAAGTCCTAAGGAATCATCCATCACAAAATTAACAAAATCGGTGGGAAGAGATCCCAGTGTAGAATAAATTATACAAGGACTACTCAAGTTCCCCCATGAGGCCAGTCTGTAGAAAAGTTCCCTTCCTCTATGTATGCTTCATGGAAGCTCGACCAATAAACTCCTTGCATCTTCATGTAATATATATGATAGACCAAGGAGGTTTACATGTCCGTTGGAAATAGTTACATTTAACTAAAGAATCACTATTTATCTATATGGACGAAATATTATTAGAGAGATTAGTCTCCAAACCATCAAGAAAATCAACCACCTCTAAAATAATAGTTCTTCCATTACAATAAATGCTTCTAAAAGTAATCACCACTAAAACATCAGAGACAGGAACAATTCCTCACCCTCTCATGATGCCAACGTTATAAGATCTATCATTATTGAGCTTGAATCCATTACACTGGGCGTTCTATCATATCCATCTACCCTGTGAAGACCCCTGTTGAGAAAATGATGTGGTTCACTAGCCGTTCATGAAAATTATCATGGATTTATATTTTTCATATCCTTTCAGAAGATCCCATATATCGACCACAATACAATAGACCCAAGTATGAATTTAAAAGCATATGGTGGAAAGACCATCCACTCGAGCATTGTTTCGGTCATTGCATATGATCCAGCAACTAGAAAAAATCATGGCAGACCTCGGATTCCTCTTCAAGCTATTCAATTCCATATAGAGAAACCATGAGAAGTAGAAGCCCTCACCGTGACCCACCGAAATATCAATGCCAATAAGTTTCCCATGATTTTCCAAAACCATTATTTCCCAATATCCGTCAAAGAACATGTGTTTTTCAGATTCCTCTTTACAGATAAAACAACAAAAACATTATGATGACATACATATCCATTTTCTCTTAATCTCATCATCGGTTGGAAGGGAACAATGCCAGATACGCCTCACAAGAAAGTTGAATTTGATCGGAATTTCATTGCACTAAATAAACATACTCAATCCCACAATATTATTACCCTGTAATGAGAGACAATATCCCATAACTGAAAAAATTATCGATGATGCTCCAGTTAAGATGAGTTTATCCGGTTCAGAATAAAGTTGAATGCTGTCAATAATCTCACTCTATTGTTCATCATGAATGATGTGAATGATGTTCATAAAGGAGAAGGATTTATAAAATGAAATTATAGGAGTCATCCACCCTCAAAAGCTAAGAGATTTTCCAGCCCAATTGTGGTTCCAATAATTAATCTTTACACAAAAAACTATCCATATATACAATATACATACACATATATATGATATATGTGTATCTGAATGTATAATTATATATAGTTATATATATTTATATATATTTACATATATTATATATTAATATTTTATTCATATTTTATAATATATAGATAATTCTTATCAGTTTGTTAATAACGACACACCCTAATACACACACACACACATTGTATATGTATATAAATATTCATATATTTTTATTTTAAATAAAATGGATTTTAGTTTCTATTTGGATAAGGCTTATATGTTGAGAAATATGTTTTATATGTAAATATGTTTAATCATTTATTTGTATAATTTAATTTTTATGTATGAATATATAAAAAATATGTATATATTGTTATATATTTGGTTATAAATAGTAGTACATTGTGAAAAATGATTAATTTTTAAAGCCATAATATCTATATGAATGTAATAACTGTAAATGAATTCATTCCCCACTAAAAAATGGAAAATTCCCCCTTAAATGAGGTATAAATATCATAGAATATAAAAAAAATATGGTATCCCAGCTAAAAACTCATTTTTGACGGAATTTTGGGATTCTTTTTCCTAGAAATACGTGAAAAAGAGAATTTTTTTGTCACTAGTGTGTAGATATCAACGTAGTCTTTTATTTGAAATGTAGAAGTTCTAAAAACGACACCCGTATCAAAATTTATCATCATTTGAAGTGTGAGTTACATTTTCAACTTATTCTAGATCTTTCATTATTATTTTTGATTTTTTGGGTCTTAAAATTTTAATTAAATGATTATTACTTGATAATAATTAGAAAATTAGTACTTAATAATTTATATTATAAATATTTTATACGCTATTTTCTATAAACATATTATATGTTAGTTGTAAATTTCTATATATACTTATCTTAAACATATTTAAAAAATATATATTATATTTATATCAATATAAATATATTTATATATTAATCTATTAATTTATTATTTTTTATGTTTTTATAAAATATACCCTTTATCAGTTCTAATAAAGGGGTCCCCTTTACCAATGCAATAAATTGATTATAAAGGTGATACCTTTATTAACACCAAAAAAAGCATTGATAAAGGTACCTCTTTATCAGTGTTTTTTAGCATTGCAAAATGGTGGCACTGCGAAAACCTAATTTTGTGGTAGTTTCCCCACCCAGGATTCACTGTTATTTTTTACTTAATATATAGAAGATACTTTTAGGAGGCCACCATTTTATAGTTAATAGAATTGGGGCTGGCGGGATGGCACAGACATAGTTGAGAGTCCTACTTTTTGAATAAATCATCAAAAGTTGGTAAATAATATTATTTAATGTGATATGTATATGATACATTAATATTGTTTGTGGTTGAACCATTTATTACATTTCTTGATGTGTTCAAGAGGTTATACACTTATAGTAGTATTGGGCATATTTTCTGGTGATAGACAGTAACCGATTGTGGTTAGTGGTTTCTTTTGTTTTTTAAATAAATACAATATAATTTTTTATCATTTTATTTATATTTATTCAATTATAGGATATATATTAGATAGATATTTCTCATAAGTGTGGGAGTTAGGATAAGAAATTTGGTCAGGTCAAGACCACATGCGAGCATGTTTTAATGCGAAAACATAGTCATTGGGGTGAAAAGTGGTATTTAGAAAGGGACGGTGACTGAAATTGGTTTAAAATCGACTTCGACTAGTTAATATAGAATTGAACTGATGTCATAATTTAGAATAAAAAAATTAGGATTTTAAACAATTGTTCAATCAATTCAATGATTATTGTGAGATAGAAATAAAGTTAAAAAGTGGGGAAAGATACACCTTAAATGAATGTAGCGTGGGAAATCCCCCAAATGAATGGGGTAAAAAACAATAGTCAAATTGAATAATTTCACTATAATAAGGTGTGGGAGCAAACTATCTCTCTCTCTCTCAACTTCAAGAAAAAACAAACAATAAATTATCTCTTTGCAATGATGGAGAAACACCACAAAAAATACTGAACTCAAGGATGGAGATATGTTCACTATAGGAAAACTGAATTTTTGCGACGGGCGATTTGCGACGGGATCCCATCGCAAAAGGTCATTTTCAACGGGGCTCTGTCTCAAATCGCCTGTTGCTGAAAAAGGCGTCGCAAATAGGTGTTTTTGTGGTTGTCCCATCGTAAAACGATTATTTGCGACCGAATTTTCCCCCCAGTCGCAAATGGGTATTCGTTTATATATAAAAAAGGTATTTGCGATGGTCCATCGCATATATATTTGTTGTGACGGGTTTCTGACCCATCGCAAATGCGAAATATAAAAAATACATGCGAAGAAGGTATTTGCAATGGACAGTCGCAGAAATGTTTTTACCACGGGTAATCTTCTCGTCGAAAATAATGTAGTAAATAAAATTTTTACGACGAGAAATCTCGTCGCAAATATTCACGTCACAAATACTAAAAAAATATAAACTGACTATTAGAAATCGTATAATATTATATAAAAATTATAATAATATTAATAATATAACCAAATTTTATTATTATAATATAAATAAAAAAATAAATAAAATAAAATTATGAAATAATAATATAAAATATTAATATTATTAATATAAATAATATAATATAATATAATAATACTAATATTAGTAATATAAAAATTTAATATAATATTATTATTATCAAATTATGTATATAATAATAATAATAATATTAATAATATAAATTAATTATATTATTATAATATTAATAATAATAAAAATATATAATATAATTATGAAATATTAATAAAAAATTAATAATATAAATATAAATAATATAATATTATATATTATGGAATATTAATATCAAAAAATAATAACAATAGTACTAATAATAATAATATAAAAAATTAATATATTATTATTATTTTTAAAATAAACATATATATTTATGACAAAATAATATTAATAATATTAATATTAATAAAATTATAAAATTATAAACTTCTAAATATTAACAATAAATATAAAATATAAAAGTAATATTACTAAAATAAGGAGACATTAAAAATAATAATAATAAGTAATAAAATATTAAAAATATAAAAACAAATTAAATCATGACATATTCTTACCAATATGAAAGAATAATTGTTAATAGTTAATATGAAAAAAAACTATGAACTCAAATGTTTATTGCATCTAAAAAATCACTGTGGTGGTGGATAATCTCGAGGACCTGGGGGAGGTCATGGAGGAAACTTCATCCCTAAACTATGAGTCAGATGACGCATATACTCCATCTGCTCCTGATGTTGCTCCTAACATTGACGTCACTCCTCATCCTGCTGCTGACACATTTGCTCCTGCCATCGACGCATCTTCTCATCATGTTGCTGACGCATCTGCTCCTTCCCCGGATTCAAATCACCTATAAGCTGACTCTGAGCACATAGCTGCTCATGATACATTGAGGCAGATGATGATGTATCTCCACGAGCTCCTCTCGATTTGGACGCTGACATTGAAGCAGTACCATGATAAGCTACAGGAGTCAAATGAGAGATGATACCAACTAATCGGCCCTTTTCGAAGCCATACCGGGTTGCATGAATCCATGTCGTCTCATCAAAATGGTGGGCACTAGTCTGATCACCCGTCTGGTCTTGACTCTCAGCATGTGTCTAAGAGGTCGCAGCTTCATATGACTCCATATGTTCCAATTTGAAATTAAAATAATGAAAATATTATAAGCATTTAATATGAAAACTGAAATGAAAATAATACTGACAACATTCTGATACTGGTGGTCACCTCTAATCTCTCCAGTAGGCGGGTCAGTGTACATCCTCCAATAAACGTCGTACATCGTAATACCTGGCTTCTCGGCTTCTTATATGAATATAAAATAAATTTTTTATATTTAAAGTTGTATAAAATATTCAAAAAAAGACTTACCAGATGCTCTATATGCGCACTGAATGTACGACTACCGGCTCGATGCGTCACCTGTTGTCTCCCCTGATTATTTCGACCCAATGCAGATCTCCTCTGAAACCCACCACCCAACCAGTGTGTACATAATATATCCCAAAAATGAGATTAAATATACTCTTGTCGTTGGGCTCTACAGGACTCATCAAATTCTGTGACTCTGGATTTCTTCACAACCGTCTTTCTCAAATTATTCAAAAACTGATGGAAACATTCACTCATAGACACCACCCATGCCGCGTGGATAGTGTCACACATTCTCTCGATGATGGTATACCATATAACCTAATATAATGTTATTAATGAATTAAATTTCATTATAAATAATATTTAATTACGTACCAGCCAATGATCGAACATGGAGGCCTGCACATCAGTGGGAATCTGATCCCATGTGAGCAAGGGCTGAGAAAAATAATTGCGCATGATAGTGCCCACCAGTCCAGTAGCTATATGCATAAAACTTTGGAAAAGGAATAAATAATCAAAAAATAAGAATATTAATAAATTATAATGAAAGATAACTAAAATAAACAGGTTTCCATACCACCACGTGTGCGAATTGAATCCAAGAGGTGGACGTCGCTCCGGGATAGGATCTGGAATCATCAGTGTGGCAAGACCATGCCCCCTCCGAGTTCTCTCTAGAGTGCCAATATCCTGAGTGTCATAGGACTCAAGAACCTCATCATCCATAGGTAGATCAGCCTACAACAACTGACGAAACATTTCCGAGTCCATCTGAAACATGAAATTATAGTTTTTAGCAAAACGTTGAAAATAACTATTATTTATAGATATATATTTGTTATTATTTTAACAAGAATTTATTGTGTCAATGTTCATCTTCATCATCATATTTATAGTTTTCAATGTCAATGTCTACATCTTCCTCATCAACATCATCAATTTCCATAATAGTTTCACTTTCATCATCTCTTGTCATTTCAAATTCAGTTGTAACATCATTGACAACATCATCACCATTGACCATTAACTGTCTGGTTTCATCCTCGATATTCATGTATTTTTGTGAAAAAGATGTGTTTTGAGCAGTGTCTTGAAAACTTTCATTTCATTGGACTTCAGTGGAACCACATTCAGTATGAGTAAACTGGTTTTCTTGAGATTTAACTTTTATTATACTCCACCAATCATCCAACTCTTTTAGAGTAACACATTATTTTTCATAATAAATTTGAAGTGCCTGATGAGCGAATAAAATAGTTCATTTACTGCAAGAAGTATTTTATGTTTAATATCAACAATTCCATGAGTCTGATGAATACGCAAGCCTCTCTCAGTATCCAACCATTGACATTTAAACATGGTTACATAATTCTATCCCAAATAACAAAGTTCAATAATTTCTTCAAGCATACCGTAAAAGTCAACTTCAATATCTCTATGATATGATCCCTTCAAACAAACACACCTATTCATTGTTTTCTATGATTCCCCATATGCACGGGTATGAATGTGATAACCATTAACAACATATTCATTATAAGATTTAACCAATTTGGATGGTGGGCTACTCAATATACGCAATCGGTTATCAATCTTATCAGCATGTACAGATACCTAAAAATTTGTAAAACATTTATCATTATTACAAGTAATAAAATGATTTTATAAATAAAAGAAAAAAAGAATGTATGTTACCAGTTTTTGAAACCAGTAGGCAATATTTTTTTGCTGACATTCTTCTATGCCAGATACTGTAATTTGTGGAAATTGATTCTTGATATGATCATCATATAACCTACAAATACAATATGATTAATTTTCTGTAATAGAATCTATAGAATAAGGGATAGGAGAACTCACTATAAATTTGGTGACATTTCATCACAGTTGAGTAGAACATATGTATGAGCTCTATGATGTTCATCATCTAAAAGCCATCTATCATGAACTCCACTAAAGCCATGTTCAGGCTGATTGACAACTGATAATTTATTGTTCATATCATCATCAACATTCCCATAGTTCTAGCCCATGTGGTTAAATTTTGAGGGATATTCAGATTCAAAATAATGATAGCAAAATAAATCAATTTCCTATTCCAAATAAGCTTCAGCAATTGAGCATACAACTGATGCTTTGTTACAGATTTTTTCTTCTATTTCTGCATGCATCTCTCAAATGGGTACATCCATAGAAACTGAACCGGACCTCCGAATTTTGTTTCATATGGGAAATGTAATATCAAATATTCCATTGAGTCAAATAAAGTCGGTGGAATGATTTTTTTCAGTTTGCATATAATTACAACAACAGCTTTTTCCTATTTTCTTAGTGTATCGTAGTCTGTTGTCACGACACACATGTCTCAGAAAAAAAATATGATATATCTGTTATTGAATCCGAAATATTAGAATTCAACAAACTTCTTTATCCTATAGGCATAAGTCTATCCATTATAACATGACAGTCATGACTTTTTAATCCAGTAATATGACCATTTTTAACAAATCTTCCCAAGTTGGAAGCATAGCCATCTGGAAGTCTCAAATCTGAAATCCACTGACAAAATAAAAAAAGACTACCTCTGGTCAGTGTATAAGATTCTTTTAGCTTCATTAATCTCAATGATCTGATATTTTCAAACAATTCAAGTTCTGGTCGCCTGCAAATTTGGGCAAGATCTAATCATTCTTTTACATTATCTTTGGATTTACCCGATGTATCCAAAACTGTATGAAATAAATTATCAAAATAGTTCTTCTCAATATTCATGACATCCAACATGTGTTGTACCAACAAATGAGACCAATATGGCAGATTCCAAAAAAAGATATGTTTTGTCCAATTATGTTCTTTCCCAAAGCCAGTAATTTTCTGTTGGTTTATTGTTGGTCTAAAAGTGATGGAAGGTAATGAAAATACAACTGATTGTAACTCTAAACCTCAGATATTTTTTGGAGGTTCATCTCTTTCAATTATGCCATTTTTGAAATGAGATTTATTCCTCTGAAAATGGTGATCGATTGGAAAAAATCTACAATGACAGTCAAAATAGCATGGTTTTTTTCCATTCAAGAGTATAAATGATTTTTTGTCTCCCATAGAGTAAGGACATGATTTTGGACCATTTGTACTCTAGCCAGATAACATGCCATATGCCGGGAAGTCACTTATTGTCCCAATCAAAGTAGCTTTCATTACAAAATTCTGTTTCGCAGCAGCATCATATGTACCAACACCATGACTCCACAATAAATTTAACTCATCAATCAATGGTTTCAAATAAACATCAATATTCTTTTTCAAATGTCCTGGGATTAATAATGTCAAAAAGATATAAATCTCTTACATGAACATCCATGGAGGAAAATTATACGAAGTTATAAAGACGGGCCAATAGGAATACTGACTTTCAAAAGATACAAATAGACAAAAATCGTCAGTAGAAAGACTCAATCGCACGTTCCGGGATTCTAAAGCAAAAGATGGATTCACATGATCAAAATGTTTCCATGAATCACCATCAAATGGATGAATCAAGATTTTACACTTTTAAATATTGGTTCGGTGCCTTGACATCATTGTCACTGTGTTCTGAGACATAAATAAACACTTTAACCTGGGTGTAAGTGGGAAATATCTCAACTATTTTACAGGAATCAATCCAGACTTTCCTGACTTAGCTTCTTTATACCTAGATTGTCCACATGTAAGAAAACTATCCAATGACTCATTTTAACCATAATATAAGATATAATCGTTTGAACATGCATGGATCTTCTGATATCTAAGGCCCATATTACGAACTAGTCTCTTCCTCTCATAATAATTATTATAAAGCACATTTTTTCAGGTAACAGTGCTCTAACCAAAGAAAATTGCTGATCAAAATACTTATTTGACATTCCATTATCTGATTTAATAGCCATAAATTTTGAAACTACTTCTAATTTGTTTATCTTGCAACCAGGATATAATGCATCCTCATCAGACCTGAAAAACTCAGCAAATTTAGATGGTTCCAACTCAGGAGGTAAATAAACATCATCCTCGATTTTAGTTTATTGAACGGATGACCCTACAACATCATGTACTAAATTTTGAAACTGTGATGGATATAGAATGAAATTATTAGTATCTTCTCTGAAACAACGTTCACTGTGTTGATACCAAAAAATATGATCTGATTGAAATCCATAGCGCATGAGATATTTCCCAATGATGTCAAATGTCTCAAACGTTCTCAGAACACATTTTTTACAAGGACACTTAATTTTCCCTTCTAAAACAAATTCCAGGTTTCATGTTGAAAATGATAAGAACGATTCAACACCATCAACATATATAGGATTTAAACTAGAACCGTTTGGATCTCTGCGTTGATTTATCAAAGCAAGATCATCTAATAATGGTTGATGTCTATTTCTTTGTTCCATATTCATATATTTGTTTCTACAAAATTTAAAATCATTAATTTTGTCAAATAATTTGATATAAGAAAAACAATATCCAAAAAAAGATGATACATAATTACAGTTATTTCTTAGTAATTAACAATAATTATAGGTGGCACAGTTAGTTTGTAATCCTCCTCACTATTTATTATTAATTTAGAAATACATATAAATTCTTGTAAAAACGAAATATTCTTGAATAATGAAACAAAATTATGTAATCATAGTTGTGGATATTATATTACTAATTATTCTTATTTGTTTCCAGCGCATTGGTGGCTGCTCTTTTGCCTCACGAATCATCTCCTTGAAAGGAGATGAGTCATCAGGGAAAACTACATCTTTTGTTCGATGACTCATATCTTTTTAACATTCCCCAGGATGAAACCAATATGGAAAACTTGCTCTGACATATGTTAGAGCACATTTTTCATACTGATTTTAGTGGGAGAAAGAAGAAAAGATATGAGACGTTGAACAAAAGGTAGCCACCAATCTGCTGGAAATTATGCCAATTTATAACCATGTACTTGAATTTATTTTATTTTAGATTAATTATTATTAATTATTACTAATTATTACAAATCTCAATATTTCCAAAAGATTTTTCTCTATTCTAACATGTTCAAATCTTAAAGAGTCATCAGTTTTCAGGTCATGCCCAATAAAAAGTTTGCGTCCACCATGTCCAATTTAAACTCTATAATTGTGCTTACATGGTTTATCACCTCGCAAGTAGTGTTGCAATTGTACGATAGAAGTTATGTCATTCTCATCTTTAAGAATCATTTCACAAGACGCATTACATTGATCCTTCTTCCTTGAAAATTTAAGTGAACTTCAGTATCTTTCCCGTACATTTTCAAGAAAGAATCGTCTATGTAAAATGTCATGTGATATAAATATTATAGACGATAAAGACATGACTTGGGTTGTCCTATTACAATGCTACCAGTGAGGTGATCAACCAAGCAAGAACAATTATAGAGTTTACATTGGACACGGCTGACACAAACTTTTAATTGGGCATGACCTGAAAATTAGAAACCCATTAAGATTTAAACATGTTATGAATAAAGAAAAACTTGTTGAAAATATTTATAATTGTAATATATTATAGATTTTTTTAAATTTTGATAATATTAAAAAAAATTATAAATATTAAACATATAATAATAAAATAATAATATTATTAGTATTATTTATTTATTAATATTAGAGTAAAATTATATTTTATATTATGTACTATTTATGTTACTAATTATATTACTAAATATATTAATAAATATATTACTAATTATGTTACTAATTAGAAATGTGATGATTTTCATACAGGTCGGGTGGTCAATCAATCATTGAATAGAAAAACAAACGTAATTGACCGATAATATACCTCAATTTTCTTTTCATTTGTGTGTTGAGGTTGACAGGAAACTTTTACCTCCACCTGTAATATTTTCTTTTACTGTCAAAATTATGAACCTCCTCATCTCAATGTTGGCAAGGAGGTTGATAATTTTGACAGTAAAAGCAAATATTACATGTGGAGGCAAAAGTTTCCTGTCAAGCCTCAACACACAAATGAAAATAAAATTGTGGTAGATGAGCGGTAAATCATGTTTGCTAATTTTTATAATTTTTTTAAGTCCTTCCTATTTTTTTTAAGTCTTTCCTGATTATTTTTAATTGTTTCCTAATTCTTTTTAATTATTTCTTAATTTTTTTAATTGTTTTCTAATTATTTTTAATTGTTTCCTAAATATTTGTAATTATTTCTTAATTATTTTTAATTCTTTCCAAATTATTTTTAATTGTTTCCTAATTATTTTTAATTGATTCCTAATTAATTTTAATTGTTTCGAATTATTATAATTGTTTACTAATTATTATAATTGTTTCTTAATTATTATAATTGTTTCCTAATTATTATAATTGTTTTCTAGTTTTTATAATTATTTCCAAAATATTATAATTGTTTCCAAATTATTATAATTGTTTCCTAATTATTATAATTATGTCTTAATTACTATAATTGTTTCCTAACTATTATAATTGTTTCCTAAATAAATCTAATTGTTTCCTAATTAAATCTAATTGTTTCCTAATTAAATACAATTGTTTCCTAATTATTTTAATTATTTCCTCATTAAATCTAATTGTTTCTTAATTATTTTAATTGTTTCCTAATTATTTTAATTGTTTCCTAATTATTTCTAATCAATTAAATATAATTATTTCCAAATTATTTGATAATTATTTTAATTAAATGTAATTAAATGTAATTATTTCTTAATTATTTGATAATTATATATTTATTTCTAATTATTACCGAAACATCCTCTAGAGTGTCGAACCAATAGTGCAGCAAGGCCCGTTGTCGTATACCATGTTATCCTGAGTCAAGCTCAAAACACCTTGTTAGAGTTTTCACTCCAAGGTACATCTGTTCCAGAGCCGCCTCTACTAGTTCGTATCCAGAAAAGGATCATTTCGTACAACCACATAATTTAATTATACTATATAACTACTAAACATTATATTAAAAGAATTAAAATTAACAATTAAAAATAAAATTAACATTTAAAAATAATTTTAAAAAAAATATATAAATACCTTCGATATTTTGAAGTAATCTGCACCTTCTAACTCCTTTTCTCCTCTTCACGAGAGAAAAAAGTAAAAAAAATAATACTTAGATCTGAATGTTAGAGAGAGAGAGGAAAAGAGATCTGAATATTATGGGGAAAAACAGGTGGGGTGTATATATAAGATAGATTATTTGCGACGGTCGTATTTGTGATGGGATACATTCACAAATACTATGTATTGCGATGGGATACCGTCGCAAATACCTTTTCCCACATTAATTACGGGAATTATTTAAAAGGGTTTTTGCGATGGGCACTTCGCAAATAGCTGCCTACCGACACACCATTAGCGACGGGCGGATATCCCCGCCATAAATTCTTATTTACAACCGCCGGTATTGGTGATGGTCCCCGCCACAAATACCTTTTCCCGAATTAATTACGGGCGGTGGTTAAAATGGTTTTTGTGACGGGCCCGTCGCAAATAGCTGTCTTCCGACACACTAGTAGCGACATTCAGATATCCCCGTCGCAAATTCCTATTTACCGCCCCCGGTATTGGTGATGGGACCCGTCGCAAATAACATCTAAAGAATAATATTATGCGACGAGACAATTTAACCGTCGAAAATTGTATTTACCACCGCCGGGTAGTTGCGATGGGTAGAAGGTGAAAGCCGCAATTAGGTTTTACTCCCGCCAGCATTGTCAATGGGACCCATCGCAAATAACACATAGTGAATAATTTTTTGCGAAAAGACAATTTACACATCGCAAATAGTATTTACCACCGCTGGGTACTTGCGTCGGGTAGAAGGCGACTGTTGCAAATATGATTGTCGTGTTTTGGCACTCAAACCACACCATAGCTATTGCGACATATCCTGTATTTCTGTCGCAAATAACTGACCATTTGCAACGGGAATATATTCCCATTGCAAATATTCTCTCGTCGGAGTTGTTGCGACGGGAATTAAGCCTGTCGCAAATACCCCTTCGCAATAAGAAGTTTTTCCCATAGTGGTTGCTTAATAATCCGGTGATAAAAACCGGTGGAGAAGATACCATTTTATAGCCTACATTCACCAACCTTTGGCCTCCTCACTATTATATTTATATTTCCAAATTAAATTGGGATTCAATGGTAGGGTTTCACAATGACCTGTCACCACAATGTGTCCAAATGAATGTGATGACCATCTTTAATATTTCCTCTCTCTATAATGCCTTCAAACATATCTTCCACATGGATATTTGATTAACTTCCAATAACATCCCCACAAATCTTTTCTATCTTCCAATCCTACTGCTCATGTCTCTACAAGTATTTTCAAGGATCTATAGCATTTTAACTTATCAGAACCAATCACCTTTTCCAGAAAATCATCAATATTTTATTTAGTGTGAATTTTCTACACGTCAAAACTTCCTTCTTCCACCACATCTCAAACAAAATAATATTGTACACCAATGTGTATCATCCTAGAATTAAAATATGGATTCCCTGTAATGTGAAATGCACTCTTACTATCGAAAAACAATGAAATATGATCTTGTTTGTGCCAAAGATCCTCTAATAAAATTCATCCAAATCACCTCTTTTCATGACCGTGTAGAGGCCATGTACTCTGACTCCATCATTGATAGATCCACAACTGACTGTAACATTGAAATCCAGCTCATAGCTCATCCTTGAAGAGTAAACACATAACCATTAATTGATTTTCTCTAGTCAGAATCACCTTCAAAATCTGAATCAACATATCCTCTGATAGTGAAATATGATCCTCAAAAACCTAATGCAACATCTGAGGTTTCCCTAATGTATCTAAAGATCCTATTCAACATGATATAATGATTTCTTCCAAGATTATATATGTACAGACTATCTTCTCCCACTGTATGTGCAATATCTATTCTAGTAAAAACCATGGGGAACATTAGAATCCCCATCATTGATTCATACGACACTTGAGACATTTACATCCTCTCTGTTTCACTACATAGACTCCTCATAGAGGATAACATGGTAAAAATAGGAATAGGGGTAGAAATTTTATTACAGTCATTCATGTTGAAGCATTTTAAGACTTTCCACAAATAAGTTTTCTAGGATATCCAGATCTTTCCATTATTCCTGTCTCAGTAAATTTTGAACCCAAGAATTTTGTTTACTGGTCCCAAGTCCTTCATATCAAACTCCCCGGACAATTGTGCCTTCATCTTTTGGATTTGATCATTATTGGGGCCAACAACCAAAATTTCATCCATATAAAATAGTATAATGATAAAATAATTACCATATAGACCCTCGAAATAAGCACAAGGATCCGAATTAAGTTTGTTGTATCTAAGGCTCCTGATATATGAATCAAATCTCTTGAACCAACACCTCAACACATGTTTGAGACTATAAAGAAAATTTTCAACCTCAAAACCATGTTCTCTTTACCTTATTCAGAAAAACATTCTCGTTAGAGAATATAGATTTCATCTTCAAGGTCACTATGTAGGAAATCTGTTTTCCAATTTAGATACTCTAGATACCGAGTGAATGCAACACACATCACCATAAATACATAAATATTTGTTAGTATAACAATACGAGAAAATAATTAATTGAAATTCAAACCTTCCTTGTGAGAATATCCTTTGACCACCAGTCTCACAAGATATCTTTCCACCTGGTCTGTTTCATCCCTATTGGTCTTGTAGACCCATTTGTTCATAATAGCCTTACTTATATGTGAAATGAAACATGATCCCAAGTCAGGTTCATGTGCAGGGCATCATGTTCTTCCTGCATCGCTGCCATCCATGAAGATATATATGGACTCTGGGTGTCCTCTATAATATATGATAGGTCTCCATATTCTGTCAATAAGAAATTTTCAACATTTCTCTCAGTGACATAATCTGAGTTCCATATTGGCATACTTTTATCTCGATTTGGTCATTGTAGTATAGTATTATCTGGTACTTGATCATCATGCTCTGGAAATTCCTCATACAAAACTATTTCTTCCTTTTTATCATCAATCAACTTGACTATTGTAGATTTTGTACTCTCTTTCTCCATGTCTTTATAAATATTCATTTTCACTATGTCATTGGAAAAGATGAAATCTATACTGATAATAGTATTTCAGGAAATGGGATCCCACAAATGATACCCCTTCTCACTATAAGCGTATCCCAAGAAGATACATTCCCTAGATATTGAGTCCAACTTTGATCTTTCCTTGCTATTAAATAGTGCATACACATGACTTCCAAAAGTATTTAATTGAGAATAATTATCGGGTTTACCATTCCACATATCCATCAGCATATTCATATCAATTTCCACTAAACGGGATCGATTGATCCCATAGTAGGAAATATTTACTGCTTTTACCCAGAATGTCTTGGTAACTCCTACAGTCTACAACATCTCCTTTATTATTTCCAACAAGGTTATATTCATATACTCTACCACTCCATTCTTCTGTGGAGTGTATTCCACAGTGAACTACATCTTGATTACTTCCTGTTATAAAAAAGAATCAAAATCATCGCTTGTATATTCTACACCATGGTTAGTCCTCAAACACTTGATCTTTTTTTTAGATTCAATATGATTTTCCAAATTGAATGTTTTAAATACTTCAAAGATATTCCATTTCCTCTTGATTAAAAACACACAACATCTCCTAGAAGAGTCATTAATGAAATATACAATGTACATTACTCCTCCTTGGGACACTACCAGTTATTTACAAACCTTCGAATGAATCAACACTAAGATCTAGTAACTCCTTGGCATTAACATTCCAAACATCAATATGTGTTACATACTCAAAACACAATTCTTAAAAAATGTTATGGATACCTTCATAATCATAGGAAAGAACATCTGATCTACAAGAATCTATAGGCCTCGTTTGGACATATTGAAAAGACTCTGATTCCATAACATCGTCAACTCTTCCATTGAGGTATTTGATGAGAAAACTCTCTATGATTGCTTGTACATTTCACCCATAAGCACATGAATGTTAATTGAGATATTCTACACCGTTATTTGCCACATGTTCTCCCTTCACAATATTCATCATCCCTTTCTTGGTGTGAGTCTTTCATCTGATATCATAAAATTTTCCGGACAAAATTTTCTTCTTGACACCCCCACATGGTGTACTCCTTGGATGGTTTAGACTATGTTATCAGGAATCACCAATTTGATGGTTCCAACCCCAATGATCTTTAATTTATGATCATTTCCCATGTACTAAAGTCCATATGGAATAGTTTCATATTAGTCAAACCATTCCCATAGATATGTCATGTTCCATGTTCCTCCCGAGTCAATAATCCATGCGTCGTCGAGATTTTGTCTTCATTTAGTAGTCGTTGGCGCTTCACTGACTTGTACTTTTCCATTTCCTGATGTACTCACCAAATTTACATGATAAATCTTATCACCACCCTACCCCTCTTACAGAAAATGTAACATTTTATGTTTTTCTTCCTTCTACTTGAATTAGACCATCCATGATTCTGGTTCTCATTAGAACTACACTTCATCATTCTTTTTCTTTCCCTTGATAGATCTTCCACTTAGTGTGAAGTTTTATGTCTGTATTACTTGCTTTGTCACCAACATTCTTCTTCAATAAATGTATCTACAATATGATTTAATGGAAATATATCCATTAGGATATTATTGGTGAGGTTTATGATAAGTTGATCACATGAATGTGTAAACTTTGGAGTAGAATCTCTGCATGTTTGACATCCAAAATTTTATAGCTCCATATTGTATGTTTTGAAAAAAGGGTATTGAGGGTGTTTATGTGGTCAGTCACCGATAAAAAATCTACCATTTTATGAGTGTATAATTGTCTCTTCAATAAAATTTTATTATGGAGTGACTTTTGGTTATGAAGATTTGTTAGAGTGTCCCAAATTTCTTTATTCTTCTTGTTCTTTACAATGATTGACATGACCCCATCTTCCAAAGACAAATGGATGTTGTAAATAGATTTCATGCCCACGTCACTCAATTTTTCATCTGTCACACCCATCAGTTTCTCAAAAATCACCTTTAGGCATTTATCTTTCCTCATCACCTCTTTCTTCTTCATTGTCCAAAATGAAAAATTATTTCCATTGAATTTTTTGATCTTGTATTTCACCACCATATGGAAACATCATAGGTCCAGAATTTTCTCAGGCGAAAACCTCATTCCTCGGATACCACTTGTTAGGATCCTAAACAATTATCCAATAAATTCAATGATAATTTCAAGGTAAAAATAGAGTGAAAATTTAAGGAATTAAAATAACACCATATATAATGTGGAAACCCCAAAAAATAAAGGGGTAAAAAACTACAAGAAAATAGAATGATTTCACTTTGGTAAAATGTAGGTACAAACTATGTCTCCCCCAATTACAAGTAGAAAACACACAATAAATTTTATCTTTAAAAATATGGAGAAACACCTCAAAAAAAAACTGCTTTCAAGGATGAGGATGTGTTTTTTCAGAATCTGATGATTAAAACTGGTGTTGGAGATCCCCTATTATGACATACCTTCACCCTCATTTGGAGCCCCCTTTATTAAATTTATCATACCAAATTAAATGGAGAATCATTGGTAGGGTGTCACCATGACGTGTCACCACAACATTTCCAAATAAATGCGGTGACCATAATTAATATTTTCTCCCACCATAATGTATTATAAAAAAACATAGTGTGTATGAGATCATCATCATTTTCTTATATATAGTATGAGTAAAGGTTATGATCTAAGGATGGGGCTGTTTAGAGATTAGATAGAGATTATGAAGATTATAGACAACATCAAGAGCATCAATGACAACGACAACATCAACAAAATGAACATATGATGGAGTATATGTGACGAATTAAAAACGGTTTAGGGATGGAGTTCCATCCTTATAATGGAGTTAATCCCCCACCATTATAATGAAACTATTATTAGGTTCCTTTTTTTGTGATTTTTTTAGATTATAAATGGTTATATTTATATATTTTTTAATGGTTTTTTTATTTTTTAGTGTAATTTATTATTAGAATAGGTTAGGAATACCCCACTATTAAGAAGGGTAGAATCCCCTTTAAGATAGATTGAGATATAATCCATTACATTACTGAATCTCCATAAGAAAAATGCCCCAAAAAATACAAGGAAATTGTAAATAGCAGTAAATCCAATTAACTAAAAGTCAAAACCATATATCCTGAAAGAATAAGGTAGAGAAACCCAGAATTAGGCTTGGACTGAAATCCCCCAAGGTAGTCATCATGCCATTTCACTGCTGACCTTGACACCCAAACCATAGCTACCATTGGGAACCACTGGGAAGATCAAAGGGGTGGATAGTTCTACTGATAATGGTGATGAACTGGCCGAAAAAGCACCATCCCCTACTAGAGAAAGTTCTTCATGTCATGTCATTGAACCCTTCCATGAGTAAGGTTTGACCCTCATTTCTAGACATCACCACCAATCTAGGTCTTGATTCGTTAATTAATCCACCTTGATGAGTAGAGTCCTTCATTTTCCACTATCCCTAGTGCATTCTTACCAATCCCCACCATCGAACATGAGTTCAGATCCTACTGTTGATCCCTACATTTAGTTTACCTTATTTTTTATCATAATATATTTGAAATGAATATATGTTAAGATTGTTTTGATACCTTAGAAAAATGTTCCATAATTAATTTTTGATGTGTATGAATCATCCCCACATCAATCTAAAGCACAAGGTCGGTATGATACAACTACCATAGATATGGCCTTTAACAGCGCGCAACATGGGCATTTACAGATTAAAAAAAACATTATTATATTCGACGCTATAAAAAGGGTGTTTCTTTTACCATTAATAAAAAATTCTAATAATTTCTCCTTTTATCACCATTGATAAAATAGGGACTTTATAAATGTTAAATATGTTTTGATAGATGGGACCCTTATCGACACTTTTTATAGCACTGATTAATGTCAAAAAAATAATTTCTTAAAAAGAATTAATTTTTCTACAAATTGGAGTGTGGGACATCCCCCCTTTTATTAGATCTCAATCCCCCATTTTAATAGTGCTATTATATACTCCCCACCCGATTAACAATTCTAAGAATCCCCACACCCTTTACCAATGCTAGGGACGTGCATCACTAATTCGTGTGCACTGCTACCTTTGCTGGGTTTTGAAATTGAGGCGTCCACCTCAAAATCTCGCTCCTTTTACAATCCACTATATTGTTTTATAATTTATTTTATGATATATATATATATATATTTATATTTTTTTTTGGTATTTGTTTATCCATATATGTATATAAATAATTACATATATGAAATATGTTTTTGTGTCTGTATGTGTGTCTATAAATTCATACATAAATATAAATAAATATTTATTTATTTATATATGTGTGTGAATCTATAAATATAATTATACACATTTATATTTATTTAAATATATTATATATTAATTTTTATATACTTATATTAGAGTATATATATAAATATAGATCAGTTTTTCAATGCACACACAAATATATTTTTATATATATACATTATATATACAGTAATGTATATGTATATAAATTTTTATATATTTTTATTTTAAATAAAACGGATATTATGTTTTATTTAGATAAGGATTATTTATTTATAAATATACTTTACATGTAATAGGTTTACATATATATTTATAAAATTTATATTTTATTTGTGGATATATTAAAAATATGTATATATTATTATATATTTTATTATAAATAAAACTAAATAATGAAGAATGATAAAATTTGAAAATATTAATATTAATAAGAATGTAATACATGTGAATAAATTTATTCCCCACAGAAAATGGGAAAAATACCACCATAAAAGCGGATGTAAGTCCATTGAATGTTAAAAAAATAGGATACACCGACTAAAACATCTATTTTAAAGGCCTATTAGTGACTTTTTGGGACTTGCAAAATGTAATAGGGTATTTATCCCTATAATTAGTGTTAATATGACATTTCAAGATTTAATTTCATATGTTGTAGAGCTACAATAGACACACGGATCGAAAGTTATGACCCTTTGAAATCCGAGATATGTTTTCAATATATTTTAGATATTTTATTACATTATTTATTTATTTTGTCATCATATTGCTAATAACTGACTTTTATTCCATAATAATTAGTAATATATTAGTTTAAAATAATTTTTAATTATTTTATATTCCATTTTCAATATGTATCGTATATTGTAATTGTAAATGTCTATTTAGCCTTAGCTAAAACATATTTTAAAAAATATATGTTATTTTTAATGATTTTTTATGAAATATACAATTTATTAGCACTAGAAGAGAAACACTGATAAATCCCCCATTTTCAGTGCTTCTAAAAAAGCACTCATAAAGGGTGTCCCTTTAACAGCGCTAAAAGAATGTTGATAAAGGGGTACCACTAATATCGAAAAAATGCTTATAAATTGGTACTTTTAATAGTGTTTTTAGCACTATTAAAATATCCTTTAATCACTGGTTTTCTGTACTAATAATGGTACCCCATTATCAGAGAATTTTTTGAGAATTTCTAAAGTGTGGCGCTGCGTATAGTTGTTTCTGTGGTAGTGATTGATGTATGTCATTTTATTTAAAATTGAAATTTTAAAAATATATTATTTGATATTTATGTTTAATTTATTTCTTTATTGTATTATTAAAATAAGAATAGTTTTATTATAAATAAGAATTACTTTTCTCAGGTTGGGGTGGTGTATTTGAAAACTAATACCATTTTTATGATTTTTTGAGAGGGGATCGTAGGTGCCAAATAAAATTAAACATTGATGTTTTTAAAAGTGTGTGGATAGTAAATGAAAATTTTATTGTAGAAAATATTGTATGAAATGTATATATTATAATTTTATTATATTTGTAATGAAAATTTTATTCCACTTAAATTATGAATTTTTACACTAGTGCATTTGCATACAGGTGTATTTGGTGCAATGTTTTTTTATTCAAACGACACATTGCATCAATAGGGCATTTATCAGTGTTAATGAAAACAATGATAAATGGGTTCTCCTTTTAATGACCTTGATGACTAAAATCTTATTTTAGTGATGTGAAAACTCTTTGTGTTGTGTTAAATGATCTATCTGTGGTAGTGGAAATTCAATTTTATTTGTAGTGATAATAACATCCTTGTACAAGAATAAAATGAATAGTATTTGAAGACATTGTGTTCATAATACCAATGAGTATGTTTTGTGTTTCTATATGAGGGATGAGGTAAATTCATGATATAATGGTATTACCACCATATATCACAATGGATTTCATGTAGGAGAGTTGAGCAGTTTTTTTAAAATATAAAAAATTATTTTTTAAATTATTAAAATTAAAACGTAAATTTATATTCTCCAATAATAATTTAAAGTGTAAAAAAGTAGAAAACTATTTTTCATAAAGATATATTCATCAAAAATTCTCTTTCAATTTTAAAAAAATAATTTTTTATTAAAAAAATATAAAAACTAATTTTTCAATAACAAATTTATAATAAAATTTTTAAAAGAAATTAATCAATCTCTTAAAAAATAATAAAATTTTATTTTTTAAATATAAAATAAGAAATTAAATTTTATTTATGAACAATTAATAAAAAATTCCATTTTACATATGAGGTAATAAAAATAATATATTCCTAATCCAGTAATATTGTATAAAAAACATATTGATTTAATATAAAATTAAAAAATATCCCAATATTCCTCTTAAAAAATTAATTAAAATTAATTAATTTATTTAAAAAAATGTAAAAATTATTTATCCATTTTGTTTATGATTTATTTGGGAATTAAAAATGAATTTTATTCTTTAATATTTAGTTAAATAAAAATTTTACCTTTTCTAAATGATCCCATTTTAAATCTAAAATATAAAAAAAACTCATTTCCTTTTCACAATAATTAAAAATTTCAATTAAAAAACAAAATGTTAAAAATAAATCTTCATCATTTTCCCTTTAAAATTATGTTAAAATGAAGGTTATATATTTAATTTTAAAAAAAATTCTATTTCTTTAATTTTTTATATTATTTTTAATTAAAGTATATTTATTTTTAATTTGTAATTGCTTGATTTTAGTTTAAGTTATTTTAGTTTTTTAACGGAAATTTAAAAAACTATAATTTTTTTAGTTAAAGGTGGATATTATTTTTTTAATAAATAATAATTTCTGACTATGATTTTTTTGAAGGAATTATTTTTTAAAAAATATATATATAGTTTGGGATTTATTTTCCTTTACTACAATTTGATTCTAAAAACGAGTTCTTCATTTAATTTTTTAAAATGTTAAAAATGTAGATGATTTTCTGATATGGGATAAGTCAAAATACTGTTAGAAAATCAGGTCCTGGCATGTGTGAAGGATGTTCACAATAGCCACATTGTTGGTCAAAAAAGAATCAATATTTTATTTTATAAATATGTTAACATTGTTAATTTTTCTCAAAAAATAATATTTTGATTGTTGATATTGATTTAAATTATGTTTTATGAAAATTAGATGTATTATATAATATGAAATTAATAATATGTTTTTGGACGAATTAAAAAATATTAAGAGCCAATTTTGTATCTAAAATGATGCTAAAAATTCTAAAAAAGTAATTGCGTATATATATTAGTTTTAATTACATTTTTCATGTAAAAATAATAAATTATTTATACACCAATGTTTAGAATGTTTGTCTATGTTAAATCCAGGCATATGAAAACATATCTACATCATAGGTCTTGGTTCCTTGATGTGGTATCTTCGTGCACAACAGCATGCCTATGTAAATATTATTGGGACTTCTTTACCCCAATCCATGAGGCAAGGGTTTCCCATATACAAATATTTAACACACTGGACCCCTTCTTAATCAATGTAGGATTACCCAATAATCTCCATCTCGTAACCACTAGGGCGATGAACATAGAAGATTTTACATTGATCGGGAAATACAATGTGCTCAAATGAAAATGAACAACAATCACTACTACGAAACAGAGTTTTATCAATGATAAAATAACATTATCACCACTTAAAAAGCATTCATAGTCGAGGCACTATTAAAAGAGGGTCACTTAATAAATACTCAAAAAAGCGTTGATAAATGAACATTTTATCATTGCTAAAAAAAGAACTGATAAAATTAGAAAAATTAAAAAAATTGTAAATCAAAGGGTAGACCCAGCCTCTTTTAATAGCTGTTGATATCCTTTCAACAGTGCTAGGAAGCCCCACATATGTGCACCAACTCCCTCCATTTAACCACGCTAGTCGCACGCCCCCATCCTTTAATAGTGTAATACCACCCTACACCTATCTACACACCCCTGACTCCCCATGGATTTGACCTTGAGAAAAATCTTATACATCGGACAGCTAAAGCCCTACTGACCTGCACACTAGCTCTATCTCCGCCTCAATTCCATGACCTCCATTACCACACTAATGATGGTTAGCCGCAATGAATTTCCACCTCAACCGCATTCCACCTCTACCATTACCGCACTCCGTGACCGCGTTCCACCCCGCCATGACCACCCTGCACGTCATTACTTCCACATCCCACCTCAACAACACTCTGCCTCCGCTATTAAATCCTAGAGAAACTATACCATGCTCCTCCATACACGCTCACACATCCACATCCTGCCTCTACCACTGTCTTCCTACGCTCTGACCTTGCAGAGCAACTGTACTGTGGTCTACCTTACACGTCGACACATACACATCCCTCCTCAACCATGTTCTGCCTCTACTAGGACCTCCGAGATTGGTATGACTTATGGATATCCTTGGTCACCATAGGGAAGTGTTACAAGGTTATGTGGAGGACTGTACACCACCCTCCATTGAAACAATTCATAAAAATGTGGCCCAATGGAGAAGATTTTTTTGATGAGAATAATTGTCCTATTAGAATAGGTTTTCTAAAATCTTGTACATTGTAGGTTGGGGAGTTCATTCTTGTATATTGGGTGCCCTGGGGGAGTTAGGATTTTTTTGCGATCCCCTTGCTTGGGTACCCCTAGGGAGTTTCGAATTCTGGTGTAGGAGTCGTAGTACCTTCAATATTTCCTTGCTTGGGTACTACTGGGGTGTGTTCCATGGTGAATGGGATAGCAAGACACCACCTTCCATAAAAATCATCCACAGGTGTCGTCCCCCTAGGGTTCTACGGTGTCGGGGTTGGGGTACGTTTTAGATCTCCTTTCTTAGGTACCCCAACACAGTGTTCCTAGGCGATGGGGATAGTGGGATAGGGTCCCTCTAAGGACTCCTCCATTCTATGCAGGAATAAGATCAGAACATTGGTGATAGCCTATTCTATTGGAGACCTCATTGTCATCTTCATGAGGTGTAACGGGACTCCAAGGTACTTCTACGGATTTTTGACCGTTTCTAATGATATTCCTCTAAAACATGAATTCCACTAGGATCCAACCATTTATCTATGTAACATCATTATCATCATCATCGGGGGGTGAGGGGTTTAGAGAAAAGGGTAATGTAGTCGGAGTCTTGGAGTTTGAAAACACAAACTCCACCATTATATAGTAACATATTCCTTTATATTTTCCTTTCTCTCAACAAACATTCCTCTCATCATTTTATAGCTAAAAGGGAGGGATAGAAAAATATTTTATTTAGAACACTAATTAATAATGAGGAAGAACCAAAACCTATTTTTTAAGTATAATTAATTTATTTACTAAATATTTAAAAGATAGAAAAACTATCAAATTTATTTATGTATTTGAGTATTGTTCATATTAAATTTAGAAATAAAGTATAAATTATAAATCAGATTAAATTATTTATTGTTAACTGAATAATGATTTATTTTAAAATGTAAATAAAATTAATAATTTTTTTCATTGATATAAATTGATTATATATTTATAAATAATGTTTAAAATTAAAAAAATATTAAATTAAACCGGTTTTGGTATATTTCAAAATATAATCGAATATAATTAAAAATAACGATTTAAAAAATAAATGGGTTATAAATGGATTAGCGATTGAAAAAAATCAACTGAGTTTGCATTTGATTATCCCAAATTTCATGGGTACTTGATGAGTCAACATCCCTAATGTTGGGTGATTTGTAATGATCATTTTATACCTAATTATCAAAGTTGTAGATTTTAATAATTTTTTTGAATTTGAATTTATTAATATAGAATAGATTTTTAGAATATTTGACTGGCATATAATATTTAATGTTGATTTTAATTATGTAATATTACATATGACTCGTATCAACCTTTATACAATATTTAATATATATATATATATATATATATATATATATTTGTAATCATGTAATTTTTTATATGACCCGTCGTAAATGGAAATAAATTTTTTAGAGCTTACCCCCCCAATCTGTAATGGTGCTTAAGGGTGGGAAAATAGGTGGTTAAGAAAAATGTTAATTGAAAACAAAATAAAGAAGAACCAAATTGTTATACTAAAATGAGTATTTGTTAGTAAAAAATTTAATTGGTTAATAACTAATTTTTTTGGTTAGGTTTTTATCAATTTTAATTACTAAAAATTGATAAAATAACATAATTTATAATTTTTTATTTATTAATTAACTCAATATTTTAAATAACCTATGAGACAGATTATAACAAAAAAACAACACATTTATTATTATAAATTTTTATTTTCTTCAAATAATTATATTGTTTGTAAAATATACGAATTTCTATATAATTTTGAGTTTTTGTTCGACATAATTAGGGTGGGTTTTTTTTTAAATTATTGATTTGTTTACATTAGTAGGATTTCTCCAATAATCAACGTTTGTACAATAGTTTGGCCACCCAATACAACCAACTTTTATCTTATAAGCAGTTCATGAATTCTAAGCTCAATGAATATTATATCTGAAAGAATACATGCATACTCGAGTTATTGTATATTGTTTTTTCACAGACCAAAAATCACTTAGAGAATTCAAAATGTGCGGTGCTTCTCGATACAATAATGATTAATCTGGTCCTACAAAATTGTATGGTATTTTCCAATCAATCCATGGTTTAATTTCTTATATGGAAGTGATGAGACAGAAGGGAAATTGATGTGGCATGTAGATATAGGAAACACATATAGGAAACTTCGTCACTTGGTAAACAATCCTTAGTAGAATAGAATTGATAATGAGTATCCTGAATTTGGAAACCATCCAAGAAATCTTCATCATCAGTTGTCTTCAGATAGAGTGAATCCATTTGGTTTTAAAAGAATCACTCATAGTACATGGTCAGTTATGTTGGTAAATTATAACTATCCATTGTGGTTTTGCATGAAACAAAACTAAATCATGTTATCTATGATTATATCAGGACCAAAACAACTGGGTAATGATATTGATATTTATTTGGATCCACTGCTCAATGATTTGAAATTATTATGGGATTCCGGTATTACGTTGTATGATGCATACAGAAATGAATATTTCAATTTTATATCCATGTCTGTTCGGGATGATAAATTACATTCATGATTATGGAAATCTTTTAGGATATATCGTTAAAGGAAGTCAAGGGTTCCCCATCATTGAAAAGGTAGATATACAATCACAGTGAAAAATTCGTTGAAAACCATGTTTCTAAGACATCACAGATTTCTACCCCGATTACATAAGTACATATCTTGGACGACATCATTCGATGGATGTATAGAAGAATATATAGAACCAGTTCCACTAATCAGTGATCAAATGCTTGAGAAGGTAAAATATGTGGAATCTAATTTTGGTAAACCATTTTCTAAAAACTTTATAAAAACTAGTTTGAAAAAGGAGATTAGTTTTTTTAATTTCCATATAATAATTTTATGTAAGTCATATATTTTCTTCATGTTATGCATATTGAAAAAAATGTATTTGATAGTTTCATCGGAATGTTGCTAAATGCACCCAAAAAAAGGATGGAAGTAAGACTAGGCTGGAAATGGTTGACATGGGAATACGAGAAGAGTTGGGACCAAGAATAGGTGAAAAACAAAATTTTCTTCCTCTAACATTGTACACCCATTCCAGGAAGGAGAGATATCAATTTTCCAACTTCTTGGATGATGTAATGGATCTATAAGGGTATTCATAGATTATCAATAATATCATTTCAATGACTGATTTAAATATAAAGGATCTAAAATCACCTGAATTCCATGTTTTAATCAAAGATATAATGGATATAGATTTATGTTTCATTTTTTCAATGATTTTCCATCATATATTAACAAAAATCTATTTCTTCTTTAAATTAATATGAAACAAATTTATAGACTCACCAAAATTCCAACTATGGAAAGATAAATTTCTATCATATTATATGAATTGAAAATGTTCTTTCCACCAACATTATTTAGAATGATGGTTCATTTTATGGTTTACTTGCTGAGAGAGACTAATCTATGTGGTAATATACACTATAGATGGATGTAACCCATGAAATGGTATATGATGATTTTGAAAGGTTATGTCAAAAATCAATGTCATCCATATGGTTGTATTAATGATTGATTTATTATTAAGCATACTATTTAATTATATAATAAATAACTTTTCGATGTGGAAATATTTTGTCTACCTAAATCTTGTCCCAATAGGTGGCATAAGAGTGAAGGAATTTATGGAATAGATTTTTTCACAATCAATATTATAGATTAGAAGCAGAACCACCTTTACATTTGACATAATCGTTTAGAGGTTTCCCTATATGTTGAAACATGTAAAGAAATTATTTGGAATTTGAATTCATCAAGGGATTAAATATAGATAAAAAACACACATAATCAACACATTATAGGTTGATTTTGGGACTATATTTTTAATGAATCAGATGAAAATCCTGATTCAATTTCAGAATGACTTCAATAGTTAGTCGGAGGACCAAGGGTGAATGTATTATCTTAAAATTGGTATGTAGGTAATGGTTATACATTCTATATAAATTATCATGATGAAGACGATACCATGAAAAATAGTGGAGATATACTCATGGATGAAGCGATGCATGTTTCTGGTACTAGGAAAATAAATCAAATTTACTATAATATTTCATAATTTGTCATCATCAAAAAAATGGGAGTTGGATTATACAAAATTACCAGTGCTTATTCATTCAATTCAAGTGTGTTAATAATAAAACTTCAACTAAAATAGACGAATTGGGATTCATGAATGTTGATTTTAGTAAGGAATTTTAAAAAGAAAAACCATTTAAAATGGAATTATAGGAAGTATAAGTATATTATATTGTAGATCACACTAATTGAAAGTGGCCTATTGTTTTCTTATCGAACAAAACCAATGAATGGTAAGATGAAAATTCAACCAAGGATGACCATTTCATTAGGACATTGCAATCATTTCGTAGTGGTCCCAATCATGTTGGAGTTTTGTATGAGAGAGGAGACCACAATAATGGGATTTGGAACATTGATATATGGTTAAAATCCCTTCATACTTTAAAAAAATAGTGTTCAATATTCAAGTGACATTTTTTTGGAATATACATCATCTTACCTCATGTTATTATCCATTTACTTCTATATTTATGTACTCTAAATTAAATATTAAACCATTTTAGTATATAATGAATTCTAAACATGTTTTTTCTTCCAATCCTAAAGAACAACTACTCTCTCAACTAGATTCTTCTTGTAGTGCTTATGAATGACCATATACACATGTTGGTGCTCTCAAACCTGAGGAACAATAGGTTTCTCAACCTTTTACTGCTCCCAGTGCAGAGGTACAATGGCCATCTGCACATGTCAATTTTATCTCTCTAGAGTAAAATATTGAAAATGTTGATTCCAAGGAAGTGGTAAGTGATGAAGGACATGTTTCCTTGAAAAAATAGGATCACCGTAGTTTCATGGTGTTAGAAAAAATTATTAAGGTGAAAGTCAATGGCATCAAATTTGAGGTGGGATTTAATGCACAAGGTCAGCATGTTAACCCCAACAAGGCCATGTTCAGTATTTATATTGGAATCATGACTCAGTAATGAATTCTGATATTTGTGGTACCAAGTTGTTCCTGGGATTAAGGCACTGATGTGGGAAGATATTATGATAAAATAATGCTTTCATTTCTTTATTTTACTTAATAATTAAAATAATATACCATTAAATTACACATCATCATCCATTGTAGAGGCAAATTATATTATTTGACTCCTAAAATAAGAATGTGTTAATTGTTACTATAAGGATTCATTAAGGATTTCGAACAATTATAACAATAGATCATATTAATGATGATGAAGGGAAAATAAACATGCAACCACATTTTATCTATGGACACAGGATATCCTAAGAGGTGTGGGGTGCATTTATTGAACATCGTGAAGATGTGTCCTTTCATGTACATTGTGGTCAGAAATACATTTTTTGATGATGCGTTTATTCATTACGTTGATTGATAAATTATTATTTATGAAATAGAAAATGAGTTATGGAATAAATGAATGAGCAAAAAAACCAACATACCACTAATGTAAAGTAATGATGGTGTACGCTTCCCTTGAATAAAATGGGTACATATTTTAAATCAAGTGTAATACTTTTATTGACATGAAACAACACCTCAATTATGTTCCTCTATTTATATTCATTTATATGATATGAAATGAAAAACCACATACATACCATGTTGTGTGCTATGGAAGGAGGAATATAAAATAAAGATGTGATACTAATAGATGAAATACATCAAAAGTGTAGGAAACATGTGTAAGTATTTCATATAAATTTTTTCCTTTAAATCACTATTAAATTACAATGATAACTTATTTTTCTATATTTTACATCTGAAATTGTCACAAGAATTAGGAATACATGTTTCAGATGAACACAATATTCTGGTGGCCTTGAAGCAACCAGAATAGTGTGGTCATGTCAGATTTGTGGGTTTTAGGGTGATGCTCAGAATATATTTTGAGAAAAAACTAGAGGATGATAAATGTTAAATAATTAAATAGATGAGAGAAACAATATCCACCATTTAAGGAAAAATCTAATGGAATATAGAGATGATGGAAACAATAATGAGGGAGAGAAAAATAGAAGAAGCAACTCAAGAACAACCACCACAAGGAGATCCCTCACCACCCCCACCAACTATAAGGCTAGTGATTACACTAAAAGAGATGTCTTAGAAGTGGTAATAAATGTTATAATAGATGTTTCTGTGAAATTTGAATCATACAAAAAATGATTCCATTCTTATACTGATATTATACAGGGTGATAATGGCTATTACTTATAGCTATAAATACTTAACCAACACCTTTTGTTAGGTGATATGATGGTAAATATTTGATATGAAGTTCTACACAAAAAACCACATCCAACATGACATGTGTGAATTTCGATTAGTGTATCCCATGAGAAAAATGTCGAGCTACATGTTCCAATTCATGAGGATAATAGTAATACAGTTGAAAAAACTATTGGAAAATTCATCTCATGGCCGTCAGATCTTGTAAAAAACATACTGATATGGAGGTATTCATTTCCATTTATCTTTCAAGCTAAAAATTTGAAAAATATTGAAAATATATCTAAAATGATTAATTTCATTATATACAGACAAAGATAAGAATATGATATAAAAAACAGCCTCGAACACATCGAAAGTAGTGTGAAACTGATCAAAAATATATACCAAAAACAACATTACCCTGCCCGTTCTATATCCACATTTACATCATTCAAGTCTCATGTGTATAGAAATTTAAAATATGGTTGCAACCACATAGTTGAATTCGAATAAAATACGTACATAGAGGAATATCAAGACTTCATAGGTGTTAAGAGTGCAACTATAATCTTCAAATATTAATGGATGGGTGTCTAATTTTTAAATGTATACATGAGGTATTTCTCCATGATTTCATTTTCAGAAAGATGATATACTGTTTTAATTATTACTAAATACATTTCAAATTTATGGAAGGCGTATATATGAAAAACAATTGAAGGAATTTTTCCATGAAAAATGTTATGACTCGTTAGTAATCACATCACCTCTATAGAACAAGAAAAAATAGGACCCAAAAAAGGATGAAATAATGGAATGTCTAATCAAATCCTTTGGATGATAAATTTCGGAAGAGAAACACTAATTATTACCAGTGATGCAGGGTAGGACTCTAAAATTTAATCATATCAAATTTATATTAATTTCCTTCATCACTTATTCCTTTTCGTGTTTTTTGATATAATTGGATGCTCATTTCAGTAAATTTGGATACACTGAAGAATTATTTCCAAGATTCAATTCATGGATATACAAAAAACTATCCACACATAATGGAGTTTTTAGTTTTTTAATACACTGAATCCAACATTTTAGAACTAAACATCATGTTGTATAATTTATATTACATTTTAATGAGGATTTTATTATGATTGGGTTGTGCATCACTATCAGGAAAAACAGTAAATGAGGCCAAGGACTAAGCCCAAGGAAGAAGAAAAGTTCTATTATTGGATATGTATCATGGTATATATATTAATATTTTACTATCCAAACACATATCAAAACAAATAGCTTATTCTACTCAATGTTTTAGCAGTGTCTGGAACAAACCAATGTAAAAGATTGTGTTTATTATGTTTGTAAATTTATGAGAGAGATCATTTTCTGTGAAAAACTAGCATCAATGAAGATGTATTTTCGATGATAATTACTATTCCAGTAAATATATTTATTAATCCTTTGTGTATTTAAATTTTTGAATCACTACTATAACTATCGAAAAGACTAATATTTACATGTTGATAGTGATGTTCTCAGAAATGAATGGGAAACATACCTGATGGAATAATGCACACAAATAGAATTAATATATGACTTCCATATAAGTAGTGGATTTTTTCATATTTTTGTATAATTGACTTACTTTTAATATTTCTCACTTAATAATTTTTTTATACTCCTGGATTCCTTTGTTCGAGTCGGGGTGGTTTGTTCAAATATTCTCATGCTCGTGAGAGATTGGACTTCAAGGATGCAATTGAGATAATGAAAACAAGGAAATGGGTCAAGAATATATAAAATTTATTTCCTAAAACATATTCATTTAATTAATTTTTTATAATATTATCTTCTAATTGTAAGTTAAGATATTTACCATTTTTATCTAATACATATTTATTTATTTTTCAAATATTTTGGGAAGTCAAATTTTCCATTCATCTATCTCAAAAAATCCAGAAAAGCGAAAACATGTTGAATGAAAAGTATGAATTCTTAGTATTCTAATTAATATTATGACTTCCCAAAATATATATCATGAATATTTTCCGAAAAAGTGTACTAATCACCTGCATATCAATCAGACTCACCTCAATTTGATACACAGTATACTTAGTATGACTCAAAGTGTATGTTAATAGTTTATAATAATCTTTGATCTATTAATATTCATGTCTTCTGAACTACCATGCTTTGATCCATGACTCGTTATTATGATCTATGATATTCACACTAGTTAAAAAAAGTTTAACACATCGTCATTCTGCACATCGGTTCTATTTAACCGACATATAAAGCTGTTGAAATTGGTTTATCATGTTATTTATAAAATAACCAATGTGATAAATCAACAGTAATTGGTTTTTTAAAATGGTTATAAAATAAATGAGGTAAAAAATACCGAGATTAGATTTTTCACATCAGTTATTTCATAACCGACATGAAAGATAAAATCTGGGTGATTTATCATGTCGATTATTTTATAACAAATGTGATAAATCAAATTTCATCAATTTATCATGTCGATTAAAAAATAACCAACGTGATAAGGGATTTTCTACATCGGTTATTAAATAACTAATGGTATAAACATAAAAAACAGTTTATTATGTCGTTTATTAAATAACTAATGTGATACCGCTTTTAAATTATTTATCACGCCTGATATTCTGTCAATCTATTTTATTCGATCGGGAAACCTACGATTCATCTCTCTCACGCAGAAAACCTAGAATGTATTCTTCAAGGTTTTACCCTCCAACCTAGTTTTATCAACATCATTCATCATATTTATTATCACCATATCTATTAGGTAGGCTTGCAACACTCAAGTAAGCCTCACACACCTCAGTTTCATTTTTTATTTTTCATGATTCCCTAAACTTGTATTTTGAGTTGTAATTTTTATATCTTTGTTATTTTCATCATGGTAAGTGTCATATTGTTTGTTTATACCAGGATAAATTCTTTTCTGGTCAAATAAACCATGGTAGTGATATCGTGCAAGTTCTACAATTTTTGTTGATACCATGTGTGTTATATCATGTGTGTGTGCATGTACTTTCATGAGTGTGGGGAAGGGGGTGTCTAGGAGGTGGGGGTGTCCTGGGGGTGGGGGTGTCCAGGGGTTGGGGGCTTTCTAGGGCTTCAGGGTTTTCCAAGGAGGTGGTGCTATCTAGGGGGTTTCTAAGGGGGTAGGGATGGTGTCTAGTGGTGTGAGGGTGCCATCCAAGGGGTTAGGTAGTGTCCATGGGGTTGGTGTCTCGGGGTGAGGGGGTTTTCCAAGGGGGTAGGGGTGTCCAGCGGGTGGGGGCTATCCAGGGGTGGGGGTGTCCAGGGGGTGGGGTTTTTCCAATGGGGTGGGGGTGTCCATAGGGTGTCCAAGGGTGTGGGGGTGGTGTCCAGGGGGTGAGTGCGATATCCAAGGGGGTAGGGGTGTCCAGGGGTGGAGTGGTGTCCATGGGGGTGCGGGGGCTATCCAAGGGGGTGAGGGTGTCCAGGGGGTGGGGGTGGTGTCTAG
Source organism: Viscum album (assembly GCA_963277665.1). Taxonomy (NCBI): domain Eukaryota; kingdom Viridiplantae; phylum Streptophyta; class Magnoliopsida; order Santalales; family Viscaceae; genus Viscum; species Viscum album. The sequence goes on along the minus strand of OY728153.1, from coordinate 432,889,626 downwards.
GGGTGAGGGGTTGTCCAAGGGGGTGGGGGTGTCCAGGGGTGGGGGTGTCCTGGGGGTGGGGGTGTCTAGGAGTTGGGGGTTGTCCAGGGTGTTGGGGGGTTGTCCATGGGGGTGGGGGTGTCTAGGTGGTGGGGGTGTCCAGGGGGTGGGGTGTCTAGGGGTCGGGGTGTCTAGGGGGTTGGGGTTGTCCAGGGGTGTGGGGGTCATCCAAGGGGGTGGGGGTGTCCAGGGGGTGGGGGTTTCCCAAGGGTGTGGTGGTGTTCAGGGTGTGGGGGTTGTCCAAGATTTGGGTGTGTCTAGGGGGTGGGGGATGTCCATGGGGGTGGGGATGTCTAGGGGTGGGGGTGTCCAGGGGGTAGGGGGCTCTCCAGGGGGTGGGGATGCTTAGGGGGTGGGGGATGTCCAAGGGTGTGGGGTGTCGAAGGGGATGAGGGTGGTGTCTAGGGGTGTGAGGGGATTTCCAATGGGTTAGGGGAGTCTAGGGGTGGGGTTGATATCTAAGGGGTGACGGGGCTGTCCAAGGGGTTATGGGATGCCTATGGGTGGGGGTGTCCTAGCGGTGGGGGTTGTCCAGGGGTTGGGGGGGTGTCCCAATGGTTTGTGAAACCGTTGGGATATTCTATCCCAATGCTTTCAGGGGGTATTATAGTGGTTTTAAATTGTTTTGATATGTGTATTTTTCAGTATTTAATGTATACATATTTTAGTATTTATACTTCATATTTATTCTTTAATGAAGGGTGAATTTGGTATCCAGTTTCACCATGATCTATTCTTTGTATACCTTAAGAGGAAAGGATCCAAGATGAATTTATATTGTTATATTGTTATCTATATTAGATCGATGTAATCCTAAAATGATTTTCATATAAATATAAAACTGTTATATTTAACAATATTTTATTTTTGAAATCATTTTCATGCATATATTTTTCAAATAAACATATATTTGTTTTATAATAGAAAATTGTTTTACATTCAAAATATGATATTTTCTATATAAATATAAATTTTTTTATATTAACAAGATTTATAATTTTTTATTTGTTATAGTTAATATTGAGTCAATGTTGAATTATTTCACATTGAATGACTAATGAATATGAGGAAGGGTTTGATGCCTTTTTGGAATTTTCTATATGAAATGTTCCAACCAGCGACCTTTTTTCATATCCATTCCTCAAATATTTGAATATGAATAAGTTGAAAAGTATAGTGATCAAATATCATTTGATTTTTTAATATTTTTAATCCAAGTTACAACCCTTGTATTTGTAATGGTGAAACTTGAACGAATGTCAGATATAATGATGATGATGATTTGCAAGATGGTAAATCCGATGGAATTGAAGAAATGATTCTTGATATTGTAGCATAACATATTGAGATAGAACTGGTAGTTTTACATCTATATGCTGATGATGAAAACCCATTGTATCCTGGTTTTATGGATTTTAAGGTTTTTTCGGTGGTGTTAATATTGATTAACCTGAAGATGAAACATGGATGGAGTGACAAAAGTTTTACAGAGCTTCTATAATTGTTGAAAAAAATTCTTCCAAAAGTTAATGATCTTCTAGATTCACATTATAAGTCCAAGAAAAAATTATGACTGATGGGATTGGGATACAATAAAATGCATGCATGTCCGAATGAATGTATGATATATAGGAAGGAATATGAATTTTATTCAGAGTGTCTTAAATGTGGGACATCATGGTATAAGTTGAAAGAAAAATCATAGGCTCATATAGAGATTACAGAGATCCATTCCATGGTATTTTGGTATCCTTCTATAATTCATCATTTGAAAAATGTAATTTCTAATTCACATGATGCATAAAGGTTAATATGTCATGCTGATAAGAGGATATGTGATGGAAAAATACGTCATCCATTTTATTATCCACAATGGAAGAAAATTGATGAGCAATATCCTACATTTGGAAATGGAATTAGAATTATCCGAATTGGGTTGTGCATAGATGGAATGAATCCATACCTAACCATCAGTAGGACACATAGTACATGGCCTTTTTAATTTTTAATTTACAATCTCTCACTTGAAGTTTGTATCAAGTGAAAATATGTCATGTTGAGTATAATGATCTTTGGTCTGAAGAAACACATAAATTATATTTATTTTTTCTTTTCACCGTTGATTGATGATTTGACTCTTTTATGGGGTGATGGTATTAGGGTGTATGATTATTATAAAATAGAAAATTTGCAACTTCATGCAGTGATTATGTTCACTATAAATGACTTCCCAACGTATCGAAATTTGTATGGATATAGTGTTATGTGGCATGAAGCATGTCCAATTTGTGAACAACATACTTCATATTTTAAATTTCATCGTGGGAGGAAACCACTATACATGGTTCATCGAATGTTTTATTCTATGGATAACCCTTATAGAAGGATAGAAAATACATTCAATGGCTCACAAGAATTTGATATTTCCCCAAAACCTTCATCATATGATGTGTATTTTGAGAGGGTGTGAAAATTTTGTGTTACTTTGTTAAATACACATAAATATGGTAATGATATACATATTTGGTCGGAAAGGTCAATAGTTTTTGAGTTACCATATTAGAGATATCATGATGTGAAAAATAATATTGATGTCATGCACGTGGAGAAGAATATCTATGACAGTATGATTAGAATATTTTTAGATATTAGTGGAATGAATAAAGATGGTTTCAATGAATGATTATACTTACTATCAATGGGAATACATTTGGATTTAGCTACCACTCATAATAGAATAAAAGAATTTCTTCCACTATCTTGTCATACATTATCCAAGAGGAAGAAAATTAGATTTTTTCAGTTTCTTCATGATATCAATGTTTTTCATGTTTATTCTTCAAATGTAAAAAATTTTGTCTCTTTTAAGGATTTGAAGTTGATAGGTATGAAATATCATGATTTTCACATCATGATGCAACAACTTCTACCAGTTTCATTGTGTGGAATACTGTACATTCGTGTCATAAATACTATAATTAAGTTGTGTTATTTTTTCTTTTCAATTTGTAATAAGGTGGTTGACATGAATGATTTGAACATTTTGGAAAAGGATTCAATTTTTATACTTTTTCAATTGGAAATGTATTTTCCTCTATCTTTTTTTGATATAATAGTGCATTAAATGGTTTATCTTGTTTGAGAAATATATATTTATGGACCTATATATCTTCATTGGATGTATCCATTTGTAAGGAATATGAAAATATTGAAGGGGTTTGTTAAAAATCCATAATGACCTGAAGCCTCCATTATTGAAAAGTATATTTCTGAGGAGGTTGCGACGTTTGTACGAGATACTTGGCAACAACGGAGCACATATATTTTCCTTCATCTCACCATGAATGAGTTAATAATGAGGGAAAGATGGTTTTTGGCTTGAAAGTCAAATCATTATCAGCTAAACAGATGAAGAAGGTGGAATTATACATCTTGAATGACATGGCTGATGCTAAACCATATATCACATTTCAGATTAATGTGTTGAAATAAAGTCACCGAATGAAGAATGAAATGTGGATTTTGAATGAGAAAAATAAAACATTTTTTCCGTGGTTTAAAAATACCTTACTTGGTAGATCAGATGTATCAGAGACATTAAGATGGTTAGTGGGTGGTCAAAGTTTAAATATGATAACATGGTCCGGGTAAGACATTAATGGATATATATTTCATACAAATGATTAGGACAATAAAAGTGCAGTTCAAAATAGTTGTGTATTGTTTTTTGTAGAAGAAATACATTTTTCATGTTCTAAAGACAAAAACCCAATTTCTGCATCATGTGCATTTTATGGAATCATTGAAGAAATATGGGAAGTTTATTACTTTAAAATTAAATTTCCTCTTTTTAACTGAAAATGGTTTTTCAGTAAAAACATTGTCAAAAATAATGAATTTGGAATGAATGTTGTTAATATGAATAGATTAGAAGGTACAATAGATTCTTTTATAATGAAAACACATGAAAAATAGATTTTCTATGTAGTTGATCAATGATATTTGCAGTGTTTTGTTGTTTTAAAAGGGAAAAAACAATATGTTTGTGAGGATCAACTTAATGAATATTTTGATTTATGTGAGATCCCTACTTCCATGGGAAGATTAGCAGAAAATAATGATGATCATATTGAAGGCATTCTTTGTGCCATAAGGAACGATCGTGACAATTGAATATGGGAAAACAATCCATTTGTATATTCCTAATATTACATGTATCATATTTTTATTTCTTTTTTACATTTATTATTTTCATAAAATGTTAGATATTGTAATTTTTTTCATTATTAATATGTGTATTAAAACAAATAAGTAGGAGTTTTTGTTTATTTTAGTTATGTTTATTTTAGGTTATCATGTTTACCATTATATAACTTGCATATTTATTGATTTTGTTTAATGAAAATTACTTTACCATGTTTACCATTTTTACCATGTTTCTTGTGTTTACCATGTTTACCATAGTTTACAATAGTTTATCATTATGTAACTTATATATTTATTGATTTTTTTGAATGAAAATCATACTTTCATGTTTACTATGTTTACCGTATTTACCATTGTTTAACATGCTTACAATATTTACCTTGTTTACTATTATATAACATAGTTCAGTTTTCCATTTTTTGTTTACATTAGTATTATAATATTTGAATTTGTATATTTTTTAACTAATGTTTGCTTTTTTATGGGAAATATAATGACATATCAATCAGTTGATCAACCTCATGATTCTCGGAGATGATCATCCTGATCATACCTATGGGGAGGAACATTCACACGATCCTCTCGATGTTCCAAAATATTCCTCATGTTCTCCCATAACGACAAAGAAGTGTTCAAGAGTTTGTAAACATGGCTGTACACAGTTACTAAAATTATCAATTTCCCATAGCCAGGACTAGAGGATACTCATGGAGTTTGATGATAATGATATTACTAGAGGTCCAAATGCAAAATATTTTACGAGTTTTTTATCAACTCAGGGTAAAAACAAAGTAAGAATTTTGTATTATAATTGGAGAAGTGTGGAAAAAAATAATATCATAGTTGTGGGAGACAATTTTGGTAAGATATTTTGCTATTGTTGGACTAATCATTATATGTTTCTAGTATAATATGTTTTACTTATTCTTTATCAGATGAAATTTGATATTCCTAACACTAGAGAAGTCAGGAGAATATTTTTATCTATAGATTCTAGGAGATGGATGGATTTTAACTCAACCCTCACATCCGATTACAATTTTGGTCATAGGAATCATGACAATCCATGTCATATATATCATTTAATAAATGAAGACACCGAGAGACAATTTTTTTAATGTAGAATAAAACATTAATTTTTGGTAAGGGAAATGAAATCTTTTATAATATTTCTTATATAAATGATATTATTAATGTTTTTTAAGTATGTCATATTCTTAATTTACATCAAACAAGGATATCTCATCAAAAGATCCAATCTAAAAATGTATACCTTCATAGTTTATCTCGGGGAGAGTATACATTATTGGAATAACAAATGATGGTGGAAAAATTACAAAAACTGAGAGCTGAGTCTTAAATATCTGGAGAGGTTTTCCCTCCATCCCCTCCATATAAACATGAAAAATGGAAGAGATCATGGATGGGAAAAAGAGGCAATATCTTTCGGAATAATTGATAATTGTTGTTAAGAGAATTGTAATATATTTATTTTATTTATTTAAGATAATTATATTCTTTATATAATTTGAATCATTATAGAAATGTTGAATTATTTAATATAGGATTCTCTTGGGGAGTATAGCTCATAGTGGGTATTTACAGCTGCTGGGAGGCAAGATATTTTATCTACAGCATTGGGATATCCAAAACACCCCAGTCATGTACGAGGATTTTTGATGAGTGTATAGGTAAGAAAAGTGTTTCCATATTCTTCAACTTATTCCATTAAGGGTGTTTATTAAAAAATTAGAATCATTGGAGTCTAATGTTATTAATATTAATGAGATGATGGATGAAAAGATTAGAGTGTCAGTACAGTCTATGTTTGCAGATTTGCAGAGACAATTTTAGATTGCAGCTCCCACTTCTCTACATCCCCCTACATAACACATTATTTGTCATCCACCTCCGCCAGTATCTCCCACTCCTCCAACTCAGCCTGAGGACCCCATTTTTTATAATACTCATTTACCACATCTTCATACTTATTGTGAGTTGTAAGTTGATGATCCTCACCATCTTATGGTTTCATAGGGTCTGATATATTGTATTGGAGATACAATTCATCATCAACTGTTATAGGTAGAGAATCATAGGGTCATTGTATATGATATTATAGATAGATCATCTAAAGTTCCATTACGTACAGATGAGGTGACGAAATTTGGACATAGTATCAGCTAGATTTTAGTTTGACCATCCAAACTTATGTGACTCATTAAAATATAGGTATGTATGTTATATCTTTTATTTTATTTTTATATTAATGTTGTTTTAAAATTAGAAAACTAATATATTTTTCTATTTATTTATAGTAATACTTAAAAGGTAACGATGTATTATATATACAAAAACAAATAAAAATGGATAAGACATCAGATATAGATTCTAGTATTCATGATAGATTTTCAAGATATTCAAATTTGTTGGCATATCATTTTTAGTTTCCAATGGATGCTCATGTTTGTGGATGTGTAATGAATGTGTGGATTGTGAAAAATGATTTCATGGATCTTATTACTAGAGATATGTTGGGCATCAATGTGGTGTATATTTTTTCCATTTATGTCTTAACACCTTTCCCTGCATTATATTTATAAAAAATGTATACTTATGACTTTTTTTTATTAGGTATCTTTATAACATGTGTTAGAATAATGATATAACATATGTATATGGATTCATAGACCTGCATATGATTTCCCTTAAAGCAAATTCATTAGATGAGGAACAAAGAAAACATTATATTGCTGATATATTTGAACGGGATATAATCACACAGTGTTGGATGATGCCTTTTTATGAGAGTTATGAAATATATATCTCTAAAAGTATTCTTTATATTATAATATAAAAAACCACTAACCTTACATTTTCTTTTTTCTTAGTGATCATTGGATGTTAGGTGTTTTTTCATAGGAGAAAACACTTTATTGGATATGCTCTGTCCATGGTGATGCACATGGATGTTTTAAGAATATTTTGGAAAATAAGGGTTCAATTTATATATAGTTTTTTATATTATAATAAATTTTAAATTTATTAAATTAATATTATTTTCTAATAGGGTATTGTCATACTTTAGAAAAAATACAATGAAAATGAGTTCCATGATTAAATATGTAAAATTAAAGGTAAATATCAATTTATAATTTGTACTTGTTGATGTATTACATAAAAATTATATTTTGAATTGACACTCATTTATATAGAATTTTCATGAACTATAAAGAATAATAGAATGAGGATATTATATGTTAAGATTATATATTAAATAATAATGACTGGAATAATAATGAACTTTGACCAGGTTATATTTCCTTATAAACTTTTCCATATTATTTCATTTGATTTATTCATTATACATGTTAACTAAATTCCTTTTAATTTGTTGATATTTTATGACCATCAACGCTATATTTCTCAAGAGATCGAACACATACAAGTGGAATAGTCAAATTAATATACAGTTTTGACTGGATTTTAGTTTGTTTGTAGTGTAAAATGTAATTTTGAATATTGTAATTATAATTGTGTATTTGGTAGTTGTTTTAGATATATTTATGTTTTTAGTTGAATTTGTATGTTTTGAATGTTATATATGTGAATATTTAATTTTTCTTAAGTTCTAATTATATAGGACTACTTCAAACGTTTTTCTGTTATAGATTCTGGTCTGGTTTTAGTTTGATTTTGGTTTAGTTTTTTCTTATTTCAGGTCTACTTTTGCAGATCATAGTAATGGTATTGCATTTTTACTAAAAAATTGGTTTTTACATCGGTTATTTTATAACTGAAATAATAAATGAATAAGTATATTTTATTACGTTGGTTATTACATAACCAACATCGTATATCATTTTCCACGTCAGTTATTTAGGAACTGATGTGAAAAACCATTCAGAGGTTTGATTTATCATGTCGGTTATTCAATAACTGACATGAAAAACTATATACCATTCCAGTTATTAAATAAATGATGTGATAAATCGTGCCTTTGAAGGGTTTTTCACATTGGTTAATTAGGAACCGTCGTGAAAAACTATTATGATTTATGTAATTAAAATCATTATTAAAATAACCGACATAAATTTTTTTTATAATGTCTTATTTAATAACGTCAGCTAAAAAATGATGTAAAAAACCGACATAAAAAACCATTTTTTGTTCTAGAGGAAATGTATGATTTTATAATGCTAATATCACCTTATAACATCTTTACTCTCATGTTATCCTTATATTATAATTGATATCTCTTATTTTATACTTATTGAACATCTATGATCACCATTTATTATTTTTCATATCCATCTGTTATTATGATTGGTTTTAGAAATTTTATTTTTAAGAAGTTTTCTAGTTAATAAAAACATAATGAGAGACTCTTATGAACTAGTTCATTATGTTTTCATATTTCCAAAATAATTAGTCCTAACCTATTTTGGAATGGATCATTATGTTATGTTAGGAATATTAATCCTCTAAGATGTGATATATATGTATGAAATATCTGGGCCAATATAGTTGTTATTAGAGAAACTAACCTACTCAAAATTGAGAAAAAATAACAAGTGACTATTATCACTCATAGTGTGTATTTTAATTTAAAATTTACATTACACTACTGGAAATAGAGTCTCTCCAAACTATTATGAACCATTGGGAAATGCTTCAGAACCATTGGTATATGTTATAACAACGGTTCTGCAAACTGTATGGAAGTAAGTTGTTGGGAAAGATTTTCCCAATGTTTTACAGTGAATCGTTGGGATAGGGTGTGGAAAAATTAACATATCCTACTAGTTGTGCCAAACCGTTGGGATAGTTTTTTCACAACAGTTTGGCTTGAACTGTTTGGAAAGCCCAAGGATTGTCCTCTTTCCCAACGGTTTCTAAACTGTTGGGAAATATTTTTTACCAACTGTGCATTGAACTGTTTGAAGAAAAAGAATCAGAGAATCTATGCCAACGGTTTGAAACCGTTGGCATAGATTTTGCTGTGGCAACTGCACAGCAGCCTGCAATTTGCTCAGCTGCACTGCAAGTTGCACATAAGGACTCATTTTGTGCATTCCCTCTCATTTTCATCACAATTATTGTACCTTAAATAAACTAACACATACATATAAAATTATTGTACCTGCAATAACCAACTAACACATACATATAGAGAACAAATTCATTCACATTTATCATATAATGCATCCTATAACTATACAAATCTCTAATTAAATTAGAATTCATAACATAATTATAAACATACATAATTCATTTAGAATTCAATCTAAAATTTAGATGACAATTATATGTGGAGTCAAGAATTCAATTCATAATTTCATCGGTTTTTTGTATACGATATAATTTTTCCTGAAATTATGTCCATTTTAAACAAAATACATACACCTGGAGTGTTATCGGACACACCATGCCTCAAATTGAGGTGAGGCTAACTTGTACACATCACAAATGACCCGTCTATTGTTGTCCTAAAGTATAAACATATTCCTAAAGCTTTTGATCAGTTTTCTTAATGCCAGATGATGTTTTTCACTTAAAATGATCTCCTTTTGAAACAAAAGACAGACACTTTGAGTGGTTCCGACCACACCGCGTCTCTGATTGAGGTGGGGTTGATTAGTACACATCACATTTGTTCAGTTTTTCGTATGTAAGTCATTGTTTTCTCTTAAAATGATTTCAATTTAAAAAAAATAGAGACACTATGAATGGTGTCGGACACACCGTGTCTCAAAATGAGGTGGGGTTGACTCGTACTCATCACATATGACCCATGGATCGTTGTGAAAGAGTACCGACACAATCAAAATCTGTTTGGTCAGTTTTCCGTATGCTAGTTGTTGTTTTCACTTAAAATAAAGTAAATTTTAAACAAAAGAGAGACACTTTGAGTGGTGTCAGCCACACCGCACCTCGGACTGAGGTGAGGTTCACTATTACACATCACATATGACCCATGGTTCGTTCTCTTAATGTTTCAATGGATACTGAATGTGTTTGATCAGTTTTCCTTATGTACTTAAAATGTTTTCCATTTTATACAATAGAGAGACAATTAGAGCGATCCCGGCCACACCGCAACTCAGATTGAGCCCAGGTTGGCCCGTGGACGTCACATATGACCCATGGATTGTTGTGATAAATTATCAACAGATTCAGAATGCATTTGGTCAGTTTTCAGTATGCCAGTTGTTCTTTTCACTTATAATCATGTCTATTTTAAACAAAAGAGACACAGTTATAGTGGTGCCAGCCACACCACGTCTCAGATTTAAATGGGGTTTACTCTTACTTGTCTCAAATTGCCCATGAATCATTTTACTAATGTATCATCCAAACATGAATGTGTTTGGTCTGTTTTCTGTATGCCAGTTGATGTGTTTTCCTTAAAATGATGTCCTTTTGAAACAAAAGACATACACTTTGAGTGTTGCCGGCTACACCGCGTCGTAGATTGAGTCGGGGTTGATTCATAAACATCACATGTGGCCCATGGATCGTTCTACTAAATATTCAATGGAAACCGAATTCGTTTTCTCAGTTTTCCATATGTACCTAAAATGTTCTACATTTTAAACAGAAGAGATCCACATAGAGTTATCTCAGCCACATTGTGCCTCTGATTAAGTCAGGGTTGACTCTTACACGTCACATATGACCCATAGATCATTTTCCTAAAGCATAAACACATTTAAAATGTGTTTGGTCAGTTTTTCGTATGCTAGTTGTTCTTTTAACTTATAATCATGTCAATTTTAAACAAAAGATACACAGTTAGAGTGGTTCCGGCCACACCGTATCTCATATTTAGACAAGGTTGACTCGTACACGTCTCATATGACCTTGGATCATTGTTAAAACGTATCGACACAATCCGAATGCATTTGGTCGGTTTTCCATATAATAGTTGATGTTTTTCACTTAAAATGACATCCTTTTGAAACAAAAGGCAGACACATTGAGTAGTGTCAGCCACTCCACATCTTAAATTGAGGCGGGGTTGAATCGTACATGTCACATATGAACCATGGATTGTTCTCCTACTGTTTCAATGGAAACCGAATGTTTTTGATCGGTTTTCCATATGTACTTAAATAGTTGTCTATTTTAAACAAAAGAAAGACACTTAGGCTGATATCGGCCACACCGCGACTCGGATTGAGCCCGAGTTGGCTCGTACACATCACATATTACCCATATATCGTTGTGCTAATGTATTAACATAATCAGAATCAGTTTGATCAGTTTTCCATATGTACATAAAATATTTTCCATTTTAAACAAAAGAGATCCACTTAGAGTGATCTCGGGCACACCTGTCCTCATATTGATGTGGTGTTGAAATCTACACATCACGTATGACCCATGGATCGTTTTGATAAATTATCAATAGATTACGAATGGGTTTGGTCAGTTTTCCATACGCCAGTTTTCTTTTCACTTATAATCTTTCCATTTTAAACAAAAGAGACATAGTTAGAGTGGTGCCAGCCACACTACGTCTCAGATAAAGACGGGGTTGACTCTAACACATATCAAATGACCCATGGATCATTGAACAACAGTATCAACACAATACCAATGCGTTTGGTTGGTTTTCTATATACAAGTTGATGTTTTTCACATAAAATGATGTCCTTTTGAAACAAAAGACAGACACATTTAGTGGTTCCGGCCACACCGCATCTTAGATTGAGGCAGTGTTGATACATACACGTCACATATGACCCATGGATCGTTCTCTGAATGTTTCAATGGAAACTGAATGTGTTTGATCTGTTTTCCATATGTACTTAAAATGTTGTCCATTTTAAACAAAAGAGAGACATTTAGACTGATCCCGACCACACCGGGACTCGTATTGAGCCCATGTTGGATCGTACACGTCACACATGACCCATGGATCGTGGTGATAAATTATTAACATATTTTGAATGCGTTTGGTCAGTTTTCTGTATGCCAGTTGTTCTTTTCACTTATAATCTTGTCCATTTTAAACAAAAGAGACACAGTTAGAGTGGTGTCGGCCACACCGCAGCTCGTTTTGAGGAGGGGTTGACTCCAACACGTCACATATGACCCATGTATCGTTTTTCTAATGTATCAACAAATCCGAATGTGTTTGGTTGGTTTTCCGTATGCCAGTTGATGTTTTTCACTTAAAATGATGTCATTTTGAAACAAAAGATAGACACTTTGAGTGGTGCTAGCCACACTGTGTCTCATATTGAGGCGGGGTTGATTCGTACACGTCACATATGTCCCATGTATCATTCTACTAATGTTTCAAGGGAAACATAATGCGTTTGGTCAGTTTTCTAAATGTACATAAAATGTTGTCCATTTTAAATAAAAGAGAGACACTTAGACTGATCCCAGCCACACCCCGACTCGGATTGAGCCCAGATGGTCTCGTGCACATCCTATATGACCCATGGATAGTTGTGATAAATTATCAACATATTTTGAATGTGTTTGGATGGTTTTCCAAATGCCAGTTGTTCTTTCCACTTATAATCCTATCAATTTTAATCAAATGAGACACATTTAGAGTGGTGTCGGCCACATTGTGTCTCGTATAGAAGCGAGGTTTACTCGTACACGTCAAATATAACCAATGGATCGTTTTTCTAAAGTATTGACATAATCTGAATGTGTTTGGTAAGTTTTTCGTATTCCAGTTGATGTTTTTCACTTATTATGATGTCCTTTTGAATCAAAAGACAGACACTTTGAGTGGTTTCGGCCACACCGTGTCTCAGATTGTGGCGGTGTTTACTCGTAAATTTTACATATGACCCATGGATCTTTCTTCTAATGTTTCAATGAAAACTGAATGCCTTTGGTTGGTTTTCATTATGTACGTAAAATATTGTCCATTTTAAACAAAACAGAGACACTTAGACTGATCCCGTCCACACCGCAACTTGGATTGAGCCCATGTTGGCTCATAAACGTCATATATGACCCATGGATTATTTTGATAAATTATCAAAACAATCAGATCCGTTTTCTCAGTTTTCCGTACGCCTGTTTTTCTTTTCACTTATAATCCTGTCCTTTTTAAACAAAAAAGACATAGTTAGAGTGGTGTCAGCCACAGTGTACCTCATATTGAGGCGGGGTTGACTTGTAAATGAAACATATGAACCATTGATAATTGTGCTAAATTATCGACACATTCCAAATGCGTTTGGTCAGTTTTTCGTATTCCATTTGATGTTTTTCACTTAAAATGTTGTCAATTTTAAACAAAAGAGATCCAGTTAGACTGATCCTAGCCACACCGCAACTCGGATTGAGCCCGGGATGGCTCTTACATGTCTCATATGACTCATGGATCGTTGTGATAAATTGTCAATAGATTCTGAATGTGTTTGGTCGGTTTTCCACATGCCATTTGTTATTTTCACTTATAATCTCGTCCATTTTAAACAAAAGAGAGACACTATGAATTCTGTCGGCCACCCTGTGCCTCGGATTGAGGCTGGGTTGACTCATACATGTCACATATGTCCCATGGATCAATTTCCTAAATCATCAACACATTTGAAATGTGTTTGGTCGTATTTCCATTTATACTTAAAAAACACTCTTTTTTAAACAAAATAGAGACATGTAGACTGATCACGGCCACATCACGACTCGGATTGAGCCCAGGTTGGCTCGTACATGTCACATATGACCCATGTATCATTGTGATAAATTATCCACTGAATCTAAATGTGTTTGGTTAGTTTTCCGTATGTGAGTTGTTCTTTTCACTTATAATCTTGTCCATTTTAAACAAACGAGACACAGTTAGAGTGGTATGTTAGTTATTTATTCACATTATTCAAATACACTATTTGACTATCGGTCATTAAATTAATTTATTAATGAAAAATTTGCATTTAAAATGAGAATATCAGAAATTTAAAAGATGATATAACTTTTACTAAAAATACTTGTTGAAATATTAAGGCAAACATGATTTATGAGAATCTTCATCTGTCTATTTTTGGAATGGTATTTACTTAAAATCTTGTGGAAATTTATATAGAATATTTTTATATCATTCTTAGTATGGATTAGATTATAGTTTATCATGCTATATAAAATTTCAGATCTAACAATGCCATGACCAATGAATACATCCCTTTTATAGCATACCAAGAATCTATGATATTGATTAGATGTGTAAATGTGATTTACATTGATTATCATGATGACCATAAATAAAATATATATTATAGATTTTATAGTAGTAAATGAAATCAAGGAGGGTGGGGGGCTGTCAGGGGGGGCTCTCCGAGGGGGGGGTGTCTTGTGGGTGTTCGGGGGGCTGTCGAGGAACCAAGGATGGGGGTGGGGGCTGTGCGGGGGCTGTCTGGGGGTGTTTGGGGGGTTGTCCGGGGTCTATGGAAGAGGGAGGGGTGATATCTTGGGGTCTGTCTGGGGGGCTGTTCAGGGGGCTTTCTGGGGTCCAGGGAGGAGGGTGGGTGGGGCTTTTGGGGGGATGTTCGGGAGGGTGTCCGGGGGCTGTTCGGGGGGCTGTCCAGGGACCGATAAGGATGGTGGGGGGTTGTCTGGGGGGCTGTCCTGGGAGCTATCCGTGGTCCAAGGAGGATAATGGGGGTAGTTTGGGGGCTGTCCGGGGGGCTGTATGGTGTTCATGGAGGAGGGTCGGGGGCTGTCTAGGGGGGTCTTGGGGGCTGTCCGTGGGGCTGTCCGTGGACCAAGGAGGATGGTGGGGGGGTTGTTCGGGGGGCTGTCTGGGGTCCAATGATGACATTGAGGGGTATTCTAGGGACTATGAAGTAGGGGGGTTGTCCAGGGAGTTCACAAACACACAACCACTAAAATACATCAACATCCCTAAAAACAGGCAATATATAAAAATAACGCCACTGCAACACTATACTACAGGTCTGGATAAAACCAACAACTAGAATAGATTAAAAATAAAATATCAATAATATTAGTCAAAAATGTAATGGATCAACTTTTCCCACATCACCATCACCATCATCACCATAATCATCACCCTCATCCTCGTCCCCATCATCTTCCTCGTCCTCCTTGCCCTCCTCCTCCCCCTCACACTCCTCCTCGCCCTGTCCATCTGCCTCGCCCTCCTCCCATCCCTTCTATTCTGCATTAGACACCTCTCCATCATCATCGTCAGCCTGGACATCGTCTTGACCACCACTAGAAATTCCACCTGGTGATCTATATATAGAACGTATCGATGACATATATTAATCAAAAGTTGGGCTGGCCACTAGTGGTAGTGTCAGACGTATAACTTCAATAAATTTCATAAATGCACTATTTGCCCTAGAAGACTATTCTTCCGTATCTGTGGTCCTTTTTTCAGCATGTTCTTCATGTGCCCTAACATGATACAGATCGGTGGCACTACAACTAGTACCTGAGGAGAGACAATACCTCGTCGAGGCTATCCATGGTTAGCAGCGTACTCTGCCAGGATTCTCCTCTCCCAAAACATGATGTATGTGATCAGTTGGCCACAAATTTTATGGTTCCTGGGCATCGAGGGCCTCTAAAGAAGCCTATTAGAAATATAAATACATTATTATGTTACAAAATAGATTGTAAAATATAAAATCAACAGATTAAAACTTACAATCTGCTGCTGAGTCGCTTCGTTGATGACACTTCCATCCTTTTCCCATTTACTCGAGCAAAACAGTTTTTCTCGAGGCACACATCCTTCAATATTTTGTATTTGCCTCTACAATGACATTTTAAACTAAAGTTATATGAAAACGTTATCAAAATATTAAATAATTGAGGAAACAAAAGAAATTATAAGTCCTAAAGAAAACTTATAAACAATTGTCATACCTGCTTCCTCTCATGATCAAGCATCTTAGTGCATCCCAGTGTGTGGTGGTATTTCCTTCCATAAATTTTCATTTTATTTTTTCAAGATGATTTCTAAATAAAATTCAAAAATTCAAAAGAGATTATTACTTCATAACATTAAAGTTATTATTTAAATACCTAAAATTTAATTAATACCTTAAATTGGGTACTCATCCAATGAGTAATCATCTGACGATACAACTCTATAGGACATTCATCCACCACTAGTACTGCTTCTAAATTAGTGCCAGCTCTAGCAACCCATCCTAATACAACTCATGCTTGTATGCTCTCCAAATCATGCCTAAATCCATTAGACATTCTGGTCATTCACCCTTACCATTGGGAATATTAAATCGAAGTCGACATCAAAATATTAATTCATATAAATACAAAAATAATTCATTGCATTAAATAGAACATAATTGTTTACCCATATCTCTTCCCAAGATCTATCCTTGACCTCATGTGGTAAATGTCACCACGATAGCGGGATGACAGGAATTATGTCGGAGTATTTGGAAAGCATCTCTAAAAAACAACGACATTGCTACCATGCATTCTCAACCATTTGGTTGTCTTCTTTATAATCTACCATAACCTATGTGTGGTGGATCGACACCAAACACATGTGTGTATGCACCCTCCCACGCCTCCTATCAGTAGATGTATCTGTCATTAAATAAAAACAAATATATTATCATAACATGTTATAATGAAAATAAATATTGCTATCAAAATTTTTTAGGGTTCCATAAATATACCTGCATTGGTTTGATCACTGAGCGCCGCTGGATCCATAGAAACTGATGCAACACCCAATGGTGGAACACGAGTCGAAGAAGATGAAATATATAAGCTCGGAGAGACAGTAGTAGAAGGAAATTAAGATGGAACAACTGTCTGAACGGATTCTAACTGGGGAGTGGGAATCATCATGGGATGTGAAAATGATGGGCCAGAATATGGAAAAGGTAGCGAAAATATGGGAGGCCTAAATATCTCGTAGGTCCCTAAAGACACATCGAGATTAGAATGTGGGAAGGATGACATGTCAGTGGTCGGGGTAGAGTCTAGTCGGGTATGCTCAGCTACTCGTCCACCTCAGGTACGAACCCTCCTCGTACAACCGGCCTGAGTACTAAGACTAGTACTAGGCTCCTCGTCGAATAACTATCGACGTATAGGTGGATCCTACAAAAATGATTACAAAGAAATTAATCACATGACATTATATAATCTTTAAATATATCAATTTGAATTAATGTACTCACTACAGGCACTAATGATGGAATTCCCAACTCCTCCATTCGACGATTGTTCTCCATCTTTTTTTTCCTTCATCTCTCTTCAATTGGCTGTATTTCCTGCTTTTGAAAACAAATATGTAATTGATTAAAAAAACTAATGTGTAACCCAAAAAACTAAATATATGAGGGAATATGGTGATTCATTTGTAATTTAGCTATCAATTGTTTTAGAAGAGCTTGAATGGATTTAATAAATCAAACATGTTGTAATGTTCACCATGTTAGAAATATTGTATGACTAGGTTTGAATACAGTTCAATTCCAAATTAGAAAATTCAAATAAAATAAAACTGCAACCAATAAACATTGAAAATACACATAATATCCAATTCAGCTAAAACATATTTGTGATCAATAATAAATCAATTTGAATATTACCAACCATAACAACCCAACTCGAGGTAAACCAAAATAATTGAGAACATGGATAAATGTTTCTATATATTTTCAACCACATCTTTAGGTTCACAATCAACAATAACAATTGAGCTATTGGAGTCATCAAAAGAAATAAATGGATTTGTTCCAATGGCACTTGGGACAGTGTCAATTCCATCATCACCATCATAAAAAATATGTAGTGGAATTACTTCCACTATGACTCCAAATTCCGGTCGAATTTGGTCTTTGACATAAAAAACATGTTTATCCATTGATTCCAACACATATGGTTCTTCAGTAGCAAGAATTTGAGTCCTATTAATTACTCGAAATACACAATCACCAATAAATGTGTCATGTCTCATCGTCAAATCACACGAATGGAATTTCATCATTGTGACTCTCCCATGAGAGTAATAATTCAATTTTATTATTTTCTCAACAACTCCATAATAACACACATTTTCAAATCGCGGTCTACTATCTTATGCACTAGCATAACAATCTATTGTGGCAGTAACCATAACACCATCAATTTTTGTTCTTACAATATTTTCTTTTTCAATGACAATAAATTTTTACCCATTGATAACAATTGATTTGCAGTCACGAACCACTGTATTATGACCAAAATCCAAAGCTCTTATTTCCTCAGAGACAGAGTCGGCAGACAAACTCATTACCTGCAATATAAATGAGTATTCAATGTAATTAAGTATTTATATAATTATATTAGATAGTAATATTTTTACTTTCAATTATAACCAAGCAGAAAACTCTTTTCTATGAAAAGTCTCTCTCATTCTCAATGATAATGAACGATGCTTCCTATTTATCATTGTTTTATGTTCCCTATAGATAAACAATATGAATAGTTTAATAGATATATATGTAAGATATACATAATCAATTTAGTTACCTGATATATTCATCGAACAAATCACAGTTGAACCAAACTGTGTGATGTGCCATCTCCCACTCTTCATGGATTAATGTCTTCAATGTACATGATCCATGAATTCCTCCTTTTTGAGGAAGCGATGTAAAACTGGGTTCAATTTTCTCAAAATGGGATCAATTTTCTCATACATAATCAATTTAGTTACCATATTTTTATTGGAAGAAAGTCATGTAATAGAATGTGATAATCATGTGTCTTCAAGGATTTTAACTTCAAATGTCTTCTGTTGACCCATTTAGATTTGTTGCTTGAATACCCATCAAGAACTATAATAGTCTATAATACTTCCAAAAAATAATTTCCGTAGGTGTCATCACATAAGAAGCACATGGAAGTTTCCATTTATTTTCACTGATACGCACATGATGCAATTCTGGTCTGATTCCCCAATCCACCAAGTCATGCATAGATCGTAAATCATCTTTTGTATTCCCCATGACATTTAGAAGAACCGAACGAAAAATTTCGCATATATTATTTTCAATATTCATTTGCGTCTAAGCAATGACGTAACAAATTGGTTTACCAATAAGGAAAATCAAAAAAGATACTCCTCTTCCTCCAATTGTAACAGGTTTTAGTGGATACATTCTTTCTCTTTCCTGATTTCATTTGACCTTTCCCGAACAAAAAACTGAAATGTTTCAATTCATTATGAACATCAGTTCTAGGCATACACTGAGGTGGATCATCATTCTCTATGGTATTATCAAATCATCAACGATTCATTCTATATGGATTATCCTTTAGCAAGAATCGTCTATGTCCCATAAAACTGAAACTACAACGATGTTTCAGTCTTGTGGATTGTGTATTCTTCATGAAAACTGGACATGATAGTTTTCCCATCGTGCTCCATCCATAAATCATTGCATAAGCCGAAAAATCATTGATCATCCACATAAGCTCAACACACATATGAAATATGTCTTTTGAATATGCATTGTATGTGCGCACACCCACATCCCAACGAAGTTTCAACTCATTTATTAAAGGTTGCATGTATACATCAATAACAATGTCGGGATCAGAAGGACCAGATATGAGTATATTGATGAATGTGAATGGTTTTTTCATACACAACCATGGGGGAAGATTATAAATGTTAATAAAAACTAGCCATGTGTTGTGCAAAGTAAGCATCTGCCCCAACGGATTAAAACCATCGCATGAAAGACCTAGCCTCACATTACGTACATCAGCTACAAAATCAGGATGTCGAGCATCAAATCTCTGCCATGAAAATCCATCTACGGGATGAACCAACTCATCATTAGTTTTCTTTCTCTCGGTAACATGTCATCTCATTTTTATTCATATGTCATCAGATATAAAATTATTCTGGATTCTATGGATCAATGGATAGTGCCACATTACTTTATGTGGAACGCGGGATGGTGTTCCATCAGATTATGTCTTCCAGCGGGATGTGCCACATTTTATACAATAATTTTGTTCAGTTGATTCATCCCATAATAAACTGTAATCTTTCGGGGAAGCATGAATTTTATTTCTTGAAAATCTGCGTTCCTCAACTAACATCCATTCCATATAGTAGTATGAGGGAATATCTACATCATATGTATGTAAATAATTCTAGAGAGTAAGAATGTAATCGATTGCTGTATTAGATATCCTATAAATTTTTTCCCATGAAATAATTGGATTAAAAATTCTAGCTTTTTCATTTTATCGTATTGTCGATATTCTAGAGTCGTGGCAGCATCATTGAATTTTTTCACCCAATCAATATCATCATTTCCACTAGATGCATCAGTTGTCGTCATATCAAAGTCTTATTTAGTCTAAATCATGCCTTCTCATGATGGCGAATAAACAGAAACCGATCATATAACAAATTCTCTATTTGAGTCCTTTCATTTTGATCATCACCAATTTGAGATTTAATTTTCTCTCCATTGTGATACCACACAAACTAGTTTGCTTGAAAACCATATTTGGTGATGTGGTAGCTGAATTATTCACAACTCAACCATGGTCTACCAACACAATTGGAACATGGGCAGTGTATGAGACCACTATCTGAATCATTAGGAAATGAAAAATCTATAAATATCTCCAATTTTTTTTGAAAATCACTTGAGATCCGATCGGTTTCATACATACATCTTCTATCAATTCTGTAAAAAAAATTATTTAAGTCATTTTGTCATAAATAATTCAATAGGATTGAACTTTAATAGAAAATACATTTATGTAAACAATAAAGGATGACAATAATCTTGGTATCAACTACGCATGTGAAAAAAAACATGCTAATGTGTAATTAAAAAAATGTAAAACCAACAAGAACTTAATGTGTTATCACATCACAGCATGCCTCATCCCATAACAATATTAGTAGGGTATCCTAAACATTAATAACATCAACCTTGTTCCATCCTTCTACCCTACATAACCCCAACCACATGCCACAACTTATTATAGCCTTATCACATCGCACATCACCTGAAAACCCTAGGTAAATCATTGTACATCTCACCTAAAGACACATGGACAATCACATTTCATCTTTCCTAAAAACAAATGGTCAATCACTAATTAAGGAAGAGTAGGGAAGACATGGTAGATATCCAACCATATAACCACCATCCTAGATATTAGAAAAAATACCCATAAATCAAAACCTCTGATCGTTGGTAAGTTTATCCAACTCTGGTTGGGAATGTGTAGAAATAACATAAAATAGATGATATATAGATAGCACAAAATACCCAACTGATGGGTTCACATTAACTACAAAATCACACACTTCACTACTACTATACAACACATAAACCATGACAACCACTTTCACCACTATATGAAACACACCACACCACCCCCACACAAGACACATGTCATTTCCCACATTCATTTAAAATCCACATTATTCACACTTACATTGACCATTCATTTAATGTTAAATTAATTAAATCCATTTACCACACATCCATTTCTATTACATCTCATTTACATACTATCTTGTTTTTATCTTTTAACATCATAACATATTCCATAGATAACTATAAAAGTAATAATACCACCTCACAACAACTCACCATCTCAAAATAACCATCGTCGCCATGTTACATCGGCCAACCATCTCACTAAAACAACCACATATCACAACAAAAATATTGCACATCACAAACCACCGCACAACCAAAACCACCTCACCACATCATACACCACAATCTCATCACACAACAACTCCACTCGGCACAACACCACCACACATCATCACTATTACACAACTTCACATGTCACATCCATGCCCACTAACCATTACATTACAACCCCACATATCACAAATCCCAACAGGTCACCTCAATCACCATACAACAACCTATAACATATAATGATACACAACAAAAAACCTCTCATAGAAGCAACATACCCCAACATACACAATTTATTCATGGTCTTCTATTCCAATACCCCTTTATTTATCATGGACATTATAACCCAAATGATATTCCATGGGAAACTAATTAATTAACAAAATATTCATTCATTTCCCTATTTTTCAGGGTAAAATCAGATCAAAAACAACAGTTAAAACGGAAATATTATATCAATAACAATAAAAACATGGTAGATTATGTGGATGATGAATAAAATACCTGATTTCAGATGATTTAGATGGATTTTCACATGTTAGAATGGGGGAGTTCGAGAGAGGAGTCGAGCGCCGGATTGATTTTAGTGTTCCGTCGCGACTGGGGGAGAGTAGTGACCTGATTGTATTTGGGGAAAAGATTTACCAATGTTATTTAAAAACCATTGGGAAATGGTTGTTCAGGGTACCGTTTCCCAAATGGTTCATTAGAACCATTAGAAATGGGGTTCCCTTTCCCAACGGCTTTATGAAACCGTTGGGAAAGGGTAACTTGAAAACCCCTTTTCCAACAGTTTTATGGAACAATTAGAAAAGGGATACCCTTTCCCAATGGTTCTAGTGAACCATTGGGAAAGGGTTTGCTAGACCTTATTTACCAACGGTTTAAGAAAACTGTTGGTAATGAACCATTGGTAAAAACCACATATCTAGTAGTGTTACTTTTAGTAAAAAGAATAAGTGACATACTAAAAAATGAGTAAACACATTCATATTATTTTTATATTTTTTGAGAATAATTATTGAGTCATTTGTGACATGTAAAAATTAACTACACCACAATATGATGCACATTGTTGCCAAAATGACTTTAAGTGTGTATTTTTATATTGAATTGACATTAAATTGAAAAAAGAAAAGGTGACATACTGAAAACCAATAAAATTAATTCATATTGTTTTGATATTTTAGGAAAAATATCCATGAGTCGTTTTTTATGTGTAGGAATAAAATACACCTCAATTCGATGCACTGTGTTAATAATATGACTAAAAGTTTCCGTTATCAGTTTAAAATTGACAATTTAGTTCAAAATGTGTCACTCACTAAAAAAAACACACTATGATTGTATTTATAATTTAGGATTGTGATTCATATGTCAATTTTGACATGTATGAAGTAGTCTCACATCAAACTAATGAATGATGTGACCGGTAGGAATAAAAATTTCTGCATCCAGTTTGAAATGATATTTTAGTAAAAAAATTAACTGACATAGTGAAAATCAAGAAAATATATTCATATTGTTTTTATACTCTGTAAAATTGATCTATAATTCATTTTTTACATGTAGGAATCATCCTCACCTCATTACAATGCACGGTCTTGCTAGTATATCTCAAATTGCCTCTTTTTATTTAAAATGGACATCGATAAGTTAAAACAATAAGGGGCATACTGAGAACCGAGAAAATATATTTTTATTGTTTTTATATTTTAATAAAATGATCCATGAGTCATTTTTGATGTGTAGGAGTAAAATGAACCTCAATATGATACATGGTGTGTCTGGTATGTCTCCATGTGTGTATTTTTATTTAAAATTGACATTAATTTATGTAAAAAGAACATGTGACGAACTAAAAACTGATAAAACACATTCATATTATTTTGATACTTTAGTAAAAGGATCCATGATTCATTTTTGACATGTAAGACTCAATCGCACCTCATTATAATGTATGGTGTATCAGGTATAACTCAATGTGTATATTTTTATTTAAAATTGACATGAATATAACATAAAACAATAAGTGACCTACAATACACAAAGAAAACACATTCGGATTATTTTTATATTTTAAGAAAATGACCTATTATACATTTTTAACATATAGGAATCAGCCGCACCTCAATACGACTTAAGGTGTGGCTAGTACCACTCATGTGTCTCTTTTTGTATAAAATTGTCATTAATTTAAGTAAAAACAACATGTGACTTACTAAAAACTGATAAAATTTATTCATATTATTATTTTTTATTTTAGGAAAACAATATACTAGTGATTTATGATGTGTTGGGAACATTCAGGCCTCAATACGACATGTGTTGTGGCTGGTATAACTCTATGTGTCTATTTTTATTTAAAATTGACATTTATTTAAATAAAAACAATATGTGAAATAATTAAAAACAAAAAAAATCCATTTGGATTGTTTTTATGGTTTAAGAAAATTATCCATGGGTCATTTTTGATGTGTAGGAGTCAATTAAACATCAATATGATGCACGGTGTTACCGGTATGACCAATCTATTCTGTTATTATATTAAAATGGAAATTTTAATTCAAAATTTGTCATTCACTAAAAACCAAGAAAACACACTCTGATTGTCTTGATAATTTAGGACAAGAAATCGTAAGTTATTCATGATGTGTATGAAGCAGTCTTATGTCAAACCGACACATGATATGACCAGTATGACTCAAAATGTGTGTTTCTATTCTAAAATGATATTTTAGTAAAAAACACAATGAACATACTGAAAACTAAAGAAAAAGAATTCGGATTGTTATTTTACTTTAAAAAAATGATCCATCTGTATTTATTTACAGTTACGAATAATTTGTACCCAATACAACACAAGGTGTGGCCGATATAACTCCAAATATTTCAATATTTAAAATTTACATTAATTTTAGTAAAAGAATTAGTGACATACTTAAAACTGAGAAAACACATTCTGAATGTTTTATTATTTTACGAAAATGATCCATAACTCGTTTTTAACGTGTAGGAATTGACCCCACCTCTATAGGGCACACGGTATGATTAGTATAACTCTGAAGTTGATATTTTTATTAAATATTTACTTTTAATTAATGTTTTAATTCATATTAATATTTAATTTATTTCATTATAGTGTTACTAACAAAATATTTTTTTCTTATATAGGTGGAATATTTTTCTCGGGTTGATATGATTTGTTCGAA
Source organism: Viscum album (assembly GCA_963277665.1). NCBI lineage: Eukaryota > Viridiplantae > Streptophyta > Magnoliopsida > Santalales > Viscaceae > Viscum > Viscum album. The sequence continues at coordinate 432,864,503 of OY728153.1, read as the reverse complement.
AACTAATTCCAAGGTAGGACATTATTGAGAGGGGATCACGATCATAAAAATATGAAATATTTATGTTTTAGAATGTTTTTTGGACCATTGTAAAAGTAATTTTATAAAACATTGTGTTTAAAATGTAAATATCATCTTTCTTCTATATATTTTGGGTGTGAATTTTTTAATTTATGATGTCAATCAAATATATATAGCTGGTTTGATTATGGGTGTACAGTTTTAATAGGAGGTTTGATTTTGGGAGTTTTGTTATATAAAAAAAACACTGCTTGGGGCTAGGCCTTTATCAGCACTAGAAAAGCACTAATAATGGGCCCCACTTATCGTCGTTGTGATTAACATCACTTTTTTAGCCCTGTTAAAGGCCATTTTGCGAATTGTGAAAGGCCATCTGTGTAGTAGTTTTTACCACTCATTCATCTTTTTTGGTTCTCCCTTTAATGATATATAAATTTATTTATAAAAATATTTAGTTATATTTATTCATATATTAATATATATTTATATTAATATATATTCATATATTAATATATGTAAATATTAATATATTTATAGTTATATTTACATATTTATATTTAAATCTATTATATATATATATATATATATTTAGTTATATTTTTTATCCGTAAATTTATTTGTATATTAATATATATTTATAAGGTTATTTTTAAATTTGTTTTTAAAATATGTTTTTTTGTGTGTAAAAATGAAGAAATAAATACATATATACAACAGACATACAGATACACACACACACATATATTATATGAGTATTTTTAAGAATAATTATACATGTTTATATATATTTTCATATATTACATATTAATATGAATATTCATATGTTAGAATATATAAATTATATATATCAGTTTGTTAATACAGACACACACTAATATATATTTATATAGACACACAGACACACTCACTATATTAGTATATAAATATTCATATATTTGTGTTTTAAATGAAATGTATATTAGTTTTTATTTAAATAAACATTATATATTGAGAAATATATTCTATATGTAAATATGTTTAATTATTTATTTATAAAATATAATTTTTTTTGTATGAATATATAAAAAATATGTATATATTGTTATGTATTTAGTTATAAATAAAAGTACATTGTGAAAATGATAAAATTTTAAATCCATAATATCAAAATGAATGTAATACCTATGAATAAATTCAATCCCCATAGAAAAAGGGGAAAAGGAACGTCTTAATAGTGGCTAAATTTCCATCGACAGTTAAAATATTTGGGTACGCCGACTAAAAACTCAGTTTTGGAGGCCTTTTGAGCATTTTTTGGCCTAGAAAAATGTGAAAGAGTGTTCCCAAATGGCACTAGTGCATAGAGAGCATTTTAGGATTCGATTTGATATGTAGTTTAGCTCAAACAAACAATCGGATCAAAAGTTATTGTCATCTGAGGTTTTCATAAAATTTTCAATGTATTTTGGATCTTTTATTAATCTTATGATTTTTTGTGTCCTAAAATTGTTATTAAATGATTATTCCTTCACAATAATTATAAAATTATTAATTAATAATAGTTTTTTTATATATTTTATAATATATTTCATTAAACATCTTATATATTAGGAGTAAATTATATCTATACTTATATAAAACATATTTAATATATATATATTATATTTATATCAATATAAATATATTATTATTATTATATATTAATATATATAAATTTTAATGATTTTTTTAAATATACCCTTTATGAGAACTTGTCAAAAAATCACATATAAAGAGCCACCTTATTAGCACTACTAAAAAAGAACTCATAAATGGGGTCCCTTTAAAAGTTGTAAAAAATCACTGATAAAAGGGTACTTTTAACAGCACATTTTTAGTACTGTTAAAAGTAACATTTATAAGTTCTTTTTTTTACCGCTGATAAAGGTACCCCATTTATCTGTGTTTCTTTAGGGATGCTAAAGGGTGGAACTGCGAAAAACTATTTCTATGGTAGTGTCCCCACCTAGACTTCATTGGTATTTTTAACTTACTAGATATATGATACTTTTAAGAGGATACCATCTTATAGTTAAAAGAATTGGGGCTGGGAGGATGTCACACATAGAGTTGAGAGTTTTACTTTTAGAATACAAAATCAAAAGATGGTAAATAATATTATTTAATATGATATTTATACGATACATTCATATTGTTTATGGTCTATCCATATATTACATAGTTTGATGTGTACAAGAGGATGTACAAAGATAGTAGTATTGGAAAGATTACTGGTGAGAGACAATAACCGATTATGGTAAGTGTTATTTTGAGTTTTTTAGATTAATATAATTTAATTTTTTTATCATTTTATTTATATTTTTATAAATATATAAAATATATTAAAAAAATATTTGTCATATGTTTGGGAGTTAGGGTAATATTGATGGTAGGGACAAATCCTCATCCGGGCATGTTTTGATGAGACAAATTTTTCGTTGGTAGTGAAAAGTTGGATTTATAAAGGTATTGTGATTGAAATTGGTTTACAATAAACTCCGGCTATTTACTATGGAATTGAAGTGATTTCATAATTTATCACAAAATGTAGTTTTTATGAGATCATAATCTTTCACATCTGTATAGTACAATGTAAGGATTTGAGCTCAGGATGAAACTGTTTAGAGATTATTTATAGAGCAGGAAGATTAGATACAACATCTAGAGTAGCAACATTAGTAGTAGTGTCAAAATCATGATAAGATGATGACGTATATGTGGTGACTTACACATAGTTTAGGTACAGATTTACCTCCATCTACTTGAGTTAACCCCACATCATCTTAGTGACACTATTATTATGTCCTTTCTTGTAAACTCTTTTATATTATAAATGTATATATATTATTTTAATTTTGTGTTTTTGGTATTTTATTTTTAGGGAAAAGTATTTTTAGAATAATTTGGGAAACCACTATATAAAGAAAATTATTATCCCATTTAATTTGGACTGATATAGAACCCATTACCTGACTTAATCCCCAAACACAACATGCCCCAAATAAAGACAAGGAAATTATAAATGGTAGAAAATCTAATTAGCTAAAAGTAAAATGCATATAGCCTGAAATACTATGGTTGAGAAACCTAGAATTATGATTTTATTGAAAACCCCCAAGGAATCCATCCATCCATTTAACCGCCGACCCAGACACCCAAACCATAACTTTATTTCGGATCTATTGGGACGATCATCAAGGTGGATGGATCTTCTAATAATGTCGGCGACTTGCCAAGAAAATCAACATACCCTACTAATGTGGGTTCTTCCCTTAATATTATCGACACGTTTCTCGAGTAAGGATTGACCCCCATTGTTATCCCTCACCGTCACGCCTGGGTTTGAGTCTTGCCTTCAGCTGCCTTGATGAGTAGAGGCATTCCTTTTCCACTATCCCATGTGCTTTCCTACCAACCCCCTCCATCGAGTAGGAGTTTAGATCTCTCCATTGACTATTATGTTTAGCTTAATTTAATTAATACATATATTTATTTGAAATGAATATATATTGTGATTTTTTAAAACTTTATAAAAATAATCAATATGTCATTTTTGATCGGTAGGAATCATACCCACCTCAATATTATGCATGTGGTGATTTATATGACTTCACTACTGTAGATATAACCTTTAATAGCGCACAAAATGGTTATTTACTTTGTTAAAAAGTGTTATTATCTTTGGCGCTTTTAAAGGGGGGTCCATTTTATAAATGTTAAAAAAAATCACTAATAAAGGCCCCTTTAACAGCATTGAAAAAAGGGGTCCTTTATCAAAGATAATAAAAAGATGATAAAAGGGACCTTTATTGATAATTTTTTAGCGCTGATAAAAGTAAAAAATAATTTAAAATATATCTCCATATTTAAGGATGGGACCTTTTTCCTTTTATCTATGATCTACCCCACTTTTATCATTGATAGTATATCCTCCCCATCCCTTTAACAGTTCGAGGAATCCCCCCACATTTTAACAGAACTAGAGACATGCATCACCCACCCGCATGTGCCCCTATCTCTGCTGGGTGTCAAAACTAATACATCCATCATAATGTCAGTCCTTTTCCACTCCCATATATCGTTTTCTTAGTATGATTTTGGGTGCATTCGTGATCCCCTAGATTGGGTCCCCCATGGGAAGATTCCCAGGCGAATGGGACGGCTGGACACTAACCACCATAATATGAATCCACATGTGCCGTCACCCCAGGGTTCTCTAGTGTTGGTGTCAGGTTTGGGTCCGTTTTGGATCTTCTTTATTAGGTACCCCAGGTAAGTGTTCCCAGTAGAAGGGGACAGATAGATGGGGCCCCTCACAGTCTTCCTCAATTATCCATTGGGACAATATCGGTGCATTGGTGATAACCTATTCTATTGAATACCTCTTTGTCGGCTTCATCAAGGGTCATGGTACTCCCGACGACTACTCGAGATTTTTGAACTTTTCTAATGATATTCCACCAAAACATGACGTCCACTGGCTTCCAATAATCCATCTCTTTAAAATCTTCATCTTCATCATCAGGCGGTGAGGGGTTTCAGAGAAGAGGGAAATTCCAGTCAGAAGCTTGCTGTTTGAAAACATAGCCTCCACCATTATATAGTACCATCTTCCTTTATTTTGTCCTTTACCTCCTTAAACATTCCTCCTAATACCTAGAATGGTGGGATACACAAATCTTTTATTTATAATGCAATTTAATATCACGTAATTACCCCACCCTATTTATTTAATGTTAATTAATTTATTAATTGAATATTAAAAAGATAGTAAAACTATGTAATATATTTATGTGTTTTGAGTATATTTCATATTAATTTTATAAGTGAAATCTAAATTCTAATATAACTTAATTAATTGTTATTAACTGAATAATTGTTTTTAAATGTTAATAAAATTATAAAATTTATTAGTTTTCTTTGATATCAATTGCTTTTTGATGTATAAATTTATTTTAAAATTAAAAATAATAGATGTCTATTTAATTAAGCCCTTTTGGGTAGTTAAAATTTCATTTCAAACTATAATAGAATATAATTAAAAATATTGTATAAAAAATTAATGGGTTATATGTGTATTTGGGTTTGAAAAAATAAAATGATTTAGGATTCGATTATCCGAAATTTCATACATATTTGACGGGTCCAAATCCTTAATGTTCGGTAATTTTTATTGAACATTTTAATCATAATTATCAAAGTTATATATTTTAATAATATTGTTGAATTTTAAATTAATAATGTATAATTTATTTTTAGAATATTGTACTCGCATCTAATATTAAATGTTGATTTTAATTCAAAATTATAACATTGACTAGTATAATCCTTTATACAGCATTTAGTATATATATATATGTATGTATGTATGTATTTTCAATATTTTGATTTTTTATCTAACCATTCATAAATGGAAATATATTTTTGTAGAGATTACCCCAAATGGGGGGGGGGTAAATTGGTGGTTAAGGGAACTATTATTTGAAAATTGAATAAAAAAGAACAGAAGGGTTATACTAAATTGAGTATTGGTTAGTAAAAATTTATTTGGTTAATAATATATTTTGTTCGCCTTGATTAATAAATTTAATAACTGAAAACTAATAAAATAACTTAATTTATAATTTTTTTATTTATTCACTAAATTAATAGTTTAGATAAATTATAACACATATTATAAAAAAAACAATACAATTTTGATTATAAATATATATTTGTTTTCAAATAATTTATTTGTTTATAAAATTTATGTATTTAAATACAATTTTGAGTAAATGTTCGACACAATTATGGTGGTTTTTTTTAAAAAAAATTATGTTTTTTTTTCATTTAGTAGGCTTTCTCCGATGATCAATATTTGTACAATGTTTTTTTGACCCAATAAAAACAATGTTTATCTTAGTAACACTTCATAAAAATTTTAAAAAATAAAAATTTAATGATATATATTTCAAATATGAAAATTTATAATTTTAATTACTATATATATTAATGATGTTATAAGTTATAATACTAGTTTGATTTTTATTTACTATATTGAAAATTTTAATTTAATTATTAATTAAAATTTTAAATTTTTATTAATAAATTTATTATGAATTATTACTTAAAATGTTAATTAATTACCTCTATATATTATATTAAAATTTACTAAATATATTAATGATATCATCAGTTATTAATTTTGTTAATTATTTAATTAATTGTTAAAAATTATATCATTAAACTAAATTGTCCCTTTTATAATGAAAACGCAAACTTTGAGTCATACTAGTCACATCATATGTTGGATTGACATGGAGTCAATTCCAACACATCATAAAAGAGTTATGTATCCACTACTAGAAACTCATCATTTAGGAGTGGTTATTTTTTGATTTGGTTGCAGTTTAAACTGCTGCTAAAGTTGATGTCGGCAATACGTGGCTGATCCTCCCATTCACTACCACGAATCGGGGTATGTGATGCATCAGGTTTTATCAGCACTGAGAATAAATCACATATAAAAGGGGGAACTTTATCAGTGATGGAAAAATGTGCTGATAAATCTTCCTTTTATCTGCGCAAACGAAACGTCGATAAGGTGTAACCTTTATCAGCCCTTTTATTAGCACTGATAAAGGGGGCCATTATTTTTTTCGAAAATACAATCCTAAATCTTTAGATATCAACCAAATGCACATTACATAATTTTGGAGGAAAAGATAAAATCCATCAATTAGACACCGAATGATTCGGAAAAGTTGCCAACAATGAACCACTCGATTGCCCTATCTCCAAGAAAATGAAAAAAAAATAAGAGAATAATGAAACCAAAGATCTGAAGACATCTATAATGGAACCATAGGATTGGAGTAAACCTTCATCCTCCTTCAGTGTGTTGAAAATAACATGACTATCTGATTCGACCACAACATCCTTCCAGACAAGAGATAAGATGAACTTCATACCCTTCCAAATAGCCATGCCCTCAGCCACATGAGGAGACTAATACGCAATGTTCTAGGAATGATGAGCCACAATAAGGGATCCAGTGTGATCATGGAGGACTATCCAAAGGCGAAAAAAACCAACCCCAGGGGTCTCTACATCAGTATTAAGTTTGAAAACACCCAAAGGGGGGGATCCATCTGATAGGTGGGGAATGAACAGGTGAAGGTGGATGAGCCTCATCAATATCCAACCACTAAGAGACCTAGTTATGAATCATTGAAATACAAACCCTGTCATCTTTAACAAATATCTCAAAAGGTAAAGCATTTTGGAAAAACCATATAATCTAGGAAAATGCTATTTTTATCCCTGATAATTTTTTTTAATAATTAATAATATTAATTTATATAAAAATATTACATTTATATTAAAAACATAATTATTATTCCTATAAATTAAATATAAAAACACATGTTGATAATTAATATATATTTATTAATAATTCAAAAATATATATAATGTTTTAAAAACAATTTATAAGTTATAATAAAATAAATATATATTTTGATAATTATAATATTATAATTAATTTTTACATAAAAAATATATTTATTATTTTTATTATTTTTATAAAAATATATATATTCTTTTTAAATATATATATTTATGAATAAAATAATAATTAAATAGATATACATTAAAATAAATATATTCTTCTAATGAATTTGGTTAATAAATTTATTGATGCTTGAGTATATTTGACGTACAAATATGTTATGAATCCATCATGATTGTTCATTTATACATTATAAATGTTAAAACTGAGAAGAATAGAGTTTTGATATCAGTCAATGGATAAGATATTTTAAAACTATGTTAGTGAGAGTTTTAATGTAGGTTACACAATAAGCGACACCAAAATGTGGGTTTCAACATCAGTTATCAAATAATTGTTCATCACTCTCTCGTCAGATGGATTCATCCCCCTCAGGGTATTTTCAAACTTAATCTTAATGTGAAAATTCTAGGTGATGGCTCTTTTGACCTTTTGGTGGTTCTCTAGGACCATGTAGGCTCTATTATTTCGGCTCGTCATTAATCATAAATTTCTTGTTGGTCTCCTCTTATAGCAGTGGACATGACTATCTGGAAGGTTATGCAATTCATTTCATCTCTCAACTTATTGTCAAATTTGATTGTCAAGATATTATCGACGTGCTAGAGGAGGATGAAATTTTCCACCATGAATTTGGTTCTATTATCAACATCATTAGATCATTGGTTCCTTTATTCAATTCCTGTTGTTCTTCCTTTTTTGGGAGAGATGAAAATTGTGCAGCTCATTTTATAGATACTTTAGGGAGTTGTTGAGGATCACATTGTGGTTCAGCTAATTCATTCACGTCTCAACAACCTTTTGGATATTTTTCATACAATATCAATAAAATACAATTGTGTTTTCTCATTTTTTAGTAAGTAAATTGTCCATTTTACTAAAATTGATGTATATTTTAAATAAAAAATATGCGCTTATACACATAATGGTCACAATGTGCCTCATATTGAGTGGAAAAAAATTCATATACATCCCAAATGACTCATTAATTTTTACCCACAAGTATTAAATCAATCCGAATGTGTTTTCTCATTTTTCAGTATGTCACTTGTTCATTTGTACTAAAATTAATGTAAATTTTAAATAAAAAGACAGACATGGAGTCATAATGGTCACACCGTGCATCAGATTGAGGTTTAACTAATTTCTACACATCACATGTGACTTTTGGATTGTTGTAATAAAGTATTAAAACAATAAAAATATTTTATTGTTTTTAAGTATGTCAATTTTCTCTTTTAGTAAAATTTAATTATAAACTAGAATCATGCACTTTAACTAATAACAGTAACATCTTGTATCCATTTGATATGAGAAAATTCTTACATGTAAAAAATATGTATGAATCGGTTAACTAAATTATTAAGACAATATGAGTGTTTTTTATAAATTTTCAGTGAGTGACATATTTTGAATGAAAATGATGATTTAAAACTGATAACAGACACTCTGAGTCATACTTGTGACACCATTTTTTGGATTGGTGTGTGGCTGATTCCTACACATCTTAAATGACTTATAGATCATTATACTAATGTTCAAAAACAATTTGAATTCCTTTTTTTTGGTTTTGAGTTTGTGAGTTTGATATTTTAGTAATATTAATGTCAATTTTAAATAAAAAGACACACTTTGAATTATACCTATCACTTCATATGGCAGATTGAGGTGTTTTTGATTCCTACATGTCCCAAAGTCTCAAAAGAATCCTAAATTCTATGGAATCCTTCTGTATAATAAAAAAAAATTCTTATGAGGGTAATACTAAAAAGAAATAAATTAAACATAAATATGAAACAATCCATTACTTCATTAGAAGTCACAAATTCATGTCATTTGTATACATTACATGATCAGGTAGGATGCACATTTGCTTCTACAAAAAATTATATCGTCATATAAATATAATTTTTTTAGACCGTCATAATAGTACTAGAAAAATATAAATATACAACAGATTAATATATATTTTAAATAATGTAGTAATTAACTTTGAAAATACATCTTCAGGGATGTGTTTTTTGATGGAATATAATCTATCTCATAAATTTACAAATATAATAACCAAATCTTTTTCCATTTGTTTATTTTATAAACTGTAGAAACATTGAAGAAAATAAGTAATTTTTTTATTCGTGTTTGGATAGTTAAATATTATTATATATACCTTGATAAATATACAGTTGTAGAACTTGTTTGGGTCCTTGTGTGTAATGATTGTCCTCATTCCATGATTTTGATGATATTTATAAACCGCCCTATAATTATAGAATCCTAATTAAAAAATAATAAAAATATATAACTTGAAGTTTAGTTGAAAAATGTTGGATGTAGTGTATTACAAACTAAAAAATGTTATAATTTGTGGTTGGTTTGATTGTAATCTATGTAGTGAATCCAACAGATTAATATTTAGAGTATCCAAATTGATTGTAATGAGAATCCGGTGTTTCCTAAAAACAAAACAAAAAATTAAATAAGAGATGATTTATATGAAAAATATATTAAATATGATTAAATTGTAGCATTTTATATCGCATCATTTATATTAAGAATATTATTTCATCCCCAATTATTGTTTGAAACGATTTGCCTGGGTTTTCCACTCTTTCATTCATTTGTTTGGATTCTTTTTTTGTTTGGTCTGTATAGGAGACATGAGGACTAATGAATCCATTTTTTTACATGTGAATGCATTGAATTGGTATTGATATATATGACTTCAAAAATTATGAAATATATTTATTCATAATTAACATTGTATATCATCTTTGGTAAAATTAAATCATGAAAACATACCTCATGTATACATTTATAATTGAGGCACCTATCCATTCATAGTTGATGATTTCATCTACATTATTTGAATAAATGTAGTCAGTAACATCATCCCCACAAATGTTTTCATCAAAATCAACTACATGACTACTAGCACATTGTATCTTTGTATCCTCATAAACCTTTAATGTTAGTAAATGTGGATATTCATTGGGTGGGGTAAATTTTCTTTTGGAAGATCTTTTGAATTAGTTGGATGATCCTTTAAATGGTTTTGAGTCTAACATTCATTTCACCTACATCCCTTTGTCCATTTGTAATATAATTCATCAGTTTAGTCCTTTTTTTTATTAATTATTAAATTTTTAACATGAAAATTAAATAGGAAATTAATACCTCCTTGTCGACATATTTATTTTACAATATTTGACGGCCATGTGATGATTGTTCCAATAGTTTGTCAACCTTATGAATATCTTCCTCATCAATTGGAATAGGTTGATCATCGCTCAGATCATGGGCTACAGTAATTGACACTCTCACAAGACCTATTGGAAGTGGTCTATTTTTTAGCACATCATTTTGGATATTGAACATTGTAGAACTCACTACAAGGTGATGGGTGGGTGTTCATATATATAAATCATAGTCATTATCACCCTGTATAATATCAGAACCATAAATGTATCAGTGTCTATATGATTAACATTTTATAGAAACAATTATTATAACAATGATTACCTTTTCCAAGACATCTTTTTGAGGGGAATGGCTCATCTCAAAGCTGGGGGGTGTGGGGAAGGATATTTCAGAAATTGTAATTCTTGAGTTATTTTTTCTCTTTGCTTCTCTCTATAAATGATTATAGTAACTCTATCTTCTATTGTAAATTTTATTAATGTGTATCTAGTATTTCTTTCATCTATTTCATTTCTTCATCTTTTTCATCCTCTTGTTTTTTTATCAAAATATGTTTGTGTTGCCACCTCAAAACCCGCACCTCTGAGGTGACCATATTGTTCTGTTCACTTTAAAGACAGTGATAGTTCGTGTTCATCTGATACTGTTGTTGATTATTTCTGTGACTAAGCTGGATATAAAATATTGGAAAATAATTTTTCATTTTTATGTAATTTTTATTTAAATAAAACAAATTTTTATTATTTCATAATTATACTTGTTTCCCACCCTTTTTATGTATTTTCATCAATTAGTATCCCATATTTATTTTCACATGCCTCTTTCCACAACACATGGTGTATTTGGAAGTGGATTTAGATTTGGATTCATCAATCTGCATATACATAGAGGAACATAATTATTTTTTCGTTTCATGTCATATAAAAGTGTTAAGTTAGATTTAAAATATATACCATTTTTTCAAGTTAAGCATACCCCATCCATTCTTTAAGGTAGAGGTATGTTGATTTTTCTTCCCCTCCATTATTTTCAACACTCAGTTTCTATTTCATAAATAAAATTTTTTCACTCAAAGTGATTAATATATTTATTTTCAAACAATATATTACTAGCCACAGTGTACTTTAAAGGACACATCAATATGAAGTCTAGTAAACAATTCACATGGTTATCTGGTTATCAGGTGTGAATACATAAGCAGTGGGTGTGGGTTTATTTTCCATTCGACATATTTTAGATAATTACTTAGTATAATTGTGTGAAATCCTCTATGAATCTTTATATAAATAATTAATACATATTTATTATGGGACTTATCTAAAATAAATGCAATCTTCAAGGGATAGTGAAGAATAATTCATTGTTTCATTATTTTATTTTTTAGTAAAATAAAGAAATGATATCATAATGTTACTGTAATATCTTCCCACATCAGTTTATGAAGCGCTATAACAACATGGTGCCACAAAAATACACAAGTTGGCATGCATAACCAAGTGATGATTCCAATGTAACTACTAAAAATGACCTTGTTGGAGTTAACATGCTGGCCATGTGCATTCCATCCGACCTCATATTTGATGCCTTTCAATTTTTCCTTCATGATTTTTGCTAACACCAACAAAATATGAAGCACCTATTTTTTCAACGTCACTGGTCCTTCGTCACATAAAATTTCCTTAGATTAAACATCATCAATATGTTGTTTCTCTTGAGAACTACCATCAATATGTGAAGATGGTTGTTGAACCTCAACACTGGGGTCAAAAATAGATTGAAAAACCTATTATTCCTCAGGATTGAGATTACCAGCACAGGAAGAAGTCCATTGTTCCTATACAATGAAAGAAACAATAGGATGAATGAAAAATTGTTCCTCATGATTGGGAGCAACATCATGTGACTAATTCTGACTAATTTTTTTTTTTTTTTCAAATAAGTCATTTTTTGGGTTAGTGAGAACATATAGACATGAAACCAATCACCCCCAATCCAAAATCTGAAATCCAAAATCCAAAATAAAAAATAACCAGATCAAATAACACATATCACCTCAAACAGTCTTCATGGCCACCTGAATTCTCCTCTTATGATGTCGCCAAACAACGCAAACACACTCGATCCAGGACCCCATACTAAATCCTTCATCGGTCGCCAAAACCACGAATTCTATCACCTACACATGGTCCTCCACCCAAATCATACAATCACACACAAATGGTGGATGAAAACAGAAGCAAACTCATCACTAAAACAGAAATTTGTAATTAATCATCACCATGAAAACCCAACGCATCTCATCCATGCTGCCACTACAACAAAGTCGGATCCGAATGAACCACAAAACGAGAACCTTGAATCACCATTCTCCAAACAAGGCTCAACCACTCCCACCGAAAAATCACAAGGGCTGAAAATCAAAAAGAGAACAAAACCACAAAGACAGTCTCAATGCCTAGCTGCTTATCAGAGACAGATCATGTTTCCACATTCGCAAACTCACCTGGAATCCACATCGAACCACCGCACACACCCCCAGCCAAAACAGAATCGAAGCGTCGACCCCTATCTAGGAGGAGCTGCATCTACGAATGCTGTCAACACCGCGCTGCCAAAAGAACAGGCCATCAACTGTGGGAAAATCCTAGACGGTTGTGCCCACAGAGGTACCTTGACGCCACGCCTGGAAGAGGAACTGCGGCCATCTAAACACCGAGAAGGAGCACCTCAGAGAGCACTTATGACGATATGAGGTGAGAAGAAGAGACAGAGATAGGGGAAACCCTAAGAAGGTAGCGCCCCTTACGGGATCATCCACTTCCCCAATGAAATAACCCACACACCTGTGTAAAAAACCAAAACATGAGAGAACCCTTGTACTATTATTAACAACCAAGAATCCAGAATGTGCATAATTCATTATCTACAGAACTGGTATAACAATTAATTTTTATAATGTCAATAAAAAAATAAAACATATAATAACATGAGGTAACACAATTTATATTAAAAAAATAACCTAATTATTAAACTCTCTTTTTTTAATGGATGAAGAGATTGTACCCCTATATCGTCTTTTCAAGTCACTTCATTTTGGCCTCCTCTGACAAGGAAAACGTCACATACATTAGGACCACTATGAAATGATTATAATGTCCTAATGAATGTGTCACACATAGTTGAATTCTCATCTGACACTTTAGTGGTTTTGGTCAATAACATAGCAATTGACCACTTTCAGTTTGTGGTATCTAGAACATAAAATACATGTACTGCCTATGATTTCATTATAAATGGTTCGTCTTTTCGCCCTTCCTTACTGAAATAGAACTTCACTAATCCAAATTCATCTATTTTTACATCATTCTTGTTATCAACCAACTATAATTGAAAAATCGGCACATGGAATGTTGTATAATCCAACTCCCATATTTTTTTGATGAATCCAATGTATGAAATATTCACGTCAAATGGATTTTTGTCCATAGTACCATAAATATGCATCGCTTCAGCCAAAAGTGTAACTCCACTAATTTTAACGGTATTGTATTCATCATGTCTATTTTTATAGAATATATAACCCTTAATTACATAACCATTGTAAGATAATATATAAACACGTGGTACTCTAGCTAAACATCGAAGTTGTTCTGATATTGAGTTAGGATTTTCATATGAATCATTAAAAGTATATCCCTAAAACCATTCTATAAAATATTGATTAACTGTATTTGATATCCATATTTTAGCGCTTGAAAGATTATAATTCCTAATAATTTTTTTGTGGGTTTCAACATATGGGGAAACCTCCAAAACATTAATCAAAACGTAATGGTGGGCCTACTCATGATCTACAATATTTATCGTGACTATATCTCTTCTAGAAATTACTCACCCGCTATCCACCTAGTGTGATGAGATTTTAGTACACCAATGCTTTACACACCTGAAATGATTTTGGTACATAATTCAATGGATTCCTCCAAAATATATCAATCTCTAGTATAACCCTCTGATCAAATATGATTTTTATATACCCATTCAAAATCTTTATACATTGTTCAATGGGGTACATCCATCTATAGTGTATAGGACCACATAGTATAATCTCTCTCACTAAGTGAACCATCAAATGAACCATTATATCAAAGATTTATAGTAGGAAGAACATTTATAAATCACATGATATGATAATAATTTCTATTTCCATATTTTTCAATTTCACTAGATCCATAACATTACTGCATATAGCTTTGTAGAAGAAAAAACGCTTGGTTAACTTATAGAGGATATTCTTGAAAAAAATGCAACGTAAAGATATAGGAATTAGATCTCACAGTAAAACATGACAGTTATGCAATTATAGAACCTTTAACATTATGTAGTTTATTGAAACAAAATTCTTTTTATATAGGTAAAACCCCTCTAGAACCATTATTTCATTCAAGAAGTTGAAAAAATGATATCTCTCTGGCCTAAAAAAACTGTAAGAAGATGGAGGATGAAAAGTTCATTTTTCATCGTAGGTTTCTATTTGATATGTAGTAGAGCTCAAAAAACACATGGATCCTAATTTATCACCTTTTGATGTTTGAGTTATTTTTTCATTTTATTTTAGATCTTTTATTAATTATTTGATTTTTTTGGGTCTTCAATTTTTTATTAAATGATTACTAATTGATAAGAATTAGAAAATTATTAATTAATAATAGTTTCTCAAAACATATTATATTTTAGGTAAATGTCTACCTATAATTATCTAAAACATATTTAAAAATATATATATATTATATTTATATCAATATAAATATATTTTTATATTAATATATTAATATATTATTTTTTATGTTCTTTTAGAAATATACCCTTTATCAGTAATAATAATTGGGGACCCTTTAACAATACAAAAAATCAATGATAAACGAGGTACCTTTATCACTGCTAAAATAATCATTAATAAAGGTACCACCTTTATCAGCATTTTTTAGAGTTGCAAAAGTGTGGCTCTATGAAAACCTATTTTTGTGGTTGTTTCTCCACCCAGAATTCATTTATATTTATTCACTTACTGGATAGAAGATACTTTCAAAATGATACCCTCTTATATCTAATATAATTGAGGCTGGTAGGATATCACACATAGAGTTAAGAGTCGTACTTTTAGAATAAATCATCAAAAGATAGTAAATAATATTATTTAATATGATATATATATGATAAATTAATATTGAGTGTGGTTGAACCATTAATTAAATTTTTTGATGTGTTCAAGATGATATACACAGATATTAGTATTGGGCATATTACTGGTGAGAGATAGTAGCTAATTGTTGTTAGTTTTTTTTATGTTTTTTAGAAAGAGATGGTGATTGAAATTTGTATAAAATAGACTTCGACTAGTTACTATTGAACTGAAGTGATGTCATCACTTAGAAGAAAAAATTAGGATTGTAAAAAATTTTCCAATCAATTCAATGATAGTTTCGAGATAGAAATAAAGTGAAAAATGAGAGAACAACACTAGATGTAATGTAGAAAAACCCCCAAATGAGTGGGGTAAAAAACCATAGGAAAATATAAGGATTTCACTATGTGAAAATGTATGTACAAACTACCTCTCTCTCTATATCTCTCAATTTCAAGGAGAAAACATCCAAAAAATTATCTCTTTGAAAATATGGAGAAACACCTCACAAAATACTGCACTTAAGGATGAAGATATGTTGCTTCTGAATATGATGATAAAAAAGGTGGTGAAGATCCCCTTTTATAGCCTGCCTTAATGCTCCTTTGGCCTCCTCACTATTAAATTTCTATTACAAAATTAAATTTGGAATCAATTGTAGGGTGTCACCATGACGTTTTACCATGGAATTTCCAAATGAATGTGGTGACCACCATTAATATTTTTTCTCTCCATAACATCTTATATCATATCTCCGATTTGGATATTTGATTATGTTCCAATAACATCTCCACACATCCCTTATATCTACCAAACCTACGACCCAGGTCTCTACATGGTTTCTCAAGTATCTAGAGCATCTGAACTTATTAGAACCAATCGTATTCATCATGAAATCTTCCATATTTTCTTTAGTGTGAATTTTCTACCTGTTGACACTTATTTCTTTCACATTATCTCCAAAAAATGATATTATACAGCAGTGTGCTTCATCGTGGAATGAAAATATGGATTCCTTACGATGTGAGAGGCACTATGACTTTCAAAAAACAATGAAATATGATCTTGTTAGTGCCTTATCTCCTCCAAATAAATTTTCATCCAAATAACATCTTTTCATGACTGTGTATAGGCCATGTACTTTGCTTCCATCGTTTATAATTCTACAACTGTCTGTAACTTTGAAATTCAGCTCATAGATCCTCCTGCAAGAGTAAACACATAACCAGTAGTGGATTTTATCTGGTCATAATCACCTATAAAATCTGAATCAACATAGACTATGATAGTGAAATCTGATCCTCCAAAACATAATTCAACATATGAGGTTTCCCTGATGTATCTCGGGATCCTATTCAGTATGCTCCTATGATTTCGTCCTAGATTCTCCATGTACCTACTAACTTATCCCACTATATGTGCAATGTATGTTCATGTACAAACCATGGGGAAATCCCCACTGTTGATTCATATGGGACTCGAGAAATTTCCATCCTCTATTTTACAATGTTAGGACTCATTTTATAGGATAACTTGGAAGTAATGGGAAGAGGGTTAGATGTTTTATTATAGTATTTCATTTTGATTCGTTCCAAGACTTTCCACAAATAATTTTTTTGTGATATCCAAATATTTACATTACTCCCGTCTAACTAAATTTGCATCCCAAGTGTCTTGTTTGCTGATCCCATTTCCTTCATATCAAACTCCCTAGACAAATGTGCCTACACCTCCTAGATTTGATCATTTTTGGGGCATGCAACCAACATTTAATCCATATACCATAGTATAATGATAAAATCATTAGCATATAGACCCTCTAAATATGCACAAGGATATGAATTAAGTATATTGTATCCAAGGCTCATGATATAGGAATAAAATCTCTTGTATCAACACCTCAACACATGTTTGAGACCGTAAAGAAAATTTTCAACCTGAAAACCAAGTTGTCATTACCTTATTCAGCAAAACCATCTCTTTAGAGAATATATATTTCACCATCAAGGTCACCATGGAGAAAAGTTGTTTTCACATCTATCTACTCTAGATTCAGAGTGTATGCAGCACAAATCACCACCACTAACTGAATATTGGTTAGTCTAACAATACGAGAAAATATTTCATTTAAATTGATACCTTCCTTCTAATCAAATCCTTTGACCACAAGTCTCACACGATATATTTACATCTAGTCTGTTTCTTCCCTCAAGGTCTTGTGGACCCATTTGTTCCCAATATCCTTACTCCCATTAAGTAATGAAACATGATCCCAAGTCTTGTTCATGTTCAGGGATTCATGTTCCTCCTACATCGCCGCCATCCATGATGATATATTTGGATTCTGGGTGTCCTCCGAAAGAGATGATAGCTCTCCATCTTCTGTCAATAAGAAATTTGAAACATTTCTCTCAGTGACATAATCTGAGTGCCAATTTGTCACTATTTTCTCTCGATTTGTTCGTTGTAGTCTAGGATTATCTATTACTTGATCATAATGGATTGGTAATTCCTCAAAGAAAACAGGTTCTTCCTTTGTTTCATCCTTCACCTCGACTGTTTTAGTTTCTGTACTCTCTTTCTTTGTGTTTTTATCAATATCCATTTTCAATCTCTATCTTCAGAAAAGATGACATATCAATTGATGAAAATATTGTGGGCAATGGGATCCCACTAAAAATACCCTATCACACCACCAGCATATCCCAAGAAGATACATTCCTTGTATCATGAGTCCAACTTTGATCTTTCTTGGCCATGAAATAGTGCATATGCATGACTTTCAAAAGTATGTAATTGAGAATAATTATCAGTTTTACAATTCCACATCTATATAGGCTTCTTCATATCAATTCCATCTTAAGGGGACCGCTTGATCACATAGAAGGTGGTATTTACTTCTTCTACCCAAAATGTCTTGGTAACTCTTGTAGTGTTTAGCATCGCCTGTATTATGTCCAAAAAGGATTTATTCAGCTACTCTTACACTCCATTATACTAAGTAGTGTATTCCACCATGAACTACTTCATGATTAATTCATGTTAACAAAATGAATCAAAATCATCGCTTGTATATTATCTACCATGGTTAGTCCTCAAACACTTGATCTTATTTTTAGATTCAATCCAATTTTTCACTTTGAATCTTTTGAAGACTTTAAATAAATTCCATTTCCTCTTGATTCAAAACAACCAAAATCTCCTAGAATAGTCATAAATGAAAGATTCATTATACCTTACTCCTCCCAGGGACAAAACCATTGCTTTCCATAACATTGAATGAATCAAATCTAGGAGCTAGTTACTCCTCATCGTTGATGTTCCAATCTTGAACCAGTGTTTCTTACTCAAAACACAATTCTTAAAATATAGTAAGGATTCCTTCATAATCCTAGTAAAAACATTCTGATCCTCAAGAATCATTAAGACTTGTTCGGACGTATAGCCAATATTCTGGTTCCATAAAGTCGGTAACTCTTCCATCAAGGTAGTTGATGAGACAACTATCTATGCCTCCTTGTACATTTCACCCATAAGCACGTACAAGTTCTTTAATATCTTCTCTGCCTTTATCAACACAAGTTCTCCCTTCACAATATTCATCATCCCTTTCTCGGTTCGAGTCTTGCATCCGATGTCATAAAATATTCCCAAGGAAAAAATGTTCTTCTTGAGACCCACGAAATGTCATACTCATTGGATGGTTCAGACTATGTTATCATGCATCTTACGTTTGATGGTTCCAACTCCATCGATCATGAAATTTATTATCATTCCCCATGTATAAAAGCCCTTCTGAGATAGTTTTATATTGGTCAAACCATTCTCGTAGAGATGTTATGTGCCATGTTCCTCCTGAGTTTATAATCCATGTGTCTTTGAGATGTTTTCTTATTTCAATATTCATTTCTGCATCATGGACTAGTATGTCTCCATTTCCAGATGTACACACCACATTTTATTGATAGGTATTCTAACCACCCTTATTATTCCAATAGTCTTTGCTGACATACCCCTCTTACTGCAATTGTAACATTTGATGTTTTTCTTCCTGCTCCTTGATTTAGACCTTCCATGATTCTAGTTCTCAATGGAACCACAATCCGCCATTATTCTTCGTTCCATTGAAAGAGCTACCACTTGGTGTGAAAATTTATGTTTGTACTTCTTTTTCTTGCACCAACATTCTTTTTCAATACCCATATCTACAACCTCATTGAAGGGAAATATATCGATTAGGAAATTATTTTGGAGGATGATGATAAGATGATCACATTAATATTTAAACCTTTTGAGTAAAATATCTGCTTGTTTAGTATCTAAAATTATATAGATCCACACTATAAGTTGAGAAAAAATGGTATTGAGGGTGTTGATGTGGTCAGTCACCGATGATAAATACACCATTCGAAGAGTGTATAATATTCTCTTTATGAAAATTTTATTGTGGAGTGACTTTTCCTCATACAGCTTTTTCAGTGTATCCAAAATTTATTTTTCCGTCTTTTTTTCCACAATACTTGATATGAACCCATCTTCCAAAGACAAATGGATGTTGCAAATAACATTACTATCCACATCAATCTCTCTTTCCTCTATCACACCAACCTATTTCTCTCCAATCACCTTAGGCATTTATCATTCCGCAAAACCACTTTTATCTTCATTTTCCACAATGAAAAATTATTTCCATTGAATTTTTAGATCATGTATTTTTCCACCATTTAGACACATCGTTTGTCCCGAAATTGATCAGGCCAAAACCTCATTCCTATGATACCACTTTTTAGGATCCTAAACAATTGGCCAATCAATTAAACGATAATTGCGGGATAGAAATTAATTACGAAATTAAAGAATTAAAAGAAAATTGGATGTAACGTGGAAACCCTAATAATTAAAGGGATAATTATCCACAAGACAATAGAATGATTTAAATATGTCAAAATGTTGGTAAAAACTCTATCTCCATCAATTACATGGATAAAACACACAAGAAATTCTATCTTTGAAAATATGGATAAACACCTCACAAAATTCTTCACTCAATGTTGAAGATGTGTTTCTTCTAAATCAGATGATAAAAACAGGTGTTTGAGATCACAATTTAGATCATGCCTTCACTCTCCTTTGGCTTCCCCTTTTCCAAATTTCTATTACCAAATTAAATGGGGAATCAATGGTAGGTTTTCACCATGACGTGTCACCACAACGTGTCTAAATGAATACAGAGACAATCAATAATATTTTCTTTCTCTATAATATCTTCCAATAAAACATAGTGTGTATGAGATCATCATCCTTCACTTTTGTAGAGTCTGAGGCATGTCTATGAGCGCAGGATGAGAGTATTCAGATATTAGTTAGAGAGTAGGAAGATTATATAAAACATCAGGAGTATCAACGATAGTAGTAGCATCAACAACATGATCATATGATGCTGTAGATGTGATGACATACAAACAGTTTAGGGATGGAGTTCCATCCATATAATGGAGTTAATCCGCCACCATCATAATGACACTATTATTAGGTTCTTTTTTTGTGATTTATTTATTTTATAATTGATTATATTTTATAGATTTTTAATGGTTTTTTTAATTTTTTAGTAAAATTTATTATTTTAAAATGTTAGGAAAACCCCACTATTTAAAATAGTAGAATCCCTTTTATGCTGTATTGAGATATAACCCATTACAAGATTGAATCCCCAAACGCAACATGCCCCAAAAAAATAAAATATAATTGTAAATAGTATTAAATCCAATTACTTCAATGTCAAATCTATATATCCTGAAAGACTAAGTTATAGAAACCTAGAATTAGGAGTTGATTGAAATCCCCCAAGGTATCCATCCAACCATTAGACTGTTGACCTAGACTCCCAAAACACAACTATCATTGGGAACCACTCGGAATATCATCGACGTGGATAGATCTACTGATAATGGTGATGACCCGCCTGAAAAATCACCATCCCCTACTAGAGAGGGTTCTTCCACTCATGTCATTTACTCCATCCTTGAGTAAGGTTTGGCCCTCATTTCTAACTCTCACTATCATTTTAGGGATTTATTCTTGCCATCATCTACCTTGATGAGCATAGGACTTCATTTTCCACTAGACAAAGTGCATTCCTGCCAAACCCCACCATCGAGCAGGAGTTTAGATCTTGCCGTAGACCCTTACATTTAGTTTACCTTATTTTTTATCTACATTTATTCGAAATTAATATATATTCGGATTGTTTTGATACTTTAGAAAAATGTTCCATAATTCATTTTTGATGTGTAGGATTCATCCCCACCTCAATTAGATGCATAAGGTGACAGGTATGAATCAACTACTATAGATATGTACATTAATAGCATGCAAAATGGGCATTTATATCTTTAAAAAAACATTACTATACTCGATTCTATTAAAAGGGGGTCTCTTTTATCATTAGTAAATAAATACTAATAATGGCCCCTTTTATCATCATTGATAAAAGATGAACTTTATTAGTGTTAAAATAGTGGTGATAAATGGGACCTTTATCGACAATTTTTTTAGAACTAATAAAAGTCAAAAAAATTATTTCATAAAAGAAATTTATATTTCAACAAATTTGATGGTGGGACATCCACCCTTTTATCAGCACTCAATCCCCCTTTTAATAGTGCTAGTACAACCTTCCCACATTTTTGACAATGATAGGAATCCCTCCATCCTTTAACAACTCTAGCAACCTGCATCACTCATTCGTGTGCGCCCCAACCTTTGCAGGGTTTTGAAACTCAGATGTCCTCCTCACAATCTCGCTCCTTTTCCACTCCCCTATATAATTTTTTTTATGAATTTTATGATATATGTATATATTTATATTAATTTTTTTCTATATATATATATATATTTAATTTCATATATAAAATATGTTTTGTGTGTGTGTGTATGTGTGTTTATAAATACAGACATATATATATATATATGTGTGTGTGTGTGAATCTATAAATATAATTATACACATTTGTATTTATTTAAATATATTATATATTAATATTTATATACTTATATTTGAGTATATAGATAAATATATATTGCTTTTCCAATGCACACAAAAATATATTTATATATATATAAACATTATATATACAACAATTGTATATGTATATCAATTTTTATATATATTCATTTTAACTAAAATGGATATTATTTTTTATTTTGATATGTTTTATTTATTTATAAATATACTTTACATGTAAATAGGTTTACATATATATTTAAAAAACTAAATTTTTATGTGTGAATATATAGAAAATATGTATATATTATTATATATTTTATTATAAATAAAACTAAATTATGAAAAATGATAAACTTTCTAAACATTAATATCAATATGAATGTAATACATGTGTATAAATTCAGTACCCACTTAAAACGAGAAAAAACCCTCTTAAACGAAGCTAGAAGTCCATTGAATATTAAAAAATTTGGATACACCAACTAAATACTCAGTTTTAAAGGCCTTGTAGGAACTTTTTGGGCCTTGTAAAATGTAATAGGGGATTCCTCCCTATCATTAGTCTGAATATGTCATTGAAAGATTAAATTTGATATGTGGTATAGATAAAATGGACACATTGATCAAAAGTTATGTCCCTTTTAAATCTGAGTTTCATTTTCAATATATTTTAGATCTTTTATTAAATTTTTTATTTTCGATGTCTTAAAATTGTTAATAAATGACTTTCAATAAATAATAATTAGTAAGTTATTAATTAAAAATATTTCTTAGTTAATTTATATTTCATTTTCACTAATTATCTTATATTGTAATTGAAAATGACTATTTAGCGTTATCAAAAACATATTTAAAAATATATATTATTTTTAATGAAATATAATTTTTTTAAATATACCATTTATTAGTGTTATTTGAAAAAAACTGATAAATCCCCCTTTATCAGTGCTTCTGAAAAATCATTGATAAAGGGTGTCCCATTAATAGTGCTAAAAGAACGTTGATAAAGGGGTATCATAATCATTACTAAAAACGCTGATACATGGGTACTTTTAATAGTGTTTTTAGCACTGTTAAAATCTCTTTTTATCAATAGTTTTTAGTGCTGATAATGGTACCCCTTTATCAGCACATTTTTTATCATTGTTAAAGGGTAGTGCTGTGTAAATTTGTTTCTGTGGTAGTGATACATGTTGGCCATTTTATTTAAAATTGAAATTTTTAAATATATATTCTTTGATATTTTGTTTAATTTATTTCTTTATAGTATTATTAAAATAAGAAATGTTTTCTTATAAAGGAGAATTCTTTTTGTCAGGTTGGGTGGTTTGTTTGAAAACTAATACCATGCTCAGTATTTTTTGAGAGTGGGTCACAGGTGCCAAATAAAATTAATCATTGATGTTTTTAAATGATTGTGGATAGTAAATTAAAATGTAATTGTAGAAAATATTGTTTGAAATATACATATTTTTTTTGTAATGAAATTTTTATTTCAAATAAATTATGAATTTTCATATTGGTGCATTTTAATAGAGGTGTATTTGGTGCAGTGTGTTGTTATTCAAACAACACATTGACATAGTAGGGAATTTATTAGTGTTATTGAAAACAATGATAAAGGGGTTATCATTTTAATGACATTGACGAAAAAAATATTTTTTTAGTAATGTTAAATCTCTTTGTGCTATGTTAAAAGGTATATCTGTGGTAGTGGGAATTCAATTTTTTTTGGAGTGGCAATGATAATCTTATACATGAATAAAATGAAAAGGATTTTAAGACATTGTGTTCATTAAACCAATGAGTATGTGTTGCGTCTCTAGATGATGGAGGAAGTAAATTCATGATATAATGATATTACAGCCATATATCACCATGGATTTCATGTAGGAGTGATGATCAATTTTTTAAAAAATAAAAAAATTATTTTTAAAAATGTAAAAATTAAAATCAAAATTCATATTCTCTATTAATAATTTAATAAGTAAAAAAAGAAAAAAAATATTTTTCATAAATATATATTCAACCAAAATTCTGTTTCATTTTCAAAAATATAATTTTTATTAAAAAAATTTAAAAAATAATTATTCATTAATAAAATTCAAATAAATAAATTACAAGAAATCAAACATTCTCTTGAAAAATAAAAATATTTTATAGAAATAAAATAAGAAACTAAATATTCTTTATGAAAAATTAATAAAAATGTCCCTTTACATATAAAGTAATAAAAAATATATATTCCTAATAAATATATATTGTATCCAAAAAATTTGATCCCTTATAAAATTTAAAAAAAACATCCCAATATTCCTCTTAAAAAATCAATGAAAATAAAATCTTTTATTTTTATAAAAATTATTTATATAACCATTGTAATATAATACATACACACTTGCTTCTCTGATAACCATCTAATTCGTTCTAAAATTGAATATGGATTTTCATCTGACTCGTTAAAAATATAGTCCTAAAACCATTTTATAAACTGTTGATTATGTGTATTTGATTTCTATCTTTCATCCCTTGATGGATTAAAATGCCTATGAAATTCATTGTGTATTTGAACATATGGTGGACCCTCTAAACCATTATGCAAAACGTAATGGTGGTTCTGCTTCTGATCTACAATAAGGATTTTGACAAAATCTATTCCAAAAATTATTTCTCCTGTATTTTTCCCATTGTGATGTGATATTGGTAAACAAAATAATTCCACACCTGATATGTATTCTGTAAATAATTCAATGGCTTCCTCAACAATATATCACTCTATAATAAAACCATCTGGATAAATTCTATTTTTTACATACCCTTTAAGAAAACATCATTTTCCATTCAATGGGGGTACATTCATCTATAGGGTATAGGGCCACATAGTGTAATATCACTCACTAAGTGAACCATAATGTGAACCCTTATATCAGATAATTTTTCCAGGAAGAACATTTCCAATTCACATAATTTGAAAATAATTTATCATTCCATAGTCGGAAATTTCATCAGATCTATAATTTTTCTGGATGTAGCATTGAAGAAGAAACAAATATTTGTTAATGTATGAAGGGAGTTATTGCAAATAATGAAATATAAATCTATAGTAACTAGTTTTTACATAAATATATGACATTCAAGTGATTTCAGACCCTTTAACTTCAAATCATTTAATGATCCAATATTCTTGATATTCGATAAATACCCATATGGAACCTTTACATTATTTAAGAATTTTAAATACTGATATCTCTTTTACCTGCAAAGTGTGTATACAGGTAGAGGAACAAGATTTCATTTTTCCCCATTCATAGGCTCCAAATCTTCACATATTCCCATGTGAACCATCTCCATCCTAGCCTTAATTATATCCTTTTTTCTCAGTACATTTAGCAACTTACCGATGAAAATGTCACATAATTTTTTTTCAAAATGAATAGCATTAATAAAATGACAAGTGTAGAGTAAATTCTAGAATAATAAGTCAATCAAAAAACTGATCACATTTTCCAACCTTTTTTCATATGGTTTTTCAAAAATGGTTTACCAAAAGTAGTGTCCATGTCATTTACTTTCTCAAACAGTTGATAAACTATTATGGGAGATGGTGTTGTAAGTTCATATGAACATCCTTAAAATTATGTCACCTAATATATGTAATTATCTTATTATGGTATATATCTGAAATATTCTAGAAACATAATCTTTGATGAAAGTCTAAACCTAATTGAATGAGAACCTTTATGAAAAACATGACACTCATTAGTTCCTTTAATGCTATATCCTGGAAACTTTCTATAAGCTGAAACGTAATTTATCATCCCTCACAACATGGATCTCAACATGAAATATTTATTTATTTATGAATCATAAAAAATGACATATAAATCATCCCCACCTCAATATGATGCATGGTGTGTCTGGTATAACTCAAATTGTTTATTTTTATTTAAAATTTACATTAATTTAAGTAAAAACAACAACTGACTTACTAATAACTGTGAAAACGTATTTTTATTGTTTTTATATTTTATGAAAATTATCCCTGAATCATTTTTGTGGTGTCGGATTAAATTTCACCTCAATAAGACGCATGGTGTTACCGGTATGACTCAAAGTGTGCCTTTTTATTTAAAATTGATATTAATTTGTGTAAAAAGAACAACTGACATAATGAAAATTGAGAAAACAAATTCTTATTATTTTTATACTTAATTAAAATGAAAAATTATTCATTTTTTACATGTATGAGTCAACCTAACGTAAATATGATGCACAGTTTTTCCATTATAACTCAAAGTGTCTCTTTTTATTTAAAATTATTATAAATTTTAGTAAAAACAAAAAATGACAAACTAAAAACCAAGAAAACACATTTTTATAGATTGTATGTTTTAGAAAAATAATATATTAGTCATTTAAGATTTTAATGGATCAATATCATCTCAATATGACATACAGTATGACAGGAATCACTCAAAGTGTCTCTTTTTAATTAAAATTGACATTAATTTAAGTAAAAAAATTAGTGACCTACTAAAAATTGAGCAAACACATTCATATTGTTTTTATATTTTATAAAAATGATATATTATTTATTTTTAATGTGTAGGGATCAACCAGACCTCAATAGGATTCATGGTGTGGCCGGTATAACTCAAAGTTTTTATTTTTATTTAAAATTGACATTAATTTAAGTAAAAACAACAAGTGACATTCTGAAAACTGATAAAATACATTCAGATTGTTTTGATAAATTAGGACAATTATACATGAGTAATTTCTGACATGTAGGAGTCAACCAAAACTCAATCTAATGAATGGTGTGATCGGTATGACTAAAAGTGTCTCTTATCAGTTTAAATTTTACATTTTATTTCAAAATGTGTCACTCATTAAATATCAAAAAAAACATGCTCTGATTTTCTTGATAACTTGGTAAAATGATTCAGAAGTCATTTTTGATGTCTATGAATTAGTCTCACATCAAACTGAATCATGATATGACCAGTATGAATCTAAATGCATGTTTCTAGATTGAAATGATATTTTATTAAAAAAACACAATGGATATACTAAACCCCCGAAAATGAATTCATATTATTTAAATATTTTATAAAAATTATCCATTAATAATTTCTGACTGGTAGGAGTTATCTACACCTCAATATGACACACGGTGTGGCTAGTATACTCTAAATGTTTAATTATATAAAATTAACAATAATTTAAGTAAAATAAAATATGACATACTCAAAACTGATAAAACACATTCAGATTGTGTTGATATATTAGTAAAATGATCCATAACTCATTTCAACGTATATTAATCAACACCGTCTCAATATGACACATGATATTACTAGTATTACTCCAAATGCTTCCATTTTATTAAATATGGACATTTTATTAATGTGGTATTTCATATTAATGTTTAATATATTTATTTATATTATTAATAACTTAATATGTTTTATTATATTGGTGGAATTTGTTTCTAAGGTTGAGTTGAATTTTTTGGAAACTGATACCATGGGCGGACATTTTTGAGAGGGGATCATGGGCATAAAAATATGAAATATTAATATTTTAGAATGTTTCTTGGACAATTGTACATGTAATTATATAAAAATTTTGTTGGAAATGTAAATAGTAGTGTTTTTTTCTAAATACCATGGGTGGACATTTTTATATTGATGATATCAATTAAATGTAAATAGCAGGTTTGCTTTTGTGTGTGTTGTATAAACTGAAAATTTTGTTATGTGTGTGTTGTTATATATAATGCACACTACAGGAAGCTAGGCCATTATCAGTGCTAATAAAAGCACTGATAAACGATCCCCTTATCATATCTATTATTAACGACGATTATTTAAAATAGTTAAAGGACATTTTTGATGGTGTGAATGGGTATATGTGTATTAGTGTTTACCACACATCCATCTTGTTTGGTTCTCCCTTTAATGTTATATATATATATATATATTTATTCATAAATTAATTTAGGAATATATATATTCATATATATATATATTTTTTAATAGATATAGTTAGTTATAAATATATATTTATATTTAAATCTACTTATTTATATATATATTTATACTTTTTTATCCGTATATTTATTCGTACATTAAAATATGTTAATAAGATTATTTTTTAATACATTTATAAAATATGTTTGTGAGTGTGTAAATAAATAAATAAATACATATATACAACAGACACACACACATACACACACACATATATATATATTATGTCTATCTATAAGTATAATTATATATATTTATGTATATTCACATATATTATATATTCATATGTATATTCAAGTGTTAGAATATATAGATAATATATATCAGTTTGTTAATACAGACATACACTAATATATATATATATATATATATATATATATTTATATCACTACTTAAAAATTAGGCTATAACCACGGTTTGGAACCGTGGCTATTAGCCCACAAACCGTGGCTAAAGCTTATAACCATGATTCATTGAACCATGGATTGTATTGTCATGGATATAGGGCCGAACCTATATCCACGACTTCGAACCGTGGCTATAGGGCTATAGACACGGTTCTGAACCGTGGCTGTAGCCCTATAGCCAGGATTTCGAACCATGCCTATAGCCATATTGCCACAATTTAATCTCTGACTATAGACCTATATCCATGGTTTCAAACAGTGGATATAGCCCAATATCCACAGTTTCAAACCCTGGATATTGCCATATAGCCACAGTTTCAAACCGTGGCTATAGGTTTGGCCCTATAGCCATGACAATACCATCCACAGTTCAATGAAACGTGGATAAAACCCTTCCCATTTCATAAAAAAACAACCCCCCCCCCCCACCCCACATCCCTTGCACCCCTGGCACCCCACTCATACACCCCTTGCCCCCTACTGGACCCCCTTGGACAACAGCCCCCCCACCCCCCTGCTGGACCCCCTGGACAGCACCCCCACTTTCTGGACCCCCTAGACAACAACCCCCCCTCTACTGGAACCCCCTAGACAACAGCCTCCACCCCCTATTGGACCACCCCTAGATAGAAGACCCACAGTTGGACCCCCATTTCACCATCCCCTACTGGACACCCCCCCCCCTTGAAAACCTACTAGACACCCACACCCTAGATAGCACCCCCCCACACACACATCCCTTTCACCCCTTTCACACCCCCTTTTCACCCCCCTTGCACACCCCTTGCACCCCCTATTGGACCCCCCTGGATAGCATCCCCAACTCTCCTGGACATCACCCCCCCACTGGACACCCTCTGCTGGACCCCCATGGACATCAGCAACCCCATACAATACCACCATGGACAGCACCCCCCCCCCCCTACTGGCCCCCCTTTCACCACCCCTTCTGGACACCCCCCCCCCCTTGCACCCCTACTGGACACCCCCTTGCACACCATAGAGAGCACCCCCCCCCCCCTGACATACACACATCCCTTGTACCCCTTGCACCCCCCTAGCACCCCCCTTGCACACCCCTTACCCCATGCTAGACCCCCCTTGATAGCAGCCCCCACCCCCTATTAGACCACCTTAGATAGCATCCCCCCCCCCTGCTGGACCCCTGGACATCAGGAGCCCCCTACTGGACCGCCCTGGACATCAAGAACCCCTGCTAAACCCTCCTAGAGAACAGCCCTGTTGGACCCCCTGGACAAATCCCCCCCACTATTGGACCCCCTGGACGACATCACCCAAACTAGACCCCCCTTGCACCACCCCTACTGGACTCCCACCTTGCACCCCTACTGTCCCCCCAATCGCACCCCCTAGACAACAACCCCCCCCCCCCCCCCCCATCGCACCCCCTGGACAACCCCCCCCCCCCCACCACCAGACACAGACATCCCATTTACCCATTTCACACACACCCTTTCACCACCATTCACACCCCTTTCCCCCCTGTTGGACCCCCTAGACAGCAACCCCCTCTGGACAGTAGCCCCAGGCCCCCTGGACAGCTGCCCCTCGCTGGACCCCACGAGACACCCCCCTGCTAGACCCCCCTGGACAGTAGCACCCCTGATGGACCCCCTAGATAGCATCCCCCACTGCTGGACCCCCCTGGACAGCACCCCCCCTATTGGATCCCCCTGGACAAAAGCCCCCCCTGCTGGACCCGCTGGACATCCCCCCTGCTGGACAACAGCTCCCTACACATCCCTTGCACATGTCCTAAGGGTTCCTTAGTTAAGCATATTGAACAAGAATGTGAGTTTCATGATTTTCCCTTATATGTACCTACCAAATCATAACCTATATAGGCATCTTTACCTGGTGTTGAGAGAGTTGTTTCCCCAGTGCTTTCAGATTTTGTATCTATAGTATATTTATAATATTTTAGAGAAAGACTTCTTTTAGATTTTTGTGTAATTTTGAGTTAACAGGAACCTCCTATTGTTGCATGTACATCTAGTGCTCCACCTCCCTAGGAATTAGTTGATGTTGATTTAATCTAGTCTATAGTCAAATAGTATCTCCATGTTGATATAGGTTATGTGAATTCATCTCATCAGTATTGATTGATGAAGATTCTATATAATGGGTTTTCATGGAATAGGTTGATGAGTTGAAAGTGATGACAACTCTACTCAAGCTAGTCATGGAGGAAAATATTTATTTACAAGTATGGAGAGGTAGGGAAATATTATTATAAAATTTTTCAATATTACGAAGCCTTTCCTATATGTATCCAATACTCTAGTGGATGATAACTGAAAGTGAAAAATGAAATAGTAAAGTGAACTCCAAAGTCCACACTACTACTGTGGTCAATGTTGCTACAATTCCCAAAAATTTGGATCAGTGCCTTTGTCCCCCGGACCCCTGGAGCAGGGGAGCGTTGCGCCCTTAAACCCCCAACGATCTCACCATCGATGTCGACACGCGACAGTTGCTGGCCACAAGCATTCGGCCCAACAGGATCGGGCTACACCAATCAAACAATCTCCCATGTTTCATCCCTTGATGAGAAAGCGGTTAAGAGTTCCTTTTTTCACTAAATCTTGATAGTGTGGATGGTCATGATGGGTTTACAAATTAATTCTTTATGTTCTACTATGAAATAGTTTGTGATGTGCTCCTTAACGCTATGGGGGAGTTCTTTAACCATGTCGTAGTGCCATATGGAATCAACTCCAATTTTAATTCATTGGTCCCAAAGAAGGTAAATGTTGTGGATGTAAATGATTTCATACCTATTGCTATTGGGAATAACGTTCCAAAAATCATTATAAAAATTATTTCTATGAGGTTAGGTCCCATTGCTCATGGTTTTGTCTCTTCAAATCAGCCCCCCGGACAGCCCTTGGATACCCCCGTTGACATCCCCCCTAGACACTCCACTTGCACCCTACCCCCACCCTATAGATCCCTCCGCCCCGGACTGTCCTTGGACACCCCCGTGGACATCCCCTCCTAGACACCCCACCACTACCATCCACCCTTCCCTATAGACCCCTCGGCACCCCCTAGAGATCCCTTGGACACCCCACCTTCACCCTGCCCTACAGACCCCCCCCCCCCTAGATAGCCCTTAGACACGCCCCGAACAACCCCTCCTTGACAACCCACCTGCACCCTCCCACCTTCCCTACATACACCCCGAAACCCCCCAGACAACCCTTGGACACCCCACCTGGATATCCCCTCCTAGAAAATTCTATAGCCATCAGTACCTTCACTTTATTATGAAAGAATTCAAAATTAACAATGACTTGAAGCTTTTCCAAAAATAGTCTTTGTCTGGCTTAATCTAAATAATATACTTCCACCACTGATAACTCGGACCCTCTAGTAGGATGGTTTCAAAAATAACCTTAAGAGACTTATAAATCTAAAGTTGGATAAAAATATCCTCAACCTTCAGTACCAAAACCAATTCATCCTAAGAATATTTTTACCAAGAAATTATTTTGGAGATACCATCATGATTCTGGGGATCCTAGGTGTGCCTTCATGATTGATTTATTCAACGCTTTTGATCCGTTCAGGATTGGATTTTTATGGGATGCTTTGGTTCTGCACAGCTTTTCGGCTAGGTTCCCATCTTAGGTTAAAAGATGTGTCACTAGCTCGATGTTCTCGGTGAACATTAATGGTAGTTTACATGGCCACTTTTCAGGGAAACGAGGGATCAAAAAAGGGGATCCTCCTTCACCTTTCCTTTTTTTGTGATTTGCATGGAGTTTTTCTCATGCATCCTACAATACAAGAGGCTGGGGGCTCGTGCGATGGCTGGTACGGGCAAGAGTGCCTGGTGTGGGCAGGAAGGCAGGACGCAGGGGGATGGTAGGGGGCTGGTGCGGGCTGGCATTGGTGGCAGTTGGATGGGGGCTGTTGGGCATGTGGCAGGGGCTGGTGTGGGCTGGGATGTAGGAGGTCGTGGGCTGGTGAGGGATGGAACATGTGGATGGGTCTATTTTGTAGGTGGTAGAGGGTGGGTATGAGTGTTTTGTAGGAGGATGGGGGGTGGTGGCTGGTGTGATGTCTAGTGCAGGCGAGATTGTAAGTGGTTGGGGGTTGGTGAAAGCTCGATTGCAGGTGGAAGGGGGCTGGAATGCGGGTGGAAGGGGATGGTTTCATGTGTAGGGCGGATGGTGCGGGCTGGTTTGAAGGTGGAATGGGGGTTGTTGCGGGCTGGAATGCTGGTGTCAGTGGGAAAAAATGAATGTGGAAGGGGGATGGTGTGGGCTAGATGTGGTTGAAGCAGGGCCAAATCACATCATTACCGCGGCCTGACCGCGGCATGACTATGGTGTGACCACGGTGTGACTTAATTGTGACTATGGTAAGACCGCGGCATGACCTCGGCATGACGGCATAGTGATGGCACTGTCCAGTGACATTCTCGGGGTAGAATCTTTCGACCAGGAGCGAACGGAGCGGGAGGAGGTGTCCCAACATTCCGGACATCACCCTACCGACAGAAATTGTAATTTGTAAGTCTCAAAATTGAATACCAGACTCATGGAATACTATCAATGCGAACCACTGGAGGGTGTCATCTTGGATGATGGCAAAATCATGACATTACCGTGGTGTGACTGTGGCGTGACCGCGACGAGACCACTGCGTGACCGTGGCGTGTTGGCCTAGTCCAGTGACATCTGTGGGGATGTATCTTCCGTCCCGGAGAAAAGAGATCAGGAGGAAGTAGGGAAACATTTCGGTCGTCACCCCACTGACAAAAATTGTGATTATTCAGTCTCTAGATTGATCAAACGACTCATGGAATACTATAACTGTGAACTGTCACGGGGAGTCATCCTAGAGCAGGGCCAAATCACGATGTGACCGTGGCTTGACCGCGGTGTGACCATGGTGTGACCGCAACCTGACCACGACGGGACTGTAGTGTGTTGGCTCAGTCCAGCAACATCCACAGGGAAACAACTTCCGGCCAAGAGTAAAGGTAGTGGGAGGAGGCAGGGAAACATTCTGGTCGTTGCCCTGCCGACAGAAATTGTGATTAGTCAGTCACAACATTGATCACAAGTTTCATGGAATACTATCACTGCAAACTGCCACATGGTTTCATTCTGAAGCAGATCCAAATCACATCATTACAGCGGCGTGACCATGGCTTGACTGCAACGTGACCGCGGCGTGACCGCGGAGTGACCACAGCGTGACTGCAACGTGACCGCAGCGTGTTGGCCCGGTTTAACGACATCTGTGGGGCATCATCATCCAGCTAGGAGCGATTGGAGCGGGAGGAAGTGGGGAAACATTCCGACAGTAACCCCACCGAAAAATGATAGATCATATCACCTATATAATAATCTATAATAATGGATTTCCAGAGAAGTTTATCGCCAGAAACACAGTGACGCAACATCTAAATGTCAACAAAACGATAGAAAAGAATCATACACCCTACATAAACCATTTACGCATTCATTCATTTTTCCAAAATATGGAAATTTTATTTATAATATTCAATACATGAAAATGAAAGTGTCAAGGATATGGAATATGCCTACTCGGGAAATGACATTTGAATTAAACGTGTATGATAAGTCAATATATATTTTTCAATGAAAATAAAAACTAACTAGACACAAAACAAACACCAACAAGAGGAATAAGAAAGACTCAAACCTAATAAAAACATGATATAAATAATTATCTCTACTCATTGGTTTAGAAGACAGCGCACCTCCATTGGAGGTGTTTTATTATAAAATCATTGCATTGCATTATCACACAATTCATTTAATTATATTTAACATTTATTCTAAAACTCATTCATCAAAAATAAAATGAAATAATTTAAGCAACAAGATCAACATAACTATCTCTGTGAGTTTTTACAGAAAGTGCACCTCCATTGGAGGGGTTTAATTATAAATACATTACTTTATTTATCAAATGAAACATTTTTATTAAAGAACAGTTATTCAAGATATACAATTCAATATAATTAAGCAGAATTATGAAAGAAGCTAAATTAAATTTAAAGCATTCCAGAATTAAAGAGGCTAGAAGAGGGATCCTACCTAAAGGTGAAACCAAACCGTCCACCTCAGCTCTTTGATATTTCTAACTAAATGTTTCTGCTCCCCCACTGGGTATACGCACCTTCACACACATGCAAAGACACTTAGCCCCTATGCACACACTTGCATGGCCATGAGCATGTGAAAGGGGATCCTTGCACATATTCTTACATGCATATACCAATATCCACTCACCTGTGTATGAATTTATATATATACATGGGAACAAATATCCCAATACGTGCATAATCACTGCCATGGTTGACTCTACATGTAACAGAGGATCCCACATACATATACATTCTTATCTTTGCACACACAGGAATGTCGACCTTAACATTGATACTCGAAACCAACGAGCAGGGATCAAAGAACTACACAAAGGATATTAGGAACATTGAAAAACATTAAGGATGCTACATGACTAGTGAGAAACCAACCAACGACATTACATCCATACCACGATTAGGAGAACCAAATCCACCCGAACCAACACAAAATGATCCAACACCTGACTCAAAACATAATATGGAGTCAAAAACACTGAAATCCCCAAATACATGAGGTGAGAGAACATATTAAATCAATATTCCTTATATAACACTTTATAATTTAATAAAATATGGTTACCCATTCAACTGCCCTCTACCCCCTGCCCCCTACCCCCCTCCACCCTGCCCCCTGCCAGCCACCACCTGCCCCCTGCCCCTTGCTCTGCAGACCTCTTCCCTGCCCTCTACCTCCTTCCCCATGCCCCTCCACCCTCCCCCTGCCCCTGCCCCCTGCTACCTACCCCCTGCCCTACATACCTGCCCCCTGCCCCCTCCACCTTACCCCCTTCCCCTTCCACCTTTCCCCTATCCTACACAGCCCCACCTGCACAGCCCCCCAGCCCCCTTAGCCTGCACCATATCCCCTAGCATGCACCACCCATATCCTGCACTATCCCCCTAGCTTGCACACCCCCCTGTGAGTCAAAAAAATCATTGGAGATACCCGTGGTGTCTCAAATGAGAGGAGTATGGATTAAAATGGAAAACATAAATGAAATAATTTCAACCAAGATATATAAGAATTAACTACCACAAGAGGATACTTATATATATTCTTACATGCATAATCAGGGGCTATGTTTTGTGGCTAGTTCTCTGCATATCATGCATCCCTATCCACAGAAACAGCCTATCATGATAAAGAATACAGGAAAGAAATACAGTTCTTGTGAAGACATTAAGATAAATAAAACCTCATAAATATATATTATGAATGAGTTATACTAATAAAAGGATTAGAATAATGCATGGGGAGGAAGCCGTTTCAAAAGGACAATCAGCTTTTGAGAAATAATATTGGAAAATGAGGTCCAATGGCAATGTACTCCAAAAGATTGTACTAAAAAGAATTGCCTAGTGGTTATCGAATGAAATGACCAAAAGTAGAATTGCGTTTAATTTTATTGTAATTACCTCTCAATGTCATCAAGGATTATGTTGCTTAATTGTGACTTATAGGCGTCCTCAAATACTTAAGAAGAACATGTGAAAAAAATAACTCAAATTATCCAGTATACAAGTTGAAAATTCAATGAGAATAAAAAATAGATAGATGGGTGTCCCATAGGTGAATATGTTAATTCATTAGGCATGTTGTTGTTGAGGGGGAGAGCAGGATTAAAACTATCAAGGGGATCTAATCTCCCTTATATATTGAAAATCGATTTTTCTGAGGATATGGAGGCTGTGGAATTTATTTTTAGGAAGATGCTGAAGGAGGCTCAATATCCACATGAGGTTTTATCTTACTCAGACCACCTTCCCCTCCCCCCTAGACAACCCCCCCTGCAGACCCCCATTCCCCCCTACAGACCCTCCTGGAAACCCCCTCCCCCTGTCAGTCCCCCCATGTAGGGTCTTTTATATTGGTTGTTTTAATGTGGATCCATTGATTCTAGGCCATCCATGACCAATTTTTTTTGTTAGTATGAATTATTTCTACTCATAGTGGTTGACCCGTTTATTGATAACCCTCCACTGCATGATCATTATAAGGGAAATCTGGTGTGGGCGATAATAGTCATTTCATCAGAATAGAGGTATTCAATTTCTATTTTTGGGTGATCATTGGTTTTAGTAGAATCATGGGAAATTATTCTTCCCATACACCTATTAGCAATGGTTGGGGAACCTCACTTATCAAATCTATTGCATGGAATTCCATAAGATAATATGAATCAAAATTTGAGTTTTTTTATGATTATGATGACTAATATGCCTTATGTTACTCATTATATCATTTTTTACAGATACAAAATTCTTAACGGGTTCACCAATCCCTGAAGTTGATTCCCAATGATACTCATCCTGTATAGGCTAGTCACCTGAGGTATTTTAGGCTCATCACCTAATGAACATGAGGCTCATCACCCAAGGAATACCATGCTCACCGCATGCGTAAGGATGGGAATATGATGCATTAAGAATGGTGAAACATCATATTCTTATCACATAATAAATCTTATACTTTTCAATAATGCATGTTCTGACATCGCTATAAGTATAAGATCACATCACCATTAAAATGGTTGCCCATGGAATCAAGAGAATTATTTCCCATGTTTTAAACAATGATTCAAATTCCGAAAACATGTGTACTCACACTTCATTGATCCATATTCATTCTCAAAAAATATTCTATTCAAAATTAAACTCTTTTCAACTTTATGGGATCTAATTATGTGGGAGAGTGCTCCTTGGTTCTCAAAAATTTATCAGTATAATCCTATAAATAATTAATATAAGTATAATAAATTTATTAATAAATATTTTTAGGTTTCCTATAGAATATATGTGGAAATTATCAATGAATACATTCATATTCTTCATTGATAATGATACTGGTTATTAGAAAATCATTTTTTAAAACAATAATAATATTATCAAAATAAGATTTTAAAATAATCAGTCAATTATAGAATTAAAATTAAAGGTTTAGGCAGAGGGAACCTACCTCAACCTCAAGACCTTTTGCTTTTTACGATTACAAATCGAATCATTATTTTTTCTACTTGCACAAATATAAAACTTCACATATATATAGGGACAACTGGCCCCTATGTACATATTTTCATGGCCAAATATGCATAAGGGGGTCCTTATATATATGTTTATACATGAATATACACCTTTACACTTACACATATATGCATTTTTCTTATGAGTTTGATTGGTATAGAATATTCTAAAACATGTTCCTCTATTTTTGGAAACATTCTAAGAATATAGAAAAAGAAAATTTTTATCTCCCTACACATTAGTCTTATCTATGTAGGGAATCTCATATTCATGGAATAAATAATATTGGATGGTGTAATTAACCTAATAAATACAATTAAAATCCATTCATCCTAAAACATTAGTGTAATTTGATCTTATAATGCCCTAAACTTCTAAATTTTAGAGTATTTATCATGTTACCATTATTATAATCTTAAAATTATAATATTTAGACATTCTGACAAGAAAATATGTATTACCCATTATTCCTATTAAAAATTCGATGGAATGTTGTAACAAAGGGACAAGTGATTGAGAGCATAAAATATTCCATTTATTGAAAAAACTATTGTGGAGTATCCACATCCCAGAGTCTCTCTTGGCATTATTAAGAAATGAAATGGAAATGATGTGACTATAGTGAAAATATACTTATCAGATTCAATAGATCTGTTAATTTCTCAAACAAGGTGATAAGGGCCTACTCAAGATTGGTTCGATGACTAGCTCTATCTTTTGATAGAGTATGAATTTTTGTAAAAAAGGTGTTTAGATCTTGAATTTTATATTTTATTGATTATATACATATGTTTCTTATGATATTTGGGCCTTTATTCTGTCCATGTGAGCAACATATTCTTGCATCTCTACAGTCTGTATAGAAAAAACATCATGATGTTTCACTTCCTCTATAGTTAAGTGATTTACATCAGTTGTTTTACCATTTAAAGATAGTGTATGGTGGTTGGAAAAATAAACATGATGAGATCATATTCATTGGTGGCTAAATCCTCTCAATAAATGAGAACATAATGAACATGGATGTTCCAGTGTCGATAATAAAAAAATATACACCTAGGACAAGGAACGTTGTTGAAGGTTGTCATCATTATCAGACATTTTCTCTAAAGGATTATATATGATAATAGTTTAATTCTTGAACCAAGCCTACTTTCATTAAACCTGATGTTAGATGATAATATTGGGAACCTAACTCTGTTCAACATCCACTATAGGTATATAATCTAGAATTTTATTTTTCATGGATATAAATTCATTAAATTGTGTCTTAGTTGTAAGAAAGTCCTCCATCACATCCTCTTGTTTAACTGTAGGGTTTAAACATGATAGTTTAGCATTGATCAGATGAATACCTAACACTGTTCCACTATGACAAATGTAATTAGGACTTCCAACACTAGTAGTCAAACATGTTGACTCTTCACCAATCTCAAAAAAAATTATCATGAGAATAAAACTACCTCCAAATTATTAGAATGTTGGGATATAATTCTTTCCCCCCCTCCAATAAATTATAAGGATAGTATGACATGAAAAGATCTTTGAGAATCCAATTTTTATACACCAATCAAACTGGTTTCCCCAATACCCCATCAGCAAAGTATTCAAACCATAACTTGGAATAACCCCATGAAAATTTATTTGGACCATTCTCAAGATGTAATGAAATTTCAATGTCAGAATCCCCATGCATCATCATCGACCACATTTAATAAAGGAAAAATGGGTTATATTATCTCTAAAGATTGATTAGAGGTAAATATGTAACCAGTTTAAAACAACCAAATTATCATGAGAACCTATAAGGACCAAAAGGATATAAAATTGTTACTCCGTCTATAAAATAATCCAAAATCCCATCTCAAAACAAGATATTGTATGGAATTTATTCTAAATTCCCTCTATCATTATCTACCACTGCACCAAAATTTGTTGAATAATGAATGGAACCAAAATGGGAAACATCCTTTAACAAATAAATGGGACCATCGATTCATTAATTGGAAAATAACAAGACCATATACCATAGATTTGTAGCTCACTCCACATCGAGTATTAGTTTGAGATTCAAGAAAGAAGAGATTAAATCAAATAAATTTTCAATTTCCTTGATGATAGTGCATGGGGGTGTCAACCTCGACATCCAAGGTGTTGAGGGTTGTGGGGAAGAGTCGTCGGGAAGGAAAGGAGGAGGTGTGGAGGAAACTCGGAGCAGCTTCGCTGGAGGAGGAGGATCGTGGGGAGGAGGGTCGCGGTGAGAAGGTGTCAGGGGTATTGAGGCCTGTTGGCGAGGGGGAGTCAGTGAGGACGGGTTGGGGATGGGTCAGGAAGGAAGAGAGGAGGTGGGGAGGTTGCTTAGAGAAACTTCTCTAGATGAGGAGGGTCACAGCGAGGAGGCGTCGGGGTGGACATCGAGCTATTGAAGGGTTTTGTGGAGGATGGATCGAGTGGAAGGAAGAAGAAATGAATGGGTAATGGTATTCAGCCACGGAGCCATGGCAAATTGTGGGGGTGTAGAAATGTATTTTTTAATCTGTGGCTTCATAGGCATGGATATAGCTCAATTTCCTAGTAATATATATATATACACACACACAGACACACATTATACAAGTATATATGTATACATATATTTGAGTTTGAAATAAAATGGACATTAATTTTTATTTAGATAAGGATTATATATTGAGAAATATATTTTATATGTAAATATGTTTCATTATTTATTTATAAAAAGAAAAATTTTACGTGTGAATATATAAAACACATATGTATATATTATTATATATTTGGTTAAAAATAACATTACATTATAAGAAATGATAAAAATTAAAATCCAAAATAATAATATGAATTTAATACCTATGAATAAATTCAGTCCCCGCTGAAAAATGGAAAAAATACCCACTTAAACGAGGCTGAAATTCCATAGAATGTTAAATAAAATTGGGGATCCGGACTAAAAACTCGATTTTGGAGGGATTTTGGTTCTTTTTTTGCATCAAATATTTTTATAGAGGGTTGTCTTATGTCACCAGTATGTATAGCTAGTCGTAATCTTTGATTTGATATGTAGGAGATCTCAAATAGACACCTAAATCCAAATTACTTTTCCTTTGAAGTTTGAGTTACGTTTTTAATTTATTTTAGATCTTTTATTAATTTTTATTATTTTTTGTGTCTTTAAAATATTAATAAATGATTATTACTTTATAATAATAATTAAATTATTAGTTACTATTATTTTTTGTAGTATTTTATAAGCCATTTTTATTGAACTTCTTATATATTAGGTGTAAATTTATATCTATAATCATCTAAAAAATATTTAAAAAATATAAATTATATTTATATAAATATCAATATATTGATATATATTAATATATTATATTTTATAATTATATTTTGTTTATGTATTTTTATTTTTTTCATGAACATTAATATTAGAATAGGTTGGGAAAACCCCTCTATTAAGAAAAGAAGAATCCCTTTTATGCAGGATTGAGATAGAACCTATTGCATGACTGAATCCCCAAACACAACATGCCCTAAAAAAAGACATGGAAATTGTAAATGGAAGTAAAAATAATTACCTCAACGTCAAAACCATATATCCTGAAATACTAAGGTAGAGAAACCAATAATTAGATTTGATTGAAATCCCCCGAGGTATTTATCCATCCGTTTTAACACCATCCTAGAAACCCAAACCATAGATTCCATTGGGATCTATGGGTAATATCATCATGGTTGATGGATCTGCTAAAAATGGAGATGATCTACCTGAACAATAACCATCCGACACTAGAGTGGGTTCTTCCTCTCATGTCATTGACACATTCCTCGAGTATGGTTTGATGCTCGTTATTATCCCTCACCATCGCACCTAGGATTGAGTCTTTCCTTTAGTCACAATGATGACCATATGCCTTCCTTTTCCACTAGCCCTGGCGCTTTCCTACCAACCCCCACCACCGAGCAGGAGTTCAGATCTTGCCATTGACCCCTACGTTATGTTTACTTTAATTTTTTTTATCTTAAGGTATTTGAAATTAATATATATTTATATTGTTTCAATACATTAGAAAAACGTTCCATAAGTCATTTGTTATGTTTAGGAATCCTCCCCACCTCAATCTGATGCATGGGGTGAGAGGTATGACTCCACTACTGTTGATATGGACATTGACTGCTCATAAAATGGGTATTTACAGAGTTAAAAGGCATTATGATCCCCAGAACAATTAAAAGGGGTCATTTTTATCATCTCTAAAAAACGTCTAATAAAGGACCCTTTTATCAGTGCTAAAAATATCACTGATTAAAGGGTCCTTTATCGATGCTTTTTTAGCGCAGATAAATGCCAAAAAATAAATTAATATTTTTCTATAAATTAGAGGCTGGGACTTCCCAACTTTTATCTGCGCTGGATCCCCCTATTAATAGTACTTTTCTAGCCTTATACCCCTTAAATGGCTTGGAATCCCCCCCCCCCACCATTTAACAGTACTATGGACCAA
Source organism: Viscum album (assembly GCA_963277665.1). Taxonomy (NCBI): domain Eukaryota; kingdom Viridiplantae; phylum Streptophyta; class Magnoliopsida; order Santalales; family Viscaceae; genus Viscum; species Viscum album. Next base: position 432,821,389 of record OY728153.1, on the reverse strand, counting down.
CATTTCCCACCCACACACACCCATTAGTTGGGTTTCGAAACTAAGCCCTCTCCTAATCTCGATTATCTTCAACTCCCATAAGTCATTTTATTTTTTATTTTATGATACGTCTATATATTTATATATATTTCCTTGTATTTTTTATCCATATATTTATAGATATAGATTTATATATATACATAAATACATATGTAAAATATGTGTTTGTGTGTGTGTGTGTTTATAAATATATTCATATATACATATATATATTTACATATGTGTGTGAATATATAAATATAATTATACATATTTCTATTTAGTTAAATATATTATATGTTAATATTTATATATGTACATTATAATATATAGATAAATATATATCGGTTTCTCAATGCGCCAAATAAAATATTTATATACATACAAACATTATAGATACACTAATTGTATATATATATATATTTATTTATTTTAAATAAAATCGGTATTATTTTTTATTTAGATATGGTTTATATATTTATAAATAAACTTTATATGTAAATATGTTTAAATATATTTTTATAAAATTAAATATTTATGTGTGAATATATACAAAATATGTATATATTTATATATATTTGATTATAAATAAAACTAAATTATAAAAAAATGAATAAATTTCGTAATATTAATATCATAATGAATGTAATACTTGTGAATAAATTCATTCCACTCTGAAAACGGGGAAAATACCCCATTAAATGAGGCTAAAAATCGATTGAATGTTAAAAAATTAGGAAACACCGACTAAAAACACAGTTTAAAATCCCTTCTAGGGAATGTTTGGGACTCTTAAGACATAATAAGGGATCCCCCCATCATTAGTGTGTAGATATTGGCACAAGATTAGTTTTTATATGCAGTAGACCTCAAATAGTCACTCGAATAGAATGTTATGTCCTTTTGAAATCCGAGATTCATTTTCAATCTATTTTAGATTTTTTAATAATTTTTTTATATTTTGTGTCTTCAAATTGTTAATAAATGACAGTTACTCAATAATAACTAGCAATTTATTAATTAATAATATTATTTTAATTATTTTATAATCCATTTTCACTATTTGTCTTATATTTTTTGTGTAAATGTATAATTATCAATAAAGAATTTGTTTTAAAAAAATATATATTATTTGTAAGGAAATATAATTTTTTTAAACATACCATTTATCAGTTCTAGGAAAAAAAACTGATAAATCCCCCCATTATCAATTCTACTAAAAAACACTAATAAAGGGAGTGTCGTTAATAGCCCTAATAAACATTGAAAAAGAGGTACCTTTATCAGTGCGAAAAACACTAATAAAGGGGTTACTTTTAACAGCTTTATTAGCGCTATTAAAGGAATATTTTATCAGCAGTTTTTTAACACTGATAAAGGTACCCTCTTTATCAACACATTTTTTATCATTCTTAAATGGTGGACCTTTGTAATGTTGTTTTTGTGGTAGTGATCCATGTGTGTCCTTTTATTTAAAAAATGGCATTTAACAAATATATTCTATCATATTTATTTTAAATTTTTTTCTTTATATAATTATTAAAATCAAATGTGTTCTTATATAGGTGAATTATTTTGTTCAGGTTGGGGTGGTTTTTTAGCAACTGATACCATGATTAGGCTTTTTTGAGAGGGGGTCTCAGGTGCCAAATACAATTAAACATTGATGTTTTTAAATGTCTATAGATAGTAAATGAAAATGTAATTATATAAAATATTGTTTGAAATATATATAATAGGATTTTTTTATTTTTAATGTAAATTTTATTTCAATTAAATTATGGATTTTCATACAGGTTCATTTCCATACAGGTGTATTTGGCACAATGTGTTGTTATTCAAACATCACATTGCAATTGTAGGGCAGTTATCAGCGTTAATGAAAACAATGATAATGGGGTCCTAATTTTAATGATGCTGATGACGATAGTGTTTTTTAGCACCATTAAATCTTTCTTCAAAGTGTTAAAAATACTATCTGTGGTCGTGGAAATTCAATTTTTTGTACTGGCAGTGATATCCTTATACATGCATAAAATGAAAAGGATTTGAAAACATTGTGGTTATAAAACAAATAAGTACTCATAGCATCACTAGATGAGGGAGGAGGTGAATTCATGATATAATGGGATTACAAACATATATCACCATGTATTTCATTCAGGAGCAATGAACAATTTTTAAAAAAACAAATTATTATTTTTAAAATTATAAAAATTATAAACAAATATCATATTTTCCATTAATAATTTAAAGAGTAAAAAAAGACCAAAACTATTTTTCATAATGATATATTCATCCAAAACTCTCTTTCAATTTTAAAAATATTAATTTTTATTAGAAAATATAAAAACTCATTTTTTATTATTAAATTCAAATAAAAAATTTAAAAGAAATAAGATATTCACTTAAAAATTAATAATTTTTCCTAAAAATAAAATAATAAACTAAATTTCTAGTTATGAAAAATTAATAAAAACTTCCTTTTCCATATGAAGTTATTAAAAAATATATATTCCAAATTAAAAAATATTTTTTCAAAAAAATATTTATCCCCTGTAAATTTTTAAAAATATCCAAATTTTCAACTTAAAAAATTACTAAAAATAAATTATTTTATTTTAAAAATAAAAAAATAAATATTTATTTTGTTTATGTTTTATTTGGAAATTAAAAATGAATTTTATTCTTTTATATTAAGAAAAATTAAAATCTAACCTTTTTCTAAATGATCCCATTTTAAATTTAAAATATCAAAAAATCCCCCTTTTCATTTCAACAAAAATGAAAAAATTTAATTAGAAACCATAATGTTAAAAGTGAAAATTCTACATTTTTCTTTTAAAATTACTTTAGAAGAAAGGTTATCTATTTAGTTTTTAACAAATGATATTTTTTAAAAAAGTATTTTTATTTAAGGTAGATTTATTTTTAAATTTTCCTTGATTGATTTTATTGAATGGTAATTTTAGTTTTTAACATAAAATAAAAAAACTAAGATTTATTTAGTGAAAGGGGTATATTATATTTTCAATAAACAATGTTTTTTTCTATGATTTTTCAATAGAATTATTTTTAAATATATTTTAAAAATGTAGTAATGAACGTTATTTTCATTCAAGTTAATTTCTTTTTAAAAATGAGTTATCATTTAATTTTTTAACAGGAAAAACTGGAGTTGATTTGTTGATATGGCATAAGTCATTATATTATTTCTTAACCGGGTCCTGGCATGTGTGAACGATGTTCATAGATTCCACAATGCTAGTAAAAAAATAATCAATACGTTATTGCATAAATATTTTAACATTATTTTTTTAAAAAAAATAATAGTTTTATTACAGATTGTAATATAAATTAATTTTGAGGGATATGTGATGTCATATATAATATTAAATTAATAATATGTTTTTGGAAGAATTAGAAAATATTAAAAGGCAATTTTTGTATCCAAAATGTTGTTAAAAACAAAAATCTCACCATGTAATTACATACATAAATTAGTTTCAATTACATGTTTAATGTAAAAAGAATAAATGATGTCAACGTCGATGTATATGAGGTTTCTTTATGTCACATCCACATATATGAATATATATCTACACCATAAGTCTTGGTGTATGTTGAATCTGCATGCACAACTACATGTTTGTGTAAATGTTATTAGGACTTTTTAACCCCAATCAAGGAGGCAAGGGTTTCCCTCATTCACATATTTAACACACTATACCCCCTCATAAATGATGCATGATATCCCGATAATCTCCCCTCACAACCACAAGGGTGAGGAAGAGAGAATATTTTTTGTTGATCGGGAAATTCAATGTTCTCAAATGCAACTCTACAAAAATCACTACAAAAAAACATTGTTTTCCATAAAAAAACTCTATCATCGATAAAAAATTGTTGATAGTCGAGGCTCTATTAATAGGGGGCCATTTATTAGAGCTCAAAACATCGATGCTAAATTTTCATTTTATCAGCACTGAAAAAGTGTTGATAAAAGTAAAAAAATATTAATTTTTTTTGTAAATTAGAGGGTATAGAATACTTTTTAATAGAACTCTTTCAACAAAGCTAGGAAACCCCACCCGTGCGCACCACCACCACCCATTTAACAGTGCTATGTGCACATCCCCCACCCCTTAAAAACGTTAGTCAACCCCTGAACCCAACTGTGCACCCCTACCTCTGCTTGGATTTGATCCCGAGACCTCTCCCTTGAGAGTCTGCACCATTACCACTCAACAATATTGTTTGGTTCTCCCTTTAATGATATATATATATTCATATTTATATTTATTCATATATGTATATATTAAAAGGTTTGGGCCGAAGCCTCATTATATTATTAAAGCAAAGGAAAGTCCACTTTTAACTGGGTAGTGGGAGACCAATTACATAGCCCGATGTCCCAGTGGGCATGTTGCCCATTACATATACCATAGGCCCAAAATTTTGGCCTAAGGCCCATTTTGTGAATAGTAACCCGACTGCTACAGTTCCCTGCCTCCGCTATAGTACCAGCCGATAAACAGTGGTGCTACAGTACCAATAGCCCCATGGTATTTGAACCCCCATTTTTCATGTAGGATTATGGGGTGCTTACCACTAAGCCAAACCCCAACTACGTGTATATATATATAGATATTTATATATAAATATATATATAAATATATATTTGGTTATATTTTTTCAGCATATTTATCTATATATTAATATATATTTATTGTATTATTTTTAAATTCATTTATAAAATATGTATTTGTGTGTGTGTATAAATAAATAAATAAATAAATACATATATACAATAGACATAAAAACACACACACACACACACTAACATTTATCAGTTTGTTCATATACGCACACACACACACACACTAATATATATATATATAGGCACACACACATTATATATGTATATAAATATTCATATATTTGTGTTTTAAATAAAATGGATATTATTTTTTATTAAGATAAGTCTTATATATTGAGAAATATATTTTATATGTAAATATTTATAATTATTTATTTATAAAATTAACTTTTATGTAATTCCATTGCAAATAATCTAGAATAAAAGATTGTGAAATTACAGAAAGTTCGTTTATGATGGCTAAATAGTTTCATCATAAATTGGATCACCCTGAGGTTAATTTCACCATCCCTTCACTATTTCTATTATTTAGGTCATGATTTTCCAAGATGGTTTATTGTGATGAATTCCTATCTCAATTAACTATTTGCGATGAGAATCCGTCGTAAAAAACTAGTTGCAAAAACCATTATTTTTAGTGGTATATAAATAGTATAACAATGTGATTCGAACTATATAAATAAATATTACAAAATCATATTTAAATTTATATATATGTATCATATAATATAATTTATAATCTTATGTTTGTGTTTATATATATATGTGTGTGCGCGCTATTATATATTATAAAATATATAAATAATATATTGAAATATTTGTACATATAAACTATATAATTTTAAATTGAAATTCATGTTAAATAATTTTTTATTGTTAACATTATTGTAATTATTTAAACGATAAAAAATTTTGAAAATGATATTAATCAATGAAAATTTTTAATCATTGGTTTTTCTATGATTTTCAATGAAAATACACGCGCCAATCAGCTAGCTGAAGCCCTGCTGCCCCGCACACCAGCTTCGTCTCCGCCTCGATTCTGCTGGCTCGACCGCAATTACAAAGGCCCATCGCAATGCGTCCCCGCCTCGAAAGCACTCCACCCCGCCATGGCTACCCGCCGCGACCGCGCTCCGCCCCGCCATGACCGCCCCGCACGCCGTGACTGTGCTCCGCCCCACATGTTGGCACATCCATATCTTTCCTCAATCGCCTTCCGCCTCCACCATGACCTCACAGAGTGACTGCACCGTGCTCCACTTTGCACGCCTACACACCTACATCCCGCCTCAACTGCATTCCGCCTCTGCCAGGAGCTCCTGGATTGGTGCACCTTCCGGATGATCCCCGCACTTTGGTACCCTAGGGGAGGAGATATTTTCGGTGTAGGAGTTGTGGTGCATTCAGGGTCTCCTACATTGGGTACCCTTGGGGTCAGTTTCCAGGTGATTAGGACCATTGGACACTGCCCATAATAAAAATAATCCACATCTGTCGGCGCTCCAGGGTTCTCCGTTGTTGGGGTTGGGGTAAGTTTCTGATCTGCTCGCTTTGGTACCCTAGTGTGGAGTTCCCAGGCAAAGGAGAAGGTTGGATGGGGTCCCTCATATTTGGATGGAAGGGGTCCCTCGTAGTCCTCCTCTATTCTCCATCATGATAAGATCAGTGCATTGGTGATAATTGAAGACCTCATCGTCGGATTCATCAAGGGTCGTGGGACTCCAACTGAATGCTCCTGATTTTTTACCTATTTGAAAGGATGTTCCATCAAAACAAGACTTCCACCAGGTTCCAATCCGTCTATGTAACATCTTCATCTTCATCGTCAAGCGGTGAGGGTTTTCGGAGAACAGGGTAATCTGAGTTGGAGGGTTGCAATTTTAAAACACCCCCTTCACCCTTATATAGTACCATCATCCTTTATTTTTACGATACCCTAATCTTTTATTTATAACACCAATTAATATAAGGAATTACCCCACCCTATTTATTGGATTATAATAAATTTATTATCTGAATATTAAAAAGATAGTAAAACTGCCCAATTTATTTATCTATTTTGAGTATTGTTCATATTTAATTTATAAATGAAATCTAAATTCTAATCTAATTAAAATTAATTATTATTAACAGAATAACAGTTTTTTTAAATGTTAATAAAATAATAAAATTTCTTTTCTTTCTATGATATCAATTTAATTTTGATTTATAAATTAATTTTACAATAAAAAATAGTAGATGTCTCTTTTATTAAGCCGGTTTGGGCAGTTAAAAGTGTGTTTCAAAATATAATTGAATATATTTAAAATTAGCATTTTAAAAAATAAATCGGTTGAAAAGGGATTTGAGTTTGAAAAAATAAAACGAGTTAGGATTCAATTATCCCAAATTTCATTCATACTTGACGGTTCGACATCCCTAATGTTGGGTTATTTTTAATGAACATTTAACCATAATTTTCAAAGTTTCATATTTTAATAATTTTGATGAATTTTAATTTTATAATGTAGAATTGATTTTGAGAATATTTGAATCGCATCTAATATTTAATGTTTGTTTTAATTCAATAATCTAACTTTGACTCATATCAACCATTATACAACATTTAGTATATATATATATATATATTCAATCTTTTGATTTTTTATCTAACCATTCATAATTGGAAATATATTTTTGTAGAGATTGCCCCCAAGGGGTGGGCAAAGAGGAGGTCAACGAAACTACAATTTGGAAACCAAATAAAAAAGAACCAAAGGGTTATACTAAAATGAGTATTGGTTGGTAAATAATTTATTTGGTTAACTGTATTTTTTGTATTGATTATTAATTTAATAACCAAAAACTAATAAAATAACTGAATTTAGAATTTTTTATTTCTTTATTAATTTAATATTTTAAATAACTTATAACACAAATTACAACAACAAAGACACTTTTTTTTTATAAAATTATATTTTTTTCAAATAATTTGTTTGTTTATATAATTTAAGGATTTATATATAATTTTTAGTTTTTGATCGACACTATTAGGTTAGAATTTTTTTAAAACTTACGGTTTTTTTAGTAGGCTTTCTCCGACGATCATCCTTTGTACAAAGGTTTGTCCACCAGATAAAAACAATGGTTATCTTTGTAGCAGTTCATAAAAAAATAAAAAAAAATAAAAAATTAAAGATATATAATTCACATATGATTATTTATATTGTTAATTAATATATATATTAATGATATTATAATTCATACTACTAATTTTATTATTATTTATTATAAAGAAAATTTTGAATTAATTATAAATTAAAATTTTAAATGTTTATTAATAATTTTATTATAAATTCATTATTACAATGATAATTAACTATATATGTAAATTATATTAACAATTATTTAATATATTACTGATATTATAAGTTATTAATTTTCTTAATTATTTAACTAATTGTTAATAATTATATCAATAATCTAAAATTTCCATTTTATATTGAAAAAACAAACTTTGAGTCATATATATCACATCAAATGTCCAATTAACATGTAGTTAATTCCTACACATCATAAATGAGTTAAGTATCCACTACTAGAAAATCATAGTTTAGCGGTGGTAATTTTGTTTGACTTGTAGGCAGTTTAAACCGCCGCTAATGTTGATCTCGGCTTCCAACATGCGGCAGATCCTCCCATTCACTACCCTGAATTGATGCAAGGGATGCGTCAGGTTTTATCAGCTCTAATAAGAAACCTCTAATAAGGTGGAGGAAGCATTATCACCGCTAGCTAAAAGTACTAATAATTCTTACCTTTATAAGTGCTAACGAAAGGGTGATAAAGGTTTACCCTTTATCAGTACAGTCTTTATCCCAGATAAAGGGGGCCCTTTTAAAAAAAACAATCCTCAAACCCTAGATATCAAACAAAGGAAAAGTAAATAATTCTGGAGGAAAATATGAAATCCATCAATTAGACCCCCAATGATTCCTAAAATTAGCCAAAAATTGAACTGCTCGATTTCCCTCTCTCTAAGAAAAGTGAAAACAACAATTAGAGAACAAATGAACAAAATTTCTGATGATGTTGATAATGGAACCATAGGCTTGGCGGCCACATTTATCCTCCTTCAGTGCATTTATAATAACATGACAATCATATTTGACTATAACATCCTTCCAGACAAGAGACAAGATGGGCTGCAAACACTTCCAAATTACCATGGCATCTGCCACATGGGGAGACTAACCCGTAATGTCCGTGGAAAGATTAGCCACAATAATAGAGACAACGTGATCCCAAACGATTGTCTAAAGGCCAACAAAAACATCCCTAGGGGTCGCTACATCATTATTATGTTTGAGAACACCCAAAGGGGGGGATCCATCTGACAGGAAGGGAATGATCATGAGAAGGTGGATGAGCCTCCTCAATATCCAACCACTACGAGCCCCAGTTTTGAATCATTGAAGGCCAATCCTTGTCGTCTTTAATAATGATCTTGAAAATTAAAGTGTTTTGGTGAAACCATATAATCCAAAAACATATCTATTATTAGCGCTGATAATTTTTTTTAATAAAAAATATTTTTAATTTATAAAAAAAATTATATTTATATTAAAAAATAATTTATATTTGTATAAATTAAATAAAAAATACATGTTGATAAGTAATATATATTTTTTAATTATTAAAATATATATATATAATGTTTTAAAAAATTATTTATATGTTATAATTAAATAAATATATAATTAAATAATTATAATATTATAATTAATATTTAAATAATAAGTATATTTATTATTTTTATTTTTTTTATAAATATATATAAATACTTTATATATATATATATAATTATAATTATAATGAAATAAATATATATTAAAATAAATATATTTTTCCAATGAATTTTTTCAATTAAAATTTTATTGCATGAGTATAATTGAAATACAAATATGTTATGAATTCATCGCGATTGTTTATTTATACATTACAAATGTTAAAACTCACACGAATAGATTTTTGACATCCGTTAGTGGATAACTGATGTTCAAACCATGTCAGTGAGAGTATTAATGTCGGTTATGCAATAAGCAATGTCAAAATGTGGGTTTCAACATTAGTTATCAAATAATTTTTCATCCCCCTCCTGTCAGATGGATTCATCAACCGTAGGATATTATCAAACATAATACTGATGCGGTGATTCCTAGTAATGGCTCTACTGACCTTATTGTAACGACCCAATCTTTTTGAGTATTATATTAACTTACTCTTAATGATTTAATAAGACGTTAATGGTTAATGCATAAAGGGGAGTTGATGGCTTCATCCAGTAGACTCAACCCTTACGAAGCCCACTTATCAGAGCTTGGGAAGGAGGTAGCATCTGTGGGCTTCGCTTTAGACCATGCCCAAGCCGAACTCCAGCGTGTCAAGCTTGAATGAAAATGCTTGCAGGAGAAGTTCAAGTTAGTGGTGATTGCTACTAGGGCAATGTTATCTGAGCCTCCCTCAGATTCTCTCACCATAGCACACCTTACACATAGGTCTTATGCCAGTGTTATAAGGGGCTATGTGATGAGACCCTAGATTCCTTGTGTAATCCTTTCGGGTGAATAAATTGAGATTTCTTCCTTTAGTGATGTTTGTGAAATTTCAAATGTCGAGATAATTTTAGAATGTTTTTTATTGATGAATTTTGAAAAAGGGATATTTTGAAATATTTATGTAAACCCTAAATAACTGATGATGTGTAATTATTTTCAAAAAATGGTCTTCTACAAAAGTGTTCATTAAGGAATTTAGAGTCTAATAAGATCAACTTAATTTTTGATGAATAGTAAATTATGAATAGTGATTTTACGCTTAGTATTTGTAATGTGACCAAATGGATTAGTAATTTTCACTCAAAGAATGTTTTAATATAATTTAGACACCTTGATTAAGTAATGTGATTCAATAAAATGGTTAAATAACGGTTTCATAAATTATTATTCAAGTATTAGTTTTTCGGATGAATAGTGATTTTTAATTAAAAATTTAATTAAAAATAAATAGAAAATTATTTTTATAAAAATGACTTTATTTTTGAACTCAGACCATCGATATTATGTTATGGTAAATTTTGGGGATTTTTCTAAAAAAATGAATTTTTGGTGAATAGTGTATTTATTTAAAAATAAAATTAAAAATATTTAGAAAATTATTTTTATAAAATGGAGTTCATTTTTGAAATCATAGCATTGATATTTGGTTAATATGAAATTTTGGGATTTTTCTGAGAAAGATGAATTTTCAGTGAATAGTAAAAATACAGTTTTAGGGTTTCGGTATGTTTAATGACATCATAACGGTGTCATGATGATGTCATGAAATCTTTTGAGGGTTGGCCGGCCAAGGGTGATGAATTATTGTTTTGGGGGCCCCATGTGGCCTAACTCCATGATAAATGCCAAGGGAGAGCACATGGGTTTGAGAAAAGCACATGTGAGGTGTCCCTTGGCCATTAATGCTTTCTCCCCTCACTTTCCCTATAAATACCCACCCTTTCCTCCTTTAGTTTTCACTCCCAACTCTCCCCCAACGAATTTCTGGTCTTATTACCTTCCAAAGAGTCCTCCCAAGGTGCCCCCAAGCCCTCAAGGTCCAATCCTTTGAGTTTCAAGAGTCGCGTTTTAAGGTAAGGGATCCGACCCCTCTCTTTCTTTTCATGTAATCTCTTTTATGTCATTCCTTTTATGCTCCATGTTTTTAAATGAGAGGATGTTATTTTATATTACTCTTACTGCCCTTTCATGTTTATATGATGATATATCCCCTCTTACTCTCATCATATCGTTTTATGAATGTTTAAGTGACGCTGTTAGGCTGCCGAATTTTTAAGGGATTCTTTCACCCTTCTCATTTTTCAAGTTCGATTTTCATGTCAAGTCTTTCAAGGTCCTTTTTATTATGTTGGGGTATGATCTCTATATCTATCATACTGATCTCTTATGATCATATTATGGGGGACCCTATTTGATCTTGTCAAATCATTTTCTTTTGAAGTTAAGTGACGCAGTAAGGCTGCCGAATTTTCATAAGAGAAATCTAATCTTTTTTTCCTTCCATGTTTTTTATTTCAAATGGTATGTAGCTAAAATTTCATTACCATGTTCATATGTCCTTCTTATTCTTTCACCCTACTCTATTATGTATCATTTATGAGTGGGTGACCCATGTCCCCTCTCATTTCAATGTTTTCTAAAACCCCGAAACTTAGCCGTTATGCTGCAGAATTTTCCCCTCAAAATGCCTCTCTCTTTTCTCAAAAATTATTTTATGTTATAAGGTGAATACTAAAAGCTCTTATTTCTACAAGGGTATTCACATATATATCAAAATGATCCATTTTAAATTCTGGGATTTACATACATGAGACTCGCTTTCCCTTTCCGTGGGTTTAAAGTGAAGTAAAGATCATGTCTTTAAAGCAGTTTTTAAAACGTTATGATTATGAAATGAAACCCATTTATTTTATGCTATGTGGGTTATTTATGAAATGTTTGATGATGATATATGTGGCTCACATGATAATAAAGGCGAATTTAAGGGTGCGCCCTGGTAGCGCTCCAATGCATTGGGTAATGATGTAACCACTAGAGATTACAATTTTCACGATACCTTGGTGAATAACCTTGGTAATTTTCAAATGACACCTTGGGGATGGACCTTGGTGATATGTTCATGATTGTCTATGTTAAATGCTGTAGCCACATCTTCAAGTTATGAAAAATGTTATTTTTATTATGAAATGCCTCATGATTTCTTTCTCATTCCTTAAAGTTCGTTTCATGTCCTTATTGAAGTATCTCAAGTTCACATGTAAAATGTTCCTCTTGTTTCCCTTACTGGGCCTTCTGCTCACCCTTTCTTTTGATGTATGTCCCCAGGTTATGAGATGCTGTAATGAAACTAGAATGAACTTAAGGAGACGCCTTTCAAGTGTTTAAGAAGAATGTTTTATGTTGTTTTCATGTATTATGTTCCTGGTTTCCAAGACACTAGACCTTAAAGATCCTCAGTTTTTTGTAATGTAATGAAAGTTTATGTTATAAAATGGCGAAATTCTATATTTGGTATCAAAGGATGGTTTAGTTATTTGTGGAAATTAGGATATAAAAACTTTAGGAAGAACCCTATAGAAAAGTTTAAATATAGGAAAACTTCCTGGTATTTTGGTAAGTATTGAGTAAGTGGTCTATGAAACAAATACATCCCTGTCTGGATACGAGCAGGTAGAGGCAGCTCTGGCACATATGTACATAGGGGTAAAACCCGAAAACACCGCTTTGAGCTAGACTCGAACGGGAACTGGTGCACGATAACGGGCCTTGCTGCACTCTTGGTTACGACACTCCCGGGGGATATGTTTGGTCAATCACATGCTTTTTATGAATCATTATGAAGGAATTATAGAGAAATATAATTGTCTAAGCACGAAGTCTTAGTTAAAAGATTCATAAATGAAATAATTTTCTCACTAAGGTTTTATTCTTTTAGAAAATGGCGGGAAATAGGAGAAATCGTGCCGATGGTGACCGCAATGCACCATGTGCTGACGGCCCTTCGATGGAAGCTGGAATGGAAACATTCATGCGATTGATGAACCAACTGACTCAAGTTATGAGTAATAACTTGAATCAAGCTGAGAGGCCGACCTCACCACGAAGGGAGAAACTTTCTGTTGAGTCCTTTATGCGTCAACGACCGCCAACATTTAGTGGATCTACTGACCCATTGGTTGCGGAAGAATGGATAAGCTCCATTGAAAAGATATTTTCTGTACTTCATTGTTCGGAACAAGAAAAAGTCACCCTTGCTGTTTACCGCCTAGAGGGAGAAGCTGATTAGTGGTGGTCACTGATCAAAAAAACGATGCCACGAGGAGAGATGGAAGCTATGGAGTGGGAAGAATTTCGGGGGATTTTCTTTAACAAGTATTTCCCTCGTTCCATGAGAACGAAAATGGAGAAAGAGTTTCTCGAGCTGAAGCAGAAGGAGAACGAATCTGTCGGAAGCTATGAGATGAACTTCACAAGGCTTTCCCGTTATACCTCAATCTTTGTCATGGACCCTAATGGGAAGGTTGATAGATTCTTTGGCGGACTACGACCACATCTGCGGAAGAATCTAGCCAACAGGGACTACGATAGCTATGAATAAATAGTTCGAAGTGATATGAAAGTTGAACTAGAGTTTGGGGAGACACAATGGTCTCACAAATCTAATGAGAAGAAGGGAACTCTAGAACCAAGCCTGGGAAGAAGTTTTGATCAGGAAAGAGGTGGAAAGCATATGCAACATGCCACATGCAATAAATGTGGGAAGAAGCAACCGGGGAACTGCTTGATCGGAAGTGGCAAGTGCTATATGTGTGGAAAAGAAGGCCATATTTCTCAGAATTGTCGTGGTGATGTGAAGCCTCAACTTCCCAACACTAACGACAGAGGAAAGATGGTTCTGGCCCTACCCGAAGTCACATGCTTCAAGTGTGGACAGCTTGGGTACTTTGCTAATCAATGTCCAAATCCGAGGGCGGTGGAGGGGAATCACCATCAACCTCAGCAGAGGCCATGGGAGCATGGTCGTGCTTTCGCTATCACAACAATTGAAGTTGAAGTTCCGAACGATGTGGTAGCAGGTACTCTTGTTGTCCTCTCAAAACTAGCAAGTGCTTTATTTGATTCTGGTTCTACGCATTCCTTTATTTCTTCCAAGTTTGCAAACAATATAGAATCAATCCCTGAATTGCTTGAGGTAGAGTTGTCAGTCAAGACTCCAAGTGGGATTTTCCATGCATCAACAGTTTTTAGAGACTCTAGTGTTTACTTTGGTGAGCACAATCTTATCGCAAATCTAGTAGTCATTCCCATGATGGAATTTGACATTATACTAGGGATGGACTGGCTCTCAAATTATAATGCTAAGATCAAATGCAGAAGTAAGGAAATCTCAGTAGTCTTGAATGAACGACCTATAGTTATCTTCCGAGGAGAGATATCCCGAACTGATCCCTATCTAGAAGCACCTCCTATAGCTTTCTTTATGGAGTTAATCGGTGATGATGAAGAAGGGAAAGGGAGCATACAAATTGAATATGTTCCGATTGTTCAGGAATACATGGATGTATTTCCTGAGGAGTTACCTGGACCTCCCCCAGAACGAGAGGTAGAGTTCTCCATTGAACTCGTACCTGGGTCTCAACCGATATCAAAGACTCCGTATAGAATGGCAAATGTGGAGCTAGAGGAGCTAAAGAAACAACTCAAAGACTTGTTGGAGAAGGGGTTTATCCGACCGAGTGTGTCTCCTTGGGGAGCACCAGTTATCTTTGTGAAGAAGAAGGATGGATCAATGCGGCTATGCATTGATTATAGAGAACTGAACGGGATCACAGTGAAGAACAGATACCCTCTTCCAAGAATTGATGATTTATTTGACCAACTTCGTGGGGCTCAATTCTTCTCTAAGAATGACCTTCGATCTGGTTATCATCAACTGAGGGTGAAGAAGGAAGATATTCCAAAGACTGCCTTATGATCAAGATATGGGCATTATGAGTTTACTGTTATGCCCTTCGGCTTGACTAATGCTCCTGCTATTTTCATGGATTTGATGAATAGTGTCTTTAAGGACTACCTTGATAACTTTGTGGTAGTTTTTATTGATGATATTTTGATATATTCAAAAAGTCGTGAGGAGCATGAAAATCATCTGAGGGTTATTTTGAAAACTCTACGGAAGGAGAGGCTCTATGGGAAGTTCAGCAAGTGTGAGTTTTGGTTACAACAAGTTGCTTTCTTGGGGCACATCGTAACCAATGAAGGAATCTCGATTGACCCTGCAAAGACAATGGTTGTGGAGGATTGGCCTCAACCCACAACAGTAACTGAGATTCTTAGTTTCCTTGGTTTAGCGGGATATTATAGGAGGTTTGTGAAAAACTTTTCATAGCTTTCTAATCCACTAACCAAGTTGACTCGAAAAGGGGTTAAGTTCATCTGGAAAAAGGAATGCGAGGAAAGTTTCCAAGAGCTGAAGAAGAGATTGGTTACTGCACCTATGTTAACAGTACCCTCTATCGGAGAAGGATTCGTTATTTTTAGCGATGCATCTATGAAAGGGCTTGGGTGCGTCCTCATGCAAAATGACAAAGTAATTGCTTATGCATCTCGACAGTTGAAGATTCATGAGAAGAATTATCCTACGCATGATCAAGAGCTGGCGGCAGTTGTTTTTGCTCTAATGATATGGAGGCACTATCTTTATGGGGAGAAATGTGATATATACACTGACCACCAAAGTCTAAAGTATATTTTCACTCAAAAAGAATTTAACATGAGACAAAGGAGATGGTTGAGGCTTATTAAAGACTATGATTATGCAATTCATTATCACCCTTGATGAGCAAACAAAGTCGCGGATGCGTTAAGCAGGAAAGATCCTGTTGTTCTGGCAACAATGAGGATCCTGAGAGATCCCTTGATTAAAGATCTAGTAAAACTGGCCATGGGAATTATAAGGAAAGGGACATCATCAACCCTATCCCAAATGATTTCTCAACCTTCATTACTAGAGAAGATCAAGAAGGCTCAAAAAGAAGATCCTTTGCTGCAGGAGAAGTTTCAGGCTGTAAAGGATGGGAAGTTCCCTGATTTCAATATTGATCAAGAAGGTGTATTGAAATTTCGTACAATACTATGTGTTCCATCTATTCCGGAGATAAAGAAAGAACTGATGGATGAAGCTCATAGCTCTACATTCTCTATACATCCGGGAAGCACTAAGATGTATAGAGACCTTTGTGATCATTATTGGTGGAATAACATGAAGAGGGAGATTGGTGATTACACTACAAGGTGCCTGGTGTGTCAGAAAGTAAAGGAAGAAAGACAAATTCATAAGGGGGTATTACAACCGCTACCCATACCAGTATGGAAGTGGGATAATATCACCATGGTCTTTGTAACTGGTCGCCCAAAAACATCCAAAGGAAACAATGCGATATGGGTTATTGTGGACCGTCTAACCAAGACAGCCCATTTTATCTCTATTCGGGAAGATTTATCTCTGGATCAGCTTGCCAAGATATACGTGAAGGAAGTGGTAAGGCTGCATGGGGTACCACTATCCATCATATCTGATCGTGACCCAAGATTCACATCAAAATTCTGGAGGAGTCTTCAGCATGCTCTGAACACTGAATTGAATTTTAGTACGGCCTATCATCCTCAAACTGATGGCCAATCTGAAAGGACTATTCAGACACTCGAATACATGTTGAGATTATGCTCAATGGAATTTAAAGGTGGACGGGATCAACACCTCCCATTAGTTGAGTTCTCCTATAACAACAGTTTCCATGCCAGTATTCAGATGGCACCCTATGAAGCTCTGTATGGAAAGCGGTGTATAACTCCTACTTGTTGGGATGAAACTGGTGAGAGGAAGCTTCTTGGGCCTGATCTTGTGCAAGAAATGACAGAACAAGTTCATGCCATCCAACAACACATAAAAGCTGCTCAGAGTCGGCAGAAGAGCTATGCTGACAATCGAAGAAGAGACTTGGAGTTTGGGGTTGGTGACAAAGTCTTCCTTCGAATCTCTCCATGGAAGAGAGTCATGCGGTTTGGGAAGAAAGGGAAGCTCAGCCCTAGGTACATTGGCCCCTATGAAATCCTTGATCGCATAGGAGCAGTGGCCTATCGTCTAGCACTTCCACCGAACCTGGCTCAAGTTCATGATGTCTTCCATTTATGTCTCTTGAGGAAGTACATACCCGACCCTTCGCATGTACTGAACCCAGAGGTGGTACAACTTGAACATGACCTCTCTTATGAAGAGCAGCCAGTGGAGATCTTAGACCGTAGAGACAAGGTTCTACGAAACAAGACTACCCACCTTGTGAAAGTGTTGTGGAGGAATCATAAGTACGAAAAAGCGACTTGTGATCCTGAGGAAATGATGAAGCAAAAGTACCCTCGCCTTTTCGACTAGGCCTCAAGTATAAATTTCGGGGACGAAATTTCTTAAGGGGGGGAGAATGTAACGAACCAATCTTTTTGAGTATTATATTAACTTACTCTTAATGATTTAATAAGACGTTAATGGTTAATGCAGAAAGGGGAGTTGATGGCTTCATCCAGTAGACTCAACCCTTACGAAGCCCACTTATCAGAGCTTGGGAAGGAGGTAGCATCTGTGGGCTTCGCATTAGACCAAGCCCAAGCCGAACTCCAGCGTGTCAAGCTTGAACGAAAATGCTTGCAGGAGAAGTTCAAGTTAGTGGAGATTGCTACTAGGGAAATTTTATCTGAGCCTCCCTCAGATTGTCTCACCATAGCACACCTTACACTTAGTTCTTATGCCAGTGTTATAAGGGGCTATGTGATGAGACCATAGTTTCCTTGTGTAATCCTTTCGGGTGAATAAATTGAGATTTCTTCCTTTAGTGATGTTTGTGAAATTTCAAATGTCTAGATAATTTTAGAATGTTTTTTATTGATGAATTTTGAAAAAGGGATATTTTGAAATATTTATGTAAACCCTAAATAACTGATGATGTGTAATGATTTTAAAAAAATGGTCTTCTACAAAAGTGTTCATTAAGGAATTTGGAGTCTAATAAGATCAACTAAATTATTGATGAATAGTAAATTATGAATAGTGATATTACGCTTAGGATTAGTAATGTGACCAAATGGATTAGTAATTTTCACTCAAAGAAAGTTTTAATATAATTTAGACACCTTGATTAAGTAATGTGATTCAATAAAATGGTTAAATAACAGTTTCATAAATTATTATTCAAGTATTAGTTTTTCGGATGAATAGTGTTTTTTAATTAAAAATTTAATTAAAATTAATTAGAAAATTATTTTTATAAAAATGAATTTATTTTTGAACTTAGAGCATCGATATTATGTTATGGTAAATTTTGGGGATTTTTCTAAAAAAATGAATTTTCGGTGAATAGTTTATTTATTTAAAAATAAAATTAAAAATATTTAGAAAATTATTTTTATAAAATGGAGTTCATTTTTGAAATCATAGCATTGATATTTGGTTAATGTGAAATTTTGGGATTTTTCTGAGAAAGTTGAATTTTCAATGAATAGTAAAAATACAGTTTTAGGGTTTCGGTATGTTTAATGACATCATAACGGTGTCATGATGATGTCATGAAATCTTTTGAGGGTTGGTCGGACAAGGGTGATGAATTATTGTTTTGGGGGCCCCATGTGGCCTAACTCCATGATAAATTCCAAGGGAGAGCACATGGGTTTGAGAAAAGCACATGTGAGGTGTCCCTTGGCCATTAATGCTTTGTCCCCTCACTTTCCCTATAAATACCCACCCTTTCCTCCTTTAGTTTTCACTCCCAACTCTCCCCCAACGATGTTCTGGTCTTCTCACCTTCCAAAGAGTCCTCCCAAGGTGCCCCCAAGCCCTCAAGATTCAAACCTTTGAGATTCAAGAGTCACGTTTTAAGGTAAGGGATCCGACCCCTCTCTTTCTTTTCATGTAATCTCTTTTATGTCATTCCTTTTATGCTCCATGTTTTTACGTGAGAGGATGTTATTTTATATTCCTCTTACTTCCCTTTCATGTTTATATGATGAGATATCCTCTCTTACTCTCATCATTTCGTTTTATGAAAGTTTAAGTGACGCCGTTAGGCTGCCGAATTTTTATGGGATTCTTTCACCCTTTTCATTTTTCAAGTTCGATTTTCATGTCAAGTCTTTCAAGTTCCTTTTTATTATGTTGGGGTATGATATCTATATCTATCATACTGATCTCTTATGATCATATTATGAGGGAACCTATTTGATCTTGTCAAATCATTTTCTTTTGAAGTTAAGTGACGCCGTAAGGCAGCCAAATTTTCATAAGAGAAATCTAATCTTTTTTTCCTTCCATGTTTTTTATTTCAAATGGTATGTCCCTAAAATTTAATTACCATGTCCATATGTCCTTCTTATTCTTTCACCCTACTGTTTATGGATCATTTATGAGTGGGTGACCCATGTCCCCTCTCATTTCAATGTTTTCTAAAACCCCGAAACTTAGCCGTTATGCTGCAGAATTTTCCCCTCAAAATGCCTCTCTCTTTTCTCAAAAATTATTTTATGTTATAAGGTGAATACTCAAAGATATTATTTCTAAAAGGGTATTCACATATATATCAAAATGTTACATTTTAAATTCTGGGATTTACATACATGAGACCCGCTTTCCCTTTCCGTGGGTTTAAAGTGATGTAAAGATCATGTCTTTAAAGCAGTTTTTAAAACGTTATGATTATGAAATGAAACCCATTTATTTTATGCTATGTGGGTTATTTATGAAATGTTTGATGATGATATATGTGGCTCACATGATAATAAATGCAAATTTAAGGGTGCGCCATGATAGCGCTCCAATGCATTGGGTAATGATGTAACCACTAGAGATTACAATTTTCACGATACCTTGGTGAATAACCTTGGTAATTTTCAAATGAAACATTGGGGATTGACCTTGGTGATATGGTCATGATTTTCTATGTTAAATGATGTAGCCACATCTTCAAGTTATGAAAAATTTTATTTTTTTTATGAAATGCCTCATGATTTCTTTCTCATGCCTTAATGTTTTTTTCATGTCCTTATTGAAGTATCTCAAGTTCACATGTAAAATGTTCCTCTTGTTTCCCTTACTGGGCCTTCTGCTCACCCTTTCTTTTGATGTATGTCCCCAGGTTATGAGATGCAGTAATGAACCTAGAATGAACTTAAGGAGACGCCTTTCAAGTGATTAAGAAGAATGTTTTATGTTGTTTTCATGTATTATATTCCTGGTTTCCAAGACACTAGACCTTAAAGATCATCAGTTTTGTGTAATGTAATGAAAGTTTATGTTATAAAATGGCGGGATGCTATACTTATGGTAGTTCTCTGGGACCATGTTGTCTCCAACATTGCGGCTCATCATTCCTCATAAATTTCATGATGGTCTCCTCCCGTAGCAGGGGGAATAACTTTCTAGAAAGGTGTACAATTCAATTCATCTCTCGGCTGGAAGGATATTATGGTCAAATTGGATTTTGAAGTTATTATCAACGTGCTGGAGGAGGATGAGGGTGTCCACCAATACTTTGGGTCTATTATCAATATCATCATATCATTGGAGCTATTATTCTATTCTTGTTGTTCTTCCTTTTTTGGGAGAGGAAAATCGTACGACTCATTTTATAGCTACTTTTGGGAGTTGTTGAGGGTCACATTATGGCGCAGTTGATTCATACACTTCCCAACTAACTCATTGATCATTTTCCTTCAATATCAAAATAATCCAAATTCGTTTTCTCAATTTTGAGTAGGCCAATTGTCCATTTTGCTAAAATTAATTTATATTTTAAATAAAAAGACACATGTGTAGTCATACCGATCACACTATTCCTCATATTGAGGCGAAAAAGAATCCTTTGAATCCCAAATGACTCATGTATTTTACACAAATGTATCAAAACAATCCGAATGTGTATGCTCATCTTTTAGTATGCAACTTGTTCCTTTTTACAAAAATTAACTACAATTTTATATAAAAAGATGGACTTTGAGTCATAGAGGTCAAACCGTGTGTCACATTGAGGTAAGACTAATTTTTACACATCCAAAATTACTTATGGATAGTTGTAATAAAGTATCAAAACAATCCAAATATTTTTTTCTTGTTTTTTAATATGTCACTTGTCTTTTTTTAAAAAAATCCATTATAAACTAGAAACACACACTTTGACTAATACCGGTCACACATAGTATCATTTTGACATGATAATAATTCCTACACATAAAAAATGATTAATTAATATATTTATTAAATTATTAAGACAATATCAGTGTGTTTTCTTGGTTTTTAGTGTGTGATGTAATTTGAAGTAAAATGTTGATTTTAAACTGATAATGAACACTTTGAGTCATACTGTTCACATTGTTTTTTGGATTGAGGTGTAGCTGATTCATACATATCATAAATGACTTATAGAGCATTATACTAAAGTATAAACACAATTTTATTTCCTTTTTTGGTTTTGAGTTTTGATTTGAATATAGTACTAAAATTATGATATATTTTAAATAAAAAGACACACTTGGAGTCATACCGATCATGTCGTATGTCAGATTGAGGTGTTGTTGATTCCTACATGTCCCAAAGTAATAAAATAATCCTAAATTCCAAGGAATCCTTCAATATAAAAAAATTCTCATCAGATTAATACTAAAAATAAATAAATTAAACATAAATATGAAACAATCCATTACTTCTATAGAAGTCACATCTTCATACCATTGGTGTAAATTCTAGGATCAGGTATGATGCCCATTTGTTTCAAAGAAAATTTATATTATTTTATAAATAATATTTTTTTGAAAGTCATAATAGTACTAGAAAAATATAAATACACAAAGGATTAATAAATATTTTAAATAATGTAGTAATTAACTTTGAAAGTTCCTCTTAGGGGATGTGTGTTTTTTTATGGAATATGATTTTTATCATAAATATACAAACATTATAACCATAATAATTTCCATTTGATTATTTTAGACACTGTTAAAACAATAAAGAAAATATTTAATTTTTTTATATTTTTTATATAGTTAAATCTTATTATATATACCTTAATACTTATCCAGTTGTAGAACTTGATTGGGTCCCTTTGTGCAATTCTTATCCTCATGCCATGAATTATAAAGATATTTACACACCACCCTATAAAAACAAAATCCTAATTAAAACATAATATAATTATATAACTTGAAGAATAGTTCTAAAATGCTGGGTGTAGTGTATTACAAATTAAAAAACGTTATCATGTGTGGTCGGTTTGTTGGTAATCTATGTAGTGAATACAAGTAATAAATATTTAGATTATCCAAATTGGTTGTAATGAGAATACATGGTTTCTTAAAAACAAAAAAAAAGTATGTAATGAAGGAAATGGAAAATATATTAAATATGATTAAATTTCATTATTTTATCCTAGAAGCATTTTTATTTAGAAAATAATTTCATCCCCATGTTTTCTTTCAAACGATTTGCCAATGTTTTCCACTCTTTCATCTATTTTTTCGATTTTATTTTTATTTTGTCAGTAGAGGTGACGTGAGGAATAATGAGTCCAATCTTTTACAGGAAAATCCATTGACTTGGTATTGAAATATATGACATAAAAAATATGAAATGTATTTAGTCATAATTGACATGGTATATCATCTTTTGGAAAATTAAATCACGAAAAGGTACCTCATGTATACATTTACAACTGAGACACTTAGCCATTCATAGTTGACGATTTCATTAACATTATTAGATGAAATGTAGTCAATAACATCCAAGCCACACATTTTTTCATCAAAATCAACTATGTGACTACTACCACTTTGTAAATTTTCATTCGCATAAACCATTAATGTTAATAAATGTGGATACTCAATGGGAAGGGTAAATGTGCTTTTGGAAGATCTTTTAAATCAGTTGTTTGATCCTTTATATGGTTTAAGTCATCCTTTCATTCCACCCCCATCCCTTTGTCTATTTTTAATAGAATTCATCGGTTTAGAAATTTTTTCATTAATTATTAATGGTTTATCATAAAAAATAAATAGGAAATGAATACCTCCTTTCTGAAATATTTGTTCTACAAGATTTAATGGCCATGTGATGAATTTTACAATAGTTGGTCAACCTTACAAATATCTTCCTCATCAATTGGAATAGGTAGATCAGACCTCAGATCACGGGCTATGATAATAGACGCTCTCACAAGACATATTGGAAGTGGTCTATTATTTAGCACATCATTTTGGATATTGAAAACAGCATCCCTCACTACAAGGCGATGGGTGGGTGTTGATATATATAAATCAAATTCATTATCATCCTATATAATATCAGTACCAGAAAGGTATTAGTGTCTATCTGATTCAAATTTTATAAAACAGTTATTAGAACATTGATTACCTTGTCCAGGACATCATTTCGAGGGGAATGCATCACCTCAAAGCTAGTCGGTGTGGGGAGGGTTATTCAAGTAATGGTTGTTCTTGAGTTCTTTTTTCTCTTTTCTTATCCATATAAAAGTTTCTAGTAACTCACTCTAATATTGAAATTTTTATTAAAGTGTATATTGTCTTTGTTTCATCTATTTCATTTCTTTATCTTTATCTTGCTCTTGTTTTTTTATAAAAACATGTTTTCGGTTCTTACCCCAAAAACCGCACCTATGATGTGACCATAATGTTATGTCCGCTTCAAGGCCACTAATAGTGTGATGACCCATACTCTCAGGGTCATTTCCTTTTCAAAAAATCCAGATCCTAAAAGGGTAGCATCTCAGCATGAGGACGAACGGCGCGACCGATCGGCACGACTGATCGGCACGACTAATAGGCGCGAGCGATCGGGTAGACCGATCGGTGCAACCGATCGGTGAGACCAACGGGCCGATCAGTGAGATCAATCGGTGTCACTCAGCCTTGTCAGGGTTTTTCCAGTGACGCGTCCCTTTTGTGCAAATTGGGTTTTAAAGCCTATTTTGACCACATTAAGATTGTTTTAAAGCCCAATAATGCCCATAAATGTAATTTAATTAAATATTTAATGAATTAACCAGGAGTGTGGGTCAATTTAAACCACCCGACCCTTTAATGACGTGTGGGGTGTCTAAACCACGTAGTCAACCCACAACCCCA
This sequence comes from Viscum album, assembly GCA_963277665.1. Classification (NCBI taxonomy): domain Eukaryota; kingdom Viridiplantae; phylum Streptophyta; class Magnoliopsida; order Santalales; family Viscaceae; genus Viscum; species Viscum album. The sequence goes on along the minus strand of OY728153.1, from coordinate 432,796,936 downwards.
CACCTTACGCGGTTTCAGGTTCTTTTTGTCCATATCATAATGGCACATGGAGTGTTGTACCCCACCATTTCTAACCAAAGGATTCATTGTAGGTTTCTTTTCTCGATCACCTTTATCATGGAGTACCCTTTGTTTAGACGAGATGCATTTAATTTAGACGAGTCGCGTCGCTATCCATGGAGTTCCACGCCCAGGCATAGCGTCGATCGTTGATCAACAAGTTGGGAATTTCACCTTCGTCTATCCATTGTGTGTATCTTGCGGGGTGGGCATGCAGTTGTTTCTATATAATTGGATGAACCAAACCTAAATAAAGATAATTAACGGATTCAATAAAGAACTAAGGGGGGGTAGTTATCAATGAAGTTGCTTTGTTTTATGATCTTATTTTCTGAATTGTGCGAGCTTACGCCAACTGAAAATAATATCTGTTGGTTGACTATCTCTATGCAATACTGAATCCCTTACCACTAGTGATGTTTAAATAGATTGTATTATGGTTGTGAACCCTTGCTGTGTAATGGAATTTGGTTGATTACGTACATTTGGCTAAATAAATCGGAGGCACCAAGATCAACCCTTTTCTGTGATAATCCCAGTTAATGTACGACCGAATTGAAATCATGGAGTGTGTTAAATCTATTAAACCAGAAAATACTGGCACGAGCCTGTCTTGTGTTGGTGGTGGTGGTTTGGTTTTTTTCATTCACGGGACGATTGCTGGGTGATGTGGGTGGGGGTTAGATCCCCTGTTGTTACGGATTCAGTTGTTATGAATTTTAGGTCGGGTGGTTACCTTGTTTATATCATGAATTGGGGAGGGATGCTCTGTTGTTGAGAAACCTTTTGTCTCCTGGATACTGGACTTGGGGTTGTATCATGGGCTTTTCGTTGTTGTTGTCACTTTACGATAGAACCAGGTGTGGATGTTGTAGTTGATGCTTGACTGTTTTCATTCCCTTGACTTGTTCTTATGATTACTAGTTTCCCATGTAGGTGCAGAAACATATTTAAACATCATTACTGAACATAAAAACAAGAATGAGACAAATGTTTTTTGGGTTTGGTGTAAGTTGTGACCTGGTCATTGAAGTGATTTGTTCTTTAGGTGGGCTGAACAAATACCTAAACTTGGGAGTGTGAGTGTTACATATAAATATACTTGTAGTTTTTGTGTTTCTTACTCACACCCCACCCCAGTTGATCACTTAGTTCTGAACACCCCCATTTAATGGGGGAGGGTGTTTTTTCCAAAACTTCTATTAGTGGCTGGTTATTATCTCATTTTTGCTCCCTTTCCTAGATAGCCCAAGTATCTTCGGGTAGGCTGTGATGGCATTAAGTCCATTATTAGCCAATGAATCTTCCGGCAGAGTAGTGTGGTGGTTGGCCCAGGTGTGTGCGGATAGGTGGTTTTCCCAAGTGTCTTTGGTATGAGGCCAATGTGTCTTTGGGCGTGGCAAGGGATCTTCTAACCCTGGTGTCTTCGGGCATGGTGGTGGTTGTTCTGGCCATGGTGTTTTCAGTCATGGTTACATGTGACAATCGTGGCCCAGGTGTGTGTGGGTGGGGTTTCGCAGTGGGACTGCGGTGAGATTGTGGCTCAGGTGTGTGCGGGCGGGGTATGTCATTGGGACTGTGGTGAGAATGGTAGGATTGGTTCAATGCATAAGATTTCTTCAATAACAAGTGGGAAAGTGGTGCGGGGTACCCAAAAATTGATGCGCTATTACTATAGATTACACGACATGCATTATTTGGGGAGTGTGCCTTGATGAGGCTTTGGTGGATGGTTTAACTTGTTAGGTGTTTGGATTACTCTTTTTATCACAGGACATTAGTACGTTCCCCCACTTGTGAACGAGGGTCTTTTGTTTTTCCCTTCTTAGTATACTTGTATACTCACCCTAGGTATATAAAACTGCTTTCAGGTTTCTAGGAGCACATCGATGATCGCATGAGACCATACTAGCTCGGACCTTTGGGGAAGTTTCAGTTTCTATTTTTCTTTCTTTGGTACCTTAACTTTGTAGTCACGTTGTACATTGGGGTATTTACTTTTAGTACATGCATATGCGAATGGTTGTTTGGGCTTTTCTTTCACTTCAAATTTTGGTGTTGTGAGACATACTGTCTTATCTCCTGATCCTATTAAAAAAAGGGTAATTCCTTCCATTTAGTGTGTGATTCTATACCATTGGTTCTAGTCGCCACATCAGGACCTATTGAAGGTGGGTTTTGGGGGGTCATTATCTGTCCTTCATCTTAAAGAAGGAAGGACTAGCATTCTGCTGACCCTCCCTCCTTTTGGTGAAGGAGGGTCGTGATAGAATGGTATCAGAGGTAGTGAGGTTGATGGATAGGATGGAGTCTAGAGTTTGTCACATTGAGTATTGCATGGGATGGTAGGGAAATAGCATTGGTTGACCTTGTTTCATGAATTAGGCCAGGGAAGACCGGCTAGGACACGAGATTTTAGGGCCACCCATGATCCGATGCAAGGACTCTTGACCTACCAAATGACCAAGTGAGGTCATGCTAATTGCAGGGTAGAGACCCTAAGAAAGGTACATGCATCATAATGACTTGTGATCTCATGTTTCATGGTGTTTTGGGGAATTAAAATGAATAATAAGTTTAAGAAATTTTTATAAGAACAATGTACTGCACTACTTGGGCTTAGGAATTCCTTCTTTACATTGCAGCAATGGAACCTGGGAGATTACCACGTGTGGCGCAGGCGGTCGAGGCCCCAGGGACTACCTTGGCCAATCGGCAGAGAGCTGATTGAGAGGAGGAGGATGAACAGTGGCAGAAGACACTTCTGGCCTTCTAGCAACAGACCCCCGAGAAGAATGAGGGAAGTACCTCTAAAATGAAGACGGAGAGTTGTCTAGAGGATCTGGTGAGAGCCTTCGGCCTCATTCGGGATCCGACTGAGTACTGGGTTCCTCTGGCCCAAATGTGGGGAGTGGCGCATCAGTGGTGGACACTTTACCTTGGGTAGAGAAGATAGGATGAGGTGGCATGGGCTGATTTCCAGAGGGAGTTCCGGGTGGAATTCATCTCTTCGACGATGAAGGTGGAGAAGAGGCAAGAGATATTCTCCCTCCAGCTGGGGAGTATGTTAGTAAGGGAGGTGGGAATCATGTTCAAGGACCTCCTACATTTTACTCTGGAACTGTTTCCCGACGATGTGTCTTAGGAAAGACGTTTAGAGGAGGCGCTCCAACCCTCCCTCCAGTATGATGTTACCCCCATTACCATGCTGACGTACTTGGAGGTCCAGAAGAAGGATGAAGTAGTGGAGAGGATGCATGCTGTAGGAGGTGTGTCGTGAGAGTGGATCCAGATGGGACCATCAAAGGCGATGGCCGTCTGCACCAAGCCCCTTGCGTCAGGACCATCCAGGTTCCGACCAGCTAGGAGTAGGCAGCAGAAGTTTCAGTTCCGGTCCCCAGGTCCTCGCCCTTTTCATTCAGGCCCAGGACCGCGGTGCTTTGTCTGTGGGAGACAAGGACATCTCCGGAGTTAGTGGCCAGACAGGGTACAGTACGACAGTGGCGGATAGCCCCAGCAGCCGCCCCAGCAGCAGCTTCTAGCCAGGCCTTTCCTGCAGTAGCAGTAGGGACAGTGAGATCCTGCTCCTCTGAGGGCAGACGTAGAAGGAGGAGGCCGACTTCTGGTCACTCTTCAAGGACCTCGAACGGGGCATGGTCAGGGAGTTGGCCGACAGCCGAGGGTTAGAGGAGCTAGGTGTGGGATGTTTCACACCGTGTAGGCAGTAGATCCAGCATGACCGGAGTTTGTTCGAGGAATGATCAGTTTGTTTAGCACCCTTGCTTATGCCTTGTATGATACTGGAACTTCTCACTCCTTTGTTGTACCCAGTATAGACCTTTCTTTGGTTCTAGAATCCGAGAGTCTTACAGTTCCCCAGTTGCTGATCACACTAGTCGGAGGTTAGACCAACTTGTTATATGTTTTTCGAGGATGTAGATTGGTGATATGGCCACATCAGTCGGTCAGGGATCTCCATCTGCTATAGATACAACCATGCGATGTCATTCTAGGAATCTACTAGTTGTTCTCTATGTCTGCCACCATCAATTGCATTCAAGGAAGGGTTGTTATCTCTGACATGGGAGGCCGACGTGTTACTTTCACCAGTGAAGGTGTTGGCCAGAAGGGCTGCGGGCGAGACAAACCCCTCCTCTCCTTGTTAGCCGAGCTTTAAGTGGAGTCAGTGGATGCTGAGATGGTGGAGGTACAGGGATCGTCAGTGAGTTTATGGATGTCTTCCTAGAGGAGGTGACGAATCTAACCCCTCGACGTGATATCGTGTTTGGGATAGATTTTCAGCCTGGTGCTCGTCCGATTTCGATGGCTCCATACCGGATGGCACCTTCGAAGATAAGGGAGTTACAGATTCAGATTGACGATCTGATGAAGAGAGGTTATGTTTGACCAAGCGCGTCATAGTGGGGTGCTCTAGTCTTGTTTTCCAAGAAGGAAGATAGTGGTCTTGGGATGTGTAGAGACTACAGGAGGCTGAATCAGGTAAAGGTCCAGAATCACTACACTCTTCTAAGGATAGACGACCTTTTAGACCAGCTGAAAATGAGAGGGTGGTTCTCGAAGATCGACCTGTGGTCTGGGTACCACCAGTTGAGGGTAAAGGAGAGTGAAATCTCGAATACGGCCTTCATGTGTAGATATGGACACTTAGAGTTCAAAATCATGCCTTTCGGTGTTACGAACGCCCAGGCTGTGTTCATGGGGATTATGAACACCATCTTCTAGGAGTACCTGGATCAGTTCTTAGTTGTGTTCATTGACGATATCCTTATCGATTCAAGGTCAGAGGAGGATCACATAGAGCACCTGAGGACGGTTTTGGAGGTCCTCTGACAGCACTAGCTTTATGGTAAGTTGTCAAAATGCATGTTCTGGATGCGAGAAGTGAACTTCCTTGGGCATGTGGTGTCCGAGCGTGGGGTAGCGATGGACCCATCAATGGTTGAGGCAGTTTAATCATGGGAAGAACCCAAGAATGTGGTAGAGGTTTGTAGTTTCCTTGGGCTGGATAGTTACTATCAGAGGTTCATACCCAACTTCTCCCATGTTGCAGCCCCGTTGACAGCCTTGACTATGAAAGACAAGGTTTCTGTGTGGAGTGAGCAGTGCGAGACAGCCTTCAGCTATCTGATGGAGATGTTGGTTAGTGCCACAGTGGCGAGATTACCAGAAGAAGTGTCGGTGTATGAGGTATTCTATGATGCTTTAGGAGAAGTTTGGGAATGTGTGTTGATGCAGCGACAAGGGGTAATCTCTTATAGTTCATGGCCGCTACGCCCTCATGAGTGTAATTATGCCACCCACGACCTAGAGTATGCAGAGATCGTTTTTTCACTGAAGTTATGGCGGAAATACCTCATCGTAGAATGCATTGTGGTCTTCACAGATCACAAAATCTTGAGGTATATCTTCTCCCCGAGGGACATAATCATGTGGCAGTGAAGGTGGATTGAGTTCCTTCAGTATTACATCTTCTATATATCCTACACTTTAGGGATGGGGAATGTAGTGGCAGATGCCTTGAGGAGGAGATCACAGAAAGATGTGGTCTGAGAGTCAGTAGAAATCTAGAAGGCAATGGAGGAGTTGGCTACCTTACACCTAGATGCGAGGATGGATAGAAGTAGAGGTTTCCTATATCATATGGTAGTGTAGTTGTATCTGTTTCAGCAAGTGGAGGAGTCTCAATGGGGAGGCTTAGAGTGTGAAATGATGCCAGACCTAGTTGACCAGAGAAATGCTCCGGATGGATGGACGGAGGATGGCCGAAACTGGATGCTTTACCTGGGGAATATGTTTGTTCCAAAAGAAATGCACGACCAAGTTCACAGTGTGTTCCAAAACACACCCCTAACAGTACACCCAGGAGTATACAAGATGTATTAGGGACTGAATAGATAGTTTTGGTGGCCCGGAGTGAAGCGAGCAGTGGAAGAGTTTGTGGCTATGTGCCTAGTGTGTCAGCAGGTAAAGGCTGGACACCGTATTCCAGGAGGTTTGTTACAACATTTAGATGTTCTCGAGTGGAAGTGGGATGTAATATCAATGGATTTCGTCACTGGAATACCCATGGTCCAAGGGGGATACGACCCCATCTGGGTGGTAGTGGATCGGTTGACGAAATCGGCTCACATTCTGGCGATTAAGGAGTCAAGTGCAGTGGTCTCTCTAGCACAGAAGTATGTGGGAAAGGTAGTGCGGTTGCATGGAGTCCCGAGTTCCATAGACTCGAAAAGGGATGCACATTTTACCACATGAGTCTGGAGGCGTTTCCAACATTCTTTTGTCACCCATATACGCCTTATCAATGATTTCCACCCCCAGACAGATGGGCAGACAGTGTGCACCATCCAGACCAAAGAGGATATGCTGCGGGCATGTGTTCTGGACTTAGTAGGATCGTGGGTGCGATACTTACCTATGGTATAGTTTTCCTACAATAATATCTATCACTCTACCATTGGTATGGCCCAGTTTGAAGCCTTGTACGGGAGACCACACCGCTCACCTGTGTGTTGGATCGAAGTAGGAGAGTCATGCATCATTGGCCTGGAGGTGGTTTAGAGCACAACAGAGAAGGTTCAGCTCATACAGGAAAGGATGAAGGCTACCCAGGACCGGAAGAAGTCGTATGCTGATAACAGGAGAAGGCCCTTGGATTTTGATGTTGCAGACCATGTGTTCTTGATGTTCTCCCCTCAGCGTGGACAATGTAGGATCGACAAGGGGAGTAATCTTTCTCCCAGGTACATCGGACCCTTCGAAGTGTTGCGGTGGGTCGTTGAGGTGGCTTATTAGTTAGCGTTCCCACACCACTACTGAGGATACATGATTTCTTCCATGTGCCCCAGCTCCATTGGTATCTGCACGATGATTCACATGTCCTCGGCTGGGAAGATCTAGGCATCGAGGACGACGTGACCTTTGTGGAGAGACCAGTGATGATCGAGGATCGTAAGAAGATGGTTCATCGGGGGCAAACCATCCCCTTGGTTTGTGTGTTATGGATAAATGGTGGGCTTGAGGAGAGTACATGAGAGAGGGAAGCACAGATGTGTTCCTAGAACCCAGAGTTGATTTTGAGTTTTGTACTATTCGGTTTACACCTGTTGTGATAGAACGTTTTACCATGTTGGCTATGAAATATTGGTTTCATTTCCTTCGAATGTGTGTGAAGAGTCCTGGCTACGGGGATGGGAGGACCTGACCCCTAATCAAGACGCATTAAGGAGGACGTGATTAAACCCGTGCGGGCGATTCAGTGCTACCCAAAGCGAATAGTATCATGATATGGGGAAGGAGACTCCCCAACCCAAATGGTTGGGCAGTTTGGCATGGTATATTTCTTGGTTCATGACAGGGAGGTGTTCTTAGTGAAAAATGAGGTTCACGCTTGAGAGGTATCATTCAAGGTGGTTGTTCGGACCCGCTCTTTCCTTCTGGGTTGTTTAAATTCTCGAGGGCAAGAATAGTTTGAGAGATATCTTATGTGATGACCTAGACTCTCAGGGTCCTTTCCATTTCCAAAAATTCGGATCCTAAAGGGGTAGCATCTAAACGCGAGGATGATGGGGGAGACCGATCAGCAAGACCGATCGGGGCGACCTCTCGGTGAAACTGAACGCCGTGACCACTCGGTGAGACCGATCGGCACTACCGCTCGGCGAGACCGAGCGGTGTGACCGCTCGGTGAGACCGATCGGCGCGCCAGTCGGCGAGACAGAACGGTGCGACCGGTCGGCAAGACCGATCAGCGCGATCGGTCGGCGAGACCGAGGGGCGCGACCAGTCGACGAGACCGAACGGCGCGACCTATCGGTGAGACCGAGCGGTGCAACCGCTCAATGCGACCGAACGATGCCACCAATCGGTGAGACCAACCGGCTGATCAGTGAGACAGATCGGTGTCACCAAGCCTTGTCGGGGTTTTTCCAGTGATTCCTCCCTTTTTCGCAAATTGGGTTTTAAAACCTATTTTGACCCCTTTAAGCTTGTTTTAAAGCCCAGAAATTCCCATAAATGTCATTTAATTAAATATTTAATGAATTAACTTGGTTTTTGAATCAGTTTAAACCTCCCATCCCTTTAATGACATGTGTGGTGTCTCAAATGCGTAGTCAACACACGACCTCATGCCTTAAGGGGTATTGTGTTATTTTTATCCATATCATAACAGACTGGGGCATGTTGTATCTCACCCTTTATAACATAAGGGTTCTCCCTATGTTTCTTTTCTTGATCACCCTATGCAAGGAGTACCCATCATTCAGACCAGCCTCATTTCATTCAGAAGAGCCGCATCGCTATCCATGGAGTTCCACGGCCAGGCATAGTGTCGATCGTTGATCAACAAGTAGGGAATGTCAACTTCATCTCTCATTTGTGTGTATCTTTCAGGGTGGGCATGATTTAGTTTCTTTAGAATTTGATGAACCTAACATAAATAAATATATTGAGCAGATTCTATACGGAACGAGTGGGGGGGCTGTGATCGATGATGCAACTTTGTTTTATGATATTTTTTTCTAAATTGTGCAGGCTTACACCTAATGATAATCATGGCAGTTAGTGGTCTTTCTCTGTGCACTAATGAATACCTTACCTATGGTGATGTTTATATGGATTTTATTGTGGTTTTGAACCTTTTTTTTACAGGAAGTTGGTTAATTTCTTACATATGGCTAAATAATTTGGAGGCACAAAGATCATCCCTTTTCTGTGATAACCCCGGTTAATGTACGATGGAATTGAAATCATGGAGTGTGTTAAATATTTTAAATTTGAAAATACTGGCATGGTCCTGCCTTTTGTTGGTGTTCGTGGTTTGGTTGATCTCATTCACGAGCTGATTTCTGGGTGATGTGGGTGGGGATGGGTTTCCCTATAGTTACGAATTCAGTGGTTATGAATTTAAGGCCGGGTGGTTACCTTGTTTATATCACGAATTGTGGAGGGATCCTCTGTTTTTTGAGAAACATTTTGGCTCCTGGATATTGGACATGGGGCTGTATCTTGGGGTTTTCATTGTTGTAGTGACAATACAAGATAACTGGGTGTGGATGATGTAGTAGATGCTTGACTGTTTTCTTTCCATTGACTTGTGTTTATGATTACTAGTTTCCCAAGTAGGTGCAGAAACTTATTAAAACATCATTACATAACATGAAAACAAGGATTGGACAAATGGGTTTTTGTTTTGGTGTATGTTGTGACCTTGTCATGGTACTGATTTGTTATTTAGGAAGGATGTAGAAAAACATAATCTCGGCAGAGTGCTTGTTACCTATATATATACTTGTAGTTTTCGTGTTTCTTATTCGTGACCCACCCATGTTGAGAACTTAGTGCCGAACACCCACATTTCATCGGGGATGGTGTTTTCACAACATTTCTATTAGTGGCTGGTTATTAGATATTTTCTGCTCCCTTTCCCGGATATCTAAAGTATCTTCGGGCAGGCTGTGATGGCATGAAGTCCATTATTATCCCAAGATTTTTCAGGGCAGGGTAGTGTGGCGGATGGCCCAAGTGTGTGCGGGTAGGTGGTTTTCCCAACTGTCATCAGGATGAGTCCCATGTGTCATCGGGTGTGGTAGTGGATCTTCTAGCCCAGGTGTCATTGGGCATGGTGGTGGTTATTCTAGGCTAGGTGTTTGCAGGCGTGGTTACATGTGACAGTTGTGGCCCATGTGTGTGCGGGAGGGGTTTGGTAGTGAGACTATGGTGAGGTTGTGGCCCAGGTGTGTGTGGGAAGGGTATGGCAGTGGGACTGCAGTGAGAATGTTGGGATTGTTTTGATGCGTAGGATGTCTTCTATAACCCGTGGGAAATTGCGCGGGGTACCCAAATATCGATCTGCTATTACTATACATTACATGACTAGTGTTTCATGGGGAGTGTGCCTTGTTGAGGTTTGGGTGGATGGTTTACCTTGTTAAGTGTTTTGATTACTCTTTTTCTCATGGGACTTTAGTATGTTCACCCACTTGTGCATGACAGTCTTTGGTTTTTCCCCACTGAGTATACATGTATGCTCACCCTACGTATATAAAACTGCTTTAATGTTTCTAGGAGGACTTCGGGGATCGCGGGAGACCATAATATCTCGGACCATTGGGGAAGTTGCTGTTGCTGTTTTTCTTTCTTTGGTACCTTACCTTTGTAGTCACTTTTTACTTTGGGGTATTTACTTTTGGAACATGCATATGGGAATGGTTGTTTTGGTTGTTCTTGCACTTCCAGTTTTGGTGTTGTGAGACTTATTATCTTATCTCCCGATCCTATTAAAAGATAAGGGGTAATGTCTTCCATTTATTGTGTTATTCTATACCCTTGGTGTTAATCCCCACTTCGTGACCTATTGAAGGCGGGTTTCGAGGGACATTATCTCTCCTTCAACATAAAGAAGGATGTGCCTGTAAATCTGGGGACCCTTCCCTCTTTTTGGTGATGGTGGGTCAGGATAGATAGTAGGTGTTCATCTGATACAGAAGTTGATGATTCATGTGACTAATATGGATAGAAAATATAGGAAAATAAGTAATCATTGTTTAGTAACATTCATTTAAAGAAAAACAAATTTTTATTATTTCATAATTACACAAGTTTCCCACCCTTTTTGTGTATTTTCATCTATTAGTTTCCCATCATAATTTACACATTCCTCTGTACACAACACATGGTGTATATGGATGTGGATTTAGATTTCGTCATTAATATGCATATAAATAGAGGAACATAATTATGTTGTTGCTTCATGTCATAAAAAATTGTTATGGTATATTTAAAATATGTACCATTTTTTTCAAGTGAAGCGTACCCCATCCTTATTTTGTTGTAGGGGTATGTTGCTTTTTCATCCCTCCATTATTTTCAACACTCAGTTTCAATTTCATAAATAAAATATATTGTCACTCAAAGTGATGAATATATGTATGGTCAAAAAACATATTACTAACCACAATGTAGTTGAAAAGACACATTAATATGACTTCTAGTAAACATATCTCATGCTTGTTCGGTTATCAGGTGTGCATACATAAGAAGTGGGTGTGGGGATATTTTCCCTTCATCTTCTTTTAGATGATGAATCAAAATAATTATGTGAAAGCCTCTATGAATCAATCTATAAATAATCAATACAAATTAATTATGTTATTAATCTAATATAAATGCTATCGTCAAGGGATGTTGAAAAATAATTCATTGTTTCATTATTTTATTTTTTAGTAAAATAAAGGAATGATATCATATTGTTACTGTAATATCATTCCACATCAGTGTATCAATAATACAAATATGGCTTTTATCAGCACTAAAAATGGCCTTTAATAGCACTAGAAAAGCGATGTTAAAGACGATGAAGATAAGGGGGTCCCCTTTATGAGCTCTCAAAAAAGAGCTGATAAAGACCCCTTTTATTAGCGCTAAAAAAGCACTAATAAAAGGGATATTTTATCAGTGCTAAAACAAAGTGCTAATAAAAGGGACCTTTATCAGCGCTTTCATTTTATCGCTGATATAAGACCCCTTTTATCAGTGCTTTTATAATAGTGCTGATAAAAGTTAACAAAATAAAAATAAAAATAAAAATAAAAAAAACCTACCAATTGGGGGGGATTTTATAGCGCTTGAGCCCCCCTTTTACAGAGCTTTTCTGCCCCCCTCTAGCTCCCGCACGCACCCCTCAACCCTTTATCTACGCTAGCCCCAGATTCACCCATGCGCGCATGTCCCTGCCTCCACCCAGATATGATCTAGAGACCTCTCCCCTTCATACCTGACACCTATACCACTCCCCTATATATATTTGTACTCTTATTAGTGATATATTTTTTTATTTATATATATATTTAGTAATATGTATTTGTATAGTAGTATATATTTATATTAATATATATATAGTTATACTAATATAAATGTATAGTTATATTAAAATAAATATATAGTTATATTAATATATATATATAGTTAAATTAAAATATATATTTATAGCGATATTAATAAATATATTTATAGTTGTATTAATATATATAGGTAGTTATATTAATATATATATAGTTAGATTAATATATTGGTATATAAATATTCATATATTTTTATTTTAAATAAAATGGATAGTAGTTATAATTTAAATTAATATAATATATTTTATATGTAAATATATTTTATTATTTATATTTATAATTAAGTTTTTATGTGTGAATATATAAAAAATATATATATATTGTTATATATTTGATTATAAATAGAAGGGAATTATCAAAAACGATACAATTTCAAAGAAACAATATCAATATAAATGTAATACCTTTGAATAAATTCAGTCCCCACAAAAAAAAGAAAATAATACCCCCTTAAAAGTGGCTGAATATCCAAAAAATGTAAAAAATCAGGGTACCCTGACTAAAAACTCATTTTTGGAGGCCTTCGGGTACTTTTATGGCCTCGAAAAAACCATGACCTAGGTTCCCATCCTAATTTAGGTGAAGTAGATGTCGTCGTAGGCTTCGATTTTATATGTGGTAGAGCTCAAACAGACACCCGAATCAAAAGTTATGGTCGTTTGAAGTTCGAGTTGTGTTTTCAACATATTTTGGATATTTCTTAAATTTTTTATAATTTTTTATTTTTAAATTTGTTATTAAATGACTATTACACCATAATAATTAGAAAATTATTAATTAAAAATAATTTTTTTATTTTTTTATAAGCGATTTTCAATAAATATCTTATAGATTAAGTGTAATTGTATATTTATACGTATCTAAAATATATTTAAAATTATATTTAAAAAATATATATTTTATTTATATCAATATAACTATATCTATATATTTAAATATTAATATATTTTTATTAATAATTTTTTTTGTAAGTTGACCATTTATCAGCGCTTTAAAAAAAGTGGTGATAAAGACCCCCTTTATCTGTGCTACTAAAAAATGTGCTGAAAAAGGGGTACCCTTTTACAGTGCTAAAAAAAGGATTGTTAAAGGGGGTACCTTTATCAGCGCTACAAAAAGCAATGATAAATGGGTACTCTTATCAGTGCTTTTTTGAGCTGATAAATGTACCCTTTATCAATGCTTTTTAGCACATATAAAGGACCCCCCCCCCCTTTATCAACGCTTTTTCATTAGCCCTGATAGAGGGTGGTGCTGGCCTTGCCCTGTTTTGTGGTAGTGTATTAAGCGCTGGAACAACATAGTGCCACAAAACTACACTAGCGGTCCTGCATAACCAAGTGATGATTCCAATGTAACTACTAAAAATTACCTTATTGGGGTTAACATGATGGCCCCATTCATTCCATCCGACCTCATATTTGATGCCTTTGATTTTTTCCATCCCTATTTTTTCTAACACCATCAAACTATGGAGCACGTATTTTATTTTCATCGGTGGTCCTTCATCACCTAAAATATCCTTGGATTCAACATCGTCAATATGTTGTTTCTCTATAGCAGTAGCATCTGCATGTGAAGATGGTTGTTGAACCTCATCATTAGGGGAAACAATAGACTGGAAAACCTATTATTGGGATTACCAACACATGAATAAGGTCATTGTTCCTCTACAATGCAAGAAATAATAGGTTGAAAGACCTAATGTTCCTTAGGATTGGGAGCACCTTCATGTGAATAATTCATTATCCGCATAAGTGGTTTATAATTTAATATTGATTACATCAATACAAAAACGAACATATAATAACATGATGTAAAAAAATTTATATTTAAAAAAATAACCTAATTATTGAACTCTCTTTTTTAAGGGCTGAAGGAATTTTACCCCTATATCGTCTTTTTAAGTCCCTTTATTTTGGTCTCCTCTGAAAAAAAAATCTCAATATACATTAGGACTTCTATAAAATGATTATGATGTCCTAATGAATGTGTCACCAAAAGTTGAATTTTCATCTGACCCTTCAGTGGATTTGGTCGATAACATAACATTTGACCACTTTTAGTTTGTGGTATCTAGAACATAAAATACTTGTACTTCCTATGATGCCATTATAAATGGTTCATCTTTTCACCCATCCTTACTAAAATAAAAATTCACAAATACAAATTAATCTATTTTAACTTCATTCAGGTTATCAACCCAATATAATTGAATAATTGGAACATGAAATGATTTATAATCCAAATCCCATATTTTTTTTATGATTCCAATGTATGAAATATTCACGTCAATTGGATTTCTGTCCTTAGTACCAGAACTATGAATCGCTTCATCCACAAATGTAAGTCCACTATTTTTCACAGTATTTTCTTCATCATGTCTATCTGTAGAGAATGTATAAGCCTTAATTACATAACCATTGTAAGATAGTACATACACACTTGGTCCCTTGGATAACCATTAAACATTTTCTGATATTGAATTAGGATTTTCATCTGAATCATTAAAAATATAGCCCCCAAACCATTCTATAAACTATTGATTATGTGTATTTGATATCCATATTTTATCCCATGATGAATTCAATTGCCTGAGAATTTCTTTGTGGGATTCAACATATGGGAAAACATAAAAAACATTATTCCAATCCTAAAGGTGTTCCTACTCTTGATCTACAATATTGATTATGAATACATCTCTTCCAGAAATTCCACACCCACTAGCCACCTAGTGTGATGAGATTTTGGTAGACCAATGATATCAACACACCACATGCATTTGGTACATAATTATATGGCTTTCTCAACAATATATCGATCTTCAATACAAACCTCTAGTTATCTTTGATATTTTATATACCCATTCAAAATATTTATATACCATTCAATGGGGTATATCCATCTATATTGTATATGACCACATATTCTAATATCTCTCAGTAATTGAACCATAAGATGAACCATTATATCGATGAATTCTAGTAGGAAGAACATTTCTAAATCACATAATTTGATAATAATTTTTCTTTCCATAGTTTTCAATTTCACCAGATCTATAAATTTACATCAAATATCATTGAAGAAGAAATAATTCTTGGTTAATTTATTAAGGGTATTCTTGGAAAAAATGCAACGTAAAGCTATAGAAATTATATCTCCCAGTAAAACATGACAGTCTTGTGATTTTCGAACAATTAACATTAAATAATTTGTTGACACGATATTCTTGTTATACAATTAATAACCCTCTAGAAACATTTTCTCATTCATGAAGATGAAAAACAGATATCTATCCTACCTAAAAAGAGTGTAAGCAGCTAAAGGAAGAAAAGTTAATTTTTCACCCTTCACTAGCACCAAATCATTTCATATTTCCATGTGAACCATGTCCTACCTATACTTAATTCCATCCTTTCTTTCCAAGTGAATTTAGCAGTGTACCGATGAAACTATCACATACATTTCTTTCAGCATGCATAACATCAAGAAAATATATTTCATATTTAAAATTCTATTATGATAATTAAAAAAACTAAACACCATTTCCAACTGATTTTCTTAAAAAATTTCAAATTTTTACCAAATGAAGAGTCCACATATTTTACATTCTTAAAAAATTGATCACATATTTGTGTAAACTGTGTTTTATGTTATTATGGACATCCATAGAATGATGTTTTCCAAGATAGGGACATATCCCATCGGGGTAGAAATATAAAATTTCTTATAAACACAGTCTTTGATGAATGATTCAACCTAATTGACTTTTTACCTTTTTTGGAAACAATACACCCTTTAGTTCCTTTAATTCTATATCCTGAAAAATTTCCATAAGAATGGAAGTAATTTATCATCTCTTACAACATATCTTTGAATGTGAAATCTTCATTTATGTAAGAATCATACAATTCAATGCCTCAATCAACTTCACATCAATATAACACATGGTTTGGCTAGTATGACTCAAGTTGTCTCTTTTTAAATTAAATTGACATCGATTTAAGTAAAACCAACATGTGACTTACATAGAATTGAGAGAAATTATTTGTATTATTTTGATATTTTTGGGAAAAACACCATGAGTTATTTTTGATGTGTATGATTCAACTGCACCTCAATATGATGCATGGTGTGAATGGTATGACTCAAAGTGTGTCTTTTTATTTTAAAATGACATTAAATTATTTAAAAAGGAAAGTGAAATATTGAACACTGAGAAAGCACATTCATATTTTTTTGATACTTTATTAAAATGATACATGAGTTGTTAATGACATGTAGTGATTAGCCTTACCTCAATACGATGCATGGTGTGGCTAGTATAAATCATAGTGTCTCTTTTTATTTAAAATTGTCATGAATTTAAGTAAAAACAACAAGTGAAATATTGAAAACCAAGAAAAAAATTCGGATTGTTTTGATATTTTAGGAAAACAATATCTTAATTATTTCTGACATGTAGTAATCAGCTGCACCTCAATACAACACATAATGTAGTGTGTATCACTCAATGTTCCTCTTTTTATTTAAATTTCAAAATAATTTAAGTAAAAACAACAAGAGAGATATTAAAACCGAGAAAAAAAATTCATATTTTATTTATATTTTTTGAAAATGATTTATTTTTGATTTTTGATGTGTAAGGATCAGCCACACCTGAATACGATACATGGTGTGGCCGGTATAACTCAAGGTGTCCATTTTAATTTAAAAATGACATTAATTTAAGTAAAAACAACAAGTGAAATACTAAAAACTGAGAAAATGAATTCATATTGTATTTATACTTTTGGAAAATGATCCATGAGTCATTTTTGATGTATAGGAGTCTACGATACCTCAATCTGATGCATGATGTGTCTGGTATGACTAAATGCATCTGTTATCAGTTTAAAATTACCAATTTAGTCTAAAATGTGTCACTCACTGAAAACCAAGAAAATGAGCTCTGATTGTCTTGATATTTCAATCTAGTGATTCATAAGTCATTTGTGATAGGTATGAAGCAATATCACATAAAAAAGATGCATGATACAATAGGTATGACTCAGAATATGTGTTTCTAGTTTGAAATGATATTTTATTAAAAAACAAAATGGACATACTGAAAACTGAGAAAACATATTTTGATTTATTTGATACTTTAGAAAAAATTCGTCAGTAATTTGTGACAAGTAGGAATTATGTGTACCTCAATATGATGGATGGTGTTTCCAGTTAACTCCAAATGTATCTTAATTTAAAATTGACAAGAATTTTAATAAAATAAAAAGTGAGATACTCAAAATCAATAAAAAACATTCACTTTTTTTTTATATTTTAGGACAATGATCCATAACTCATTTGTAACATATATGAATTAAAACCACCTCAATAGGACGAACAATATGACTCGTATAACTGCAAATGAATTATTTTTATTAAATATTATCATTTCATTTATGTTTTTATTTCATATAAATTCTTAATTAAAATATTTAAAGTATTAGTAAAATAATATTTTTTTTCTTATATAAGTGGAAACAGTTTCATGGGTTGATATGATTTGGTTGAAAATTGATACCATGGGCAGACATTTTTGATAGGGGATCATGGGCTTCAAAATATGAAATATTAATGTTTTAGAAAGTTTGTTGGAAAATTGTAAATGTAATTTTATAAAAAAATTGTTTGAAATTTAAATATCTGTGTTTTTTTCTATATACCGTGGGTGGACATTTTTGTATTGATGATGTCAATTAAATTAATATAGAATTTTTTCTTCTAGGTGTGATATTTAAATTTTAGGTTTTCATTATGGTGTGTTGTTATATAAATATCACACTACAGGTGGCTAGGTTATTATTAGCGCTAAAAACGCACTAATAAAGGCCCCATATAATCCCCGTGATTAATATCCCCTTTTAGCTCTATTAAAGTCCATTTTCACACTATGAAAGGCCATATGTGTAGTAATGTATACCACTCATCCATATTGGTTGGTTCTCCCTTAAATGATATATCTATTTATCTATATATATTTAGTTATATTTATTCATATATTAATATATATTTATATTAATATATATATATATATATATATATTCATCCATTCATTCAATGTAGGATAATTTATTGATCATAAATTGGAGGGGAAATCAGTCACGTCATGGTGGATAAAAGAAAGGAAGACCTAAGGAATCAGCCATCACAAAATTAACAAGCTCGGTGGGAAGAGATCCCAGTGTATAATAAATGATACAAGGACTACTCAAATTCCCCCTTGAGGCCAATCTATCCGTAGAAAATTTCCCTTTCTCAATGTATGCTTCATGGTAGCTCGACCAATAAACTCCTTGCATCTTCAGGTAATATAAATGATAGACTTCAGTATTGAGCTTGAATTCATTACACTGGGGGTTCTATCAGATCCATCTACCCAGTGAAGACCCCTATTGACAAAATGATGTGGTTCACTATTTATTCATGAAAATTATCATGGATTTTTATTTTTCACATCTTTTCAAAAGATCCCATTGATCCACCACAATACACTAGACCTAAGTATGAATTTAAAACCATGAGGTAGAAATACTATCAACTTGAGCTTTTTTTATTGTATTCCAGATGATCCAGTAACTAGAAAAAACCAAGGCAACCCTCAGCTTCCTCTCCAAGATATTCTATTCCATATAGTGAAACCATGAGAAGTATAAGACCTCACTGTCACCCACCTAACTATCAATGCCAATATGTTTCCCTAGATTTTCCCAAAATGTTCTTGACCAATATCCCTCAAAGAACATGTGTTTTACTAATTACTCATTATAGATAAAACAAAAAAACATTATGATAACATACATATCCATTTACGTTTAATCACATCATCGGTTGGAAGGGAACAATGTTGGAAATGACTCACAAGATAGTTTCATTTGATCAGAATTTTATTTCACTAAAGAAAAATACTCATTCCCACAATAGTATTAACTTGTATTGTGAGACAATATCCCATAGCTGAAAAAAATCTCGATGATGCTCTAGTAAATATGAGTCTATCCATTTCAGAAGAAAGGTGAATGCTGTCAAAAATCTCACACTGTTGTGCATCTTGAGTGTTGTTACTGGAGTTCATAATGTAGAAGGATTCAGAAAATGAAATTCTAGGAGTCAGCCACTCTGAAAAGATGAGAGATTTACCAGCACAATGGTGGTTCCAATAATTAATCTTGCTACAAAAAACTATCCATATATACAATATACATACACATATATATAATATATGTGTATCTAAAAGTATAATTATACATATTTAAATATATTTATATATATTTACATATATTATATATTAATATGTGTATTCATAAGTTAGAATATATAGATAATACATATCAGTTTGTTAATACAGATACACCCTAATATATATATACATACACACACACACATACACGTTATATAAGTATATAAATATTCATATATTTTTATTTTAAATAAATTGGATTTTAGTTTTTATTTATATAAGGCTTATATGTTGAGAAATATTTTATATATGTAAATATGTTTAATTATTTATTTTTAATATATACTTTTTATGTATGAATATATAATAAATATGGATATATTGTTATATATTTGGTTATAAGTAGTATTAAATTTTGAAAAATGATTAATTTTTAAATCCATAATATCAATATGTATGTAATAACTCTTAATAAATTCAGTCCCCACTGAAAAACAGAAAAAATCCCTCTTAAATGAGGTAGAAATTTCATCGAATATTAGAAAAATTGGTATCCCAGATAAAAAATCATTTTTGACGGAATTTTAATATTTTTTCCCTATAAATATGTTACAAATGGATTTTTATGTCACTAGTGCATAGATATCATTGTAGTCTTTGATTTGAAATGTAGAAGAGTTCAAAAAGACACCCGTATCAAAATTTATCATCATTTGAAGTTTGAGTTACGTTTTCATCTTATTTTAGATATTTTATTATATTTTTTGATGTTTTGGGTCTTAAAATTTTTATGAAATGATTATTACATGATAATAATTAGAAAAATATTAATTAATAATATATTTAATTAAATTTTTTATAAGCTATTTTCTCTAAACATCATATATATTAGTTGTAAATTTCTACATATACTTATCTATATCATGTTTAAAAATATATATATATAATATGTATATCAATATAAATATATTTATATATAAATATCTAATTGCTATTTTTTTTTGAAATATACCCTTTATCAGTGATAATATAGGGGTCCCCTTTAACAAGGAAAAAATTGATGATAAATGTGATACCTATATCAATGCTAAAATAAGCATTGATAAAAGTACCCCATTATCAGTGTTTTTTAGCATTTCAAAAGGGTGGCACTGTGAAAACCAATTTTTGTGGTAGTTTCCACACCCATGATTCACTGGTATTTTCCACTTACTATATAGAAGATTCTTTCAGGAGGCTACCATCTTATAGTTAATATAATTGGGGCTAGCGGGATGTCACACACATAGTTGAGAGCCATGATTTTAGAATAAATCATCAAAATTTTGTAAATAATATTAATTAATATGATATGTATATGAAACATTGATATTGTATGTGGATGAACAATTTATTACATTATTTTATGTGTTAAAGAGGATATACACTTGTAGTAGTATTGGTCATATTCCTGGTTTGAGACAGTAACTGATTTTGGTTAGTGTTTTTTATGTTTTTAACTTAATATAATATAATTTATTATTATTTTATATATATTTTTTCAATTAGAGGATATATATTATATATATATATTTCTCATATGTGAGGGAGTTAGGATAAGAAATATGGTCAGGTCAAGGCCTCATGCGAGCATGTTTTAATGAGAAAACATAGCCATTTGTGGTGAAAAGTGGTATTTAGAAAGGGATTGTGATTGAAATTGGTTTAAAATAGACTTCGACTAGTTACTATAGAATTTAACTGATGTCATAATTTAGAAAAAAAATTACTATTGTAAAAAATTGTTCAATCAATTCAATGATTATTGTGAGAGAGAAATAATGTGAAAACGTGAGGAAAAAACACTCGATGTAACGTGGTAAATCAACCAAATGATTGTGGGTAAAAAACCATAGGGAAATAGAATTATTTCACTATAAAAAAGTGTGGGAACAAACTATCTCTCTCTCTCTCTCTCTCAATTTCAAGGAGAAAACACATGTGAACTTATCTCTCTGCAAAATATGGAGAAACACCTCACAAAATACTACACTCAAGGATGATGATATGTTGCTTCAAAATCCAGTGATAAAAACCAGTGGGGAATATAACCTTTTATAGCCTGCCTTCACCCACCTTTTTCCTCATCACTGTTAAATTTATAATACTAAATTAAACTTGGAATCAATGGTAGGGTTTCACCATGATGTGTCACCACAACATGTCCAAATGAATGCGATGACCATCATTATTAATTCCTATATCCATAATCTCATCCAACATATCTCCCACTTTGATATTTGATTTTGTTCCAATAACATCTCCAAAAATCCTTTCTATCTTCAAAACATACTACTCATGTCTCTACATGTGTTTTCAAGGATCTATAGCATTTGATCTTTTTAGAACCAATCACCTTTGCCAGAAAATCTGCAATATTTTTTTTAGTGTGAATTTTATACAAGTCGAAACATCCTTCTTCCACCACCTCTCAAACAAAATAATATTTTCCACCAATGTGCATCATCCTAGAATAAAAATATGGATTCCATGTAATGTGAAAGGCACTCTTACTATCAAGGAAAAATGAAATATGATCTTGTTTGTGCCCGAGCTCCTCTAAAAACAATTTCTTCCAAATCACCTCTTTTCCTGACCGTGTAGAGGCCATATACTCTTCCTCCACCGTTGATAGATCGACAACTTACTATAAATTGGTAATCCATCTCATAGCTCATCCTTCAAGAGTAAACACATAACCATTAATGTATTTTCTCTCGTTAGAATCTCCTGTAAAATAAGAATCAACATATCCTCTGATAGTGAAATATGAACCTCTAAAACATAATTCAACATCTGATGTTTCCATGATGTATCTCAGGATTCTATTCACCATGATCCAATGCTTTCTTCCTAGATTCTCTATGTACCGACTAACTTCTCCCACTGTGTTTTCAATATCTATTCTATTAAAAACCATAGGGAACATTAGAATCCCCACTTTTGATTTATATGGAACTTGAGACATTTACATCCTCTCTGTTTCACTACTAAGACTCATCTTAGTGGATAACAAGGAATTAATAGGATGAGGGATAGAAATTTTCTTACAGTCTTTCATGTTGAAGCGTTTTAAGACTTTCCTCAAATAATTTTTCTGTGATATCCAAATATTTCTATTATTCTTATCTCGGTAAATTTTCATCCCATGAATTTTGTTTGCTGGTCCCAAGTACATCATATCAAAATCCCTAGACAAATATTCCATAATCTTTTGGATTTGATCATTATTGGGGCCAACAACCAACATTTAATCCAAATAAAATAGGATAATGATACAATCATTACCATATAGACCCTCTAAATAAGAACAAGGTTCTGAATTAAGTATGTTGTATCTAAGGTTCATGATATTTGAATCAATTCTCTTGTACCAACACCTCAACACGTGTTTGAGACTATAAAAAAATTTCAACCTCAAAACCTGTTCTATTTTCCATATTCAGCAAAACCTTCTCGTTAGAGAATACAAATTTCATCATCATGGTCACCATGTAGAAAATATGTTTTCACATTTCGATACTCTAGATGTAGAGTGCATGCAACACACATCACCATCACAACCTGAATATTTGTTATTCAAACAACACGAGAAAATATTCCATTGAAATTCATACATTACTTATGAGAATATCCTTTGACCACTAGTCTCACATGATATCATTCCACATATTCAGTTTCATCCCTCTTGATCATGTAGACCAATTTGTTCCTAATAGCCTTACATACATGAGGAAATGAAACATGAAACAAAGTCTTGTTCATTTGCATGAAATCATGTTCCTCATGCATCTCTGCCATCCATGAAGATATATATAGACTTTGGGTGTCCTCCAAAATAGACGATAGCTCTCCATATTCTGTCAATAATAAATTTGAAACACTTCTCTCAGTGACATAATCTGAGTTCAATATTGGCACTATTTTCGTTGGATTTGGTCATTTTAGTCCGGTATTATCCGATACTTGATCATCTTGCTCTGGTAATTCCTCATAGAAAACTTTTTCTTCATTTGTTTCATCATTCACGTAGACAATTTTAGTTTATATACTCTCTTTATCCGTGTCTTTATAAATATACATTTTTACTTTGTGATTGGAAAAGATGACATCTATACTAATAATAATATTGCAGGAAATGGGATCCCACAAATGATACCCCTTCACACTATAAGAGTATCCTAAGAAGATATATTCCCTGGATCTTGAGTCCAACTTCGATCTTTCCGGGATTTGAAATACTGCATATACATGAATTCCAAATGTATTTAATAGAGAATAACTATCAGGTTTACCATTCCACATATCCATCAGCATATTCATATCAATTTCCACTAAAGGGGATCGATTTATCCCATAGTAGGAAATATTTAATACTTCTTCCCAGAATGTCTTGATAACTCATGCAGTCATCAGCATCACCCTTATTATATCTAACATGGTTATATTCATCTACTCTACCACTCAATTGTGCTAAGGAGTGTATTCCACCCTGAACTACATCTTGATTACTTCCTGTTATAAAAAGGAATCAAAATCGTCGCTTGTATATTATCCACCATGGTTTTTCCTAAAACACTTGATCATTTTTTCAGATTCAATCTAATTTTCCACTTTGAATGTTTTTAATACTTCAATGATATTCAATTTCCTCTTGATTAGAAACACTCAACATCTCCAAGAATAGTTATTAATGAATTATAAAATATACCTTACTCTTCATAGGGACACAACCAGTGATTTCCAAACCTTGGAATGAATCAACTCTAAGACTTAATTACTCCTTGTCATTGATGTTCCAATCTTCAACATGTGTTACTTACTCAAAACAAAATTCTTAAAAAATGACAGGGATAAGATCATAATTAAAGGAAAAAACATTTGATATACAAGAATATTTAGGCCTCCTTTGGACATATGGGCAAGATTCAGATTCCATAACGTCGTCAACTCTTCCATTGAGGTAGTTGATGAGACAAATATCTCTGATTCCTTGTACATTTCACCCATAAGAATATAAAAGTTATTTGAGATCTTATCCACCTTTATCACCACAAGTTCACCATTCACAATATTTCGCATCCCTTTCTCTATGTGAGTCTTTCATCTGATATCGTAAAATTTTCCCATGGACAAAATTTTAATCTTGAGACCCCCCACATGGTGTACTTCGTGGATGGTTTAGACTATGTTATCATGCATCTTCAGTTTGACGGTTCCAAGTCAAACAATATTCAATTTATGATTATTTTCAATGTAAAAAATTCTGTATGAGATAGTTTCATATTGGTAAAACCATTCCCATAGAGATGTCATGTTCCAAGTTCCTCCTGAGTCAATAATCCATGCGTCGTCGAGATTTTGTATTCTTTCAGTAGTCATTGGAACGTCACTGGATAGTACTTCTCCATTTCCCTATGTACTCACCACATTTACCTGAGAGTTCTTCCCACCACCCTACCCCTCTTACCGCAATTGTAACATTTTATGTTTTTCTTCTGTCTCCTTGATTTAGAGCTTTCATGATTCTGGTTCCCATTGGAACTACACTCCATCATTTTTTTTCTTTCCATTGACAGATCTTCCACTTAGTGTGATGTAGTATATATGTATTCCTTATTCATGCACTAACTTTCTTCTTCAATAATTGTATCTACAACATCATTGAATGCAAGAATATCCATTAGGATATTATTAGTGAGTTTTATGATATGTTGATCACATTAATTTTTAAGCCTTTGGAGTAGAATCTTTGCATGTTTAGCATCCAAAATTTTATTGCTCCATACTGTAAGTTGTGAAAAACTGGTATTGAGGGTGTTTATGTGGCCAGTCACCGATGATGAATCTAACATTTGATAAGTGTATAATTTTCTCTTCCATAAAATTTTTTTATGGAGTGACTTTACCTTATGCAGTTTTGTCATAGTGTCCCAAATTTCTTTTTTCTTCTTTTTCTCCACAATGCTTTAAATGACCCCATCTTCCAAAGACAAATGGATGTTGTAAATAGAATTCCTGTCTATGTCACTCAATTTTTCATCTGTCACACCCACCAGTTTCTCTCCAATCACCTTTAGGCATTTATCTTTCCACAACTCCTCTTACATCTTCATTGTCCACAATGAAAATTTATTTCTATTGAATTTTTTGATCTTGTATTTCACCGTCATTTGGACACATCGTTGGTCCATAATTTTCTCAGGCCAAAACCTCATTCCTCTAATACCACTTTTTAGGATCCAAAACAATTTTCCAATAAATTCAATGATAATTGTGAGGTATAAATAATGTGAAAAATTAAGGAATTAATATAACACCATATGTAACGTGGAAACCCCGAAAAATAAAGGGGTAAAAAACTACAATCAAATAGAATTATTTCACTATAGTAAAATGTGGTTACAAACTCTCTGTCCCTCAATTACAAGTAGAAAACACACAAGAAATTATATCTTAAAAAATATTGAGAAACACCTCAGAAAATACTGCACTCAAGGATGAAGATGTGTTGCTTCTGAATCTGATGAAAAAAACTGTTGTTGGAGATCCCCTTTTATGACCTTCCTTAACCCTCCTTTGGCTTACCCTTTATTAAATTTCTGTTACCAAATTAAATGGGGAATCTTTTGTAGGGTGTCACCATGACATGTCACCACGACATTTCCAAATGAATGTGTTTCCCATAATTAATATTTTCTATCACCAAAATGTCTTACTACAAAAAACATAGTGTTTATGAGATCATCATCCTTCACTTCTGTAGAGTATAAAGAAAGTCTATGAGCTCAGGATGGGGTTGTTCGGATATTAGATAGAGAGTATGAAGAGTATAGACAACATCAAGAGAATCAATGACAATATTTGCATCAACAAAATGATCATATGATGGAGTATATGTGATGAATTACAAACGGTGTAGGGATTGAGTTTCATCCATATAATGGAGTTAATACCCCACATTTATAATGAAACTATTATTTTAGTTCCTTTTTTGTGATTAGATTATATTATAAATGTTTATATTTATATAATTTGTAATGGTTTTTTTATTTTTTTAGTTAAATTTAGTATTATAATAGGTTGGAAAAACCCCACTATTAAGAATAGTATAATCCCTGTTAAGATAGATTAAGATATAATCCATTACATTATTGAATCCCAAAATGAAAAATTCCCCAAAAAAATAAGGTAATTGTAAATAGTATTAAATCCATTTAACTAAATGTCAAATCTATATAGCCGAAAAGAATAAGGTATAGAAGCCTAGAATTAGGCTTGGACTGAAATCCCCCAAGGTAGCCATCCTACCATTTCACTGTTGACCTTGACACCCAAACCATTGCATCCATTGGGAACCACTGGGAAGATCATCAAGGTGGATAGATCTACTGATAATGGTGATGAACCGACTAAAAATCACCATCCCCTATGAGAGAATGTTCTTCCTCTCATGTCATTGACCCCTTCCTTGAGCAAGGTTTGACCCTAATTTCTATCCCTCACCATCAATCTAGGTCTTGATTCTTTCATTCAACAACCTTGACGAGCAGTGTCCTTCATTTTCCACTATCCCTAGTGCCTTCCTACCGAAACCCACCATCAAACAGGAGTTCAGATCCTGCTGTTGATCCCTACATTTAGTTTACCTTATTTATTATCTACATTTTTTTGAAATGAATATATATTCAGATTGTTTTGATACTTTAGAAAAATGTTCCATAATTAATTTATGATGTGTAGGAATCATCCCCACATCTATCCGATGCACAAGGTTGGTATGACTCAACTACTATAGATATGGATTTTAATAGCAAGAAAAAAGGGCATTTACAGATTTAAATAAACATTATTATCCACGACGCTATTAAAAGGGGGTCTCTTTTATCATTAATAAAAAATGATAATAAAGTCTCCTTTTATCACCATTGATAAAATAGGTAATTTATCAATGCTAAAGATGTTCTGATGGATGAGACCTTTATCCCCACTTTTTAGCACTAATAAAAGTCAAAAAAAAGAATTTCATAAAAAGAATTTATTTTTATACAAATTCGAGGGTGGGACATCCCCCATTTATTATAACCAAATACCCCATTTTAATTGTTCTAGTATATCTTCCTCACCCCTTTGACAATGCTAGAAATCCCCCCACCATTTAACAATGCTAGGGACTTGCATCACTCATCCGTGTGCACCCCTGCCATTACTGGGTTTTGAAACTGAGACGTCCACCTCAAAATCTCCCTCCTTTTCCACTACCCTATATTGTTTTCATAGGTATTTTATGATATATATATATTTATATTATTATTATTTTTTGTATTTTTATCCATATATGTATATATTTAATTACATATATAAAATATGTTTTTGTGTGTGTCTGTGTGTCTATAAATTCATATATACACATAAATAAATATATATTTATTTATATATATGTGTGAATCTATAAATATAATTACACATTTATATTTATTTTAATATATTATATATTAATATTTTTATACTTATATAATAGTATATGGATAAATATATATCAGTTTGTCAATGCACACAAAAATATATTTTTATATATACAAACATTGTATATACAGTAATTTTATATGTATATACATATTTATACATTTTAATTTTAAATAAAATGGATATAATGTTTTATTTAGATAAATATTATTTATTTAAAAATATACTTTACATTTAAATAGGTTTACATATATATTTATAAAATTAAATTTTTATGTGTGAATATATAAAAAATATCTATATATTATTATATATTTTATTATAAATAAAACTAAATTATGAAGAATGATATAATTTGAAAATATTTATATTAATATGAATGTAATACTTGTGAATAAATTTATTCCCCACTGAAAATGAGAAAAACTACACCCTTAAACTAGGATGTTAGTGCATTGAATGTTAAAAAAATAGGTTACACCGACTAAAAAATCGGGTGTAAAGACCTATTAGGGACTTTTTGGGACTTGTAAAATGTAATAGGGGATTCATCCCTATAATTAGTTTGAATATGACATTGCAATATTCAATTTGATATGTGGTAGAGATAAAATGGACACATAGATCAAATGTTATGACCCTGTGAAATCCGAGTTACGTTTTCAATATATTTTAGATCTTTTATTACATTTATTATTGTTTGTGTCTTAAAATTGCTAATAAATTACTGTTAGTTGATAATAATTAGTAAGTTATTAATTAAAAATATTTTTACATTATTTTATAATCCATTTTCCCAAAGTATCATATACTGTAATTGTAAATGTCTATTTAGCCTTAGCTAAAAAATATTTTAAAAAATATATGTTATTTTTAATGAGTTTTTTTTTGAAATATACCATTTATTAGCACTAATAGAGAAGAACTGATAAATTCCCCTTTATCAGTGCTTCTAAGAAATAACTCATAATGGGAGTCCCTTTAACAACGCTAAAAGAACGTTGATAAAGGGGTACCATTAATAACCCTAAAAATGCTGATAAATGGGTACTTTTAACAGTGTTTTTAGCACAGTTAAAATATCCTTTAATCAATGGTTTTTTAGTGCTAATAATGGTACCCCTTTATCAGCACATTTTTTTAGCATTGGTAAATGGTGGTGCTATGTAATGTTGTTTATGTGGTAGTCATTCATATGTGTCATTTTATTTAAAATTTAAAATTTAAATATATATTCTTTGATATTTATGTTTAATTTATTTCTTTATAGTATTATTAAAATAAGAATTTTTTTCTTATAAATAAGAATTATTTTTCTCTGGTTGGGGTGGTGTATTTGAAAACTAATACCATGTTTAGGATTTTTTGAGAGGGGATCACATTTGCCAAAGAAAATTAAACATTGATGTTTTTAAATGTTTGTGGAAAGTAAATTAAAATTTAATTATATAAAATATTGTTTAAAATGTATATATTATAATTATTTTATATTTGTAATGAAAATATTATTTCACTTAAATAGTAAATTTTCACACTAGTGCATTTCCATAGAGGTTTATTTGGTGCAATGTGTTGTTATTCAAACAACACATTGCAATAATAGGGCATTTATCAGTGTCAATGAAAACAATGATAAAGTGGTTCCCATTTCAATGACCTTGATGATGAAAATATTTTTTAGTGATGTCAAAACACTTTGCATTTTGTTAAAAGGTCTATCTGTGGTAGTGGGAATTCAATTTTATTTGTAGTGACAATGATATCCTTATACAGGAAAAAAATTAATAGGATTTGAAGACATTGTAATCATAGTACCAATGAGTATGTGTTGTGTTTCTAGATGAGGGAGGATGAAAATTCCAGATAAAATGGGATTAAAACCAAATATCACCATTGATTTCATATAGGAGAGATGATCAGTTTTTAAAAAATAAAAAATTATTTTAAAAATTATTAAAATTAAAAAGAAAATTCATATTCTCCATTATTAATTTAAAGAGTAAAAAAATTAAAAAACTATTTTTCATAAAGATATATTCAACCAAAATTCTCTTTCAATTTTAAAAAAAATCAATTTTTATAAAAAAATATAAAAACAAAATTTTCATTAATAAAATTAAAATACAATTTTTTCAAGAAATCAAACAATCTCTTAAAAATTAAAATTTATTATTTTTTAATATAAAATAAGAAAATAAATTTTATTTGTGAACAATTAATAAAAAATTACCATTTACATATTATGTAATAAAAATAATATATTCCTAATCCAAAAATATTGTATCAAAAAAATATTGATCCCATATAAAATTAAAAAATATCCCAATATTCCTCTTAAAAATTTAATTAAAATCAATTAATTTTTTAAAATTAATTAAAAATTCAATATCCATTTTGTTTATGATTTATTTTGGAATTAAAAATGAATATTATTATGTTATATGAAGATAAATAAAAATTTTACATTTTCTAAATGATCCCATTTTTAATCTATAATAAAAAAAACCATTTCCTTTACAGAAAAATTAAATATTTATATTAAAAAACATATAGTTAAAAATAAATCTTCTTCATTTTCCATTTAAAATTATGTTAGAATGAAGTTTATCTATTTATTTTTTTAAAAAATTCTATTTCTTTAATTTTTTAAATTATTTTTAATTAAATTATATTTATTTTTAATTTGTAATTACTTGATTTCAGTTTAAGTATATTTTAGTTTTTTTAATTGATATTTTAAAAACTGTTATTTTTTAAGTGAAAGGGGGATATTATTTTATCAATAAATAATATATTTTTACAATGATTTTTGGAAGGAATTATTTTTTAAAAAATATATATATAGTATGGGTGTTATTTTCCTTTACATCAATTTGATTCTAGAATTTTTTTGTCATCTAATTTTTTAAAATGAAAAAAATGTAGTTGATTTGTTAATATGGGATAAGTCAAAATACTGTTACAAAATCGGGTCCTGGCTTGTGTGAAGGATGTTCACAAAATCCACATTATGTTCCAAAAATAATCAAGATGTTATTGCATAAATCTGTTAACATTGTTTAATTTTTTCAAAAAATAATACTTTGATAATTGATATTGATTTAAATTATGTTTTATGAAAAATATATGTATTATATAATTTGAAAGTAATAATATATTTTTGGAAGAATTAAAAAATATTAAGAGGCGATTTTGTGTCTAAAATGATGCTAAAAAAATTCAGAAAAACGAATTGCTTACATATATTAGTTTTAATTACATGTTTAATGTAAAAATAATAAATTATTTCTACACTGATGTTTAGACGGTTTTTCAATGTTACATCCAGGAATATGAAAACATATCTATACCATAGGTCTTGGTGTGTTGGTGTGGTATCTTCATGCACAACTGCATACCTATGTAAATATTATTGGGACTTCCTGACCCCAATCCATAATGCAAGGGTTTCCCATATACAAATATTTAACACACTGGACCCCTTCATAATCGATGTTGGATAACCCAATAATATCTCTCTCGTAACCACTAGGGTGATGAACATAGAAGATTTTACAGGGATCGGGAAATTCAATGTGCTCAAATGAAACTGAACAACAATCAATACTACGAAATGGAGTTTTATCAATGGTAAAAAAACCTTTATCACTGCTTATAAAGCATTCATAGTCGAGGCACTATTAAAATGGGGTCACTTTACCAATACTAAAAAAAGAATTGATAAATGAACATTTTCTCATTGCTAACAAAAGCACTGATAAAATTATAAAAATTAAAAAAATTCATTAAATCAAAGGGTAGACCCAGCCTATTTTAATAGAGGTTGATCCCCTTTCAACAGTGCTAGGAATCCCCACCTACGTGCACCACCTCCCTCCATTTAAACACGCTAGTCGCATACCCCCAACCATTAATAGTGTAATACCACCCTACACCTCCCTGCACACCCCTAACTCCACATGGATTTGAACATGAGAAAAATATTATACACCAGACAGCTAAAGCCCTACAGACCCGCACACCATCTCTGTCTCCACCTCAATTCCATGACCTCGATGACCACACTGATGATGGTCAACTGCAAAAAATCCCCACCTCAACCAAATACCAACTCTGCCATGACCTCACACCATGACCGCGTTCCACCCCACCATGACCACCCTGCACGTCATTACATAGACATCCCATCTCAAACACACTCTGCCTCCGCAATGAAATCCCAGAGAAACCATACCATGATCCACCCTGCATGCTCACACATCCACATCCCTCCTATGCCACGGTCTTCCTATGTTTGACCTTGTAGAGCAACCGTACTATGGTCTACCCTACACGTCGACACGTACACATCCCACCTCAATCATGATCCACCTATACTAGGACCTCACAGATTGGTATGACTTCTGGATCTCCTTGGTCACCCTATGGAGGTGTTCCCATGTGATGGGGAGGACTGGACACCACCCTCCATGGAAACCATTCTTAAAATCGTGGCCCAATGGAGAAGTATTTTTTGATGAGAATCATGGGCCTATTAGAATAGGTTGGCTAAAATCTGGTACATTGTAGGTTGGGGAGTTCATTCATGTGTATAGGGTGCCCTGGGGGAGTTAGGGTTTTTTTGTATCACATTGCTTGGGTACTTCTAGGGAGTTCGATTTTGGGTGTAGGAGTTGTGGTACCTTCGATATTTCATTTCTTGGGTACCCCTAGGGTGTGTTCCTTGGTTAATGGGATAGATGGACACAACCTTCCATAAAAATCATCCATAGGTGTCATCCCCCTAGGGTTCTACGGTGCCGGGGTTGGGGTACGTTTTAGATTGGTTTTCATACGTACCCTAGAGCAGTGTTCCTTGGCAAAGGGGACAGTGGGATAGGGTCCCTCGTAGGATTACTCCATTCTCTACTATAATAAGATCAGAACATTTTTGATATCATATTCTATTGAATACCTCATTGTCATCATCATGAAGGGTCATGGTACTCCAAGGAAGTGCTTCGAATTTTTTACTATTTCTAATGATATTCCTCCAAAACATGACTTCCACTAGGTTCCAACCATTTATCTATGTAACATCATTATCATGATCATCGGGGGTGAGGGGTTTTAGAGAAAAGGGTAATGTAGTCGGAGTCTTGGAGTTTGAAAACACAACCTCCACCATTATATAGTAACATATTCCTTTATATTTCCCTTTCCCTCCGCAAACATTCCTCTCATCCTTTAATAGCTAGAAAGGAGGGAAATAAAAATATTTTATTTATAACACCAATTAATATTGAGGAAGTACCAAAATCTATTTTTTAATTTTAATTAATTTATTGAAAAAATATTATAAAGATATAAAAACTATCTAATTCATTTATGTATTTTAAGTATTGTTTGTATTAAATTTAGAGATGAAATCTAAATTCTAAATCAAATTAAATTAATTATTGTTAACTGAATAACGATTAATTTTAAAATGTAAATAAAATGAATAAATTTTCTTTTCATTGATATCAATAGATTTTAGATTTATAAATAATGTTTAAAATTACAAATAAAAAAATATCTCTAATTAAACCGATTTGGGTATATTTCAATATATAATCGAATATATTTAAAAATAACGAGCTAAAAAATAAATGGGTTATAAATGAATTAGTGATTGAAAAAAATCAACCGAGTTGGCATTTGAATATCCCAAATTTCATGGGTACATGATGAGTCAACATCCCTAATGTTGGGTGATTTTAAATGATCATTTTCTACCTAATTGTCAAAGTTGTAGATTTTAATAATTTGGTTGAATTTGAATTTATTACTATAGAATAGATAATTAGAATAGTTGACTGGCATATAATATTTAATGTTGATTTTAATTAAATAATATAACAGTTGAATCATATCAACATTTATACAACATTTAATATATATATATATGTAATCATGTAATTTTTTATCTAACCAGTCAAAAAATGGAAATAAATTTTTGTAGAGCTTACCCCCCAATCTGTAATGGTGCTTAAGGGTGGGAAAATAGGTGGTTAAAAAAAATGTTAATTGAAAAAAAAATAAAGAAGAACCAAATTGTTATAATAAAATGAGTAATATTTAGTAAAAATTTTAATATGTTATTAACAATATTTTTGGGTTTTTTTATAAATTTTAATAAGTAAAAATTGATTAAATAACATAATTCATATTTTTATATTTCTTTATTAATTCGATATTTTAAATAATCTATGAGACATATTATAACAAAAAAACAAAACATTTTTTTATAAATTTATATATTTTTACAAATAATTTGTTTGTTTATAATATCTATGGATGTCTATATAATTTTGAGTTTTTGTTTGACACAAATGGGTGAATTTTTTTTTAATTTATCGATTTTTTACATTATTAGGCTTTTTCCAATGATCAACCTCTCTACAAAAGATTGTCCACCCGATAAAACCAACTTTTATCTTAGAAGAAATTCATGAAATCTTGGCTCTATGTCTATGATATTTGAATGAATACATGCCTACTCGAGTGATTGTATATTGTTTTTTCAAGGACAAAAAAATCCCTTATAGAATTCCCAAAGTGTGGTGTTTCTCAATAAAAAAATAAATAATCTACTCCTAAAAAATTGTATGGTATTTTCTAATCACTCCATGGTTTAATTGCCAATATGGAAGTGATGAGACTGATGGAAAATTGACGTGGCATGTAGATATAGGAAATACATATAGGAAACTTCTTCACTGGGTAAACTCTGCATAGTGGAATTTAATTGATAATGAGTATCCTTAATGTGGAAACAGGCCTTGATATCTTCATCTTCAGTTATCTATAGATGGAGTGAATCCTTTTGGTTTTAAAATAATCACTCACAGTACATGGCCGGTTATGTTGCTAAATTATAACTATCCATTGTGGTTATGCATAAAACAAAAATAAATCATATTATTTATGGCTATATCAGGACCAGAACAACTAGGTAATGATATTGATATTTATTTGGCTCCACTAATCATGGATTTGAAATTATTATGGTATTCCGGTGTTACGTTGCATGATGCTTACAGAAATGAATATTTCAATTTTAGATCCATGTTGTATGGGATGATAAATTGCATTCACGATTATGGAAATTTTTTAGGATATATAATTAAAGGAACTCAATGGTTACCCATCATTGAAAGGTTACATAGAAAATCATGGCGAAAAACCCCACTGAAAACCATGTTTCTAAGACATCGCAGATTTCTACCCCGATGACATAAGTACTGATCATGGACGACATAATTCGATGGACGTTTAGAAGAATGTAAAGCACAAGCTCCACTAATAGGTGATCAAATGTTTGAGAAGGTAAAATATGTGGAATCTAATTTTGGTAAACCAATTTCTAAAAACTATATAAAAACTAGTTTGAAAAAAGAAGATTAGTTTTTTTAATTACCATACTAGAATTTTATGTGCATCATACATTTTCATGATGTTATGAATATTGAAAAAGATGTATTTGATAGTTTCATCGGCATGTTGCTAAATGAACCCGAAAAAAAGGATGGAAGTAAGAATAGGTTGGAAATGGTTTACATTGTAATACGAGTAGAGATGGGACCAGTAAAGGGTGAAAAACAATCTTTTCTGCCTCTAACATCGTACACTCATTCCAAGAAGGAGAGATATAAATTTTACCAACTTCTTGAATGATGTAAAGGTTCTATAGGGGTATTCATAGAATATGGATAATATCATTTCATTGATCGATTTAAATTTAAAGGATCTAAAA
The DNA here is from genome assembly GCA_963277665.1 of Viscum album. Classification (NCBI taxonomy): domain Eukaryota; kingdom Viridiplantae; phylum Streptophyta; class Magnoliopsida; order Santalales; family Viscaceae; genus Viscum; species Viscum album. Next base: position 432,761,448 of record OY728153.1, on the reverse strand, counting down.
TAAAATGAATTCCATGTTTTAATGAAACATCTAATGGTTATAGATTTATGTTTGATTTTTTTGAAGAATGTCCATCATATATTAACAAAACTCTATTTCTTCATTAAATCTATATGAATCAAATTTATAGAATGGAAGGAATTTCCAACTTTGTAATGATAAATTTCCATCATATTATATGATTCGAAAAAGTTCTTTCCACCAACATTATTTAGTATGATGGTTCAATTTACGGTTCACATGGTGAGAGAGATTAATCTATGTGGTATTGTACAATAAATATGGATGTACCCCCATTAAATGGTATATGATGATTTTGAATGGTTATGACTAAAATCAATGTCGTCCAGAGGGTTGTATTCAAGAGTGATATATTGTTGAGGATGATATTTAATTCTATAATGAATACCGTTCCGATGTGGAAATAATTGGTCTACCTAAATCTTGTCCAGATAGGCAGCTTACGAGTGATGGAATTAATGGAAGAGATGATTTCAAAATCAATATTATAGATCAGAAGCAGAACCACCTTTACATTTTACATAACTATTTAGAGGTTTCCCTATATGTTGAAACCCATATAGAAATTACTGGGAATTTAAATCCATCAAGGGATTAAATATTGATATCAAACACACATAATAAACACATTATAGGTACATTTTGGGACTATATTTTTAAAAAATCATATTAAAATCCTGATTCAATTTCAGAATGACTTCAATAGTTAGTTGGAGGACAAAGGGTGAATGTATTATCTTAAAATTGGTATGTAATTAATGGTTATACATTCTATAAAAATTGTCATGATGAAGACAGTACCATGAAAAATAGTGGAGTTATACTGATGGATGAAGCGATGCATGTATCTGGTACTAGGAAAATAAATCAAATTTACTATAATATTTCATAATTTTGCAACATCAAAAAATAAGACTTGGATTATACTAAATTACCAGTGATTATTTTTTCAATTAAAGTGAGTTAATAATAGCAGTTCAATTAAAATAGATTAATTGGGATCCATGAATGTTGATTTTAGTAAGAATGTTTAAAAAGAAAAACCATTTAAAATTATATTATAGGAAGTATAAGTATTTTATATTGCAGATCCCACAAATTGAAAGTGGTAAATTTTTTTGTTATCGAACAAAACCACTGAATGGTCAGATAAAAATTCAACAGAGGATGACAATTTCATTGGGACATTGCAATCATTTCATAGTGGACCCAATCTTGATGGAGTTTTGTATGAGTGAGGAGACCACAATGAAGGGATTTGGAACATTGATATATGGTTAAAATCCATTCATACATTAAAAAATAGTGTTCAATATTCCTGTTACATTTGTTTTTGGAATATAAATCATGTTACCTCATGTTATTATCCATTTACTTCTATATTTATGTACTCTAAATTAAATATTAAACCATTTCAGTAGATAATGACTTATACACATGTTTTTTCTTCCAATAATAAGGAACATTAGGTTTGTCAACAAGATTATTCTTATAGTGCATTGGAATGACTTTATACACATGTTGGTGCTCCCAAACCTGAGGAACAATAGGTTTGTCACCCTGCTACTGCTTCCAGTGTAGAGGTACAATGGTCATCTCCACATGTCAATTCTATCTCTCTAGAAGAAAATATTGAAAATGTTGATTCCAAGGAAGTGGTAGGTGATGAAGGACAAGTTTCCCTAAAAAATAGGATCCCCATAGTTTCATGGTGTTAGAAAAAAATATTAAGGTGAAAGTCAAAGGCATCAAATTTTAGGTGGTATAGAATGCACGTGGTCAGCATGTTAACCCCAACAAGGCCATGTTCAGTATTTATATTGCATTCATAACTCAGTAATGCATTCTGATAATGGTGGTTCCATGTTGTTCTTTGGATAAAGGCACTGATGTTGGAAGATATTATTATAAAATTATGATATCATTTCTTTATTTTACTTAAAAAATAAAATAAAAAATCATTATCTTACTCTTCATCATCCATTGTAGAGGGAAATTATATTATTTGACACCCAAAATAAGTATGTGTTAATTCTTACTAGAAGGAATCATAAAGGATTTCGAAAAATTCTAACAATGCATCCTCTTAATGATGATGAAGGGAAAATAAACCTTAACCAACTGGTTATCTATGAACACAAGATAACCCAAGAAGCGTGGGGTGAATTTATTGAACATCGTGAAGATGTGTCTTTTCATGTACATTTTGGTCAGTAATATATTTTTGATGATATGTTTATTCATCACATTGATTGATAATTTTTTATTTATGAAATATAAAATGAGCGATGGAAATAAAGAACGTGAAAAAAATCAACATACCCCTACTTTAAATTATGGATGGTGTATAGTTCACTTGAAAAAATTGATACATATTTCAAATCAAGTGTAATACTTTTATGTGACATGAAACAACACCAAAATTATGTTCCCCTATTTATATTCTGATTTATGATATGAAATGAAAAACCACATCCATCCCACGTTGTGTGCAATAGAAGGAGGCACATAAAATAAAGACGTGATACTAATAGATGAAAACACATAAAATGTGTGGGAAACATGTGTAAGTATTACATAATAATAATTTTTTCTTTAAATCACTCTTAAATAACAATGATCACTTATTTTTCTATATTTTATATCTGAAATTTTCACAAGAATTAGGAATACATGTTTGAGATGAACACAAAATTCGGGTGGCCTTGAAGCAGCCAAAATCGTGTGGTCATGTCAGATGTGTGGTTTTAGTGTGACACTTGAATTATATTTTGAGAAAAAACAAGAGAATGATCAAAGTGAAATAATAAAATAGATGAGTGAAAGAATATACACCCTTTAAGGAAAATTCTAATGGAATATAGAGATGATGGAAACGTTAATGAGGGAGAGGAAAATAGAAGAAGCAACTCACGAACAACCACCACAAGGAGATCCCTCGCCACCCCACCAACTATGAGGCTACTGATTACACTCAAAGAGATGTATTATAAGATGTAATAAATGATATAATAGTTGTTTCTGTGAAATGTGAATCATACAGAAAATGATACCTTTCTTATAATGATATTATATAGGCTGATAATGGATATTATTTATATATATAAATACATAACCAACACCTTTGGGCATGGGATATAGTGATAAATATTTGAAATGACTTTCTACAAAACAAACCACAACCAACATGGCATGTATGAGTTTCGATTACTGTATCCCATGAGACAAATGTCGTGCTACCAGTTCCAATTCATGAGGATGATACTAATACAGTTCAAAAAACTGTTGGAAAATTCATCGCACGACCGTCACATCTTGTAAAAAACATACTTATATGAAGGTATTCATTTCCATTTTAATTTTCAAGCTAAAAATTTGACAAATAATGAAAATATATCTAAAATGATGAATTTTATTATAGATGGACAAAGAGAAGAAGATGAAATAAAAAACCACCTCAAACCAATCGAATGGATTGAGAAACTGATCATAAAGATATACAAAAAACACTATTACCCCACTCGTTCTATTTGCACATTTACTTCATTCAAAGCTCATGTTTATAAAAAGACAAAATATGGTTACAACCACATACATGAATTCCAATAAAATATGTACAGAGAGAAAGATCAAGACTTCATAGGTGTTAAGAATGAAACTAAAATCCAAAACTATTATTGGATGGGTAGCACATTTGTAAATGAATTCATGAGGTATTTATCCATGATTTCATTTTCAAAAAGCTGATATACTATTTTAATTATGAAAAAATACATTCATATTTTAGGAAAGCTTATATACGAAAAAAATTTGAAGGTATTTTTCAATGAAAAAAAGTTTTGACTCATTAGTCGACACATAAACTCTACAGAACAAGAAAAAATAGGACCCAAAAAAGGATGAAATAGTGGAAGGTCTAATCAAATCCTTTGGATGATAATTTTTGAATGAAAACCTAAATTTATTACCAATGATGGAGGGGTAATAATCTACAATTAAATCATATCAAATTAATTTCCATTTGTTTCATCACTTATTCCTTTTTGTGTTTTTTTATATAATTGGATGCTCATTTCAGTAAATTTGGATACACTAAAGAATTATTTCCTAGATTCAATTCATGGATATCCAAAAATCTATCCACACATAATGGAGTTTTTAAAATTTTAACACACTGAATTCAACATTTTAGAACTAAACATCATGTTGTATAATTTATATTACCTTTTAATGAGGATTATGTTATGATAGGGTGGGGCATCACTATCATGAAAAACACTACATGAGGCCAAGGACTAAGCCCAAGAATAATGAAATGTTTTATGATTGGATTATTATCAAGGTATATATATTAATATTTCACTATCCAATGACTTATCAAAACAAATTACTTATTCTAATAGATGTTTTATCAGTGTCTAGAACAAACAAATATAAAAGATTATGGTTATTATCTTTATAAATTTTTGAGAGTGGTCATATTCCGTGAAAAAATAGCATCAATTAAGATGTATTTTCAATGATAATTATTATTCCATTTAATATATTTATTAATCCTTTGTGTATTTAAATTTTTTAAGCACTACTACGATGGTCGAAAAGACTCATATTTACAAGGTTATATAGATGTTTATTAGAAATGACTGGGAAACATACCTGATGGAAGAATGCACACAAATAGAATTAATATCTGACTTCCATATAAGTAGTGTATTTTTTTCATATTTTTTTATAATTTACTTATTTTTAATATTACTCACTTATGAATTTTTTATATAGGTGGATTCCTTTGTTCGAGTCGGGGCGGTTTGATCAAATATTCTCATGCTCGAGATAGATTGGACTTCAAGGATGCAACTAAGTTAATGAAAACAAGGAAATGAGTCAAGAATATTGTAATTTGAATTCATAAAACTTATTTATTTAATTAATTTTTTCATAATTTTATATACTAATTATAAGTTATATTATTTATAATTTTTATCTAATACATATTTATTTATTTTACAAATGTTTTGAAAAGTCATTTTTTCATTTCAACTATCTCCTAAAATCCAGAAAAGAGAGAACATGTTGAATGAAAAGTATGACTTCTTAGTATTCTAATGCACAATATGACTTACCAAAATATATATCATGAATATTTTCCTAAAAATTGTACTAATCAGCTGCATATCAATCAGACGCAACTCAATTTGATACACAATGTGCTCAGTATGACTCAAAGTGTATGTTTTTAATTTAAAAATTCTTTGATCCATTAATATTCAAATCTTCTAAACTACCATGATTTGATCCATGACTCATGATTATTATCTATGATATGGACACTAGTGAAAAAAATGATTACCACGTCTGCATTTTTCACATCAGTTCTATATAACCAATGTGTATAGCTGAAAAAATTGGTTTATCATGTCAGTTATAAAATAGCCAACATGATAAATAAAATAGAATAGGTTTTTTACATCAGTAATAAAATAAATGATGTAAAAAATACCGATATTAGATTTATCACATCGGTTATTTATTAACCGACATGAAAGATCAAATCTGAGAGTTTTATCATGTCGATTATTTTATAACAGACGTGATAAATCAAATCTCGCCAATTTATCATGTTGATTATAAAATAACCGATGTGATAAATGATTTTCTACATCGGTTATGAAATAACTAACGTTATAAACATAAAAAACTATTTATCACATCGGTTATTAAATAACCAATGTGATAATGCTTTTAAATGATTTATCACACCTTGTATTCTATAATTTTTTTTTATTCAATTGGGCGACCTGTAATTCATCTCTCTCACACAAAAAACCTAGAAAGGATTATTTAAAGTTGTACCGTCGAACCTATTTTTATCAACATGATTCATCATCATTATTATCACCAGATCTATCAGGTCGACTCACAACACTCATGTAAGCCTCACACACCTCAGTTTCATTTTTTATTTTTCACGATTCACTAAACTTGTATTTTGAGATGTTATTTTTATATCATTGTTTTTCTATCATGGTAAGTGTCATTGTGTTCTTTTATGCCATGATAATTTCTTTTCTGGTAAATAAACCATGGTAGTGATATCATTCATGTTCTGCGATTTTTGTTGCTACCATTTGTGTTCTATTATGTTTGTGTGCTTGTACATTCATATGTGTGGGTGTGGGGGTGTCTAGGGGGTGGGGGTGTCCAGGGGGTGGGGGATATCCAGGGATTGGGGGTTTTCCAAGGAGGTGGTGGTATCTAAGTAGATTTTAAGGTGGTGGGGATGGGTTCCAGTTGTGTCAGGGGGCTTTCCAAGGGGGTAGGTAGTGTCCAGGGGGGTGGTGTCCACGGGGTGAGGGGGTTGTCCAAGGAGGTAGGGGTGTTTGGGGGGTGGGGGCTGTCTAGGGGGGAGGGATTTCTAGGGGGTGGGGGTATTACAATGGGTTGGGGGTGTCCATGGGGTGTCCATGGGGGTGGGGGTGGTGTCCAGGGGGTGATGGGGAAATCCATGGGGGTAGGGCTGTCCAAGGGTGGGGTGGTATCCATGATGGTGCGAGGGTGGTCCAAGGGGGTTGGGGGTGGTCTAGGGTTAGGGTTTGTCCATGGGGGTAGTGGTGTCTAGGGTGTGGTGGTGTCCCGGGTGGGGGTGTCCTGGGGTTGGGGGATATCTAGGGGGTTGAGGGGTTGTCCATGGGGGTGGGGGTGTCCCGGGGTGGGGGTGTCTAGGGGGTGGGGGTTGTCAAAGGGGTAGGGTTTCTAGGGGTGTCCATGTGGGTGGGGGTGGTGTACAAGGGGTGAGGGTTTTGTCCAAGGGGGTATGGGTGTCCAAGGGGTTGGGTGGTATCCAGGGGTGAGGGGTTTTCCAAGGGGGTAGGGGTGTCCAGGGGGTGGGGTGTTGTCGAGGGTGTGGGGGGTTGTCCAAGGGGGGTGTCCAAGGGGTTTAAAATCGGTGGGGTGGTGTCTAGGAGTGATTGGGATTTCCAAGGGGTTGGGGGTGTCCAGGGGGTGGGGGTGGTCTCGAAGGTGTGAGGGGGTTGTCCAAGGGGGTAGGGGTGTCCAGGTGTGGGGGTGTCCATGGTTGGGGCTATCCAGGGGGATGGGGGTTGTCTAGGGGGTGGGGTGTCTAGGGGGTTGGGTGTCATGGTGGTGGGGGTTTCCCATGATTGTGGATGTGTTTAGGGGGTGGCGATTGTCCAAGGGTTGGGGGTGTCTATGGGGTTAGGGGTTTTCCATGGGTGTGGGGGTGTCTAGGAGGTGGGGGTGTCCATGGATTGGGGGCTCTCTAGGGGGTGGGGGTGCCTAGGGGGTGGAGGCTGTCCAAGGGGGCGGGTGTGTCCAAGGGGATGGTAGTGGTGTCTAGGGGTGTGAGGGGATGTCTAATGCGGTAGGGGTCTCTAGGGGTGGGGTTGATATCCAGGGGTGATGTGGTTGTCCAAGGGGGTATGGGGTGTCTAGGGGTGGGGGTGTCCGGGTGGTGGGGGTTGTCAAGGGGTTGGGGGTGTCCCAATGGTGTGTGAAACCATTTGGATATTATTTACCAACGATTTCAGGGGCTACTCTGATGGTTTTAAATCGTTGGGATTCGTGTAATTATCAGTAGTTAATGTATACATATTTTAATATTTATACATCATATTTATGGTTTAGAGAAGGGTGAAATTGGTTTCCAGTTGCACCAGGATCTATTCTTTGTATTCCTTAAGAACAAAGGATCCAAGATGAATTTATACTGTTATATTGTGATCCATATGAGATAGATGTAATCATAAAATTATTTTCATATAATTATAATACTGTTATATCTAACAATATTTAATTTTTGAAATCATTTTCAGGCACATATTTTTCATGTAAGCATATATTAGTTATATATTCTAAAATTATTTTACATTCAAATTATGACATTTTCCATATAAATATAAAATTTTCTTATCTTAACAAGATGTATATGTTTTATATTTGTTATAGTTAACATTGAGTTGAAGTTGAATTATGGCACTTCGAATGAGTAATGAATATTAGGAAGGTTTTGATGCATTTTTTGGAATTTTCTAAATGAAATGTTCCAATCATCGAAATTTTTTTCTGTCCATTCCTAAAATGTTTGAATATGAATAAGATGAAAAGTAGTGTGATAAAAGATCATTTGATTTGTCCTGGTCTTAATCCAAGTTACTTCCCTTGAATTTGGCATGGTGAAACTAGAATGAATTTCAGAACTACTGATGATGACTATTTGCAAGATGGTAACTCTTATGGAATTGAAGAAATGATTCATTATATTGTAGCAAAACATATTGAGATAGAACTGGAAGTTTCAGTTCTATATGGTGATGATGAAAACCATTGTATCCGGGTTTTACGGATTTTATGGTTTTTTCGGTAGTGTTAAGATTGATTAACCTAAAGGTGAAACATGGATGGAGTGATAGAATTTTTATAGAGCTTCTATAATTGTTGAAATAAATTATTCCAAAAGGAAACGATCTTCTAGATTCACTTTATAAGGACAAGAAAATATTAAGCTCGATGGGATTGGGATACAGGAAAATACATGCATGTCCGAATGATTGTATGATATATAGGAAGGAATATGAATTTTTTTAGAGTGTCTTAAATGTGGGACATCAAGGTATAAGTTGAATGGAAATTCACTATCTCATATATGGATTATAGAGATCCATGCCATGGTATTTTGGTATCCTTCTATAATTAATCATTTGAAACATTTATTTGCTAATTCACATGATGCAAAAAGGTTAAGATGTCATGCTGATGAGAGGATATGTGATGGAAAAATACATAATCCATTTGATTCTACACAATGGAAGAAAATAGATGAGCAATATCCAACATTTGGAAATGAAATTAGAAATCTCAGACTTGGGTTGTGCACAAATGGAATGAATCCATACCTAACCATAAGTAGCACACATAGTTCATGGCATATTTTATTTTTAATTTTCAACCTCTCACCTGAAGATTGAATTAAGTGAAAATATTTCATCTTGATTATAATGATCTCTGGTCTGAGGAAACTCGGAAATTATATTGATTTTTTTCACTGTTGATTGATGATTTGAATCTTTTATGGGAAGATGGAATTAGGGTGTATGATTCTTATAAAATCAAATTTTTTCAACTCCATGCAGTGATTATGTTCACTATAAATGACTTCCCAATGTATGGAAATTTTTTTGGATATAGTGTTAAGGGGCATAAAGCATGTCCAATTTGCAAACAACAGACATCATGTTGTAAATTTCATCGTATGAGGAAAACAGTATACATGGTTCATCAGATGTTTTTTCTATGGATCACCCTTATCGAAGGATAAAAAAAGGCATTCAATGGCTCACAAGAATTTGATATTTCTCCAAAACCATCAAAATCTGATGTGTATTTTGAGATGGTGTGAAAATTTTATGTGACTTTCTTAAATACACATAAATATGGTAATGATTTAGCTATTTGGAAGAAGAGGTCAATATTTTTTGAGTTACCATATTGGAGATATCATGAAGTGAAAAAAAAATATTGATGTCATACATGTGGAGAAGAATATCTATGACAGTTTGATTGGAATATTGTTAGATATTAAAGGAATGAATAATGATGGTGGGAATGAAAGATTAAACTTACTATCAAGGGGAATACATTTAGAGTTAGCTACCATTCCTAATATAAGACAAACATTTCTTCCTCTATCTTGTCATACATTATCCAAGAGGGAGAAAATTAGATTTTTTCAGTTTCTTCATGATATCAAAGTGTCACATGTTTATTCTTCAAATGTAAAAAAAATTTCTCTTTAAAGGATTTGAAGTTGATAGGTATGAAATATCATGATTGTCACATCATGATGCAACAACTTCTACCAGTTTCATTGCGTGGAATACTGTCCATTCATGTCAGAAATACTATAATGAAGTTGTGTTATTTTTTCAATTCAATTTGTAATAATCTGGTTGATGTGAATGCTTTGTAAATTTTGGAAAAGGATGCAACTTATATACTTTTTTAATTAGAAATGTATTTTCCTCTATCTTTTTTTGATATAACAGTGCATTTAATGGTTTATCTTGTTTGAGAAATATATCTTTATGGACCTGCATATCCTCATTGGATGTATCCTTTTGAAAGGTATATGAAAATATTGAATGGGTTTGTTAAGAATCCATAACGACCTGAAGCCTTCATTATTTAAGATTATATTTCTGAGGAGGTTGTGATGTTTTGTACGAGCTAATTGGCTATGGCGGAGCACATAGATTCGCCTACATCTCACCATGAATGAGTTAATAATGAGGGAAAGAGGATTTGTGGATTGAAAGTCAAATCATTATCAGCTAAACAGCTGAAGAAGGTGGAATTATACATCATTAATAATATATCGGATGCTAAACAGTATATCACATTTCATATTAATGTGTTGAAACAATGTCATCCAAAGAACAAAGAAATGTTGATTTTGAATGAGCATAGTAAAACAATTTTTCCATGGTCTAAAAAGACCTTACATGGTAGATAAGATGTATCAGAGACATTAATATAGTCAGTGGGTGGTCTATGTTTAAATATGATAACATGGTCCAAGTATGACAATAATGGATATACATTTCATACAAAAGATCAGGACAATAGAAGTGCAGTTCAGAATAGTTGTGTATTTTTTTTTGCAGAAGCAATTGATTTGACAAGTTCTAAAGACAAAAACCGAATTTCTACATCAAGTGCATATTATGGAATCATAGAAGAAATATGGGAAGTTTATTACATTAAAATTAAAGTTTCGATTTTTAACTGAAAATGGTTTATGGGTAACAACATTGTCAAACATAATGAATTTGGAATGACAGTTGTTAATATGAATAGATTAGAAGACCCAATAGATTCCTTTATAATGAAAACACATGCAAAATAGATTTTCTATGTAGTTGATCAATGAGATATTCAGTGTTCTGTTGTTATACAAGGGAAAAACAAAATCATGTAGAGGATCAACTTAATGAAGATGATGATTTATGTGAGATCCCTACTTCCATGGAATGATTAGCAGAAAATAATGATGATCATATTGAAGACATACTTTGTGCCTTAAGGAACGATCATGACGATGGAATTTTGGAAAACAATCCATTTGTGTATTCCTAATATTAAAGGTAATATATTTTTATTTCTTGATAACATTTATTATTTTCATTAAATGTTAGATATTGTAATTTTTTTCATTATTAAAATGTGTATTAAAACAAATATGTAGAATTTTTTTATTTTAATTTTGTTTAGTTTAGAATATCATTTTTACCATTACATAACTTGTATATTTATTGATTTTTGTGTAATGAAAATACTTGACCATGTTTTCCAATTTTACCATGTTTCCCATGTTTACCATGTTTCCCATAGTTTAAAATAGATTAACATTACATAACATATATATTTATTTATTTTTTCAATGAAAATTACACTACCATGTTTACCATGTGTACCATATTTACCATTGCTTAACATGCTTACCATATTTACCATGTTTACTATTATATTACATTGTTCAGTTTTCCATTTTTTGTTTACATTAGTTTTATAATATTTTAATTTGTATATTTGTGAACTAATGTGTTCTTTTTCTATTTGAACGATAATGACATATCAATTAGTTGATCAACCACATGATTCTGGAGATGATCATCATTATCATACCTATGGGGAGGAACATTCACATGCTCATCTTGATGTTCCCCAATATTCCTCATGTTCTCCCATATCGAAAATGAAGATTTCAATAGGTGGTAAACATGGTTGCACACATTTACAAAAATTATCACCTTCCATATCCAGGACCAGAGGATAGTCATTGAGTTTGATGAGAATGATATTACTTGAGGTCCAAATGCAAAATATTTTAAGATTTTTTTATCAACTGAGGGTAAAAAGAAAGTAAGCATTTTTTATGATGATTGGAGAAGTGTGGAAAAAAGAAATAATAGCTCCCACTCTCCCACCTCAGCCTATAGTCCCCGTTTTTTATCCTACTCCTCCACCTCATCTTCCTACTTATTGTGAGTTTTATGTTGATGATCATCACCATCATATAGTTTCATATGGGATAGTATATTGTATAGGAGATATAGTTCATCATCAACAGTTAGAGGTAGAGAATCATAGGGTCATTGTATATGATATTATAGATATATCATCTCAAGTGAAATTACATACATATGATGTGACTTCAGTTGGAAATTGTATTAGCCACTTTTTAGTTTTTGCATCAGAACGTATTTGACTCATTACCATATAGGGATGTATGTTATATATTTTATTTTATTTTTTTATTAATGTTGTTATAACATTTAATAACTATTATATTTTTATATTTATTTATATTAATACATCAAAGGTAAATAAATATTGTATATACAACAACAGATAAAAATGTACATGACATCAGATATAGATTCTAATATTCTTGATATATTGTCAAGATATTCAAATTTGTTGGCAGAACATTTTTCGTTTCCAATGGATGCTCAAGTTTGTGGACATGTAATAAATGTGTGGATTGTGAGAAATAATTTCATGGATCTTGTTACTAGAGATAAGTTTGGCATCAATGTGGTGCATTTTTTTCAATATAAGTCTTAACACCCTTCCCTACATTATATTTATTAAAAATGTATACTTATGTTTGTTTTTTATTAGGTATCATTATAACATGTGATAGAAGAATGTGTGAACATATGTATATGGATTCATGGACCTGTATATGATTTCCCAAAAAGCACATTCAGTGGATGAGGAACAAAGAAAACTTAATATAGCCGATATATTTGAAAAGAATATAATCACACAGTGTTGGATGTTGCCTTTTTGTGAGAGTTATGAAATATATATCTCGAAAATTTTTCTTTATATTTTAATATAAAAACACACTAACCTTAAATTTTATTTTATCTTACTGATCATTGGATGTTAGGTGTTTTTTTACCGGAGAAAACACTTTATTGGATATGCTCTGTCCATGGTGATTTACGGGGAAGTATTAAGAATATATTGGAAAAGAAAGTTTCAATTTATAAATAGTTATTTAGATTATAATAAATTTTAAATTTATCCAATTCATATTATTTTCTAAAAGGTTATGGGAATACTTTAGAAAAAATACGAAGAAAATGAGTCCAGAGATTAAATATGTAAAATTGAAGGTAAATATCCATTTATAATTTGTACTTCTTGATGTATTACATAAAAATGATATTTTAAATTAACACACATTTAAATAGAATTTTCATGATCAATAAAGAATCATCGAATGAGGATGTTATATGTTAGTATTTATATATGAACTAGTTATTATTAGAATAATAATGAACTTTGAGAAGGATAGATTTCTTTATAAACTTTGCCATAATATTTCATTTGATTTATTCATTATACATGTTAACTAATTTCCTTTTAATTTTTATCTATTTTATGACCCCCAACGCTATTGCTCTCAAGAGATTGAACACTTACAAGTGGAATAGTCAAATTAATTTACAGGTTTGATTGGATTTTAGTTTGTTTGTAGTGTAAAATGTAATTTTAAATATTGTAATTATAATTGTATATTTGGTAGTTGTTTTGGTTAGATTTATGTTTTTTAGTTGAAATTGTATGTTTCGAAAGTTATATATGTGAATATTTAATTTTTCTGGGGTTCTTCTTATTTTGGACTAGTTCTAATGTTTTTATGTTATAGATTCTGGTCGAGTTTTGTTTTTCTTTTGGACTAGTTTTTGCTTATTTCAGGTCTACATAGGCAGATCATAGTAATGGTATTGCAGTTTTAATAAAAAAATGGTTTTACATTGTTTATTTTATAAATGACATAATAAAAGAATGGGTATATTTTATTACTTTGGTTATTACATAACCAACATCATATATCATTTTCCACATCAGTAATTTAGGAACCGACGTGAAAACCCCTTCATCGGTTCGATTTATAATGTCTATGTTTTAATAACTGACATAAAAAACTATATACAATGCCATTTATTAAATAATTGACCTGGTAAATCGAGCCTCTGAAGGGTTTTTCACATCAGTTATTTAGGAACGGGCATGAAAAACTATTCTGATCTATGCTTTTTACGTCAGTTTTAAAATAACCGACATAAAAAAACAATATTTATAATGTCTATTTTAATAACGTCAGCTAAAAACTAATGTAAAAAAATAAAAAATAACCGACATAAAAATAATTTTTTAGCACTAGTGGAAATGTATGAATTTATAACTCTAATATCACCTTCTAACATCTTTATTCTCATGTTATCCTTATATTATAATTGATATCTCATTTTTTACAACTATTTAACAACTATGATCACCATTTATTATGTTTCATATCTTTATGTTATTATGAATGGGTTTAGAATTGTTATGTCTAAGAAGGTTTCTACTAAATACAAACTTAATGAGGGACTCTTATGAACTAGTTCTGTATGTTTTCATATTTCCAAAAGCATTATTCCTAAACTATTTTTGAATGCATCATTATGTTATGTAATGAATATTAATCTACTAAGATGTGATATATATGTATGAAATATCTGGGTCAATATAGTTGGTATTAGAGATACTATCCTACTCAAAATTGTGAAAAAATAACAAGTGACTGGTATCACTCATAGTGTGTCTTTTTAATTAAAATTAACATTGCACTACTAGAAATACAGTCTTTCCCAATGGTTTTGAACCGTTGGGAATGGCTGTAGAACCATTGGTATATGTTATACCAAAAGTTCTGCAAACCGTAGGGATGTAAGCCGTTAGGAAAGCTTTTCCCAACGGTTTACACTAAACCATTTGGATAGGGTGGGGAAAAAGTAACCTATCCCAACAGTTGTGCCAAAACATTTGGATAGTTTTTTCCAACGGTATGGATTGAACCTTTGGGAAAGTCCAATGACTATCCTCATTCCCAACGGTTCATTGAACCGTTGTTAAAAAAGAATTAGAGATGTTATGCCAACATTTTGAAACCATTGGCATATCCAGTGCTATGCAAATTGCATAGCAGCCTTCAATTTTCATAGTTGCTCTGCAATTTACACAACATGCCTCATTTTGTGCATTCCCTCTCATTTTCAATCCAATTATTATACCTACAATATACTAACATAGACATATACAATTATTGTACCTGCAATAACCAACTAACACATACATATAGAGAACAAATTCATACACATTTGACATATAATGCATCCTGGAACTATCCACAAACAAAATTAAATTAGAATTCATAACATAATTATAAACATATATAATTCAATTAGAAATCAATTTAAAATTTAGATGGTAATTATATGTGGAATCCAGAATTCAATCCATAATTTGATCTGTTTTTTTTATACCATATATTTTTACCAGAAATGATGTCAATTTTAAACAAAATACAAACACCTGGAGCAATACCGACCACACCGTGCCCCAGATTGAGTTGAGGTTAAAATTTACACATAAAAAATGACCCATCGATCATTGTCCTAAAGTATCAACATATTCTGAAAGCGTTTGATCGGTTTTCCGTATGCCAGTTGTTGTTTTTCACTTAAAATGATGTCTTTTTGAAACAGAAGACAGACACATTGAGTGGTTCCAGCCACACCATGTCTCAAATTGGGGCGGGGATGATTCATACATGTCACATATTACCCATGGATCGTTGTGCTAAAGTATCAACACAATCATAATTCGTTTGATCAGTTTTCCATATGTACTTAAAATGTTGTCCATTTTAAACAAAATGGAGGCACTTAGAGTGATCTCAGCAACAACATTACTCAAATTAAGGTTGCGTTGACTCATAGACATCTCATATGACCCATGGATCGTTTTACTGAAGCATAAACACATTTTGAATGCATTTGGTCAGCTTTTTGTATGTTAGTTGGTGTTTTCAAATAAAATGATGTCCATTTTAAACAAAAGAGAGACACTATGAATGGTGTTGGCCACAACGCGTCTTGTATTGAGGCGGGGTTTACTTGTACACATCACATATGACCCATGTATCATTGTGATAGAGTATAGACACAATCAGAATCCGTTTGGTCAGTTTTATGTATGGTAGTTGTTGTTTTCACTTAAAATGAAGTCAATTATAAAAAAAAGAGAGACACATTGAGTGGTATCGGCCACACTGCACCTCAGATTGAGGTGAGGTTGACTCATACACGTCACATTGACCCATGGTTTGTTCTCCTAATGTTTCAATGGAAACCAAATGTGTTTGGTTGGTTTTCCATATGTACATAAAATGTTGTCCATTTTAATCAAATGAGAGACACTTAGACTGATCCTGGCCACACTGTGACTCAGATTGAGCCTGGGTTGGCCCGTACACGTCACATATGACCCTTGGAACGTTTTAATAAATTATCAACAGATTATGAATGCATTTGGTAAGTTTTCTATATGCCAGTTGTTCTTTTCACTTATAATCATGTCCATTTTAAACCAAAGAGACACAATTAGAGTGGTGCCGGCCACACCGCATCTCGTATATAAATGGGGTTGACTCGTACATGTCTCAAATGTCCCATGAATCATTTTCCTAAAGTATCAACACAATCTGAATGCGTTTGGTTGGTTTTCCGTATTCCAGTTGATGTTTTTCACTTAAAATGATGTCCTTTTGAATCAAAAGAGGGACACTTTGAGTGGTGCTAACCACACCACATCTCATATTGTGGTGGGGTTGATTCGTACACGTCACATATGTCCCATTTATTTTTCTCCTAAAGTCTCCACGAAAACCGAATGCCTTTGGTCGGTTTTCCGTATGTACTTAAAATGTTTTCCATTTTAAACAAAAGAGAGCCACATAGAGTGATCCCGACCACACCATTCCTCGGATTAATGCAGGGTTGACTTGTACACATCACATATGACCCGTGGATCATTTTCCTAATGCATCAACACATTTGGAATGCGTATGGTCTGTTTTCCGTATGCCAGTTGTTCTTTTCACATATAATCCTGTCCATTTTAAACAAAAGAGACATAGTTAGAGTGGTGACAACCTCACCACATTTCGGATTTAGATGGGGTTGACTCGTACACATCATAGATGACCCATGGATCATTGTGCAAATATATCGACACAATCTGAATGTGTTTGGTATGTTTTCTGTATTCCAGTTGATGTTTTCACTAAAAATGATGTCCTTTTGAAAGAAAAGACAGACAATTTGAGTGGTGGCAGCCACACCGTGTCTCAGATTGAGGAGGGGTTGTTTCGTACACGTCACATATTACCCATAGATCGTTCTCCTAATGTTTCAACAGAAACTGAATTCATTTGGTCAGTTTTCCATATGTACATAAAATGTTGTCCATTTTATACAAAATAGAGACACTTAGATTGATCTTGGCCACACCACACCTCAGATTTAGCCCAGGTTGGCTCGTACACGTCACATAAGACCCATGGATCATTGTTCTAATGTATAATCACAATCAGAATCTTTTTGGTCAGTTTTCTGTATGTACATATAATGTTGTCCATTTTAAACAAAAGACAGCCACATAGAGTGATCCCGGCCACACCAGGCCTCAGATTGAGGCGGTGTTGACTCATACACATCATGTATGAACCATGGATCATTTTAAAAATTATCAACAGATTCCGAATGCGTTCGGTCTGTTTTTGTATGCCAGTTGTTCTTTTCACATATAATCATGTCCATTTTATACAAAAGAGACACAATTTGAGTGGTGTCAGCCACACGGTGTCTTGGATTTAGACGGGGTTGACTCGTACATGTCTCAAATGACCCATGGATCATTTTCCTAAAGTATCAACACAATATGTATGCGATTGGTTGGTTTTCGGTATGCCAGTTGATGTTTTTCACTTAAAATGATGTCCTTTTGAAACAAAAGATAGGCACTTTGAGTGGTTCCGGGAACACTGCTTCTCAGATTTAGGCGGGATTAATTCGTACACGTCACATATGACCCGTTGATCGTTCTCCTAATGTTTCAACGGAAACCGAATGTGTTTGGTCAGTTTTTCGTATTTACTTAAAATGTTTTCCATTTTAAACAAAAGAGAGACACTTAGACTAATACCGGCCACACCGCGACTCGGATTGAGCCTGGGTGGGCTCGTACACGTCACATATGACCCATGGATCGTTGTGATAAATTGTCAATAGATTTCAAATGAAGTTGGTCGGTTTTCCGTATGCCAGTTGTTCTTTTCACTTATAATCCTATCCATTTTAAACAAAAGAGACACAGTTAGAGTGGTGTTGGCCACACCGCACCTCGTATTGATGAGGGGTTGACTTTTACATGTCCCATATGACCCATGGATCATTTTTCTAAAGTATTGACACAATCCGAATCCATTTGGTCAGTTTTCCATATGTCATTTGATGTTTTACACTTAAAATGATGTCCTTTTGAAACAAAAGACAGAAACTTTGTGTGGTGCTAGCCACACTACATCTCAAATTGAGGCAGGGTTGATTCGTACACGTCACATATGACCCATGGATCGTTCTCCTCATGTTTAAATGGAAACCAAATGCGTTTGGTTGGTTTTCCGTATGTACTTAAAATGTTGTCCATTTTAGACAAAAGAGAGACACATAGACAGATCTCGGACACACTGCAACTCGGATTGAGCTCGGTTTGGCTCGTACACGTCACATAAGACCCATGTATTGTTGTGATAAATTATCATCATGTTCCGAATTCTTTTGGTTTGTTCTCTGTATGTCAGTTGTTCTTTTTCACTTATAATCATGTCCATTTTATACAAAAGAGAAACAGTTAGAGTGGTGTTGGCTACACCACATCTCGTATTGAGGCAGGGTGGACTCATACATGTCCCATATGACCCATGGATCGTTTCTCTAATGTATCGACACAATCCAAATGTGTTTGGTCGGTTTACCGTATGCCAGGTGATGTTTTTCACTTAAAATGATGTCCTTTTGAACGAAAAGACAGACACATTGAGTGGTGCCGACCACACCGCGTCTTAGATTGCGGCAAGGTTTATTCTTGCATGTCACATATGACCCATGGATCGTTCTCCTAAGTATCCAATAGAAACCAAATGTGTTTGGTCGGTTTTCCATATGCACTTAAAATGTTGTCCATTTTAAACAATATAGGGACACTTAGAATGATCCTGGTCACACCGTGACTCAGATTGAGCCCAGGTTGCCTCATACACGTCACATATGACCCATGGATCGTTGTGCTAAAGTATCAACATAATCAAAATCCGTTTGGTCAGTTTTCCGTATGCCATTTGTTCTTTTCACTTATAATCCTGTCCATTTTAAACAAAAGAGACATAGTTAGAGTGGTTTCGGCCACACCGCACCACGTATTGAGGTGGGGTTGATTCATACACATCACATATGACCGATAGATCGTTGTGAAAAAGTATCAACACATTCCGAAGGCGTTTGGTCCATTTTTCGTATGCCAGTTGATGTTTTTCACATAAAATGTTGTCCATTTTAAACAAAAGAGAGCCACTTACACTAATCCCGGCCACATCATGACTCAAATTGAGCCCTCATTGGCTCGTACACATCACATATTTCCCATGTATAATTGTGATAAATTATCAATAGATTCCAAATGCGTTTGTTCAGTTTTCCATATGCCAATTGTTTTTTTAACTTATAATCCTGGCCATTTTAAACAAAAGAAGACACTATGAATGGTGTCGGCCACACCGTGCCTCGCATTGAGGACGGGATGACTCGTACACGTCAGGAATGACTCATGGATTATTGTCCTAAATCATCAACACATTTCCAACTCGTTTTGTTAGATTTCCGTATATACTTAAAATGTTATCCAATTTAAACAAAACAGAGACACTTAGGCTGACCCCGGCCACATTGCGACTTGGATTGATCCCAAGTTAGCTCATACACGTCACATATGACCCATGGATCGTTGTGATAAATTATCAACAAAATCCAAATGCATTTGGGCAGTTTTCCTTATGTTAGTTGTTGTTTTCACTTATAATCATGTCCATTTTATACAAAAGAGACACAGTTAGAGTGGTATGTTAGTTGTTTATTCACATGATTAAAATACAATATTTGACTATGGGTCGTTAAATTAATTTATTTATTAAAAAATTACATTTAAAATGATAATATCTGAAAATTAATAGATGATACAACGTTTACTAAAAATCCTTGTGGAAATATTAATGTAATCTTAATTTATGAGAAACCTCATGTGCCTATTAGTGGAGTGGTATTTACTTAAAATCTTGTAGAAATCCATATAGAATATTTTTATATCATTTTCAGTATGGATTATATTTTAGTTTATCATGATATGAATCATTTCAGAGCTAACAAGGCCATGCCCAATGAATACATCACTTTTATAACATAACCAGAATCTATGATAATGATTAGATGTTTAAATGTGATTTACATTGATTATCATGATGAAAATAAATAAAATACATATTATATATTTTCTAGTAGTCAATGAAATCAAGGAGGGTGGGGGCTGTTCGGGGGGGGGGGGGGCTGTCTGGGGGGCTGTTTGGGGGGCAGTCTAGTGGGTGTCTGGGGGGCTTTTTGGGGACCATGGATGAGGGTGTGGGTGCTGTATGGGGGTGTTCGAGGGGATTATTCGGGGTCCAAGGAGGTGGGTGGGGGATGTCTAGGGGGATGTCAGGGGGGCTGTTCAGGGGGCTGATAGAGGTCCAGGGAGGAGGGTGTGGGGGCTGTCTGGGGGGCTGTCTGGGATGGTGTCCGGGGGGTGGGGGGGGGGGGGGGGGTTGTTCAGGGGGTTGTCTGGGGTCCTAGGAGGATGGTGGGGGGCTATCTGGGGTGTTGTCTGCAGTCCAAGGAGGATGGCGGGGGTTGTCCGAGGGGCTGCCCGGAGGGCTGTCCGGTGGGCTGTCCGGGTTCTATGGAGGAGGGTGGGGGGCTATCTTGGGGGTCTGGGGGGATATCGGGGGGCTGTCCGGGGGGCTGTTCGGGGTCCAAGGAGGATGGTGGGGTGTAGTCCAGGGTCCAAGAAGGAGGGGGGTTGTCCAGGTATTCACAAACACACAACCACTAAAGGACATCATCATCAATTAAAACTTTCAATATATAAAAATAACTCAACTGCAATACTATACTATAGGTCTGGATAAAACCAACAACTAGAATAGCTTAAACATCAAATCTCAGTAATATTAGTCAGAAATGTAACAGATCAACTTTTCACCATCATCACCATCACCATCATCATCACCCTCATCCTCTTCCCCATCATCGCCCTCGCCCTCCTCTCCCTAATCCTCACCCTCACCCTCCGCCTCGCCCTCGCCATCCGCCTCGCCCTCCTCCTCTCCCTCCTCTTCCACATAAGACTCCTCATCATCATCATTGTCAGCCTGGACATCATCATGAACAAAAATAGAACTGCCACCTGGTGCTCTATATATAGAATTTTTTTATGACATATATTCATCAAAAGTTTTGCTGGCCTCTAGTGGAAGGTCAGACGTATAACTTCAATAAATTTCATAAAAGCCCTATTTTCCCTAGAAGACTGTTCTGCTATCCTTGTGGCCCTTTTTGCATCATGTTCTTCATGTTCCCTAACATGCTTCAGCTAGGTGCCACTACAACTCCTACTTGAGGAGGGCCAAAACCTCATCGGCTCTATCCTAGGTCGGCAGTGTACTCTGCCAGGATGCTCAACTCCCAAAACCTGATGTAAGTGATCAGTTGGCCCAAAATTGTCTTATTCTTGGGTATACAGGGCCTCAAAAGAATCATGTTACAAATATATATATATATATATATATATATATATATATATATATAATGTTACAAAATAGATATTAAAATATAAAATCAACAAATTAAAACCTAAAATTTGCTGCTGAGTCGCTTTGTTGATGACACTTCCATCCTTTTTCCATTTACTCGAGAAAAACAGTTTAGCTCAAGGCACACGTCCTTCAATATTTTTTATTTTCCTATACAATGACATTTAAAGCTATATTTACATGAAAACATTAGAAAACTATTAAATAATTGAGGAAACAGAAGAAATTGTATGTCATAAAGAAAACTTATGACCAATTTTCATACCTGCTTCCTCTCATGATCATGCATCGTAGTGCATCCCAATGTGTAGAGGTATATTTTTGTATCAATGTTCTTTTTATTTTTATCAGATGATTCCTAAATAAAATTAAAAATTGAAATAGATAGTATTAATTCAAAACATGAAAGTTATTATTTAAATACCTAAAATGTAATTAATACCTTAATCTGGGTACTCGTCCAATGAGTAATCATCTGACAATACTGCTCTATTAGACAATAATCCACCACTGGTACCACCACTAACGTAGTGCCAACTCTAGAAACCCAACCAATAAACATCTCATGCTTATAGGCTCTCCAATTCTTGCCTAAATCCATTAGACGTTTCGGTCATGCACCCTCACCTTCAGGAAAATTAAATTGAAGCTGACTTCAAAATATTAATTCATATAAATGCAAAAATATTTTATGGAATTAAATAGAACAAATTTTTTTACCCATATCTCTACCCAAGAACTATCCTTGATCACAGGTGACAAATGTCTCTATGATAGCGGGCTGACTGAAATGATTTCAGTGTATTTGGAATGCATCGCCAAAAAACTCCGACATTGATGCCCTGTTTTCTCAACCATTTGGTTGTCTTTATTATAATCCACCATAACCTGTGCATGGAGGTTCCACACCGGACGCATGCGTGTACGCCACTGCCCACGCCTCCTGTCAGTAGATATATCTATCTTGAAATTAAAACAAATATTTTATCAACAAATGTTATAATGAAAATAAATATTACTATAAAAATTTGTTAGTGTTCTATATATATACAAGTGGTGGTCTGATCACTGAGCGCCACTAGATCCACAAAAACTGATGGAACATCCTTTGGTAGAACAGGAGTTGATGACGATGGAATATAGAAGCTCAGAGAGACAAACGTAGAAGGAAATGAAGATGGGATAGTTATCTGACCGGATTTGGACTGGGGAGTGTGAATCATCATGGGATGTGAAAATGATGGGCCAGAAGAGGCAGAAGGTAGCGAAAACTTAGGAGGACTAAATATCCCATCTGTCCCTAACGACACATCAGGATTAGAATGTGGGAAGGATGACATGTATGAGGTAGGGGAAGAATCTAGTCGGGTACACATAGCTACTAGTCCACCACTGGTACGAACCCTCCTCGTACCACCCGCCTGAGTACTGGGATCAGTACTAGGCGCCTCGTCGAATAATTGTGGACGTATAGTTGGATCCAACAAAAAAGTTTACAAAAAATTTAATCACATGAAATTATACATTCTTCAAATATATCAATTTAAATTAAAGTACTCACTAAAGGCACTACTGATGGAATTACAATCTCTGCCATTCGACGATTGTTTTCCATCAATTTTTTCCATCATCTCTCTTCAATTGGCTGTATTTCCTTCTTTGAAAACAAATATGTAATTAATTAGATAAAGGAAACTAAGGTGTAACCCAAAATACTAAATATATGAGGAAATAGGGAGATTCATTGGTAAATTAGCTATCAATTGTTTTAGAATAACTTGACTTGATTTAATAAATCATACAAGTTGTAATGTTCACCATGTTAGAAATATTGTTTGACAAGGTTTGAATACATTTCAATTTCAAATTAGAAAATGCAATACAAATAAAGCTGCAACCAATAAAATTTGAAAATTCATATAACAGTTAAGTCAGCTAAAACATATTTGTGATCAATGCTAAATAAATTTGTATATTACTAACCTTAATAACCCAACTCGGGGTAAACAAAAAGAATAGAGAACATGGATACATGATTTTATATATTTTCAATGACAACATTAGGTTCACAATCAACTCTAAAAATTGAACTATTTGAGTCATCAAAAGAAATAAATAGACTGGTTCCAATGGAACTAGGGAAAATTTCAATTCCATCATCAACATCATATAAAATATGTCTTCGAATTAATTCAACTATGACATAAAATTCATGTTGAAGTTTGTCTTTGACATAAAAATCATGTTTACCCATTGATGACAACACATATGGTTCTTCGGTAGCAAGAGTGTGAGTCATATTAATTACTGAAAATTCACAATCATCAATTAATATGCCATGTCTCTTCATCAAATCAAACAAATCACATTTCATCATTGTGAATCATCAATGAGAGTAATAATCCAATATTATTATTTTCTAAATAACTCCATAATAACCCACATTTTCAAATCACAGTCTACAATCTGATGCACTGTCATAATAATATGTTGTGGCAGTAACCATAACACCATCATGTTGTGTTCTCATATTGTTTGTTCGGTCATTGACAATTAATTATTACCCATTGATAACATTTTATTTACAGTCACGAACCATGATATAAGGACCAAAATCCAAAGATCTTATTTCCTAAGAGACAGATTTAGAAGAAAAACTCAATACCTGCAATATAAATGACTACTAAACTTAATTAACTACTGATATAATTATTTTAAACAGTAATGTTTTTACCTTGAATTTTAACCAAGTAGAAAACTCTTTTTTATGTAATGTCACTCTCCTTCTCAAAGATAATGAATGATGCTTCCTATTTATCATTGTTTTATGTTCCCTGTAGATAAAAATATGAATAGTTTAACATATAAATATATAAGATTTACATAATAAATTTAGTTACCTAATATCGTCATCGAACAATTAACAGTTGAACAAAACTGTGCATTGTGCCATCTCCCTCTCTTCATGGATAAATGTCTTCAATGTATATGATTCCGGAATTCCTCCTATTTGAAGAAGTGGCGGAAAAGTGGGTTCAATTTTCTAATAATGTTCTTCTTCATTTCTCATTGTTATGTTCAATCTTGTAGTAAGATCAGACAAATACATCAAGTATAAATCCATACATTCTTGAGTCAAGTAACCATTCATGATAGAACCTTCGAGATGATTTATTTTTCAGACATAAGACATTAATGTGAACATATTTCATTCAGGTGGATACATCCAACGAAAAGAAACACGTCCTCCGAGAAGTATTTCAGTGGGAATATGGACAGTTAGATGCAGCATGTATGACAAAAATTATGGAGGAAATATTTTCTCCAACTCACACAAAATTAATGGGGCATCTGTCAACATTTTTTACAGGAAATACTTGGAAAACTTCTTAGCACAAAGATCTATAAAAAATGGCACAACCAAATAATAGCCACCCTTATATTATTGGACAAAAGATGACATATTTCTATTCGAAGCAACACATGCAGTAGAATGTGATAATCATGAGTCTTCAAAGATTTTAGCTTCAACTCTCTTCTGTTGAACCATTTAGATATGTTGCTTGAATAGCCATCAGGAACTTTAATAGTCTCTAATACTTCCAGAAATTGTTGTTTCGTAGGTGTCATCAAATAAGAAGAACATGGATGTTGCCATTTATTTTCAATGATATGCATAGGATTCAATTCTGGTCTGATTCCCCAATCCACCACGTCATGCTGAGATCAAAAATCATCTTTGTTATTCCCCTTAAAATATAGAAGAAATGAAAGAAACATTTCGCATATATTCTTTTGAATATGCATTACATTTAAGAAATGACTTAAAAAAATGGTAGACTAATAAGTAAAATAAAAAAAGATAATCCTCTTCCTCAAATTGTAACAGGTTTCAGTAGAAACATTCTATCTCTTTCCAGATTTATTTTACCCTTCCCGATCAAAAAACTGAAATCATTCAATTTATTAAGCACATTACTTCCAAACATATGTTGAGGTGGATCATCCGTCTCTATGGTATTATCAAATCTTCGACGAATCATTCTATATGGATAATCATTTAGCAAGAATCATCGATGTCCCATAAAACTGAAACTACAATGATGTTTCAGTCTTCTGGATCATGTATTCTTCATTCAAACATTACATATCAGTTTTCCCTTCGTTCTCCATCCAGACATCATTGCATAAGCCAGAAAATCATTGTTCGTCCACATAAGCGCAACAAACATCTGAAATATATCTTTCAAAGATTCAACGTATTTGTGCACGTCCACGTCCCAAAAAAGTTTCAACTCTTTTATTAAAGGTTTAATGTATACATCAATATCAATATCAGGATCAGAAGGACCAAATATGACTATACTCATGTAAGTGAATGGTTTTTTCATACACAACCATGGGGGAATATTATAAATGTGTATAAAAACTTTCCATGTGTTGTGCGAAGTAAGAATATGCCCAAACGAATTAAAACTATCGCATGGAAGACCCAACCTCACATTACGCACATTAGCTGAAAAATCAGAATGTCGAGCATCAAATCTCTACCAAGAAAATCCTTCTGCCGGATGAACCAACTCATCATTAGTCTTCATTCTCTTAGAATCATGCCATCTCATTTTTATTGATATGTCATCAGAAATAAAATGATTCTAGAGTTTGGGGATCAATGGAAACTGCCACATTACATTCTATGGAATGTGGGATGGTGTTCCATCAGATTTTGAATTCTAGCGGGATGTGACACATTTTATACAATCATTTCGTTAAGCTGTTTTCTCCCAGAATAAACTACAATCATTCGGGAAATCATGAATTTTGTTTCTTGAAAATCCATGTTCCTCAACTAACTTCCATGAAATATAGTTGTTTGAGGGAATATCTACATAATCTGGAAGTAAATCCTTCAAGATGGTAAGAAGGTAATCGATTGTTGTATTATAAATCAAATAAAAAGTTTTCCCATGAATCAATCGGATTAAAAAATCCTGCTTTTTCATTTTATCACATTGTCGATATATTAGAGTCGTGGAAGTATCATTCATGCTTTTCACCCAATCAATATCATCATTTTCACTAGATGCATCAGCTGTCCTCATATAAAAGTCTTCTTGAGTCGAACTCTGTTCTTTTTCATGATGATGAATAAATGGGAACCGATCATCTAACAAATTCTCCATTCCGGTTCTTTTATTTCGATCATCACCAATTTGAGATTTCATTTTCTCCCCGTTGTGATACCACACAATGTAGTTTGCTTGAAAATTTTTTTTGGTTATGTGGTAGCTGACTTCTTCACATGTCAACAAAGGTATACCAACATAATTGGAACTTGGGAAGTGTATGCAACCACTATCTAAAGCATTGTTAATTGAATAATCTATAAAGCACTCGAAATAGTTTTGAAAATCGCTTGAGATCTGATCGGATTCATACATCCAACTTCCTTCCATTCTGTAAAAATAATTTACAAAAGTCATTTTGTCATAAACAACACAATAGGATTGATCATTATTATAAAATACATTTAAGTAAACAATAAATGAGAAAACACACTAATTTGTTATTGCAAAAATGTAAAACCAACAAGAACATAATGTGTTATCACATCACATCATACCTCATCCCATAACCATATTATTAGGGTATCATGAACATGAATAAAATCAACCTTGTTCAATCCTTCTACCCTACATGACCCCAACCACATGCCACATCTTATTATAGCCTTATCACATTGCACATCACCTGAATACACTAGAGAAATCATTGTAAATCCCACCTAAAGACACATGGATAAGCACATCACATCTTGCCTAAAAACACATGGTCAATCACTTATGAAGAATGAGTAGGGAAGACATGGTAGCTATCCAACCATATAACCACCATCATAGATATTAGAAAAAATACGCATAACTAAAAACCTCTAATCGTTGGTAAGTTCATCCAACTATGGTTGGGAATGTGTAGAAAAAACATAAAATACATTATATATATATAGAACAAAATAACCAACCAATTGGTTCACATTAACTACATAATCACACAATTCAAAACTACCATACAACACATAAACCATCACAACCACTTTCACCACTTTATCCAACACACCACACCACCACCACACAAGACACATAGCATTTCCCACATTCATTTATAAGCCACTTCATTCACACTTACATTATCCATTCATTTAATGTTAAATTAATTAAATCCATTTACCACACATCCTTTTCTATTCCATATCATTTATTTTCTATCTTGTTTTTTTTGTTTTAATAGCATAATTTTTTCCATAGATAACTAGGAATCTAATAAAACTACCACACAACAACTCACCATCTAACAATAACCATCGTCTCCATGTTACATCAGCCAACCATCTCACCGAAATAACCACATATCACAATAAATATATTGCACATCACAAATCACTACACAACCAAAACCACCTCAGCACATCATACACCACAACCTCATCACACAACACCTCCACACGGCATAAAACCACCACACATCATCACTATCACTCAACTTCACATGTCACATCCATGCCCACTAACCATCAAATTACAACCCCACATATCACAAAGCCCAACTGGTTACCCCTATCACCACAAAAAAACCTATAAAATACAATGAAACACAACAAAAAACCTCTCATAGAATCAACATACCCCAACTTCCACAATTTATTCAAGGTCTTATATTAAATTACCCCTTTATTTAGCATGTACATTATAACACAAATGATATTCCATGGGAATCTAAATAATTAAAAAAATATTTTTCATTTCAATATTTTTTTATGGTGAAATCACATCAAAATATAAAATTAAAACAAATATATTTGATCAATAACAATAAAAACATGGTATAATATGTGTATAAAGAATAAAATACCTTATTTGGGAAGATTCAGATGGATTTTCACCTGTTCTGATGGGGGAGTTCGAGAGAGGAGCTGAGCGCCGAATTGATTTTAGGGTTCTGTCTCGACTGGGGGAGAGCAGCAGCTAGATTTTATTTGGGGAAAAGATTTACCAACAGTTTTTAAAAACCGCTGGGAAAGGTGTGTTCAGGGTACCCTTTGCCAAATGGTTCATCAGAATGGTTGCGAAAGTGGTTCCCTTTCCCAATGGTTTTATGAAACTGTTGGGAAAGGGTAACTTGAACAACCCTTTACCAAAGGTTTTATGGAAGCATTGGCAAAGGGGTACCCTTTCCCAATGGTTCTAGTGAACCATTGAGAAATGGTTTAGTAGCCCTTATTTACCAATGGTTTATGAAATCTTTTGGTAAAGAACCATGGGTAAAAACCACATTTCTGGTATTGTTGCTTTTAATAATAAGAATATGAGACATACTAAAAACTGAGTAAACACATTCAGATTGATTTTTTATTTATGGAAAATAATTATTGAGTAATTTGTGACATGTAAAAATTAACTACACCACAATATGATGTGCATTGTGGAAGATATGACTTTAAGTGTGCATTTTTATATTAAATTGACATTAAATTGAAAAAAAAGAAAATGTGACATACTAAAAACCAATAAAATTAATTCGTATTGTTTTTATAATACATGAAAACTATCCATGAGTCATTTTTGATGTGTAGGAATCAAACACACCTCAATTCGATGCACTGTGAGAATAATATGACTAAAAGTGTCCGTTATCAGTTTAAAATTGACATTTTATTTCATAATGTGTCACGCACTAAAAACCAAAAAAACACAAAATGATTGTATTTATAATTTATGAAAGTGATTAATAATTCATTTTTTGATGTGTATGAAGTAGTATCACATCAAACTAATCAATTATGCGACCGGTATGACTCAAAATGTGTGCTTTTAGTTTGAAATAAAATTTTAGTAAAAAAACTGACACAGATAAAATCAAGAAAATATATTCATGTTGTATTTATACTCTAGAAAATTGATCTATAATTCATTTTTGACATGTAGGAATCATCCTCACCTCATTACGATGCACGGTCTGGACAGTACAACTCAAATGGTCTATTTTTATTTAAAATTGACATCAATTTATGTTAATACAATAAGGGCCATACTGAGAACCAAGAAAATGTATTTTTATTGTTTATATATTTTAATAAAATGATCCATGAGTCATTTTTGAGGTGTATGAGTAAACTGGACCTCAATATGATACATGTTGTGTCTGGTATGACTCCAAGTGTGTATTTTTATTTAAAATTGACATTAATTTATGTAAAAAGAATAAGTGACATATAAAAAACTGATAAAACACATTCATATTATTTTTATACTTTAGTAAAAGGATCCATGATTCATTTTTTGCATGTTAGACTCAGTCGTACCTCATTACAATGCATGGTGTATCTGGTATAACTCAAAGTGTTACTTTTTATTTAAAATTGAAATGAATTTAACAAAAAACAAAATGTTACCTACTAAACAAAATGAAAATGCATTCGGGTTATTTTTATATTTTACAAAAATGATCTATTATACATTTTTAACATATAGGAATCAGCCAAACCTCAATACGACTTATGGTGTTGTTGGTATCACTCCAAGTGTCTCTTTTTGTTTAAAATTGACATTGATTTAAGTAAAAAAACATATGACATACAAAAAACTGATAAAATTCATTCCTATTGTTTTTTTATTTTAGGAAAATAATCTACTGGTGATTTATGACGTGTAAGGATCATTCAGACCTCAATACGACACATGGTGTAGCTGATATAACTCTAAGTGTCTCTTTTTATTTAAAATTGACATTAATTTAAATAAAAACAACATGTGACAAACTCAAAACCAAAAAATGCATTCAGATTTTTTTTATGGTTTAAGAAAATTATCCATGGGTCATTTGTGATATGTATGAGTCAATTTAACCTAAATTTGATGCACGGTGTTACTGGTATGACCAAACGATTCTGTTATTAGTTGAAAATGGAAATTTTAGTTCAAAATTTTTCATTCACAGAATCCTAAGAAAACACACTCTGATTGTCTTGATAATTTGGGACAGAAAATCATAAGTCATTCATGATGTGAATGAAGCATTCTTATGTCAAACTGACACACAATATGACCAGTATGACTCAAAATGTGTGTTTCTAGTCTAAAATGATATTTTAGTAAAAAAACTCAACGAACATACTGAAAAATAAAAAAATGAATTCAGATTGTTTTGTTACTTTATGAAAATGATCCCTCAGTAATTTTTGACAGTTATGAATCATTTCTACCCCAATAAGACACATTTTGTGGCCGATATACCTCCAAATATTTCATTATTTAAAATTTACAATAATTTTAGTAAAAGAACAAGTGACATACTTAAAACTGAGAAAACGCATTCTGATTTGTTTTAGTATTTTTGGAAAATGATCCATAACTAATTTGTAAAGTGTAGGAATCTACGCCACCTCAATAAGGCACACGGTATGATTAGTATAACTCCAAATGTGTTATTTTTATTAAATATTTACCTTTTATTAATTTTTTATTTCATATTAACATTTAATTTATTTCTTTATAGTGTTACTAACATAATATGTTTTCTTCTTATATAGGTGGAAAATTTTTCTCGGGATTAGATGATTTGTTTGACAACTAATACCATGGTAGGACATTATTGAGAGGGGATCACGATCATCAAAATATGAAATATTAATGTTTTTGAATGATTGTTGGATAATTGTAAAAGTAATTTTATAAAAAAAAAATTGAAATTAAAATATCATATTTTTTTCTATATATTGCGGGTGGGAATTTTTTTGTTGATGATATCAATCAAATTTATATAGCTAATTTGATTCTAGGTGTACCGTTTTAATTGCATGTTTGATTTTGGGTGTGTTGTTATATAAACAAAACACTACTTGGGGCTAGGACTTTATCAGCACTAAAAAAGAACTGATAAAGGGTCATACTTATCATCATTGTGATTAACATCACTTTTGTAGCCCTGTTAAAGGCCATTTTGTGCATTGTGAAAGGCTATATGTGTAGTAGTTTTTACCACTCGTTCATCTTGATTAGCTCTCCCTTTAATGATATATCTATTTATTTATATAAATCTTAAGTTTTTTTATCCATATATTAATATATATTTATATTAATATAAATTCATATAATAATATATATAAATATTAATATATATATATATGTTTATATATACATCTATTTGTATATATATATATATTTTTTGTTGTGTTTTTTTATCCGTAAATTTATTTGTACATTAATATATATTTATAAGATTATCTTTATATTTGTTTTTTAAATATGTTTTTTGTGTGTAAAAATAAATAAATAAATACATATATACAACATACATACAAACACACACAGACACTCACACACACATATAAAAATATTATACTACAATTTTTAAGTATAATTATACATGTTTATATATATTTACATATATTATATATTAATATGAATATTCATATGTTAGAATATATAAATAATATATATCAATTTTTTAATATAGACAAACACTAATATATATATATATATAGACACACACACACTCTATATATAGGTATATAAATATTCATATATTTTTGTTTTAAATAAAATGTATATTAGTTTTTATTTAGATAAAGATTACATATTGAGAAATATATTCTATATGTAAATATGTTTAATTTTTTATTTATAAAATTATTATTTTTTAATATAAAAAAATTTTGTATATATTTTTATGTATTTAGTTTTAAATAAAATCACCTAGTGAAAATGATTAAATTTTAAATCAATGATATCAATATGAATGTAATCCATATGAATAAATTCACTCCCCATAGATGAAGGGAAAAAGGACCCTCTTAAAAGAGGCTAGAATTCCATCGAATGTTAAAATATTTTGGTATCTGTAATAAAAAATATGTTTTGGTGGCCTTTTGAGCATTTTTTCCCTAGAAAAATGTGAATGAGGGTTCTCAAATGGCACTAGTGCATTGAGCTCATTTTTGTATTCGATTTGATAAGTAGATTATCTCAAACAAACAATCAGATCAAAAGTTATTTTCGTTTGAGGTTTGAGTTTAATTATCAACTTATTTTAGATCATTTTTTAATATTATGATTTTTTTCTGTCTTAAAATTGTTATTAAATGATTATTACTTCATAATAAATTGAAAATTATTAAATGATAATTGTTATTTATATATTTTATAAAATATATCACTAAATGTGTTATATATTAGGTGTAAATTTTATCTATAATTATCTAAAACATATTTAATATAAATATATATTTAATTTGTATCAATAAAAATATATATATATATTTATATATTTATATATATAATTTTTAATGATGTTTATTTAAAATATACCCTTTATGAGCACTAGTGAAAAAAGCACAGATAAAGACCCCCCTTTATTAGAAATACTAAAAATGCACTCATAAATGGGGTCCCATTATAAGTGGTAAAAAATCACTGACAAAAGGGTACTTTTAACAGCACATTTTTAGCACTGTTAAAAGTAAATTTTATCAGTTCTTTTTTGACCGCTGATAAAGGTACCACGTTTATCAGTGTTTTTTTAGGTATGCTAAATGGTGGCACTACGAAAACCTATTTCTACGGTAGTGTCCCCACCTAGGTTTCATTTGTATTTCTAACATAATGGATATATGAAACTTTCAAGAGGCTATTATCTTATAGTTAATAGAATTGGGCCTAGAAGGATGTCACACATATATTTGAGAGTCGTACTTTTAGAATACATCATAAAAGTTGGTAAATAATATTATTTAATATGATATGTATACAATAAATTCATATTGTTTATGTTCTATCCATCTATTACATTGTTTGATTTGTATAAGAGGATGTACAATGATAGTTGTATTGAAAATATTGCTGGTGAGAGATAGTAACTGATTATGGTTAGTGTTTTTTCATGATTTTTAACTTAATATAATTTAATTTTTTATCATTTTATTTATATTTTTATAAATATATGAGATATATTAGAAAAATATTTTTCATATGTTTGGGAGTTAGGGTTATAATGATGGTGGGGAAAAAGCCTCGTGCGAGCATGTTTGGATGATATAAATTTGTCTTTGGTAGTGAAAAGATGTATTTATAAAGGCATGGTGATTGACATTGGTTTACAATCATCTCCGACTAGTTACTATGGAATTGAAGTGATTTCATAATTTATCGCAAAATGTAGTTTGTATGAGATCATAATCTTTCACATCTGTAGAGTACAACACAAGGCTTTGAGCTTCGGATGAAACTGTTCAGATATTATTTATAGAGCATGAAGAGTAGTAACAACATCAGGAGTAGCAACATCCATAGAAGCGTTAACAACATGATCAGATGATGGAGTATATGTGGTGACTTACACATAGGTTAGGTATGGATTTACCTCCATCTAATGGAGTTAACCCCCCACCCTCATAGTGACACTATTATTATGTTCTTTCTTGTGATATTTTTTTATATTATAAATCATTATATTTTGTAGTAAATTATTATTTATGTTATTTTATTTTGTTGTGAAAACTATTTTTAGAATAATTTGGGAAAACCCTATATTAAGAAAATTATTATCCCTTTTATGTAGGATCATGATAGAACCAATTACATGACTTAATCCCAAAATACAACATGCCCCAAATAGAGACAAGAAAATTATAAATGGTAGAAAATATAATTAGCTAAAAGTAAAATGCATATAGCCTGAAATACTATGGTAGAGAAACCTAGAATTAGGATTTGATTGAAAACCCCCAATGAAGACATCAATCCATTTAACCGCCAACCCGGACACCCAAATCATATCTTCATTTGCGAACTATTGGGAAGATCATCAGGGTAGACAGATCTACTAATAATGTCAGTGACCTTCCTGGAATATCACCATACCCTACTAAAGTGTATTATTCCCCTAATGTCATCGACCCCTTCCTCGAGTAAGGATTGACCCTCATTGTTATCCCTAACCATCACGCAGGGGTTTGAGTCTTGCCTTTGTCCGCCATGATGAGCAGAGGCCTTCCTTTTCCACAATCCCATGTTCTTTCCTACTAACCCCCACCATTGAGTAGGAGTTCAGATATCTCCATGACCCCTATGTTTAGCTTAATTTAATTATTATCCATATTTATTTTAAATGAATATATATTGTTAATTTTTTGGAACTTTATAACAATGTTCCATATGTCATTTGTGATCTGTAGGAATTATACCCACCTCAATCTTATGCATGGGGTGATTGGTATGACTTCACTACTATAGATATGACCTTTATCAGTGCGCAAAATGGTCATTTACTGTGATAAAAACTGTTATTATCATTGGCGTTATTAAAAGGGGGTCCCTTTTATCATTTCTAAAAAAATCACTAATAATGGCCCATTTAACATCATTGAAAAGGGTGTCCTTTATCAAAGCTAAAAAACTAATGATAAAAGGGAAATTTATTGAATACTTTTTAGCTTGGATAAAAGTAAATTATAATTTAAAAATATTACATATGGAATGGTGGGACCTTCCCCCTTTTAAAAATGATAGTCTATCCTCCCCATCCATTTAACAGTTCGAGGAATCCCCCCACGGTTTAATAGCACTTGGGACATGCATCACCCACCCACATGTGCCCCTATCTCTGTTGGGTTTCAAAACTAAGACATCCCTCATAATCTCACTCTTTTTCAACTCCCCTATATCGTTTTCTTATGTATATTATGATATATCTATATATTTATATTTATTTCATTTTATTTTAATTTTTTATCCTTATATTTATAGATATATATATATATGTATTTAAATACATATATAAAATATATTTTTTGTGTGTGTATCTGTGTTTATAAATACATACATAAATATATATTTATTTATATATGTATGTTCATATATAATTATAATTATACATATTTATATATATTTACATATATTATATATTTATATGTATATACATATATTAGAATTTATAGATAAATATATATCTGTTTGCGATGCACAAATAAATATATTTATATATATAAACATTATAAATACTGTAATTGTATATGTATATAAATATTTATACTGTTTTATTTTAAATAAAATTGAAATTATTTTTTATTTAGACAATGTTTATATATTTAGAAATATACTTGACATATAAATTTGTTTACATATATATTTATAAAATTAAATTTTTATGTGTGAATATATATGAAATATGCATATATTTTTATATATTTGATTTTAAATAAAATGACATTATGAAAAATGATAAAATTTCAAAAAATTAATATCAATATTTCTTTAAATAAATAAAGGATATATTATTGATCAATTGAACAATACAAGAAAATCCAATCAGGAAAAATGATCAACCCAAAAATTGTTATCCCAAGACATCCTATAGCTCGCCAGCCGGTGGGCTTCACGATTAACCCCACATAAGATGAAGGAGAATTTTCATATTGAGAATGATATAAAAAGAGATCATATTTTCCTTAGAACAATCCCAAAGATGAATTCTCTCCCTTTTGACAAATCATTAACGAATTCAAGACAATCAGACTCCAAAACAACCTAATTCCATCCTTTATCCTAGGAAAAGAGGTTCCCTTGAAGAATTGATGATGCTTCAATGAAAACCGGGATCCAACATCAACAAAAAACCATGAACTGAGCATTAATCACCTAGCCATTATGTTTTCGGGCAATGAGCACCACCAAAATTCGATAAAGTGAGGACTTCTCTTCGAAAAAACCATTCATTATTATGAGACAAAACATGTTAAGATAAAGTACACACTAACCCCATAGCCTTTGGTTCCAAAGAGGAACCCAATCATTGAAAACATGGGCCAACTCCACAGATGGGTCTAGGGACTTCTTACACCTGGGGGGCCATTCATTCCACACTCCCGTCACTCCCAGGAAGATAATAATAGTATCCAAAGGAGTTTCAATCTATTGAAATCACAGGGGAACACATCATCCTCCCACATGTGTCATATAGTACGAATGTTGTACATCAGTAGGACACCCAATAAAACTGACAACCATAAAAACATGAAATGTGGGGGGGTGGAGACTGCCCAAATATTACTCCACCGATCGTCTCGATGGGCCTGAGTAGACCCATTAATCAAATTGATGTACCCCGACTTAATGTGTAGTTCCTATAAGCATCCCCAAACCAACAGATTTGGTCACCTCCCTATCTAAATGTAATCATGATGCTAAAGATAAGACATCGATATGTTTCATTTAACCAATCACAAAATCTATACCAATCGCACTCTTTTAAATAATCATGAATGAGATCATGAACATTTTCATATTTGAACCCTATAATGAAAGGCAAAGAGACTATAATGTTGAACCCCTTGACCAACCACTAATCTCCCCATACATTAAACTTCTTCCCATCATCAGTCCTCCAAACACTACCACAGTTGATCAGAAGGATAGCACCACAGAAGATTCTCTGCATAAATCTAGTCTTGGGACCTATAGAAGCTTGTAGGAAGTCAGGCTTTGGGAAATAATTTGCTCAAAAGACCGTAGAGAAAAGGGAATTAGTACCGGACATGAGGCGCCACCCTTGTTTTTCCAAAATTGCATCATTGAACCATTGAAGTTTATTAATCCTAATGTCACCACATGACTTTGAAACAAACATCTTATCCAACATGATCCAGTGGGTGTTGTGTTTTCCATTAGCAGAACCCCGCCATAAGTTTTCTATCCTGGAATGAATCTGATCAACAAGGGTAACTTGAATCTTGAAAAACGAAATGGCATATGAGGGGATAACTTTGGACACATATTTAACAATCACTTCATTCCCCGCTTTGGATATTTTTCTACTGGACCAAACACGGATCAAATTATCAACTTTGTCCATGATTAACATGAAACATGTTTATTTGATCTACTGGTAGAAGTTGGGAGCCCCAGGTATTTCTAATGTTTCTTGACCATACAAAACCTACATAATCTATGAATATCTGGTTTCATTATCATTGGGACACCTTTGATGAAAGATATTTCAAATTTAGAGGTATTATTCTATTTCCTAGAATCCTTCTCAAAAAGGATGAAAATATTCATGATTGAGTAATACTCAAGGGTAGTAGCCTGAAAAGACAGAAGGAAATCGTCTAAAAAGAAATGATGAGAAATATTGCAACATACCTTGGATCCAAGAATAGCACCATGCTCCATCTCCATTAAAAGGATATGATAAAAACATTATCTACAAGAATGAAAATGTAGGGAGGGATTAGGTCTGCTTATCCTAAACCTCTCGAGGCCGCGAAACTAGACAACTACTCCCCATTGATATTGATTCTATATGAAATTGAAGTTACATAGTTCATAATGATAATCATCCATTTAGCTCATAAGGTCAGTTTTGATAGTACAATATTGAGAAAAGGACATTCAGCTATGTCATAGTATTTCATAATATCTAGTTTCCAGGACAAGACATCTTTTTTTTTTCTATGGAGAGGGTCATCATGTAGTGGGATATCAAATAGGAAATGGCTGCATTATCATTAATGGCCCTCCATGAGACAAAATAACTATTATCTAATAACACTAGAAGAGGGAGAAAAACTCTCAACCTAGACACCAAAATCATAGAGTAAATTTTGTAAATAACATTTCAGAGGATGATTGGATGGAGCTCCGTAATCTTCTGGGGGAATTTATATCTTGGGATGAGGGTAAAAATAGTCTCGTTAATATTTTCAAAGTAATTAATACCTTCTTAGAAATCCTTCATCATCTTGATCTTGTCTAGACCAAAAATGTACCAAATCCATTTGAAGAAAAGGGCACGAAACTCGTCATGACCCAAAAAAATCATAGAATGAAAATGGTGACGATCGCTTCATATTTCTTCATCAGAGTTGTCCCTCTCTAGAGAATAGTTCATATCATTAGAAAAAATAATTGGGATGTATCTGGTGAGACTAAGTGTTATGTCAATGTTGACTGCCTTGAAAATATTTCCAAATAATTCCAGAATAATTTAATGAATTCTAACAGCATCCTGCATCACTCTACCCTGCAAATCATCAAGGTGGGAGATGTGGGTTTTTCTCCTTCTTTTAGTATCTCTTTGGTGGATAAAATTACTATTATGTTTACCTTCGTTAATGTTAGATTATCTTACCTACATGAACGAGTATATTTCCTTTTCCAAAATCACAACATTTAAATACCTCTCAAAGTTTGAGATATCCTTAATGATAGAGTCAGAAAAATTATGGGCATAATGAAATTTTAACAACCGTTCTTCCTTATTAATGTGCCTGTCTATGGGCCTAAACCTAGTTGAACTCCAATTCTTCAGCCTAATACTATCATTCTGGGATTGAGAGCTAAAGCACTATTTCAGACCCCCCCCCAAATATCATGAATGACCTCCTCACAAATCCCATCACAGAACCATAGAATCTCAAACCTAAATTTACATCCACCTCTACATCGATTCCTTTGGGGGGATGATAAAAGAAGGACCGGAGCATGGTCAGAAGAAACCGGGGACAAGTGTTCAATAGAGATTGCATGGAAGATAGATTTATAGTTATTTATCCCAAAAAAATTTTCTAGTATTTCAGTGATGCATCCCTCTATTGAGGTACCCATTTTCTAAGTGAATGGAGAGGATGAAAATCCTAGATCATGGAGGGAGTTCAAAAGTAGGGATTTCTTAAAATCCTTTATAGTTACATCACTCATTAAGAGGCCACATTATTTTTTCCGATATGACAAAAATATCATTGAAATCACCCCTAATGATGAGAGAACCATAAAATTACTTACAAATCCTATATTACATGTTCCATGATTTTCCCTTATCATGAAATTAAGGCCACACATAGAACTCAATGAATAACCATGAAGGGGAACTCGGGGCAACAAACATAACAACAATGTGATTACATGAGTAGTTTGAGATTTTAATACCAAAATACTTCCTTCATCATAATACACATACAAACTACATGACCCTACCTCCCAACATAAATAACTTCCTTAGAAAAGGAAAAGGAACCACTTAAATGAGGCAGAAAGTCCATTGAATGTTAAAAATATTGGATACACCAACTAAAAACTCAGTTTTAATGGTATTATAGGAAATTTTGGGCTTTCGAAAATGTAATAGGGGAATCCTCTCTATCATTACTGTGTAGATAATATCTGATGCTTTTATTTGATATATGACAGAGCTCAAACGGACACTCAGATCAAAAGTTATAACCTTTTGAAATTCGAGTTACATTTTCAATTTCTTTAGATCTTTTATTATTTTTATTATTTTTTATGTCTTAAAATTGTTAATAAATGACTATTAATCAATATTAATTTGAAATTTATTAATTAATAGTAGGTTTATAATTATTTTATAATCCATTTGCACTAAATATATTATATTTTATGTGTAAATGTCTAGTTAGCCTTATCTAAAATATATTTTATTTTTAATGATATATGATATATGTTTTGTAATATATCATTTATCAACACTAGTAAAATAATATTGATAAATCCCCATTTATTAATGCTACTAAAAAAGTAATGATAAATGGAGTCCCTTTAATAGTGCTAAAAATGGTGATAAAGGGGTACCATTATTAGTAAAAAAACACTGATAAAGGGGTATTTTTAATATCATTTTTAGCAATATTAAAATCACCTTTTATTTGCGGTTTTTTTAGCATGGATATTGGTACCTGCATTATCAAGGGATTTTTTAGCATTGTTAAGGGGTCTCATTGCTTCAATTTTTTTCTCTGGTAGTGATCCATGTGTGTCCTTTTATTTAAAATTTCCATATTAAAAATATATTCTTTTGTATTTATGTTTAATTTATTTCTTTAGAGTGTTATTTATATAAGAATTGTTTTTTTATATAAGTGAATAATTTTTCTCGGGTTGGGGTGGTTTGTTTGGTAACCGATACAATGATTTGTTTTTTCTGAAAGGGGGTCGCAGGTGCCAAAGAAAAATAAACATTGGCCTTTTAAATGTTTGTGGATAGTAAATGCAAGTTGAATTATACTAAATATTGTTTTAAATGTATATAATATGATTTTTTTAGTATTTGAAATGTAACTTTTTTTCAATTAAATTTCTAATTTTCATGTGGGTGCATTTTCATACAGTTGTATTTGGTGCAATGTTTTTTTTCAAACAACATGGTGCAGTAGTAGGGAATTTATCAACATTATTGAAAACAATGATAAATGGGTCCTCATTTTAATGATGTTGATGACAACAATGTTTTTTAGTGCGGTTAAATATATTTTTATGGTGAAAAAGGAATAGTTGTTGTTGTGGAAATTCAATTTTTTTGTAGTGACAATGATATCTATTTACAGACATAAAATGAAATGTACTTAAAGACATTGTGGTCGTAAATACAATGAGTACGTGTTTCATCGCTAGATGAGGAAGTAGGTAAATTCAGGATATAATGGGATTACAACCATATATCACCATGGATTTTATGAAGGATCGATGATCAGTTCTTCAAAAAATAAAAATACTATTTTTAAAATATTGAAAATTAAAAACAAAATTCATATTCTCTATTAATAAATTAACGAGTAAAAAATAATTACAGAACAATTTCTCATGAATATATTTTATACCAAATTTATCTCTAAATTTTAAAAAAAATAATTTAAAAAAAAATATAAAAAATAATTTTTCATTAATTAAATTCAAAAAAAAAATTTAAAATAAATCTTACATTAAAATAAAAAATAATTTTTTTTATTCTTAAAAATAAAATAAAAAACAAAAATTTATTTAAGATAAATTAATTAACAATATCTTTTCCATATAAAATAATAAATAATTATATTTTCCAAATTAAAAAAAATTATAAAAAATATATTTGTCTCCTATAAATTTTTAAAAAATATCTCAATTTTCATATTATAAAATTGATTACAAAAATATTTTATTTTAAAAAATATATATATACATTTTTTATTATTTATATGGAATCTAAAAATTAATTTTCTTCTTTTATTTTAAGATAAATAAAAAATTTACCTTTTTCTAATTGATCTCATTTAAAATTTAAAATACCAAAAAATCCCCCTTATCCTTTCTAAAAAATTATAAATTTCAATTAAAATACTTAAAGTTAAAAGGAAAACATCTTTATTTTACCTTTAAAAATAATTTAAAAGAAATTTTATCTATTTAATTTTTAACAGAGGATATTTTTTTAAAATTATTTTAAATTGAAGTTGATTTTGTTATTTGGAAATTTATTTATTTTATAGGACGGAAATTTTTTTATCGAAAAATAAAAAAACTCTAATTTCAATCTGTATGGATGATATTATTTTTTAATAAAAAAATTATTTTTCTATACTTTTTTGAATGAATTATTTATTCATTATTTTCTGAAAACATAATAGACTTTATTTTCATTTGATTTATTATATTTTTAAATAAATGAGTTTTAGTTGATTTTTTTAAAAGGAAATAATGGATTTGATTTTTTGATATGGGATAAGTCAAAATATTTTTACAAAACTGGGTCCTGGAATGCATGAACGATGTTCATAAAAGCCACACTTCTAGTCTAAAAATAGTCAATAAGTTAATGAATAAATATTTTAACATTATTAATTTTGTTTAAAAATTATAATAGATTGATTATTGATACATATTTAAATTAAGTTTCATAGATTAAAGATTTCGTATAAAATATAATAATAATATTATGTTTTTCAACGAATTTAAAAAAATTAAGAGGCCATTTTCTAACAAAAATGACGCTAAAAATAATAATCTCACAAATAAATTGCATAGATATATTAGTTTGAATTACATGTTTAATGTAAAAATAATAACTAATTTCGATATCAATGTTTAGGAGGTTTCTCTATGTCACATATCGGAATATGAATACATATCTAAACGATAGGTCTTGGTGTGTTGGTTTGGCATCTTCATTCAAAATTTGAGGCCTATGTAAATGTTATTGGGGCTTTTTAAACCCATCCGATGAGGCAAGGGTTTCCCTCATACATATATTTAACACAATGGATCCCTTCATAATTGATGTAGGATAACCCAATATTCTCCCTCTCATAACCACTAGGGCGATGAACAGAGAATATTTTTCGGTGATCGGGAAATTAAAATTGCTCAAATGCAACTATACAACAATCACTACTAAAAAACAGCATTTTATCAGCACTATAAAAGCCTTTATCAGTTCTATAAAAGCACTGATAGTCGAGGTGCAATTAAAATGGGGTCCCTTTAATTAGTGCTGAAAAAAGTGCTGATAAATGCATCTTTTATCAGTGCTAAAAAATGTGTTGATAATAGTAAAAAAAATATTAAAAAATTATGATATTTCTTCATATATTAATATATATATAGTTAGTTAGTTATATTTATATATTTATATTTATATCTATTTATTTATGTTGTGAATTTCCACGGTGTTTTTTGTGATGAATTCCTATCACAATTTACTCTCTGTGGTGGTAATCCATCATAAAAAACTAGTCACAAAAGCCATTATTTTTATAGTGATATATAAATATTATAACCTAGAGATATGAGCTATATAAATAAATATTCCCATACATTAAATATCAATTATATTTAAATTTATATATTTTTATCATATAATATAATTTATAGTATACTTATATATTTATAATCATATGTTTGTGTTTAAATATATATGTGTGTGTTTGTGTGATTATATATTATAAATTATATAAATAATGTATCAAAATGTTTTTACATATAAACGATATATTTTAAAATTACAATTCATATTAAAAAAAGTTTTATTATTAACCTTATTTTCATTATTTATATAATAAAAAATTAGAAAAATGAAATTAATCAACAAAAATATATAATAAATGGTTTCTTCTTGGATTTTCAATGAAAATCCGTACGCAAAACAGAGAGATGAAGACTTGCTGCCCCACACACCACCTTAGTCTCTTCCTCAATTCCGCCACCTCAATGACTATGCTGATAAATTTTAGTCACAAATCGTCTCTGCCTCAACTGCATTCCACCTCCTCTATGAAAGCATTACACGACCGCACACTGCCCCACCATGACTGCCTCACACGTCAGCACACTTATATCCCACCTCATATGCATTCTGCCTCTACCATGACCTCCCGTAGTGACTGTACCTTGCTCCGCCCCACACATCGGCACATCCACATCCCACCACAATGTTGGGTGATTTTTAATAAACATTTTAAACCAAATTATCAAATCCGTAGATTTTAATAATTCTTTTGAATTTTAATTTAATAATGTAGAATATATTTTGAGAATATTTGACACACATGTTACATTTTATGTTTATTTTAATTCAATAATCTAACATTTGAATCGTATCAACCACTATACAATATATAATATATATATATATATACATATATATATAATTTTCTCTATATATTTGTAATCCTTTTAATTTTTATCTAACAACTCATAAATGGAAATATATTTTTGTAGATCTTACCACCTAATCTCCAATTGTACATAGGGGTGGGAAAATAGGTGGTCGATCAAACAGTTAATTTAAAACAGAATAAAATGGAAGGGTTATAATAAAATGATTATTGGTTAGTAAAAACTTTATTTGTTTAATAACATATTTTCTATTAGTTTTGATTATTAATTTTAATAACTGAAAAATTATAAA
This sequence comes from Viscum album, assembly GCA_963277665.1. Classification (NCBI taxonomy): domain Eukaryota; kingdom Viridiplantae; phylum Streptophyta; class Magnoliopsida; order Santalales; family Viscaceae; genus Viscum; species Viscum album. The sequence continues at coordinate 432,716,822 of OY728153.1, read as the reverse complement.
ATTACACAATTTAGAATTTTTTTATTTTTTGTTTAATTTAATATTTTAAATAACATATGAGATAGATTATAACAAAAAACAATAAATTTTCGTTTATAAATTTATAATTTTTTTTCAAATACATTTTTTTGAACTTAAGGATTTATATATATTTTTGAGTTTTTTTACAAAATTAGTGTAGATTTTTTTAATCTAAGTATTTATTAACATTAGTAAGATTTCTCCAATGATAAACATTCCTACAAAGGTTTTTCCACCTGATAAATCCAATTTTTATCTTTATAGTAGTTCCTAAAAAATAGACAAATTTAAATTTAAATGTTATATAATTCACAAAAGATTATTTATATTGTTAGTTACAATATATATTAATTATATTATCAGTTATACTACTAATTTTATTATTAATGGTTATATTGTAAATTTTAAATTAGTTATTAATAATTATTTTTTATTTTTATTAATAATTATAATATAAATTATTAATTCCATTGTTAATTAATTATCTCTATAAATTATGTTGGCTATTACTAAATATACTACTGATATTATAAGTTATTAATTTTCTTAATTACATAAATAATTGTTAATAATTATATCATTAAAATAAAATGACACTTTTATATTGAACACAGAATCACTGAGTCATACCACTCACATAATATTTTTGATTGATGTGTAGTCGATTCCTACACATCATAAATGAGTTATGTATCCATTACAGGAAATGTGTCATTTAGCGGCGGTTATTTTTTGATTTGTAAGTGGTTTAAACTACCGCTAAAGTTGATATCTGTATACAACATGTGGTGGTTCCTCCCCTTAAATAACACAGATCCAATAATGAGATGCATTTGGTTTTATCAGCACTAAGATAAAAGTGCTAATAAAAGGGGGGCCTTTATCAGCGCTCGTTAAAAGAATTAATAAATCTACCATTAAACAACACTACAATTTTTTGATAAATGTGTACCCTTTATCAGTGCTTTCATTATCACGGATAAATGGAGGTATTTATTTTTTAAAAAAATATAATCCTCCAACCTAAGATATCATCTAATTCCAATGTAAATAATTTTGAAGGAAAAGATGAAATCCATCAATTAGATCCCCTAATGATTCCCAAAAGTAGCTAAAAAATGAGCCACTCAATTTCCTCTCTCCTAATAAATGAAAAACAACAGGAAGCGAACAAAGGCACCAAAGATCTGATGATGTTGATAATGGACCCATAGTAATTGAGGACACCTTCATCCTCCTTTAGTGCATTGATAAAAACATAGCAATTAGATTCGTCCACAACATCCTTCCAGCCAAGGGTCAAGATGAAATGCATACCCTTCAAAATATCCATATCCTCTTCTAGAGGAGGAGACCAACCCACAATGTCTTAGGAATTATGATCCAAAATAAGAGAGTCAACGTTATCCTAGAGGAATTCCCCAAGGCCAACAAAACCATCCCCATGGGTGTATGCATAAGTATAAATTTAGAGAACCCCAAAAGGGGGATGCATCTAACCGGAGGGTAATGAACATGTGATGGTGGATGAGCATCCTCAATATCTATCCACTGAGAGCCCTAGTTATGAATCATTTAAATACAAACCCTATTGTCTTTAAAAATGTGCACAAAAATGAATGTGTTATGGAAAAACCACATAATCCAGGCATAATGCTATTATTAGCACAGATAAAAGTTTTTAATAAAAAATAATATTTATTTACATAAAATTATTATATGTATATCCAAAATAAATTTTTATTTTTATACATTAATTAAAAAATAAATGTGTATGATTAATATATATTTTTTAATAATTCAAATATATATATATATATAATGATTAATAAAATTATTTAAAATATTATAATTAAATAAATATATATTTAAACAATTTTTTTTTTATAATTAATTTTTAAATAATAAATATATTTAATATATTTATCATATTTATAAATTTATATAAAAACTTTTAAAATAAATATTTTGATAATTATAATTATATCTAAATAAATATATATTTAAACATATATATGTTTCCAAGGAATTGTTCCAATAAATATATTGATGTGTGATTATAATTGACGTCCATATATGTTCGGTATTCATCATGATTGTTCATTTATACATTACAAAAGTTAAAACTCACATGGATAAAGTATTAACATCGGGTAATGGATAACCGATGTTAAAATAATGTTAGTGTGAGCATTAACATCAGTTATGCAATAAGTGACATCAAAATGTGGTTTTTAACATTAGTTATTAAAAAACTCTTCATCCCCTTTTATTAGATGATTTACTCCCCCTAAAGGTGATTTTAAAATTAATAACGATTCATCAATTCCGGGTGGTGGCATTGTTGGCCTTGTGGAAGTTCTCTATGACCATGGAGGCTCTATTATTGTGGCATATCATTCCTCGGAAATTTTTTTCTTGTCTCCTCCGATAGTAGAGGCCATGACCATATAGAAGGGTATGTAGTTCATTTCGTCTCTTGGCTCAATGGATATCATGGTCGAATCTGATTTTCAATTTACTATTGATGCACTACAGTAGGAGGAAGGTGGCCACTAGGCCATTGGTTCTATAATCGACATCATCGTATCATTAGTGCTTTTGTTCTCTTCTTTTTGTTTTTCCTTTGTTAGGAGAGAGGAAATTGATGTGTCTCATTTTATAGCTACTTTTGGGAGTTGTTGAGGGTTAAATTGTGGTGTATCTAATTCATACACATCTCCACTAACTCATAGATCATTTTACTATAATATAAAAACAATCAAAATGTGTTTTCTTAGTTTTGAGTAGATCAAATATCTTTTTTTACTAAAATGTTGTATATTTTAATTAAAAAAGATGAACATGTAGACATACCAGCCACACTGTACATTATATTTAGGTTTGTAAGATTCCTATATGTCCCAAATGAGTCATGGATTTTTTTCCCAAATGTATCTATATAATATGAATGTGTTTTCTCATATTTTAGTACACCACTTGTTCCTTTTAACTAAAAATGATGTCAATTTTATATAAAAAGACATTTGTTGAGTTTTACCAGTCACACCGTGTGTCCGATTGAGGTTTGATGATTTCTACACATCCCAATGAATCGTGGATCGTTTTCTTAATTTATTAAATCAATCCAAATATTTTTTCTTGGTTTTTTGAATGTCACTAGTCTTTTTTACTAAAATTTCATTTTAAACTAGAAACAAACATTTTAATTCATACCGGTCACATCATATATTGGTTGGACATGAGCCCAATTCCTACACATCAATAGTGATTTATAAATTTATTTACTAAATTATCAAGAAAATATGACCATGTTTTCTCAAATTTTAATGAGTGACATATTTTTAAGTAAAATGTTGATTTTAAACTGATAATAGACACTTTGAGACATACTAGTCACACCATTTTTTGGATTGAGGTGCAGCTGATTTCTAAATATTGTAAATGACTTATGGATCATTTTACTAATGTATCAAAACAATTTGAATTATTTTTTTGGGTTTTGAGTATGTTATTTGTATATTTATTTAAATTAATGTCAATCTTAAATAAAAAAGACACACCTGAAGTCATACCGATCACATCGTATGTCAGATTGAGGTGTTGTTGATTCCTACATGTCCCAAAGTCTAAAAACAATCCTAAAATCCATGGAATCATCTATTATAAGAAAACTACTCTCATGTGAGTAATACTAAAAATTAAAAAATTAAACATAAATATGAAATAATCCATTACTCATATCGAATTCTTATCTTCATGCTATTTTTGTACATTCTATGATAAGGTATGATGCCCATTTGTTTCTAAGAAAATGTATATCATCTTATGAATATGATTTTTTTTCAATATTAATAAAATTATTGGAAAATTATAAATACACAAAGGATTAATAAATAATTTAAATTAAGTAGAAATTAACTTTAAAAATACCTCTTTGGGGAGGTGTGTTTTTTGATGGATTATGATCTCTCTCATAAATTTATGAACATAATAACCAAAATATTTTCCATTTTTTGTTTCATACACTATATAATAATTTTGTAATATAATTTATTTGTTTTAATATGTGTTTGGATAGAGAAATCTTATAATATATACCATGATAATTATCCATTTTTAGAACTTTTCAGGGTCCTTGTACGCAATGATTGTCCTCACTCCATGATTTAGATGATATTTACACACTTACCTATAATAATAGAATCCTAATTAAAACATAATATACATTATATAATTCTATTTTTATTTCTAAACTTTTGGATGTAGTGAATTAAAAATTGAAAAACATCACCATGTGTGGTCAGTTTGTTAAAAATCCATGCAGTGAATCCATGAAATAAATATTTAGAGTATCCCAATTGATTATAGTTAGCATCCAGTGTTTCATAAAAATATAAAAAGGAATACGTAATGAATAAAATTAAAAATATATTTTATATGATTAAATTTAATCATTTTACCCCTACATCATTGGTATTAAGAAGATTATTTCATCCCCAAGTTTTATTTCAAACGATATTCCCAAGTTTTCCACTATTTCATCCATTTGTTTGGAATCAATTTTTTTTCTGAAGAGGTTACATAAAGACTAACAAGTCCTTTTTTTATGGTGAAATAAATTGAATTGGTTTTTATATATATTCCTGCAAAAAATATGAAATTGATTTAGTCATAAATAACATAGTATTTCAACATTTGGAAATTTAAATTAAAAAAACATAACTCATGTATACATTTACAACAAAGGATCCACGAAATTCATAGTTGAGGATTTCATCTACATTGTTAGAAGAAATGTAGTCAGTAACTTCCTCTCCAAACATTTTTTTCTTCAAAATCAACTATGTGACTACTAACACTTTGTAACATTATATCCTCATGAACCTTCAATGTTTGTAAATTTGGATATTCAATGGGAAAGGTAAATGTGATTTGGGAAGATCTTTTTGATTGGTTGGTTAATCCTTTTGATGGTTTTGTGTTTACATATCATTTCAAACCCTTACATTTGTCCGACTATAATAACATATTTCAGTTCAAACATTTTTCATTAATTTTTAATGGTTTAGAATGAACAATAAATTTAGAATGAATACCTCCTTGTAGATTTTTTTTTACAATATGTGGCGGCCATGTGATGAATGTTTTAACTACTCAGTCAAAAATATGAATATCATCCTCATCAATTAGAATAGGTAGATAGGAACTTGGATCATGGGATATGCTATTAGACACCCTCACAAGATATGTTGGATGTGTTCTATTATGTATCACATTATTTTAGAAATTTAACATTGTATCCCTCTTTTCAAGGTGATTGGTGGGTGTTGATAGATATAAATCACAATCATTATCACCCTATAGAATATCAGTATAGGAAAGGTATCACTATTCATCTGATTCACAATTTATGGAAACAATTATTAGAACATTTATTAACTTGTCCAAGTAGCTGTTTTAGGGGAATGGCTCACCTTAAAGCTCGTGGGGCTGGGGTTGGATATTCACATAATGGTTGATCTTGGGTTATTTTTCTCTTTGCTTCACCCCATAAAAGTATCTAGTAACTCCCTATGCCATTGTAATTGTTCTACAGTGGTATATAGTCGTTCTTTATTTTTTTTCATTTCTTTATCTTTATCCTCCTCTAGTTTTTTTTATCAAAATATATTTAGGGTGTCACCCAAAAACCCTCACCTCTGACATGACCATATTATTCTAGCCACTTCAAGGCCACTGATATTCGGTGTTCTTCTAGTATGGGCATTGATGATTCCTGTGACTATGTCATATAGAAAATATAGGAATATAATTAATCATTGTTTTGTAATAGAGATTTAAATAAAAAACATAATTATGTCATAATTACACATATTTCCCACCCTTTTTATGTGTTTTAGTCTATTATTATCCCTTGTTTATTTACACATGCCTCTTCACACAAAACAAGGTGTGGGATGGAGGTAGATTTATATTTTAATTCATTAATCTACATATAAATAAAGGAACATAACAATGTTGTTGTTTCATATCTTATAAAAGTGTTATGGTAGATTTAAAATAAGTGCCTTTTTTCAAGTGAAGCATACCCCATCCTTGCTTTACAGTAGGTGTACATTGGTTTTGTTTCTAGTCCATTATTTGCAGAACCCAGTTGTTATTTCAGGAATAAAAAACTATTGATCAATGTGATGAATATATATATTTTAAAACAACATATTACTATACAAGGTGTACTTGAAAAGACATATCTGCACGATGTCCAGTAAATTCATCCCATGCTTAATGGGTTCTCTTTTTTCATACATAAGTGGTGGTTGCGTGTTTATTTTTCCTTCGGCATCATTAATATGATGCCTCGTTATAATTGTGTGAAAATATCTGTGAATCCTTCCAACAAGAATTAACCCACATTTCTTATGGGATTCACATACTATAAATAGACACTTCTTGGGATGTTGACGAGTAATTCAATGATTCGTTATTTATTTTTTTATTAAAACAAATAAATGATATTGTAATGTAATTGTAATCTCTTACCACATCAGTGTATTAAACGTGATCACATCATGGTTCCACGAATCTACATCAATCAACATGCATTACTTAGTGATTATTACAATGTAACTATTGAACAAGGCCTTGTTGGGTTTAACATGTTGGGCCCTTTCATTCTATACGACCTCATATTTCATGCCTTTGATTTTCACCTTAACGATTTTTTCTAACACCCTAAAACAATGGCATTCCTATTTTCTCTTCTTATCAGATCCTTAACCACCTACCATTTCCTCGGATTCATCACTGCCAATATGTTGTTTCTCTTGAGCGGTAGCAACATCATGTGCAGATGGTCTTTGGACTTCTGCACCGGGAGGAGCAATAGGTTGAGAAACCTATTATTCTGTATTATTTGGATTACAAACACAGGTAGAAGGACATTGTTCCTCTGCACTATAAGCACCAGTAGGTTGAATGACATATTGTTACATAGTATTGGGAGCACCAAAATGATCAGAATTCATTATAAATATACTTGGTTTAACATTTGATTTAGATTACATAAATACAACAAAGAATAAATAATAACATGCGGTAACACAATGTATATTTAAAAATTTATATAAACTAGTTATTGAAATCTCTTTTCGTAATAGCTGAAGAGATTTGAAACCTCTATCAACTATCCAAATCCTTTCATAAATGTATCTTCTAAAATTCAAAACACTGTCTACATTGGGACCACTATTAAATGATTGTGGCATCCCAATGAAAGTGTCAACCTCACCTAAATTTTCGTCTTTCCCTTCAGTTTTTTTGTCGTAAACATACCAATTGACAACATTTAGTTTGCGGTATCTGGAACATAAAATACTTTTACTACCTATGATACCATTGTAAATTGTTCATCTTTGTACCCTTCCTTACTGAAATCAACATTCACGAATCCCAATTCATTTATTATAGCATCACTCTTATTATCAACCCAGTTGCATTGAAAAAGAGGCACTTGTGATGTTGTATAATCCAACTCCTATATTTTCTTGATGATGCCAACGTATGACATATTCACATAAAATGGATTTCATTACTTAGTACCAAAAACATGAATTGCTTCAAACACAAGTGTAACTCCACTATTTTTCATGGTATTGTCTTCATCTTGTCTAATTGTATTTAATTTATAACCCTTAATTAGATTACCATTGTTAGAAAATACATGCACACTTTATCCTCTAGCTGACCAACTATGTTGTTCTGAAATTCAATCCAAATTTTCATCTGACTCGTTAAAAATATAGTCCTAAAAAGATTTTATAAATTGTTTATTATGCATATTTGATATCCATATTTCATCCCTTGATGGATTAAAATGCCTAATAATTTATTTTTGTGTTTTAAAATATGTGGAAACCTCCCAACTATTATGAAATTTTTGAATGAGGTCCTATTTCTAATCTACAATATTCATTTTGACAATATCTCTTCCAGAAATTCCTTCACCAACAAGAATCCTAGTGTGATGAGATTTTGGTAAAATAATGATTTCTACACCTGATAGGTATTCGATATAGAATTCAATGTATTTCTATGAAATATATTTCTCTATAATACAACCCTCTGATAAAATATGATTATTGACATACCGTTTCAAAATATTTATAAACTGTTCAATGGGGTACATCTATCTATAGTATATAGGACCACATAGTTTAGTCACTCTCACTAAGTAAACCATAAAGTGAACCATTATATGAAAGAATTATAGAAGAAATAACATTTCCAATTTGTATAATGTACTCTTTACATAGACAAAAATTTGGCCAAATCTATAACTTTACCACATATAGCTTTGAAGAAGAAACAATACTTGGTTAATGAATGAAGAAAATTCATGGAAAATGTGCAACATAATGATATATGAATTAGATCTTGCATCAAAACATGACAAATATGTGATTTAAGACCCTTTAACATTAAATTATTTTTTGACATGAGATTCTTGATATTTGATTAATACCCTTCTCAAACAATTACTTCATTCAAGAAGTTTGAAAAATAATATATATTCTTCCCATAAAGAGTGTAAGAATCTTGAGGAAGAAAATTTCATTTTTCACCCTTCACTGGAACCAACTCATCTTATATTCCCATGTGATCTATGTCCAACCTAACCTTAATATCATCCTTTATTTTTTAAGGTGCATTAAGGAATGAACTGTTGGAACTATCACATAAATTTTTTTCAACATTCCTAACATCAAGAAAATTCCTGACATACATAGAATTCTAGTATGATAATTAAAAAAAACTAGTCACTTTTTCCAATTAGTTTTATTAAGGATTTTCAAAAAATATTTACCAAAAGTAGTTTCCACATCTTTTATTTTCTCAAATAGTTGATCACCTATTTGTGGAGAAACTGTTCTACGTTCTTCTGAACGTCCATCAAATTATGTCGTCCAAGATAGGTATTTATCCCATCAGGGTAGAAATCTACAATGTCCTAAAATAAAAGTATTCGATGAATGTTTCAACCTAATTAACTATGTACCTTTTTCACAATCGAGACACCCATTAGTTATTTTAATTATATATTCTAAAAAATTTCCATTAGTAGGAAAGTCATTTATCATCCCATACAACATGTTTCTCAATAAGAAATATTAATTTCTGTAAAAATCATACATCATAACACCTGAATCATCTGTACCTCAATACGATTTACAGTTTGGATGGAATAACTCAAAGTGTCTCTTTTTGAATTAAAATTGATATTGATTTAAGTAAAAACAACAAGTGACCAATTGAGAACTGATAAAATGTATTATTTTTATTATTTTTATTTTAGGAAAATGATCCATGAGACATTTTTGATGTGTAAGATTCAACCACACCTGAATATGATGCACTATGTGAATAGTATAACAACAACTATGAATTTTCATTTAAAATTAACATTTACTAATGTATAAAAGAATGAGTGAAATACTGAAAACTGTGAAAACACATTCATATTAATTTTATAGTTTAGGAAAATGATCCATGAGTCATTTGTGACATGTACCTAAAACTAATGTACAGTGTGGCTGTTATAACTCAAATTGGCTCTTTTCATTTAAAATATAGATGTATTTAATTAAAAAAAACAATTGACATACTGAAACTCGATAATACACATTCTGAATCATTTTATATTTTTTTAAAACAATATAGTAGTCATTTCTGACGTGTAAGAATAATACTCTCCTCAATATGACACATAGTGTGTCTAGTATCACTCAAAACATCGCTTTTTTATTTAAAATTGACATTAATTTAAATAAAAATGTGACATACTAAAAATGGAAGAAACACATTTGGATTATTTTTATTTTTAGGACAATGATTAATTAGTGATTTTAAACTTGTATGGATCATCCAAACCTCCATACAAATAATGGCCGGACAGTATAACTCAATGTGTCTATTTTTATTTTAAATTTACATTAATTTAAGTAAAAACAAAAAGTGACATATTGAAAACTATGAAAACACATTTGGATTGTTTTTATACTTTAGGAAAATAATAGATGAGTGATTTGCGACGTGTAGTAGTCAACCATACCTCAATCAAATGTATGGTGTGACTTATATGAATAAATGTGTTTGTTATTAGTTTAAAATTTACATTTTAGTTAAAAACATTTCACTCACTGGAAACCATGAAAATACCCACCAATTGTATTAATAACGCAGTACAACAATTAATAAGTAATTTTTGATGTGTATGAAGCTGTCTCAAATCAAACAGACACATGATAGGACCGGTATGACTCAAAATTCATGTTTCCAGTTTGAAATGATATTTCAGTAAAAAACCACAACAAATATACTAAAAACCATGAAAACACAATCAGATTGTTTTGATAAATTTGGAAAACAATCCATCAATATTTTGTGATAGGTAAGAATCTTATGCACCACAATACGATGCATGGTTTGGGCAGTATGACTCCAAATGTGTCATTATTTAATATTGAAAATAATTTTAGTAAAAGAAAATGTGACATAATAAAAATTGAGCCAACACATTCGGATTATTTTGAAATTTCAGGACAACAATCCACAACTCATTTGTAAAATGTGGGAATCAACCCCACCTCAATAGGATGAATGGTATGACCAGTATAACTCCAAATGTTTTATTCTTATTAAATATTGATATTTAATTAAGATTTTATTTCATATTAATGTTTAATTTATTAATTGATATTATAACTAACATAATATTTGTTTTATTATATATGTGTAATATTTTTCTCATGATGAGATGATTTTTTCAGTAACTGATACCATGGGAGGAATTTTTTTAGAGGGTATCATGGGCATAAAAAGATGAAATATTAATGTTTTAGAAAGTTTGGTGGACATTTGTAATTGTATTTATATAAAACATCTTGTTTTAAATCTAAATAGAATTGTATTTTTTCTATTTACCAAAGGAGGAAATTTTTTTATTGATAATGTAAAATAAATGTATATAGAAGGTTTTCTTATGATTATGCTATTTAAATTGTTGGTTTTCATCTAGGTATGTTTTTAAATAAACAACACACCGTTGGAAAATAGGCCATTATCAGCACTAAAAGCACGGATCAAGTCCCCCCTTATCATTGTTGCAATTAACAGTGCTCTTTTAGCACTGTTAAAATCGATTTCTCATGTTATGAAAGTCCATATGTGTAGTAGTGTTTACCACTCATCCATCTTGTTTGTTTGTCCCTTTAATGATATATCTGTTTATTTATATATATATTTTTTGTAATATTTATTCATATATTAATATATATTAATATTAATATATACATGTATATTTATTTATATATTAACATATATATATTAATATGTATAGTTTGTTATATTTATATCTACTTATATATATATATATAGTTATTTTTTTTATTTGTATAATTAATCATATGTTAATATATATATAATATTATTTTTAAATACATTTATAAAATATGTTTTTGCGTGTGTGTAAATAAATAAATAAATAAATACATACATATATTCAAAAAACACAAACACAAATATATATTTATATATATATTATATGTGTATCTGTAAGTATAATTATACAAATTTATACATAATCTCATATATTTTAAATTAATATGTATATGAATATGTTAAAATATATTGATAATATATATTAGTTTATTAATACATACACTCAGTAATATATATATATATATAGACACACACATATTATATAAGTATATAAATATTCATTTATTAGTGTTTCAAATAAAATAGACATTAGTTTTTATTTAGATAAGGCTTATATATTGGGGAAAAAAATTATATGTAAATATGTTTAATTATTTATTTATTAAATTAAATTTTTATGTGTGAATATATAAAAAATATGTATATATTGTTATATATGTGGTTATAAATAGTAGTAAATTCTGAAAAATGATAAAATATAAAATCCATAATATCAATATGAATGTAATACCTATGAATAAATTCAATCACTTCTGAAAAGGGAAAAAATACCCTGTTACATGAGGATGAAATTCATTTGAATGTTAAAAAATTTGGGTATCCCAACAAAAAACTCAGTTTTTTTTTGTGCATTTAGCAATGTAGCGATGAAACTATCACATTAATTTTTTTAACATGAATAACATCAAGAAAATTTCTGATGGACTATCAATTCTGTTATAACAAAAAAAAAATTGATCACTTTTTTCAACTAATTTTCATAAGGCATTTAAAAAATGGTTTACCAAAAGCAGTTTCCACATCATTTACTTTCTCAAATAGTTGATCACCTATTTCTTGAGATGGTGTTTTACGTTCTTCTAATCATTCATTGATTGATGTCATCCAAATAGGTACTCATCCCATCAGTGTAGAAATATACAATGACCTAGAACCTTAGTATTGGGTGAATGTTTCAACCTAACTAATTGTGTACCTTGTTCGAAAATGAGACACCCTTTATTTCCATTAATGTTATATCCTAACAAATTTCCATAAGTAGGAAAGTTATTTATCATTACTTACAACATTTCTCATAATGTAAAGTCTTCATTTATGTAATCATTATACCAAATAACATCTGAATCATCCGCACCTTAATACGACACATGGTGTGGCCAGTATAACTCAAAGTGTATCTTTTTTATTTAATAATGACATAAATTTAAGTAAAAACAACAAGTGACATACTAAGAAATGATAAAACATATTTTTATTGTTTTTATATTTTATTAAAATGATCCATGAGAAATTTTTGATGTGTATGATTCAACCACATCTCAGTACGATACATAGTGTGATTGGTATGACTCAATGTGTGTCTTTTTATTTAAAATTGACATTAATTTATGTAAAAAAAAGTGACATACTAAAAACCAATAAAATGGATTCAGATTATTTTTTTATGTATATAAAATGATGAATGGGTCATTCGGGACAAGTACCAATCAGTCTTACCTCAATACAACGGATGATGTCGCCTGTATAACTCAAAGTGTCTCTTTTTATTTATAATTGACACGAATTTAAGTAAAAATAAATAGTGACATATTGAAAACCAAGAAAACAAATTATAATTGTTTTTATATTCTAATAAAACAATATATTAGTCATTCGTGACATGTAAGGATCATTCACACCTCAGTAGGACACACAGAGTGGCCGGTATCACTAAAAGTGTCTCTTTTTAATTAAATATGACATTAATTTAAGTAAAAACAACAACTGACATACTGAAATCCGAGAAAACACATTTGGATTGCTTTGATTTTTTAAGAAAATTATCTATTAGTATTTATTTACATATAGGGATCATAAAAACTTCAATAAAATTCATGGAGTGGCCGGTATGACTAAAATTGTCTATTTTTATTTAATATTGACATTATTTTATGTAAAAACAACATGTGGCATAATGAAAACTGACCAAATACATTCATATTGTTTTGAAAATTTATGAAAACAATCCACAAGTCATTGGTGATGTGTAAGAGACAACCACACATCAATCTGACACACGATGTGACTAGTATGACTAAAATTTTCCCTTATTAGTTTAAAATTAAAAATTTATTTTAAAATGTGTCACTCACTATAAGACAAGAGAACACACTCCGACTATCGTGATAATTTTGGATAATTATTTATAAGTCATTTGTGAAATATATGGATCAGTCTCACATAAAAAAATTGGGAAATAAGATTGGTATGACTCAAAATGTTTGTTTCTTGTTTGAAATGATATTTTAGGAAAAAAACACAACAGAAAAACTGGAAACTGAGAAAATGAATTCATATTGTTTTGATTCTTTATGAAAGAAATCCATCAGTAATTTGTGACATGTAGGAATCAGCCGCTCATTAGTATGATGCACGGTGTGTCTGGTTTAACTCTAAATGTTTCATTATTTAAAATTGACATTAATTTTAGTAATGGAAGAAGTGACATATTCAAAACAGAGCAAATTCATTTGGATTGTTTTGACATTTTAGGTTTCTGATCCATAACTCATTTTTAATTTATAGGAATCAATCCCACCTCAATAAGACTCATAGTACGACTGATATAACTCCAAATATGTCATTTTTATTAAATAATGACATTTTATTAATGTTTTTTTCATATTAATCTTAAATTTAAGTATTTATAATATTACTAACTTAATATTTTTTTTCTTATCTACGTGGAATTTTTTGCTCGGGTTGAGATGATCTGTTTGGAAACTGATACCATGGGGGGAAATTTTTTAGAGGGGATCATGGGTGTCAAAAGATAAAATATAAATGTTTTTGAATGTTTGTTGGATAGTTTTAAATGTAATTATATAAAAAAAATTTGTCTTAAATGTAAATAATTTTTATTTCTATATACCATGGGTGGAAATTTTTGATTTGATGATGTCAATAAAATATATACATCTGGTTTTCTTTTGGGTGTACTTTTTAAAATACAGGTTTCCTTCTAGGTGTGATGTCATATAAACATCACATTGTACCTGGCTATGCCTTTATCAGTGCCAAAAAAGTGCTAATAAAGGCCCCCTTATCATCTCTATGATTAGTAGTGCTTTTTAGCATTGTTCAAGTCCATTTTACGTTCTATGAAAGGTCATATGGGTAAAAAAGCTTACCACTTGTCCATCTTATTTTGTTCTCCCTTTAATGATATATATATATATTTATTTATTAATTCGTATATTAATATTGATTTATATTAATATGTATATATATATATATGTATATATTTATTTATTTATTAATGAATATATTTATAGTTAGCTATATTTATCTATTCTTATTTATTTCTACTTCTTTATATATATTTTTTATAAGATTCTTTATCCGTATATTTATTATTATATTAATATATATTTATAATATTATTTTTAAATACTTTTATAAAACATTTTTTGTATGTGTGTGTATAAATAAATAAATAAATACATACACACATATATGCAACAGGCACACACACAAACACACACACACACATATATATATATATATATATTATGTGTATTTGTAAGTATAATTATACATATATTTATATATTCACATATATTATATATTAATATGTATATTCCTATGTTAGAATATATATAGAATATATAAATGAGTTTGTTAATACAGACAAACACTAATATATATATTAAACTTGCATACACATTATATAAGTATATAAATATTCATATATTTGGGTTTTAAATAAAATGGATATTTTCTTTATTTAGATAAAGCTTATATATTGAGAAATAGATTTTATATGTCATTATGATTATTTATTTATTTATAAAATTACATTTTTATGTGTGAATATATTAAAAATATCTATATATTGTTATATATTTGGTTATAAATAACAATACATTGTTAAATAAAAAGAAATTTTAAAGCCATAATTTCAACATGAATGTAATCCCTATGAATAAATTCAGTCCCCACTAAAATAGGGAATATATACCCTCTTAAAATGAGGCTGAAGTTCCATCAAATGAGAAAACATTTGGGTATCGCAACTTAAAACTCAGTTTTAGAGGACTAAAGGGACTATATTTTTCCTCAAACAATGTGAAAATGGGATCTCATATGTCACCAATGTGTAGATATCATCATAGACATCAATTTGAAAAGTAGTAGAGAACAAATGGACACCCAGACCAAAAGTTATTGTCATTTGAATTTTGAGTTACATTTTTATCTTATTGTAGATCTTTTATAAATTTTTTAATTTATTGTGTCTTCCAATTATAATTAAATGATTATTAATTGATAATAATTAGACAATTATTTATTAATAATATATTTTTAGATATTTTATAATCAATTTTCAATAATAATATTATATATTAGGTGTAAATTATTATGTATACTTATATGAAACATATTTAGAAAATATATATTATATTTATATCAATATAAATATATTTATATATTTATAGATTATTTTTAATTTTTTTGTAATATACACTTTATCAGT
This sequence comes from Viscum album, assembly GCA_963277665.1. Taxonomy (NCBI): domain Eukaryota; kingdom Viridiplantae; phylum Streptophyta; class Magnoliopsida; order Santalales; family Viscaceae; genus Viscum; species Viscum album. The sequence continues at coordinate 432,700,786 of OY728153.1, read as the reverse complement.
GCTAGTAAAAAATCACTAATAAATACCCCTCCTTTATCAGTGCTACTAAAAATGTGTTGATAAAAGGGCACTTTTAACAAATCTTTATTAGCACTATTCAAAGTAGATTCTATCAGTGCTTATTTTTACCACTGATAAAGGTACCCCATTATCAGATTTTTTTAGCAATTCTAAAGTGTGGTTCTATGAAAAAGTTTTTCTATGGTAGTGTCCCCACCCAAGAATCCTTTCTATTTTTCACATACCTGATAGAATATACTTTCAAGTAGCTACCATCTTTTGGTTAATAGAATTGGGGCTGGTAGGATGACACACAAAGAGTTGAGAGTCTTACTTTTAGAATACATCATCAAGAGTCTATAAATAATATTATTTATTGTGATATGTATATGAAACACTCATATTTTTTATGTTTGATTGATATATTACATAGATTGATGTGTACAAGAGGATATACACTAAAAATAGTTTTGGTTAGATTGTTTATGAGAGACAGTAACCGATTTTAGTTAATGTTTTTTATGATTTTTAAAATAATATAATTTAATTTTTTATCATTTTTTTATAATTTCTGTAATTATAGGAGATATATTATTTAAATAATCTTCATATCTGTGGTAGTTGGGCTATGACTGATGGTGGGTACAAGGCCTCATGCATGCATGTTTGGATGAGACAACTTAGTCATGGGTGGTTGAATAGTGGAATTTAGAAACACATGGTGATTGAAATTGGATTACAATCGACAATGATTAGTTACTATGGCACTGAAGTGTTGACATCATTTAGCACCAAATGTAGTGTGTAAGAGATCATCTTCCTTAACTTATTTTGTAATGTACCAGAAATTCATTATAATTTTTTTAAGATTATATGGAATTATTTTGAGACCACGAAATCTAACGGTGCGCGATTCCGATGCCTGGAGTGCAAAGAATAATCCATCGAAGTTTGGTTGAGTTTTAATTTGCGTGTGTAAGCAGTTTTCCTGAACATGTGGAATAAATCATTAACGGTAACTCGGGTCAGAAATCTGAGGGTATCGTTGCGTTTAGGATGGAAGGTTTACTCTAGGTGTGACTTAGGTTTAGTCAGTGCGGGAATCTTGCGAGAAAACCCAAAAATGGCCAAACCGTAAATATAATAATTAAATAAATTATTTTATTTTTCAAATTCTTATAACTCACAAATGGTATCTCGGATAGAAAATTTGATCCACCGCTGTACTCGTTAAGGCATTCTTTATTAAAGCAGATACTAACTTTGGCCGGTCCTAGACACTAGTGAAAGATAGTTTTTTCCCGTAATTAAAATAATTAAGTAACAATTGTTTTATTTTAAAATCCATAAATATTAAATAGTAACTCGGATTTGAAATTTGAGTGTAATGTTGGGTTCTATATGGTGTTTTACACTTAGGCAAAGCCAAACCACGACCGATGTTGGTGAAGGGTGACTATTATAATTTTTCCAAAAAAAAAATTCGAGTACGTTCAGTAAACACGTGAGCGGTGTTTTATAACATTTGAATCGGTGCTCAGAATTGAATTCTTAGGGTATCGTTGAACTCAAAACAGTGATATTATTTTAAGGAGACCATCACCTTGACTGCAGTAGGTCGAGGGTGAAAGTAAGTTTTCATGAATTTTGTAGGGTGAGTTAAAAGAATAAAAATAAAATAATGAACAACTTTTATTTTATTTTTAAAACCTCCCATTTGATGTTTAGTGGTGGGGACCACAAGAACTAAAAACCCCCAATTTAAATTCAAAGGTGGGGACCACCCGACCCGTGAACTATCCCTTTAATGGGAGATAACTCTTGGTTTTCCACCTATTGATGTGACAAATTAATTGGTTTATTTAATATACTTATTTGGCAGTTCAGCATTTGGTTGGAGGATTGTTAGCAAAAGGGAGAGCTCTGGAGAACATCGAAGGAGAATATTCAATGAAGAACATCCACATTAACGAAGTGCATCCTACAGAATCAGAGAATGAGGACGACGCTTGAGCCCGTATGGGAAACATCTTGTGGGAGAAACGAATGTCGACGTCACCATCTCATCGACTTCGTCTTCTTCATCGTGCCACCTAGAACGGACAATCGAGGTAGGGATTTTTATATATGATTGAATTTGTTATTTTGATTCTTCATACCCTTAATTCCCGATGATTATGGCCAAATGAACATGGTCATCATTCTGCACATAATCCATGCTCCTCTTAATTTTTATTCTTTGCACATTTTTCTCGCGTTCTTCAACGCATAATAATAATTAGTACTAGAAACATAGAGTTTTGATACAAATGATATATGGATGTGAATCAATTGATGCAAGGATCGCAAATATGTGATTTTTTAATTTTTCATGCTTGGAACAAAGCCACAATGGCTCACGGTAGGAGGCGACCAAATATTTATTGACGTAGAAAATTCAATATTCTGTTGACCACGAAATATGGACATGGAGCCCTCGACCCGAGGATAGAGAATATGCGATCATTTTATTTTTCAAGGTTATAATGAAGATGTGAAAGCCAACTGAAGGAGAGACATGGCGGAGCAGGGCAGTCTGGCGTGGTTGGTACTGGTGGTGCGCATGCAGTAAGCGAAGGCTAGTGGCTTCAGCTGACGACGAGGAAGATTAAGCAGCAGCACAAGTAGGTGGCGTGGAAGAGGCAGGTCGTGTGTGAGGCAGAAGCGCAGCGGATTCCCGGTTTTTGTACAGGGGTGCAAAACTGTGGAAAATAAAAATTATATTGTAGAGTGGGAGGAACAGATAGGAAAAAAAATTATAAGAAAAAAGAATATAAAAAAATAGAGAGATGTGCTATTTGGACAGGCGTGCACCAAAATGGGATACCCCTCTTGTCCGCGAATCTAAAATTAGATTGGAGAGAGAAAATTTCAATGAAATTGAATAATAATAATAATATATTATTATTATTATTTATGGTTGTTAAAACCCAAATTCATATGTTACTTATCTGTGCGACATCGGTTTCACGAATCGTCAGTGGCAGTGTGACCCTGATTCCAAGACGAAAATTATTAGTCTAGTATTGGATGTATTATTCGGGTTTTTGGATCGGGTACCTGAAAGGCTAAAATAATAATAAAAAAATTATTAAATCTTCAACCCTACATGACTCATATGTGGGACGCCCGATTGACTTACCGTCTGTGGCGATGTGATCCTGTCATTAAGACGGTTGATTTAAGTCTAATATTGAATATTAAATTCTGGTTTGTGGCTTAGGTTCACAAAACAACCCAGAACAATAATATTATTATTGTGGGATCTTTTATTTGACATATCACCCTCATACGATGTCGAAATGAAGAACTGCCTACAGAACTAGAATCCTTGGATCGAGAAGGTCCTTTTGTTATATCCTACTTGAGTTTGGATAAATTTGGGGTACGTCCGGGTTGGATCGAGCACGAATCCAACCAGGCCCTCGGGACAAAATGTCTAATAACATACAGACTAGACATCTAATTGATGAATGGTCTGTTGTGTTGAGACCCCTTTTACATGGTGGTCCTTTGGGAAACTTCTTCGTGGGACTCTGTGGTAGTTGGAGAATCAATATTTGGCTTGAAGATCAGACCCTCTCGGAGACATGTGGGCATCGTTCCGGAACACTTTAGCTGGCTGTGACGATGTAATAGGATCTTGGGTGGGTCTAACGACGTACTGTGATGATGTACTAGGATCCTGTTTGGGTCTGACGACCTACGGACGATGTACTAGGATCTTGTGTGGGTTTGACGACTTACTGATGATGTACTAGGATCATGCGTGGGTCTGATAATGTACTGATGATGTACTAGGGTCCTTTGTGGGTCTGACGACGTACTGATGATGTACTAGGATCCTCTGTGGGTCGAACAATGTACTGACGATGTACTAGGATCCTATGTGGGTATAATGACGTACTGATGATGTACTAGGATCATGTGTGGGTCTGACGATTTACTAGGATCTAGTGCGGGTGTGGCAAGGTACTAGGATCTTGTGTGGGTCTGACGATGTACAATGATCCTCTGTGGGTATAATGGTGATTTAGGATCCCTTGTAGATCTTCCACTTAACAGAGTAAAATGATTCAGTATTTACATCTAATGATCTCTACTATTGTACCTAAGAAATACCTAGTGTGAGCTGAGTCTGTACCTTGTAGTATTTTTCCTTTGTGGTAATACCATGGTGGTATTCTTCTATGTGATGTGCCTGTGTGGTACTTACCATTGTGGTATTTCATCCTTTGTGGAATAGTTGAGCTCCGGGCTATTCGATTGGAGTCTTTGTTTCCTCATGATTGAGATTGGTATACATGATAACATAGGTATATGTATGGGAATATACCTAAGTAGGGTTGTAAGTTGATTTCATGATTTTTGTTTTTTCCTTTTTGTATTTTTTGAGACTTCGAGGGTCTCGGTGTCCCTACTGAGTATCTTTATACTCACCCCTGCATGGGCTAGAACCTCATCTTGTTCTATTGGTTTCATATGACGGACAATGCTAACTGGGGGCGAGGATACTAGGACTGGAGGTATCTCGGAGGTGGACCTGAGATGAGGTGTACCTCATAGATGACTGTTCGAGAGATGTACCTACCCTTCAGGTATGATCCTTGGATGGTGTTCACAAGAGTTGTCCAGTTTACTTTTACCTTCTAGTTTTTGATACATTCTAGTTGGGCTTGTATTCTGGCCCCTTTTACTTACTATATTCATTCTATTTACTATTCTGTTTACCTTGTGTTAAGATCTAGTTGTGTGCTTGGTTGTGTATGTATAAGTCATAAAGGAAATTCCTTCTCGGTTTTATGGAAATACATCTTCGGTGCTAGTAGCCAACCCCTAGCCCATGGAAGGCGGGCTTGGAGTAGTCACAACTTGGGCCCCCGGGGGACGGGTCGTGACAAATTGGTATCAGAGGAGTCGGTTCTACCATATAACATAAGACTCTGATCATTTTAACGGCAATAGTATTAACGATAGTGAGTGTGGTTATCAGTTTAGGGAATCTACTACTGGTGCGGCGACTGACGTATCCATACACTACGACCCTGAATTATGATTTCTGACTCAGTGCATGAAAACTATGATTGCGTGTGTGTTTTGAAGTGTTTTCTTGTGTTTTATTTGATTCAGATCACCAGGTATAACTAAATGGAAAGGGAGAACAAGTTCTATATCATGATGTAACTACGTAGATAGCCAACTAGGATTCCCAAGAGAGTAGACGATGACTGATTACTGAGCAATGAGGATTTGGTGTAGGGTCGTCTTACTATGTTGGAACCTTGGGTGGTGTACCAGCAACACCACCACTCCTTGGGTAGCAGTTTCCACCAGTCTCACTGGCATATGGTGCACGCCGACTAAGCATATTGCATGAGTTCCAACAGCATAGGCCTCTAAGGTTTTTAGGAGAGGCAGATTCTCACGCAGCTGAGGGCTAGCTGGAGGTGGTTGCTAGAGTCTTCACCTAGTTGAGACAATTTTAGAAAAGATGGTGATCTTGGCTACTAGAATTTTTTAGTGAGTGACCATGAGGATTGTCCACGTAGTGATGTGGCTTTGGTAAGTGGACCATTACATGAGATAGTACCATATGGTACTGTGTCATCTATATCACTTCCTGTTGGTTAGCAGTTACAACTGGTGGTACTGGTAGAGGAAACATATAGGCTTAGTGCCTTACGTGTGATTCAGCATTAGACACCCATTAGGTTCCTAGGTGAGCTCGACTCATAGGAGGCTGAGGACTGGCTTGAGGAGGTGGCTGATAGTTCTCTTGAGCTTCTACAGCTTTTCCAGGATGACATGTTGGTAGATGAGTAATCGACGAGGCCTACCAATCATTCCTTGTACTAGATGAATATGATACGATCATTACTTTAGAGCTTGGACTTCTTAGCGAGGTGTCTTTAGGGACATCTGATCTATCACAATTCTTCTATGCATTCCTATATATGTTAGGTTTATAAATAGAACCATTGAGGTTGAACATTCTTGGGATGAGTGAATACATCCAGTGAACGTTAGTAGTGGGAATGTAGGGAACTAGAACCAGTATCCGAGACCTGGGCATGTAAAATGTTTTAGGAAGAGGATATTATAGGGACAGATAAATCTGCAGGGATGTAGTCATGGAAACAAATCTAGGAGACCAGCATGTGGTGGTGTGCACATCGACATGTTACAAACAACCCCCTATGTGGTCCCCACCAGGCTCAAGGAGTTAGAGGATAGGGGATGGGAGTAGCTGCATGTAGTCAAGGAGTGCGAGATGATTCGAGGTACGGTCTGTGTCTACTAATATTTATCGTATCAAAAAACTTCATCACCATTCATTCTTTTCTTTTGTAGGTTCCGAGAACAACGAAGGATCATGGGTGGATGTGCCCACTTGGATTTCTTTTCATTAGAAACGATCACTCTGGGATTAGTACGATGATAAACACCAGTCACCATGGATCGAATCATAGAAATAGTCAAAGAAGAAAGATGTTCCCAAAACCACAAATGAGCACTATCAAAGTTTGATTATAATCAATTATATTAATTTACTAGAAGTACCTTTTTGGTGTTCTTTCAACATTGATATTCTCTATCATGTTCTGATGTGATTCATCATTGTGTTGTAGAAGCCACATGTAGACTTTCTCTAGTGGTGATCCACACATGCACCACCTATCTCTATACGTGGCCAAAGGATTATCCTGGTTCTAGCATGGAGAAACATTTTCTTGCGTTGTCTACATTATATCATTTTGATCTGATGTATGAGGGTCTCTCTTGGTCTTGAGAGCATTCTTGTAGGAATGAGTTCTCTGAACATTGAGGGAATTCTCCAGAATTGTTGTACAAAATGAATAGGGAAAAGTGTTGGAGTTGTAAATATATTTATAATTAGGTTTGAGGTTATAGAGTTATGACAATAAATAAAAGTGTTACACATTTTATTTATTTCATTAACTCTTATTGAAAACCCCAATGTTGAATAATTAATTCTTTGACATGAGCCCATGCTGATTATAATAAATATCATTTAATAAAACAATATTATATCATCAAAATACCAACTGGAAATACTACACGGTGTGTAATAATTAATAGTCGGTGTGTACTTGTTTTTAATTAAACTACACGGCATGTAATCATTAATACACAGAGTGTAATTTTTTTTTCATTTACTTTCTGAAATGAAAACTAAACAGCATATAAAAATTAATAAACGGCATGTACTTGTTTTCAAAATAAAATCTACATGGCGTGTAATCATTAATACACGACGTGTATTTGTTTTAATTTTATTCTTCCTCCAACCTTAAAATGATTTAGGATTCGATGAATAATTGTTAAACCACATACGAGAATAATCTTTATTCTACTTGAGATACTTGAATACACATAGTTTGTGACCATCTTGGCCTCTTTCTCGTTGGCATTAAGTAATCGTTCCTAAAGTACAATATTACTATCTAGCAATTGGTCAAGGTTCCAAAAAGAAAGAATTTGACGATGCATTGACATGTCACCTCATATGAATGCTTACTGTGTAATTTAATCCCTTTATCTCAATATCTCATCAAAAAGGTTTCATGGTAGTGTCATAAACCTATATGCTTGATCTGTCGTTCTTTGACTACCTAAAATAAACCTATAATTACACCATGGCCATTGAATTTCATGTGAAGATTCTATTTCAATTAAAGGGTCGAGATATCAAATTCCATAAATGGAATGGAAAAATCGTTCCTTGAATTATCCACTAACAACATGTCATTCGTGACGCACCGAACGTACCCTACTTCCCACAAACTATCTTCGTGATGGTTTTCGTCATCAAATCTAAGTGAGCGAGTCATGACATGAGTTAATGATAATATTCTTGTCTATGGACTATTACACATGCTTGTAGATAGAAATTTCCAATGACACCAAGACATGCGGAATTACTACTAGCGGGTCTGTTTTCATAATCTCCCATCATGGAGATTACCAAGTGCAAACTCCATGAGAGAGAGTCTCGAATTCTTATGAGTACTCGCACATGACGGTCTGTATTCAATCTGTCCTATCATAGTATGTCATCCAACCGTAGAACATTATTTAAGAATATTGTTATATCATTTCAAGATTCTCATCATAGCGGGGATCTTCAATGACCTTATTAATTCAACAAATATTCGAGAACATAATTATATTATAGTCATGCAGAATAATGAACAATATATAATTAGTGTACATTCTTGTAATCAATGTAAAAATAGTTGGTTCTCAGGACACCAACTCTAACAAACTCCCACTTTGACTAGATCCAATTACCTATGAATTTTAGTCCACTAGAACTCACATGATGATCATGTTTCTACTGAGTCAAGGATTTAGTTAAAGAGTCTGGCACATTATAGTCAATTCCTTGATGTTGTCTAAAGAGTCTGGAGGTTGCCATTAAGGAATGTTGTTTTGATATCCATTTTCCATATTTCATGGTCATGGTAATCAGAAATGGAAAATAGGATTCTGATGGATTTCAACATCACAACCAGTGAAAAGGTTTCATCATAGTCAATTCCTTGATGCTGTCTAAAACTTTTTCCAACCAGTCATGCCTTATAGATGCTGACATGTTCCTCCATGTCCAGTTTCTTCTTGAAAACCCATTTGTTACCAATAGAATTTACATAAATTGGAGGATCTACCAAAATATAGAATTGGTTTTGGTACATGGAATCCATTTCAGAATTCATGGCTTCTAGCCAATTGGTGACGTATGTGCCTTCAACTGCTTCCTTGTAGGCAAGAGGATCATCATTGTCAACCAATAATGAGTCACCATCCTCGGTGACAAGAAAACCATATCATTATGGTTCTCTCACCTCAATCATGCTCTTATGTAGTTCTTGTGTCTCTAGAATAGATTTTTCTTCCATGGGGATTTTTGGAATCTATTCTTGTACCAACTCTTATGCATCTTGAGCCTTGACTTCATCGAAGTCTATCTCGCTCCCACAATCTCTTTTAGAGATGTGCTCCCTCTAAAGGAATATGGCGTGTCATTCCACTATAACCTTTTTATATAAGGGGTTGTATATATAATATCTCTTTGTATCATTGGGATATCCTATAAAGATACACATTGTGACTCAGGGTGCAATTTTGTTACCTGAAGATGCCTTAACAAATGCATTGCTACACCACACGTGTAAATTTGATAACATGGATTTGTTTCCACTCCATAACACATATGGAATACCATTTATCGATCTAGTTGGTACTTGGTTTAGTGTGTGTGCTAATGTTTGTAATATATATCCCCAAAAGGATAATGGAAGACTCGCATGACTCATCATTGATCTCACCATGTCCAACAGGGTTCATTTCCTCCTTTCACATACACCATTCAACTGAGTTGTGTAAGGAGGAGTGAGTTGAGATAGAATCCAAAAATACTGTAAGAAATCAATGAAGTATTGATTAAGATATAATCCTCCTCTGTCTGAGCGGAGTTTCTTAAAATTCTAACTATTTTGGTAATCAACTTTATTATTTTATTCATTGAACCGATCAAAATAATATAACTTATACCTCATTAAGTAAATATATCCATATCTACTAAAATCATTAGTAAAAGTTTTGATGTACAAGAACCCGCCCCTTGCTTCAACTGGAAATGGTCCACACACATCTGTGTGTACTATTTCTAGAATCTCTTTAAACCTCTCACCTTTCCCACTAAATAGGGATTTGTTCATTTTTCCTTGTGGACATGCATGACATAAACCATGTGCTTTTTTTTCGAACGAATCTAAATACCCATCTTGATGTAATTTTTTCAAACATTTATCATTGACGTGACCAAGCCGGTGATGTCAATGTTGTGTGTGGTATGAGTAATGTGAATTAAATTTGTCATCGATTTCCATTACTTGGTTTGTGTATTCTAACACATAACAGTCATAATATAAATGTTCCCTACAAAAACAAATGCTATCATTTTTAAAGTAGCAACATTCATTTCCAAATATGAAGATGAATCCGTCAATATCTAATATGGATACTAAAATAATTTTTTTGGTTACAGAGGTTACATAATAACATCCTTTCAATACCAAGACCATCCCATTAGGCAATGTGAGGTGGTACTCTCTAAAAGCTTCAGTAGTGAGTCTGGCACTGTTGGCTGCTTGTAAATCCACCTCACCTTGGTCAATCTTTCTAATTGTACTAGGTTCATGTATATGGATACAGATGTGTACAACAAAATTAGTATCTAATAACCAATTAGATGAAACAGATAGATTGCATTTGATAACAAATGCACCTGAAACTTCCCCTTTCTTCCTTGGCGGGGTGCATTTTTTCTTCCAGTGGCCCTTCTTGCCTCATGCGAAACAAATAGCCTCCTGTTCTCTTGCCTCCCCATTGATCATCCTTTTCGTTGATAGCCTTGATGAAGATTTGGGCTTAAATTTATTATCATTCCCATTCCTTTTATTCACCATAAGGAAAAAATTATTTTCTTGCTTCATATCATTTTCCCCTAGGAAAATGACGATAAAGAGATCAGATAGAGACTTCTCAATGTTGTTCATGTTGAAATTTACAAAAAAAATAGATAATCTCTAGGGGAGTGATGTAATAATGAGATTGGTACCCTGTTTATTAGGGATTATAAATCCTATAACCACCAAGAACTCAATGTATCCAATGATCTTGACTACATGAGTCCCATTTGGGGAACCCTCTCCAAGCTTTCTCTGTAATAGAGCCTTGGAGATCTCAAAACATTCCTGTATTTCTCTCTCCTGGAATAGACCACAGAGGTGCTCGAGCATGCTATAGGCATCCATGTCTTAATGAGGCATCAAGAGATCACTATACATTGATGATAACATAAAAAATTGAACATCGAGTACATCATTCAAATGTTGATTACAGTCCAGGAAATCTTCATCACTCGCCCCTTGGGCAGGCGGAGCAGGAAGTGAGGACCCCAGCACTTAAAACTCTCATTCATTGTGTTGGATAACCTGAAGTAACATAAACCATTTTTTAATGTTACTGTCGGTGAAGAAATTGTCTTTATCTAGAATTTATCACAGATAAAATGTGTTTGATGACTTTTTCATTTTGATTCTACAAATTAAAATAGAATATTTATCAGTACCTTTTGATTACATTTTTGTGAAAAATAATAAATTAATTAATTAATTATTCCACTATTTTATCATGTCCCAATGGCCCTCACCATTTAACATGGAATGTCCCGTTTCCATGACATTCTAGTTGCAAGGATCCATATTACCCTTTGCAGAACCCCAACAAGGGTTGGTCAAGCTATTTGAAGGTATTTAGGTAGGCAGGTCTTTGCCAACTATGAGCATATAGTTCCTTGATCTGTTGAGTGGACTCCTCAATCCTGAATTCCTCACTTATATTTCCTCAACACTTGCCTCCATTTTATAACAAGTCTATCAAGGTCTAATCCTCTTGATGTAAAATGTTTAAGTCAACTCAAAACATTCATATGATGTTCCTTTATAAAAGTATGTGTCCAAACAAGGGTTGGTCAAACACGTAGTTTTATTGAGTCTTTCCCTTAATCAAGAAACGGAAGGCTTGGTCTGACTTAATATGGTATTTGAGAGATTTTATTCTTTTTGTGTTGTTTTTCACTATCACATGATTTTTAATGTAAAGTGAATATTTCTTAAGTTATTAAACATGTTTTGATAACGATTACGCATAGGCTGATTTTTATTTTATTCCATCTTTGCATGCTTGTTTATTTCATTATTTATGTGATCGTGACAACACATACATAATAAATAAACCATGTAATCAGATAGAAATAAAATAATATGGCATGATCATGAGATTATATTGGTTAGATTATCTAGCGGTTTTGTTAAAATAACCTTGACCTAGGTAAAAACACCTTGAACCTAATGGTTCATGTTTTGTAGATCCCACATGTCCACCTTTGTATCTTCTTGGGTTGGTTTCACCTCAGCTTCGGGTTATGAACCATCTCCCTTGACTTGGGAGATCCTCCTTTACATGGGGTTTACATTAAAGAAACCATGGCCACGCAGGCTCTACATATTATTCGAAGAAGGATCGCATGCCAATGAATTTAAATTATATAAATTTAAATGAAACCATACACACACAAATGTTCTTTGGTCTAGCACATGACAATCAATATCATGCAATGACATTTATGCATAATTATAATTCAAATTCTTTTAATCTCTCTTTCATTTAAGATAATTCACACTTGATTTCAATTAATTATGATCTTATAATTAATCAATTCTTAATCGTAAATTCATTTCTGAATTTCCTTGATATTATTCTCATCCATATTACATGTAATGTCCTTTGTACTTGGTAGGAAACCTAGTGAAATTCCATTTCTGAAATGTACACGGCATGTGGATATATTACACAGCTTGTATTTTTCATACTTTATCCAAGGTACACGCCGGGGGCTTTGGTGTGTTTTCTATACTATGGAAATTTTATAGTACATGTCCTGTAGATTAATCTAACATGGCGTGCACTTTCTTGTTACGCGGTTACTGGCCTAGAAATCCCATGTACATGGTACATGGCTTCTCCTTGTACACGGTTTCACCTGGGCAGGATCAGACTACATGGTGTGTTGATTCAACATACACGTTGTGCATTTCCAGATTCCACATGTGATAAATACATAGGCATAGTCAATTCACATGGTGTGGTTTGGCGGACCAGTATTGGTTTGTTGACCCTAAGGACATGACATATAGTTTTCACTAAAAGCCATGTATTCTTGTGTAGTACAAACAAAAAGAGAAGCTCATTTGGATGCGTTCCTCATTTTTATATTAATCAAAATTAAAATTAATATTTCATTTCGATGATTTGAATCGAGAAACAAAGGGGGAAGAACATATCTCATTCATTCAATCTTATAGAATGATTTATATTGAATTGAATCAAATATAAATGTGTAAATTATCAACAAAAATTAAATAACTATAATCAACGCTATAACCTCACTATGATACTATTTGATGGTTCTGGGTACATTGGAAGCTCAGGGGTGGATATTCCCACATGGCTTTTTTTCATTATAAATGATCAATTAAGGATCAATACGATGATAAAATCTAGTCTCTATAGGTCAAATAACAGAAATAGGAAAGGAATAAGGATAGTCGCAGAACCACAAACGAGGACCATCACATGTTGATTATAATTAATTTAATTAAATGATTATATGTACATTTTTAGGTGTTCTTTCTTTTTTGATATTTGTGATCACGTTCCGATGTGATTCATCATTGTGTCATAGAATCCAAGTGTTGACTTCCTATAGCGGTGACCCACACGTGCACCACGTATCTCTGGACATCGCCAAAGGATTCTATGGGTGCTAGCATGGAGAAACCTTTTCATGCGTTGACCACCTTAGATCATTATAATCCATTGGAGGAGGATCTCTCTCGTTCTTGAGAGCATTATTGGAGGAAGGAGTTCTCTCGGCCTTGAGGGAATTATCCAGAATTGTTGTGCACAATGATTGGGGTAAAGTGTTGGGGGTTTGAGGATATTTATATTCAGGTTTGAGGTTATAGAGTTATGACAATAAATAAACGTGTTATGCATTTTATTTATTTCATTAACTCATATTGAAAACCCCCATGTCAAATAATTAATTCCATGACATGTGCCCACACTTATTATAATAAATATCATTTAATAAAACAATATTATATTTTCAAAATCTCAATTGGAAAAACTATATGGAGTGTAATAATTAATACACAGTGTGTACTTGTATTTTATAAAACCACACGGTATGTAATCATTAATACAAAACGTGTACTTGTTTCTTCATTTCCATTCCAAAATGAAAACTACACGGCGTGTAATCATTAATACACGGTGTGTACTTGTTTTCAAAATAAAAACTACACGATGTGTAATCATTAATACACGATGTGTACTTGTTTTCATTTTATTCTTTCTACATCGTTAAAACGATTTAGGATTCCTTGAATAATTATTAAACCATGTATGGGTATAATCTTGATTATAATTGAGATACTTGAATACACTTAGTGTGTGACCCTCTAGGCCTCTTTCTCATTGGTATTAAGTGGGCTTGCCTAATGTCCAAGATTACTATCTAGCAATGTGTCAAGGAACCCAAGAGAATGAAGTTGAAATTGCATTGACGTGTAACCTCATATGAATTCTTACCATGTAATTTAATCAATTTGTCTCCATATCTCATCAAGCAGGTTTCATGGTTGTGTCATAAACCTATATTCATGATATATCGTTCATTGAATACCAAAAATAAACCCATCATTACACCATGGACATGGAATTTCATGTGACATTTCTATTTCAATCCAAGGGCCGAGATATCAACTTCCATAAATGGAAGGGACAAATCCTTCCTCAACTTATCCATTTACAACATGTCATTCGTGATGCACCCAACGTACCATGCTTCCTGCCAACTGTCTTCATGACAGTTTTCTTCATCAAATCCATGTGCGTGAGTCATGACATGATTTAATGATAATACCCCAGTCTAAGGACCATTGCACACACTCCCAGATATCAATGTACAATGACACCAAGACATGAAGAATTACTACTCACAGGTCTGTTCTCATTCTCTCCCATCATAGAGATTACCATGTGCAAACTCCATGAGAGAGAGTCTCTTCCTCTTACGAGTACTCACACATAACGAACTGTATACTCTGTGTCCTATCGCATTATGGCATCAAACCATAGAACAGTATTTAAGAATAATGTTATATAATTTCAAGGTTCTCATCATAGCAGGGATCTTCAATGACCTTATTATTGCAACAAATATTCCATGACATTATTATATTATAATCATCTAGAAAATGAACAATATATAATAAGTGTACATTCATGTAATCAAAGTACAAACTGTTGGATCTCATGAAACCAACTCTAACACCTTCCATGAATCATTTCTAAGACCTAGAGTTTCCTGGTTAACCATTTACATGACCCTCATGTCTATATATACCAATAATAGGAGACTCGATAATCACACTTACACCAATGGTGTGATCTAACCCTTGATGTGAGAGTTTTGGTTGGAACCTCTTGGTGGAAGATTCGACGACTTACGATGTTAGTTTGGGAATGGACTGGACATCCACAATTCATACTTAGATTAATTGTATTTGGAAAAAGGTTGTGTTTTATCGACAATGTTGGAATGGGGGTTTCCTTGGCCAGCAAAAAAGGAAACACAGGAAGCGCAGGATAAACTCCTGCATAGGAGGGTGTGGCTAATCACTCGTGATTCGGCCATCCTTACCCTCTTTGTAGCAGATGTTTTGATTTTTTTCGTTCCCAACGGCAGTGGATAGAGTTCCTCTAGGACTATGACTTTATGATAGTCTATAATCCGGGTAAGGGGAACATGTGAGGAGATGCACTCAATAGGAGGTCTATCCTAAAGCTACTGAGTGAGGCATTAGAGTTACTAGTCGCACTTCAGACATCCTTAATGGATAGAGATCAAGCTGCTTACCTTAAGTCTATGACTTTCACTCCCCCACTCCATCAGCAAGTCGAGGAGGTGCAGCTTGGGGGAATTGACAGCGAGGCACGACGTGATTAGATATCCTCAGGGTAGGCACCTAATGCGTTTTATGAATTTGGAGAGCACGTCATCCTCTTCATAGGACGTACCATGGAACCAGTGGCACTTCGGGAGGAGGTGTTGAGGTAGTTCCATACATCATATCTCGTAGTACATCTTGGTGTGGTGAAGATATACCAGGACCTTCGGCGTCAGTACTGGTTTCTAGAGATGAAGAAATCAATGGTAGAGTTTGTATCACGAAGTCTCACTTGTCATCAAGTGAATACTACACAGATTTGGTAGATGTCTTGTTCTGAAAAGATACAAAAACCCTTGGAGTTCAAGGAGGGGAACCATGTATTCTTGCGAGTCTCTCCTCGACAAGGATTATGATGATTTGGCTGAGGCGGCAAGTTATCAACGCGGTTTATTGGTCCTTTTCGGATACTTCGAAGGATAGGAGAGGTATCATACCACTTGGCTCTTCCACCATAATTAGAGAGGGTGCACGACATCGTCCACGTATCCCAACTGAGGAGATACATGCATGACCCATCTCACATCATCGACCACGTCGAGATGGTCTTCGTCGATGGGGAGACTTTTACGGAGGTTCCAGAAGATATTGGGGATCGACAGGAGCGGGTCCTTCGTGGGTGGTCGATAACTCTAGTTTACGTATGCTAGTAGCACGAGAACCTCAAGATAGCACATGGGAGTAGGAGGCTCAAATTCAGGCTCAATACCTTCTTTTGGATTTTTTGCCTTTGTTTTGGCTTTCGAGGACCTAAATCCATAAGGTGGGGAGAATTTAATGTCCCAGAAATTCTGTATAATTTTTTTTAAATTATATGGAATTATTTCAAGACTGTGAAACTTTTCGTCATGTGATTCCGAGGCCCGAAGTGTCCTGAATGATCCGTAGATGTTTAGTTGAGTTTTAATTAGTTTACGTAAGAATTTTTCCTAAAAAAAGTGGAATAAATCATATACAATAACTTGAATCAGAAATCATAGGGTACCATTGTGTTTAGGATGGCTGTTTTACCCTAGGCGCGACTTTATTTTAGTAGGCGTGGACCTCCTGTGAGAAAACCCAAAATGGAATACCCATAAATAAAATAATTAAATAAATTATTTTATTTTTCAAATACTTATAACTCAAAAAACGGTTGCTCATATTGAAAATATGATTCCGCGACTATACTCCTAAGGGAATTATATAATTAATAAGATACTATCATTGGTTGGCGTAGGTAACCAGTGAATGTTAGTTTTTGGCCATAAATATAATATTAAGTAACAGTTATTTTATTCTACAATCCACAACTTTTAAACGGTAACTCAAATTTGAAATCTGTGAGTGCCGTTGTGCTCTTTGGGGCATGTTTCACTTAGGTAGATCCTAAACTCGACCGGCACGAGTAAAGGGTGACTGTTATAATTTTTCCGAACATTTTTTCAGGTACGTTCAGTAAACGCGTGAGTGGTGTTATATAACTTTTGAACCGGTGCTAGGAATTGAAATCAAAGGAAACTATTGAACTCATAGCACCGTTATTCGCTTAATAAGGCCTTCACCTGGTCCGTATTTGGTTGAGGGTGAAAGTTAGTGTAAATGAATTTCGTGGGAGACTTAAAAAAATAAAATAAAATAAAGAACAACTTTTATTTTATTTTTAAAACCTCTCATTTTATGTTCAGTGGTGGGGACCACACAAACAATATACCCCCATTTTATATTTAAAGGTGGAGGCCACCTGACCCTTGAACACCTCCTTTAATATGAGATAACTCTTGGTTTTCCTCCCATTGATGTTCTAACTCAATTAGTTTATTTAATAAATTTATTTGGAATTTCACCAATTGGATGGAGAATTGTTGGAAAAAGGTAGAGCGATAGGAAACTTGGAAGGAGATTCTACAACGAAGAACATACACTACAAATAAGTGTATCCTCTAGAATCAGAGAAGGAGGAAGATGTTGAGCTCGGATCAGAAACATCTTGCGGGAGCAACGAACGCCGACGTCACCATCTCATCGACTTCGTCTTCTTCCTCGTGCCACATCCAATGGCCAATCGAGGTAGGTGTTTTTATATATGTTTGAATTTGTGTTATTTATTATTCATATCCTAAATTCATGATGACGACGGTCAAATGAACAAGGCCATCATCCCGCACATAAACCATGATTCTCTTTATTTTTAATCTTCGTGCATTATTCATGCGCTCTTCAATACCTATTATTTATTGGAACTGGAAACACGTTGTTTTGCTGAGCACAATATTTGTACGTGAAGCACTCAATGCAAGGATCACAAATATGCGATCATTTAATTTTTCGAACTTGGAGCGAAGCCGCAATGGCTCACGGAAGGAGGCGGCCAAATGTTTATTGGCACTGGAAATGCAATATTCTGTTGAGCACGACATATGGACACAGATCCATTGACCCGAGGATCGTGAATATGTGTTCATTTTATTTCTAGGGGTTATAACAAAGATGAGACACCCCACTGAAGGAGTGACATGGTGGAGTAGGGCGGTCCGGTATAGCAGGTTCAGGCGGTGCGCACGCAGCAAGCGGGGCCAAGTGGCTTCGGCCTACGACGTAGCTGATTAGGTGGCAGCACGAGTAGGCGGTACGGTGGAGGCAGGCCGTGTGTGAGGCGGAGGCACAGCGGATTCCCAGTTCAGGTACAGGGGTGCAAAATCATGGAAGAAGCAAATTATATTGGCGAGAGAAAGTAATAGATAGGAAATAAAATTAAAAGAAAAATGAATATATAAAAAAAGAGTTAGAGGCGCTATTTGGACCCGTGCGCACAAAATGGGATACCCCTCCTGTGCGTGAATCTCAAATGAGATTGGAGAGATAAACATTCAATGAAATAAAATAATAATATTATTATTATTTATGGTTTTTAAAACCCTAATTCATCTATAACTTATCTGTGCAACCTCAATTTCACGAACCGTCAGCGGTAGTGCAACCATATCTTTGAGATAAAAATTATGAGTCCAATATTGGTTGTCTTTTTTTGGTTTTTGGATCGGGTACCTGAAACGCTCAAATAATAATAATAATATATTATTATTAAATCATAGACCCTTCATAACTCATGCGTGTGACGTCTGATTGACATACAATCTATGGCGATGCGATCTTATCATTAAGACGGTCGATTTAAGTCTAATGTTGAATATTACATTTTGGTTTATGGCTTAGGTTCATGAAACACTCAATATTATTATTATTATTATTACAGGATCTTGTATTCGACATATCTCCCTCATACGGGGTCAAAATAACGAATCATTTGTGCCACCGGCAACCTTGGATCGAGAAAATCCATTTGGGATACCCCACTTGAGTTTGGATAATGTTTAGGGTACATCCAGGTTGGATCGAGCTCGAATCCAACCGGGTCCTCGGGGCTAAAAAGGAAAAAACATACAGACCGGATGACCGATTGACGCATTGTCTATTGCATTGAGACCCCATTTACATGGTAGTCCTTTGGGATAATTCGTCGTGGGATTTCGTGAAGTTGGATAATAGACAAGTGGATTGAGGAGAAAACCCTTCCTGAGACAATTTATCTTAGTGCGGGAACCCTATAGCTGGTTGTGATGATGTACAAGGGTCTTTTATGGGTCTGACGACGTACTGTGATGATGTAATAGGATCTTATGTAGGTCCGACAGTGTTCTGACAATGTACTAGGATCATGTGTGGGTATGATAAGGTACAAATGATGTACTATGATCCTGTGTGGGTCGGACAATGTACTGACGATGTACTAGGATCCTGTGTGGGACTGACGACGTACTGATGATGTACTAGGATCTTGTGTGGGTCTGACGACGTACTGACGGTGTAATAGGATCATGTGTGGGTCTGACGATGTACTGGCGATGTACTAGGATATTTTGTGGGTCTGACAACGTACTGATGATGTACTAGGATCTTGTGTGGGTCTGACAAGGTACATGGATCCTCTGTGGGTCTGGTGAGGTACTTGGATATTGTGCGGGTCTGACGATGTACTAGGATCCTGTGTGGGTTTGACGAGGTACTAGGATCCTGTGTGGGTATGACGATGTACTACAATCCTCTATGGGTATGATGAGGATTTAGTATCCTTCAATGGTATTCCTATTAACAGATTAAGATTATTTAGTAGTTTCATCTAATAATCTCTACTACTGTACATATGATAGACCTGGGGTGAGCTGAGTCTGTACCTTATGGTAATTTTCCTTCATGGTGATACCTTGTTGGTATTCTTCTATGTGGTGTACCTATGTGGTACTTACCATTGTGGTATTTCTTCCATTGTGGAACAGGTGAGCTTTGTGCTATTGAGTTGGACTCTGTGATTCCTCATGATTGAGATGGGTATACTTGATAATTTAATTATATGTATGGGGATATACCTAAGTAGGAATGTCAGTTGATTTTATGATTTTTGGTTATTCTTTTTAATATTTTGTGAGTCCTTGAGGGTATCGGGGTCCCTACAAATTGTAGTTATACTCACCCCTGCACGGGCTATGCCTGCATCTTGTTGTGTTGGTTGCAGACGATGGAAATCACTGACTTAGGATGAGGGTACCAGGACTTGAGGTAGCCTAGAGGTGGACCCTAGATGAGGCGTACCCCAAAGAAGACCGTTTGAGAGTTGTACCTACCTTTTATGTAGGATCCTTGGTGGGTGTTCACATGAGTTGTCAAGTTTACTTATACCATCCATTTTCTTGTACATTCCAGTAGGGCCTGTATTCTGGCCCCTTTTACTTACTCACTCTATTTACTATTCTGTTTACCTTATGTTAATATCTAGATATGTGCTTGGTTTTGTGTGTGCAGGTCATAATGGAAATTCCTTCCCAGTTTTAGGGAAATACGCCTTTGGTGGTTGTCACCAGCCCCTAGCCTAATGGCGGGCATGGGGTAGTCACGACATGGGCCCCGGGTGATGGGTTGTGACATATATAGAGTATGATGCAAATCATAGAGGTCAGGATGAGACTACTTAGAGATTAAATAGAGAGCAGGAAGAGTAGCGAAAACATTAAGAGCATCAATGATAGTAATAGCATCAAAAACATGGTCAGTTGATGGAGTGTATGCGGTGACATACACATGATTTAGGGATGGATTTCACTCCATCTAATTTAGTAAATTCACCACCCACTTAGTGGCATTATTATTATGTTCATTTTTGGGATCTTTTTTATATTATAAATGATTATAATTTTTAGTAATTTTTTTTATGGTTTTGTATTTTTTGTGATCTTTATAGATAGAATAGGATAGGAAATTCCCTTTATTATGAAAAGTAGAATCCCCTTTAAGATGGATCAAGATGAATCCCATTACATGAATGAATCCCCAAACACAACATACCCTAAAAAAGAATAAAAATAGTAAATTGCACTAAATCCAATCATCTCAAAGTCAAATCCATATAGACTAAAAGACTATGGTAGAGAAACACAGAATCAGAATTGGATTGAAATCCCCCTAGGTAGCCATATAGTCATTCAACCACCGACCAAGATACCCAAACCATAGCATCCATCAGGAACTACTTGTTAGATAATCATGGTGGATGGATCTGCTAATAGTGGCAACAATATATCTGAAAAATCCCCATCCCCTACTAGAGCGGGTTCTTCTTCTCAGAGAATCGACCCATTCTTTGAGTTAGTTTTGACCCTCTTTTCTATCCCTCACCATCATACCAGGGTTTGAGTCTTGCCTTCAGCTACCATGAAATTCATAGGACATCCTATCAACTAGCCAGGGGGTTTTCCTACCAACCCCTGACTTCGATAAGGAGTCCAGATCTCACCGTTGACCCCTAAAATTAGTTTACATTAATTTTTTTATAAAAAGTTATTTTAAATGAATATATATTCATTAGGTTTTGGTATTTTAGAAAAATTATCCACAAGTAATTTGGGATGCTTATGAATCATCCTCAACTCAATCTGATGAACGGGGTGACATGAATGTCTCCACTTCTGTAGATATGGATTTTATCATCCTGAAAAAAAAGTATTTATAGAATTAAAAAATTGATGTTATCATCGGTGGTATTAAAATGTGGTTTCGTTTATCATCTCTAAAAAATTGCTAATAATGGCCCCTTTTATCAGCACTGATAAAATGGGTCATTTATCAGTGCTAAAAACGCTGAAAAATGACCTTTATTGATGCTTTTTTATTGCAGATAAATGTACGAAAAAGTAATTTTTAAAAATAAATTTTTTTCGAAAAATGGGAGGGTGGGACCTCCCCCCTTTTATCAGTGCTTGATCCCCCATTTTATCAATTCTAGTCTAGTATTACCACCCCTTTAACAAGTCTAGAAATCCCCCCACCCTTTTGTAGTGCTAGGGACCTGCATCACCCATCTGTGTGCTCCATTGACTTTACTGGGTTTCAAAACTGAGGCCTCCTCCTCATAATCTCACTCCTTTTTCACTCCCCTATATCGTTTTCTTTTGTATTTTATGATACGCATATATATTTTTATTTATTTCTTAATATTTATTTATCCATATAGTTATAGATATATATATATATATTTATTTTAATAAATATATAAAATATGTTTTTTTGTGTGAATGCGTGTTTGTAAACACACACACACACACACACATATATATATATATATACATATATTTGTGTACATCTATAAATATAGTTATATATATTTAAATTTTTTGCATATATTATATATTAATATTTATATATATATAATAAAATATATAGATAAATATATATCGGTTTGTCAATGCACAGAAAAATATATTTAGACATATATAATAATTATATATATAGAAATTGTATATGTATATAATAATTTATTCATTTTTAATTTTTATAAAATGGATATTTTTTTTATTTTGATATGGTTTATATGTTTATAAATATACTTTAATGTAAATACGTTTACATGTATATTTATAAAATTGAATTATTATGTGTTAATATATAACATATATATATATATACATTTTTATATTTTTGATTATAAATAAAACTAAATTATGAAAAATGATAAAATTTAAAAAAATTAATATTAATATGAATGTAATAATTGTGAAAATTTATTTCCCCATTGAAAATGGAAAAAAAACACCCCCTTAAACGAGGTTGAAAGTCCATCGAATGTTAAAAAAATAGGATTCATCGACTAAAAACTCATTTTTAAAGTCCATATATGGAATATTTCGGTCTATGAAAACATAATAGGGGATTCCTACATATCAATAATATGTAGATATCATTTCACGATTTGATTTGATATGTGTTATAGCTCAAACGGACATTCGGATCAAAAGTTATGACCTTTTGAAATACGAGTTATGTTTTAAATTTATTTTAGATCTTTTATTTATTTATTTATTTATTTGAATCATAAAATGGTTAATAAATGAAATATACTCGATAATTATTAGAAATATATTAACTAATAAAAAATTTTCTAATTTTTTTATAGGCCATTTTAACTAAATATCTTATATTTTTAGTGTAAATGTCTATTTACCCTTATCTAAAACATATTTAAATATATATATATATATTTAAGGAAATATGATATTTATTTTTGAAATATACAATTTATTAGTGTCAGTAAAAAACACTGATAAAGCCCCCCCCCCCTTATCAATGCTACTAAAAAAGTACTGATAATGGGAGTCCATTTAACAACGCCAGAAATCGTAGATAAAGGGTACCTTTACATGCGCTAAAAATTGCAGATAAAGGGCTAATTTTAACAACACTTTTTAGAATTATTAAATGAACCTTTTATCAGTGGATTTTTAGCAGTGATAAAGGTACCCACATTATCAATGCATTTTCTAGTGTTGTTAATGGGTGGCCCTGTATAAAGTTGTTTCTGTGGTTGTGATCCACGTGTGTCCTTTTATTTAAAACATTCATTTTAAAAATATATTATTTTATATTTATGTTTAATTTATTTATTTATAGTATTGTTAACATAATAATTGTTTTTTATATAGGTGAATTATTTTTCTCTTGTTTTGGTGGTTTTTTGGCAACTGATACCATGATTTGAATTTTTTGATAGGGGTCATAGGGGAAAAAGAAAATTAAAAATTGATGTTTTTAAATGATTATGGATACAAAATGAAAGTGTAATTATAAAAAATATTGTTTGTAATGTACATAATATGTTTTTTTGTATTTTTAATGTAAATTTTATTTTAAGTAAATTATGAAATCTCATACTGGTGCATTTGTATATAGGTGTATTTGTTAAAGTGTGTTGTTATTGAAACAACACAATGCAATAGTAGGGCATTTAACAACATTAAGTAAAATCATTTATAAAAGGGTCCTCATTTTAAGGATGTTGACGACGACAATGTTTTTTTAGTGCAATTAAATCTCTTTGTGTGGTGTTAAAAGGACAATCTGTGGTTGTGGAAATTCATTTTTTTGTAGTGATAATGATATTCCTATACACGCATAAAATGAAAAGGTTTTGAAGACATTGTGTTCGTAAAACCAATGAGTACACGTTGCGTCACAAGATGAGGGAGGAAGTTAATTCAGGATATAATGGGATTACAACCATATATCACCATGGATTTCATGCTGGAGTGATGATCAGTTTTTAAAAAAATAAAAAAATATTTTTAAAATTTTTAAAATTAAGAACAAAATTCATATTCCCCATAAATAATTTAAAGAGTAAAAAATAAGTCCAAAAATATTTTTCATAAAGATATATTCAACCAAAATTCTCTTTCAATTTAAAAAATATCATTTTTTATTAAAAAATATAAAAACACATTTTTCATTATTAAAATTCAAATGAAAAAATTAAAATAAATCAAACATTCACTTAAAAATTAAAATTATGTAATTATTATCCTTAAAAATTAAATAAAAAACTAAATTTCATTTATAAAAAATTAGTAAAAAAATACCATTTCCATTATTAGTAATAATAAAATCCATATTCCAAATTTAAAAATATTTTTTTAAAAAATATTAATCCACTATAAAATTAAAAAATATCCCAATATTTAAATAAAAAAAATTAAAATTAATTATATTTTTTAATAAAATAAAATTAAAAAATTCATTTTTATGATGTATTTGGAAATTAAAAATGAATTTTATTCTTTTATATTATGATAATTACAGAATATACCATTTTCTAAAAGATCATATTTTAAATTTAAAATAACAAGAAATCCCCCATATCCTTTCAACCAAAATAAAAAATTTCAATTATAAGAATTAAAGTTAAAAAAGAAAACTTCTTCATTTTCCCTTCAAAATTACTCTACATGAAAGGTTATGTATAAATGTTTCAACAAAGAATTTTTTTTTTAATAAAATTATATTTGTTTTTATTTTTAATTGCTTGATTTTATTTTAATGAAATATTATTTTTTAATGTAAAAAATAAAAAACTGTTATTTTTTAAAGTGAAATGGGGATATTTTTTTTTCAATAAACAATAATCTTTTATGGTTTTTCGAAGGAATTATTTTTTTATAATGTTCTAAAAACGTAATAATGGACTTTGTCTTCATTGAATTTAATTAATTTTAAAAAAATGATTTCATGATGACTTTTTTAAAAGGATAAAATGTTGTTGATTTGTTGATATGGGATAAGTCAAAATATTTTTACAAAATGGATCCTGGAGTGTGTGAACGATGTTCACCAAAACCACACTGCTAGTCAAAAAAACAATTAATAAGTTATTGGATAAATATTTTAACATTATTAATTTTTTTAATAATAATTGTATGATTATTGATAGTTATTAAAATTAAGATTGATGGATATGATATGTCGTATATAATATGAAATTAATATTTTGTTTTTGGTAGAATTAATAAATATTAAGAGGTAATTTTGTATCTAAAATGATGCTAAAAATAAAATTCTCACAGAGAAATTGCATACATATATTAGTTTTAATTATATATATAGTTAGTTATATTTATATATTTATATTTATATCGATTTATATATATATATATATAGTTATATTTTTTTATTTTTTATTTATTCATGTATTAATATATATAAGATTATTTATAAATACATTTATAAAATATGTTTTTGTGTGTGTGTATATATAATCAAACAAATAAATAAATACATATATACAACATACATATATATATATATTATGTGTATCTGTAATTTAAATTGTACACAATTACATATATTTACATATATTATATCTTTATATGTATATTACTTTGTTAGGATATATAGATAATATATATCACATTGTTACACATAATAATATATATAAATATATAGGTTCACACACACATTATATAGGTATATAAATATTCATATATTTGTGTTTTAAATAAAATGGAAATTGGGTTTTATTTAGATAAAGATTATATAATGAGAAATATATTTTATAAGTAAATGTGTATAATTATTTATTTATAAAATTAACATTTTTTTATATTCCTATGATAGGATATATAGATAATATATATTAGTTTGTTAATACAAACACAAACTAATATATATATATATACATATACACACATTATATAGGTATATGAATATTCCTATATTTGCGTTTTAAATAAAATGGATATTAGTTTTTATTTAGATAAGGATTATTTATTGAGAAATATATTTTATATGAAAATATGTTTAATTATTTATTTATAAAATTAACATTTTTTGTACTTCCATTTCAAATAATATAGAATAAAATAACGTGCTATGAAAAAATTTTCGATCATAAATAGCATATGAGATGGATAAATAGATTTTTCATAAATTGTATCACCCTAAGATTAATTTCCACATCCTTTCAAAATTTCTATTATTTACGTCCTGATTTTCCATGATAGTTTGTTGTGATGAATTCCTATCACAATTATCTTTTTGCGGTGGGAATTCGTCGTAAAAAAATATTTCAAAAGCCATTATTTTAATAGTGGTATATAAATATTTTAACATAGTGATATTAACTATATAAATAACATATCGAAATATTTGTACATATAAACTATATAATTTAAAAATGAAATTCATATTAAATAATGTTTTATTAGTAACGTTATTTTCATTATTTATACAATTAAAAATTTAAAAAATGATATTAATCAAAAAACTATTTAATTATTGTTTTTTATAGGATTTTAAAAGAAAATCCCCGCACTGTGACCGTGCTATTGAATGTATGTCGCAAAGCGTTCCCGCGTCGACCATATTCCTCCTCAGATATGACCGCACACCACGACTGCACTCTGCCCCTCCATGATAGCCCTGAACATCGGAACCTCCATATCTCGCCTCAACCATGTTTTACCTCCACCATAACCTACCAGAGTGACTGTACCATGCTCCTCCCTATATGCCTACACATCTATATCTGGCCTCAACTGCATTCCGCCACCACCAGGACCTCCCGGAGCGAATGCACCATGCTTCACCCTGCACACCTAAACATCCATATCCCGCCTCAATTGTGTTCTACCTCCGCTAGGAGCTCTTGGATTGGTATGGCTTCCAGATCACCTTAGTCACCCTGGGAATGTGCTCTAAGGCCAATGGGAGGACTAGAAACCTCCATTCATTGTAACCATCCTCAGAAACGCCGCCCATTGGAGAATTCATTACCGCGTATTGGGTTCCCACGGTGAGTTTGGGTAATTTTGGGATCGCCTCACATGTTTTCCTTGGGGAAGTGGAGATATCATGTGTTGGATTTGTGGTGCATTCATGATCCCCTAGATTGGGTCCCCCTTGGGCGAGTTCCCAGGAGAATGGGATGGCTAGACACTGCCCACCATAATAAGAATCCACATGTGGTGTCACCCTAGGGTTCTCCAGTGTCTGTGTTGGGTTTGGGTCTGTTTTGGATCTTCATGCTTAGGTACCCCATGTAAGTGTTCCCAAAAGAAGGGGATGGATGGACAAGGTCCCTCGTAGTCTTCCTCTATTATCCATCAGGATAATATCGGTGCATTGGTGATAACCTCATCTATTGAAGACCTCATTGTTGACTTCATCCTGGGTCGTGGGACTGCAGGCGACTAATCAAGATTTTTAAACTGTTCTGATGATATTCCACCAAAACATGACTTCCACTGGGTTGTAATAATCTATCTATTTAAAATGTTCATCTTCATCATCAGGCGGTGAGGGGTTTTAGAGAAGAAGGAAATTCCAGTCAGATGATTGCAGTTTGAAAACACAGCCTCCACCCTTATATAGTACCATCTTCCTTTATTTTGGCCTTTACCTCCTTAAAAATTCTCCCTAATACCATGAAAGGTGGGATACACAAATCGTTTATTTATAATGTCAATTAATATCAAGGAACTACCCAACCCTATTTATTTAATGTTTATTAATTTATTAACTGAATATTAAAAACATAGTAAAACTATTTAATTTATTTTTGTATTTTGATTATTTTTCATAGTAAATTTATAAATGAAATCCAAATTCTAATCTAACTAAATTTATTTTTATAAACTGAATAACGATTTATTTTAAAATTTTAATAAAATTATAAAATTTATTAGTTTTCTTTGATATCAATTGTTTTTTGATTTATAAATAAAGTTTAAACTAAAAATAATAGATGTATATTTAATTATGATGGTTTTGGTAGTTAATATTTCATTTCAAAATATAATATAATATAATTAAAAATTGTGTTTTAAAAAATAAATGGGTTATATAGGTATTTGGGTTTGAAAAAATAAAATGAGTTAGGATTCGATTATCCCAAATTTCATTCATATTTGAGGGGTCGAAATCCCTGATGTTGGGTGATTTTTAATGAACATTTTAAACCTAATTATCAAAATTGTATATTTTAATAATTTTCCTGAATTTAAATTTAATAATGTGTGATTGATTTTGAGAATATTTGACTCGCATCTAATATTTTATATAGATTTTAATTCAATAATCTATCATTGACTAGTATCAAACTTTATACAACATTTAGTATATATATATATATGTATGTATATGTTTTTGAATCTTTTGATTTTTTTTCTATCCATTCATAAATGGAAATATTTTTTTGGAGAGATTACCCCCAATGGGTGGGCAAATAGTTGGTTAACGGAACTATTATTTGAAAAATGAATAAAAAAGAACGGAAGGGTTATACTAAAATGAGTATTGGTTATTAAAAATTTATTTGGTTAATAATAGATTTTTTATGGTCTTGATTATTAATTCTAATAACTGAAAACTAATAAAAAAAAATTAATTTATATTTTTTCATCATTAATTTATTATTATAAATAAATTATTACACATATTATAACAAAATAAAAATACATTTTTGTTTACTAATCTATATTTTTTTTCAAATAATTATTTTGTTCATAAAATTTATGGATATATATATAATTTTGAGTAAATATTCGACACAATTACGGTGGTTTTTTCTTTAAAAAAAACTTATGTTTTTTTTATTTTAATATGCTTTCTCCAATGGTTGAACTTTGTACAGTGGTTTTAACACCTAATATAAACAATGTTTATCATAGTAACATCTCATAAAAAATTTGAAAAAATTAAAATTTAATCATATATAATTCACATAAGATAATTTATATTTTTAATTACTATATATATTAATGATGTTATAAGTTATAATACTAATTTGATTTTTATTTATTATATTGAAACTTTTAAATTATTTATTTATTAAAATTTTTAATTTTTATTAATATTTATATTATGAATTATTAATTAAAATGGTAATTAATTATCTCTATAAATAATATTAATATTTATTAAATATATTAATGATATCATCAGTTATTAATTTTCATAATTATTTAATTAATTGTTAATAATTATACCATTAAACTGAAATTTCACTTTTATAATGAAAACACAAAATTTGAGTCATACTAGCCACATAATATGTCAGATTGACATGGAGTCAATTCCAACACATCATAAATGAGTTATGTATCCACTATTAGAAAATCATCGTCTATGAGTGGTTTTTTTGATTTGGTGGCAGTTTAAACCGCTGCTGAAGTTGATGTCGGCAACACATGACGGATCCTCCCATTCACTACCACGGATCGGGGTAAGGGATGCATCAGGTTTAATCAGCTCTAAGAAGAAAGTGCAGATAAAAGTGGGGAATTTATCAGTGATGGGTAACAGTGCTGATAAATCTTCCTATTATCAGCGCTAAAGAAAAATTGATAAAGGTGTAACCTTCATCAGCCCTTTGTTTAGCACTGATAAAGGGGGCCTTTATTTTTTTCAAAAATACAATCCTAAAACCCTAGATATCAACCAAAGGCACAGTACATAATTCTAGAGGAAAAGAAAAAATCAATCAATTAGACCCCCAATGACTCCCAAAAGTAGAAAAAAAATGAACCACTCGATTTCCCTATCTCCAAGTACAGGGAAAACAACAAGAAGAGTACAAAGGAACCAAAGATCTGAAGATGTAGATAATGGAACCATAGGCTTGGAGTCCACCTTCATCCTCCTTCAGTGTGTTGATAATAACTTGACAATCATATTCGACCACAACATCCATCCAGACAGGAGACAAGATGAATTGCATACCCTTCCAAATAGCCATGGCCTCAGCCACATGCGGAGACTAATCCACAATGTTTGAGGAATGATGAGCCGCAATAAGAGAGCTAGCGTTATCCTGGAGGACTGTCTAAAGGCCAAAAAACCATCCCCAGGGGTCTCTACATCAATATTAATATATATTTATTAATAATTCAAATATTTATATATTTTTTTTAAAAATTATGTATAAGTTATAATTAAATAAATATATATTTAAATATTTTTTATATTATAATAAAATTTTAAATAATAAATATATTTATTGTATTTATTATTTTTATAAATATATATAAATTCTTTTTAAATATATATATTTATAATTATAATAATAATGAAATAATTATACATTAAAATAAATATATTCTTCCAATGAATTTGGTTAATAAATATATTGATGCCTGAGTATAATTGACGTATGAATATGTTATGAATTCATCATGTTTGTTCATTTATACATTATAAATGTTAAAACTCCCACGAATAGAGTTTTGATATCAGTTAATGGATAAGATATGTTAAAACTATGTTAGTGAGAGTTTTAATGATTGTTACGCCATAAGCAATTCCAAAATGTGGGTTTCAACATCAGTTATCAAATAATTGTTCATCCCTCTCTCGTCAGATGGATTCATCGCCCTCAGGGAATTTTCAAAGTTAACACTAATGCGACAATTATAGGTGATGGCTCTTTTGACCTTGTGGTGTTTCTCTAGGACCATGTAGGCTATATTATTTAGGATCATCATTAATAATAAATTGCTTGTTGGTCTCCTCCTGTAGTAGTGGCCATGGAAATCTGGAAGGGTAT
Organism: Viscum album; assembly: GCA_963277665.1. Classification (NCBI taxonomy): domain Eukaryota; kingdom Viridiplantae; phylum Streptophyta; class Magnoliopsida; order Santalales; family Viscaceae; genus Viscum; species Viscum album. The sequence continues at coordinate 432,669,682 of OY728153.1, read as the reverse complement.
GGAATTCATTTCATCTATCAACTTGTCGTCAAATCTGATTGTCATGTTATTATCGTCGCGCTAGATGAGGATGAAATTGGCCACAATGCATTTTGTTCTATTACCAACATCATTAGATCATTGATTCCATTATTCTATTCTTTTTGATCTTCCTTTTTTGGGAGAGATTAAAATTGTGCAGATCATTTTATAGCTACTTTTGGGAGTGGTTGAGGATCACATTGTGGTTCAGCAAATTCATACACATCCAAACTAAATTTTGGATCTTTTTCCTACAATATCAAAAAAGTCCAAATGTTTTTTCTCATTTTTGAGTAGGTCAGTTGTCCATTTTACTATAATTGATGTATATTTTAAATAAAATAGATGTTCTTATAGTCATAATGGTAAAATTGTGCCTCATAATGAGGTGTAGATTATTCCTATACATCCCAAATGACTCATTAATTTTTACCCAAAAGTATTAAAACAATCCGAATGTATTTTATCATTTTTTATTATGTCTCTTGATCATTTTTACTAAAATTAATGTCAATTTTAAATTAAATGACGGACATGGAGTCATACTAGTCCCACTGTGCATCAAATTGAGGTGAAACTGATTTCTGCACATTCCAAGTGACTTATGGATAGTTTTAATAAAGTATTAAAACAATAAAAATATTTTTTCTGTTTTTTAGTATGTCACTCGTCTCTTTTAGTAAAATTTCATTATAAACTAGAAACATGAACTTTAACTAATACTAGTCACATCTTGTATCAGTTTGACTTGAGAAAAATTCCTACATGTATAATATAATTTATGAATAGATTAACAAAATTATTATGAAAATATGAGTATGTTTTATCAATTTTCATTGACTGACATATTTTGACGGAAAATGCTGATTTAAAACTGATAACAGACTCTCTGATTCATACTGGTCACACCATTTTTTGGATTGGTGTGTATCTGATTCTTACACAACTTAAATGAGATATATATAATTATACTAAAGTACAAAAACAATTTGAATTATTTTTTTTGGTTTTGAGTTTGTGAGTTTTATATTCTCATAATATAAATGTTAATTTTAAATACAATGACACACTTTGAGTCATACCGATCACGTCATATGTCAGATTGAGGTGTTTTTGATTCCTACATGTCCCAAACTCTCAAAAGAATCCTACGTTCTAATGAATCCTCCAGTATAAGAAAAAAAATCTTATGAGGGTAATACTAATAAGAGATAAATTAAACAAAAATATGAAACAATCCATTACTTTTATAGAATTCACATCTTCATTCCATTTGTATACATTCCATGATCAGTTATGATGCCCATTTGTTTCTGCGAAAAATTATATCGTCTTATAAATATTATTTTTTAGACCATAAGAATTGTACTGGACAAATATAAATACACAAAAGATTAATAAATATTTTAAATAATGTAGTAATTAAATTTGAAAATACATCTTCGGGGATGTGTTTTTTGATGGAGTATGATCTATCTCGTAAATTTACAAACATAATAACAAAAATATTTTCCATCTGTTTATTTTATAAACTATAGAAAAATTGAGGAATATAAGTAATTTTTTATATGTTTTTGGATAGTTAAATATTATTATATATACCTTGATAAATTTCCTGTTGTAGAACTTGTCTGGGTCCTTGTGCGTAATGATTGTCCTCATTCCATGATTTTGATGATATTTACACACCACCCTATAATAATATAATCCAAATTAAAAAATAATATAATTATATAACATGATTTTTAGTTCAAAAATGTTGCATGTACTGTATTAAAAATTAAAAAATGTTATCATGTGTGGTCGGTTTGTTTGTAATCTATGTAGTGAATCCAACAAATAAATATTTAGTGTATCCAAATTTATTATAATTAGAATCCAGTGTTTCCTAAAAAGGAATAAGTAATGAATTAAATTAAAAATATATTAAATATTATTAAATTGTATCATTTTATCTTGACATTATTTATATTAAGAATATTATTTCATCCCCATGTTTTCTTTCAAACGATTTACCCAGGTTTTCCACACTTCCATTCATTTTTTGGATTCTTTTTGTGTTTGGATTGTAGAGGTGACATTAGGACTAACGAGTCCAATTTTTTATGGGTAAATTCAATGAATTGGTATTGATATATATTCCTACAAAAAATATGAAATATATTTATTCATAATTAACATGGTATATCATATATTGTAAAATTAAATCACGAAAACGTACCTCATTTATACATTTATAATTGAGGCACCTATCCATTCATAGTTGATGATTTCACCTACATTATTAGAATAAATGTAGTTAGTAACATAATCCCCACAAATTTTTTCATCAAAATAAACTACGTCACTAATATCACTTTGTATCATTGTATCTGCATAACCCTTTAATGCTAGTAATTGTGGATATTCAATGGGTGGGGTAAATTTGATTTTGGAAAATCTTTTCAATAAGTTGGTTGATCCTTTAAATGGTTTTGAGTCTAACATTAATTTTACCTCCATCCCATTGTATATTTTTAATAGCATTCATCAGTTCAGTCCTTTTTTCATTAATTATTAAATGTTTAGAATTAAAAATAAAAAGGAAATGAATACCTCCTTGTCGACATATTTTTTCAACAATATTTGACGGCCATGCAATGAATGTTCTAATAGTTGGTCAACCTTCTGAATATCTTCCTCATCAATTGGAATATCTTGATCAGCACTCAGATCATGGGATACACTAATCGACACTCTCACAAGACCTATTGGAAGTGGTCTATTTTTTAGCACATCGTTTTGGATATTGAACATTGTAGCCCTCACTACAAGATGATGGGTGGTTATTCATGGATATAAATCACAGTCATTATCACCCTGTATAATATCATCACCATAAAGGTATCAATGTCTATATGATTCAAGTTTATAGAAACAATTATTGGAACAATTATTACCTTTTCCAAGACATCTTTTTGAGGGGAATGTCTCATCTCAAAGATGGTTGGTGTGGGGCGGGATATTCAGGAAATTGTTATTCTTGAGTTCATTTTTCTCTTCGCTTCTCTCTATAAAAGTTTCTATTAACTATCTCTTCTATTGGAATTTTTATTAAAGTATATCTAGTATTTCCTTCATCTATTTTATTTACTCATATTTATCCTACTCTTGTTTTTTTATAAAAATATGTTTGTGTTGTCACCCCAAAACCCACACCTCTGATGTGACCATATTGTTATGTCCACTATAAGGACAAAAATAGTAGGTGTTAATCTGATACAGGTGTTGATGATTCATGTGAATAAGCTGGATAGAAAATATAGGAAAATAAGTAATCATTTTTATGTAATTTCGATTTAAAGGAAAACAAATTTTTATTATTTCATAATTATACATGATTCCCACCCTTTTTATGTATTTTCATCTATTAGTATCCCATATTTATTTTCACATGCCTCTTTGCACAACACATGTTGTATTTGGAAGTAGATTTATGTTTGGATTCAACAATCGGCATATAAAAATAGGAACATAATTTTTTTTTCGTTTCATGTCATATAAAATTGTTACAGTATATTTAAAATATGTATCATTTTTTTCAAGTGAAACGTACCCCATCCTTGCTTTACGGTAGAGGTATGTTGATTTTTCTATCCTGCTATTATTTTCAACACTCAGTTTCTATTTCATAAATAAAAAATTTTCACTCAATGTGATGAATATAATCATTTTAAAAAAATATATTACTAGCCACAATGTACATGAAAAGACACATCGATATGAATTCTAGTAAAAAAATCTCATGCTTATTCGGTTATCAGGTGTGCATACATAAGCAGTGGGTGTGGCTTTATTTTCCCTTCATCTTATTTTAGATGATGACTCAGTAGAATTGTTTGAAATCCTATATAAATACATATATAAATAATTAATACAAATTTAATATGGGAATTATATAATATAAATGAAATCTTCAAGGGATAGTGAAGAATAATTCATTGTTTCATTATTTTATTTTTTAGTAAAATAAATAAATGATAACCTAATGTTACTGTAATCTATTCCCACATCAGTGTCTTAAGCGCTAGAACAACATGGTGCCACCAAAATACACCAGTTGGCATGCATAACCAAGTGATGATTCCAATGTAATTACTAAAAATGTCCTTGTTGGAGTTAACATGCTGGCCTCCTGCATTCCATCTGACCTCATATTTGATGCCTTTCATTTTTTCCTTCATGATTATTTATAACACCATCAAAATATGGAGCACCTTATTTTTCTACATCACTGGTCCTTTGTCACCTAACATATCCTTAGATTCAACGTCATCAATATGTTGTTTCTCTGGAGAAGTAGCATCAGCATGTGAAGATGGTTGTTGAACCTGAACACTGGGGTCAAAAATAGATAGAAAAACCAATTATTCCTCAGGATTGGGAATACTGGCACATGAAGATGTTCATTGTTCCACTAAAATGAAACAAACAATAGGGTGATAGATCTACTGTTCCTTAGGATTGGGAGCACCAACATGTGCATAATTCTGACTGAAACATCTTTTTTTGATTTTCAAATAAGTCACTTTAAGATTAGTGAGAACCTACAAACATCAAAACAATCACCCACAATCCACAAACCAAATTCCAAATTCCAAAATCCAAAATATCCAGATAAAATAACACATATCACCTCTAACCGTCTTCACGGCCACCTGAATTCTCCTCTTATGATGTCCACAAACAACGTAAACACACCTGATCCAAGACCTCATACTGAATCCTTCATCCGTCACCAAAACCACGAATTCCATCACCAAAACATGGTCCTCCACCCAAATTATACCATCGCACACAAATGGTGGATGAAAATAGAAGCAAACTAATTACTAAAATAGAAATACAGAATTAAATGTCACCAAGAAAACCCAACGCATCTTATCCATGCCGTTGCTGCAACAACGTCGGATCCAAATGAACCAAAAACAAGAACCCAGAATCACCATGATCCAAACAGGGCTCAACCACACCCACAGAAAAATAATAGAGGCAGAAAATCAAAAAGAGAACAAAACCACAAAGATAGTCATGGTGCCTAGCTGCAAATCATTGCCAGATCCTGCTGCTGCCTTCGCAAACTCACCAGGAATCCACATCGAACCGCCGCATGCGCCCCCAGCCAAAACAGAATCGAAGCATCAACCCCCATCCTGGAGAAGCTGGATCTACAACCACATTCAACACCGCCCTGCCAAATGAACAGGACATCAAACGGTTGGAAAATCCCAGACGGCCGTGCCCACAAAGGTACCTCGACGCCACGCCTGGAAGAGGAACTACCGCCAAGAAAACATTGAGAAGGAGCGCCTAAGAGATCTCTGATGTCGATCTGAGGAAAGAAGAAGTGACGGTGACAGGGGGAAACCCTAATAAGGTAGCACCCCTTACTGGCTCATCCGCCTCCCTAAAGAAATAACCCACACACCCGTGTAAAAAACCAAAACATGAGGGAACCCTTGGACTATTATTAACAACCAAGAATCCATCATGTGCATAATTAATTATCTATATAAGTTGTTTAACATTTAATTTTTATGACATCAATACAACAACAAACATATAATAACATGAGGTAACACAATTTATATTAAAAAAATAACGCAATTATTAAACTCTCTTTTTTAATGGGTGATGAGATTTGACCCCTATATCGACTATTCAAGTCCCTTCATTTTGGTCTCCTTTGATAATGAAAACACCATATACATTAGGACCTCTATGAAATGATTATGATATCCTAATGAAATTGTCACCCTCAGTTGAATTTTCATCTAACCCTTCAGTGGTTTTGGTCGATAACATAAAAATTGACCACTTTCAGTTTGTGGTATCTAGAACATAAAATACTTTTAATGCCTATGATTTCATTATAAATGGTTCTTCTTTTCACCCTTACATACTGAAATAGAACTTTACTAATCCAAATTCTTATATTTTTACATCTTTCATGTTATCAACCCAATATAATTGAAAAATCAGCATATGGAATGTTGTATAATCCAACTCCCATATTTTTTTATGATTCCAATGTATGAAATATGTACGTCAATTGGATTTTTGTCCTTAGAACCAGAAATATGCATCGCTTCAGCCACAAGTGTAACACCACTATTTTTAAAGGTATTGTATTCATCTTGTCTATTTGTATAGAACATATAACCCTTAATTACATAACCATTGTAAGATAACACGTACACACTTGGTACTCTAGCTAACCACCGTAGTTGTTCTGATATTGAATTAGGATTTTCATCTGAATCGATAATAATATAGTCCCAAAAACATTCTACAAACTATTGATTAAGTGTTTTTGATATCCATATTTTATCCCTTGGTGGATTCAAATTCCTAAGAATTTATTTGTGGGTTTCAACAATGGGGAAACCCCCAAAACATTATTCAAAACCTAAAGGTGGGAATACTCATGATCTAAAATATTGATTGTGACTACATCTCTTCCAGAAATTTCCCACCGACTAGCCACCTAGTGTGATGAGATTTCAGTAGACCAATGCTTTACACACTTGAAATGAATTTGGTACATAACTCAATGGCTTCCTCAAAAATATATCAATCTTCAGTATAAACCTCTGATTGAATTTGATTTTTTATATACCCATTCAAAAACATTATACATCATTCAATGGGGTACATCCATCTATAGTGTATAGGACCACATAGTCTAATCTCTCTCACTAACTGAACCATCATATAACCCATTATATCAATGAATTATAGTAGGAAGCCGATTTCTAAATCACATGATATGATAATAATTTCTCTTTCCATAGTTTTCAATTTCACTAGATCCATAACTTTACAGCATATAGCTTTGTAGAAGAAACAAAGCTTGGTTAACTTATAAAGGAAATTCTTGGAAAAATGAAACATAATGCTATAGAAATTAGATCTCACAGTAAAAAATGACAGTCATGTGATTTTAGAACCATTAACATTAAATTTATTAATGAAACAATATTATTTCTATACAGTTAATACCAATCTAGAACTATTATGTCATTCAAGAAGTTGAAAAACTAATATCTCTCTTTCCTAGAAATACTGTATGAAGTTGGAGGATGAATAGTTCATTTTTCACCGTAGGTTTCAATTTGATATGTAGTAGAGCTCAAAAAGACACCTGCATCCAAATTTATCACCGTTAAGTTTGAGTTATGTTTTCAACTTATTTTAGATCTTTATTTAATTTTTTTATTTTTTTTGGGTCTTCATTTTTTTATTAAATGATTACTAATTGATAAGAATTAGAAAATTATTAATTAATAATATTTTTTTAAAAGATTATATAAGCTATTTTCTCTAAACATATTATATATTAGGTGTAAATTTCTACCTATACTTATCTAAAACATATTTAAATATATATATATTATATTTATATCAATATCAATATATTTATATATTAATATATTAATATATTATTTTTAATGTCTTTTTTTTAAATATACCAATTATCAGATCAAATAAAGGGGGTCCCTTTAACAATACAAAAAATCTATGATAAAGGAGATACCTATATCAGTGCTAAAAAAAGAATTGATAAAGGTACCCCCTTTATCAGCATTTTTTAGAGATGCAAAAGGGTGCCTCCATGAAAACCTATTTTTGTGGTAGTTTCCCCACCCAGAATTCATTTATATTTTTCACTTACTGGATAGAAGATACATTCATGACGCTACCATCTTATAGCTAATATAATTGAGGCCGACAGGATGTCACCCACAGAGTTGAGAGTCGTACTTTTAGAATAAATCATCAAAAGTAGGTAAATAATATTATTTAATATGATATATATATATGATAAATTAATATTGTTTGTGGTTGAACCTTTTATTAGATTTTGTGATGTGTTCATGATGATATACACAGATAGTTGTATTGGGAATATTGATGGTGAGAGATAGTAGGTAATTGTGGTTAGTGTTTTTTTATGTTTTTATAATTAATATAATATAATTTTTTTTCAATTTATTTATATTTTTGTAATTATAGGGGATATATTAGATATAGATTTTTAATATATTTGGTATTAAGGATAAGAAATATGGTCATGTCAAGGCCTCGTGCGAGCATGTTTTAATGAGAAAACTTAGTCAAGGGTGGTGAAAAGTGTTATTTAGAAAGAGATGGTGATTGAAATTAGTTTACAATAGACATCGACTAGTTACTATAGACCTGAAGTGATGTCATCATTTAGCTAAAAAATTTAGGATTGTAAACAATTGTCCAATCAATTCAATGATAATTTTGAGATATAAGTAATGTGAAAAAGTGAGAAAAAAAAAACACTAGATGTAACGTGGAAACCCCCCACAATGAATGGGGTAAAAAACCACATGAAAATAGAAGGATTTCACTATGGAAAAATTTTATTACAAACTCTCTCTCTCTCTCTCTCTAAATTTCATGGAGAAAACATCCAAGAAATTATAACTTTGAAAATATGGAGAAACACCTCACAAAATTCCTCTCATAAGAATGATGATATGTTTCTTCAATATCCGATGATAAAAATAGGTGGAGATTATCCCCTTTTATTGCATGCCTTAACCCTCCTTTGGCCTCCTCACTATTAAATTTCAATTAAAAAATTAAATTGGGAATCAATGGTAAGGCATCACCATGACATTTTACCATGACGTTTCCAATTGAATGTGGTGACCATCATTAATATTTTCTCTCTCCATAACGTCTTCCAACATATCTCCCACTTGGATATTTGATTAAGTTCCAATCACATCTCCACACATCCCTTCTATCTACCAAACCTAATACTCATGACTCTACAAGGTTTCTAAAGGATCTACAGCATCTGAACTAATTTTAACTATTCGTATTCCCCAAGAGATCTTCCATATTTTCTTTAGTGTGAATTTTCTACAAGTCGACATTTATTTCATTCACAGTATCTCAAAAAATGATATTGTACACCAATCTGCTTCATCCAGGAATGAAAATACAGATTCCTAACAATGTGAAAGTAACTATGATAGTCTCAAAACAATTAAATATGATCTTGATTGTTCCTGATCTCCTCCAAAAAACATTTCATCCAAATAACCTCTTTCCATTAATGTGTATAGGCCATGTACTTTTCCTCCATCGTTGATAAATCCACAACTGACTATAACTTTGAAATCCAGCTAATAGATCCTTCTGAAAGAGTAAACACATAACCAGTAGAGGATTTTCTCCGATCAGAGTCACCTACAAAATCTGAATCAACATAGCCTATGATAGTGAAATATGATCCTCCAAAACATAATGCAACATATGAGGTTTCCCAAATGTATCTTAGGATCATATTCAGCATGCTCCAATGATTTCGTCATATATTCTCCAGGTACCAACTATATTCTCCCACTTTATGTGCAATGTATGTTCAACTACAAACCTTGGGGAACATTTGAATCCCCACTGTTGATTCATACGACACTCGAGACATTCCCATCCTATATTTTTCACTGTTAGGACACATTGTAGAGGATAACTTGGAATTAATGGGAATAGAGTTATATATTTTCTTATATTATTTCATTTTTAATCACTCCAAGACTTCCAAAAATAATTTTTTATTGATATCCAAATATTTCCATTATTCATGTCTTAGTAAATTTGTATCCCAAGATTCTTGTTTTCTGGTCCCATGTCCTTCAAATCAAACTCTGTAGACAATTGTGCCATCATCTCCTAGATTTGATCATTTTTAGGGCCTGCATCCAACATTTCATCAATATACAATAGTATAATGATAAAATTATTAGCATATAGACCCTTGAAATATGCACAAGGATATGAATTAAGTCTATTGTATCCATGGATCATGATATAGAAATAGAATCTCTTGTAACAACACGTCAACACATGTTTTAGACCGTAATGATAATTTTCTACATGAAAACCAATTTCTCTTTACATTATTCATAAAAACCTTCACATTGGTGATTATAGATTTCATCCTCAAGGTCACCATGGAGAAAAGTTGTTTTCAAATCTATATACTCTAGATGCAGAGTGTATGCAATAAAAATCACCATCACTGACTGAATAATTGTTAGTAAAAAAATACGAGAAAATATTTCATTGAAATTGATACCTTCCTTCGGAGCATATCCTTTGACTACCAGTCTCATACGATATCATTCCACCTAGTCCGTTTTATCCCTCTGGGTCTTGTAGACACATTTGTTCCCAATATCTCTACTCCCATGAAGTAATGGAACAAGATCCCAAGTCATGTTCATGTTCAGGGACCCATGTTCATCCTACATCACCGCCATCCATGATGATATATTTGGAATCTAGGTGTCCTCCAAATGAGATGATAACTCTCCATCTTCTATAAATATGAAATTTGAAACATTTCTCTCAGTGACATAATCTGAGTGCCATGTTGTCACTCTTTTCTCTCGATCTGGTCATTGAATTCTAGGATTATCTAGTACTTGATCATCATGCTTTGGTAATTCCTCATAGAAAAAAGGTTCTTCCATTATTTCATCCTTCACCTCGACTGTTTTAGTTTATGTACTATCATTCAATGTGTCTTTATCAATATACATTTTCACTCTATCTTTAGAAAATATTACATCTCTACTGATGATAATATTGTGGGTAATGGGATCCCACTAACAATACCCCTTCACACCACTAGCGTATCCCAAGAAGACACACTCCTTGGATCTTAAGTACAACTTAGATCTTTCCTAGCCGTGACATAGTGCGTATACATGACGTCCAAAAGTATGCAATTGAGAATAATTATCAGTTTTACCATTCCACATCTCCATTGTCATCGTCATATCAATTTCCATGAAAGGGGATCGATTGATCAGATAGCATGCAGTATTTACTGCTTCTCCCCAGAATTTCTTGGTAACTCTTGTAGTCTTTAGCATCGCCCTTATTATGTCGAAAAAGGTTATATTCAGATACTCTTCCACTCCATTCTACTATGCAATGTAATCCATAATGAACTACATCTTGATTACTTCCTATTAACAAAAAGAATCATAATTGTTGTTGTATATTCTCTACCATGGTTAGTCCTCAAACACATGTTCTTCTTTTTAGATTCAATATGATTTTTCACATTGATTATTTTGAATACATCAATGATAATCAATTTCCTCTTGATTCAAAACAACCAAAATCCAATGGAATAGTCATTAATGAATGATACAATATACATTACTCCTCCTTGGGACACAACCGGTGCTTTAAAAACCATGGAATGAATCAAATCCATGTTCTAGTTACTCCTCATAGTTGAAATTCCAAACTTCAACCAGTGTTTCTTACTCAAAACACAATTTGTAAAAAATACAAAGGATGCCTTCATAATCCTAGGAAAAAACTTCTGATCCTCAAGAATCTTTAGGCCTCGTTCGGACATATGGCCATGATTCTGATTCCATAATGTCATTAACGCATCCATCAAGGTAGTTGGTGAGACAACTATCTCTGCTTCCTTGTACATTTTACCCACAAGCATGTACAAGTTCGTTAATATCTTCTCTGCCTTTATCAATAGAAGTTCTCCATACACAACATTCATTACTCCTTTCTCAGTGTGAGTCTTGCATCCAATGTCATAAGAAGTTTCCAAGGAAAAAATGTTCTTCTTGAGACCCTCCACATGGTGTACTCATTGGATGGTTCAGACTATATTATAATAAATCTTATGTTTGATGGTTTCAACTCCAATGATCTTGAAATTTATTATCATTACCCATGTACAAAATCCCTTTTGGGATAGTTTTATATTGGTTAATCCATTCCTGTAGAGATTTCATGTGCCATGTTCTTCATGAGTTAATAATCCATGCGTGTTCGAGATGCATTCTTCTTTCAATATTCATTTCAGCATCACTGACTATTTTTTCTCCATTTCTAGATGTACTCGCCACATTTCCTTGAGAGTTATTCTCACCACCCTTATTATTCCAATAGTCATTGCTAACATACCCCCTATTACTGCAATTGTAACATTTAATGTTTTTCTTCCTTCTCCATGATTTGGACCTTCCATGATTCTAGTTCTCACTAGAACCAAACTCCACAATTCTTCTTAATTCCATTGAAAGAGCTTCCACTTGGTGTGAAGTTGTATGTTTGTACTGCTTTTTATTGCGCCAACATTCTTTTTCAATACCCGTTTCCACAACATCATTGAAGGGAAATATATCCATTAGGAAATTTTTTATGAGGTTGATGATAAGTTTATCTCATTAATATTCAATCCTTTTGAGTATAATATCCACATGTTTAGTATCCAAAATTATATATATCCACACTATAAGTTGAGAAAAAATGGTATTGAGGTTGTTGATGAGGTCAGTCACCGATGATGAATCCACCATTCAAAGAGTGTATAAATTTCTCTTCGAGAAAATTTTATAGTGGAGTGACTTTTCCTCATACAACTTTGTAAGAGTATCCCAAATTTCATTTTTCTTCTTTTTTTACACAATGTTTGATGGGACCCCATCTGCCAAAGACAAATGGATGTTGGAAATAGAATTACTATCCATGTCACTCCATTTTTCTTCTATCACACCTACAGATTTCTCCCCAATCACCAGTAGGCATTTATCTTTATACAGAACCTCTTTTATCTTCATTTTCCACAATGAAAAATTATTTCCATTGAATTTTTATATCTTGTATTTCTCCACCATTTAGACACATCGTTCATCTAGAATTTTATCAGGCCAAAATCTCATTCCTATGATACCAATTTTTAGGATCCTAAACAATTGGCCAATCAATTCAACGATAATTGTGAGATAATTAATTACAAAAGTACAGAATTAAATGAACACCAGATGTAACGTGGGAACATTAAAACATAAAGGGATAAAAATCCACAAGAAAATAGAATGATTTCACAATGGTTAAATGTGGGTAGAAACACTAACTCTCTCAATTACAAGGATAAAACACACAAGAAATTGTATCTTTGAAAATATGGATAAACACCTAACAAAATACTGCACTCAACGATGAAGATTTGTTGCTTCTGAATCTGATGATAAAAACTAGTGTTGGAGATCCCAATTTATATCCTTCCTTCACCCTCCTTAGGCTCCCCCTCTATCAAATTTCCATTACCAAATTAAATAGGGAATCGATGGTAGGTTTTCCCCAAGACGTGTCATCGTAACATGTCCAAATGAATGCGGCGACCATAATTAATATTTTCACTCTCCATAATATCTTCCAACAAAACATAGTTTGTATGAGATCATCATCCTTCACTTATATAGAGTATGAGTCAAGGCTATGAGATAAGGATGAGACAATTCAGATATTATTTAGAGAGTAGGAAGAGTGTATAAAACATCAATATCATCAACGATAGTAGAAGCATCGACAACATGATCATATGATGGACTATATGTGATGACTTAAAAACGGTTTAGTGTTGGAGTTCCATCCATCTAATCGAGTTAATCCACCACCTTCATAATGACACTATGATTTGGTTCTTTTTTGGGATTTTTTTATATTATAATTGTTTATATTTTATAGATTTTTTTAAAGTTTTTTTTATTTTTTTAGTGAAATATATTATTATAAATGGCTGGGAAAACCCCACTATTAAGAATAGTATAATCCCTTTTAAGCTGGATTGATAAATAACCCATTACAAGATTGAATCCCCAAATGCAACATGACCCAAAAAAACACAAGGAAATTGTAAATAGTAGTAAATCCTATTATCACAAAGTCAAATCCATATTGCTTGAAATACTAAGGTAGAGAAAACTAGAATTAGGTGTGGATTGAGATCCCCCAAGGTATCCATCCTACCATTTGACTGATGACCGAGGCACCCAAACTACAACTTTCATTGGGAACCACCGAGAAAATCATCTACGTTGATAGATCTACTAATAATGGCGATGACCTGCCTGATAAATTACCATCCCCTACTATAGTGGGTTCTTCCACTCATGTCATTTACTCCTTCAATGAGAAAGGTTTGGCTCTCATTTCTAGATCTCACCATCATGCTTGGGATTGATTCTTTCTTTCAGCCTCCTTGATGAGAAAAGGCCTTCATTTTCTACTAGCCCTCGTGCATTCCTGCCAAACCCCACCATCGACCAGGAGTGTAGATATTGCTGTTGACCCCTACATTCAATTTACCATATTTTTTATCTTTATTTATATGAAATGAATATATATTCGGATTATTTTGATACTTTAGAAAAATGTTCCATAATTCATTTTTGATGTGTAGGATTCATCCCCCACCTCAATCAGATGCATAAAAAGACCGGTATGACTCAACTAATATAGATATGGACTTTAACATCGTGCAAAATGGGCATTTACATCTTTAATAAAACATTATTATCCTCAAAGATATTAAAAGGGGGTCTTTTTTATCATGAATATAAAAATACTAATAAATGCCCCTTTTATCAGCATTGATAAAAGAGGACCTTTATCAGTGCTAAAGTAGTGGTGATAAATGGGACCTTTATCGAACCTTTTTTGGCACTGATAAAAGTCAAAAAAATAATTTCTTAAAAGGAATTTATTTTTCAACAAATTTGAGGGTGGGACATCCACCCTTTTATCATCACTCAATACCCCTTTTAATATTGCTAGTATATCCTCCCCTCATTTTTAACAATTCTAGAAATCCCTCCACCCTTTAAAAATACTAGGGACCTACATCACTCATTCGTGTGCACCACTACCTTTTCTGGGTTTTGAAATTGAGATGTCCTCCTCAAAATCTCACTCCTTTTCCACTCCTCTATATCATTTTCTTATGTATTTTATGATATATCTAAATATTTATATTAATTTTTTTATTTTTTTTATCCATATATATATATATATATATTTAATTACATGTATAAAATATGTTTTTTGTGTGTGTGTATGTGTGTTTATATATACATACATACATATATATATATATATATATATTTATTTATATATGTGTGTGAATCTATAAATAAAATTATAAAAATTTATATTTATTTAAATATATTATATATTAATATTTATATACATATAATATAGTATATAGATAAATATATATCGGTTTGTCAATTCACACACATATATATTTATTTATATATAAACATTATATATACAGAAATTGTATATGTATATACATTTTTATATATATTCATTTTAAATAAAATGGATATTATTTTTTATTTATATATGTTTTATTTATTTGTAAATATACTTTACATGGAAAAAGGTTTACATTTATATTTATAAAACTAAATTTTTATGTGTGAATATATACAAAATATGTATATATTATTATATATTTGATTATAAATAAAACTAAATTATGAAAAATGAAAAAATTTCAAAACATTAGTATCAATATGAATGTAATACTTGTGAATAAATTCAGTCCCCATTGAAAACGGGAAAAACCCCTCTTAAACGAAGCTGGGAGTCCACTGAATGTTAAAAAATTTGGATACACCAACTAAAAACACTTTTTTAAAGGCCTTATAGGGAATTTTTGGTCCTCGTAAAATGTAATAGGTTATTCCTCCCTATCATTAGTATGAATATGTCATCACAAGATTCAATTTGAGATGTGGTATAGCTGAAATGGACACACTGGTCAATAGTTATGACCATTTGAAATATGAGTTACGTTTTCAATATATTTTAGATCTTTTATTTAATTTTTTATTTTTTTTTGTCTTAAAATTTTTAATAAATGACTTTTAGTCAATAATAATTACTATATTATTATTTAAAAATAGTTTTTAATTATTTTATAATCCATTTTCACTAAATATCTTATATTTTAATTGTAAATGTCTATTTAGCCTTATCTAAAACATATTTAAAAATATATATATTATTTTTAATGAAATATAATATTTTTTTAAATATACAATTTATTAGTGGTATTAGAAAAACACTGATAAATACCACTTTATCAGTGATTATAAAATATCATTGATAAGGTGTGTCCCTTTAACAGTGCAAAATGAACAATGATAAAGGGGTATCATTATAATTTCAATAACGTTGATACATGGGTACTTTTAATAGTGTTTTTAGAACTGTTAAAATACCCATTTATCAGTAGTTTTTTAGTGCTGATAATGGTACCACATTATCAGCACATTTTTTAGCATTGTTAAAGGGTGGAACTGTGTAAATTTGTTTCTGTGGTAGTGATACATGTGTGTCCTTTTATTTAAAATTAAAATTTTAAAAATATATTTTTTGATATTTCTGTTTAATTTATTTACTTATAGTATTATTAAAATAAGAATTGATTTCATATAAAGGATGATTATTTTCCTAAAGTTGGGTGGTTTCTTTGAAAACTAATACAATGGTCAGAATTTTTTGAGAGGGGGTCAGATGTGAAAAATAAAATTAAACATTGATATTTTTAAATGTTTGTGGATAGTAAATTAAAATGTAATTGTTGAAAATATTGTTTGAAATATACATATATATATATTTTTATTTGTAATGAAAATTTTATTTCAAATAAATTATGAATTTTCATACTGGTTCATTTTCATACAGGTGTATTTGGTGCATTGTTTTGTTATTCAAACAACACATTGAAACAGTAGGGAATTTATTAGTGTTAACGAAAAAAAATGATAAAGGGGTTATCATTTTAATGACATTGACAAAAAAAATATTTTTTTAGAGATGTTAAATCTCTTTCTGCTGTGTTAAAAGTTCTATCTATGGTAGTGGGAATTCTATTTTATTTGGAGTGACAATGATAACCTTATGCAAGAAGAAAATGAAAAGGATTTAAAGACATTGTGTTCATAAAACTGATGAGTATGTGTTGTGTTGCTAGTTGAAGGAGGAAGTAAATTCATGATATAATGTTATTACAACAATATATCATTGTGGATTTCCTATAAGAGTGATTATTAGTTTTTTAAAAAAATAAAAAATTATTTTTATAATTGTGAAAATTAAAAAAAAATTCATATTCTCTATTAATAATTTAAAGAGTAAAAAACAAGTAAAAAACTATTTTTCATAAATATATATTCAACCAAAATTCTCTTTCAGTTTAAAAAATATCATTTTTATTTAAATATATAAATACTAATTCTTTGTTTATAAAATTCAAATAAAATATTTACATGAAATCAAACATTCTCTTAAAAAATAAAAATATATTTTTTAAAATAAAATAAGAAACTAAATTTTATTTATGAAAAATTAGTAAAAATGTCCATTTTACATATAATGTAATAAAAAATATATATTCCTAATTAAAAAATATTGTATCAAAAAAATTTGATCCCCTATATAATTTAAAAATAATGCTTCCCAATATTCTTCTTAAAAAATTAATTAAAATAAATTCTTTAATTTTTAAAAAAATTTAATATCCATTTTGTTTATGATGTATTTGGGAATTAAAAATGAATTTCATTATTTTATATTAAGATAAATAAAAAATATACCTTTTCTAAATGATCACATTTTAAATTTAAAATATAAAAAAAACCCTTTTCCTTTCCACAAAAATTAAAAATTTCAATTAAAAAACATAAAATAAAAATAAAATGTCTTCATTTTCCCTTTAAAATTACATTATAATAATGGTATTTTATTTAATTTTTATCAAATTATATTTATTTATTTTTCAAATAATGTTTAATTAAGGTATATTTATTTTTAAATTGTAATTGGTTGATTTTAGTTTAAGGACAGTTTAATTTTTTAACAGAAATTTTAAAAATTATGTTATTTTCAGTGAAAGGGGGATATTATTTTTTTAATAAATAATAATTTTTGCATATGATTTTTTGAAGGAATTAATTTTAAGAATATATATATATATATATTGGGATTTATTCCCCTTTACATTAATTTGATTCTAGAAAATTTGTTGTCATTTAATTTTTTAAAATGAAAAAATGGTGTTGATTTGTTGATATGGGATTAGTAAAAATAATTTTACAAAATCAGGTCATGGAATGTGTGAAGGATGATCAGAGAAGTCACATTATTAGTCAAAAAATAATCAATAAGTTATTGCATAAATATTTTAACATTGTCAATTTTTTTAAAAAAAAAATAGGTTGATTTTTGATAGTGATTAAAATTAATTTTTATGTATATAAGATCTATTATACAATATAAAATTAATAATATATATTTGGAATAATTAAAAAAAATTAAGTGGATATTTTATATCTAAAATTATGCTAAAAATAAAATAATGAAAAAGAAATTGCATATATATATTAGTTTTAAATACATATTTAATTTAAAAATAATAAATCATGTCAACGTCGATGTTTAGAAGGTTGTTCTACGTTACATCTAGGGATATGAAAATATATATACATCAATTGTCTTGGTGTGTTGGTGTGGTATCTTCATGTACAACTACATGCCTATGTAAATATTATTAGGACTTTTTAACCCCAATCCATGAGGCAAGGGTTTCCCACATTCATATATTTAACACAAACGGACCCCTTCATAATGGATGTAGGATGACCCAATAATATCCCTCTCACAACCACTAGGGTGATGAACATAGAAGATTTCTCAGTGATCGGGAAATTCAAGGTCCTCAAATGAAACTATACCACAATCACTACTATGAAATTGAGTTTTATCTACGCTAAAAAAACATTATCACCGCTTATAAAGTTTTGATATTTGAGGTTATATTAAAAGGGGGTACCTTTTCTCAACACTATAAAAAGAGTTGATAAATGACCCTATTATCAGTGCAAAAACAATCACTGATAAAATTAATCAAATTAAAAAAATTGTAAATCAAAGGGTTGACCCCTCCATTTTTAATAGAACATGACACCCTTTCAACGGTGATAGTAATCCCCGCCCACGTGCGGCAATGCCACCCATTTATTCATGCTAGTCGCACACCCCCCCCCCCCACACACTTTAACAATGCATGACCCTCCAACACCTACAAGCACAATCCTGACTCCTCTTGGATTTGATCCTGAGAAAAATTTCATACACTGGACTGCAAAATCCCTACTAACCCACACACCAGCTTTGTCTCCGCCTCAATTCCATGACCTCTATGACTACACTGATGAAGGTCAGCGACAAAGAATCCCCACCTCTACCACATTCCACCTCTTCTGAGACCGCACACCGTGACCACGCTCTTCCCCGCCCTGACCACCCCGCATGTCATAACATCCACACCCTGCCTCAACCACATTCTACCTCCACTATGAAATTCTGGAGTGATTGTACCATGCTTTTCCCTCTAAGCTGACACATACACATCCCTCCTCTACCGCGTTCGTCCTATTATATGACCTCACAGAGTAACTGTATTGTTCTTTACCACACACTTCAACACATCCAAATCCCGCCTCAACCACATTCCACCTCCACTACGACCACCCTAATTGGTATAACTTCTGGATCTCCTTAGTCACCCCGTGGGAGTGTTCCCAGGTTAGGGGGAGGATTGGACACCACCCTCCATTGCAACCGTTGTTAACAACATGGCCTAATTGATAAGCCTTTCATATGATAATTGTTGGCCTATTATAAAATGTTGGATAAAATTCAGTACATTGCATGTTTAGGAGTTCATTCATTCATATTGGGTGCCCTGGTGGAGTTATGGTATTTTTGGGATCCCCTTTCTTGGGTACCCCTAGGGAGTTTCGATTTTCGGTGTAGGAGTTGTGGTACCATCGATATTTCCATGCTTGGGTACCACCGAGTAGTGTTCTGAGGTGACTAGGATGGTTGTACACTACCTTCCTTAAAAATCTTCAACAAGTGACGTCACCCTGGGGTTCTACAGTTTTGGGGTTGGGGTACGTTTTAGATCTCCAATATTAGGTACCCTGGGGAAGTGCTCCTAGGTGAAGGGGGAAGTTGGAAAGCGTCCCTTGTAGGATTCCTCCATTATCTTCTGGGATAAGATCAACACATTGGTGATGAACTTTTATATTGAAGTCCTCATTTTCAGCTTCATCAAGGGTCATGGGACTCCAATTGAATACTCTAGATTTTTTTGACCTTTTCTAATGGCATTCCTCCAAAACATGACATTCACCAGGTTCCAATCATTCATCTCTGTATCATATTCATTATCATCATCGGGTGGTGAGGGGTTTTTTATAAAAGGGTAATCAAGACTGAGGCTTGGAGTTTGGAAACACACCCTACACCATTATATAGTTACATCTTCCTTTATATTTTCCTTACCCTCTGAAAACATTCCTCTTGTACTTTAATAACTAGAAAGGTGGGATAGAAAAATCTGTTATTTATAACACCGATTGATATCGAAGAAGTAACAAACCATATTTGTTAAATTATACTAAATTTATTGACTGAATATTAAAAAAATAGTAAAACTATCCATTTTATTTTTGTATTTTGAGTATTGTTCATATTAAATTTAGTAACAAAATATAAATTCTAAATCATATTAAATTAATTCTTATTAACTGAATAATGATTTATTTTAAAATGTAAATACAATAAAAAAAATATATGTTTTCTTTGATATAAATTGATTTTAGATTTATAAATAATTTTTAAAATTAAAAATAATAAAAGTATCTTTAATTAAACAGGGTTGGGTATATTTCAAATTATAAATGAATATATTTAAAAATAATTAGTTAAATAATAAATGGTTTATAAATGGATTAGGGATTGAAAAAAATTAAATGAGTTGGGATTTAATTATCCCAAATTTCATGGGTACTTGACGTATCAAAATCCCAAATTTTGGGTGATTTTTAATGAAATTTTTTAACTTGACTATCAAAGCTGTATATTTTAATAATTTTTCTGAATTTGAATTTATTAGTATATAATTAGATTTTTAGAATAGTTGACTGGCATATAATATTTAATGTTGGTTTTAATTCAATAATATAACATTTCACTCACATCAACCTTTATACAATATTTAATATATATATATATATATATTTGCAATCTTGTAATTTATTATCAAACCACTCGTAAATGGAAATAATGTTTTGTAGAGATTACCCCCCCAATCTGTAATGGTGCTTCTGGGTGGGAAAATATGTGGTTAACAGAACTATTAACTGAAAACCTAATAAAGAAGAATCGAACTGTTATACTAAATTTATTATTTGTTTTTAAATAAATTAATATGTTAATAACCAATTTTTTGTTGGATATTTTATCAATTTTAATAACTAAAGTTGATAAAATAAATATATTTTTTATTTTTTATTTTTTTTATTTCATTATTTTAAATAACTTATGGGACATATTATAACAAATTAACAGTACATTTTTTTTATAAATTTATATTTTTTTCAAATAATTTTTTTAATAAAATATAAGGATTTATATATAATTTTTAGTTTTTGTTCAAAATAAATTGGATGGAATTTTTTAAAAATTTAATATATTTTTACAATAGTTGGCTTCCTCCAATGATAAACCTTTGAAAAAAGGGTTTTCCATCCGATAAAACCAATTTTTTTCTTAGTTTCTGTTCATAAAAAATACAAATTTTTTAATTTAAATGTTATATAATTAACATATGATAATTCATATTGTTAATTACTATATTTATTAATGATATTATTAGTTATACTACTAATTTAATTATTAATGATTATATTTTAAATTTGAAATTAATTGTTAATTATTAATTATAATTTTAATTAATAATTATATTGACAATTATTAATTACATTGTTAATTAAATATTGTTATAAATTATACTAGAAATTACAGAATATATTAATGATATTATCAGTTATTAATTTTCTTAATTATTTAACTAATTGTTAATATTTATATCATTACACTAAAATGACAATTTTATATTGAAAACACAAGAATTGATTTATACTAGTCACATAATGTGTTGGATTGACATGTAGTCAATTCATACAGATCATAAATGAGTTATGCATCCACTATATGAAAATCATTGTTTAGAGACAGTTATTTTTTTGATTCGGCGACAGTTTAAACCGCTACTAAAGTTGGTGTCAGAATCCAACACATTGTTATTCCTTCCATTCACTACCACAGATCTGGGAAAGTGACACACTAGGTTTTATCAGTGCAAAGAAGAAAGCGCTAATAAAAGGGGGCCTCTTTTAGAATTGGATAACTGCGCTGATAAATCTACCCTTTATCAGTGCTAACCAAAATGATGATAAAGGTGCACACTTTATCAATTCTTTATTTAGTGATGATAAAGGGGGGGATTTTATTATTTTTTAAATAAAAAACTGAATCCTTAGATATCATCCAAATCCAATTTACATAATTCCAAAGGAAAAGATGAAATCCAGCAATTAGGCACCCAATGATTCTCAACAACAGCATACAAAAGAGACACTTGATTGCCCTATGTTATTACAAAGGAAAAAAACAAGATAAAAAAGGCACCAAAGATTTGTTGATGTCAACAATGAACCCATAGGCTTAGGGGCCACCTCTATCCTCCTTTAGTTCTTTGATAATAACATAACAATCAAATTCTACCACAACATATATCCATCCAAAAGACAAGATGAACTGCAAACTATTCCAAATATCCATAGCCTTTTCTAAAGGAGGAGACCAACCCACAATATATGAGGAATGACAAGCCACAATAATAGAGCCAGCGTGATCCCGGAGGATTTCCATAAGGTCAACAAAACCATCCCATGGTGTCGTCGCGTTAATATTTTGTTTGAGAGCACCGAATTGGGGGGATTCATCAGAAAATAGGGGAATGAAAAGGTGAAGGTGGATGAGCCTCCTCAACATCCACCACTGAGAGCCCTAGTTATGAATCTTGGAAAGCCAGACCCTGTCATCTTTACCAATGTTCTAAAAAATGAATTAATTACGATGAAACCATATAATATACTCACGACTATATTATTAAGGCTAATAAAAGTTTTTAATAATAAATATTATTATTGTATATAAAATTATCATATTTTTATTCCGAAATAATTTTTATTTGTATAAATAAAATAAAAAATATATCTTTACAATTAATATAAATTTTTTAATAATTCAAATATATATATAATTTTTTAAAAAATATTTAAAAATTATAATTAAATGAATATATATTTAAATAATTATAATATTACAATAATTTTTTAAATAATAAATATATTCATTATTTTCATTAATTTTATTATATTTATAAATATAAATAAAATCTTTTTAAATTTTCATATTTAGAAATATATTTATAAATTAATAAATTTATATTTTAATAAATATATGTTTCCAATGAATTTGGTCAATAAATATATTAATGCTTGAGTATAATTGACATACATATATGTTATGTATTCATCATGAATGTTAATTTATACATTAATAATGTTAAAACTAACATTAAGAGATTTTTAACATCGGTTAATGGATAACCATTGTTAAAGCTATGTTAGTGTGAGTTTTTTACATCGTTTATGCAATAAGAGACTCCAAAATGTGTGTTTTAACATAAATTATCAAATTATTTTTCATCCCCCTCCTATAAGATGGATTCCTCCCCCTTAGTGTGTTTTCAAACTTAATACAAACGCAGTTATTCAAGGTGATGGATTCGTTGACCTTGTGGGAGTTCTCCAGGACCACGAATACTCTATTATAGCGTCTCGTTATTCATCAAACATTGTTTATTAGTCTCATACTGTAGCATAGGCCATGTCTATCTGTATGTGTATGAAGTTCATTTCGTCTCTTATATAGAAGGATATTTTGGTCAAATCTGATTGTCAGTTTATTATCAATGTGATGGAGGAGGATAAAGGTAGCCATCAAGCCTTTGGGTCTATTATCGACATCATCAGATCATTGGTTCCTTTATTCTCTTATTGTTTCTTTTCTTTCGTTGGGAGGGAGGAAAATCATCCAACTCATTTTAGAGATGCTTTTGGGAGTTTTAGAGGGTCAAATAGATGAATTTCTTCTTTTCCCTTAGAGTTATGTACATTGTATTTGGATGATATCTATGTTGAGGATTCATTTAAAAAGAAACCATAAAACCGTTTATAAAATTAAAAATATATGAGTTTCTCTTTTCTACTCATTATTTTTATTCCTAATCTCTTGAAACCCTAGCATTCGTGAAACATGGTTATTCTCCATCTCCTTCCTTCAACTACATTTTTGCACCTTTTTCATCCCATACCCTTCTTGTTGTCATGTTCGCCCTAATTCATTCACTTTCCACCATGATCCTCTGCATTTCTCCCACAAAAGTATCATGCCTTTTATCTCATTCTAGTTCCACCATTATGATCATTTAATATCTATTTTCATCAAAATCAATTTTTCATAGCTTGCAATCTGAAGATTGACTATCTCAATTTTTGCTCTGTTATTGATGGATCTTCTACTTGAATCTCTATATTTTGAAATTTAAATTTTTAATTTTTATTGTTAGTATATATATTCATTTTTTTTCCTGTAAAATATATTCATTAATTTATTTTTTCACACACACATATTTATCGGTTATAAATTTTCATGATTGTAATTAATTTTTTGTTATAATTTATTTATGATTATAAATTTCATATTGTTATAATTTTATTATGGTTATAATTGTTTTTATTTACACTACTATTGATATGATCTCTCACATCGTGAAAAAATACTTTTAAAAATGATTAAAAAAAATTGTTAATTGTAGTGCTTTTAAAGGGGTCCCTTTATTAGTAATAGTTTAGCATTGATAAAGGCCACATCTGCTACATTATGTTGTTCATATAAAAAAACACTAAATAGTCTCATGTACACAAAAAAAGAACACAACAACCTCTTATACAGAAAATATATAATTTAATTGATATACATTTTACATCATAATTAAAAAATAAACTACTATATACATTTCAATCAATGTTTAGTATAATTACATTTACAACTACTATCCGCAAAAAAATTAATTCATTATTTTTTTGTCTTTGGCACCCATGATCCCATCTCAAAAAGGTCTACCCATGGTATCTGTTGCTAAGAAAATCACCTCAACCAGATCAAAAGAATCCACTTTTATAATAAAACTAATATTATGTTAGTAATATTTTAAAGAAATAAATTAAACATTATAATGAATGAATACATTATAAAAATCACTAATTTAAATATAAAACACACATTTAGTTATACAAGTTACACCATGAATTATATTGAGGTTAATCTAATTCCAACATATCTCAAATGAGGTAAAGACCATTATCATAAAATATCAAAACAAATCAAAAACATTTTCTCTGTTTTGAGTATGTCACTTGTTCTTTTTAATGAAATTAATGTCAATAATTAATGAAGACTCGTTTGTAGTTATACCGATCACCCTGTGTGGGGTATTGCGGTACATCTGATTATTTTATATCAATAATTAATTAATGATAATTTTCCTAAAGTATAAAAATAATCTTAATACATTTGGTGGGTTTTTAGTATGTTACTTGTGCATTCTACTAAAATGTCATTTCAAACTGGAAACATGTACTTTGAGTCATATAGGTCACATCATGTGTTTTTTACGTGATAATACTTCTTAAATGTCACAAAAGACTTATTCATTTATGTCCTAAATTATCAACACAATCAGAGATCATTTTCTTTGTTTTCAGTGAGTGGCATACATTTTGAACTAAAATGTCAATTTTAAACTATTTAAAGGCACATTGAATCATACCAGTCACACCATGCATTGTATTGAGATGCAGGTGATTCCTAAAAAACCTAAATAACTCATGTATCAATTCACTAATGTATCAAAACAATCTAGATTATTTTTCTTGATTTTCATTACATCACTTCTTCATTCATACGAAATAATGATGTCAATTTTATACAACAAGACGAACATAGAGTCTTACCAGTCACATCGTGCCTCATATTGAGGTGTGGATACTTCTTACACAGACCAAATTACTCATTAATTTTTTATCTAATGTATGAAAACATTACAAATGCATTTTCTCAGTTTTCTGTAAGAAAATTCTTCATTTTTCTAAAATTGACATCAATTTTAAATAAAAAGACATTCTTATAGTCATAAAAGTTACATCGTGCATCGTATTCAGGTGAGGATGATTCATACAAGTATAAAAGGTCTCATGGATGAATTTCATAAAGTATCAAAACATTTCAATTGTGTTTTATCAATTTTTGAGTAGGTCAGTTGTCTTTTTTACTAAAATTGATGTAAATTTAAAATGAAAAAGACACACTTGAAGTCATAGCTATTACATTGTGACTCATAATGTGGTTTGACTAATTAATAAAAGTTCCAAATGGTTCATGGATCATTTAACTAAAGAATAAAAATAATAGGATTTCATTTTCTTTGTTTTCAATACCCCACTTGTACTTTTTCTAAATATGATGTCAATTTTATATAAAAAGAAGAACATGGAGTAATACTGATCACACCGTGACTCGGATTGAGGTGTAGTTGATTCATACACATCCCAATTAACTCATGGATCATTTTATTATAGTATCAAAACAATACAAATTAATTTTCATAATTTTTTTTAAGACACTTATTCCTTTATCTAAAATTGATATCAATTTTAAATAAAAATACGCACTTGTAGTAATATCGGTCACACCGTGATTCAGACTGAGATATGGATAATTCGTAAAAATATATAATGACTGTTTATTTTTTTCCTAAAGTATCAAGACAATACTAATTCATTCTCATGGTTTTGAGTCGGTTTGTTTTTCTTTTTACTAAAATTGATGTAAATTTTAAATAAAAATGACGCACATGGAGTCATACCTGTCACCCCATGCCTCAAATTGAGGTTCAGATGATTTTTACATGTCCCAAATGACTGATGGATTATTTCCCTATAGTATCAAAACAATATTAATGAGTTTTATCCGTTTTAAATAAATCTCTTCCTCATTTTTACTAAAAAATTATGTCAATTTAAAATAAAAAGATGGACTTAGAGTCATACCGATCACAACATGTCTCAGATTTTTTTGCTGCTAATTCATACACATTTCAACTAACACATTGATCATTTTTCTACAATATCAAATTAATTAGAATGCGTTTTTTTGGTTTTGATTAAGTCAATTATACTTTTTACTAAAAATGATGTATATTTTAAAAACAAAAGACACACTTGTAGTCATACCGGTTACACCATGCCTTAGATTGAGGTGTGAAAGATTCATATAGATCCTAAATTACTCATGGATTGTTTCACTAAATTATCAAGACAATGCGAATGTTTTTATCAATTTTTAGTACGCAACATGTTCCTTTTTACTGAAATTGATGTGAATTTTAAATAAAAAAACACACTTGGGGTCATACCTATCACATAATACATCATATTGAGGTGTGAATGATTTTTACACGTCTAAAAGGAAAAATGTATCATTTTACAAATGTATCAGAACAATAAAAATATTTTTTCATGGATTTAAGTATGTCCCTTTTCTTTTTTACTAAAATTTCATTTCAAACTAGAAACACACACTTTGAATCATTCTGGTCACATTGTGTATCCGTTTTACATGAGACTAATTCCTACACAGTACAAATTATTTACGAATCAATTTCCTAATTTATAAATAATATATATGTGGGTTTTGATTTTTTCAGTGAGTGACACATTTTAAAGTAAAATGTCAATTTTAAACAGATAACAAACACTTTGATTCATACTGGTCACAGTGTGTGTCATATTGAGTTGTAGATGATTCCTACTGATCTTAAATGTATTATGGATCATTGTAATAAAGTATCAAACCAATATTGATTCTTTTTTTTCAGTTTTGAGTATGTGAGTTGTATATTTTTCTAAAATTAATTTCAATTTTAAATAAAAGGACACACCTGGATTCATTCCAATCACACCCTGTGTCAGATTGAGGCTTTGTCGATTCATACATGACCCAATGTTTCAAAACAATCCCAACATCCCATGAATCCTATAGTATGAGAAAAAAAATTCTTATGTGAGTAATACTAAAAATAAATAAATTGAACATAAATATGAAACAATCCATTACTTCGTTATAAGTCACATCTTCAAGGTATTTGTATACATTCACTGATCAGGTATGATTCCCGTTTGTTTCGAATAAAATATATATCATATTCTGAATATGATTTTTTTCAAAAGTTATAATATTACTAAAAAAATATAAATACACAAAATATTAAATAATATTTTAAATAAATTAGTATTTAACTTTGAAAATATATATTCAGGGATGTTTGTTTTTTGGTGGAATATGATCTCTCTCATAAATTTAAAATCGTAATAAACACAATATTTTCCATTTTCTTGTTTTATACACTGTATAAATATTGAGGAAAATAATTAAGTTATTTTGATGTGTATTTGTGTAGTGAAATGTTATTATATATACCCTAATACTTATGATGTTTGAGAAATTTTCAGGGTCCTTGTGCACAATGTTTGTCTTCATGCCATAATTTAGACAATATTTTCATACCACCCTATAATAATAGAATCTTAATAAAAACATAATATAAATTACATAACATGGATTCTATTTACAAAATGTTTGATGTAGTGTATTAAAAATTTAAAAACGTCATCATATGTGGTGGGTTTGTTGGTAATACATTGTGTGAATCCAAGAAATAAATATTTGGAGTATCTAAATTGACCATAATGAGCGTCCAGTGTTTCCTAAAAATAAAAAAATGAATAATTAATGAAATAATTGAAAAATGTGTGTGATATAATTAAATTATAAAGTCGTATCCATGCATCATTGGTATTAAAATGATTATTTCATCACCATGTTTTCTTTCAGATGATTTTCATAGGTTTTCCAATATTTCATCCATTTGTTTGGATTTTATTTTTGTTTGGTATGTAGAGGTGATGTGAGGACTAACGAGTCAATTTTTTATGGGTAAATCGTATGAATATTTTTGGATATATACACTTACAAAAAATATGAAATTTATTTAGTCGAAATTAACATTGTATGTCATATTTTGGAAAATTAAATAATGAAAACATACCTCGTGTTTAAATTTACAACTGAGGCTCCGAGAAATTCATTTTTGAGGATTTCATCTAAATTATTAGAAGAAATGTAGTTATTACCTTCCTCTTTATACATTTTTTCTTCAAAATAAACTACGTGACTACTACCACTTTGTAAATTTTCATCTGCATGAACCATCAATGTTAGTAAATACGAATATTCAATGGTAGGAAAAATGTGCTTTTAGAAGATATTTTATATCGGTTGGTTGATTTTATAGATTTTTTTAAGTAGACCTTTTGTTTCATCCAATTTGTATTGTTTTTCTGTACTAATATTTATCGGTTCAGACCTTGTTTTATTATTTGCTAATGTTTTAGTATGAAAAATAAATTGGTAACTAATAACTCCTTGTAGACATGTTTTTTACAAGATGTGAAGGACATGAAATTAATGTTACAACAGTTTAGTCAACCTTATTAATACCTTTCTCATAAATTTGAATAGGTAGCTCAGTGCTCAACTCATTGTATATCCTAATCAACACTCTCACATGACCTATTGGAATTTTTCTATTGTGTAGCATGTTATTTTGAATATTGAACACTTTATCCCTCTCTACAAAGAAATGGGTGGGTGTTGATAGATATAAATCATAGTCATTATCACCCAATATAATATTATTACAGGAAATGTATCAGTGTCTATCTGATTTACATTAAATATAAAAAATTATTAGATCATTTATTAGCTTGGAAAAGACAACTCGTTGAGGTGAATGGCTCACATCAAAGATGGTGGGGGGTTTGGCTGGATATTCAAGAAATGATTGTTCTTGAGTTATTTGTTTCTATTTTTTAACCCCATAAATGTTTCTAGTAACTCTCTTTACCGTTGTAACTTTTCATCATGTCTAACTAGTATTTTTTTCTTCTATTTCATTTCATTATCTTTATCCTCTTATTTTTTATCAAAATATATTCGGGGTGTCACCCTAAAACCCGCATCAAGGACGTGACCATATTGTTCTGTCTGCTTCAAGGCCATTAATAGTAGGTGTTCATCTGGTATAGGTGTTGATGATTCCTATGACTAATTCATATAGAAAATATAGGAAAATAAGTAATCATTGTTATGTAATAGGGATTTAAATCAAAAAAAAAAATATTATGTCATATATACACATGTTTCCCACCCTTTTGTGCATTTTCATCTATTAGTATCATGTCTTTATTTACACATTCCTCCTTCGAAAACACATGGCATGAGATGGAAATTGGTTGGGATTTGTATTCATCCATATTCATATAAATAGTGTAATATAATAATTTTTTTTCCATGACATATAAAAGTGTTGCAATATATTTTAAATACATAACAATTGTTTCAAGTGAAGCATACCCCATCATTACATTATGGTATGGGTAAGTTGGTTTTTTGCCCATCCATAATTTTCATCACTCAGTTTATATTTAATTAATAAATTTGTTTTATCAAAGTGATGAATATATTTATTGCCAAAAAATGTATTACTATCCAAAATGTACTTTAAAAGACACAACTGAACAATGTCCAGTAAATACATCCAATGCATCTTGGGTTATCATGAGTGAATACATAAGCAGTGGGTGTGGTTTTATTTTCCCTTAAGTATCATTAAGATTATGTCTCTTTAGAATTGTGTGAAATCCTCTATAAATATTTCTAAAAATCATAAATACATATTTCTTATGGGATTCATCTAATACAAATTCACACTTCAAGGGATCGTGAAGATTAATTCTATGTTTTGTTATTTAATTTTTTAAAAAAATAAAGAAATTATGTCATAAATTTACAGTAATATCTTCCCTCATCAATGTATTAAAAATGGCACCAACATGGTTCCATGAATCTACATCAATTGGAACACATTACTGAGTAATGATTCTAATATAACTACTGAATATGGCCTTTTAGGGGTTAACTTGATGTCCTTGTGCATTCCATGCGACATCATATTGGATGTATTTCATTTTCACCTTAATGGTT
This sequence comes from Viscum album, assembly GCA_963277665.1. Classification (NCBI taxonomy): domain Eukaryota; kingdom Viridiplantae; phylum Streptophyta; class Magnoliopsida; order Santalales; family Viscaceae; genus Viscum; species Viscum album. The sequence continues at coordinate 432,638,596 of OY728153.1, read as the reverse complement.
TTTTCTAACACCATCAAACTATAGAACTCTTATTTTTTTGGAATCATTATTCCTTCGTCACCTACCATTTATTTGGTTTCAAACTCATCAATATTTTATTTATATGGATCAGTAGCATCATCATGTGAATATGGTCATTGAACCAATACACTGATAGTAGAAAGATGATGAGAAACATATTATTCCTCTAGATTGGGAGCACCATCACATATAGAAGGTCGTTGTTTTTCTGAACTATGAGAAACAATAGATTGAAAGACCTATTGTTCCTCAGTATTGGGAGCACCAACATGTGAAAAACTCATTATCTACAAAATTGGTTTAATATTTAATTTAGACAACATAAATACAATAGCTAATAGATAATAACATGAGGTAACACAATGTATATTACAAAAAAAATATAACTTTATTATTGAACTCCCTTTTTTAAAGGATGAAGGGCTTTGACCCCTTTATCAACTATCAAAATCCCTTCATGGTGGTCTCCTCAAACATTAAAAAGTAATCTACATTGGGACCACTCTAAAATGATTACAGAGTCCAAATGAAAGTGTTAATACTCAGTTAATTTTCATCTGACCCTTCAGTGACTTTGGTCGATAACCAAACAATTGACCACTTTCAAATTAGAGGATCTAGAACATAAAATACTTTTACTTCCTATGATTCTATTATAAATGGTTCATCATTGTACCCTTGCTTACTGAAATCAATTTTCATGAAACTCAATTCATCTATTTTAATAGAACACCTATTATCAACCCACTTGAATTGAAAAGTCAGTACATGGGAATGTTGTATAATCCAACTCCCATATTTGTTTTATGATTCCAATTTATGACATATTCATGTAAATTATATTTTTGTCCTTAGTATTAGAAACATGCATTACTTCATAAAAAAGTGTAACTCCAATATTTTTCATGGAATTGTCTTCATCATGTCCATTTGTATAGAATGTATATCCCTAAATTACATAACCATTATAATATAATACATACAAACTTGGTCCTCTAATAACCATCTAATTCGTTCTAAAATTGAATATGGATTTTCATCTGACTTGTTAAAAATATTGTCCTAAAACCATTTTATAAACTGTAGATTATGTGTATTTGATTTCTAACATTCATCCTTGGATAGATTAAAATGCCTAAGAACTTCATTATGTATTTCAACATATGGTAGAACCTCTAAACCACTATGAAAAACGTAATGGTGGTTCTGCTTCTGATCTACAATATTGATTTTGACAACATATCATCCAAAAATTATTTCACCCGCAAGCTACCCAGTGTGATGATATTTCGGGAGACAAAATATTTCCACACATAATATGTATTCTGTAAATAATTCAATGGATTCCTCAACAATGTATTTCTCTACAATAAAACCCTTTGGTTAAATTCTATTTTTGAAATACCCTATAAAAAAGATTCATTTACCATTCAATGGGGTACTTTCATCTATAGTGTATAGGGCCACATAGTCTAATATCACACACTAAGTGAACCATAAAGTGAACCCTTATATCAGCGAATTATTATGGTAATAACATTTCCAATTCACATAATTTTATTATAATTTATCTTTCCATAGTCAGAAATTTTATCAAATCTATAACTTTGCTGGATAGAGATATAAAGAAGAAACAAACCATGGTTAATGTATGTAGGGCGTTATTGAAAATAATGAAACGTAAATATATAGTAATTAGTTCGTGCATAAAAATATGACATTCATGTGATTTCATAACCTTTAACTTCAAATCTTTTATTGACCCAATATTCTTAATATTCGATGAATACCCATATGGAACCTTTACGTTATTCATGAATTTGAAAAACTGATATCTCTTTTACCTGGAAAGAGTGTAAGTCGGTAGATGAAGAATATTTAATTTTTCACCCTTCATATGTAGTAACTCGTCTCATATTCCCATGTAAACCAACTCCAACCTAGCCTTAATTCCATCATTTTTTTCTCGGTTCATTTAGCAACATACCGATGAAACTATCACATATTTTTTTTTCCAAAATGAATAACATCAAGAAAATGTCAGGTGTACAGAAAATTCTAGAATAATAAGTCAAAAAAAAAGATCACATTTTCCAACTAGTTTTCATAAGGTTTTTCAGAAAGGGATTACCAAATGTAGTGTCTATATCATTTACATTCTCAAATAGTTGATCAAATATTATGGAAGATGGTGTTGTAAGTTATTATGAACTTCCATAAAATGATGTCACCTAATATAGGTAATTATCCCATTAGGGTATAAATATAAAATATTCTAGAAACATAATCTTTGATGAATGTATCAACCGAATTGAATGTGTACCTTTTTGACAAAAATTACACTCTTTAGTTCATTTTATGCTATATCCTGAAAAATTTACATAAGCTGGAAAGTAATTTATCATCCCTCACAACATGGATCTCAACGTGAAATATTTATTTATGTAAGAATCATAAATGATAACATCTAAATCATCCCCACCTCAGTACGATTCATGGTGTGTTTGGTATAATTCAAAGTGTATATTTTTAATTAAAATTTAAATCAATTTAAGTAAAAACAACAAGTGAAATATTATTAACTGAGAAAACATATTTATATTGTTTTTATATATTAGGAAAATTATCTATGATTCATCTATGAGGTGTAGGATTCCATTTCACCTCAATAAGATGCATGGTGTGACTTGTATGACTCAAAGTGTGTCTTTTTTTTAAAATTGATATTCATTTGTTTAAAAATAACAAGTGACATAATGAAAACAAAGAAACCAAATTTATATAATTTTTATACATTATTAAAATGATAAATTAGTCATTATTGAAATGTAGGACTCAACCATACATTAATACGATGCAAAAATTTCTGGTATTACTCAAGGTGTCTCTTTTTATTTAAAATTGCTATGAATTTAAGTAAAAAAAACAAAATGACATACTAAAACCCAAGAAAACACATTTTTATATATTTAATATTTTATGAAAATGATATTTTTGTCATTTATGATTTTAATGGATCAATATCATCTCAATATGACACACAACATGATAGGAATCACTCAAAGTGTCTCTTTTTATTTAAAATTAACATTAATTTAAGTAAAAACAATATGTGACCTACTAAAAATTGAGAAAACACATTCATATTGTTTTGATATTTTATGAAAGTAATAGATTAGTTGTCTTTTATGTGTGGGTATCAACCAAACCTCAATAAGAATCATGGTGTGGCTGGTATAAATCAAAGTGTCTATTTTTATTTAAAATTGACATTAATTTAAGTAAAAACAACATGTGACATTGTGAAAGCTGATAAAATACATTCGGATTGTTTTGATACATTAGGCCAATTATCCATGAGTAATTTGTGACATGTAGGCGCAACCAAACCTCAATCTAATGTATGGTGTGATCTGTATGGCTAAAAGTGTCTCTTATCAATTTAAAATATACATTTCAGTTCAAAACGTGTCACTCACTAAAAACCAAGAAAACATGATCTGATTTTCTTGATAACTTGGTAGAATGATTCATAAGTCATTTTTGATGTGTATGAAGTGTTCTCACATCAAAATGACTAATGATATTACTAGTATGAATCTAAATGCATATTTCCAGATTGAAATGATACTTTAGTAAAAAAACAATGGACAAACTAAAAACCCAGAAAATGAATTCATATTGTTTTGATATTTTATAAAAATTATATATTTATAATTTTTGACTGGTAGGAATTATCTAAACATCAATATGACACATGGTTTGGCATGTATAACTCTAAATGAATCATTGATTAAAATTAACATTAATTTTAGTAAAAGATAATGTGAAATACTCAAAACCATGAAAACACATTCGGATTGTGTTGATATTTTAGTAAAATGATCCATAACTCATTTCAACATATATGAATCAACCTTGTCTCAATAGGACACATGATATGACTGATATGACTCCATATGTTTCATTTTTATTTAATATGGACATTTTATTAATGTGTTATTTCATATTAATGTTTAATTTATTTATTTATAGTATTAATTACTTAATATTTTTTAATATATAGGTGGAATCTTTTTCTCAGATTGAGTTTATTTTTTTGGAAACTGATACCATGGGTGGGCATTTTTGAGGTGGGATAATGGGCATCAAAATTTGAAATATTAATGTATTAGAATGTTTCTTGGAAAATTGTACATGTAATTATATAAAAATTTTGTTGGAAGTGTAAATAGTAGTGTTTTTTTCTAAATACCATGGGTGGACATTTTTATATCGATGATATCAATTAAATGTATATAGAAAGTTTTCTTCTGGGTGTGTTGTTTAAACTGAAAATTTTCTTCTGGGTGTGTTGTTATATAAAATGCACACTACAGGAGGCTAGGCCTTTATCAGTGCTAAAAAAAGCACTGATAAAGGCACCCCTTAACATATCTCTGATTAACAATGATTTTTTAGGAATGTTAAAGGCCATTTTTAATGGTGTGAATGGGTATATGTGTATTAGTTTCTACCTCTCATCCATCTTGTTTTCTTCTACCATTAATGTTATATATATATATATAGTTATATTTATTCATAAATTAATTTAGGTATATATATATATTAATAGATATAGTAAGTTATATTTATATATTTAAATTTAAATATACTTATTTATATATATATTTATATTTTTTTATCCGAATATTTATTCTTACACTATAATATGTTTATAAGATTATTTTTAAATACATTTATAAAATATGTTTGTGTGTGTGTAAATAAATAAATAAATACATATATACACCACACACACACACACACATATATATATTATGAGTATCAATAAGTATAATTATATATATTTATGTATATTCACATATATTATATATTCATATGTATATTCATATGTGATAATATATAGATAATATATATCAATTTGTTAATACAAACACACCCTAATATATATATATATATATATATCACTACTAGAAGATTAGGCTCTAGCCACGGTTTGGAACCGTGGCTATTAGCCCATAAACCGTGGTTATGGGTTATAGCCACGGTTCATTGAATCGTGGTTGGTATTGTCATGCATATAGGGCCAAACCTATATCCACGGTTATGAACCGTGGCTATAACCCTATAACCATGGTTTCAAACCGTGACTATATCCCTATAGCCACAGTTTCACCTTTGACTATAGACCTATAGTCATGGTTTCAATCCTTGGATATAGCCCTATATCCACAGTTACAAACCATGGATATTGGTCTATATACATTGTTTCAAACCGTGGTTATAGGTTTTACCCTATAGCCACGACAATACCTGCCACAGTTCAATGAACTGTGGCTCAAACCCTCCACATTTCATAACAAAAACCAACCCCCCACTAGATTGCAGCCACCCCCCAAACACCCACACATCCCTTGCACCCCGTGCACTCCCCTTGAACACCCCATTCCCCCTTCCTGGACCACCTTGGATAACAGCCCCCCCTACTGGACCCCCTGGACAACATCCCCCCCCCCCCCGACTTGGAACCGCTAAATAGTAGCCCCCCCTCTGCTGGACCCCCCTGGACAACAGCCCCCTCCCCCCTATTTGACCACCCTAGATAGAAGCCCCACTATTGAACCCCCTATATAGCATCCCCCACTACTTGAACCACCTTGCACCACCCCTACTGGGCACCCACCCATGAACCCTAACTGGACATCCACCACCTGGAAAGCACCCCCCCCCCCCAACACAGACACACAGAGATATCCCTTTAACCCCTTTCACACCCCCTTGAACCCCCCTTTCACACCACTTTCACCCCCGGATGGACCCCCCCTGGACAGCAGCCCCAGCCCCCCTAGACAGCACCCCCTCCCATTGGACCCCCCCTGCTGGACCCCCATGGACAGCAACCGCCCCCTACTAGACCCCCTGGACACCGCCTGCTGGAATCCCATGCACCACCACTACTGGACACCCCCCTTGCACCCCTGTTGGACACCCCCCCCCCCCCCCACACACACACATACACACATCCCTTGCACCCCTTGCACACACCCCCTTACACCCCACTTTCACACCCCTTGCCCCCTACTAGACCCCCTGGATATCACCCCACCCCCTGTTAGACCACCCTGGTTAGCATCTCCCCCCCGTTGGACCCCCCAAGACACCCCCCCCCCCCCTATTGGATCCCCCTTGCACCACCCCTTCTGAACACCGCCCCTAACACCCCTGCTCCCCCCCCCCTCGCACCCCCCTAGACAGTAGCCCCCCCACCACACACACACATCTCTTTCACCCCTTGCACAAACACCCATTCACACCCCTTTCCCTCCTGCTGGACCCCCTAGACAGCATCCCCCTGTGGACAGCAGCCCCAGCCCCCATGGATAGCAGCCCCCCGCTGGACCCCACTGGACAGCCCCCCTGGACCCCCCTAGACAGTACCCCCCCTGCTGGACCCCCTGGACAACATCTCCCCAACTGGACCACCATGGACAACACCCCCTATTGGACCCCCCTGGACAGAAGCCCCCTACTGGACAGGCCCCCCTACTGGACAATAGGCCCCCTATACAGCCCTTGCACATGTCCTAAGGGGTCCTTATTTAAGCATATTGACCAAGCGGGTGAGCTTCGGTCTTTTCCCATAGATGTACCTACCAAATAATAACATGTGGAGGCTTCTTTACCTGGTGTTGAGAGAGTTGTTTCCCCAGTTCCTTCAGATTTTGTATCCATAGTATATTTATAATATTTCAGAGAAAGAATTATTTTAGATTTCAGTGGAACTTTGAGTTATCAGGATCCTCCTATTGTTGCATCTATATATAGTGCTCCACCTCCCTTGGCTTTAATTGATGCTGATTTCATCTATACTATTTTCAAATAGTATCTCCATGTTGTTATTGGTTTTTTGCATTCATCTCATCCGGATTAATTGAGGTAAATTCTATAGAATTGGTTTTCAAGGAATAGGTTGACCAGATGAAAGTGATGACAACTCTACTAAAGCTAATCATGGAGGAGAAGTTTGCCTTAATAGTATGGATAGATGAGGAAATATTATTATAAACTTTTTCAATATTATAAAACCATTCCTCTATGTATCCAATACTCTAGTGGATTTCGGCTGAAATTCAAAATTGCAACAGTAATGTGAACTCCAATGTCCGCACTGCTACATCAGTCAAAGTGCAGGCCACAAGCATTCGGCCCAACCGAATCGGGCTACACCAATCCAACATTCTCCATTTTTGCATCCCTTGATGATAAAGTGGTTATGAGTGCCATTTTTCCCTAAATCTTGATAGTGTGGCTTTTCCTGATGGGTTCAAAAATAAATTCTTTATGTTCTAATAGGACATAGTTTGTGATGAGATTTTTAATGCTATGAGGGTGTTCTTCAACAATGCCTCAGTGCCCTATGGAATCAACTCCAATTTTTATTTCCCTGGTCCCAAAGAAGGTAAATGTTGTGGTGTAAATGATTTCAGACCTATGGTTATTGGGTATACCTTTCAAAAAATCATTATCAAAATTATTTCTATGTGGTTAGGTCCCATTGCTCATGGGATTGTCTCTTCAAATCAGCCCCCTGGACAGCCCTTGGACACCCCCATGGACTTCCCCCCTAAACACCCCACCTACACCCTGCCCTCATCCCTACAGACCCCCTCCCCCCCGAAACCCCCCCAGACAGCCCTTGGACACCCCCTGGACAGCCCCTCCTAGACACCGCACCTGTACCCTCCCCCCTTCCCTACCGACCCCTCGGCACCCCCTTGACATCCCTTGGACACCCCACCTACACCCTGACCTACAACCCGCCCCCCCGGAAAATCATTAAGCACCCCCCAAGACAACCCCTCTTAGACACCCCACCTGCACCCTCCCCCCATCCATGTAGACCCCTCTGGCACCCCTTCGGACAACCCTTGGAGACCCCAACTGGACAGCCCCTCCTAGAAAATTCTATAGCCATCAGTACCTTCACTTCATAATTAAATAATTCTAGATGAACATTGCCTTGAAACATTTCCAAAAATAGTCTTTGTCTAGCTTAGTCTAAATAATATACTTCCACCACTTATAACTCGAACCCTCTAGTAGGATTGGTAAAAAAATAACCTTAAGAGACTTATAAATCTATAGTTGGATAAAAATATCTTCAACCATCAGTAACAAAACCAATTCATCATAAGAATCTTTTTACCCAAAAATTATTGTGGGGCTACCATCTTCATTCTGGGGTTCCTAGGTGTGCCTTCAATATTGATTTATTCAAGAATATTTATTCGTTTTATTCTTTTAGGTGGGAATTGTTATGGGATTCTTTGGTTTTTCTCATCTTTCAATCTAGGTTTTCATCTTATCTTAAAAGATGCGTCTCTACCCTAATGTTCTCAGTGAACATTAATGGCAGTTTACATGGCCACTTTTCGGGGAAAATAGGACTCAGAAAAGGGGATTCCCCATCACCTTTCCTTTTTGTGATTTTCATTGAGTTTTTCTCATGCATACTAGAATTCAGGAGGCTGGGGGCTGGTGTGATGGCTGGTATGGTCTGTAGTGGCTGTTGTGGGTAGGAAGGCAGGCGGAAGGGGGATGGTAGGTGGCTAGTGTAGGCTGGAATAGGTGGCAGGGGGCTGGTGTGAGCTAGATTGCAGGTGGTTGGGGGCTGTTGGGCATGTGGCAGGGGCTGGGGCGGGCTGGGATGTTGGTGGTCGGGGATTGGTGAGGGATGGAACTGGTGGATTTGGTTGTTTTGAAGGTGGAAGAGGGCTGGAATGTGTGTTTTGCAAGAGGCTGGGGGTGGTGGCTGGGGTGGTGGCTAGTTCAGGCTGGAATGTGTGTTTTGCAAGAGGTTGGGGGTGGTGGCTGGGGTGGTGGCTAGTTCAGGCTGGATTGTATGTGGTTGGGGGCTACTGAAGGCTCGAATGTAGGTGGAAGGTGGATGGAATGTTGGTGGACGGGGGCTGGTTGCAGGTGCTAGGGTGATGGTGCGAGCTGATTTGAAGGTGGCAGGGGGGTTGTTTCGGGCTGGAATGATAGTGGCAGTGGGCCAAAATGAAGGTGGAAGGGGGCTGGTGTGGGTTAAATGTGGCTGAAGCATGGCCAAATCATAGCATTATCGTGGCCTGACCACGACGTTACTACAGCATGAATGCGGCGTGACCACGTCGTGACTGCGGCGTGATCGCGGCATGATTGCGGCGTGAAGGCGTTTTGACTACTGTGTTACCGTGGCGTGACAGCGGCGTGACCTTAGCGTGACCGCGGCGTGTTGGCCCGGTCCAGTGACATTCACGGGGCAACATCTTTTGACTAGGAGAGAAGGGAGTGGGAGGAGGTGGGGAAACATTCCGACCATCGCCCTCCCAGTAGAAATTGTGAGTAGTTAGTCTCAACAATGATCAAAATACTCGTGGAATACTATCAATGTAAGCCACGGTATGGTTTCTTCTTGAAACATGGCCAAATCACGTCATTACTGCGGTGTGACTACAGTGTGACCGCAGCGTGACCACTGTGTGACCGTGGTGTGTTGGCCCAGTCCATCGACAAATGTGGGGCAGTATCTTCCTACCAGGAGCGTAGGGAGAGGGAGGAGGCCGGGCACATTCCGGTAGTCGCCCCGCTGGAAGAAATTGTGATTAGTAAGTCTCAAGATTGATCACAAGACTCATGGAATACTATCACTATGAAATGTCATGGGGTGTCATCTTGGAGAAGGGTGAAATCACGGTGTGACCGCGGTGTGACCACTGCATGAATGCAGCGTGACCGTATCTTGATGGCCGGGTCTAGCAACATCCACATGGCAGCATCATCAGGCCAGAAGCGAACGGAGCAGGAGGAGGCATGGCAACATTCTTATCATCACCCCGCCATCATAAATTGTGATTAGTCAGTCTCAAAATTGATCACAAGACTCTTTGAATACTATCACTGCGAACCATCGCAGGGTGTCATCCTGGAGTAGGTCCAAATCACGGCATTACTGCGGAGTGACCGTGTCTTGACTGCAATGTGACCGCGGCGTGACTGCGACATGACTGCAGTGTGACCACAGCGTGACCAAGGCATGTTGTCCTGGTCTAATGACATCTATGAGGCAACATCTTCCAACTAGGAGCGAAGGGGGAGGGAGGATGTGGGGAAACATTCCGACCGTCGCCCCATCGGAAAATGATAGAACATATCAACTATTTATTATGCTATATCAAGGGATCACCAAAAAAGGTTATAGCGAGCGACACAATGACACAATGTCTAAAGGTCAACAAAATGACAGAAAAGAATCATACAACCTATACAAACCATTTAAAAATTCATTCACTTTTCCTAAACATGGAAATATTTTTTACAATATTCAAACCGTGAAATGGAATGTATCATGGTCAAGGCATATGCCTACTCGGGAAATGTCATTTGAGTTAAACGAGTATGATAAGACAATTCATATTATTCAATGAAAACAAAAACTAACTAGCCACCAATCAAACACCAACAAGAGGTATATGAAAGACTCAAACCAAATCTAAACATGATACAAATAATTATCACTACTCTTTGGTTTAGAAGACAGTGCACCTCCATTGGAGGGGTTTTATTATAAAATCATGGCATTGATTTATCACACAATTAATTTAATTATATTTAACATTTATTCTAAAATTCAATCAGCACAAATCAAATGCAATAATTTAAGAAACTAGATCAACATAACTATCACTGTGAGTTTTCACAGATAGTGCACCTCCGTTGGATGGGTTTAATTATAAATACATGACTTTATTTATCAAATGAGACAATTGTTTTAAAGAAAACTTATTCATGATATGCAATTCAATATAATTAAGCATAATTATGAAAGAAGATAAATTATATTTAATTAATTGTTGAATTAAAAATGCAAGAAGAGGGATCCTACCTCAGGGTGGAACCAAACCTTCCACTTCAGCTCTTGGAGATTTCTAACTAGAAGTTGTTGCTCCCCCATACGGTATATGCACCTTCACACACATTCAAGGATGCTTAGCCCCAATGCACACACATGCATGGCCATCTGCATGTGAAAGGGGATCCTTGCACATATGCTTATATGCATATTCCAGTCTCCACTAACCTATGTATGAATATATATATATATATATATATATATATATATATATATACATGGGCACACATATCCCCATGTATGCATAATCACTTCCATGGTTGACTATACACGTAACAGGGGAACCCACATACATATACTTTCTTACCTATTCACACACAGGCAAGTCTCCCTTAACATGGATACTCTAAACCAACTTGCAGGGATCAATGCACTACACACAGGATATTAGGAACTTTTAAAAAATAAAGGATGCTAAAAAACTAGTGATAAACCAACAAATAACATTAAATCCTTACCTCGATTAGGTGAACCAAATCCACCCAAAGCAACACAAAATTATCCACCCCCCTACTCAAAACATAATGTGGAGTCAAAAACACTGAAATCCCTAAATACATGAGGTGAGATAACATATTAAAATAGTATTCACTATATTAAACTTTATAATTTAATAAAATATCGTTACCCATTCAACTTCCCTCTGCCCTCTGCCCCCTTCCCCCCTCCACCCACCGCCTACCCCCTGCCCCTTGCCCCATGTTCTTCAGACCTCTCACGACCCTCTATCCCTTCCCCCTGCCCCCCTCCACCCTCCAAATGTCCCCTTCCCCCTGCTCACTACCCCCTACCCTGCAGACCTACCCATTGGCCCCTCCACCTTTCCCCTGCCCCCTGCCCCTGCCCCCTCCACCTAGCCCCCTATCCTACACAGCCCCCACCTGCACAGCCCCCAACCCCCTATCCTGCACCAGACCCCTACCATGCACCACCCCCTAGCCTGCACTAGCCCGCCCTGGCCTGCACAACCCCCTTGTGAGTTAAAAGAAATCTTCGGAGATGCCCGTGGTGTCTCAAATGAGAGGAGTAAGTATTAAAATGGAATAAATAAATGAAATAATCTCATCCAATCTATATAAGAATAAACTACACCAATATGATACTTATATATATTCTTACATGCATAAGCATGGGATATGTTTTGTTGCTAGTTCTCTGCATATCATGCATCCCTATCTATAGAAACAGCCTATCATGATAAAGAATACACACAAGAAATCCAGTTCTTGTGAAGACACTGAGACAAATAAAACATCATAAATATATATTCGGAATGAGTTATACTAATAAAAGGATTATAAGAATGCCTGGGGAGGAAGCCATTTCAAATGTACCATCAGTATGTGAGAAATAATATTGGAAAAATGAGGTCCAATGGTAATGTACTCCAAATTCTTGTACTAAAAAGAACAGCATAATGGTTATTGAATGAAAGGACCAAAAGTATCTTTGCGTTAAAATTTATTGTAATTACCTCTCAATGTCATCAAGGATTATGATTCTTAATTGTGACTTATAGGAATCTTCAAATACCTTAAAATAACATGTGAAAAAATGACTAAAAGTATCCAGTATACAAGTTGAAAATTCAATAAGCATAAAAAAATGGATGGATGTGTGTACCATAAGTGAATATATTAATTCATTAGGCATGTTTTTGTTGATGGGGTGAGATGTTTTGGCACTTGTAGGGGGCTCTGATCTCCCTTATAAAGTGAACTTCTATTTTTATGAGGCTAGGGAGGCTGTGGAATTTATCTGTAGGAAGAATATGAAGGAGGATCAAAAACCACATGAGGTTTTATCCTACTCAGACCCCCCCGCCCCTCCCCGCTACACAACCCCCCTGCATGCCCCCTTGACCCGCCTGCAGACCCTCCTGGACACCCCCCTCCCCCTGCTAGTACCCCCATGTAGGGTCTTTTATATTGGTTTTTTTAATGTGGAACCATGGATTCTAGATCATACTTGGCCATTTTTGTTGATGGTATCATTTATTTCTACTCATAGTGGTTGACCACTTTATTGATAATCCTCCACTGAATGATCTTTATAACGGAAATAAAGTGAGGGCGATAGTAGTCATTTCATCAAAATAGAGGTATGGAATTTCCATTTTTGGGTGATCATAGGTTTTAGTAGAATCATGGGAACATATTCTACCCCTAAACCTATTAAAAATTGTTAGGGAACCTCACTTATCAAATCTATTTCTTGGAATTCCATAAGATAATTTGAATCAAAATTTGAGTGTTTTTATGATTATGATGACTAATATTCCCTATGTTACTCAATATATAATTTTTTTAGGATAAAAAATTTTAACGGGTTCCCCAATCCCTGAAGTTGATGCCCAATGATACTCATCCTCTATAGGATAGTCACCAGAGGTATTTTATGATCATCACCTAATGAACACGAGGCTAATCACCCAAGGAATTCCTTGCTCATCACATGAGGAAGGATGGGATTATGATGCATTATGAAAGGTGAATGATCATATTCTTATCACATAATAAATCTTATACTTTTCAATAATGCATCATCCGATATATCTATAAGGATAAGATCACATCACCAGTAAAATGGATGCCCATGAATTTATGAGAAATATTTCCTATGTTTTAACCAATGATTCAGATTCCTAAAACATGTGTACTCACTCTTCATTGATCCATATTCATACTCAATCAATATTCATTTCAAAATTAAAATCATTTCATCTATAAGGGATCTAATTATGAGGTAGAGTGCTCCTTGGTTATTAAATATTTATCAGTATAATCCTATGAATCATTAATATAATTATAATAAATTAATGAAAAATTATTTTTACGTTTCCTACATAATATATGAGAACATTATCAATAGATATATTCATATTCTTCCTTGAAAAAGATAGTGGTTATTAGAAAATATTTTTTTAAAACAATAAAGCAATTATGGAAACATGTTTTTAAAATAATCAGGCAATTATAAAATTAAAATTAAAGGTTTAGGAAGAGGGAACCTACCTCAATCTCAATACCCGTTCCTCTTGACGACGACAAATCGAATATTCCCTTTTTATTCTTGCATGCATATGCAACTTCACATATATAAAAGGACACCTAGCCCCTATGTACATATTTTCATGGCCAAATATGCATAAGGGTGTCCTTAGATATATGTTTATAGATTCATATACCCCTTTACTCTTACACATATATGACTTTTTCATATGAGTTTGCTTGGTATAGAATATTCTAAAACATGTTCCTCTATTTTTGGACACATTCAATGAATATAGAAAATGAAAATTTTTATCTCCCTCTACATGAGTATTATCAATGTAGGGAATCTCATATTCATGGAATAAATAATCTTGGATGGTGTAATTACCCTAATAACTATCAGTAAAATCCATTCATCCTAAAAAATTAGTGTAATTTTGTCTTATAAGGACCTAAACATCTAATGTTTTGAGTATTTATAATGTTACCACTATTATAATATTAACAATCTAATATTTAGACATTCTGACAAGAAAATATGTATAATCCATTATTCCTATTAAAATTTCAATGGAATGTTTTAATAATGGGACAGATGATTGAGAGCATAAAATATACCATTCATGGAAAAAACTATGGTGGAGTATCCACATCCTAGAGTCTCCCTTTAACTTATTAGGAAATGAAATGGAAATGAAGTGACTATAGTGACATTATACCTACCTGATTCAATAGATCTGCTAATATCTAACAAAAGGTGTTAAGGGCATACTCGAGATTCGTTCTATGACTATCACCATCTTCTGATAGTGTATGAATTTTCGTTAAAAATCTGTTTAGCTCTTGTATTTTATATTTTATGGATTCCAGACCTATGTTTTTTATGATATTTGTGCCTTTATTCTGTCCATGTGAGCCACATATTCATCCATCTCTACAGTCTGTATAGAAATAAAATCATGAAGTTTCACTTCCTCTATCATTAAGAGATTTAAATCAGTAGTTTTATACTTTAAATATATTGTATGGGGGATGGAAAAATAATCTTGATGAGATCATATTCATGGGTGGCTAAATCTTCTCAATAAATGTGAACATTATGAACATGGATGTGTAAGTGTCGATAATTAAACACACCTACACCTAGGCCAAGGAATGTTGTTGAAGGTTGTCATCTTTATCAAATATTTTCTCCAAAGGTTTGTATATGATGATTGTTTAATCCTTGAACCAAGCCCACTTACATTAAACCTGATGTTATATGACAATATTGGGAACCAGACTCTGTTCATCTTCCACTATAGTTATATAATCTAGAATTTTATTTTTCATGGACATGTCTTCTTTAAATTGTGTCATAGTTGTATGAAAGTCCTCCATCATTGCCTCCTATTTAACATTAGGGATTGAACTTGATAGTTTATCTTGATCAGGTGAATACCTAACATTGTTACACTAGGAAAAATATAATTAGGTCTTCCAACACTAGTAGTCAAACATGTGGAGTCTTCACCAATATCAAAAAAAATATCATGAGGATGAAACTACCTCAAAATTATTAGAATGTTGTGATATAATTCTTTTCCCCAATAAATTATAAGGATATTATGACATGAAAGGATCTTTGAGAATCCAATTTTTAATACACCCATCAAACTGGTTTCCCCAATACCCCATCGGTATAGTATTCAAACCATAACATAGAATAACTCCTTTAAAATTTATTTGGACCATTCTCACGATGTAATGAAATTTCTATGTCAGAATCCCCATGCATCATTATCGACAACATTTCATAAAGGGAAAATGTGTTATATTATCTCTAAATATTGATTAGAGGTAAATATTTAACTTGTTTTAAATGAAAAAATTATCGTGGGAACCTATAATGATCAAAAGGATCTAAAATGGTTACTCCATCTATAAAATCATTCAAAATACCATCTCATAATAAGATAATGTATGAAATTTTTTCTAAATTCCACCTATCATTATCGACCACCGCACAAAAACGCGTTGAATAAGGAATGAACCCAAAATGGGAAACATCCTTTAACAAATAAATAGGACCATTGAGTCCTTAATTGAAAAAGAACAAGACCATATACCATAGCTTCATAGTTTACTCTACATCGAGTATTAGTTTCAGATTCAAGAAAGAACAGACGAAATCAATGAAATTTTCAAATACCTTGATGATAGGGCATGGAGGTTGTTCACCTCGACGTCTTGGGTGTTGAGGGTTGTGGGGTAGAGTCGTCGGGATGGAAGGGAGGAGGTGGGGTGGTTGCTCGGAGCAGCTTCGCTGGAGGAGGAGGATCGTGGGGAGGAGGATCGCGGTGAGAAGGTGTCATCGGTATTGAGGGCAGTTGGTGAGGAGGCTTTGGGGAGGAGGCGTCGAGGACGAGTCGGGAAAGAAGGGAGGAGCTGGGGAGGCTGCTCGGAGCAACATATCTTGATGAGGAGGGTCACGGTGAGGAGGCGTCAGGGTGGGTGTTAGGCTATTGAAGGGTTTTTTGGAGGATGGAGTGAGTGGAAGGAAGAAGAAATGAATGGGTCTGGGTATTCATCCATAGAGCCATTGCTAATTGTGGGGGTGTAGCAATGTATTTTTTAATCTGTGGTTTTATATGTGTGGTTATAGCTCAATTTCCTTGTAGTATATATATATATACACACACATTATATAAGTATATAAGTATTCATATATTATGGTTTGAAATAAAATGGACATTAATTTTTTTTAGATAAGGATAATATATTGAGAAATATATTTTATATGTAAATATGTTTAATTAATTATTTATAATAATAAATTTTTATCTGTGAATAAAAAAAATATGTTTTTATTATTATATATTTGGTTATAAATAACATTACATTATACAAAATCAAAAAAATTAAAATCCAAATAATAATATGAATTTAATACCTATGAATTAATTTGGTCCCTGTGGAAAAATGGAAAAAGGACCCTCTTAAACGAGGATTAAATACTATAGAATGTTAAACAAAATTGGGTATCTTGACTAAAAAGTCAGTTTTGGAGGGATTTTGGTTCTTTTTTTGCCTAGAAACTTTTTATATATGGTTTTCTTATGTCACAAGTATGTAGAGATAGTCATAATCTTTGATTTGATATGTAGTAGATCTTAAACGGACACCCGAATCGAAATTTATTTTCATTTGAAGTTTGAGTTACATTTTCAATTTATTTTAGATGTTTTATTAAATTTTTTATTTATTATGTCTTCAAATTATTATCAAAAGATTATTACTTGATAATAATTATTAAATTATTAATTAATAATAATTTTTAAATTATTTTATAAGCCATTTTTACTGAACATATTATATATTAGGTGTAAATGTATATATATACTTATCTAAAAAATATTTGAAAAATATATATTTTATTTATATTAATATCAATATATTTATATATATTAATATATTTTATTTTATAATAATTTTTTGTTTATGTTTTTTTTTGAACATTACTATTAGAATAGGTTGGGAAAACCCCTATATTAAGAAAATCAGAATCCCTTTTAAGCTGGATTGATATAAAACCCATTGCATGACTGAATCCCCAAACACAACATGCCCCAAAAAAAGACATGGAAATTGTAAAAGGAAGTAAAGATAATTCATTCAAAGTCAAATCCATATATCCTAATATACTAAGGTAGAAAACCCTATAATTAGATTTTTTTGAAATCCCCCAGGGTATCTATCCATCCATTTGAACACCAACAAAGAAACCCAAACTATTGCTTTCATTGCGATATATGGGGAAGATGATCTTGGTGGACAGATTTGCTGATAATGGAGATGATCTGCATGAAAAAACACCATCCACAACTGGATCGGGTTGTTCCTCTCATGTCATCAACCCATTCCTCGAGTAAGGGTTGAACCTCGTTATTATCCCTCACCATCACACCTAGGTTTGAGTCTTTCCATTAGTCACCCTGATGACCAGAGGCCTTCCTTTTCCACTAGCCTTGGTGCTTTCCTACCGACCCCCACCATAGAGCAGGAGTTCAGATCATGCCCCTGACCCCAAAGATATGTTTACTTTAATTTGTTTTATCTTCAGGTATTTGAAATTAATATATAGTCATATTGTTTCAATACTTTTGAAAAAAGTTCCATTAGTCATTTTTGATGTGTACGAATCCACCACACCAAAATCTGATGCATTAGGTGACCAGTATGTCTCCACTACTGTATATATGGACATTAAATACTCGTAAAACAAGCATTTTCAGTGTTAAAATGAATTATTATCCCCAGAACAATTAAAAGGGGTAATTTTTATCATCTCTAAAATACTGCTAATAAAGGACCCTTTTATCAATGCTAAAAAAATCACTAATTAAAGGGACCTTTATCGACGCTTTTTTAGTGCAGAAAAATTTCATAAAAATAAATTTTTTTCTATAAATTGGAGGCCGGGACCTCCCCCCTTTTATCTACGCTCGATCCCTTCATTTAATAGTGCTTTTCTAGCCTCACACCCATTCAATGGCTTGGAATCCCCCCACCATTTAACAATACTAGGGACCTACATTGCCCACCCGTGCACACCCCTTAGTTGGGTTTCAAAACTAATACCCCCTCATAATCTCACTTATTTTCTACTCCCATATTTCATTTTATTTTTATTTTATGACGCATATATATATATATATATATATATATTTCCTTATATTTTTTTATCCATATATTTATATATATAGATTTATATATATATTTAAATTCATATGAAACATATGTGTTTCTGTGTGTGTGTGTGTTTATAAATATATACATATATATATATATACACATGTGTGTGGATATATAAATATAATTTTACATATATGTATTTAGTTAAATATATTAAATGTAAATATTTATATACGTACATTATAATATATAGATAAATATATATCGGTTTATCAATGTGCACAAAAATATATTTATATATATACATACATTATATATACACTAATTGTATATATATATATTTATTTATTTATTTTTATTAAAATGGATATTAATATCAAAATGAATGTAATACTTGTGAATAAATTCATTCCCCGCTGAAAACGGGGAAAATACCCTCCTTAAATGAGGCTAAAAATAGATTGAATGCTTAAAAATTAGGAAACACCGACTAAAAAATCAGTTTTAAATCCCTTTGAGGGACTTTTTGGACCTCAGAAGACATAATAGGGGATTCCCCCATCATTAGTATGTAGAAATTGGAACAAAATTAGATTTTATATGTGGTAGAGCACAAATAGACACTCGAATAGAAAGTTATGACTTTTTGAAATCCGAGTTTTATTTTCAATTTATTTTTGATATTTTATTAATTTTTTTATTTTTTGTGTCTTCAAATTGTTAATAAATGACAGTTACTCAATAATAACTAGCAATTTATTAATTAATAATATTATTTTAATTATTTAATAATCCATTTTCAGTAATTGTCTTATTTTTTATGTGTAAATGTATATTTAGCAATAATGAAAACATTTTTTAAAAATTATATATTATTTTAAAGGAAATATAATTTTTTTTAAGCATACCATTTTCCAGGTCTAGGAAAAAACACTGATAAATCCACCATTTATCAATTCTACTAAAAATACACTAATAAAGGGAGTCCCATTAATAGCACTAAAAAACATTGATAAAAATGTACCTTTATCAGTGCTAAAAACACTTATAAAGGGGTAACTTTTAACATCATTTTTTAACGCTGTTAAAAGAACCTTTTATCAGCATTTATTTAGCACTGACAAAGGTACCCCCTTTATCAATGCATTTTTAGCGTTGTTAAAGGGAGGCCTTCTGTAAAGTGGTTTTTGTGGTAGTGATCCATGTGTGTCCTTTTATTTAAAAGTGGAATTTTAAAAATATATTATTTCATATTTATGTTTAATTTTATTCATTAAAGTATTATTAAAAAAATTGTGTTCTTATATAGGTGAATTTGTTTGCTCAGGTTGGGGTGGTTTTTTAGCAACTGATACCGTGATTTGTATTTTTTGATAGGGGGTCTTATGTGCCAAATATGATTAAACATTGATGTTTTTAAATGTCTATAGATAGTAAATTCAAATGTAATTATACAAAATATTGTTTGAAATGTATATAATATGATTTTTTTTATTTTTAATGTAAATTTTATTTCAATTAAATTATGATTTTTCATACAGGTTCATTTCTATATAGGTGTATTTGGCGGAATGTGTAGTTATTCAAACAACACATTGCAATAGTAGGGTAGTTATCAGCGTTAATGAAAACAATGATAATGGTGTCCTCATTTTAATAATGCTAATGGCGATAGTGTTTTTTTCACCATTAAATCTCTATGCAAAGTATTGAAAGGTCTATTTGTGGTTTTGGAAATTCATTTTTTTTGTAGTGACAATGATATCCTTATACAGGCATAAAATGAAAAGGATTTGAAAACATTGTGGTTATAAAACAAATAAGTACTCATTGAATCACTAGATGAGGGAGGAGGTGAATTCATGATATAATGGAATTACAACAATATATCACCATGTATTTCATGCATGAGAGATGACCAGTTTATTAAAAAAACAAATAATTATTTTTAAAATTATGAAAATTAAAAACAAAATTCATATTTTCCATTAATAATTTAAAGAGTAAAAAACAAGTACAAAAATATTTTTAGTAATGATATATTCATCCAAAATTCTCTTTCAATTTATAAAATAACATTTTTCATTAAAAAATATCATTTTTCATTAAAAAATATAAAAAATCATTTTTCATTATGAAATTCAAATTAAAAATTTAAAAGAAATAATATATTCACATAAAAAATAAAAAGAAATTATTTTTCCTAAAAATAAAATAATAAAATAAATTTCTAGTTATGAAAAATTAATAAAAACTCCCCTTTCCATATGAAGTAATAATAAAAATATATATTCCAAATTAAAAAATATTTTATCAAACAAATATTTATCCCCTATAAATTTTAAAAAATATCCAAATTTTCATCTTAAGAAATTAATTAAAATTAACTATTCTATTTTAAAAATAAATAATTAAATATGCCTTTTGTTTATGATTTATTTGGAAATTAAAAATTAATTTTTTTCTTTTATATTAAGATAAATTAAAATTTAACAATTTTCTAATTGATCCCATTTTAAAATTTAAATATCAAAAAATCCCCCTTTTCTTTTCAACAAAAATGAAAAAATTTAATTAGAAAACAAAAAGTTAAAAGTAAAAATTCAATATTTTTCCTTTAAATTTACATAAGAAGAAAGGTTATCTATTTTGTTTTTAACAATGGATATTTTTTAAAAGAGTATTTTTAATTAAGGAAGATTTATTTTTAAATTGACATTGATTGTTTTTGGTTTACGGGAATTTTAGTTTTTAACCTAAAATAGAAAAAACTATGATTTATTTAGTGAAAGGGTGATATTATATTTTCAATAAACAATGTTTTTTCTATGATTTTTCAAAGGAAGTATTTTTTATTATATTTTAAAAACATAGTAATGAACTTTATTTTCATTCAAATTAATTTCAATTTAAAAAAATGTGTTATCAATGATTTTTTTAACAGGAAAAATTGGAGTTGATTAGTTGATATGGGATTAGTCAGTATATCTTTACTAAACTGGGTCCTGGCATGTGTGAATGATGTTCACAGAAGCCATAATTCTAGTCAAAAAATAATCAATAAGTTATTGCATAAATATTTTAACATTAATTTTTTTTAAAAAAATAATTGTTTTATTACTAATAATAATATAATTTAATTTAGATGGATATGAGATGTCATATATAATATGAAAATAATATTATGTTTTTGGAAGAATTAGAAAATATTATTTGGTAATTTTTGTATCCCGAATGATGATAAAAATAAGAATCTCACAATGTAATTACATACATAAATTAGTTTCAATTACATGTTTAATGTAAAAATAATAAATGAGGTCAACGTCGTTGTTTATGAGGTTTCATTATGTCACATCCACGAATATGAATACATATCTACTCCATAGGTCTTGATGTGTGTGGAATCTGCATGCACAACTACATGCCTATGTAAATGTTATTGGGACTTCTTAATCCCAATCCAGGAGGCAAGGGTTTCCCTCATACACATATTTAACACACTAGACCCCCTCATAATTTATGCATGATAACCCAATAATCTCCCCTCACAACCACAAGGACAATTAACAGAGAAGATGTATTGGTGATCGGGAAATTCCAAGTGCTCAAATGCAACTCTACAACAATCACTACTAAAAAACATGGTTTTCCGTAAAAAACCACTATTAACAATAACAAATTGTTCATAGTCGAGGCTCTATTAAAATGGGGTCCTTTTGTTAGAGCTCAAAAAAGTGATGCTGAATTTCCCTTTTATCAGCACTAAAAAAGCGTTGATAAAAGTAAAAAAAATAGTAAATTTTTTTCTAAATTAGAGGGTATAGAACACTTTTTAGTAGCACTGTTTCAACGATGCTAGGAGTGTCTGCCCGCGCGCACCACCGCCACCGACATAACAGTGTTATGCACACATCCTCCACCCCTTAACAATGTTAGTCACCCCCTGCACCCACCTGTGCACCCCTACCTCTGCTTGGATTTGAACTCGAGACCTCTCCCTTGAGCATCTTCACCATTACCACTCACCCATCTTGTATGGTTCTCCATTTAATGATATATATATATATAGTTATATATATTAATATATATATATATATATTAAAAAGGTTGGGGTCGAAGCCTCATTTTATTATTAAATCAAATTAAAGACCTCTTTTAACTGGGTAGAGGGAGACCCATTACTTTGCCCAAAGTCTAGTAGTCATGTAGCCCATTACATAGCATGTAGGCCCAAAGTTTTGGCCTAAGGCCTATTTTGTGAATAGTAACCCGACTGCTATAGTGCCCTGCTGCTGTTACAGTACAGCTACAGTACCTGTAGCCCCATGGGATTTGAACCCCCATTTTCCAGGTAGGATTACGAGGTGCTTACCACTAAGCCAAACCCCAACTACATGTATATATATATATATTTATTTATAAACATATATATATATATTTGGTTATATTTTTTTTATAAACAAATTTATCTATATATTAATATATATTTATAGGTATATTTTAAAATTCATTTATAAAATATGTTTTTCTGTGTGTGTATAAATAAATAAATAAATACATATATACAACACACACACACACACATATTAGTTTTTTAATACACACACACATGCACACACTAATATATATATATATAGGCGCACACACACACATTATATATGTATATAAATATTAATATATTTTTGTTTTAAATAAAATCGATATTAGTTTTTATTTAGATAATACTTATATATTGAGAAATATATTGTACATGTAAATATGATTAATTATTTATTTAAAAAATTATCGTTTTTGTAATTCCATTTCATATAATCTAGAATAAAATGATGTGCAATGACCGAAAGTTCGATTATGATGGCTATATAGTTTCATCATAAATTTCATCCCCCAGAGGTTAATTTCCACATCCCTTCAATATTTCTATTATTTAGGTCGTGATTTTCCATGATGGTTTGTTGTGATGAATTCCTATGTCAATTAACTCTTTGCGGTGAGAATCTTTCATAATTAACATGTTGCAAAAGCCATTATTTTTAGTGGTATATAAATATTATAACAGAGTGATGTGAACTATATAAATAAATATACCAAAATAAAATTTCAATTTATATATATGTATCATATAATATAATTTATATCATATGTCAGTGTTTATATATATATATATGTGTGTGTGCTATTATATATTATAAAATATATAAATAATTTATCAAAATATTTGTACATATAAACAATATAATTTAAAATTGAAATTCATATTAAATAATGTTTTATTATTAACATTAGTTTCATTATTTATACAATAAAAAAATTTCAAAATCATATAAATCAATAAAAATATTTAATAACTGGTTTTCCTTGGATTTTCAAAGAAAATATACACGTCAATTATCTAGATGAAGCCCTGCTGCCCCGCACACCAGCTTCGTCTCCTTCTCGATTCTGCCAGCTCGACCGCGATGACCAAGGTCGGTTGCAAAGTGTCCCCGCCTCGACCACGCTCGGCCCCGCCCTGACCGCCCACAATGACCGTGCTCCGGCCTGCACGCTGCGACCGCTTTCGTGCTCCACCCCGCCATGACTGCCCTGCACATCAGCACATCCATATCCCTCCTCAACCGCCTTCCTCCTCCACCATGACCTCCCGGAGCAACTGCACGGTGCTCCGCCCCACACGGCTACACATCCACATCCCGCCTCAACTGCATTCTGCCTCTGTCAGGATCTCCTGGATTGGTGCACCTTCCGGATGTTCCTCGCACTGGGGTACCCCGGGGAGGAGCGATTTCCTATACAGGAGTTGTGGTGCATTCAGGTTCTCCAACCTTGGGGTACCCCTAGGGCCTATTCCCTGACCAATGGGACCGATTGACACTGCCCAGCATAATAATAATCCACATCTATCGGCACCCCAGGGTTCTTCGTTCTCGGGGTTGGTGTAGGTTTCGAATATTCTTGCTTGGGTACCTCGGGGCGGAGTTCCCAGGCGAAGGGGATGGTTGGACAGGGTCCCTCGTAGTCTGTTGGATGGGGTCCCTCGTAGTATTCCGTTTGAGACCTCATCGTCGGATTCATCGTGGGTCGTGGGACTCCAACTAACTGCTCGAGATTTTTTACTTTTTATAACGATGTTACACAAAAACATAACTTCAACTGGGTTCCAATCCATCTCTGTAACATCTTCATCTTCATCGTAAAACAGTGAGGAGTTTCAGAGAAGAGGGTAATCTAAGTCAAAGGGTTGCAGTTTTAAAACACATCCTCCACACTTATATAGTACAATCTTCTTTTATTTTTTCCTTTCTCTCCTTAAATATTCCTCCAATCCTTTAATGTCTAGAAAGGTGGTATTCCCAAATCATTTATTTATAACTCCAATTCATATGTGGAATTACCAAACCCTATTTATTGAATGTTAATTAATTCATTAACCGAATATTAAACAGATATCAAAGCTACCCAATTTATTTATGTATTTATAATATTGTTCATGTTAAATTAGTAAATGAAATCTAAATTCTAATCTAATTAAATTAACAATTATTAACTGAATAACGATTTATTTTAAAATTTTAATAAAATTATAAAATTTATTTGTTTTATTTGATATCAATTACATTTTGATTTATAAATAAATTTTAAAATTAAAAATAATAGATGTATCGTTAATTTAACCAGTTTGGGTAGTTAAAAATATGTTTCAAAACATAATAGAATATATTTAAAAATAGTGTTTAAAAAAATAAATGGGTTGTAAATGGATTTGGGTTTGAAAAAATAAAATGAGTTAGGATTCAATTATCCCAAATTTCATGCATACTTGATGGGTCGACATCCCTATTGTTGGGTAATTTTTAATAAACATTTAACCATAATTATCAAACTAGAAAATTTTAATAATTTTGATGAATTTTAATTTAATAAAGTAGAATTGATTTTGATAATATTTGACTCACATCTAATATATAATGTTTGTTTTAATTCAATAATTTAGCATTGACTCGTATCAACCTTTATACAATATTTAGTATATATATATATATTTCTCTCTATATATTTGCAATCTTTTGATTTTTTATCTAACCATTCATAAATGGAAATATATTTTTGTAGAGATTACCCCTAATGGGTGGGCAAAGAGGTGGTCAACGAAACTACTATTTGGAAACCGAATAAAAAAGATCCAAAGGGTTATTCTAAAATGAGTATTTGTTAGTACAAATTTTATTTGGTTAACTGATTTTTTTGGTCTTGATTATTAATTCTAATAACCAAAACTGATAAAATAACTAAATTTATAATTTTTTATTTCATTATTAATTTATTATTTTTGATAACTTATAACACATATTATAACAAAAAAATACATTTTTGTATTTAAATTTATATTTGTTCTCAAATAATTCGATTGTTTATAAAAATTAAGGATTTATATATAATTTTGAGTTTTCGTTCGACATAATTTGGGTATATTTTTTAAAAAAATTTAAGGTTTTTTTAGTAGGCTTTCTCAGACGATCAAAATTTGTACAAAGGTTTGCCAATCTGATAAAAAAATGTTTATCTTAGTATTAGTTCATAAAAAATAAAAAAAAAATTAATTTTAATGACATATAATACACATATGATAATTTATATTGTTAATTACTATATATATTAATGATATTATACGTCATACTACTAATTTTGTTATTATTTATTAAATTGATGATTTTAAATTAATTTTAAATTAAAATTTTAAATGTTTATTAATAATATTATTATAAATTCTTAACTGCAATGTTAATTAACTATCATTGTAAATTATATTAACAATAACTGAATATATTAATGATATTATCAGTTATTAATTTTCATAATTACTTAACTAATTGTTAATAATTATATCATTAAACTAAAATGTCTCTTTTATATTGAAAATCCAAACTTTGAGTTATATCAAATCACATTATATGTCCAATTGACATGTAGTCAATTCATACACATCATAAATGAGTTATGTATCCACTACTAGAATATCGTCGTTTAGTGGTGGTTATTTTTTGATTTGGTGGTGGTTTAAACCGCCGCTAAAGTTGATGTCTGATTACAACATGCGTCGGATTCTCCCATTCACTAGCACGGACCGGAGCAAGGGATACATCAGGTTTTATCAGCGCTAAGAAGAAATCACTAATAGGGGGGCTTTATCACCGCTAGCTAAAAGTGCAGATAATTCTTTCCTTTATAGGCGCTAAAGAAAGGTTGATAATGGTGTACCCTTTATCACCACCTTCTTTATTACTGATAAAGGGGACAATTTTTTTAAAAAAAAACAATCATCAAATACTAGATATCAACCAATGGAAAAGTACATAATTCTGGAGGAAAATATGAAATCTATCAATTAGACCCCCAATAATTCCCAAAAGTAGCCACAAAATGAACTGCTCGATTTCCCTCTATCCAAGGAAAGGGAAAACAACAAGAAGAGAACAAAGGAACCAAATATATGATGTTGTCGATTATGGAACCATAGGGTTGGAGGCCACCTTTATCCTCCATCAGTGCGTTGATAATAACTTTCCAATCAGATTCGACCATAACATCCTTCCACACAAGAGTCAAGATGGGTTGCATACACATCCAAATTACAATGGCCTCTGCCACATGAGTAGACTAACCCGCAATATCTGAGGAATGATGATCCGCAATATGAGAGACAACGTGATCACAAAGGATTTTCTAAAGGCCAACAAAACCATCCTCAGGGTCGCTACATCAGTAATAAGTTTGTGAACACCCAAAGGGGGTGGGATCCATCTGACAAGAAGGGAATGAACATGTGAAGGTGGACGACCCTCCTCAATATCCCACCCCTACGAACCCCAGTTTTTAATCTTCCAAGGCCAGACCCAATCGTTTTTAACAATTATCTTGAAAATGAAAGAGTTTTGGTGAAACCATATAATCCAAAATCAATTCTATTATTAGCACTGATAAATTTTTTTAATGAAAAATATTATTAATTTATAAAAAATTATTATATTTATATTAAAAAATAATTTTTATTTGTATAAATTAAAAAAAACACATGCTGATAATTAATATATATTTTTTAATAAATAATACATATATATAATGTTTTAAAAAAGTGTTTATAAGTTATAATTAAATAAATATATATTTAAATAATTATAACATTATAATTAATTTTTAAATAATAAATATAATTATTATTTTTAGTATTTTTATACATATATATAAATACTTTTTGAATATATATATTAATAATTATAGTTATATTGAAATAAATATATATTAAAATAAATATATGTATCAAATGAATTTGTTTAATAAATCTTTTGATGTGTGAGTATAATTGACATAAAAATATGTTATGAATTCATCACGATTGTCAATTTATACATTACAAATGTTAAAACTCACACGAATAGAGTTTTTACATCAGTTAGTGGATAACCGATTATAAAACCATGTTAGTGAGATTTTTAATGTTGGTTACACAATAACCAATGTCAAAATGTGAGTTTCAACATTTGTTATCAAATAATTGTTCATCCCCCTCAGGGTATTTACAAAACATAATACGGTTGCGATGATTCCTGGTGATGGCACTGTTGACATTATGGCAGTTCTCTAGGACCATGTAGTCACTATCATTGAGGCTCGTCGTTCCTCAAATTTTTTTTGTTGGTCTCCTCCTATAGGAATGGGAATGACTATCTAGAATGGTATGAAATTCATTTCATCTCTTGGCTGGAAGGATATTATGGTCGAATTTGATTGACTAGTTATTATCGATGTGCGGGAGGAGGATGAAGGTGGCCACCAATACTTTGCGTCTATTATCAATATCATCATATCATTGGTGTTGTTATTCTATTCTTGTTGTTCTTCCTTTTTTGGGAGAGGACAATCGTACGACTCATTTTATAGATACTTTTGGGAGTTGTTGAGGGTCACATTATGGTGCAGCTAATTCATACACATCCCAACAAACTCATGGATCATTTTTTTACAATATCATAATAATCCAAATTCGTTTTCTCATTTTTGAGTAGTTCAATGTCCATTTTACTAAAATTTATATATATTTTAAATAAAAAAACACACTTATCGTCATTCCAGTCACACTATGCCTCGTATTGAGGTGAAAATGAATCCTTGGCATCCCAAATGACTAATTTATTTTTTCCAAAAATTTCTTCTTAAAAAATTAATTAAAATTAGTTATTTTATTTTAAATATAAAATATTCAGTATCCCTTTTGTTTATGATATATTTGGAAATAAAAAATGAATTTTCTTATTTTATATTAAGATAAATTAAAATTTTACCTTTTTCTAAAGGATCCAATTTTAAATTTAAAATATTAAAAAATCCCCCTTTTCCATTCAACATAAATGAAAAAAATCTAATTAGAAAATTTAAAGTTATAAGTAAAAATTATACATTTTTCCTTTAAAATCACTTTAGAAGATATGTTATCTATTTAGTTTTTAACAAAGGTTATTTTTAAAAAAATTATTTTTAATTAAGGTAGATTAATTTTTAAATTGTCATTGATTTATTTTATTTTACGAGAATTTTAGTTTCTAACCTATAATAAAATACTATTATTTATTTAGTGAAAGGGGGATATTATATATTCAATAAAAAATGTCTTTTCTATGATTTTTCAAAGAATGTATTTTTTATTTTATTTTAAAAACATAGTAATGAACATTATTTTCATTCACATTAATTTCTTTTAAAAATTGAGTTATCATTTAATTTTTTAACAGGATAAATTGTAGTTGATTTGTTGATATGGGATAAGTCAATATATTTTTACTAAACCGGGTCATGGCATGTGTGAACTATGATCGCAAAATCCATAATGCTAGTCAAAAAATAATCAATACATTATTGCATAAATATTTTAACATTATTTTTAAAAAAAATAGTTTTATTACTGATTGTAGTATAAATTAATTTTGATGGATATGAGATGTCATATATAATAAGAAATTAATATTCTGTTTTTAGAAGAATTATAAAATATTAAAAGGAAATTTTTGTATCCATAATGATGTTAAAAATATAAATCTCACAAAGTAATTACATACATACATTAGTTTCACTTACATGTTTAATGTAAAAATAATAAATTATGTCAACATCAATGTTTAGGAGGTTTCTTTATGTCAAATCCATGCATATGAATAAATATCTACACCATAGGTCTTGTTGTGTGTAGAATCTGCATGCAAAACTACATGCCTGTGTAAATGTTATTGGGACGTCTTAACCCCAATCCAGGAGGCAAGGGTTTCCCTCATACACATATTTAACACACTAGAACCCCTCATAATTGATGCATGATAACCCAATAATCTCCCCTCACAACCATAAGGGTGATGAACAGAGAATATTTTTTGGTGATCGGGAAATTCAAAGTGGTCAAATGCAACACTATAACAATCACTACTAAAAAACACAAATTTCCATAAAAAACTTATATCATTGATAAAAAAGTGTTAATAGTCGAGGATCTATTAAAAGGGGGACTTTTATTATTGCTCAAAAAAGTGATGCTAAATATCCTTTTTATCAGCACTAAAAAAGAATTGATAAAAGTAAAAAAAATCTTAATTTTTTTATAAATTAGAGGGTTTAGAGCTCTTTTTAATAGTACATTTTCAAAAAAGCTAGGAAACCCCACCCGCGCGCACCACCGCCACCAATTTAACAGTGCTATGTGCACATCGCGCACCCCTTTACAATGTTAGTCACCCCCTTCACCCACCTATGCACCCCTGCCTCTATTTGGATTTTAACCTAAGACCACTCAATTGAGCGTCTGCACCTTTACCACTCACCCATCTTGTTTGGTTCTCCCTTTAATGATATATCTATTTATTTATATATATATATAGTTATATTTATTCATATATATATATATATATTTAAATGGTTGGGGTCGATGCCTCATTTTATTATTAAAGCAAAGCAATGACCTCTTTTAACTAGGTAGAGGGTGACCCATTACATAACCCGAAGTCCTAGTGGGCATGTAGCCCATTACATAGCCTGTAGGCCAAAAATTTTAGCCTAAGGCCCATTCTATGAATAGTAACCCGGATGCTATAGTGCCCTGCCACCGCTACCGTACCCGCTGATAAATAGTAGCACAACTGCTACAATTCCTCTACATTGCTGCAACAGTACATGTAGCCCCATGGGATTTGAACACCCATTTTTCATGTAGGATTGCGAGGTGCTTACCACTAAGCCACACCCCAACTACGTGTGTATATATATATATTTACCTATATATATATATATATATTTGGTTATATTTTTTATCAACATATTTATCTATATATTAATATATATTTATAGGATTATTTTTAAATTCATTTATAATATATGTTTTTGTGAGTGTATATAAATAAATAAATAAATAAATACATATATACAACACACACACACATATCAGTTTGTTAATACACAGACACACACACTAATATATATATATATATATGCACTCACACACAATATATATGTATATAAATATTCATATATTTGTGTTTTATATAAAATGGATATTAGTTTTTATTTAGATAAGTCTTATATACTGAGAAATATATTTTATATTTAAATATGTTTAGTTATTTATATATCAAATTCTCTTTTTTGTATCTTTAATTGCATCACCCTGAAGTTAATTTCCACATCCCTTCACGATTTCTATTA
The DNA here is from genome assembly GCA_963277665.1 of Viscum album. Lineage (NCBI taxonomy): Eukaryota > Viridiplantae > Streptophyta > Magnoliopsida > Santalales > Viscaceae > Viscum > Viscum album. The sequence continues at coordinate 432,607,207 of OY728153.1, read as the reverse complement.
TTTAGGTCATGATTTTCCATGATGGTTTGTTGTGAGGAATTCCTATATCAATTAACTCTTTGTGGTGAGAATCCGTCATAAAAAACCTGTTGCAAAAGCAATTATTTTTCGTGGTATATAAATATTATAACAGTGTGAAGAGAACTATATAAATAAATATACCAATATAATATTTAAAATTATATATATGTATCATATAATATTATTTATAATCATATGTTTGTGTTTATAAATATATGTGTGTGCGTGCTATTATATATTTTAAAATATATAAATAATATATCGAAATATTTGTACATATACACTATATAATTTAAAATTACAATTCATATTAAATAATGTTTTATTATTAACATTAGTTTCATTATTTAGACAATAAAAAATTTTCAATATGATATTAATCAATAAATTTTTTTTAATTGGTTTTTCTAGGATTTTCAAAGAAAATCCACCCGCCAATCAGCTAGCTGAAGCCCTGCTTCCCCACACACTAGCTCCGTCTCCACCTCGATTCTGTCGGCTCGACCGCGATGATGAATGTCAGTCACATAGCATCCCCACCTCAACCGCACTCCACCCCGCCATGGCCGCCCATCGCGACCGCGCTCCACCCCACCATGACTACCCTGCACGCCGCGACCACGCTCCACCCTGCCCCGACTACCCCACACGATGGCACATCCATATCCCACCTCAACCGCCTTCCACCTCCACCATGACCTCCCGGTGCGACCACACCATGCTCCGCCCCACATGACTACACATCCACATCCTGCCTCAACTGCGTTCTGCCTCCGCCAGGAGCTCCTGTATTGGTGCACCTTCCAGATGTTCCCTGTACTTGGGTACCCCAGTGGAGGATCAATATTCGGTGCAAGAGTTGTGGCGCATTGGGAGTCTCCTACCTTGGGTACCCCTGAGGCCTATTCCCAGGCGAATGTGACCGCTAGACACTGCGGACCATAATAATAATCCACATCTGTCGTCTCCCTAGGGTTCTCCCTTGTCGGGGTAGGGCTAGGTTTCAGATCTTCTTTCTTGGGTACCCCGAGGTAGAGTTCCCAGGCAAAGGGGACGGTTGGATGGGGTCCCTCGTAGTCGGTTTGATGGGGTCCCTCGTAGTCTTCTGTGTCAGACCTCATCATCAGATTCATCATGGGTCGTGGGAATCCAACTGACTGCTCGAGATTTTTTACATTTTCTAACGATGTTCCTCCAAAACATGACTTGAATCGGGATCCAATCCATCTTAGTATCATCTTCATCTTCATCATAAAACGGTGAGGTGTTTCAGAGAAGAGGGTAATCCGAGTGGAAGGGTTTCAGTTTTAAAACACAACCTCCACCCTTATATACTACCATCTTCCTACATTTTGGCCTTTCCCTCCATAAATATTCCTCCAATCCTTTAATAGCTAGAATGGTGGTATACCCAAATATTTTATTTATAACACCAATTAATATGTGGAATTATCGATCCCTATTTATTGAATGTTAATTAATTAATTAATTTATGAATTTTTAATATCGTTCATGTTAAATTTATAAATTAAATCTAAATTTTAATCTATTTAAATTAATTATTATTAACTAAATAATGATTTATTTTAAAATTTTAATAAAATTATAAAATTTATTTTTTTCTTTGAAATCAATTTCCTTTTGAAGTATAAATATATTTTAAAATTAAAAATAATTGATGTCTCTTTAATTAATCTGGTTTGGGAAGTCAAAAGTGTGTTTCAAAATATAATAAAATATATTTAAAAATAGTGTTTTAAAAAATAAATGGGTTTCAAATGGATTTGGGTTTGAAAAAATAAAATGAGTTAGGATTCGATTATCCCAGATTTCATGCATACTTGACAGTTTGACATCCCTAATGTTGGGTGATTTTTAGTGAAAATTTAACCCTAATTATCAAAGATGTAGATTATAATAATTTTGATGAATTTTAAATTAACAATGTAGAATTGATTTTGAGAATATTTGACTCGCATCTAATATTTAATGTAGGTTTTAATTCAATAATCTAACATTGAATCGTATCTACCTTTATACAAAATTTAGTATATATATATATATATATTTCTCTTTATATCTTTGCAATCTTTTGATTTTTTATCTAACAATTCATAAATGGAAATATATTTTTTTAGAGATTACCCCCAAGGGGTGGTCAAAGTGGTGCACAATAGAACTACTATTTGGAAACCGAATAAAAAAGATCCAAAGGGTTATACTAAAACGAGTATTGGTTAGTAAAAATTTTATTTGGTTAACTAATTTTTTTGGTCTTGATAATTAATTCTGATAACCAAAAACTTATGAAATAACTGAATTTATAATTTTTTATTTTTGTATGAATTTAATATTTTAAATAACTTATAAAACATATTATAACAAAAAAAAATACATTTTTGTTTATAAATTTATATATATTTTCAAATAATTTGTTTTTTTATAAAATTTAAGGATTTATATATAATTTTGTGTTTTTGTTCGACACAATTAGGGTAGATTTTTTAAAAAAATTTAAGGTTTTTTTCATAGGCATTCACCGACGATCAACCTTTGTACAAAGGTGTGTCCACCTGATAAAAACAATGTTTATCTTAGTAGTTGTTCATTAAAAAATAAATAAATTAAAATTCAGTGATATATAATTCACATATGATAATTTATATTGTTAATTACTATATATATTAATGATATTATAAGTCATAATACAAATTTTATTATTATTTATTATATTGATAATTTATAATTAATTATAAATTAAAATTTTAAATTTTTATTAATAATTTTATTATAAATTCTTAATTACAATGTTAATTAACTATCATTGTAAATTATATAAACAATTACTGAATATATTAATGATATTTTCAGTTATTAGTTTTCTTAATTATTTATCTAATTGTTAATAATTATATCAATAAACTAAAATGTCCCTTTTATATTGATAACACAATCTTTGTGTCATATCAATCAAATCATGTGTCCAAGTGAGATGTAGTCAATTCCTAAACATCATAAATGAGTAATGTATCCACTACTAAAAAATCCTCATTTAGCGGTGGTTATTTTTATTTGGTGGCAGTTTAAACCGCCGCTAAAGTTGATGTCGGCTTCCAACATGCGGCGGATCCTCCCATTCACTACCCCAGATCGAAGCAAGGGATGCGTCAGATTTTATCAGTGCGATGAAGAAAGCACTGATAAAGGGGGGGGGGGGGGCTCTTTCACCGCTAGTTAAAAGTGCTGATAATTCTTCCCTTTATATGTTCTAAAGAAAGGGTGATAAAGGTGTACCCTTTATCAGCACTTTCTTTATCACTGATAAAGGGGGCCATTTTTTTCAAAAAAAAAACAATTCTCAAACCCTAAATATCAACCAATGGAAAAGTACATAATTCTGGAGGAAAATATGAAATCCATCAATTGAACCCCCAATGATTCCCAAAAGTAGCCAAAAAATGAACTGCTCGATTGCCATCTCTCCAAGAAAAGGGAAACAACAAGAAGAGAACAAAGAAACTGAATATCTGATGATGTCGATAATGGAACCATAGGCTTGGAGGCCACCTTTATCCTCCTTCAGTGCGTTGATAATAACATGACAATCTGATTCAACCATAACATCCTTCCAGACGAGAGACAAGATGGGTTTCATACACTTCCAAATTACCATGGCCTCTGCCACATGATGAGACTAACCAGCAATGTCCGTGGAATTATGAGCCGCAATAAGGGAGACAACGTGATCCCAATGGATTGTTTAAAGGCCAACAAAATCATCCCTAGGGGTCTCTACATCAGTATTAAGTTCCAGAACATCCAAGGGGGGGAGAGCCATCTGACAGGAAGGGAATGAACAGGTGAAGGTAGACAAGCCTCCTCAATATCCAACCACTACGAGCCGCAGTTTTGAATCTTTGAAGGCCAGACCCTGTCGTCTTTAAAAATGATCTTGAAAATGAATGCATTTTAGCAAAACTATCTAATCCAAACACAATTATATTATTAGCGCTGATAAATTTTTTTAATAAAAAAATTATTAATTTATAAAAAATTATTATATTTATATTAAAAAATATTTTTTATTTGTATAAATTAAATAAAAAACACATGTTGATAATTAATATATATTTTTTAATAATTAAAATATATATATAATGTTTCAAAAAAGTATTTATAAGTTATAATTAAGTAATTATATATTTAAATAATTATAAGATTATAATTACTTTTTAAATAATAAATATATTTTTTATTTTTATTATTTGTATAAATATATATAAATACGTTATAAATATATAAATATATATAGATATAATTATAATGAAATAAATATATATTAAAATAAATAGATGTTTCCAATGAATTTGTTCAATAAATATTTTGATGCGTGAGTATAATTGACATACAAATAAGTTATGAATTCATCACGATTGTTCATTTATACATTAGAAATGTTAAAACTCACACGAATAGAGTTTTGACATCAGTTTGTGGATAACGATGTTAAAACCATGTCAGTGAGAGTTTTACTGTCGGTCACACAATAATCATTGTCAAAATGTGGGTTTCAACATTATTTATCAAATAATTATTTATCCCCCTCCTGTCAGATGGATTCATCCCCCATAGGGTATTTTCAAACATAATACTGATGCGGCGATTCCTGGTGATGGCTCTGTTGACGGTATGGAAGTTCTCTAGGACCATGTAGTCTCTATCATTGCAGTTCATCTTTCGTAAAAAATTTCTTGTTGTTCTCCTCCCGTAGTTGTGAGAATGACTATCTGGAAAGGTATGAAACTAATTTCATATCTCGGCTGGAAGGATATTATGGTCGAATCTGGTTGTTAATTTATTATTGATGTGCTGGAGGAGGTTGAAGGAAGCCTCCAATGCTTTGGTTCTATTATAAATATCATCATATCATTGGTGTTGTTATTCTATTCTTGTTGTTTATATATTTCTGTTTTAAATAAAATGGATATTAGTTATTATTTAGATAAGTCTTATATATTGGGAAATATATTATATATGTTAATATATTTAATTATTTATTTATAAAATTTACTTTTTTGTAATTCCATTGCAAATAATCTATAATAAAATGATGTGTAATTACAGAAAGTTCATTTATGATGGCTAAATAGTTTCATCATAAATTGCATCACCCTGAAGTTAATTTCCACATCCCTTCACGATTTCTTTTATTTAAGTAGTGATTTTCCATGATGGTTTGTTGTGATGAATTAATATCTCAATTAACACATTGTGGTGAGAATCTGTTGTAAAAAACCTGTTGCAAAAGCCAGTATTTTTAGTGGTATAGAATTATTATAACAGAGTGAAGCGAACTATATAAATAAATATAACGTTCTCATATTTAAATTTATATATATGCATCATATATTATAATTTATAATCATATGTTTTATATATATATATATGTTTGTGCGCGGTATTAAATATTATAAAATATGTAATTAATATATCGAAATAATTGTACATATAAACTTTATAATTTAAAATTGAAATTCATATTAAATAATGTTTTATTATTAACATTATTTTCATTATTTATACAAATAAAAAAATTTAAAAATGATATTAATCAATAAAAATATTTAATAATTGGTTTTTCTAGGATTTTCAAAGAAAATCAGCGTGCCAATCAGCTAGCTGAAGCCCTGCTTCCCCGCACACTAGCTCCGTCTCTGCCTCGATTCTGTCGTCTTGACTGCGATGACGAAGGTTAGTCGCAAAGCGTCCCCGCCTCGACCTCACTATGACCTGCCATGGCCACCCACCTCGATTGCGCTCCACCCGCCATGATCGCCCCGTACGCCGCGACCACGCTCCACCCCTCCCTAACCGCCCCGCATGTCGGTACATCCATATCTCGCCTCAACCACCTTCCGCCTCCACCATGACCTCCCGGAGCGACCACACCATGATCCACCCCGCACGCCTACAGATCCACATCCCTCATCAACTTCTTTCTGCCTCTGCCAGGAGATCCTGGATTGTGCACCTTCTGGATGATCCCCACACTTGGGTACCCCGGGGGAGGAGTGATTTTTGGTGCAGGAGTTGTGGTGCATTCAGGGTCTTTTACCTTGGGAAGCCCTGGTGCCTGTTCCTAGGAGAATGGGACCGCATGTCACTGCCCATCATAATAATAATCTACATTTTTCGGCTCCCCAGGGTTCTCCGTTGTTGGGATTGGGGTAGGATTCAGATCAGTTTGCTTGGGTACCCCGGGGCAGAGTTCCCAGGCGAAGGGGACGGTTGGGAGGGGTCCCTCGTAGTCGGTTGGATGGCGTCCCTCGTAGTCTCATGTTTGAGACCTCATCGTCGGATTCATCATGGGTCATGGGACACCAACTAACAGGTCTAGATTTTTAACATTTTCTAAAGATGTTTCTCCAAAACATGACTTCAACCGGGTTCCAAACCATCTATGTTACACCTTCATCATCATCATAAAACAGTGAGGAGTTTCAGAGAAGAGGGTAATCTGGGTGGGAGGGTTGCAGTTTTAAAACATGCCTCCACCCTTATATAGTACCATCTTCCATTATTTTTTCCTTTCCCTCCTTAAATATTCCTACAATCCTTTAACAGCTAGAAAGGTGGTATTCCCAAATCTTTCATTTATAACACCAATTATTATGAGGAATTACCAAACAAAATTTATTGAATGTTAATTAATTAATTTATTTATGTATTTTTTATATTTTTCATGTTAAATTTATAAAAGAAATCTAAATTTTAATATAATTAAATAAATTATTATTATCTAAATAACTATTTATTTTAAAATTTTAATAGAATTACAAAATTTATTTTTTTTCTTTGATATCAATTTCCTTTTAATTTATAAATAAATTTTAAAAATAAAAATAATAGATGTCTCTTTAATTAATCCGGTTTTGGGAAGTTTAAAGTGTGTTTCAAAATATAAAGGAATATATTTAAAAATGGTGTTTTAAAAAATAAATGGGTTGTAAATGGATTTGTGTTTGAAAAAATAAAACGAGTTAGGATTGATTATCCCAAATTTCATGCATACTAGATAGGTTGACATCCCTAATGTTGGGTGATTTTTAATGAACATTTAACCCTAATTATCAATGTTGTAGATTTTAATAATTTTGATGAATTTTAAGTTAATAATGTAGAATTGATTTGGATATGATTTGACTTGTATGTAATATTTAATGTTTCTTTTAATTCAATAATCTAACATTGACTCGTATCAACCATTATACAAAATTTAATATATATATATATATATATATAATTCTATTTATATATTTTCAATATTTTGATTTTTTATCTTACCATTCATAAATGGAAATATATGTTTGTAGAGATTTCCCCCAATGGGTGGACAAAGAGGTGCTCAACGGAACTACTATTTGGAAACCGAATAAAAATGAACCAAAGGGTTATACTAAAATGAGTTTTGGTTAGTAAAAACATTATTTGGTTAACTGATTTTTTTGGTCTTGATTATTAATTCTAATAACCAAAAATTGATAAAATAACGGAATTTATAATTTTTTATTTCATTATTAATTTAATATTTTAAATAACTTATAAAACCTATTATAACAAAAAAAAAATTTATAAATTTATATTTGTTTTCAAATAATTTTGTTTGTAAAATTTAAGGATTTATATACAATTTTGAGTTTCTATCCGACACAATTAGGGTATATTTTTTTAAAAAAATTAAGGTTTTTTTATTAGGCTTTCTCAGACGAGTAACCTTTGTACAAAGGTTTGTCCACCGGATAAAAACAATGTTTATCTTTGTAAAAATTCATAAAAAAAATTAAAATTTAGTGATATATAATTTACATATGATAATTTATATTGTTAATTACTATATATATTAATGATATTATAAGTCCTACTACTAATTTTTTTACTATTTATTATATTGAAAATTTTAAATAAATTAGAAATTAAAATTTTAAATGTTTATTAATATTTTTATTATAAATTATTAATTAAAATGTTAATTAACTATCTTTTTAAATTATATTAACATTTAGTGAATATATTAATGATATTATCAATTATTATTTTTCTTAATTATCTAACTAATTGTTAACAATTATATAATTAAACTAAAATGTCCCTTTTATATTGAAAACAAAATCTTTGAGTCATATCAATCACATCATATGTCTGATTGACATGTAGTCAATTCCTACACATCATAAATGAGTTATGTATCCAGTACTATAAAACCATCATTTAGCGGTGGATATTTTATGATTTGGTGGCAGTTTAAACCACCTATATAGTTGATGTCGGCATCTAACATGCAATAGATCCTCCCATTCACTACCACGGATCGAAGCAAGGGATGTGTCAGGTTTTATCAATGCTAAGAAGAAAGCAGTGATAAAGGGGGGCGATTATCACCGCTAGCAAAAAGTGCTGATAATTCTTCCATTTATAAGTTCTAAAGAAAGGGTGATAAAGGTGTACCATTTATTAGCACATTCTTTATCACTGATAAATGGGGACATTTAAAAAAACAATCCTCAAACCCTAGATATCAACCAAAGGCAAAGTACATAATTCAGGAGGAAAATTAGAAATCCATCAATTAGACCCCCAATGATTCCCAAAAGTAGCCAAAAAATGAACTGTTTGATTGCCCTCTCTCCAAGCAACGGGAAAACAACAAGAAGAGAACAAAGGAACCAAATATCTGATGATGTCGATAATGGAACCATAGTCTTGGAGGTCACCTATATCTTGCTTAAGTGCGTTGATAATAACTTGACATTCAGATTCGACCATAACATCCTTCCAGACGAGAGACAAGATGGGCTACATACACTTCCAAATCACCATGGCCTCTGCCAAATGAGGAGACTAACCCGCAATGTCCGAGGAATGTTGAGCTGCAATAAGAGAGACAACGTGATCCCAATGGATATTCTAAAGGCCAAAAAAACCATCCCTAGGGGTCGCTACCTCAGTATTAAGTTTGAGAACACCCAAAGGGGGGGGATCCATCTGATAGGAGGGGAATGAACTGGTGAAGGTGGACAAGACTCCTCAATATCAAACCACTGTGAGCCCTAATTTTGAATCTTTGAATGCCAAACCCTGTCGTCTTTAACAATGATCTTGAAAATGAATGAGTTTTTGTGAAACCATTTAATCCAAACATAATTCTATTATTACCGCTGATAATTTTTTTTAATAAAAATTAGTATTAATTTATAAAAAAATATTATATTTATATTAAAAAATAATTTTTATTTGTATAAATTAAATAGAAAACACATGTTTATAATTAATATATTTTTTTAATAATATATATATATATATATATAATGTTTTAAAAAAGTATTTATAAGTTATAATTAAATAATTATATATTTAAATAATTATAAGATTATAATTAATTTTTAAATAATAAATATTTTTTTTATTTTTATTATTTTTATAAATATATATAAATAAATTATAAAAATATATATTTATAATTATAATTATAATGAAATAAATATATATTAAAATAAATATATGATTCCAATGAATTGGTTCAATAAATATTTTGATGCGTGAGTATAATTGACATAAAAATATGTTATGAATTCATCATGATTGTTCGTTTATACATTAGAAATGTTAAAACTCACACGAATAGAGTTTTGACATCAGTTAGTGGATAATCGATGTTAAAACCATGTCAGTGACAGTTTTAATGTCCGTTACACAATCAGCAATGTCAAAATGTGGGTTTCAACATTAGTTATCAAATAATTGTTCATCCCCCTCCTGTCAGATGTATTTATCCCCCTCAGGGAACATTCAAACTTAATAGTGATGTGGCGATTACTGGTGATGGCTCTGTTGACCTTATGGCAGTTCTCTAGGACCATGTAGTCTCTATCATTGCGGGTCGTTGTTCCTCAAAAATTTCTTGTAGGTCTCCTTTCGTAGATGTGGGAATGACTATCTGGAAAGGTATGAAATTCATTTCATCTCTCGGTAGGAACGATATTATGGTCGAATCTGATTTTCAATTTATTATCGACGTGTTGGATGAGGATGATGTTGGCCACCAATACTTTGTGTCTATTATCAATATCATCATATCATTGGTGATGTAATTCTATTCTTGTTGTTCTTCCTTTTTTGGGAGAGGACAATCATACGACTCATTTTATAGCTAATTTTGGGAGTTTTTGAGGGTCGTCTTATGGTGAAGTTGATTCATACACATCCCAAATAACTCATGGATCATTTTCCTACAATATCAAAATAATTCAAATTCATTTTCTCATTTTTGAGTATGTCAATTGTCCATTTTCCTAAAATTAATGTATATTTTAAATAAAAAATACGCACTTATAATCATACCGGTCACACTATGCCTCATATTGAGATGAAAAAGATGACATGGCATCCCAAATGACTCATGTTTTTTTACACAAATTTTCATCTTAAGAAATTAATTAAAAAAATTTATTTAATTTAAAAATAAAAAATTAAATGTCCCTTTTTTTATAGTGTATTTGGAAATTAAAAATGAATTTTCTTCTTTTATATTGAGATAAATTAAAATTTTAACTTTTCTAAATGAACCCATTTTAAATTTAAAATATCAAAAAATCCCCCCTTTTCATTCAACAAAAATGAAAAAAAATTAATTAGAAAACATAAATTTAAAAGTAAAAATTCCACATTTTCCTTTAAAATTACTTTAGAAGAATGGTTATCTATTTGGGTTTTAAAAAATGATGTTTTATAAATAAATTATTTTTTAATAAGGTAGATATATTTTTAAATTGTCATTGATTGATCTTATTTTACGGGAATTTTAGATTTTAACATAAAATAAAATTAATAAAATTTATTTAGTAAAAGGGGATATTATATATTAATAAACAATGTTTTTTCTATGATTTTTCAAAGGAAGTTTTTTTTATTATATTTTAAAAATGTAGTAAGGAACTTTATATTTATTCACATTAATTTATTTTTAAAAAATAAATTATCATCAAATTTTTTTACATGAAAAATTGGAGTTGATTTGTTGATATGTGATAAGTCAATATATTTTTACTAAATTGGGTCCTGGCATGTGTGAACGATGTTCACAGAAGCCACAATGCTAGTCAAAAAATAATCAATAAGTTATTGCTTAAATATTTTAACATTATATTTTTTAAAAAAAATAGTTTTATTACAGATAGTAATATAAATTAATTTTGATGGACATGAGATGCCATATATAATATGAAATTAATATTTTGTTTTTAGAATAATTAGAAAATATTAAATTGCAATTTTCATATCCAAAATGATGTTAAAAATAAAAATCTCACAAAGTAATTATAAACATAAATTAGTTTCAATTACAAGTTTAATGTAAAAATAATAAATGTTTTCAACGTCGATGTTTAGGAGGTTTATTTATGTCACATCCACACATATGAATACATATCTACACCATAGGTCTTGGTGAGTGTGGAATCTGCATGCACAACTACATGCCTGTGTAAATGTTATTGGGACTTCTTAACCCCAATCCAGGAGGCAAGGGTTTCCCTCATACAAATATTTAACACACTAGACCCCCTCATAATTGATGCATTAAAAGCCAATAATCTCCCCTCCCAACCACAAGGGAGATGAATGGAGAAGATTTTTTGGTGATCGGAAAATTCAAAGTGCTCAAATTCAACTCTATAATAATCACTATTAAAAAGAACTGTTACCTAAAAAAACCTCTATCATCGATAAAAAAGGTGTTGATAGTCAAGGATATATTAAAATGGGGACCTTTTATTAGCGCTCAAAAAAGCGATGATAAATTTCCTTTTTATCAGCACTAAAAAATCATTGATAAAGTATAAAAAATATTAATTTCTTTTGTAAATTAGAGGGTATAGACCTCTTTTTAATAATGCTCTTTCAACGATGCTAGGATGCCCCTCCAGTGCACACCACCGACACCCATTTAATAGTGCTATGCGCACATCTCGCACCCCTTAATAATGTTAATCACCCTTGCACCCACCTACGCACCCCTGCTCCGTTTTGATTTGAACCTGAGACGTCTCCCTTGAGCGTCTGCACCATTACCACTCACCCATCTTGTTTGGTTCTCCATATAATGATATATATATATATATATATATAGTTATATTTATTCATATATATATTTTTAAAAGGTTGGGGCCGAAGCCTCATTTTATTATTAAAGCAAAGAAAATACCTCTTTTAACTGTGTAGAGGGAGTCCCATTGCATAGCCCGAAGTCCCAATGGGCATGTAACCTATTACATAACCCGTAGGCCCGAAATTTTTGCATAAGGCCAATTTTGTGAATAGTAACCCGGCTAATACAGTGCCCTGCCGCCAATATAGTACCTGCCGATAAACAGTATCACTGCTGCTACAATACCGCTACAGTGCTGCTACAGTACCTGTAACCCCATCGGATTTGACCCGCCCATTTTTCATTTTGGATTACAGGGTGCTTACCACTAAGCCAAACCCCAACTACGTGTATATATATAGTTATTTATATATATATATATATATATTTGCTTATAATTTTTTATCAGCATATTTATCTATATATTAATATATATTTATAGGATTATTTTTAAATTCATTTATAAAATATGTATTTGTGTGTGTGTGTAAATAAATAAATAAATAAATACATATATACAACACACACACACACACATATCAGTTTGTTAATACACACACACACACACTAATATATATATATATATATATATAATCACACAAATACATTATATATGTATATAAATATTCATATATTTCTGTTTTAAATAAAATGGATATTAGCTTTTATTTAGATAAGTCTTATATATTGAGAAATATATTTTATATGAAAATATGTTTAATTATTTATTTAAAAAATAATTTTTTTTGTATTTCCATTGAAAATAATCTAGAATAAAATGATGTGAAATGACAGAAAGTTAGTTTATGATGGCTAAATAGTTTCATCATAAATTTCAACACCCTAAGGTTAATTTCTACATCCCTTCACGATTTCTATTATTTAGGTCGTGATTTTCCATGATGGTTTGTTGTGATGAATTCATATCTCAATTAACTCGTTGCGGTGAGAATCCGTCGTAAAAAACCTATTGAAAAAGCCATTATTTTTAGTGGTATATAAATATTATAATAGAGTGAAGCGAAATATATAAATAAATATACCAATATCATATTAAAATTTATATATATGTATCATATAATATAATTTATAATAATTTGTTTGTGTTTATATATATGTCTGTGTGTGCTCTATTATATGTTATAAAATATATAAATAATATATCGAATTTTTTTTACATATAAACTATATAATTTAAAATTGAAATTCATATTAAATAATGTTTTATTATTAACATTATTTTCATTTTTTATACAATAAAAAAAATGTCAAAATGATATTAATCAATAAAAATATTTAATAATTGTTTTTTCTTGGATTTTCAAAGAAAATGCACGCGCCAATCAGCTAGATAAAGCCATGCAACCCCACACAACAGCTTCGTCTCCACCTCGATTCTATCTGCTCGACTGCGATGACGAAGGTTAGTCGCAAAGCGTCCCCAGCTCGACCGCGCTCTGCCTCGCCATGGCTGCCCGCCGCGACCGCACTCCGCCCCACCATGACTGCCTCACACATCGCGAACGCGCTCTGCCCCGCCCTGACCATCCCACACGTCAGCATATTTATATCCCTCCTCAACCGCCTTCCGCCTCCACCATGACCTCCTAGAGCCACCACACCGTGCTCTGCCCCACAGGCCTACACATCCACATCCTGCCTCAACTATGTTCCGCCTCCGCCAGGAGCTCCTTGATTGGTGCACCTTCTGGATGATCCCCGCACTTGGGAATCCCGGGGGAGGAGTGATTTCCGGTGAGGAGTTGTGGTGCAATCGGGGTATCCTATCTTGGGTACCCCTGGGGCCTGTTCCCAGGAAAATGGGACCGCTGGACACTGCCCACCATAATAATAATCCACATCTGTCGGCTCCCCAGGGATCCCTGTTGTGAGGGTTGGGGTAGGTTTTGGATCTTCTTGCTTGGGTACCCCGGGGTGGAGTTCCCAGTCGAAGGGGACAGTTGGACGGGGTCCCTCGTAGTCGGTTGGATGGGCTCCCATGTAGTCATCTGTTTGAGACCACATCGTCGGATTCATCAGGGATCATGGGACACCAACTGACTGCTCGAGATTTTTTACCTTTTCTAACGATGTTCCGCCAAAACATGACTTCAACCGGGTTCCAATCCATCTCTGTAACATCTTCATCTTCATCGTAAAACGATGAGGAGTTGTAGAGAAGAGGGTAATCTATGTGGGAGGGTTGCAGTTTTAAAACACAGCCTCCACCCTTATATAGTACCATCTTCCTTTATTTTTTCCTTTCCCTCCTTAAATATTCATCCCATCCTTTAATACCTAGAAAGGTGGTATACCCAAATCTTTTATTTATAACACCTATGAATATGAGGAATTATTGAACCCTATTTATTGAATGTTAATTAATTTATTAATTTATGTATTATTAATATTGTTGATTTAAAAATTATAAAAGAAATCTAAATTTTAATCTAATTAAATTAATTATTATTAACTGAATAATGATTTATTTTAAAATTTTAATAAAATTATAAAATTTATATGTTTACTTTGATATCAATTTCATTTTGATTTATAAATAATTTTTAAAATTAAAAATAATAGATGTCTCTTTAATTAATATTATTTGGGTAGTTAAAAGTGTGGTTCAAAATATAATAGAATATATTTAAAAATAGTGTTTTAAAAAATGAATGGGTTTTAAATGGATTTGGCTTTCAAAAAATAAAACGAGTTAGGATTCAATTATCCCAACTTGCATGCATACTTGATGGGTTGACATCCCTAATGTTGGGTGATTTTTAACGAACAATTAACCCTAATTATAAAAGTTGCAGATTTTAATAATTTTGATGATTTTTAATTTAATAATGTAGCATTGATTTTGAGAATATTTGATTTGAATCTAATATTTAATGTTGGTTTTAAAGTCAATAATCTAACATTGACTCGTATCAACCTTTATACTACATTTAGTATATATATATATAAATATATTTCACTCTTTATATTTGTAATACTTTCATTTTTTATCTAACCATTCATAAATGGAAATATATTTTTGTAGAGATTACCCCCAAGGGGTGGGAAAAGAGGCGCTCAACGGAACTACTATTTGGAAGCTGAATAAAAAAGAACCAAAGGGTTATACAAAAATGAGTATTGGTTAGTAAAAATTTTATTTGGTTAACTGCTTTTTTGGTCTTGATTATTAATTCTAATAACCAAAAACTGAAATAATAATAGAATTTTGAATTTTATATATCATTATTAATTTATTATTTTAAATAACTTATAACACATATTATTACAAAAAATAATAAATTTTTGTTTATAAATTTTAATTTGTTTTCAAATAATTTGTTTGTTTTTAAAATTTAAGGATTTATATATAATTTTGAGTTTTAGTTCGACACAATTAGGGTAGATTTTTTTAAAAAATTTACGGTTTTTTTAGTAGGCTTTCTCTGACGATCAACCTTTGTACAATGGTTTGTCCACCCAATAAAAACAATGTGTAACTTAGCAGATGTTCATAAAAAATAAAAAATTTAAACTTTAGTGATATATAATTCACATGTGATAATTTATATTATTAATTACTATATATATTAATTATATTATAAGTCATACTACTAATTTTCTTATTATTTAATATATTGAAAATTTAAACTTAATTATAAATTAAAATTTTATATGTTTATTAATAAATTTATTATAAATTCATTATTACAATGTTAATTAACTATCATTGTAAATTATATAAACAATTACTGAATATAATAATGATATTATCAGTTATTAATTTTCTTAATTATTTAACTAATTGTTAAGAATTATATCATTAAACTAAAATGTTCCTTTAATATTGAAAACACAAAATTTGAGTCATATCAATATCATCATATATCCAATTGACATGTAGTCAATTCCTACACATCCTAAATGAGTTATGTATCCACTACTAGAAAATCATCATTTAGCGGTTTAAAGTTGATGTTGGCATCCAACATGCGGTGGATCCTCCCATTCACTACCACAGATCGAAGAAAGGGTTGCGTCAGGTTTTATCAGCGCTAAGAAGAAAGCACTGATAAAGATGGGGGTGCTTTATCACTGCTAGCTAAAAGTGCTGATAATTCTTCCTTTTATAAGGTCTAATGAACGTTTGATAAAGGTGTACCCTTTATCAGCACATTCTTTATCACTGATAAAGGGGGACATTTTTTTCAAAAATAAAACATTCCTCAAACCCTAGATATCAACCTAAGGTAAAGTACATAATTCTGGAGGAAAATATGAAATCCATTAATTAGACCCCCAATGATTCCCAAAAGTAGCCAAAAAATGAACTGTTCGACTGCCCTCTCTCCAAGAAAAGGGAAAACAACAAGAAGAGAATAATGGAACCAAATATCTGATGATGTCGATAATGGAACCATAGGCTTGGAGGCCACCTTTATTCACCTTTAGTGCATTGATAATAACTTGACAATCAGATTCGACCATAACATCCTTCCAGACGAGATATTTGATGGGTTGCCTACACTTCCAAATTACCATGGCCCCTACCACATGAGGAGACTAACCCGCAATGTCCGAGGAATGATGAGCATAATAAGAGAGACAAACTGATCCCAATAGATTGTCTAAAGGCCAACAAAACCATCCCTAGGGGTCGCTACATCAGTATTAAGTTTGAGAACACCCAATGGGGGGGGAGAGCCATCTGAGAGGATGGGAATAAACAGGTTAAGGTGGACAAGAATCCTCAAAATCTAACAACTGCGAGCCCCAATTTTGAATCGTTGAAGGCCATACCCTATCATCATTAACAATGATCTTGAAAATGAAGGCAATTTGGAGAAACCATATAATCCAAACACAATACTATTATTAGTGTTGATAAATTTTTTTAATAAAAAATATTATTAATTTATAAAAAATTATTATATTTATATTAAAAAATAATTTTTATTTTTTTAAATTAAATAAAAAACACATGTTGATAATTAATATATATATTTTAATAATTATAAAATATATATATTGTTTTAAAAAATTATTTATATGTTATAATTAAATAATTATATATTTAAATAATTATTAGATTATAATTAATTTTTAAATAATAAATATATTTATTATTTTTATTATTTTTATAAATATATATAAATAATTTTTAAATATATATATTTATAATTATAATTGTAATGAAATAAATAAATATTAAAATAAATATATGTTTCCAAGAAATTTGACAAATAAATATTCTGATGCGTGAGTATAATTGACATAAAAATATGTTATGAATTCATCACGGTTGTTCAATTATTCATTAAAAATGTTAAAACTCACACGAAT
Source organism: Viscum album (assembly GCA_963277665.1). Taxonomy (NCBI): domain Eukaryota; kingdom Viridiplantae; phylum Streptophyta; class Magnoliopsida; order Santalales; family Viscaceae; genus Viscum; species Viscum album. Next base: position 432,589,641 of record OY728153.1, on the reverse strand, counting down.
AGAGTTTTGACATTAGTTAGTGGATAACCGATGTTAAAACCATGTTAGTGAGAGATTTAATTTCTGTCACGCAATAAGCAATATCAGAATGGTGGTTTCAACACTAGTTATCAAATAATTGGTCATCCCCCTCCTGTCAGATGGCATCATCCCCCTCAGGGTATTTTCAAACTAAATACTGATGTGGTGATTCCTGGTGATGCCTATGTTAACCTTATGGCAGTTCTCTAGGAACATGTAGTCTTTATCATTACGGCTCGTCGTTCCTAAAAAATTTCTTGTTGGTCTCCTCCCATAGCAGTGGGAATGTCTATCTAGAAAGGTATGCAATTCATTTAATCTGTCGACTGGAAGGATATTATGGTCGAATCTGATTGTCTTGTTATTAACAACGTGATGGAGGAGGATGAAGGTTGAACCAATACTTTGGGTCTATTATCAATATCATCATATCATTGGTGTTGTTATTCTATTCTTATTGTTATTCCTTTTTTGGGATTGGGCAATCGTACGACTAAATTTATAGGTACTTTCGGGAGTTTTTGAGGGTCACATTATGGTGCATTTTTTTCATACACATCCCAACTAACACATGGATCATTTTTCTACAATATCAAAATAATCCAAATTCATTTTCTCATTTTTGAGTAGGTCAATTGTCCATTTTCCTAAAATTAATGTATATTTTATGTAAAAAAGACGCACTTGTAGTCATATTGGTCACACTATGCCTCATATTTAGGTGAAAAAGTATCATTGGAATCCCAAATGACTCATGTATTTTTACCAAAATATTTATCTTAAAAATTAAATTAAAATTAATTATTTTATTTTAAAAATAAAAACTTAAATATCCCTTTTGTTTATGATGTATTTAGAAATTAATTATGAATTTTCTTCTTTTATATTAAGATAAATTAAAATTTTACCTTCTTCTAAATTATCCCATTTTAAATTTAAAATATCAAAAAATCCCCCTTTTCCATTCAACAAAAAAGAAAAAATTTTAATTAGAAAACACAATGTTAAAAGAAAAAATTCTACATTATTCCTTTAAAATTACATCAGAAGAATGGTTATCTATTTATTTTTTAACAAAGTATTTTTTTTTAAAAAAATGTATTATTAATTAAGGTAGATTTATTTTTAAATTTTCGTTGATTGATTTTATTTTACGGGAATTTTAGTTTTTAACACAAAATAAAAAAACTACGATTTATTTAGTGAAAGGGAGATATTATATTTCAAATAAACAATGTTTTTCTATGATTTTTCAAAGGAAGTATTTTTTGTTATCTTTTAAAATCCTAGTAATGAACATTATTTTCATTCAAATTAATTAATTTTTAAAAAATGAGTTATCATTGAATTTTTTAACATGAAAAATTGGAGTTGATTTTTTGATTTGGGATAAGTCAATAAATTTTTACTGAACCGGCTCCTGGCATGTGTGAACGATGTTCACCGAAGCCACAATGCTAGTCAAAAAATAATCAATAAGTTATTGCATAAATATTTTGACATTATTTTTTTTAAAAAATAATAGTTTTATTAATGATAGTAATATAAATTAATTTTGATGTATATGAGATGTCATATCTAATAAGAAATTAAGATTATGTTTTTGGAAGAATTAGAAAATATTAAAAGGCAATTTTTTTATCCAAAATTATGTTACAAAAATCTTACTAATTAATTACATACATAAATTATTATCAATTACATGTTTAATGTAAAAATAATAAATTATGTCAACGTCAATTTTTAGGAGGTTTCTTTATGCCACATCCACGCATATGAATACATATCTACACCACATGTCTTTGTGTGTGTGGAATATGCATGCACAACTACATGCATGTGTAATTGTTATTGGGAATTCTTAAACCCAATCCAGGAGGAGAGGGTTTCCCTCATACAGATATTTACCACACTAGACCTCCTCATAATTGATTCATGATAACCCAATAATCTCCCCTCACAGCCACATGGGTGATGAACATAGATGTTTTTTAGTGATCTGGAAATTTAAAGTGCTCAAATGCAACTCTAAAAGAATCACTACTAAAAAACATAGTTGTCCTTAAAAACCCTCTATAATCGATAAAAAAGTGTTGATAGTCGAGGCTCTATTAATGGGGGGCCTTTTATTAGAGCTCAAAAATGTGATGCTAAATTTCCTTTTTATCAACACTAAAAAAGCATTGATAAAAGTAAAAAACAATATTAATTTTTTTTAAAATTAGAGGGTATAGACCTCTTTTTAATATCCCTCATTCAACAACGCTAGGAAGCCATGCCCGCGCACACCACCACCACCCATTTAATAGTGCTATGCGCACATCCTGCTCCCCATAAAAAAAGTCACCCCCTACACCCACATGTGCACCCCTGCCTCCGTTTGTATTTGAACAAGAGTGCTCTCCCTTGAGCGTCTGCACCATTCCCACTCACCCATCTTGTTTGGTTCTCCCTTTAATGATATATATATATAGTTATATTTATTCATATATAAATATTTAATTGGTTTGGTCCGAAGCCTCATTTAATTATTAAAGCAAATCAAATACCTCTTTTAACTGTGTAGAGGGATACCCATTAAATGGCCCGAAGACCCAGTGGTCATGTAGCCCATTAAATAGCTCGTAGGCCCAAAATTTTGGCCTAAGGCCCATTCTGTGAATAGTAACCTTACTGCTACAGTGCCCTACCGCCGCTAAAGTACCCGCCGATAAATAGTAGCACCGCTGCTACAATACCGTTATAGTGATTCTATAGTACCTGTAGCCCCATGAGAATTAAACCCCCATTTTTCATGTAGGATTACTGGGTGCTTACCACTAAGCCAAACCCCAACTACGTTTATATATATATAGTTAATTATTTATATATATATGGATATATTTTTTTATCAGCATATTTATCTATATATTAATATATATTTATAGGAATATTTTTAAATTTATTTATAAAATATGTTTGTGTGTGTGTTTATAAATAAATAAATAAATAAATACATATATACAACACACACACTCATACACACATATCAGTTTGTTAATACACACACACACTAATATATATATATAGGCACACACACAAATTATATATGTATATAAATATTCAAATATTTGTGTTTTAAATAATATGGGTATTAGTTTTTATTTAGATAAGTCTTATGTATTGAGAAATATATTGTATATGTAAATATGTTTAATTATTTATTATTAAATTTAACTTTTTTGTAATTCCATTGCAAATAATCTAGAATAAAAACATGTGCAATGACAGAAAGTTCATATATGATGGCTAAATAGTTTCATCATAAATTGCATCACCCTGAGGTTAATTTACACATCCCTTCACAATTTCATTTATTTAGGTCGTTATTTTCCATGATGGTTTGTTGTGATGAATTCCTATCTCAATTAACTCTTTGCAGTGAGAATCCACCGTAAAAAACCTGTTGCAAAAGCCATTATTTTTAGTGGTATATAATTATTAGAACAGAGTGATGTGAACTATATAAATAAATATAAAAATATCATATTTAAATTTATATATATGTATCATATTATATAATTTATAATCAAATGCTTGAGAAGGTAAAATATATGGAATGTAATTTTGGTAAAATATTTTCAAATAAATTTATAAAAACTATTTTGAAAAATGAGATTAGTTTTTTTTAATTACCATACTAGATTTTTATGTACGCCATACATTATCCTGATCTTATGCATATTGAAAAAAATGTATTTTATAGTTTCATCATCATGTTACTAAATGCATCCAAAAAAAAGGATGGAAGTATAACTAGGTTGGAAATGGTTCACATGGGAAAACGAGAAGATTTGTGACCAGGAAAGGGTAAAAAACAAACTTTTCTTCTTCTGACATCGTACACTCTTTCTAGGAAGGATAGGTATCAATTTCCCAACTTCTTGAATGATGTAATGGTTCTATTGGGGTATTCATTGAATATCAATAATATCATTTCAATGACCGATTTAAATTTAAAGGATCAAAAATCACATGAATTCCATGTTTTAATGAATGATCTAATTGATATAGATTTATGTTTAATTTTTTCAAATAATGTCCATCATATATAAACAAAACTCTATTTCTAATTTTAATCTATATGAATCAAATTTATTGACCCAACGATATTTCCAACTATGGAAAGTTAAATTCCCCTCATTTTATATGAATTGAAAATGTTCATTCCACCAACATTACATAGTATGATGGTTCATTTTATGGTTCACTTGGTGAGGGAGATTAATCTATTTGGAATTGTACACTATAGATGGATGTACCCCATTAAATGGTATATGATGATTTTAAAAGGTTATTTCAAAAATCAATGTCATCCAGAGGGTTGTATTCTGGAGTGATATATTGTTTAGGATGATATTTAATTCTATATTGAATACCTTTATGATGTGGAAATAATTGGTCTACCTAAATATTGTCCCTATTGGCTGCTTATGAGTGAAGGAATTTATGGAAGAGATGTTTTCACAATCAATATTATAGATCAGAAGTAGAACCACCTTTACATTTTACATAACTGTTTGGAGGATCCCCTCTATGTTGAAACTCATAAAGAATTTATTGGGAATTTGAAACCATCAAGGGATAAAATATGGATATCAATCACACATAATCAAAACATTATATGTTCATTTTGTGACTATATTTTTAAATAATCAGATGAAAATCATGATTCAATTTCATAATGACTTCAATAGTTAGTCATAAGACCAAGGGTTAATGTATTATCTTTAAATTGGTATTTAATTAGTGATTATACATTCTATAAAAATTATCATGATGAAGACGGTACCATGAAATATAGTGTAGTTATACTCATGGATGAAGTGATTTATGTTTCTAGTACGAGGAAAATAAATCAAATTTACTAAAATATTTCATAATTTGTCATCACCAAAAAAATGGGAGTTTTATTATACAAAATTACCAGTGCTTATTTTTTCAATTCAAGTGGGTTAATAATAGTATTCTATTTAAAATATATTAATTGGGATTCATGAATGCTGATTTTTGTAAGAAATTTTAATAAGAAAAACCATTTAAAATCGAATTATAGGAAGTATAGGTATTTTATATTGTAGATCCCACAAATTGAAAGTGGTTAATTGTTTTGTTATCGAAAAAAACAACTTAATGGATAGATGAAAATTCAACTGGGGATGAAAATTTCACTGGGACATTGTAATAATTTCGTAGTGGTCCCGATATTGACAGAGTTTTGAATGAGAAAAGAGACCACAATGAAGGGATTTGGATCATTTATATATGGTTAAAATCCATTCATCCTTTAAAAAATAGTGTTCAATATTCAGGTTACGTTTGTTTTTGTAATATACATCATGGTACCTCATTTTATTAACCAATTACATTTATATTTATGTACTCTAAATTAAATATTAAACCATTTCAGTAGATAATAAATTCTTCAAATTCTTGTTCTTCCAATCCTAAGGAAAAACAGCTCTCTCATCCAGATTCTTCTTGTAGTGCATAGGAATGAACTTATACACATGTTGGTGTGCCCAAACCTGTGGAATAATAGGTTTCTTAACCTGCTACTACTCCCAGTGTAGAGGTACAATGGCCATCTGCACCTGTCAATTCTATATATCTAGAGGAAAATATTGAAAATTTTGATTCCAAGGGAGTGGTAAGAGATGAAGGACCAGTTTCCCTAAAAAAACAGGATCACCATAGTTTCATGGTGTTAGAAAAAAAAATATTATGGTGAAAGTCAAGGGCATCAAATTTGAGGTGGGATAGAATGCACAAGGTCAGCATGTTAACCCCAACAAGGCCATGGTCAGTATTTATATTGGAATCATAACTCAGTAATGCATTCTGATATTCCTGGTACCATGTTGTTCAAGGGATGAAGGCACTGATGTGGGGAGATATTATGATAAAATTATGGTATCATTTCTTTATTTTACTTAAAAAATAAAATAATAAATCATTAACATACTCTTCATCATCCATTGTAGATTGAAATTATATTATTTTACTCCCAAAATCAGTATGTGTTAATTCTTACTAGAAGGATTCATAATGGATTTCGAACAATTCTAACAATACATCATCTTAATGATGATGAACGGAATATAAACCTATACCCACCAATTATCTATGAACACAGGATAACCCAACAAGCATTGGGTGCATTTATTGAACATCATGAAGATTTTTATTTTCATGTACATTGTGGTCCGTAATACATTGTTTGATGATGCATTTATTCATCACTTTGATTGATAATTTTTTATTTATGAAATATAAAATGAGTGATGGAAACAATTAACGAGAAAAAAAACCAACATACCTTTACTGTAATGTAAGGATGGTGTACGCTTCACTTGAAAAAAATTGGTACAAATTTTAAATCAAGTGTAATACATATATGTGACATGAAACAACACCACAATTATGTTCCCCTATTTATATTCAGATTTATGATATGAAATTCAAAACCACACCCATCCCATGTTGTATGCTATTGAAGGAGGAACGTAGAATAAAGACGTGATACTAATAGATGAAAACACATAAAAAGTGTAGGAAACATGGGTCAGTATTACATAACAATTTGTTTCATTAAATCAATATTCAATAATAATGATCACTTATTTTTCTATATTTTATATCTGAAATTGTCAAAAGAATTAGGAATACATGTTTCAGATGAACACAAAATTCCAGTGGCCTTGAAGCATCCATAACAGTGTGGTCGTGTCAGAGGTGTAGGTTTTAGGGTGACGCTTGGAATATATTTTGAGAAAAAAAAGAGGATGATAAAAGAGAAATAATAAAATAAATGACAGAAATAATATCCACTATTTAAGGACAATTCTAATGGAATATATAGATGATGGAAACTTTAATGAGGGAGAGGAAAATAGATGAAGCAACTCAAGAACAACCACGACAAGGATTTCCCTCACCACCCCCACCAACTACGAGGCTAGTGATTACACTCAAAGAGTTGTCTTAGAAGTGGTAATAAATGTAATAATAGATGTTTTTGGGAAATCTGAATCAAACAAAAAACCGTTTTTATACTGATATTCTACAGGGTGATAATGGCTATTATTTATATCTATAAATACCTAACCAACACCTTTTGGCATGGGATATGGTGTTAAATATTTGAAATTACTATATAAACAACAAACCACAACCAACATGACATGTGTGAGTTTCGATTAGTGTATCCCATGAGACAAATGTCGAGCTACCTGATTAAATTCATGATGATGATAGTAATACAGTTGAAACAAATGTTGGAAAATTCATCGCATAGCCGTCACATATTGTAAAAAACATACTGATATGGAGGTATTCATTTCCATTTTACATTACAAGCAAAAAATTTGAAAAATAATGAAAATATATCTAAAATGATGAATGTTATTATAGACAGACAAAGAGAAGAAGATGAAATAAAAAACCGCCTCAAACCCATCGAAAGGATTGAGAAACTGATCAAAAAGATATACCAAAAACACCATTACCCCAATCATTCTATATCCAAATTTACTTCATTCAAGGCCCATGTGTATAGAAAGTTAAAATATGGTTGCAACCACATAGGTGAATTCAAATAAAATATGTACATAGAGAAAGATCAAGACTTTATAGGTGTTAAGAGTGCAACTAAAATCCTCAACTATTATTGGATGGGTGGCTCATTTGTAAATATATAAATGAGGTATTTCTAAAAGATTTCATTTTCATAAATCTGATATACTATTTTAATTATGACTAAATACATTTCATATTTTTGGTAGGTGTATATATGAAAAAAATTGAAGGGATTTTCCCATGACAATAAGTTCTGACACGTTAGTCATCACATCACCTCTACAGAACAAGAAAAAATAGGACCCAAAAAAGGATGAAATAGTGGAAGGTCTAATATAATCCTTTGAATGATAAATTTCGGATGAAAAAACTCTATTTATTACCTGTTATATAGGGGTATGACTCTATAATTTAATCATATGAAATTTATTTTCATTTCATTCATCACTTATTCCTTTTTATGATTTTTGATATAATTGGATGCCCATTTCAGTAAATTTGGATACACTAAAGAATTATTTCCCAGATTCAATTCATGGAAATCCAAAAAACTATCCACGCATAATAATATTTTTAAATTTTTAATACACTGAATCCAACATTTTATAATTAAACAACATGTTGTATAATTTATATTCCTTTTAATGAGGATTCTGTTATGATAGGGTGGTGCATCACTATCATGAAAAACACTTAATGAGGCCAAGGACTAAGCCCAAGGAAGAAGAAAAGTTCTATGATTAGATAAGTATCAAGGTATATATATTACAATTTCACTATCCAAACACTTATCAAGACAAATTACTTATTCTACTCAATGTTTTAGATGTTCTAGAACAATCCAATGTAAATGATTGTGGTTATTATGTTTTTAAATTTATGAGAGAGATCATATTCCGTGAAAAACTAGCATCAATGAAGAGGTATTTTCAATGATAATTACTATTCCATTTAATTAATTTATTAATCCATTGTGTATTTACATTTTTTAAGCACTGCTATGACTTTCGAAAAGATTCATATTTACATGGTGATATAGATGTTCTCAGAAAAGAATGGGAAACATACCTGATTCAAGAATGCACACAAATAACATTAATATATAACTTCATTATAAGAAGTGGGTTTTTTCATATATTTGAATAATTTACTTATTGTTAATATTACTCACTTAATAATTCTTTTATACAGGTGGATTCCTTTGTTCGAGTCGGGACGGTTTGTTCAAATATTCTCAAGCTCGTGAGATATTGGACTTTGAGGATGCAATTGAAATAATGAAAATAAGGAAATGGGTCAAGAATATATAAATGTGAATTACTAAAGCTTATTCATTTAATTAATTTTTTCTTAATTTTATCTACTAATTGTAAGTTAAGTTATTTATCATTTTTATCTAATACATATTTATTTATTTTACAGATATTTTGGGATGTCATATTTTCCTTTGAACTATCTCCAAAAAGCCAGAAAAGAGAGAACATGTTGAATGAAAAGTATGAATTCATAGTATTCTAATGCATAGTATGACTTCCCAAAATATATATCATGATTATTTTCCTAAAAAGTGTACTAACCAGCTGCATATCAATCAGACGCACCTCAATTTGATACACAGTGTGCTCAGTATGACTCAAAGTGTATGTTTTTAGATTATAATATTCTTTGATCCATTAATATTCATGTTTTCTGAACTACCCTGATTTTATCCATGGCTCATGATTATGATCTATGATATGAACACTTCTGAAAAAAAGGATTAACACGTCTGCAATTTTCACATCGGTTCTATATAACTGACGTGTAATGCTGTAAAAATTGGTTTATCATGTCAGTTATAAAATAACCAACGTGATAAATCAACAAGAATTTGTTTTTTACATCGGTTATAAAATAAATGAGGTAAAAAAATACCGATATTAGACTTATCACATCTGTTAGTTCATAACTGATGTGAAAGATCAAATCTGTACGATTTATCATGTCGATTATTTTATAACAGACTTGATAAATCAAATCTCGGCAATTTATCATGTCGATTATAAAATTATCGATGTGATAAAAGATTTTTTACATCTATTATTAAATAACTAACGTTATAAACACAAAAAAAGTTTATCACGTTGGTTATTAAATAACAAATGTGATAAAGCTTTTAAATGATTTATCACGCCCTGTATTCTGTCATTCTATTTTATTCGATCAGGCGACCTACGATTCATCTCTCTCTCATAGAAAACCTAGAAAAGATTCTTCACAGTTTTACCCTCCAACCTAGTTTTATCAACATCATTCATCATCTTTATTATCCCCAGATCTATCAGGTTGAATCGCAACACTCAAGTAAGCCTCACAAGCCTCAGTTTCATTTTTTATTTTTCACGATTCCCTAAATTTTTATTTTGAGATGTTATTTTTATATCTTTATTATTTATATCATGGTAACTCTCATATTGTTCTTTTATACCATGATAAATTCTATTCTGGTAAAATAAACAATGGTAGTGATATCATACACGTTCTACAATTTTTGTTGCTAACATGTTTGTTATATCATGTGTGTGTGCGTGTACTTTTATGTGTTTGGGGGTAAGGGTGTCTAGGGGGTGGGGGTGTCTATGGGGTGGGGGTCCAGGGGGTGGGGGCTATCTAGGGCTTGGGGGTTTTCCAAGGAGTTGGTGGTATCTAGGGGGTTTCTAAGAGGGTGGGGATGGTGTCCAATGGTGTGAGGGGGCTTTCCAAGGGGGTATGTAGTGTTCAGGGGGGGTGGTGTCTAGGGGGTGAGGGGGTTGTCCAAGGGGGGTTGGGGTGTCTAGGGGTGGGGGCTGTCCAGGGGGTGGGGATGTCTAGGGTGGGGGTTTTCCAATGGGGTGGGGGTGTCCAGGGGGTGTCCAAGGGGGTGGGGATGTTGTCCAGGGGGTGAGGGGGATATCCAAGGTGTTAGGGGTGTCCATGGGTGAGGTGGTGTCCATGGGGGTGAGAGGGATGTCCAAGTGGGAAGAGGGTGTCCAGGGGGTTTGGGGTGGTGTCTAGGGGTGAGGGGTTGTGCAAGGGGGTGGGGGTGTCAAGGGGGTGGGGGTGTCCCGGGGTGGGGGTTTCCTATGGTTGGGGTTGTCTAGGTGGTTGGGAGGTTGTCCATAGGGGTGGGGGCGTCCAGGGGGTGGGGGTGTCCAGGGGTGGGGGTGTCTCGTTGGTGGGTGTTATACAAGGGGGTGGGGGTGTTGAGCGGTGTCCATGGGGGTGGGGGTGGTGTCCAGGGGGTAATGGGGTTGTCCAAGGGGTTATGGGTGGCCAAGGGGTGGGGTGGGATCTAGGGGTGAGGGGTTTTCCAAGGAGGTTAGGGTGTCTAGGGGTGGGGGTGTCTAGGGGGTGGGGTGTTGTCCAGGGTGTGGGGGGATGTCCATGGAGAGTGTCCAAGGGGTTTCCAAGGGGGTGGGTGGTGTCTAGAGGGTGATGGGCATTTCCAAGGGGTTGGGGGTGTCTAGGGGGTGGGGGTGTTGTCCAGGGGGTGAGGGGGATGTCCAAGGGGGTAGGAATGTCTAGGGGTGAGGGTTTCTAGGGGTGGGGCTTTCCAGGGGGATGGGGGTAGTCCATGGGGTGGGGTGTCCAGGGGTGGGGGTTCCCCAAGGGTGTGGTGGTGTTTAGGGGGTGGGGGTTGTCCAGGGGTTGGGGATGTCTAGGGGGTTGGGGTTGTCCATGGGGGTGGTGGTGTCTAGGGGGTGGGGGTGTCTAGGGGGTGTGGGGGGGCTCTCCAGGGGGTGGGGCCTAGGGGTGGGGGTTGTCCAAGGGGGTGGGGGTGTCCAAGGGGATGGGGGTGGTGTCTTGGGATGTGAGGGGTTTTCCAATGGGGTAGGGGTGTCTAGTGGTGGGGTTGATATCTAGGGGTGATGGGGCTGTTCATGGGGGTATGGGGTGTCTTCCGGTGGGGGTGTCCATGTGGTGGGGGTTGTCCAGGGGTTTGGGGGGGTTGTCCCAATGGTGTGTGAAACCGTTGGGATATTCTATCCCGATGATATCAGGGGCTATTATAATGTTTTTAAATCGTTAGGATAGGTGTAATTTTTAGTAGTGAATGTATACATATTTTAATATTTATACTTTATATTTCTTGTTTACAGAAGCTTGAATTTGGTATCCAGTTGCACCCGGATCTATTCTTTGTATAGCATAAGAAGAAATGATCCAAGATGAATTTATACTATTATATCGTGATCCATATGAGATAGATGTAATCCTAAAATTATTTTCATATAAATATAAAACTGTTATATCTAACTATATTTAATTTTTGAAATCATTTTCATGCATATATTATTCCAATGAGCATATATTTGTTTTATATTTCAAAATTGTTTTACATTCAAATTATGATATTTTCCATATAAATATAAAATATTCTTATCTTAACAATATGTATAATTTATATATTTGTTATAGTTAATATTGAGTCAAAGTTGAATTATGGAACATCGAATGTGTAATGAATATGATGAAGGTTTTGATGCCATTTTGGAATTTTCTAAATGAAATGTTCTAAGCAGCGACATTTTTTTCTATCCATTCCGAAAATTTTTAAATATTAATAAGATGAAAAATAGAGTGATCAAAGATCATTTGATTTTTCATGGTTTTAATCTAGGTTGTAGCCCTTGTATTTGGCATGGTAAATTTAGAAAGAGTGTCAGACCTACTGATGCTGATGATTTTCAAGATGGTAACTCTGATGGAATTGGAGAAATGATTTGTGATATTGTAGCATAATTTATTTAGATAGAGAATGTAGTTTCACATCTATACGGTGATGATGAAAAACCATTGTATCCTAGTTTTATGGATTTTACGGTTTTTTTGGTGGTGTTAAGATTGATTAATCTGAAGGTGAAACATGGATGGAGTGACAGAAGTTTTACAGAGCTTCTATAATTGTTGAAATAAATTCTTCCAAAAGGCAATGATCTTCTAGATTCACATTATAAGGCCATGAAAATATTGTTCCCAATGGTATTTTGATATAGGAAAATACATGCATTTCTAAATGATTGTATGATATATAGGAATGAATATGAATTTTTTTCTGAGTGTCTTAAATGTGGGACATCACGGTATAAGTTGAAAGAAAATTCACAGGCTCATATAGAGATTACATAGATCCTGACCATAGTATTTTGGTATCCTTCTATAATTCAACATTTGAAACATATATATGCTAATTCACATGATGCAAAAAAGTTAATATGCCATGCTGATGAGAGGATATGTGATGGAAAAATATGTCATCCATTTGATTATCCACAATGGAAGAAAATTGTTGAGCAATATCCTACATTTGGAAATAAAATTCAAAATCTCATACTTGGGTTGTGCACAGATGGAATGAATCCATACCTAATCATCATTAGCACACATAGTTCATGGCCTATTTAATTTTTTATATACAAACTCTCACCTGAATTTTTTATGAAGTGAAAATATTTCATGTTAAGTATAATTATCTCTGGTCTGAAGAAACTCAGAAATTATATTTATTTTTTCTTTTCACCGTTGATTGATGATTTGAAACTTTTATGGGAGGATTGTATTAGGGTGTATGATTCTTATAAAATGGAATATTTTCAACTTCATGGAGTTATTATGTTTACTATAAATGAATTCCCAACATATCGAATTTTTTTTGGATATAGTGTTACAGGGCATAAAGCATGTCCAATTTGCAAACAACAGACTTCATATTGTAAATTTCATCGTGGGAGAAAAATAGTATACATTGTTCATCAAAAGTTTTACCTTTGGATCACCCTTATAGAAGGATAAAAAAGGCATTAAATGGCTCACAAGTATTTGATATTTCTCCAAAAACATCATCATCTGATGTGTATTTTGAGAGGGTGTGATAATTTTATGTGACATTGTAAAATACACATAAATATGGTAATGATATACATATTTGGAAGAAAATGTCAATATTTTTTGAGTTACCATATTAGAGATATCATGAAGTGAAAAATAATATTGATTTCATGCTCGTGGAGAAGAATATCTATTACAGTTTGATTGGAATATTGTTAGATATTAAAGGAATGAATAAAGATGGTTTTAATGCAGGATTAGACCTACTATCAATGGGAATACATTGGAAGGTATCTAACACTCTTAATAGAATGAAATCATTTCTTCCTCAATATTGTCATACATTATCCAAGAGGGAGAAAATTAGATTTTTTCAATTTCATCATGATATCCAAGTGTCTCCTGTTTATTCTTCAAATGCAAAAAATTGTCTCTTTGAAGGTTTTGAAGTTGATAAGTATGAAATATCATGATTGTCACATCATGATGCAACAACTTCTACCAGTTTCATTGGGTGGAATACTGTCCATTTTTGTCTGAAATACTATAATGAAGTTGTGTTATTTTTTCAATTCAATTTTTTATAAGGTTGTTGATGTGAATGCTTTGAACATTTTTGAAAAAGAATCAATTTATATACTTTTTCAATTGGAAATGTAATTTCCTTTATCTTTTTTTATATAATAGTGCATTTAATGGTTTATCTAGTTTGAGAAATATCTCTTTATGGACCTGTATATCTTCATTGGATTTATCCTTTTGAAAGGAATAAGAAAATATTGAAGGGGTTTGTTAAGAATCCATAATGACCTGAAGCCTCCATTATTGAAAAGTATATTTCTGAGGAGGTTGCGAAGTTGTGTATGAGCTACTTGGCTATGGCGGAGAAGATGGAATCTCCTCCATCTCACCATGAACAAGTTAATATTGAGGGAAAGAGGATTTGTGGCTTGAATGTCAAATCATTATCAGCTAAACAGATGAAAAAGGTGGAATAATACATCTTGAATAACATAGATGATGCTAAAGAGTATATCACATTTCATATTTATGTGTTGAAACAACGTCATAAAAAGAAGAAAGAAATGTTGATTTTGAATGAGCACAATAAAACATTTTTTCCATGGTTTAAAAAGACCTTACTTGGTAGATCATATATATCAGAGACATTAAGATGGTTAGTGGGTGGTCCATGTTTAAATATGATAACATTGTTGGAGTATGACATTAATGGATATACATTTCATACGAAAGATCAGGACAATAGAAGTGCAGTTCAGAATAGTGTTTTTTTGTTGTTTGTAGAAGAAATTCATTTTTCGAGTTCTAAAGACAAAAACCCAATCTTTGCATCAAGTGCATATTATGGAATCAATGAAGAAATATGGATCGTTTATTACTTTAAAATTAAAGTTCCTTTTTTAACTGAAAAAGGCTGATAGGTAACAACATTTTAAAACATCATGATTTTGTAATGATTGTTGTTAATATGAATAGATTAGTGTTGACGCTCCTTTCGTCACAGAATCTAAAAAACGGAAAAGGGGAATATCTGAGCTCAAAGTGATTCAACCTTTGATGAAAATATCAAAAATCGACAAAGGCATGAACAAAGGATCAAAAGCAACTGCACTGCGCAAGTTATATCACTGTCACGCAAGTCCACTTGCGCGACGCCCTTGGTCACGCAAGTGACTTGCGTGACCTAAGTGATAACCGCCCGGTAACCGCCCAGGGTCTTCTCCTGCCTATAAATAGACCCTGTGGGCCCCCCATTCGAGATGATCTTTTTCCAGAAACTCAGATTGAATCTCCCGACGCCCAAGTCTCTTATCAAAGCTTCAGGAACACTTCTAAGGTAATTTCTTACCTAGAACGGAAGAACTAAAGAGAGGGGGGAAGGCCTAAGTGTTGAAACTCATCAACACTTGTGCGCCCGAGTGGCCAACCCTTAAGGGAAGTAGTCACACTTGCGCGTTTCCTTACTCCTTCGATAGAACTTGCACATCCCTTTTCTGGAAGAACCTCAAGAGGATTCTAAAGGCTTTAATAAAGATTCGCTCAAGTATTTCAATGCTGGTTGACCATCGTGCAAGTACAACATATGTCGCGCAGGTATACCTGCGCGACCAATACTTGCGCACCCACGCAATACATGCGCGCCTTCCAAGACTTGCTCACCCCTTCCATTTTGGGTGCCTTTCTTTCCCATTTCACTACTCTAAAGCCATTACACCTTTCCTTTTCAAGATTCAGTCTTCAAGATACTATTCAAAGCCATTTATGGCATGATTTCTTTTTTTTACATCCTTATCTGAAAGGAATTTAGTGAAATAGCTCTCAAAACCTAGTGATTTAAATATATTTTGGTCACTAAATATGGAGAGGTCATTCATTAAACCTCATCCTTTAAGATGAGAGAAATCATTAACCTGGGTCTCCTTTTCAGGAATAAGTCCCAGTCATGAATTTGAGAATCCTTCTTAGGAGTAAGCCCCATGTCCCTTAATTTGGCATCCTTATTAGGAATAATCCCCATGTCCTTAATTTTGGGCATCCTTCTTAGGATTAAGCCCCAAGTCCCTTAATTTGGGCATCCTACTTAGGAGTAAGCCCCAATCTCAAATATGGGCATCCTCCTCAGGAGTAAACCCCAATCTCAAATATGGGCATCCTCCTCAAGAGTGAGCCCAAATCTCAAATATGGGCATCCTCCTCAGGAGTAATCCCCAAAACATAATCATTAACCTGGGCTTCCTTTTCAGGAATAAGTCCCAGTCATAAATCTTGGGCTTCCTTTTCAGGAGTAAGCCCCAAGTCCCTTAAATTCTCTTTAACCAGTCCTAATGTACATTTAATATGGGATTCCTTCTCAGGAGTAAAACCCAATTATCAACCCTCTCCTAATTTGGGTTTCCTTTTCAGGAATAAGTCCCAAGTTAGAGTGTTCAAATCTCCATAAAGCATATATTCCTTTATGGACCCTGTTCCTGGATTTTCTCCTTAATGTAAATCCTAAACTTCATTCATCTAGGATTTCATACATACATAAGCCCCTCAATACTTCTTATGTTTGCATCTTTCATGGAACAATTGTCTATTTTTTTACCAATACCTCTTGTTTTTCACACCGAGCAAAACTCACGTGAGCATAGAGTGTAAAAGTAATTGTTACATCCTTCTTTGAGCCATCAATCATAAACATCATACTCCCTTACTTGAACTACGTGGGTTCTGATTCCTTTTCCAAAACAAAGGATACGTAGGTAGCCCATCTTTGGGTTTGATCCCAACTCTGAAATAATTCATTGTCCTTCTGAATGACAATAAACTTCAAGTGCCCCACCGAGTGGCTTTAAAACCAGCCTGGTCATCATGATGACCAAAAGACTTTTATATAAATGTTTTTGAAGGTTACCATTGATCAAGAATATATAAATAGTTATAGATGACTCTCTATTGATGATGAACCTCAAATACATATAAAATATTCTCTAAATTTCTTACATATTTAATCGTTGATTGTCAAAACTAAAGGAAAAGCTCAATTTATACATGGTAATGTAATAAGGATTCACGAACATAACATAAATCTATAAAGAGAGTCCCGGAATAGACAATAATTCCCCTCAAAGAGGTGTGATGAGTCCGACCTCCTATCCTCTCGACCAATGAAAATTCCTAACCCTCGTCAGTTCACAAGCTAATGAGCACCCACCTTTGGAAAGTAGGTCCAAATGGATATGGAATCATTGGATGTTTCCGGTTCTACGAACAAAACCGTTAGAAACCGATTGGAACGTTTGAATCTCCCATCCAGGAGGTCATCCCCGAATTCCGAGGGAAACAAAAAATGGTGAACCCGACGTGAATCCTTATCCAAGTTAAAATGATGTTTTACCTATATGTTAAGCCCCTATTTTAAGAGGGCTAACAAAAACAATCATTGACATGTGTATTCATCCAAAAGATGAAGTGGCTGAATATTATCTTGATTACGTCTGTTATATCAAACAGGCACTCTTTTCTAGGATCTTGTATATTTTCATAATGGCTGCTCTCAAATTCACATCTGTGAATACTACTGCTGCAAATATCACTGCTGTTATTCCTACTGGATCGTCATCCGCTCTGAGGATGACATCACTTACTCAGCGTCTTCAATGCTGGGTATGAAATGTGCTGGTTAAGGAGTACTGTCAACACGGTACAATCCCAACTCTGGAGGCTGCCTGACAGGCCCTCCAAGTGAACAACTGACACAGGTCGTCCGGACAACGACGACTAGTGATCAAGAGACAAGCGGTGCTGACTACCGTCTCCAACCGTTTTGGGTCGTTATCCCCGGAACGCAATTTCCATTCACTCCCTTACTTTGAGGAAGTGAATGAGTAGGTCCCTCAGGGCCTTAATTCAAAAAGACAGGAGTCCTTACCGAGGTCTCCCATCAATAATCGCTGCCAGACTCGTGCGGCAGTGCGCCCTCAACATGATGATGGTACCGACTCCTGGCATTCAGCTCAGGTTCCTCAACCCCGAGCAGGCAAGGCGATCCGCCAGAGATGGAATCCGGTTAACAATGGGAAGGCTTTCATCCCTGCCATATCCGGAGAAGTCCACTAACCTAACTTGGTGGCAAACAATGAGCAGGAACACACACCTATCCATTTTAATTCCGCTGTCCAGCAGACTCGTCTGGCAGCATCACGCAAATCCCGCCAGGCAATTCCGGCGGAGTACTATAGGCAAGAACATAAACCTGCATATACATCATCAGTTAGTCAGCATTCTCTCCTGACTTCATATGATGTATCTCTTCAAACGCGTTTGGCGAAGTGTAATCAGAAGGCAGATACACCTGCTAGTACTAATCAAGCCTACCAACAGTCTTGCTTGGTAGCGCATGGAGAAGTCAGTCAGAATGCTCCGACGACAAACAGGAGGCAGACTCAACTCTCTGCCTCCACAATTGAGTACTGTCAGGATTCACTAACAAGAAAAGGAGGACAGGAGCAGGCACATACACCTACTCCAAACCCGGAATGGACGTATATTCTCGTTCCGGCGGCTGAAGTCACCAAGCATATTTTGTCAATGGTGAAAGAGCAGAAGCAAATTCCTACTCATATTCTGGATGCTTGCCAGGATATCATAACATCTTCAGCATCATCTCAGGGAAAGACACATAAATCTATCCCTAGCAGTGGAGTGACACATCAATGATTTACTCCGGAACAGACACACACATTTGTTCCAGTCCAAGTGGGTTATGGGGCATACTCCCCCATATCATACAGACAACCTAGTCATGCACATACACCTGATTTGAGTGGAGATCGTTAGCCTAACCTGACTAAATTTCCTGATCAGGCACATACACCTACTCAGAGCAATCACTTTCGTCATCAAGTGGTTTCTAAAGCGAGTAAGAAGGAATCTAAGAAAAAGATCTACCCAACACAGTCAAGAGATCAAAGGCCAATTTGTAACAAGGCCTTGCTCGATGCTGGAGATCTTGAAGCCCTCAGACATTTATCTATCGGAATTCAAGATTCTACTACCTCAGTTCCAAATAAAGGGAACATTAATTTTGATGGTCTTCAACAGCCACTTCCACATAAAGGCTTGCTTCATGAAAATTCGGTCAATCTTGATGTTTCTTCTTCAGATGAAAGCCACAAGAACCCTCTGTGTGGTCAGAAGACCAAGGAGAAAGAGATCTCATCTTTTGCTGTAACCCATTATGGTGGTCCTCCCCATGATGATGAATTTCGCTGTGAATGTCCTCTCCGCAGTAGTGATTCACATTGCCTGGAAAATACTCCAGTGGACAATGTAGTGCCGAGAAAGCCCTCTTATCTTGAGGAACTTGAAAATGTGAAACCAGTCATGAATGATGATTTATCGCTAGCAAGTGAAATTATTTCTCAATCAGAAGATAGCACAGGGTGTAGGTCATTATCCGAACCACCCCTAAGTCATGGATCTTCTAGTTTGATCAATTATCTCTCTACCAATCTTGTTGAATCCGATGAATCGACAAGGAAACACCAACTCTGGTCAAAACAGTTAAACGAATCTTCATTTAATGATAAAGAGGAAATGCTGAACATGAGGAAAAAAATGGCGAAAAGTGAGGTACCAGTCATTTTTTGGCCTTTGGATGACTCCCAGTATGACATTCCAAAGATGTTGAAGGAAGATGGAATCCATGATATTCGTCTCAACATATGGAAATCACTTTTTCAATTGAAGAAGAAGGTATTATCTTATGATGAATATGAAAATCATCTTAAGATAATAGAAGGGCTACAACATAAGATTGATTTGGCATCTCTATCAGTCTCTCAGTATCCGAAGGCTGAAAAGCAGCAGAGAACCCTTCAACGTTCATGCCTTGGCGCACTAAGAAAATTGCGTCAATTAATTTCCAATGCTCTATCTGGTTTTCATATCAGAGGATGGGGTGTTCACAGAGCACAACATTTCATAGTGCTTTCCAGTCAGCAAAGCCCGCCGAAAATTGTCTCATGCAATGTTATTGCCCATGGCCGGCCACAATCAATGGGCTTTGTTCATAATCAAAAGCTTTCTCAAGAACATGCTTCAACTAGTTCCTCTCTAAATTAAGCATGTAGAGAACAAGTTGTTGAATTGATCCTACATCAAGCAGGTGAGAATATTGCACAAGCCTCTCGTCTGGAGCAAATAAATCATCAAATGACAGAAGTCTCAGAAATCATCCAACGGTCTGTTGAACCAGGTGATAAAAGTGAATAAAGTTTAATGCATCCAGCTAATTTCCGAACTAATATTTGCAAGATCAAGATATCTTTTAAGAAAGTCTCGGACATAGCATGTCAAGATCCACCCTTGCTTGTCAGACTGGGGACTCTTTTAAACCAACCCTCAGAGTCAACAAATGGGATTCGAGGAGTTGAGCAGAATCAGCAGGAACATCCCCAGTTCACGAGACTGGGGACTCTTTAAAATCATCATTCCCCTTCTCAGCTAATGTCGGTCTTTTCTCGATTAGGGAAGAAGCCCCAAGAATAATGATGAGCCAAATTATCAGGAGATTCCCTCCAAATTATAGCTCATCAAGATGTTCCTAAAGGATTGAATCAAAAAAAAAGGAAATGTCTCATCAAAGATATGAAAGAAGACAATATCACAGAAATGTTGATAGAAGGGATGTGATGCATTATGCATCAATCAATGTCATCAATGCCGTTGTTGCTAATCCACCAGAGGAGACTCACTCAGGGGACTCAGATGAAGAGTGTCCTGCTCAAGAAAATGTACGCACCGATACAAATGAAGAAGGTGTGCGTACACGAAGTCAAAGGATTACTCAGAACCTAGGTAATCCACTTCCCTCTCTCCAAAAAGTATCCAACAAAGGGAGGGGAAAGAATGGGGTTACATATCCTTCCTATGGAGAAGGTCAATCGCTCTAATTAGAGAAATGATTTTCACAACAAGAGGAAGAAATGAAAGTATTAAGAAGGTTGATTGCAGAACAACTTTAGAGTAGTCTTCTTCTTAAGAAAGCTGGAGTCTGACAGTCGAAGGAATTTGTTGCTGTTACTGAGATGGATCAAGAATATTATCCTTTATCAGTACACCCTCAGAGGTCTAATCCTACAGGTCAAACGCAACAACGGTTGGCAGCGCCACCATCGGTTGCAGCACCAATCACCATATCTTTCAAAGCTCCATTCATTGCACCTACTCAAGACCAGATTCAACCGGATGTTTCTCAAAAGTTAATAACTACTATTGAGTCATTAAAAGCTCGGTTAGAATCTATGGAAGGTAAACGGGCACAATTTCAACAAGAAAAGAATGTTTACCCTGAATGGGTAGATTCAATTTCTCCTCTATCTAGTTTTGGAAACCTTGTTTTCCCTACATTCAATGGATCAGGAGACCCTGAACAACATTTGACCCACTACGTGTCTTGTTGTGATCCTATGATGGGAACTCCAGAGAAGAAAGAAGTAGTGAAACTCAGATGATTTGTGCGAACCTTGCAAGGACCAGCTTTTGTCTGGTATACAAGCATTCAATCCCAGTCAATCATCAGATGGGAGGATCTTCGTCAAAAATTCCTTCTTCAGTTCAGCTCAACTTTGCCAAAA
Source organism: Viscum album (assembly GCA_963277665.1). Taxonomy (NCBI): domain Eukaryota; kingdom Viridiplantae; phylum Streptophyta; class Magnoliopsida; order Santalales; family Viscaceae; genus Viscum; species Viscum album. Next base: position 432,568,012 of record OY728153.1, on the reverse strand, counting down.
ATGACAGTTTTCGATCTTACAAACTGCAAGAAAATGGAGAATTAAAGAGTCTCTGATTTCATTGCTCATTGGAAGGGATTAACATATTATCTGAGTTTAGAACACCCTCAGGAGGAGCTGTTGTCAATCCGTGTGGAAAATTGGCGTGACGAATTACGCACGCCATTGATCCCTATGAAATACACAGGAGGGTTTCGAGACCTTACTTCAATCGCTCAGTAGATTGAAGATTCCCTTATACAGGATAAGGTTAAATCTCGTGTAATTCCATCAGCCCCAGGATGGAGAATGGGTAAAGAAGAAACTGCTACAGTTATGCTTAAACAAGCACATGTACCTATTTCTACTTCAAAACCTTCATCTTCTAGAAGGGCTACACCTCCTGAACGCCAACAAAAAAGGTAGTTTTGTCCAAATGATCAAAGAGATCAACGACAAAAACAATTTGAGGATTTGAAGAGTAAAACATACTCCTTCTGAAATGAGCATGTTCCTGGTTACTTCTTTTCAGCTCTGGAAAATAATTTGGTTCAATTACCAGTGCCCAAGAGGCCAAACAAGGAAGGAGATGAAGACCGTCCCAATTATTGTCCCTTTCATCAAATGTTCAGTCATCCCATCCAGGAGTGTTTTTTATTCAAATACCTCCTGAAAAAGATGGTCGACTTGGTACAAGTAAAGTTGAAAGGTTCTTCGACTCAGGTAGCATGTGTTACTGCTATAGTTCCAGAGGAGGAAGGTGAATGGAAAGAAGTCAAAAGTATAAATGCACAGAATTATGATGATTGGATGGTCAGAAAGAAAATCAATCAGACTCATGACATTTTGCGAACACAATTAAAGAAACCAATTGTGTCTTATGCCATGAATATTGCAGTAAAACCCTCTTCGTCAGAGGAAAAGTCCTCAAAGAAATGGTTTGATTCAAAGAAGAAAAAAGAATCAGAAGAAGATGAGTATGTGCCAAAGCCTAAATTGTCTTTGACTTTGGCAGACATTATGCCATCTACTTCAAAACCACGGGCACCGCCCCATCCAACGGCACAGCCTAAATAGGCTAGTCAGGCATAGTCTTTATTAGACGAAGTGTTAATCTTTGGTTCTGTTAATATGATTCAATTAACAGATCTGTATTCCAGTCATAATTTTAATTTTGATGAGCCTGAATTCCCTGTATCAAATAAGGGAATTCGAGGAAGTTCCCGAGGATCAGGATTCAGGGGAAGACGTGGATCATTCCGAAGCCACTACTCTAATTCTACCCCTACTAGAACTGTGTATGCATCAGAAACTCATGGTAGATCTATTCAGCGAGCTCAAAACGAACAAGCAAGTTCTTCTGCCAATAGTCAACTCAGTCTTCGCACAGTTATTTTGGAAGACCGATTGAAAATTCCATCTTCTTTATCTCAGCAAGTAAATGGATCTAATCGGTATAATCTTCCAAAACCAAGGATTTTTCCAACTTCTATCCCAATACAAGATGCATCAACTTCCAAAGCATCTGCTTCCAAGGTACCTGCTAAACCGCATATTCCTGTTGGGAAACGCAGACCTTTATATCAATAGTATGATATATTGAAACACTTTTACCAAGTACCATCCACGTTATCAATTTTTGATGCTTTGAATCTATCAAAAGATCTTCGGGAAGCACTCATCGAAGCTTTGTCAAGTCCTCAGGAGTTTGAAGCAGAAACTGCTGCAGCTGAAGTCTATCACATAGAGAATAATCCTGCAGAATGCCATGCAGTGATATCTTTTACTGATAAAGATGAAGTTGATGTTGTGCATGGGCACATAAAACCTCTCTACATATCTGGAAAAGTCAATGGTGTAGATATCAGAAAAGCTTTCATTGACAATGGTTCAGGAGTCAACCTCATGCCCATTCATACACTTCGTCGATTGGGCCTCACAGAATCTGATTTATCTCCTTCTACCATGATGTTACAAGGATATGATAAAAATGAACAAGAACCACGTGGCGAAGTTACACTCAGAACACAGTTTGGGGATCTTGTATCCAATTCGGATTTCATGATTGTCGATCAAGACTCAGCTTTCAACGTCTTGCTTGGAAGACCCTAGCTACATCAGCATGCAATTATCCCTTCATCATACCATCAATGTCTCAAATACTATTTCAATGGTCAAGTTTGAACATTGTATGGTGATAAGGCCCCATTCAAGACATGTGATTCCCAATACATTGAGGCTGAATTTTATCACATGAAGGGAAGAGAAAAATCTACAATGAAGGAAATTACCAAAGTTAATGCTCCATATGGTTTGGAGAAAATTCCAATAAATCCATTTACACATGTGAGTACAGATTATGTGTTACCTATCAGTAAAATTGATAAAATAGGCCCAAATAAAAATACTCATATGGAAAGATCCATAAGGTCAATTACGACAGTTGAGCCAGAAAACATGGGAGAAATTGGTAACCTACCAAACAGTGATGAAAGCACAGGTGGTGACATCTTCATTTCATCTGCTGAAATCCAAAAGATCTATACTTCCCCAATCAGGCCGGAAGAAGTTATAGCAACATAGGAGGTGAATAATGATGTCAATTCTCAATCTATCATCTTCTCTTTATTTTCCAAAGAAGTCCCTTTATCATCAATAGGGTATGAAATGGAAGCGTCTTCTTCAAAATGTGAAAATTTTGACATCTCTTATGATCATGAAAATTTCGTTTTGTCATCTACAATGCACGTAGAAACGGATGAAATAGCACATGATGAAGAGGAAGAGGAAGATCTTAGAGATGCTCCTCCAACATTTGAAGAGGGTATCTCTACCACTGTGGATGAACTCAGAGAAATAAATCTGGGTATAGAGAAAGATCCACGCCCCACTTTAATTAGTGTGGCCATGACCCTTGAAGAGCAAGAGATGTATATTTCTTTTCTAAAGAAAAATAAAGATATTTTTTCTTGGAACTATACAGAAATGCCTGGGCTTGATCCTGATATTGCAACTCATCATTTGGGTTTAACAAATGTACATCAAGGATTTAAGCAAGCCGCTAGAAGAACACACCCAACCTATGCTTCCAAAATTTATGCTGAAGTGGATAAGCTGATCAAAGCTAACTTCATCAGAGAAGTTCAGTATCCCAAGTGGTTGGTTAATATTGTCCCTATAAAGAAGAAGAATGGACAAATTAGGGTTTTCATCGATTTCAGAGATCATAATCGGTATTATCCTAAAGATGATTTTCCAGTTCCGATTACAGAACTCTTAATTGATTCGACGACTGGCTATGAAGTACTTTCCTTCATGGATGGATATTCCAGATATAATCAGATCCGAATGGCCTGAGAAGATGAGGAATCTACAGCCTTCAGAGCCCCTAAAGTTGTGTTTTGTTACCTGGTGATGCCCTTTGGTTTAAAGAATGCTGGTGTAACAAATCAACGCGCCATGCATCATATCTTCAAACCTTTTTTAGGGAAGTTTGTTGAATGCTATTTAGACGATTTGGTTGTTAAATCCAAAAAATGTTCTAATCACTTGGATGATTTTTAAGTCATATTCCACAAGCTTCGACAACATAATTTGAAGATAAACCGCTTAAAATGTGATTTTGGGGTATCCTCAGGAATTTTTTTTGGCATTTTTGTACGCCATCGTGGTATTGAAGTCGATCCTGAGAAGGCCAAGTCAATCCATGGTATATCACCTCCTCAGAATTTGAAATAATTAAGAGGACTTCAAGGACACATAGCCTATATTCGGCGTTTCATCACCAATTTGGTAGACAAAAGTTTACCCTTTACCAAATTATTGAAAAAAGAGTCACTTACCAGTGGACTGAAGAATGCCAAGAAGCGTTTGATGTTCTCATGAAATACCTCTTGAGTCCACCAGTACTCATGCCACCTGTTGAAGATAGAACACTTATCCTCTATGTGACAGCTCTAGAGCGATCATTGGGTTCCTTTCTCGCTCAAAAGAAAGATTCTGGGAATGAAAATAGCCTCTACTATCTCAGTAGAACTATGCTTGAAACAGAAACCCGGTATTCAAGTATTGAAAAGTGCTTCCTAGCATTAATCTTAAACTGAGACACTACCTGAAACATCACGTGGTCCAATTGGTATCTCGCAATAATCTGCTCAAATTCATCCTTAGTCGTCCAATGCTTACAAGACGTCTAGCAAGGTGGGCATTTATTTTGCAGCAGTTCGACATTCAGTATGTAGCTCAAAAGGTAATAAAGGGCCATGCTCTGGCTGATTTCCTGGCTTAACATCCTTCAGTGGAAGACATGTCTTCAGATATTTAACTCCCTGATGAGGAAGTTTTCTATATTCAGGAGAGTCCTCAAACATGGGAAATTTATTTTGATGTTGCTTCCAGAAGTCCAACAGGGAAGAAAATGGAAAATCCTAAATTCAACAAAGTTGGTTTAGGAATTTTACTCATTTCTCCAGATAAGGCATTTTTACCTTATTCCTTTTTATTGTGGGAAGGTGATACCAACAACGATGCCGAATACCAAGCTCTTATCACAGGCTTGGAGTTAGCACTTCAAGCACAAGTGAATCACTTAATGGTGAAAGGTGATTCAGACCTGGTAATCAAACAAGTCAATGGGGAATATGCCATCAGAAAAGAAGAGCTAATCCCTTTTTATGATTACGTCAGAAAGTTAATGGTAGAATTACCTTCAGAACCGAAATTTTCTTATGTCCCAAGATCACAAAATGCTCAAGCTGATGCACTGGCTAATATAGCCACATCTCTAGCATATCCAAATCGGGACGAGACAACTATCAGTATTGCCCACCGTCGTGCAATTTCACCTTATGTTCAAGCTAGAACAGAGGAAATTAATGAAATTAGTCCCATTCCTGAACCATATGGTCATACTACAGGATTGATGTCACCTATCAGGGAATACCTTCACAATGGAACACTTCCACCTGATAGAGCCGAGAAAGAACAAATCCGGTGACGTGTGGTCAATTTTACTCTTTATAATGGCCCAAACCACCTAGAGAAAATTTTCTACAAACGTGGTTTTGATGGAGTTCTCTTCAGATGCATTGATGGTGAAGAGACAATGGCTGTCATGAAAGAAGTACATGCATGAGTCTGTGGTGCCCACCAGTCTGAACATAGATTGTCTGATTAAATTTGAATGCTTGGAGACTTTTGGCCTTCAATGATACAAGATTGTGTTGATTTCACAATGAAATTTCATTCATGTCAAGTACATGACAACTTCATTCATCAACCTCCAGAGTTGCTTCATACAACTAAATACTCATGGCCATTTGCCACATGGGTAATGAATGTGGTGGGACCTTACCCTTCAGCTACGGCCAAGCAGTTTAAGTACATTTTTACCGCTACTGATTTCTTTTCCAAATGGACAGAGGTAGTACCTCTCAATGAAGTCAGTTCGAAATGCATTGTTAGCTTCATCTAGTCTAACATCATTACTAGATTTGGTGTCCCTCATACCATATTGACGGACAACAGCACCAACTTCTGTTCTTCTGATGTGAAGAAATTGTATCAAGAATACAAAATTAAATCCAACCATTCATCTCGGTATCATGTGGTAGCCAATGGCCAAATATAAGCCTTTAACAAGACACTTTCAAATATACTGCAAAAGATGGTGGATAAAGATAAGAGGTCATGGCCTGATAAACATTTTCATGCTTTATGGGCTTATCGGACTACCACCCGCAATGCAACGCGGTCAACTCCATATTCGTTGGTATATGGAACAGAAGCAGTCTTTCCAATTGAAGTTCAATTCCCTAACTCAGATTAGCCATTTGTGATCAGTTATCTACAGATAAGCAATCCCAAAAGTGATTGAATGAGTGGAACGGTTAGATGAGAAAATATTTTGCACTTTGCACCACTTGGAAATCTATCAGAATCGAATATCATGAGATTTTAACAAAAAAGTTCGTCTTCGCTCATTCATTCAGGGAGAATTGGTATTAGTTTTCAGAAATCCAATGATACCAGGAAAGAAATCTACCAATATTGAACCAAAATGGGAAGGACCTTATTCAATACATAGGGTCTACTCCAATGGAGCTTATTCATTAATCTCGATGGATGGAGAACTCATTACTACTCCAACTAATGCCAGATTTTTGTAGAAATATTTTGTATAAAATACAAAGTATTGAACCTTATGTCCCCGCAACATGACACTAAACTGTGTGGCAGTAGTTCATCCTTGCTATATGACGTTAAACTATACAGCAATGGTCTAAGCATATGACCCTAAACTATTTGCACATACATCCAACATGACATTAAACTGTGTCACCTTATGTCCCCACAACATGACACTAAACTGTGAGACACCAGTTCGTCCTTGCTATATGACGTTAAACTATACAGCAATGGTCCAGTATGACCTTAAACTACAAATTCGCCCCACATGACGTTAAACTGTGAAAAATTTCCCTAAACCATCCAGCATAACCTTAAACTACATCATCCCTGGTCCATGCATATGACCATAAACAATTTTCAATTCCCTTATGTCCAGCAAGACGTTAAACTGTGATGTCCTAACTACATGACACTAAACTCTATAAAAGTCCCTTACGTACGGAAAGACGTTAAACTATATAATCATCAAAGGTCCTGTATGACCTTAAACTACACCACCATCCAGCATGACATTAAACTGCACCATCCACGGTCCATGCATATTGCCTTAAAATATTCGCACATTCTTCTAACATGACGTTAAACTATGGAAAAAATCCACAATGCATCCAACATGACGTTAAAATGGTGCACTCTTTTTTCCTCACTGAATGACATTAAACTAAACAGTTCCCCCCTTTCGTCCTACATGACATTAAACTATATTGTATCCATGCTACATGACACTAAACTACACAGCACCAATAGTCCTAACTGCAAGACTTTAAACTTCATAGTCCCTTTATATGTCCTACATGACATTAAACTATGCATTGTTAAGGTTGTTATTACCTCATGTTTCTCACACCGATTATGAATCACGTGAGGTTAGAGAAAACCTCATTCGTAACACTCTCTATGGGCCGCTAACCATGTATATGTCCCAACAACTTTTTTTTATTTATTTTATTTAGATCGTTGTCCCCAAGAATAACTTTATCATTAATTCATTCTTTAATTGAACTACACAGACTTTGATCATTTCCCTCCAGGCTGGGTATGTAGGAAACTTCCCAGGGTTCAAGCCCAAAAACAATCTCTTCACATCGGTTCACCACCATCTCATATGATGTTGATTTGTGAAACTGCACCTAGAATCAATATCTTTACATTGATTCACTTTAGTCCTTGTTATATGACGTTAAACTATGCAACACTTTTGTCCGGTACGACAATAAACTACAATACTCTTCGATTTCCTCATTTGAGAGAGAACTATTATTGACATTGATTTTTCAATCATGTTTTCATTTCAAAAGACTACGTTCATACATGGTAATACCTAAAACTTTTTGTCTCGGGTTAAACCATCATTGCACTAAATTCCCCATTCACCTGTAGGAACCAAATTTGTACAAAAGGAATTTCTAGAACTACGTGGACTTTATTCCCATCCTTATGGGATACGTAGGAACATTCGAGTGTCCCTCGAATCCAGTCCCAAGTCTTTTGGGCCTAACCCCAAATTTCACTTTCATTCCATTGGCAGAAAAGACCTCATGAAAACACACACTGTGTATTCATTAATATGGACCGAATTCTATGACCCTAAACTAAGATCTCTCATACTTTCGTCCTGCACGATGTTAAACTGCATTTCAAGAACTACGTATGGCTTGATTCTCATTCTTATGAGATACGTAGTGAAGTCCGAAATTTCAATTCAGGACCCAGACACAACATGATTATGGTTATCATTAACCTATGTATCTCTATATACATTGGACAATACCCATATTTATGTGTTATAATCGTAACCTTAAATATTTTCAGATTGTCATAACCCTTTTCATGGATTTTAGTCACAAAAATGTCAAACATATGAGAATTCTTTTGCCTGACTATGCAGCACGTGCCCATAGGTGGCCTTGCATAAAAAGTCCACATAACAGACTTGTCAGCCGAAAGATGCTATTTATTTGACCATGCATCCAATTCCCTTAGGTGGCCCTACATATTTCAACCCCCTAACGGGTTTTTTAAATAATGGTAACTTCATTATTGGGAATACTGCATCTTTTTTCCTTATTTTTCTTAAACGGTAGTATGGAGGGATTCGCAAAAAAATAGACATCCCTAAAATATTTGTCCCATATCCTTTTTCAGGATCTGAAAGTATTCAAGTCTATGGTTTATTCTTCCTCCCTACATTTGGGTCAGACCTTCGTGGGAGTGATATTCATCAAGTTCTCCGATAATCTTGTCTGGAAATATCTTCTCTATATTCAAGTACCTTTTTCCATACAAAAAACTCTATAATTTAAAAAATTTGAATCTCCATAAACTTTCACTAGCTTTTAGCACTAGGAAAGTAAATTTTTGGGAGTTCTTTTACCCGACTTTGTAGCATGTGCCCATAGGTGGCCTTGCATAAACAGTCCACATAACAGACTTGTTAGCCGAAAGATGCTATTTATTTGACCATTCAGCCAATGCCCTTAGGTGGCTCTACATATTTCAACCCCCTAATGGGTTTTGTTAAATAATAGTAACTTCATTCTTGGAAACTACTTCTTCTAATGCCTTTTAGCTCTTTTTCATATCATTCCTCAAATTCAAATATTCTTAAGCCATAGTTTACATATTTTCCCTCATACTTGAGTATGATAACATGTTTTGAGATGAATTTTCAAGGAATTGTGTCAATCTTAATCCATTTTGGCCAAAGCTATTTTGACCTTAAACATTAGCCCCTTTATGTCTGGCATGCATGACTTTAAACTGAACACAAAAGATAAAGGAACTCTGAATAAAATTCAAGTTCCAGCTCACTAAACATACATTTTTTATGATTTAGGTAATATTGAGCAATTAAAAAGGTTCAAAGCTTGTAGGGTTATTTATAATAATCCTAGTAAAAATCAAACTCTGCTTACTAAGCCCATTGGTTTAAGTAAATTTAAAGCAGGTAGTGAGAGAGTGAAGGTACAAATAAGTGAAGATGAAAGTGTTTTTCATTGATACACAAAAGTTATAAGAACATCCACATACTGGAGTCTCTTCTCTTTTTTTCAAGAATTACAAGAGGCTTTCAACATAACACTTCATTTGATTTACGGCATCCCGAGCTTCCTCAGCAACCACCTGAAATTCATTCATTCAACTGGATACAATAAGAGATGCAGTAATACCAGCTCTTCTTTGAACACTTGTAAATGGATGTTCTTGAGTGCGGTTTGAGAAAATTTTCTGCTGATCAATCAGTGACTCTGTTTCTGTCCAAGAGGCTTGGATGATGGATACATGGATTTAAGAATGGAGCATTGGAAGTAAAGAGCCATTTGAAGAGAATACTCTTTTCAGATATTGCTCTAATACCATGTTTGTCTTCTCTGCACCAACCGGTAGTGGAAAACATTTCAGACCGTGGGGTTTCCAATTTCATATCTTCACGGAAATGACATGGAGGAAGAATTTGAATGTTCACACCATTGTTGTTTCTCTTAATGAACATCATAACTGAAAAGAAGGAGTAGCAGTGCAGCTTCATTTCAGGTGTATAGTTCTTCGTATCTGGAACATTGACTCCTTGTAGGTGACCATGACCATATAGAGGCATGTAGATGCTCTGTGGAAAATTAAGATGATATTTCTTCAAGTACTTAGCCAAATCTGGGAGAGTGTTGTTGTAGATATCATAGTAATCGTGGCCAATGATGATCATCATGTCATCAATCCGCTTGCTTGGAAGTTCATCAGACGTTTTAATTCCCTTAGGAGCCATTGAATCTGAAAAAAAGTTGAATAAATTAAACTCTTAAATGGGGTTATTTTTCATAAAATTTGTGAAAGAATTCGAAAAAAATGGCTACGGCATAAAGGTTCAAAAGTCTAAAAAATGGTGCGCATGTATTTGTGTGCCGCACTAGTTTTTGACTAGCAAGTATAAATCGCGCAAGTACAAATGCCTTTACAGTAGCGCGACATCAAGGAAAACACTGTAAAATCGAACAACCTGCACGGCTAATGTGACCTGCGTGGCGAGAGATCGAAGGTATGAAGTCCGGAAATCCGGATGCTTGTACGGAAGTGAGGCCGTCTATTTATAGATGCGGCTGGGACTCTACGCGCCATACCCAGTGCGCTTAAGGCCTGCGTGGAGAGAACTTGCGCACCGCACTCTGTGCCCTAAAGACTTGCGCGCCCCCTTCTCCTTGGGATGGATTTGATTTCCTCAGAGTCAAATCCTCATTTCTCTCCGGATCCAACTCTGAGGGGGGAATTTTGTTGATGCTCCTTTCATCGCAGAATATAAAAATTGGAAAAGGGGAATATCTGAGCTCAATGTGATTCAACCTTTGAAGAAAATATAAAAAATCGACAAAGGCATGAACAAAGGATCAAAAGAAACTGCACCGCGCAAGTTATATCACTATTGTGCAAGTCCACTTGCACGACACCCTTGGTCGCGCATGTGACTTGCGCGACCTAAGTGATAACCACCCGATAACTGCCCAGGGTGTTCTCCTGCCTATAAATAGACCCTGTAGGCCCCCCATTCGAGAGGATCTTTTTCCAGAAACTCGGATTGAATCTCCTGACGCCCAAGTCACTTCCCAATGCTTCTGTAACACTTCTAATGTAATTTCTTACCTATAACGGAAGATCTAAAGAGAGAGAGGAAGGCCTAAGTGTTGAAACTCATCAACACTTGCGCACCTGAGTGGCCAACCCTTATGGGAGGTAGTCACACTTGCGCGTCGCTTTACTCCTTCGATAGAACTTGTGCATCCCTTTTCTGGAAGAACCTCAAGAGGATTCTAAAGGCTTTAATAAAGATTCGCTCAAGTATTTCAATGTTGGTTGACCATCGCGCAAGTAAAACATATGTCGCACAGGTATACCTGTGCGACCAATACTTGCGCGCCCCCGCAATACTTGTGTGCCTTCCAAGACTTGTGCGCCCCTTTATTTTTGGGTGCCTTTCTTTCCCATTTCACCGCTTTTAAGCCATTAAACCTTTCCTTTTCAAGATTCAGTCTTCAAAACACTATTCAAAGCCATTTATGGCATGATTTCTTGATTTGACTTCTTTATCTGAAAGTAATTTAGTGAAATATCTCTCAAAACCTAGTGATTTAAATATCTTTTTGTCACCAAATATGGAGAGTTCATTCATTCAACCTCATCCTTTAAGATGAGAGAAATCATTAACTTGGGTCTCCTTTTCAAGAATAAGTCCCAGTCATAAATTTGGTCATCCTTCTTAGGAGTAAGCCCCAAGTCCCTTAATTTGGGCATCCTTCTTGGTAATAAGCCCCAAGTCCTTAATTTTGGGCATCCTTCTTAGGAGTAAGCCCCAAGTCCCTTAATTTGGGCATCCTTCTTAGGAGTAATCCCCAATCTCAAATATGGGCATCCTCCTCATGAATAAGACCCAATCTCAAATATGGGAATCCTACTCAGGAGTAAGCCCCAATCTCAAATATGGGCATCCTCCTCAAGAGTAATCCCCAAACCTTAATCCTTAACCTAGGCATCCTTTTCAGGAATAAGTCCCAGTCATAAATCTTGGGCATCCTTTTCAGGAGTAAGCCCCAAGTCCCTTAAATTATCTTTAACCAGTCCTAATGTACATTTAATATGAGATTCTTTCTCAGGAGTAAAACCCAATTATCAATCCTCTCCTAATTTGGGTTTCCTTTTCAGGAATAAGTCCCAAGTTAGAGTGTTCAAATCTCCATAAAGCATATATACCTTTATGGACCCTGTTCCTGGATTTTCTCCTTAAAGTAAATCCTAAACTTCATTCATCTGGGCAGTCATACATACATAAGTCCCCCATTACTTCTTATGATTGCATCTTTCATGGAACAATTGTATATTTTTTACCAATACCTCTTGTTTCTCACACCGAGCATGATTCACATGGGCATAGAGTGTAAAAGTAATTGTGACATCCTTCTTTGAGCCATCAATCATAAACATCATACTCCCTACTCGAACTACGTGGGTTCTGATTCCTTTTCCAAAACAAAGGATACTTAGATAGTCCATCTATGGGTTCGATCCCAACTTTGAAATAATTCATTGTCCTTCTGAATGACAATAAACTTCAAGTGCCCCACTGAGTGGCTTTAAAACCGGCCTGGTCATCATAATGACCAAGAGAATTTTATATAAATGTTTTTGATGGTTACCATTGATCAGGAATCTCTAAATACATATAGATGATTCTCTATTGATTAAGAACCTCAAATACATATTAATGATTCTCTAAATTTCTTACATATTTAATCATTGATTGTCATAACTAAAGGAAAAGATCATTTTATACTTGGTAATGTAATATGCTTTCATGAACATAACTTAAACCTATAAAGAGAGTCCCGGAATAGATAATAATTCTCCTCAAAAAGTTGTGATGAGTCTGACCTCCCATCCTCTCGACCAATGCAAATTCCTAAGCCTCGTCAGTTCACAAGCTAATGAGCACCCACCATTGGAAAGTAGGTCCAAATGGATATGTAATCATTGGATGTTTCCTGTTCTACGAACAAACCCATTAGAAACTGATCGGAACATTTGAATCTCCCATCCATGAGGTCATCCCCGAAATCTGAGGGAATCAATTAGAAGGCACAATAGATTCTTTTATAATGAAAACACATGAAAAATAGATTTTCTATGTAGTTGATCAATGAGATATGCAGTGTTCTGTTATTTTTCAAGGGAAAAAACAATATGTTGGTGAGGATCAACTTGATGAAGATGCTGATTTATGTGAGATCCCTACTTCTATGGAAATATTAGTAGAAAATATTGATGATCATATTGAAGACACAGTTTTTGCAATAAAGAATGATCTTGATGTTGGAATTTGGGAAAACAATCTATTTGTGTATTCCTAATATTACAGGTAACATATTTTTATTTCTTGTTTATATATACTATTTTCTTAAAATGAGAGATATTGTAATTTGTTTCTTTATTAAAATTTTTATTAAAACAAATAAGTATAAATTTTTTTTTATTTAAAATTTAATTAGTTTAGTTTATCATGTTTACCATTACATAACTTGTATATTTATGGATTTTGTTTAATGAATATTACTTTACCATGTTTACCATTTTTACCATGTTTCCCATGTTTACCATGGTTACCATAGTTTACAATAGTTTAACATTACGTAACTTATATATTTAGTGATTTTATTTGATTGAAAATTATAATAACATGTTTACCATGTTTACCATATTTACCATTTTTTAACATACTTACCATATTTACCCTGTTTAATATTATTTAACATAGTTCATTTTTCCATTTTTTGTTTACATTAGTATTATAATATTTGAATTTTTATATTTTTGATCTAATTATTGCCTTTTGATTTGAAGGATAATGACATATCAATCAGTTGATCAACCACATGATTTTGGAGATGATCATCATGATTGTACCAATGGGAAGGAACATTCACATGCTCCTATGGATGTTCCACAATATTCCTCAAGTTCTCCCATAACGACAAAGAAGAGTTCAAGATTTGGTAACCGTGGCTGCACACATTTTCCGAAATTACTACTTTCCCATATCCCATAACAGAGCATACTCATTGAGGTTGATGAGAATGATATTACTAGAATTCCAAATGAAAAATATTTTAAGAGTTTTTTATCAACTCAGGGTAAAAACAAAGTAATAATTTTTTATAATGATTGTAGAAGTGTGGAAAAAAGCAATAATATCATAGATGTGGGAGAAAATTTTGGTAAGATCATTTGGTATTTTTCGACTATTCTTTAAATGTTTCTAGTATAATATGTTTTACTTATTCTTTATCAGATGACATTTGATATTCGTAACACTGGAGAAGTCATGAGTTTATTTTTATAGATGGCTTCTATAAGATAGAGGGATTTTAAATCAACCCTCACCTATGATTTCATTCTTGGTTATAGGAATCATGACAATCCATGTCATATATATCCTTTAATAAATGAGGGCACATGGAGAAAAAAATTTTAAAGTAGAAGAAAAGATTCATTTTTTGGTAAGGTAAATGAAACCATTTATATGATTTCATATATAAATGACATTACTAATGTTTTTTTAATGATTTATTATTCTTAACTTACAATAAACAAGGATATATCATAAGGAGATCCAATCTAAAAATGTATACCCTCATTGTTTATCTCGGGGTGTGTATACATTATATGAAAAAAAATAACGGTGGACAAATTTCAAAAACTGAGAACTGAGTCTTAAATATCTGGAGAGGTTTTCCCTCTATCCCCTCCATATAAACATGAAATGTAGAAGAGATCATGGATTGTAAAAATGGTCAATATCTTGCGGAATAATCGAGAATCATATGTAAGGGTATTGTAAGATATTTATTTTATTTATTTAAGATAATTATATTCTTTATATAATTTGAATCATTATAGAAATGTTAAATTAATTAATACAATATTTTCTTGAGGAGAAGAGCTCATATGGGGTATTTAAAGCTGTTGGGAGGCAATATATCTTATCTACAACATTGGGAAATCCCGAACACCCCGGTGATGTATGAGGATTTTCGATGAGTGTATATGTAAGAAAAGTGATTCCATATTCATCAACTTATTCCATTGAGTGTTTTTATAAAAAAAATAGAATCATTGGAGTCTAAGTTCATATTATTAATGAGGTAATGGATTAAATGATTAGAGTGTCAGTACAATCTATGTATGCAGTCATGCATAGAAAATTTGAGATCGCTGCTCCTACCCCTCTTCATCCCCCTAAAGACCCCATTATTTATCATCCACCTCCGCCAGTAGTTCCCACTCCCCCACCTCAGCCTGAGGACCCCATTTTTTCATACTCATCCACCACATCTTTCTACATATTGTGAGTTATATGTTGATGATCCATACCATCATATAGTTTCATATGGGCTGGTATATTGTATAGGAAATACAGTTCATCATCAACAGTTAGACGTAGAGAATCATATGGTCATTGTATATGATATTATAGATAGACCATCTCAATTGCCATTACCTACAGATAAGGTGGCGATAGTTGAACATAGTATAATCCACTTTTTAGTTTGGCCATCCAAACTTATGCGACTCATTACCATATAGTTATGTATGTTATATCTTTTATTTATTAATTTTGTTTTAACATTTGAAAACTAATATATTTTTATATTTATTTATTATAATAGTTCAACGGTAAAGAAATATTGTATATACAACAACAACTAAAAATGGATATGACATGAGATATAGATTCTAGTATTCTTGACAGATTTTCAGGATATTAAAATTTGTTGGCAGATCATTTTTAGTTTCCAATGGATGCTCATGTTTGTGTATGTGTAATAAATGTGTGGATTGTGAAAAATTATTTCATGTATCTTGTTACTAGAGATAAGTTGGGAATCAATGTGGTGTATATTTTTTCCATGTAAGTCTTAACACCATTACCTGCATTATATTTATTATAAATGTATACTTATGTCGGTTTTTTATTATGTATCAGTATAACATGTGTTAGAAGAATGAGATAACATATGTATATGGATTCATGGACCTCCATATGATATCCCCTAATGCAAATTCAAAGGATTAGGAACAAAGAACACTTTATATTGCCGATATATTTGAACAGAATATAATCACACAGTGTTGGATGATGCCTTTTTGTGAGATTTATGAAATATATATCTCAAAAAGTATATTTTAAATTTTAATATAAAAAATCACTAACCTTAAATTTTCTATTATCTTAGTGATCATTGGTTGTTAGGTGTTTTTTTTATATGAGAAAACACTTTATTGTATATGCTCTGTCCACAGAGATGTGCGGGGAAGTTTTAGGAATATGTTGGAAAAGAAAGTTTCAATTTAAAAATAGTTATTTATATTATAATAAATTTTTAATTTATCCATTTCATATTATTTTCTAATAATGTATGGGAATACTTTAGAAAAAATACAATGACAATGAGTTCCATGATTAAATATGTAAAATTAACGGTAAATATCCATTTATAATTTTTAATTGTTGATGTATTACATAAAAATGATATTTTTAATTGTCACTCATATAAATAGAATTTTCATGAACATTAAGGCATCATAGAATGAGGATATTATTTGTTAGGATTTATATATGAAATAATTATGACTGGAATAATAATGATCATTGACCAGGTAAGATTTCCTTATAATCATTTCCATAATATTTCCCTTGATTTATTCATAATACAAGTTAACTACATTCCTTTTAATTTGTATCTATTTTATGACCCTCAACTAAAAAGTTCTCTAGAGTTCGGACACTTACAAGTAGAATAGTGAAATTAATTTACAGGGTTGATTGGATTTTAGTTTGTTTTTAGTGTAAAATGAAATATTGAATATTGTAATTATAATTGTGTATTTGGTAGTTGTTTTGGGTAGAATTATGTTTTTTTGGTTTAAATTGTATGTTTTAAATGTTATATATGTGAATATTTAATTTTTATTAATTTATTCATATTTTGGACTAGTTATAATGTTTTTATGTTATAGATTCTAGTCTGGTTTTGGTTTACTTTTGGTATAGTTTCTTCTTATTTCAGGTCTACTTTGGATGATCATAGTAATGGTATTGCGGTTTTATTAAAAACATTGATTTTACATCGGTTATTTTATAACTGACATAATAAATGAATGGTTATATTTTATTACGTTGGTTATTACATAACCAACATCGTATATCATTTTCCACGTCAGTTTTTTAGGAACAGACATGAAAAACCCTTCACATGTTTGATTTATCACGTCAGTTATTTAATAACTTACATGAAAAACTATATAACATGCTAGTTATTAAATAACCAACAAGATAAATCGAGCAACTGAAGGGGTTTATACATAGGTTATTTAGGAATGGTCTTGAAAAACTATTCTGAATTATGCTTTTTACGTCAGTTTTAAAATAACCGACATAAAAAACAATATTTATATTGTCTCTTTTAATAAGGTTAGCTAAAAATGTTGTATAAAAATAAAAAATAACTGACATAAAAAGAATTTTTTTTCACTGGAGGAAATTAATGATTTTATAACGCTAATATCACCTTCTAACATCTTCATTGTCATGTTATCCTTATATTATAATTGATATCTCCTTTTATTACAATTATTGAAAATCTATGATCACCATTTATTTTATTTCGTATCCTTAGGTTATTAAGAATAGTTTTAGAAATGTTATTTCTAAGAAGGTTTCTAGTAAAAAAACATAATGATAGACTCTTATGAACCAGTTCTTTATGTTTTCATATTTCCAAAAGCATTAGTCCTAATGTATTTTTGAATGGATAATTATGTTATGTAAGGAATATTAATCTACTAAGATGTGATATATATGTATGAAATATATGCTTCAATATAGTTGGTATTATAGAAACTAACCTACTCAAAATTGAGAAAAAATAACCAGTGACCGGTATCACACATAGAGTGTCTTTTTATTTAAAATTGACATTACACTACTAGAAATACAGTCTTTCCCAACGTTTCTGATCTTTTGGGAAAGGCTACAGAACCGTTGGTATATGTTAAACCAATGATTCTGCAAACAGTAGGGAAGTAAGCCATTGGAAAAACATTTCCCAACAGTTTACAATGAACCGTTGGGATAGGGTGGGGAATAATTAACCTATCCCAAAGGTTGTGCCAAACCATAGGGATAGTTTTTCACAACGGTTTGTCTTGAACCGTTTGGATAGCCCAAGGACTCTTCTATTTCCCAATGGTTTCTAAACCATTGGGAATGGTTTTTTACCAATGGTTCATGGATTTATTGGTAAAAATAATAATCAGAGATGCTATGCCAACGGTTTGAAACCGTTTTCATAGCCTATGCTGTACAAATTGTATAGAAGCCTGCAATTTGCACAGTAGCTCTGCAATTTGCACAAAAGGCCTCATTTTGTGCATTCCCTCTCATTTTAAATCCATCTCTTGTACCTACAATAAACTAACACATACATATATTATTATTGTACCTTCAAAAACCTATTAACACATACATATAGAGAAAAAATTCATTCACATTTAACATATAATGCATCATGTAACTATACACATCCATAATTAAATTAGAATTCATTTCATAATTATAAATATACATAATTCATTTAGAATTCAATTTAAAATTCAAATGTCAATTATATGTGGATTCCGGAATTCAATTCCTAATTTTATGGGTTTTTTGTATACCATATATTTTTACCTGAAATGATGTCCATTTTAAACAAAATACATACACCTGGAGTGATACTAGACAGAAAGTTCCTCGGATTGAGGAGAGGTTAACTCGTAGACATCAATAATGACCCATCGATCATTGTCCTAATGTATCAACATATTCTGAAAGCGTTTGATCGGTTTTCCATATGCTAGTTGATGTTTTTCACTTAAAATGATGTCCATTTGAAACAAAAGATAGACACTTTGAGTGGTGTCAGCCACACCACGTCTCAGATTGAGGCAAGGTTGATTTGTACACCTTACATATGACCCATGGATCGTTGTGATAATCTATCACCACAATCAGAATCTGTTTTGTCAGTTTTCCGTATGTACATTTAATGTTGTCGACTTTAAACAAAAGAGAGACGCTTAGAGTGATTCCAACTACACTATGCCTCGGATTAAGGCGGGGTTGACTCTAACGCATCACATATGACCCATGGATCATTTTCCTAAAGCATAATCACATTTTGAATGCATTTGGTCAGTTTTTCGTATGTCAGTTGTTGTTTTCACTAAAAATGTTGTCAATTTTAAACAAAAGAGAGTTATTATGAATGGTGTCGGCCACACCACATATCGGATTGAGGCGGGGATGAATTGTACTCGTCACATATGACACCTGGATCATTGTGATAATGTATCGACATAATAAGAATCCATTTGGTTGGTTTTCTATATGGTAGTTGTTGTTTTCACTTAAAATGTAGTCAATTTTAAACAAAAGAGAGACACATTGAGTGGTTTCGGCCACACCGCACCTCATATTTAGGTGAGGCTGAATCGTACAAGTCACATATGACCCTTGTTTCATTCTCCAAAAGTTTCAATGGAAACCGAATGTGTTTGGACTGTTTTCCATATGTACTTAAAATATTGTCCATTTTAAACAATAGAGATACACTTAGACTTATCCAAGCTACACCGTGACTTAGATTGAGCCCGGGTAGGCTTGTACATGTCACATATGACCCATGGATCGTTGTGATAAATTATCAACATATTCTGAATGTGTTTGGTCAGTTTTCCGTATGCTAGTTGTTCTTTTCACTTATAAACCTGTCCGTTTAAAAAAAAAGAGACACAGTTTGAGTGGTGCCCGCCAAACCGCATCTCCGATTTAAAATGTGTTGAATCGTACACATCTCAAATGACCCATGGATCATTTTCCTAAAGTATCAACACAATCCGAATGGGTTTGGTCAGTTTTACGTATGCCAGTTGATGTTTTTCACTTAAAATGATGTCCTTTTGAAACAAAAGACAGAGACTTTGAGTGGTGCCAGCCACACCGTGTCTTAGATTGAGGTGGGTTTGATTTTTACACGTCACATGTGGCACATGGATCGTTCTTCTAAATATTCAATGGAAACCAAATGCGTTTGGAAGATTTTCTGTATGTGCATAAAATTTTGTCCATTTTAAACAAAAGATATCCACTTATAGTGATCCCAGCCACACTATGCCTCAGATTAAGGCAGGGTTGACTCGTAAACATAACATATGACCCATGGATCATTGTCCTAAACAATCAACACATTTCAAATGCCTTTGGTTAGTTTTACTTATGTTAGTTGTTCTTTTAACTAATAAACTTGTCCATTTTAATCAAAATAGACACAGTTACAGTGGTGCCGGCCACACCACATATCATATTTAGATGGGGTTGACTCATACACGTCACATATGACCCATGAATCATTGTTCTAATATATCGACACAATCCGAATTCATTTGGTCAGTTTTCCGTATGCCAGTTGATGTTTTTCACTTAAAATAATGTTTTTTTGAAACAAAAGACAGACACATTGAGTGGTGCCGGCCACACTGCTTCTCATATTGAGGTAGGGTTGATTCGTACATGTCACATATGACCCATGGACCATTCTCTAATAGTTTCAACAGAAACCGAATGTGTTTGGTCAGTTTTCTGTATGTACATAAAATGTTGTCCATTTTAAACATAATAGGGACAATTAGACTAATCGCGGAAACACTGCGTCTTGGATAAATCCCGGGATGCCTCGTACACGTCACATATGTACCATGGATTTTTGTGCTAATGTATCACCACAATCAGAATCTGTTTGGTCTATTTTCCATTTGTACATAAAATGTTGTCCATTTTAAACAAAAGAGAGATACTTAGGGTGATCCCGGCCACACTGAGCCTCATATTGAGGCGTTGTTGACTCATACACATCACATATAACCCATGGATCATTTTGATAAATTATCAACAAATTCCGAATGGGTTTGGATGGTTTTCCCTATGCCAGTAGTTCTTTTCACTTATAATCATGTTCATTTTAAACAAAAAATAGACACAGTTAGAGTGGTGTCGGCCACACCACATCTCAGATTTAGATGGGGATGACTCGTACACATCTCAAATGACCCATGAATCATTTTCCTAAAGTATAAACACAATCCGAATGTGTTTGGTCGGTTTTCTGTGTGCCACCTGATGTTTTTCACTTAAAATGGCGTCCTTTTGAAACAAAAGACATACACTTGGAGTGGTTCCAGCCACACCGCATATCATATTGAGGCGAGGTTGATTCTTACAAGTCACATATGACCCATGGATTGTTCTCCTAATGTTTCAATGAAAACCGAATGTGTTTGGTTGGTTTCCATATGTACATAAAATGTTGTCCATTTTAAACAAAATAGAGACACTTAGACTGGTCTGGACCACACCGCGACTCGTATTGAGCCCAAGTTGGATCGTACACGTCACATATGACCCATGGAATGTTGTGATAAATTATCAATAGATTCTGAATTTTTTTGGTCAGTTTTCCATATGCCAGTTGTTCTTTTCACTTATAATCATGTCCATTTTAAACAAAAGAGACACATTTAGAGTGGTGTCGGCCACACCACACCTTGTATTGAGGCGGGGTTGACTTTTAAACGTCACATATGACCCATGGATCATTTTTCTAAAGTAGAAACACAATCTGAATGCGTTTGTTCTATTTTCTGTGTGCCAATTGTTTTTTTTCACATAAATTTAGGTTCTTTTGAAACAAACGACAAACACTTTGAGTGGTTTCGGCCACACCGTGTCTCAGATTGTGGCTGGGTTGATTCGTACACATCACATATGACCCGGGGATCATTATCCTAATGTTTCAATGGAATCTGAATGCGTTTGGTGGGTTTTCCATTTGTACAAAAAATGTTGTCCATTTTAAACAAAAGAGAGACACTTAGACTGATCCCGGCCACACTGCGACTCAGATTGGGACCGAGTTGGAACGTACACATCACATATGACCCATGGATTATTGTGATAAAATATCAATATATTCCCAATGCATTTGGTGGGTTTTTCGTATGCCAGTTGTTCTTTTCACTTATAATCCTGTCCATTTTAAACAAAAGATACACAATTATAGTGGTGTCGGCCACACCACATCTTGTATTGAGGCGAGGATGACTCGTCACGTCACATATGACCCATGGATCATTGTGATTTAGTATTGACACAATCCGAATGTGATTGGTCAGTTTTCCATATGCGAGTTGATGTTTTTCACTTAAAATGATGTCCTTTTCAAACAAAAGATAGACATTTTGAGTGGTGTTGGCCACACCGTGTCTCATATTGAGGCATAGTTGACTCATACACGTCACATATAACACATGGATTGTTATCCTAATGTTTCAATAGAAACTGAATGTGTTCGGTTGGTTTTTCATAAGTACATAAAATGTCATCCATTTTAAAAAATAGAGAGACACTTGGACTGATCCCGGCAACACCGCGACTCAGATTGAGCACAGGTTGGATCGTACACGTCACATATGACCCATGGATTGTTGTGATAAAGTATTAACATAATCAAAATCTGTTTGGTCGGGTTTCTGTATTCTAGTTGTTCTTTTGACTTCTAATCATGTCCACTTCAAATAAAAGAGGCAGAGTTAGAGTGGTCTCAGCCACACCGCGCCTCATATTGAGGCGAAAATGACTCGTACACATCACATATAACCCATGGATCGTTGTGATAATGTATTGACACGTTCGGAATGTGTTTTCTTAGTTTTTTGTATGCGAGTTTATGTTTTTCACTTAAAATGATTCCATTTTAAACAAAAGAGAGCCACTTAGACTGATCCCGGCCACAACGTGACTCGGATTGAGCCCGAGTTGGCTTGTACACATCACATATGACCCATGTATCATTTTGATAAATTATCAATAGATTAAGAATGCGTTTGGTCGGTTTTTCGTATGCCAGTTGTTCTTTTCACTTATAATCCTATCCATTTTAAGCAAAAGTGACACACTATGAATGGTGTCCGCCACACCGCGCCTCAGATTTAGGTGGGGTTGACTCATACATGTCACATATGACCCATGTATCGTTGTCCTAAATCACCAACACATTTCAAATGCATTGTGTCAGATTTATGTATTACTTAAAATGTATTCCATTTTAATCAAAAGATAGATACTTAGATTGATCCCGACCACATCGTGACTCGGATTGAGCCCGGGTTGGGTTGTACAAATCACATATGACCCATGGATAGTTGTGATAAATTATCAATAGAATATGAATTTCTTTGGTCCTTTTTCCATATGTAAGTTGTTCTTTTCGATTATAATCATGTCCATTTAAATGAAAACAAACACATTTAGAGTGGAATGTTAGTTGTTTATTCACATTATTCGAATACACTATTTTACAACGGGTCTTTAAAATAATTTATTTATGAAAAATTTATATTTAAATTGAGAATATTAGAAAATTAATAGAACATAATACTTTTAATAATAATCCTTGTGGAAATATTTAGGGAAACATGATTTTTTAGAATCTTCGTGTGTCTATTTTAGGAAAGGGATTTACTTAAAATCTTGTAGAAATTCATATATAATATTTTTATATCATTCCTAATTTGGATTAGATTTTTGTCTATCATGCTATGAAACATTTCAGAGTTAACAATTCCATGCCCAATGAATACATCCCTTTTATAACATACCAAGAATCTATGATATTGATTAGATGTGTAAATGTGATTTACATTGATTATCATGATGACAATAAATAAAATATATATTATAGATTATCTAGTTGTAAATGAAATCAAGGAGGGTGGGGGGGCTGTCCGAAGGGGCTGTCTGTTGGGCTGTCCTTGGGGCTGTCTGGTGGGTGTCTGGGGGGTTGTTTGGGGACCAAGGATGATGGTGGGGGGGGGGGGGGGGCTGTGCGGGGGGCTGTACGGGAGGTGTTCAGGGGGTTTCCGGGGTCAAAGGAGGAGGGTGGGGGGATGTTCGGGGGCTGTTCGGGGGGGGGGGGGGGCTTTCCAAGGTCCAGGGAGGAGGGTTGGGGGCTGTCCTAGAGGGTGTCTGGGGGGCTGTTCGGGGGGCTGTCCAGGGACCGAGGAGGATGGTGGGGGGGGGGCTGTCCGGGGGGATATCTTGGGAGCTGTCTGGGGTCCAAGGAGGAATGTGGGGGTTGTCCGAGGGGCTGTCTGGGGTTTAGGGAGGAGGGGGGGAGCCATCAAGGGGGGGGGGGCTGGGGGCTATCCAGGGGGCTGTCCAGGGACCAAAGTTGAAGGTGGGGGGATGTCAGGGGAACTATCTGGGGTCTAAGGAGGATGGTGGTGGGTTGTCCAGTGTCCAAGAAGGAGGGGGGTTGTCCAGGGAGTTCAAAAACACACAACCACTAAAAGACATCAACATCCAAGAAAATAGGCAATATATAAAAATATATCAACTGCAATTCTATACTACAGGTCTGGATAAAACCATCAACTAGAATATATTATAAATCAAGTCTCGGTAATATTAGTCAAAAATGTAACGGATCAACTTGTCCCACATCACCATCACCATCACCATCATCACCATCATCACTATCATCATCACCCTCGTCCTCATCCCCATCATCATCCTCACCCTCCTTGCCCTCCTCCTCACCCTCACGCTCCGCCTCGCCCTCACCATCTGCCTCGCCCTCCTCTACTCCCTCCTCTTCCACATCAGACTCCTCTACATCATCATCATCATCCTAGTCATGGTCTTAAACACCACTAGAACTACCACCTGGAGCTCCGTATATAGAATGTATCGATGACATATATTCATCAAAATCTAGGATGGCCTCTGGTGGAAGTGTCAGACGTAGAACTTCAATAATTTTATAATTTCACTATTTTCCCTAGAATACTATTCTAATTTTCTGCAGCTTGGTGGAACTAAAACTCATACCTGAGGAGGGCCAATACCTCTTCGGGGCTATCCTAGGTCGCCAGCCTACTCTGACAAGATTCTCCTCTCCCAAAACCTGATGTAAGTGATCAGTTGGCCGAAAATTTTCGGGTTCATGGGCATTGAGGGCCTCTAAAACATCCTATTACAAATATATATATATATATATATATATATTATTAAGTTAAAAAATATATATTAAAATATAAAATCAATAGATTAAAACTTACAATCTGCTGTTGTGTCACTTATTTGACATCAATTCCATCCGTTTTCAGTTTACTCGAGCAAAAGAATTTTGCACGAGGCACACAACCTTCAATATTTTTTTATTTTCCTCTACAATTACATTTAAAACTAAATTTATATGAAATCATTAGAAAACTATTAAATAATTGAGGAAACAAAAAAAATGTGTAAGTCGTAAAAAAAAATTATTAACAATTGTCATACCTGCTTCTTCTCGTGATCAGGCATCGTAGCGTGTCCTAGTGTGTGGAGGTATTTTTTTACATCAATGTTTTCTTATTTTTTTCATACGATTCCTAAATAAAATTAGAAAATGCAACAGCATATATTAATTCAAAACATGAATGTTATTATTTAAATACCTCAAATGTAATTAATACCTTAAATTGTGTACTCGTCCAATGAGTAATCATCTAACGATACTGCTCTATAGGACAATCATCCACCACTGGTACCGCCTCTAGCTCAGTGCCAACTCTAGAAACCCAGACAATATACTACTCATGTTTGTTGGCTCCCCAAAGCTCACCAAAATCCTTTAGACCTTCTGGTCGTGCAGCCTCACCTTCAGGAAAATTAAATTTAAGCTGACATCAAAATATTAATTCATATAAGTGGAAAAATAATTCATGGCATTAAATAGAACAAATTTTATTACCAATATCTCTGCCCAAGTTCTATCCTTTACCTCATGTGGCAAATGACTCCATGATAGCGGGCGGACGGGAATGTTGTCTGAGTATTTGGCAATCATTGCCAAAAAACTCCGACATTGCTGACCTGTTTTCTCAACCATTTGGTTTTCTTCATTATAATATACCGTAACCCATGTGCGGAGGTTCCATACCGAACGCATGCGTGTACGTACCCACCCAATCCTCCTATCAGTAGATTCATATGTCATTAAAGAAAAAAAAATATTTTATCCAAACATGTTGTAATCAAAATAAATATTTCTATAATATTGTTTTAGGGTTCGATAAATATACCAGCGTTGGTCTGATTGCTGAGCGCCGTTGGATCCACAGAAAATGATGGGACACCCTGTGGTGGAACAGGAGTCGAAGTCGATGGAATATAGAAGCTCAGAGAGACAGAAGAAGGAAAAGAACATGGGATAGTTGTTTGATTGGATTCTGACTAGGGAGTGGGAATCATCATGGGATGTGAAAATGATGGGCTAGAAGATGCACTAGGCAGCGAAAACATAGAAGGCCTAAATATCCCGTGTGTCCCTAAAGACACACCGAGATCAGAATGTAGGAAGGATGACATGTCAGTGGGAGGGGCATGGTCTAGTCGGGTACGCGCAGCTGCTCGTCCACCTCTGGTATTAACCCTCCTCGTAAAACCGGCCTGAGTACTAGGACCAGTACTATGCTCCTTGTCGAATAACTGTCAACGTATAGGTGGATCCTAATAAAATGTTTACAAAAAAAATTAATCACATGAAATTATATATTCATTTAATATATCAATTTTAAATAAATTACCCACTACAGGCACTAATGATGGAATTCCCAACTCCGCCATCCGATGACTATTCTCCATCATTTTTTCCTTCGTCTCACTTCAATTGGCTGCATTTCTTGCTTTTGAAAACAAATATGTAATTTATTAGAAAATGGAAACTAATTTGTAACCCAGAAAACTAAATATATAAGGGAATATGGGGATTCATTGGAAATTTAGCTATTAATTGTTTTAAAAGAGATTGAATGGATTTAATAAATCATACAAGTTTTAATGTTCACCAAGTTAGAAATATTGTTTGACTACGTTGGAATACAATTCAATTCAAATTTAGAAAATGCAATTCAAATAAAACTGTAACCAATAAACATTGAAAATTCACATAATGGTAAAGTTAGCTAAAACACATTTATGATCAATACTAAATCAATTAGAATATTAACAACCTTAACAACCAAACTCTAGGTAAACCAATAGAATTGAGAACATTGATAAATGATTCAATATATTTTCAACCACCACTTTAGGTTCACAATAAACTCTGACAATTGAGATATTAGAGTCATCAAAAGAAATAATTGGATTGGTTCCAATGGCACTAGGGACCGTTTCAATTTCATCATCACCATCATCAAAAATATGTGGTGGAATTACTTTAACTATGACACCAAATTCATGTCGAAGTTGGTATTTGACATAAAAAACTTGTTTAGCCATTGATGCCAACACATATGGTTCTTCTTTTGCAATAGTGCGAGTCATATTAATTATTTGAAATCCAGAATCATCAATAAATGTTCCATGTATCATCATCGAATCAAACTAATGGAATTTCATCATGTTTATCGTCCATGAGAGTAATAATCAAATATTATTATTTTCTCAACAACTCCATAATAACCCATATTTTCAAATCGTGGTCTACTATCTGATGCACTGGAATAACAATCTGTTGTGGTAGTAACCATAACACCATCATGTTTTGTTCTCATGTTCTTTCCTCGTTCAGTGATAATAAATTTGTACCCATTGATAACAATTGATTTACAGTCACGAACCATGGTATTAGGAACAAAACCCAAATCTCTTATTTCCTCAAATATAGAGTCAGCAGACAAACTCAATACCTACAATATAAATGACTATTAAACTTAATTAAATATTGATATAATTATTTTAAACATTAATATTTTTACCATCAATTTTAACCACGCAGAAAACTCTTTGCTATGAAAAGTCTGTCTCTTTCTCAAAGATAAAGAACGATGCTTCCTATTTATCATTTGTTTATGTTCCCTATGGATAAAAAAATATGAATAGTTTAACAGATATATATGTAAGATATAAATAATCAATTTATTTACTTGATATTTCCATTTAACAAATCACAGTTGAAAAAAACTGTGTGATGTGCCATCTCCCGCTCTTCATGGATTAATGTATTCAATTTATATGATCCAGGAATTCCTCCTGTTTGAGGAAGTGATGGAAAATTGGGTTTAATTTTCTCATACTATTATTCTTCATTTCTCATTGAAATGTTCAATCTTGTAGTAAGATCAGACAAATACATCGAGAAGAAATCCATACATTCTTAAGCCAGGTAACCGTTCACGATAGAAGCTTCAGGATTATTTCTGTTTCGTACGTAAGACTTTAATGTGAACATATTTCTTTTAGTTGGATACATCCAATGAAAAGAAACCGGTCCTCCGAGAAGTATGTCATTGGGAATATGGACAGTCAGATGTAGCATTCATGTGAAAAATTATGGAGGAAATCTTTTCTCCAACTCACACAAAATTAAACGAATCTGGAAGTCCATTGAATGTAAAAATATTTGGATACACGAACTAAAAACTCAGTTTCAAAGGCCTTATAGGGTCTTTTTGGGCCTTGTAAAATATAATATGGAATTCCTCCCTATCATTAGTGTGAATATTTCATTTCAAGATTCAATTTGATATGTGGTATAGCTAAAATGGACACACTGATCAAAACATATGACACTTTGAAATCTGATATACATTTTCAATAAATTTTAGATCATTTATTAATTTTTTTATTTTTTGTGTCTTAAAATTCTTAATAAATTACTTTTAGTCAATAATAATTAGTAAGTTATTAATTAAAAATATTTTTAATTATTCTATAATTCATTTTCACTAAATATCTTATATTGTAATTGTAAATGTGTATTTAGCCTTATCTAAAACATATTTAAAAAAATAGATTATTTTTAATGAAATATAATATTATTTTTAAATATACCATTTATTAGTGATATCAGAAAAACACTGATAAATCCCCCTTTATTAGTGCTTCTGAAAAAATCATTGATAATGGGTGTCCCTTTAACAGTGCTAAAAGAATGTTGATAAAGGTTTATCATTATCATTGCTAAAAACGCTGATACAGGGGTACTTTAAATTGTGTTTTTTGCACTTTTAAAATATCCTTTTATCACTAGTTTTTTAGTTCTAATAATGGTACCCCTTTATCAACATGTTTTTTAGCATTGTTAAAGGGTGGCACTGTGTAAATTTTTCTCTGTGGTAGTGATACATGTCTGTCCTTTTATTTAAATTTGAAAATTTAAAAATATATTATTTGATATTTATGTTTAATTTATTTCTTTATAGTATTATTAAAATAAGAATTGTTTTATTATAGAGGAGAATACATTTTCTCAGGTTGGGTGGTTTGTTTGAAAACTAATACCACGATCAGTATTTTTTGAGAGGTGGTCACATGTGCCAAAAAAAATTAAACATTGATGTTTTTAATTGTTTTTGGATAGTAAATTAAAATGTAATTTTAGAAAATATTGTTTGAAATATACATATATTTTGTATTTGTAATGAAAATTTTATTTCAAATAAATAATGAATTTTCATATTGGTGCATTTTTATATAGGTGTATTTGGTGCAGTGTGTTGTTATTCAAACAACACATTGAAACAGTAGGGAATTTATTAGTGTTTTTGAAAACAGTGATAAAGGGTTTATCATTTTAATGACATTGATAAATTATTTTTCAATGTTAAATCTCTTTGTGCTGTGTTAAAAGGTCTATCTGTGGTAGTGGGAATTCAATTTTATTTGGAGTGACAATGATAACCTTATACAGGAATAAAATTAAAAGGATTCGAAGACATTGTGTTCATAAAACCAATGAGTATATGTTGCGTCCCTAGATGAAGAAGGATGTAAATTCATGATATAATGGGATTACAACCATATATCACCATGGATTTCATGTAGGAGTGATGATAAGTTTTTTAAAAAGTAAAAAATTATTTTTAAAATTGTGAAAATTAAAATCAAAATTCATATTCTCCATTAATAATTTATAGAGTAACAAACAAGTAAAAAACTATTTTTCATATTGATATATTCTACCAAAATTCTCTTTCAGTTTAAAAAATATCTTTTTTATAATAAAATATAAAAACTAATTCTTCATTAATAAAATTCAAATAAAAAAATTACAAGAAATCAAACGTTCTCTTAAAAAATTAAAATAATTTTTTGAAAATAAAATAAGAAACTAAATTTAATTTATGAAAAATTTATAAAAATGTCCTTTTTACATAGAAAGTAGTAAAGAATATATATTCCTAATTAAAAAATATTGTATAAAAAAAATTTGATCCCCTATAAATTTTTTAAAAAAGCTACCCAATATTCCTCGTAAAAAATTAATTTAAACAAATTTTGAAAATGAATTTTATTCTTTTATATTAAGATAAATAAAAAATTTAACTTTTCTAAATATTCCCATTTTAAATTTAAAATATAAAAAAAACCTTTTTCCTTTCCAAAAAATTTAAATATTTCAATTAAAAAACATAAAATAAAAATAAAACTTCTTCATTTTCCCTTTATAATTACATTATAATAATGTTTATCTATTTATTTTTTAACAAATTCTATTTCATTATTTTTATAAATTATTTTTAATTAAGGTAGATTTATTTTTAAATTGTAAATGCTTGATTTTGGTTTAAGGAAATTTTAATTTTTTAACATAAATTTAAAAAACTATGATTTTTTAAGTGAAATGGGGATAATATTTTTTTAATAAATAATAATTTTTTCCTATGATTTGTTGAAGGAATTATTTCTAAAAAAATTTATATATATATTGGGATTTGTTTCCTCGTACTTCAATTTGATTCTAGAAATTTTGTTTTCATTTAATTTTTTCAAATGAAAAAATGGAGTTGATTTGTTGATATGGGATAAGTAAAAATACTTTTACAAAATCAGGTCCTGGAATGTGTGAAGGATCTTCACAGAAGCCACATTATTAGTCAAAAAATAATCAATATGTTATTGCATAAATATTTTTACATTGTTAATTTTTTTAAAAAAAATAATATCTTGATTTTTTATTGTGATTAAAATTAATTTTTATGTGTATAAAATGTATTATAAAATATTAAATTAATAATATATATTTGGAAGAATTAAAAAAATTAAGAGGTGATTTTGTATCTAAAATGATGCTAAAATTTAAAAATTAAAAAGAAATTAAATACACATATTAGTTTTAATTACATGTTTCTTTTAAAAATAATAAATGATGTCAATGCCGATGTTTAGAAGGTTTGTCTATGTTACATACAGGGATATGAAAATATATATACACCAAAGGTCTTGGAGTGTTGGAGTGGTATCTTCATGAACAACTACATTCCTATGTAAATATTATTAGGACTTCTTAACCCCAATCGATGAGTCAAGGGTTTCCCACATACATTTCTTTAACACAACCTACCCCTTCATAATCTATGTAGGATAACACAATAATATATCTCTCACAACCACTAGGGAAATGGACATAGAAGATTTTTCAATGATCAGGAAATTCAATGTGCTCAAATGAAACTATACAACAATCACTACTACAAAATTGAGTTTATCTACGCTAAAAAAAACATTATCACGGCATAAAAAGCATTGATAGTCGAGGTGATATTAAAAGGGGGTCCCTTTTATCAACACTAAAAAAAGAGTTGATAAATGTCCAATAAATCCGTGCTAAAAAAATCACTTATAAAATTAAAAAAATTAAAAAAACAATTGTAAATCAAAGGTTACACACATCCCTTTTTAATAGAACTTGACCCCCTTTCAAAAGTTCTAGTAATCCCCACCCACGTGCGCCACTTCCTTCCATTCATCCACACTAGTTGCACACCCCCACCCTTTAATCTTGCAAGACCCTCCTATACCTACCAGTACACCCCTAACTCCTCTTCGATTTTAACCTGAGAAAAATATCATACACTGGACTTCTAAAGCCCTACTAACCCGCACACCATCTTTGTCTCTGCCTCAATTCCATAGCCACTATGACCGCACTAATGAAGGTTAGCAGCAAATAATCCCCACCTTAACCACGTTCCACCTCTTCCAAGACCACACACCGTGACCGCGCTCTACCCCAACATGACCATCCCGCACGTCCTAACGTCCACATACTGTATCTACCACACTCTGCCTCCGCTATGAAATCTTGGAGTGATTGTACCATGCTTTTCCCTCTACGCTGACACATCCAAACAACTCCTCTACCGCATTAGTCCTATTCTATGACGTGATAGAGAAACCGTATTGTTCTTTACCACGCACATCAACACATCCAAATCCCGCCTCAACCACATTCCACCTCCACTAGGACCTCCCTGATCGGTATAACTAATGGATCTCCTTAGTCACCCCATGGGAGTGTTACCAGGTGAGGGGGAGGAATGGACACCACCCTCCATTGCAACCATTCATAAAAACATGGCCTAATGGAGAAGCCTTTATTATGATAATCATTGGCCTGTTAGAGTAGGTTGCATAAAATCCAGTGAATTTCTTGTTGGGGAGTTCATTGATGCATATTGGGTGCCCTGGGGGAGTTAGGGTATGTTTGGGATCCCCTTTCATGGGTACCCCCAGGGAGTTTCGATTTTTCATGCAAGAGTTGTGGTACCTTCGATATTTTCTTTCCTGGGTACCACCGAGGATTGTTCTGAGGTGACTAGGACGGTTGTACACCGCCTTCCATAAAAATCATCCACATGTGTCGTCACACCGAGGTTCTTCGGTTCTGGGGTTGGGGTACGTTTTAGATCATCATTATTAGGTACCCAGGGGAAGTGCTCCTAGGCGAAGGGGAATGTTGGACATGGTCCCTTGTAGGATTCCTCCATTCTCTGCTGGGATAAGATCAACACATTGGTGATAACCTTTTCTATTTAAGACCTCATTGTTAGCTTCATCAGGGGTCATGGGACTCCATGTATCTACTCTATATTTTTTGTCCATTTCTAATGATATTCCTCCAAAACATGACTACCACCAGGTTCCAATCATTCAACTCTGTAACATCTTCATTATCATCATCGGGGGTTGAGGGGTTTTAGAGAAAAGGGTAATCAAGTCAGAGTCTTGGAGTTTGAAAACACACCCTCCACCATTATATAGTAACATCTTCCTTTATATTTTCCTTTCTATCCATAAACATTCCTCCCATACATTAATAGCTATAAAGGTGGGATAGAAAAATATTTTATTTATAACACCGAGTGATTTCGAGGAAGTAACAAACCCTATTTGTTTAATAATAATTAATTTATTGACAAAATATTAAAAAAATAGTAAAACTATCTAATTTATTTTTGTATTTTGAGTATTGTTCATATTAAATTTTGAAACAAAATATAAATTCTAAATCGTATTAAATTAAATATTGTTAACTAAATAATGATATATTTTAAAACTTAAATAAAATTAAAAAAATATTTTTTTTCATTGATATAAATTCATTTTAGATTTATAAAAAATGTTTAAAATTAAAAATAATAAATGTCTATTTAATTAAACTAGTTTGGGTATATTTCAAAATATAATTCAATATATTTAAAAATAATGAGTTAAAAATTAAATGGGTTATAAATGGATTAGGTATTGAAAAAAAATTAAACGAGTTGGGAGTTAATTATCCCAAATTTCAGGGGTACTTGATGATTCAAAATCCCTAATTTTGGGTGATTTTTAATGAACATTTTCAACCTGACTATCAAATCTGCAGATTTTAATAATTTTGTTGAATCTGAATTTATTAGTATATAATAGATTTTTAGAATAGTTGACTGGAATATAATATTTAATGTTAATTATTAATTCAATAATATAACATTTCACTCACATCAACCTTTATACAATATTTAAAAAATATATATATATATATTTGTAATCTTGTAATTTTTTATCTACCCACTCATAAATTGAAATAATGTTTTGTAAAGATTCCCCCCCCCCAATCTATAATGGTGCTTAGGGGTAGGAAAATAAGTGGTTAACAAAACTATTAATTGAAAACTTAATAACGAAGAACCGAACTGTTATACTAAACTGATTATTTGTTAGTAAAAAAATTAATTGGTTAATAACCTATTTTTTGTTGGTTTTTTTATCAATTTTAATAACTAATGATGATAAATTAACTAAATTTATAATTTTTTATGTTTTTTAATTCAATATTTTAAATAACTTATGAGACATATTATAACAAAAAAACAGTACATTTTTTTTATAAATTTATATTTTTTTCCAATAATTTGTTTTTTATAAAATATAAGGATTTATATATAATTTTTAGTTTTTGACCAAAATAATTACAGTGGAATTTTTTAAAAATTTAATGTTTTTTTACATTAGTAGGCTTCCTCCAATGATAAACCATTGTACAGCGGTTTGTCCACCTGATAAAACCAATTTTTATATTAGTAGCAGTTCATAAAAAATAGAAAATTTTTATTTTAAATGTTATATAATTCAAATATGATAATTTATTTTTTTAATTACTATATATATTAATGATATTATCAGTTATACTACTAATTTAATTAATAATGATTATATTTTATATTTTAAATTAATTATTTATTATTAATTATATTTTAAATTAATAATTATATTCTGAATTATTTATTACATTATTAAATAAATATTGTTATTAATTATATTAGAAGTTACTAAATATATTAATGAGATTATCAGTAATTAATTTTCGTAATTATTTAACAAATTGTAAATAATTATATCACTAACATAAAACGGCAATTTTATATTGAAAACACAAACATTGATTCATACTAGTCACATAATGTGTTGAATTGACATGTAGTAAATTTATACACATAATAAATGAGTTACGTATCCACTATTAGAAAATCATTGTATAGAGATAAATATATTTTTGATTTGGTGACAGTTTAAACCACTACTAAAGTTGGTGTCAGAATCCAACACATTCTGATTCCTTCCATTCACTACCACATATCTAGGAAAGTGATGCACACGGTTTTATCAGTGCAATGAATAAAGTGTTGATATAAGGGGGGCCTTTTTCAGCACTGGCTAAAAGTGCTGATAAATCTACCCTTTATTAGAATGGTGGGATATAATTCAATCCCCCCAATAAATTATAAGGATAGACTGACATGAAAGGATTTTGAGAATCCAATAAGGATCAAAAGGATCTAAAATGGTTACTCCATCTATAAAATCATCCAATATCCCATCTCACAATAGGATAATGTATGAAATTTATTCTAAATTCCCTCTATCATTATCTTCCACTACACCAAAACGTGTTGAATATGGAATGAAACCAAAATGGGAAACATCCTTTAACAAATAAATAGGACCATCGAGTCATTAATTAAAAAAGAAGAAGACTATATACCATAGCTTCATATTTCACTCCCCATTGAGTATTAGTTTCAGATTCAATAAAGAACATAAGAAATCAATGAAATTTTCAAATGCCTTGATTATAGGGCGTGGGGGTGTCATCCTCGGCGTCCGGGGTGTTGAGGGTTGTGGGGAGAGCCGTCGGGAAAGAAGGGAGGAGGTGGGGAGGCCGCTTGGAGCAGCTTCGCTAGAGGAGCAGGATTATTGGGAGGAGGGTCGTGGTGAGGAGGTGTCATGTGTATTGAGGGTTGTTAGCGAGGAGGCATCGGGGAGGAGGCATTGGGGAGGGGTTGAGAAGGAAGAGAGGAGGTAGGGAGGCTACTCGGAGAAACTTTTCTAGATGAGGAGGGTCAGGGAGAGAAGGCGTCAGGTTGGGCGTCGGGCTATTGAGGGGATTTGTGGAGGATGGATAGAGTGGAAGGACGACGAAATGAACTGGTCAGGGTATTCATCCATGGAGTCATGGATAATTGTGGGGGTGTAGCATTGGATTTTTTATTCAGTAGCTTTATAGGCGTGGCTATAGATCAATTTACTAGTAGTATATATATGTATACAAAAAGACAGACACACATTATATAAGTATATAAATATTATTATATTTCTGTTTGAAATAAAATGGACATTAATTTTTATTTAGATAAGGCTTATATATTGAGAAATATATTTTATATGTAAATATGTTTAAATATTTATTTATAAAATTAAATTTTTATGTGTGAATATATAAAAAAATATCTATATATTTTTATATATTTTGTTATAAATAATATTACATTAGAATAAATGATAAAAATTAGAATCCAAAATAATAATATGAATTTAATACATATGAATAAATTTATTCCCTGTTGAAAAATGGAATAAATACCCTCTTAAACAAGTCTGAAATTCCATAGAATGTTAAACAAAATTGGGTATCCCGACTAAAAACTCAGTTTTGGAGGGATTTTGAGTCATTTTTTTCCTCAAAATTTTTTATTGAGGGTTGTCTTATGTCACCAGTATGTAGAGCTAGTCATAATCTTCAATTTGATATGTAGTAGATGTCAAACGGACACCAGAATCAAAATTTATTTTCATTTGAATTTTGAGTTACATTTTCAATTTATGATAGATGTTTTATTAAATTTTTTATTATTTCTGTCTTCAAATTATTATTAAATGATTATTACATGATAAAAATTATTAAATTATTAATTAATACTATTTTTAAAGTATTTTATAGGCCAATTTTACTGAACATCTTATATATTAGGTGTAAATGTATATCTATACTTATCTAAAAAATATTTAAAAAATATATATTATATTCATATCAATATCAATATATTTATATATATTAATATATTATATTTTATAATAATTTTTTGATTACGTTTTTTATATTATTCGTGAATTTTATTATTCGAATAGGTTGGGAAAACCCCTCTATTAAGAAATGTAGAATCCCTTTTATGCTGGACTGAGATAGAACACATTGAATGACTGAATCCCAAAACACAACATGCCCCAAAAAAAGACATGGAAATTGTAAATATAAGTAAATCTAATTACCTCAATGACAAATCCATATAGCCTGAAATACAAAGGTATCGAAACATATAATTAGATTTGTTTGAAATCCCCAAAGGTGTCTATCCAGCCATTTGAAAACCAACCTAGAAACCCAATCCATAGATTCCATTGGGAACTATGGGTAAGATCATCATGGTGGAATGATCTGCTGATAATGGAGACGATCTGCCTGAAAATTCACCATCCCCTACTAGAGAGGGTTCTTCCTCTCATGTCATCGACCCATTCCTCGAGTAAGGTTTGACCATTTTTATTATACCTCACCATCGCCCATAGGTTTGAGTCTTTCCTTTAGTCACCATTATGACCAGAGGCCTTCCTTTTCCACTAGCCTTGGCACTTTCTTACCAACCCCCACCACCGAGCAGGAGTTCAGATTTTTCCATTGACCCCTATGTTATATTTACATTAATTTGTTTTATCTTTATGTATTTGAAATTAATATATATTCATATTCTTTTCATACTTTAGAAAAGTGTTCCATAAGACATTTGTGATGTGTAAGAATCTGTCCCACCTCAATCTGATGCTTGGGGTGAGAGGTATGACTCCACTACTATAGATATGGCCATTAACTGCTTGTAAAATGTGCATTTATAGTGTAAAAAGGAATTATTATTCCCAGAAAAATTAAAAGGGGTCAATTTTATCATCTCTAAAAAACTACTAATAAAGGACCCCTTTATCAATGCTAAAAAATCACTGATTAAAGGGACCTTTATCGACACTTTTTTAGCGCAGATAAAAGACATAAACAATAAATTTTTTTCATTAAATTGGAAGCTAGGACCTCCCTCCTTTTATCTGCGCTCGCTCCCCCTTTTAAATGTGCTTTTCTAGCCTCACACCGCTTCAATGGCTTGGAAACCCCCCACCATTTAGCAGTACTAGGGACCTACATTTCCCACCTGCACACACCCCTTAGTTGGGTTTAGAAACTAAGACTGCCCCTCATAATCTCACTTATTTTCTAGTCCCATATGTCATTTTATATTGTATTTTATGATACATAAATATATTTATATTTATTTCCATATATTTTTTATTCATATATTTTTTAATATATTTAAATACATATGTAAAATTTGTGTTTTTGTGTGTCTCTGTTTATAAATATACATATATATATATAAACATATGTGCATGAATATATAAATATAAATTTACATATTTGTATTTAGTTAAATATATTATATGTTAATATTTATATTCATACATTGTAATATATAGATAAATATATATCAGTTTGTCAATGCGCACAAATATATATTTATATACATACATACAGTATATATACACAAATTGTATATATATATAAATATTTATTTTAAATAAAATGGATATTATTATTTATTTAGATAAGGTTTATATATTTAGAAATATAAATTATATCTAAATATGTTTACATATATATTTTTTAAATTAAATTTTTAGGTGAGAATATATACAAAATATCTATATTTTTATATATATTTGATTATAAATAAAACTAAATTATGAAAAATGATTAAATTTCATTAAATTATATCAAAATGAATGTAATACATGTAAATAAATTCATTCATTGCTGAAAAAAAGGAAAAGACACCCCTAAAATGAGGCTAAAAATAGATTGAATGTTAAAAAATTAAGAAACACCGACTAAAAAGTCAGTTTTAAATCCCCTCTAGGGACTTTTTGGGCCTCAGAAGACATAATATGGGATTCCCCCATCATTAGTGTGTAGATATTGGGACAAGATCAGATTTTATATGTGGTAGAGCTCAAACAGATACTCGAATCGAAAGCTTTGACCTTTTGAAATCCGAGTATCGTTTTCAATTTATTTTAGATATTTTATTAATTTTTTTATTTTTTATGTCTTAAAATTATTAATAAATGATAGTTACTCAATAATAACTAGAAATTTATTAATTAATAATATTATTTTAATTATTTTACAATCCATTTTCACTATTTGTCTCATATTTTATGTGTAAATGTATTTTTTTCAATAAAGAAAACATATTTTTAAAAATATATATTATTTTAAAGGAAATATAATTTGTTTTAAAACATACCATTTATCAGTTCTATGAAAAAACACTGATAATTCCCCCTTTATCAATTCTACAAAAAAAACACTTATAAAGGGAGTCCCGTTAATAGCCCTACAAAACATTGATAAAGAGCTACCTTTATCAGTGCTAAAAAACACTAATAAAGGGGTTACTTTTA
The DNA here is from genome assembly GCA_963277665.1 of Viscum album. Taxonomy (NCBI): domain Eukaryota; kingdom Viridiplantae; phylum Streptophyta; class Magnoliopsida; order Santalales; family Viscaceae; genus Viscum; species Viscum album. The sequence continues at coordinate 432,529,047 of OY728153.1, read as the reverse complement.
ACAACATTTTGTATCACTGTTAAAAGAATCTTTTATCAGCAGTTCTTTTTGTAATGATAAAGGTACCCCCTTTATCAACACATTTTTGGCGTTTTTAAAGGGTGGCCCTCTGTAACGTGGTTTTTGTGGTAGTGATCCATGGGTGTCCTTTTATTTAAAAATGGCCTTTTAAAAATATATTTTGTCATATTTATGTTTAATTTGTTTCTTTATAGTATTATAAAAAAATTGTGTTCTTATATAGGTGAATTCTATTTATCGGGTTGGGGTGGTTTTTTAGAAACTGATACCAAGATTAGGCTTTTTTGATAGGGGGACTCAGGTGCCAAATACAATTAAAAATTTATGTTTTTAAATGTCTATAGATAGTAAATGCAAATATAATTATACAAAATATTTTTTGAAATGTATATAATATGATTTTTGTTTTTTTAATGTAAATTCTATTTCAATTAAATTATGAATTTTCATACAGGTTCATTTCAATACACGTGTACTTGGCGCAATGTGTTGTTATTCAAAAAGCACATTGCAATAGTAGGGAAGTTATCAGCATTAATGAAACAACGATAATGGGGTCCTCATTTTAATGATGTTGACGACGATAGTGTTTTTTAGCACTATTAAATCTCTATGCAAAGTGTTAAAAGGTCTATCTGTGGTTTTGGAAATTCATTTTTTTTGTAGTGACAATGATATCCTTATACAGGCATAAAATGAAAAGGATTTTGAAACATTGTTCTTATAAAACTAATAAGTACTCATTGCATCAATAGATGAGGGAAGAGGTGAATTCATGATATATTGGGATTATAACCAGATATCACCGTGTATTTCATGAAAGAGAGATGACAAGTTTTAAAAAAAATTATTTTTAAAATTATGAAAATTAAAATCAAAATTAATATTTTACATTAATAATTTAAAGAGTATAAAACAAGTACAAAACTATTTTTCATAATGATATATTCATCCAAAATTCTCTTTCAATTTAAAAAATATCAATTTTTATTAAAAAAATATAAAAACTCATTTTTCATTATGAAATTAAAATAATTTTTTAAAGAAATAATATATTCACTTAAAAATTATAAAAAAATTATTTTTCCTAAAAATAAAATAATAAAATAAATTTATAGTTATGAAAAAATAATAAAAACTCCTTTTTCCATATGAAGTAAAAAATATATATATATTCCAAATTAAACAAAATTTTATCAAAAAAATATTTATCCCCTATAAAATTTTCAAATTATCCAAATTTTCATCTTAAAATTTTAATTAAAATAAATTATATTTTTTAAAAAACAATTAATTATCGCTTTTGTTTATGATGTATTTGGAATTTAAAAATGAATTTTTTTTCTTTTATATTTAGATAAATTAAAATTTTACATTTTTCTAAATGATCCCATTTTAAATTTAAAATATAAAAAAACCCATATTCCTTTCAACAAAAATGAAAAAATATAATTAGAAAACATAATGTTAAAAGCAAAAATTCTATATTTTTCCTTTAAATTTACTTTAGAAGAAATGTTATCTATTTATATTTTAATGAAGGATATTTTTTAAAAATATATTTTTATTTAAGCTATATTTATTTTTAAATTGTCATTGATTGAATTTATTTTACAGGAATTTTAGTTTTTAACATAAAATAAAAAAGCTGAGATTTATTTAGTGAAAGGGGGATATTATATTTCCAATAAACAATGTTTCTTTCTATGATTTTTCAAAGGATGTATTTTTTATTATATTTTAAAAACGTAGTAATGAACTTTGTTTTCATTCACACTAATTTCTTTTTAAAAAATAAGTTATCATTGAATTTTTAACAGGAAAAAGTGGAGTTTATTTGTTAATATAGGATAAGTCAATATATTTTTATTAACTGGGTTCTGGAATATGTGAACGATGTTCACAATAGCCACAATTCTAGTGAAAAAATAATCAATAAGTAATTGCATAAATATTTTAACATTATATTTTTAAAAAATTAATAGTTTTATTACTAATAGTAATATAAATTAATTTTTATGGATATGATATGTCATATATAATATGAAATTATTATTATGTTTTTGGAAGAATTAGAAAATATTAAAAGGCAATTTTTGTATCCAAAATAATGTTAAAAATAAAAATATCACAAAGTAATTACGTACATAAATTAGTTTCGATTACATGTTTAATGTAAAAATAAAAAATGATGTCAACGTCGATGTTTAGGAGGCTTCTTTATGTCACATCCACACATATGAATACATATATACACCATAGGTCTTGGTGTGTGTGGAATCGGCATGCACAACTTCATGACTATGTAAATGTTATTGGGACTTCTTAACCCTAATCCAGGAGGAAAGGGTTTCCCTCATACACATATTTAACACACTATACCCCCTCATAACTGATGCATTATAACCTAATAATCTCCCCTCACAACCCCAAGGGCGATGAACAGAGAAGATTTCAGGGTGATCGGTAAATTCAATGTGCTCAAATCATACTCTACAACAATCACTAATAAAAAACATAGTTTTCCTTAAAAAATTCTATCATTGATAAAAAAGTGTTGACAGTCGAGGCTCTATTAAAAGGGGCATTTTATTAGTGCTCAAAAAAGAAATTCATCCTTCTTGAGCATTCCTCTCTGACCAACAAAATCCTTTAAGCCTACCGAGCCAGCTCGTTGTAGGAAACAAGTGTTTAACACCCGCAAGACTGTCCATCTCACCCACTCGATTCTATATGTCCAAGGCCGCTTCACCTTTCCATTTTCTTAACAATCGTGTGATCTAAACCAAACTCACGCCAAATTGTTAGTATATAAACTATAATGCACAATGGGTGTGTGAAATACCACTTTTAAAATGTATTGATACCATTTGTAAACAACAAATTAGAAATTCCACATGAATCCCATGTTATCCATATTCTCATAGGATCCTTCAACCAAGAACAAATCTGAATAGCTTTTAGAACTTCATCTCCAATTGATCCTTAATATCAACATTCTTTGGAGCATTGTTCAGTTATGGGGACATCATTTTTTAGAAACAGCTCCCTCTGAGTTGCAGCATAGAGTGTCTTCGAAAATACTGCTGATACTAATAGTTTAGAATAATATCAGATATGCATGAGATTTAGAATGTTGCTTCCACTTCTGGGTTTATTACAACAAACATCAAGGCCGGGTAACCACTATTTTTTCCATCGCAGCATACAAGGAAATATTCAAGTTTTCTCAATTGGTCTTTTTAGTGGACTAGTTTTACTAATCCCAAAGCCTTACAAGTAGCTTCATGCCTGATTCAACACTGGTCATTAAATACCTCAAACACCACATGCTACATGCAACTTCCAGCTTTAAACCAGATCTGTTTCCAGCTCTAAAATATATGCTTTGTGATCAGACATACCACATGGATTGTGTCTCCACATATTTAGGTTGGTTATCTTCTTCACAACCCAAAACACAACCTGTTTTTCCTTGGATAGATTTATCACCAAGGATTTTTCTTTTCACTATAGGTTGATTTTTCTTTCTCCAAATCTCCTTGTGGTTTGGACCGTCCCAACAAGCATTTTCAGTACATACCTTGCCTTGGGGAACCCCATTCACATGACTCATTATAGTTTGAGGATCATGTGAGTTATTATCATGCTTCCGAGCGCTTTTTGTGTCTTTCCAGGAGGTTTGTTCTTTAGAACTAGTCATGGAGTTTCTCTTCACATTACTCTCAGCACGTGAGTTTTCTACATGTAGCCCCTGAAATCTATTCCTCAAAGGAACATATTTTTCATTGTATTCATGTTGATTTCTTCCATTAATCCCTTTTGAATGATTGTGGCCCCTGACTGTCACGAATGAGGATTTTTTTGGATTGGTGTAGCTCGATCCGGTTGGGCCGAATGATTTTGGCAACTGTAGCAATGCATACCACTGTAAAAATGATGACCGAACGACACTGACATGCCCTATAGAAATGCTGACCACTATGCTCCGACTAGAGGGGAAAAGTGGTGATAACTTCAACTGGAATGCTACTTCTAATATCCTTTCCTTCTTTGACAGTTGTAGGCTAGATGAAGTGACCATTATGGGGGTGATTACACCTAGAGCAGGTACACCATTAATGGGAGGCAAGCCAGCAGTATTGACAGATGCATGGCCTGCATCGATGAAGGGAATGATCCCTTGATAATTTCTAGACTCATCTTACCAAAGCATCACTCTGATCATAATACCATCCTGATTGATGTATGTGCTAGAATTGTGAGGACTTCACCTTTTCCTTTTAGACATAACAACTCGTGTATTGTGTGCAGGGGACATGGTGAGGGGGAAGGGGTGGTATGCTGGGGGCAGGGGGGTTTGTAGTGGGCTGGGGGGAAGTGCAGTGGGAGGGGGTGAAGTGCATGGGGTAGTGGGTATGCTGGGGGCAGGGTGTGTGTGGAGGGGGGTGATGTAGTGGGCTGGGGGGAGGTACAGTGGGCAGGGGGCAGGGGTGGCTGTGGGGAGTGCATGGGGACTTGCTGGGGAAGGGGGAAGGTGGGGGCTGTTTTTTATGGAATGGGGGGACATATAGCCACGGTTTTAAACCGTGGCTATATCTTTTTCTAGACTTAGGATTCTGCCACGGTTTGAAAGCTGTGGTTATAGGCTGTTTCCACAGTTCAAACCCTGGATATAGGGATATATCCACGGTTCAAACCTTGTCTATAGGGCCATAGCCACAGTTTTTAACCATGGCTATATGTTTTATCCTATATCCACGCCAATACGAGCCACGGTTTATGAAACCGTGGCTCTAACCTATAGCCATGGTTTTTGAGCCTATATCCATGGTTCAAAACTGTGGCTATAGATTTATTTTGTAGTATTGTATGTCGCTTGTTCCTTTTTACTAAAATTTACATCACTTTTAAATAAAATGATGGACTTAGTGTCATAAAGGTCACACAGTGCGTCAGATTAAGGTAAGACTAATTTCTACACATCCAAAATTACTTATGGATAGTTGTACTAAAGTATCAAAACAATACAAATATCTTTTCATGTTTTTTAGTATGTCACTTGTCTTTCATAGAAAAGATTAATTATAAACTAGATACACACACTTTGAGTAATATCGGTCACATCGAGTAATAGTTTGACATGATAAAAATTCCTACACATAAAAAATGATTTATTAATTGATTTGTTAAATTATTATGAAAATATGAGTATTTATTCTCTATTTTTATTGAGTGATTTATTTTAAAGTAAAATGTCGATTTTAAACTAATAACAGACACATTGAGTCATACTGGTCACACTATTTTTTGGATTGAGGTGTAGCTGATTCATACATATCTTAAAAGACTTATAGATCATTATACTAATGTATAAACACAATTTTGATTCCTTTTATGGTTTTGAGTTTTTAGTTTTATATTTTACTAAAATTATGATCAATATTAATTAAAAAGGCACACATGGAGTCTTACTGATCATGTCGTATTTCAGATTGAGGTGTTGTTGATTACTATATGTCCCAATGTATTAAAAGATTCCTAAATTCCAAGTAATCCTCCAGTATAATAAAAAAATCCTTATGTGATTATTACAAAAAATAAATAAATTAAACACAAATATGAAACAATCCAATACTTCTATTGAAGTCACATCTTCATACCATTGGTGTACATTCTATGATCAGGTATGATGCCCATTTTTTTCTAAGAAAATTTATATCATTTTATAAATAATAATTTTTTGAAAGTCATAATAGTAATAGAAATATATAAACACACAAAGGATTAATTAATATTTTAAATAAAGATGTAATTAACTTTGAAAATACCTATTATGGGATGTGTGTTTTTTTATGGAATATGATCTCTCTCATAAATTTATAAACATAATAACCATAATAATTTCCATTTTATTATTTTAGACACTATAGAAACATTATGGAAAATAAGTTATTTTTTTATATTTGTTTGGATAGTTAAATATTATTATATATACATTCATACTTATCAAGTTGTAGAACTTTTTTGGGTCCTTGTGTGCAATGCTTGTCCTCATGCCATGATTTAGAAGATATTTCCACACCACCCTATAATAAGAAAATCCTAATTAAAACATAATATATTTATATAACTTGAAGCTTTGTTCTAAAAAGTTGGGTGTAGTGTATTACAAATTAAAAAACGTTGTCATGTGTGGTTTGTTTGTTGGTAATCTATGTAGTGAATCCAAGAAATAAATATTTAGAGTATCCAAATTGATCATAATGAGAATACAATGATTCTAAATAACAAAAAAGGAATATGTAATGAAGGAAATGAAAAATATATTAAATATTATTAAATTTCATCCTTTTATCCTGAAATCATTTGTATTATGAAAATTATTTCATCCCTATGTTTTCATTCAAACGATTTGCCAAAGTTTGCCACTCTTTCATATATTTTTCAGATTCTATTTTTGTTTTGTCTATAGAGGTGACGTGAGGACTAAAGAGTCCAATTTTTTTATTGAAAAATCCATTTAATTGGAAGTGATATATATGACTTCAAAAAATATGAAATGTATTTAGTCATAATAAACATGGTATAACATCTTTTGGAAAATTAAATCACGAAAACGTACCTCATGTATACATTTACAACTGAGACACCTAGCCATTCATAATTGACGATTTCATGTATATTATCAGAAGAAATGTAGTCAATAACATACTATCCACACATTATTTCATCAAAATAAACTATGTGACTATTACCACTTTGTAACATTGCATCCGCATAAACCATTAATGATTGTAAATGTGGATATTCAATGGGCAGGGTAAATGTGATTTTGGAAGATATTTTCAATCAGTTGGTTGATCGTTTAGATGGTTTAAGTAAACCTTTCATTTCACCCCATCCATTTGTCGATTTTTAATATAATTATTCGGTTTAGAACATTTTTCATTAATTATTAAGGGTTTATCATCAAAAATAAGTTGTAAATTAATACCTACTTTTCGACATATTTTTTTCACAAGATTTAAGGGACTTGCGATGCATGTTACAATAGTTGGTCAACCATATGAATAACTTCATCATCAATTGGAAGAGGTTGATCATCCCTCAGATCATGGGATATGCTAATAGACACTCTCACAAGGCCAATTGGAAGTGGTCTATTGTTTATCACATCATTTTGGATATTGAAGAATGTAACCCTCACTACAAGGCGATGGGTGGGTGTAGATAGATATAAATCACAATCATTATCAACATGTATAATATCAATACTAGAAAGGTATTAGTGTCTATCTGATTTAAATTTTATAGAAACTTTTATTAGAACATTTATTACCCTATCCAAGACATCTTTTCGAGGGGAATGACTCACCTCAAAGATAGTGGGTATGGGGAGGGATATTCAGGAAATAATTGTTCTTGAGTTCTTTTTTCTATTTTCTTATCACTATAAAAGTTTCTATTAGCTCTATATGCTATTGAAATTTTTATTAAAGTCTATATAGTCTTTCTTTCATCTATTTCATTTCTTTATCTTTATCCTACATTTTTTTTATAAAAACATGTTTTCGGTTGTCACCCCAAATCCTGCACCTCCGATGTGAACATAATTTTATGTCCGCTTCAAGGCCACGGATAGTAGGTGTTCATCTGATACAGGTGTTGATCATTCATGTGACTAATATGGATAGATAATATAGTAATATAAGTAATCATTGTTAGTAATTTTGATTTAATGAAAAAAAATTATTATTTCATAATTACAGATGTTTCCCACCCCTTTTGTGTATTTTCATCTATTAGTTCCCCAAATTTATTTAAACATTCCTCTTTACACAAAACATGGTGTATATGGAAGTGGATTTAGATTTGGATAAATAAATCTGAATATAAATAGAGGAACATAATTATTTTTTCGATTCATGTCATACAAAAGTGTTACGGTACATTTAAAATATGTTCCAATTTTTTTCATGTGAATCATACCCCATCCTTGCTTTATGGCAGGGGTATGTTTCTTTTTCTACCCCTCTATTAATTTCAACACTAATTTATATTTTGTAAATAAATAATTGTCAATCAATTTGGTGAATATATGTATTGTCAAACAACATATTACTAGAAACAATGTACTTGAAAAGACACATCAGTATGACTTCTAGTAAACAAATCTCATGCTTGTTCGGTTATCAGGGGTGCATACATAAGCAGTGGGTGTGGGGTTATTTTACCTTTGGATTATTTTAGATGATGAATCAATAGACGTGTGTGAATTCCTCTGTGAATCAGTCTATAAATAATCAATACATATTTATTATGGGATTCATCTACTATAAATGCAATCTTCAAGTGATGGAGAAGAATAATTCATTATTTCATTATTATTTTTTTTGTAAAATAAAGAATTGATATCATATTTTTACTATAATATCTTCCCACATCAGTGTATCACTACTAAAAATAAGACTTTTATCTGCACTAAAATTGGCCTTTAACAGTGCTAGAAAAGCGCTGTTAAAGACGACAAAGATATGGGGTTCCCTTTATGAGCACTCCAAAAAGCATTGATAAAGACCCCATTTATTAGCGCTAAAAAAGCCCTGATAAAAGAGGTATTTTATCAGCACTAATACAAAGTTCTGAAAAAAGGGTCCTTTATCAGCCCTTTCTCTTTATCACTGATAAAAGACCCCTTTTATCACCACTTTTTTAAAATCACTGATAAAAGTTCAAAAAAATATTAAAAAAATCCTGCCACTAGGGGGGATTTTATAGCGCTAGAGCCCCCCTTTTATGGCACTTTTCCGCCCCCTCCAGTGCCCGCACACACCCCTCCACCCTTTATCAGTGCTAGCCCAAGATTCACCCATGAGTGCACGTCCGTGTCTCCACCCAGATTTGATCAAGAGACCTCCCCCTGCCTCCCGGAAGCCTTTACCACTCCCCTATATTGATTTGTTCTCCTATTAGTGATATATTTATTTATTTATATATATATAGTAATATTTATTTTTATAGTAATATATATTTTTATTTATATATATATATATATTAATATAAATATATAGTTTTATTAATATAAATATATAGTTATGTAAACATAAATATATAGTTATATTAAAATATATATTTATAGTGATATTAATATATATATTTAAAATTATATTAATATATATATGTAGTTATATTAATATATATATATAGTTATATTAATATATAGGTATATAAATATTCATAAATTTTTATTTTAAATAAAATGGATATTAGTTATTATTTAAATAAAGGTAATATATTTTATATGTAAATATATTTTATTACTTATATTTATATTTATGTTTTTATATGTGAATATATAAAAAATATGTATATATTGTTATATATTTGATTATAAATAGCAGTGCATAATAAAAAAAGATAAAATTTCAAAGGCATAATATCAATATGAATGTAATACCTTGGAATGAATTCAGTACCCACCTAAAAAAGTAAATAATTCCCCCTTAAACGAGGCTGAAATCCACAAAATGTTAAAAAATCAAGGTACCCCGACTAAAAACACAGTTTTGGAGGCCTTTTTGGAATTTTTTGGCCTCGATAAATCCTTGACCTAAGTCCCCACCCAATTAATGTGATGTACATCTCATTGCAGGCTTCGATTTGATATGTGGTAAAGCTCAAATGGACACCCGAATCAAAAGTTATGGCCGTTTGAAGTCTGAGTTGCGTTTTGAACATATTTTGGATCTTTTTTTAATTTTTTAAATTTATTTAGTCTTAAAATTGTAATTAAATGACTATTACTCCATAATAATTAGCACATTAATAATTAAATGTATTTTTTTAATTTTTTTATAAGCCATATTCACTAAATATCTTATATATTAAGTGTAATTGTATATTTATACTTATCTAAAATATATTTAAAAATATATTTAAAAAATATATATTATATTTATATCAATATAACTATATCTATATATTTAAATGTTAATATATTTTTTTAATAATTTTTTTTTGGAATTAGACCCTTTATTAGGGCTTATAAAAATAAATTACTCATAAAGGCCCCCTTTATCAGCGCTTCTAAAAAAAGCGCTGATAAAGGGGTACCCTTTTACAGCGCTAAAAAAAGATCTATTAAAGGTGGTACCTTTATCATCTCTAAAAAAATCACTGATAAAGGGGTACTTTTATCAGATCTTTTTTTGTGATGATAAAAGTACCCTTTATCATTGCTTTTTTTAGCACTGATAAAGGTACCCCCTTTATCAACGCTTTTTCGTTAGCACTGATAAATGGTAGCGCTGGCCTTGCCCAGTTTTTTGGTTGTGTATTAAGCACAGGAACAACATCATTCCACAAAACTACACTAGTTGTCTTGAATAAACAAGTGATGATTCCAATGTAACTACTAAAAATGACCTTATTGGGGTGAACATGCTGGCCCCATTCATTCCATCTGACCTCATATTTGATGCCTTTGATTTTTCCCGTTAGTATTTTTTCTAACACCATCAAACTATGGAGCACCTATTTAATTTTCATCCTTGGTACTTCATCGCCGAACATTTCCTTGGATTCAACATTGTCAATATGTTTTTTCTCTAGAGCAGCATCATCATCATGTGAAGATGGTTGTTGAACCTCAACATCGGGGGCAACAACAGATTGAAACACCTATCATTCCTTAGGATTGGGATTGCCAACAAATGAATAAGGTCATTGTTCCTCTACAATGAAATCATCAATATGATGAAAGACCTAATGTTCCTCAGGATTGAGAGCACCAGCATGTGTATAATTCATTATCTACATAATTGGTTTATAATTAAATTTTGATTACATAAATAGAGAAACGAACATATAATAACAAGAGGTACCACAATGTATATTTAAAAAAATAACCTAATTATTGAAATCTCTCTTTCTAATGGTTGATGGTATTTGACCACTCTATCGACTATTTAAGTCCCTTCATTTTTGTCTCCTCTGACAAAAAAACACCATCCACATTATGACCTCTATAAAATGATAGTGATGCCCTAATAAAAGTGTCACCCACAGTTGAATTTTCATCTGACCCTTCAGTGGCTTTGGTCGATAACATAACAATTGACCACTTTCAGTTTGTGGTATCTAGAACATAAAATACTTTTACTACCTATGATGCCATTATAAATCGGTCTTTATTTCACCCTTCCTTACTAAAATAAATATTCACTAATCAAAATTAAGCTATTTTAACATAATTCATGTTATCAACTCAATAGAATTGAAAAATTGGAACATGGAATGTTCTATAATCCAAATCCCATATTTTTTTGATGATTCCAATGTATGAAATATTCACGTCAATTGGATTTCTATCTTTAGTACGAGAAATATGCATTTCTTCATCCACTAGTGTAACTCCACTATTTTTCACAGAATTTTCAACATCATGTCTATTTTTATAGAACATATAACCCTTAATTATATAACCATTGTAATATAATACATTCACACATGGTCCTCTGGATAACCATCAATGTTGTTCTGATATTGAATTGGTATTTTCATCTGAATCGTTAAAAATATAGTCCCAAAACCATTCTATAAACTGTTGATTATGTGAATTTGATATCAATATTTTATCCCTTGATGGATTCAAATGCCTAATAATTTCTTTTTCGGTTTCAACATATGGGGAAACCACCAAAACATTATTCCAAATGTAAAGGTGTGCCTACTCATGATCTGCAATATTGATTGTGATTACTTCTATTGAAGAAATTTCTCACCCACTAGCCACCTAGTGTGATTAGATTTTGGTAGACCAATGATTTCCACATCTCACATGCATTTGGTACATAATTATATGTCTTCCTCAATAATATATTGATCATCCATACAACCCTCTGGTCAACTTTGATATTTTATTTACCCATTCAAAATATTTATATACCATTCAATGGGGTATATCCATCTATATTGTATAGAACCACATAGTCTAATCTCTCTCACTATGTGAACCATAAAATGAACCATTATATCAATTAATTATATTATGAAGAAAATATCTAAATCACATAATATGATAATATTTTCTCTTTCGATAGTTTTTAATTTCACCAGATCTATAAGTTTTCTGCATATAGCTTTGAAGAAGAAATAATTCTTGGTTAATTTATAAAGGAAATTCTTGGAAAAAATGCAACGTAAGGAAATAGAAATAAGATCTCCTAGTAAAACATGACAGTCATGTGATTTTAGAAACTTAAACATTAAATCTTTTATTCACACGATATTCTGGTTATACATTCAATACCCCTCTAGAAATAGTATTTAATTCATGGAGAAGAAAAACTGATATCTCTCATGCCTATAATGACTGTATGAATCTAGAGGAAGAAAAGTTCATTTTTAACCCTTCACTAGAACCAAATCTTCTCATATTCCCATGTGAACCATGTCCTACATATCCTTAATTCCATCCTTTTTTTCGGGTGAATTTAGCAGCGTACCGATGAAACTATCACATACATTTTTTTTCGGCATGCATAACATCATAAAAATATCTGTCATATAGAGAATTCAATTATGATAATTAAAAATAGCTAAACACAACTTCCAAATGATTTTCATAAAAATTTTCAATTTTTTTAACCAAAATCAGTGTCCACATCTTTTACATTCTTAAATAGTTGATCAAATATTTTGGTAAATTGTGTTTTAATTTCTTATGAACATCCATCAAATGATGTTGTCCAAGATAGGGATATATCCCACCCGGGTGGAAAAATAAAATCTCATAAAAACACATACTTCGATGAAGGTTTCCACCTAATTAACATTGTCCATATTTTGAAAACAAGACACCCTTTAGTTCCATTAATGCTATATCCTAAAAATATTTCATAAGAAATAAAGTCATTTATCGTCTCTTACAACATAGCTCTGAATGTGAAATCATCATTTATGTCTGAATCATACAACGCAATGCCTAAATCAACTTCAACTCAATACGACACACGGTTGGGCCAGTATAACTCAAACTATCTCTTTTTATTTTAAATTGACATCGATTTAAGTAAAAAAACATGTGACATACTTTGAATTGAGAAAACTTTTTGGTATTATTTTTTTATTTTTGGAAAACAATTCATGAGTCATTTTGGATGTGTATGATTCAACTTCACCGAAATATGATGGATGTTTTGAATGGTATACTCAATGGGTGTATTTTTATTTTAAAATGACATTAATTTATATAAAGAAAAGTGAAATATTGAAATCTAAGAAAACACATTCATATTTTTTGATACTTTAGTGAAATGATCCATGAGTAATTAATGACATGTAGGGATTAGCCTTACCTCAATATGATGCATGGTGTGGCTCGTATAACTTAAAGTATCTATATTTATTTTAATTTGACATGAATTTAATAAAAACAACAAGTGAAATATTGAAAACCATGAAAAAAATTTTGGATTGTTTTGATATTTTAGGAAAAGAATCTATTAATTATTTCTGACATGTAGAAATCAGCTTCACCTAAATACAACACTCATTGTGGCCGGTATCACTCTATGCGCCTCTTTTTATTTAAATTTCACAATAAATTATGTAAAAAAACTAGTGAGATATTAAAACCCAATGAAAAAAATTCATATTGTTTTTATATTTTTGGAAAATGATTAATTTGTGATTTTTGATGTGTAAGGATCAACCACACCTGAATACGATGCATGGTGTGGCCGGTATAACTCAATGTGTCTATTTTTATTTAAAAATGAAATTAATTTATGTAAAAACAACAAGTGAAATACTAAAAAGTGAGAAAATGAATTTAGATTGTCTTTATACTTTAGGAAAATGATCCACGAGTCATTTCGTGATGTGTAGGAGTCAGCCATACCTCAATCTAATGCACGATGTTACTAGTATGACTAAAAGGGTCAGATATCAGTTTAAAATTAACATTTTAGTTCAAAATGTGTCACTCACTAAAAACCAAGAAAATTAGCTCTGATTTCCTTGATTATTCAATACAAGGATTCATAAGTCATTTATGACATGTATGAAGCAGTCTCACATAAAAACGATGCATGATACAATATGTAAAACTCAGAATATGTTTTTCTAGTATGAAATGATATTTTAGTAAAAAAACAAAATGGACATACTGAAAACTGAGAAAACATATTCAGATTGTTTTGAAACTTAAGGAAAATAAATCATCAGTAATTTGTGACAAATTGGAATTATTTGTACCTCATTACGATGGATGGTGTTTCCAGTTAACTCCAAATGTATCATTATTTAAAATTGAAATTAATTTTAATAAAATCAAAAGTGACATACTAAAAATCAAGAAAACACAGTTGAATTGTTTTTATATTTTTTGAAAATGATCCATAACTCATTTATAACATGTAGGAATCAAAACCACCTCAATAGGACACACAGTATGACCCACATAACTCCAAATGCTTCATTTTTATTAAAGATTTACATTTTCTTAATGTTTTTATTTCATATAAATGTATAATTAACTTATTTATAGTATTAGTATCCTAACATTTGTTTTCATATATAAGTGGGAACATTTTCTTGGGTTGATATGATTTGTTCTAAAATTGATACCATGGGCATACATTTTTCATAGGGGATCATGGGATTCAAAATATGAAATATTAATGTTTTAGAAAGTTTGTTGGAAAATTTTAAATGTAATAATATAAAAAATTTGATTGAAATGTAAATATATGTGTTTTATTTCTATATACCATGGGTTGACATTTTTTTATTGATGATGTAAATTAAATTAATATATAGGTTTTTCATTTGGGTGTGCTATTTAAATTTTAGGTTTTCTTTAGGGAGTGTTGTTATATAAATATCACATTATAGGTGGCTAGGACATTATCAGTGCTAAAAACGCACTGATAAAGGCCCCCTATAATCACTGAGATTAATAGCCCCATTTTAGCTCTGATAAAGGCCATTTTCACACTATGAAAGGCCATATGTGTAGTAGTGTTTACCACTCATCCATATTGGTTGGTTCTCCCTTCAATGATATATATATTTAACTACATATATTTAGTTATATATATTTGTATTTTAATATAGATTTATATATATATATATATATATTAATTCATTCATTAAAAGTAGAATAATTTATTGATCATAAATGGGAGGGGAATCAGTCAAGCAAGGGTGGATAAAACAAAGGACGCCCTAAGGAATCAACCATCAGTAAATTAACAAACTCGGTGGGAAGAGAGCCCACTGTAGAATAAATGATACAAGGACTACTCAAATTCCCCCTTGAGGCAAGTCTATCTGTAGAAACGTTCACTTATTTTATGTATTCATCTTGGTAGATCGACCAATAAACTCCTTGCATATTCATGTAATATAAATGATAGACCTAGAAGGTTCACATATCCCCTGGAAAGAGGGCATGTAACTGAAGAATCACTTTTGATATCAATGGATGAAATATTATTAGAGAGATAAGTCTCCAAACCATTAAGAAAATCCACTGCCTCTGAAATAAGAGATATTCCATGACCATAAAATCTTCTAAAAGAAATCACAACTAAAACATCATAGTCAGGAACAATTCCTCCCCCTCTCATGATGCCAGGGTTATAAGAGCTGTCAGTATTGATCTTGAAGCCATTACACTGGGGTTCTATCAGTTCCATCTACCCAGTGAAGATCCCTGTTGAGAAAAGGATGTGGTTCACTAGCCATTCATGAAAAATATCATGGATTTCGATTTTTCACATCATTTGAGAAGATCACATAGATCCACCACAATACACTAGACCCATGTATGGATTTAAATGCATGAGGTTGAAAGACTATCCACTCGAGCTTTGTTTCTTGCTTTCCAGATGATCCAGCAACTAGAAAAATCAAGGCAGCCCTCAGCTTCTTCTCCATGCTATTCTATTCCATACAGTGAATCCATGAGAAGTAGAATACCTCACTGTCACCCACCAAAATATCAATGCCAATAAGTCTCCCATGATTTTCCCAAACCATTCTTGCCGAATATTTCTCAAAGAACATGTGTTTTACTGATTCCTTCTTATAGATACAAAACAATAACATTATGGTAACATACTTATGCATTTACGCTTAATCGCATCATCGGTTGGAAGGGCATAGTTCCAGATACGCCTCACAAGAAAGTTGAATTTGATTGGAATTTCCATGCCGTATGGAAACATAGTCATTCGCACAATAGTATTACCTTGTAATGAGAGACAATATCCCACAGCTGAAAAAATTCTCGATGATGCTCCAGTGACGATGAGTTTATCTGGTTCAGAAGAATGTTGTATGCTGTCAAAAATATCACACTGTTGTGCATCATGATTGGTGTGAATGAAGTTCATAAAGGATAAGGATTCAGAAAATGAAATTCTATGAGTTAGCCGCCCTGAAAAGCTGAGATATTTACCATCCCAATTTTGGTTCCAATAATTAATCTTCCCGTAAAAAACTATCCATATATACAATATACATACACACATATATATATATAATTTATTTGTATCTGAAAGTATAATTATACATAGTTATATATATTTATACATATTTACATATATTATATATTAATATGTGTATTCATAAGTTAGAATATATAGATAATACATATCAGTGTGTTAATACAGACACACCCTAATACACACACACACACATTATATATGTATATAAATATTCATATATTTTTATTTCAAATAAAATAGATTTTAGTTTTATTTAGATAAGGCTTATATGTTGTGAAATATTTTTTATATGTAAATATGTTTAATCATTTATTTGTAAAATTTAATTTTTATGTATGAATATATAAAAAATATTTATATATTGTTATATATTTGGTTATAAATAGTTGTACATTTTGAAATATGATTAATTTTTAAATCCATAATATCAATATGAATGTAATAACACTGAATAAATCCATTACCCACTGAAAAAGAGAATAAATCCTTCTTAAACGAGGTTGAAATTTCAGCGAATATTAAAAAAAATTGGTATCCTGGCTAAAAACACATTTTTGACGACATTTTGGGATTTTTTCCTAGAAATATGTGACAAAGGGATTTATTATGTCACAAGTGCGTATATCTCATCGTAGTCTTTGATTTGAAATGTAGAACTGCTAAAAAAGACACCCGTATCAAAATTTATTATCATTTGAAATTTGAGTTACGTTTTCAACATATTTTAGATCTTTAATTTTTTGTTGATTTTTTGGGTCTTAAAATATTTATTACTTGATTATTACTTGATAATAATTAGAAAAATATTAATTAATAAAATATGTTTTAAATATGTTATATCCTATTTTCTCTAAACATCTTATATATTAGTTGTAAATTTCTACATATACATATCTAAAACATATTTGAAAAATATATATTATATTTATATCAATATAAATATTTTTATATATTAATATATTAATATATTATTTTGAATGTTTTTTTGAAATATACCATTTATCAGTGCCAATAAAGGGGTCCCCTTTAACAATGAAAAAAATTGATATCAATGATTTTTAGCATTGCAAAAGGGTGGCACTATGGTAATCTATTATTGTCGTAGTTTCCCCACCCAGGATTCACTGGTATTTTTCACTTACTATATAGAAGATACTTTCAGGAGGCTACCATATCATAGTTAATAGAATTCGGGATGGCGGGATGTCACACGAATAGTTGAGAGTCTTACTTTTCGAATAAATCATCAAAAGTTGGTAAATAATATTATTTAATATGATATGCATATGATAAATTAATATAGTTCGTGGTTGAACCATTTATTACATTTTTTGATGTGTTCAAGATGATATACACTTATAGTAGTATTGGGCATATTGTTGTTGAGAGACAGTAACCGCTTGTGGTTAGTGATTTTTTATGTTATTTAAATGAATATAATATACTTTTTATAATATTATTTATATTTTTTAAATTAGAGGATATATTTTAGATAGATATTTCACTTATGTGTGGGATTTAGTATAAAAAATATGGTTTGGTCAAGGCCTCATGAGAGCATGGTTTAATGAGAAAACATAGTCATTAGTGGTGAAATGTGTTATTTAGAAAGGGATGGTGATTTAAATTGGTTTAAAATCGACATCGACTAGTTACTATAGAAATGAAATGATTTCATAATGTAGAAAAAAATTTAGGATTGTAAACAATAGTTCAATCAATTCAATGATTATTTTGAGATATAATTAAAGTTAAAAAGTGAGGAAAAAACACTAGATGTAATGTGGTAAATCCCCCAAACGAATGGGGTAAAAACCATAGGCAAATAGAATAATTTCACTATAAAAAAATGTTTGAACAAACTCTTTCTCTCTCTATTTCAATTTCATAGAGAAAACACACACGAAATAATCTATTTGCAAGGATAGAGAAACACATCACAAAATACTGCACTAAATGATGAAGATATGTTGCTTCAGAATCCGTTGATAAAAACTGGTGGAGAAGATACCCTTTTATAGCCTACCTTCACCGTCCTTTGGCCTCCTCACTATTTAATTTATATTACCAAATAAATTGGGAATCAGTGGTAGTGTATCACCATTACGTGTCACCACAACGTGTCCAAATGAATGCGACGACCATCATTAATATTTCCTCTCTCCATAACATCTTCCAACATATCTCCCACTAAGATATTTGATTAAGTTCCAATAACATCTCCAAAAATCTTTTCTATCTTCCAAACCTACTTCTAATGTCTCTACAAGGATTCTCAAGGATCTATATCATTTGAACTTATCATAACCAATCACCTTTTCCAGAAAATCTTCCATATTTTCTTTAGTGTGAATTTTCTACAAGTCGAAACATCCTTATTCCACCACAACTCAAACAATATTATATTGAACACCAATGTCCATCATCCTAGAATAAAAATATGGATTCCCTATAATGTAAAAGGCACTCTTACTATCAAAAAACAATGAAATGTGATCTTTTTTTGTGTCTGAGCTCCTCTAAAAACCATTTCATCCAAATCACCTCTTCTCATGACCGTGTAGAGTTCATGTAGTCTGCCTCCATCATTTATAGATCCACAAATGACTGTAACATTGAAATCCAGCTCATAGCTCCTCCTTCTAGAGTAAACACATAACCATTATTGGATTATCTCTGGTCAGAATCACCTAAAAAATCAGAATCAACATATCCTTGATTGTGAAATATGATCCTCCAAAACATAATGCAACATCTGAGGTTTCCCTGATGTATATCAGGATCCTATTCACTATGATCCAATTCTTTCATCCTAGATTCACAATGTATCGACTAACTTCTCCCACTGTATGTGAAATATCTATTCTAGTAAAAACCATGACGAACATTAGAATCCTCACTGTTGATTCATACGACACTTGAGACATTTACATCCTCTCTGTTTCACTACTAAGACACATCGTAGAGGATAACATGGAATTAATGGGAAGATGGGTAGAAATTTACTTACAATCATTCATGTTGAATCATTTTAAGACATTCCACAAATAATTTTTCTTTTATATCCAAATCGTTCCATTATTCATGTCTCGGTAAATTTTCATACCAAGAATTTTGTTTGCTGGTCCCAAGTCCTTCATATCAAACTCCCTATACAACTTTTCCTTCATATTCTGGGTTTGATCATTATTGGGGCCAAAAACCAACATTTCATCCATATAAAATAGTATAATAATAAATTCATTACAATATAGTCCCTCGAAATATGCACAAGGATCTGAATTAAGCCTGTTGTATCCAAGGCTCATGATATATGAATCAAATCTCTTATACCAACACCTTAACACATGTTTGACACTATAAAGAAAATTTTCAAGCCCAAAACAATGTTCTCTTTACCTTATTCAGGAAAACCTTCTCGTTAGAGAATATAGATTTCATCATCATGGTCACCATGTAGAAAATCTGTTTTCACATTTAGATACTCTAGATGCAGAGTGCATGAAACACACATCACCATCACTAGATGAGTATTTGTTAGTCTAACAATACGAGAAAATATTTCATTGAAATTCATAACTTCCTTATGAGAATATCCATTGACCACCATTCTCACATGATTTATTTCCACCTAGACTGTTTCAAACCTCTTGATCCTGTAGAACCATTTGTTCCAAATATCCTTACTTCCATGAGGTAATGAAACATGATCCCATATATTGTTCATCTATAGGGAACCATGTTCCTCATGCATCGCTGCCATCCATGAAGATATATATGGACTCTGTGTGTCCTACAAAATAGATGATAGATCTTTATATTCTGTCAATAAGAAATTTGAATCATTTCACTCAGTGACATAATCTGAGTTCCATATTGGCACTCTTTTCACTCGACTTGGCCATTGTAGTCTAGTACTTTATGGTACTTTTTCATCATGCTCTGGTAATTCCTCATAGAAAATTGTTTCTTCCTTTGTTTCATCCTTCACCTTGACTATTTTAGTTTTTGTACTCTCATTCTCTATGTCTTTATAAATATTAATTTTCACTATGTCATCAGAAAATATATCATCTCTAATGATAATAATATTGTAGGCAATGGAATCCTAAAAATGATACCCCTTCACATTATAAGCGTATCCCAAGAAGATACATTCCCTAGATCTTGAGTCCAACTTTGATCTTTCCTGGCTATGAAATAGTTCATATACATGACTTCAAAAATTATTTAATTGAGATTAATTATTGGGTTTACAATTCCACATATCCATTACCATATTCATATCATTTTCCACTAAAGGGGATCGATTGATACCATAGTAGGAAATATTTACTGCTTCTACCCAGAATGTCTTGGTAACTCCTACAGTCTTTAGCATCACCCTTATTATATCCAACAAGGTTATATTCATCTACTCTACCACTCCATTATGCTAAGGGGTGTATTATACCATGAACTACCTCTTAATTACTTCCTATTATAAAAAATAATCAAAATCGTCGCTTGTATATTCTCCACCATGGCTAGTCGTCAAACACATGATCTCCTTTTCAGATTCAATCTTATTTTCCACTTTGAATGTTTTAAATACTTCAATGATATTCAATTTTCTCTTGATTAGAAACACCCATCCTCATCATGAATTGTCATCAATGAAATATAAAATGTACCTTACTCTTCCTAGGGACACAACTAGTGATTTCCAAACCTTTGAATGAATGAACTCTAAGATCTAGTTACTCCTTATCACTGACGTTCCAAACAAAAAATGGTGTTACTTACTAAAAACACTATTCTTAAAAAATGATCCGGATACCTTCATAATCATAGGAAAAAACTTCTAATCTACAAGAATCTTAAGGCCTCATTCGGACATATTTCCAAGATTCTGATTCTATAACATCGTCAACTCTTCCATTGAGGTAGTTGATGAGACAACTATCTCAGATTCCTTGGACATTTCACTTATAAGAACATGATAGTTATTTGAGATTTTCTCCACCTTTATCACCACATGTGTCCCCTTCACAATATTCATCATCCCTTTCTCAGTGTGAGTCTTTCATATGATATCATAAAATTTTCCCAAGGACAAAATTTCATTCTCGAGACCCCCCACATGGTGTACTCCTTGGATGGTTTAGACTACGTTATCATGCATCTTCAGTTTAATGGTTCCAACTCCAAAAATCATCAATTTATGATCATTTCCCATGTAAAAAAGTACTTATGGGATAGTTTCATATTGGTCAACCATTCCCATATAGATTTCATGTACCATGTTCCTCCTGAGTCAATAATCCAGGCGTTGTTAGATTTTGTATTCTTTAAGTTGTCATTGGAGCATCACTGACTATCACGTCTCCGTTTCCAGATGTACTCACCACATTTAATTGAGAGTTATTCTCACCACCCTACCCCTCTTACCGCAATTGTAAAATTTTATTTTTTTCTTCCTTCTCCTTGATTTAGACCTTCCATGATTCTAGTTCTCATTGGAACTACACTCCATCATTATTTTTCTTTTCATTGACAGATCTTCCACTTAGTGTGAATTTGTATGTCTGTATTCATTGTTCTTGAACCAACTTACTTCTTCAATAACCGTATATACAACATCATTGAATGGAAACATATCCATTAGGATATTATTGGTGAGTTTTATTATAATTTGATAACATGAATGTGTAAACCTTTGGAGTATAATCTCTGCATGTTTAGCATCCACAATTTTATAGCTACATACTGTAAGTTGTGAAAAAAGAGTATTGAGGGTGTTTATATGGTTAGTCACTAATGATGAATCTACCATTTGATCAGTGTATAATTTTCTCTTCAATAAAATTTTATTATGGAGTGACTTTTCCTTATGCAGATTTTTCAGAGTGTCCCAAATTTCATTTTTCATCTTGTTCTTCACAATGCATGAAATGACCACATCTTCCAAAGACAAATGGATGTTGTCAATATAATTCTTGTCCATGTCACTCAATTTTTCATCTGTCACACCCACCAGTTTATCTCTAATCACCTTTAGGCATTTATCTTTCCACGTAACCTCTTTCATCTTCATTGTCCACAATGAAAAATTATTTCCATTGAATTTTTTGATCTTGTATTTTTCCGCCATTTGGACACATCATTGGTCTAGAATTTTCTTAGGACAAAACCCCATTCCTCTAATACCACATATTAGGATCCTAAACAATTGTCCAATAAATTCAGTGATAATTGTGAGGTATAAATAAATTGAAAAATTAAGCAATTAAATTAACAACATATGTAACGTGGAAACCCCAAAAAATAAAGGGGTAAAAATCTACAAGCAAATAGAATGATTTAACTATAGTAAAATTTGGGTACAAACTCTCTCTCCCTCAATTACAAGTAGAAAACACAAAAGAAATTATATCTTTAAAAATATGGAGAGAAACCTCACAAAATACTGCACTCAAGGATGAAGATGTTTTGCTTATGAATCTGATGATAAAAACTGGTGTTGGAGATCCCCATTTATGACCTTCCTTCACCCTCCTTTGGATTCCCCTTTATTAAATTTATGTTACCAAATTAAATGGGGAATCATTTGTAGGGTGTCACCATGACATGTCACCACGACATTTCCAAATGACTGCGGTGGCGATAATTAATATTTTCTCTCACCATAATGTCTTACAATAGAAAACATGGTGTGTATGAGATCATCATACTTCACTTCTGTAGATTATGAGGAAAGGATACGATCTCAGGATGGGGTTGTTCATAGATTAGATAGAGAGTATGAAGAGTATAGAAAAAATCAAGAGCATCAACGACAAAAGTGGCATCATCAAAATGATCATATGATAGAGTATTTGTGATGAATTACAAATGGTTTATGGATGGACTTCCATCCATATGATGGATATAACCCCCCACGTTTATAATGACACTATTATTAGGTTCCTTTTTTGTGATTTTTTATATTATAAATGTTTATATTTATATAATTTTAATGGTTTTTTTATATTTTAGTGAAATTTATTATTAGAATATGTTGGGAAAACCCCACTATTAAGAATAGTAGAATCCCTTTTATGATAGATTGAGATATAATCCATTACATTATTGAATCCCCAAATACAAAATGAACCAAAAAATAGAAGAAAATTTTAAATATCATTAAATCCAATAACTAAATGTCAAATTCATATAGCCTGAAATAATAAGGTAGAGAAACATAGAATTAGGATTGGACTGAAATCCCCCATGGTAGCCATCCTGCCATTTCCCTGATGACCGTGACACCCATACCATAACTTCCATTGGGAACCACTGGGAAGATCAATGAGGTGGATAGATCTAGTGATAATGGCAATGACCCAACTATAAAATCACCATACCCTACTAGAGAAAGTTCTTCGTCTCATGTCATTGACCCCTTCCTCGAGTAAGGTTTGACCCTCATTTCGAGACATCACAATAATGATAGGTATTGATTCTTTCATTCATCCACCTTGTTGAGAAGAGGCCTTAATTTTCCACTATCCCTAGTGCATTCCTACCGAACCCCACCATCGAACAGGAGTTTAGATCCTGCTTTTGATCCCTACATTTAGTTTACCTTATTTTTAATCTACATTTATTAGAAATGAATATATATTCAGATTGTATTGATACTTTAGAAAAATGATCCATATTTAATTTTTGATGTGTAGGAATCATCCCCACATCAATCTGATTCACAAGGTCGGTATGACTCAACTACTATAAATATGACCTTTAACAGCGTGCAAAATGGACATTTACAGATTTAATAAAACATTATTATCCTCGATACTATTAAAAAGGGGGAATTTTTTTCATTAATAAAAAATGCCAATAAAGTCTATTTTATCACCATTGATAAAATAGGGCATTTATAAATGGTAAAGAAGTTATGATAGATGCGACCATTATCACCACTTTTTTTATCACACATAAAAGTCAAAAAAATGAATTTCTTAAAAAGAATTTATTTTTCTACAAATTGGAGGGTGGGACATCCCCCCTTTTATTAAAATTCAATCCCCCATTTTAATAGTGCTATTATATCCTCCCCACCCCTTTAACAATGCTAGGAATCCCCCCACCCTTTAACAACGCTAGGGACCTGCATCACTTATTTGTGTGCACCCCTGCCTTTGCTAGGTTTTGAAACTGAGACGTCCACCTCAAAATCCAGCTCCTTTAACACTCCCCTATATTGTTTTCTTATGTATTTTATGATATATATATATATTTATATTATTTTTTTTATCCATATATGTATATATTTAATTACATATATAAAATATGGTTTTTTGTGTGTATGTGTGTCTATAAATACATAAATACATATAAATTAATATATATTTATTTATATAAGTGCGTGAATCTATAAATATATTTATACATATTTATATTTATTTAAATATTTTATATATTAATATTTATATAATAATATTAGAGTATATAGATAAATATATATCAGTTTTTCAATGCACACACAAATATATATTTATATATATAAACATTATATATACAGTAATTGTATATATATATAGATTTTTATAAATTCTAATTTTAAAAAAAATGGATATTATTTTTTATTTAGATAAGGATTATTTATTTTATAAATATAATTTACATGTAAATATGTTTACATATATATTTATAAAATTAAATTTTTATGTGTAAATATATAAAAAATATGTATATATTATTATATTTTTTATTATAAATAAAACTAAATTATGGAGAATGATAAAATTTGACAATATTAATATTAATATGAATGTAATACATATGAATAAATTTATTCCCTATTGAAAATGGGAAAAACTACCCCCTTAAACGAGGATGTAAGTCCATTGAATGTTAAAAAAATAGGACACACCGAATAAAAAATCAGTTTTAAAGGCCTATTAGGGACTTTTTGGGACTTGTAAAATGTAATTGTGGATGCATCCCTATATTTAGTGTGAATATGACATTACAAGATTCAATTTCATATGTGGAAGAGCTAAAATAGACACACAGATCCAAAGTTATGACCCTTTGAAATCCGAGTTAAGTTTTCAATATAATTTAGTTTTTTATTAGATTTTTTATTTTTTGTGCCTTCAATTTGATAATAAATGAATGTTGGTGGATAATAATTAGTAATTTATTTATTAAAAATATTTTTTAATTATTTTATATTCTATTGTTACTATGTATCGTATATTTTAATTGTAAAGGTCTATTTAGCCTTAGATAAAACATATTTTAAAAAATATATGTTATATTTAATGAATTTTGTTTTGAAATATACCATTTATTAGCACTAGTATAGAAAAACTAATAAATCCCCCTTTATTAGTTCTTCTTAAAAATATCTAATAAAGGGAGTCCCTTTAATAGTGCTAAACGAATGTTGATAAAGGGGTACCATTAATATCGCTAAAAATGCTAATGAATGGGTGGCGCTGTGTAAAGCTGTTTCTGTGGTAGTGATACATGTCTGTCCTTTTATATAAAATTGAAATTTAAAAATATATTCTTTGATATTTTTTTATTTATTTCTTTATAGTATTATTAAAATAATAATTGTTTTCTTATAAAGAAGAATTATTTTTCTCAGGTTGGGGTGGTGTATTTGAAAACTAATACAATGTTTATGATTTTTTCATAGGGGATCACAGGTGCCAAATAAAATTAAACATTGATGTTTTTAAAAGATTGTGGATAGTAAATGAAAATTTAATTGTAGATAATATTGTTTGAAATGTATATATTATAAATTTTTTTTATATTTTTAATGAATCTTTTATTTCATGTAAATTGTGAATTTTCACACTAGTGCATTTACACACATGGGTATTTGGTGAAATGTGATGTTATTCAAACGGCACATTGCAACAATAGGGCATTTATCTGTGTTAATGACAACAATGATAATGGGGTTCTTATTATAATGACCTTGACGACGAATTTTTTTTAGAGCTGTTAAAACTCATTGCATTGTGTTAAAAGATCTATCTGTGGTAGTGGGAATTCAATTTTATTTGTAGTGACAATGATGTCATTATAAAGGAATAAAATAAATAGGATTTGAAGACATTGTGTTCATAATACCAATGAGTATGTGTTGTGTTTCTATATGAGGGAGGAGGTAAATTCATGATATAATGGGATTACAACCATATATCACCATGGAATTCATGCAGGAGAGATGACAGGGTTTTTATAAAAATAAAAAATGATTTCTAAAATTATTAAAATTAAAAAGAAGATTCATATTCTCCATTAATAATTTAAAGAGTAAAAAAGTAGAAAACTATTTTTCATAAATATATATTCAACAAAAATTCTATTTCAATTTTAAAAAAAATATTTTTTTTAAACAAAAATAAAAACTAATTTTTCATTAATAAAATTCAAATATAAATTTTACAAGAAATCAAACAATCTCTTAAAAATTAAAATTATTTTTTTAATACAAAATAAGAAACTAAATTTTATTTATGAACAATTAATAAAAAATTCCCATTTACAAATGAAGTAAAAAAAATAATATATTCCTAATCCAAAAATATTGAATCAAAAAAATATTGATGCCATATAAAATTAAAAAATATTCCAATATTCCTCTTAAAATTTTTATTAAAATAATTTATTTTATTTTAAAAAAATTACAAATTAAATATCCATTTTCTATGATTTATTTTGGATTTAAAAATGAATTTTATTATTTTATATTAAGTTAAATAAAAATTTTAATTTTCCTAAATGATCCCATTATAAATCTAAAATATAAAAAACCTATTTCCTTTACACAAAAAATAAAATTTTCAATTAAAAAACACAAAGTTAAAAATAAATCTTCTTCGTTTTCCATTTTATATTATGATTGAATTAAGGTTATCTATGTATTTTTTAAAAAATTTGTTTTCTTTATTTTTTAAAATTATATTTAATTAATGTAGATTTATTTTTAATTTGTAATTTCTGGATTTTAGTTTATGCATATTTTAGTTTTTAATGGAAATTTAAAAAACCATGATTTTTATGTGAACGGGGAATATTATTTATTCAATAAATAATAATGTTTTCCTATGTTTTTTGGAAGACATTTTTTTAAAATAAATATATATATAGTATGGGCTTTATTTTCCCTTACTTCAATTTGATTCTACAAATTTTTTTGTCATTTACTTTTTTAAATTGAAAAAAATGCAGTAGATTTGTTGATATGGGATAAGTCAATGTACTATTACAAAATCAAGTCCTGGAATGTGTGAAGGATGTTCACAAAAGCCACATTGTTTGTCATAAAAAATCAATAAGTTGTTGCATAAATATGTTAACATTGTTAATATTTTTCAATAAATAATAGTTTGATTGTTGATATTGATTTAAATTATGTTTTATGAAAATAAGATATATTATATAATATGAAATTAATAATATATTTTTGGAAGAATTGAAAAATACTAAGAGGGAATTTTGTATCTAAAATGATTCTAATAAAAATTCTGAAAAG
This sequence comes from Viscum album, assembly GCA_963277665.1. NCBI lineage: Eukaryota > Viridiplantae > Streptophyta > Magnoliopsida > Santalales > Viscaceae > Viscum > Viscum album. Next base: position 432,500,979 of record OY728153.1, on the reverse strand, counting down.
AAATTGCATACATATGTTAGTTTTAATTACATGTTTAATGTAAAAATAATAAATTATTTCTACACCGATGTTTAGAAGGTGGTCTATGTGACATCCAGGCATATGAAAACATATCTACACCATAGGTCTTGGTGTCTTGGTGTGTTATCTTCATGCACAACTGTATGCCTATGTAAATATTATTGGGAATTCTTAACCCCGATAAATAAGGAAAGGGTTTCCCATTTACAAATATTTAACACACTGGACCCCTTCATAATCGATGTAGGATAACCCAATAATCTCTCACTCGTAACCAATAGGGCGATGAACATTAAAGATTTAACAGTGATCCGAAAATTCAATGTGCTCAAAAGAAACTTAACAACAATCACTACTACGAAATAGAGTTTTAACAATGATAAAAAAACCATTATCACCGCATAAAAATCATTCACAGTCGAGAAACTATTTAAAGGGGGTCACTTTATCAATACTAAAAAAAGCGTTGATAAATGACCATTTTATCAGTGCTAAAAAAGAACTTATAAAACTAGAAAAATTAAAAAAATTCTGTAAATCAAAGGGGAGACCCATCTTCTTTTAATAGTAGTTGATCCCCTTTCAACAATGCTATGAAGCCCCACCTACATGCTCCACCTCCCTCCATTTAACAACTCTAGTCGCACACCCCCAACATTTAATAGTGTAATACCACACTACACCTACCTGTACACCCCTGACTCCACATGGATTTGAACATGACAAAAATCTTATACACCAGACAGCTAAAGCCCTACTAACAACCACAGCAGCTCTATCTCCGCCTCAATTCCACGACCTCCATGACTTCACTGATGATGGTCAGCCGCAATGAATACCCACCTCAACTGCATTCCACTTCTTCCTGGACCACACATAGTGACCGCGTTCCACCCCGCTATGACCACCCTACACGTCATCACATCCACATCCCGACTCAACCACACACTACCTCCGTAATGATATCCCAGAGCAACCATACCATGCTCCTTCGTGGCTGCTCACACATCCACATCCCTCCTCTACCACAGTCTTCCTATTCTATGACCTTGCATAGAAACTGTACTGTGGTCTACCCTACACGTCGACACATACACATCCCGCCTCAACCACATTCCTCCTCTATTAGGACCACCCAGATAGGTATGACTTCTGGATCTCCTTGATCACCCTAGGGAAGTGTTCCCTGGTGACGGGGAGGACTAGAAACAACCCTCCATTGAAACCGTTCTTAAAAACGTGGCACAATGGATAAGTATTTTTTGATGAGAATCATTGGCCTATTAAAATAGGTTGGAAAAAATCTAGTACATTGCATTTTGGGGAGTTCATTCAAATGTATTGGGTGCCCTGGGGGAGTTAGGGTTTGTTTGGGATCCCCTTGCTTGGGTACCACTAGGGAGTTTCGATTTCTGGTGTATGAGTTGTGGTACCATTGATATTTCCTTACCTGGGTACCCCTGGGGAGAATTCCATGGTGAATTGGATAGCTGGACACCATCTGCCATAAAAACCATCCACAGTTGTCGTCCCCCTAGGGTTCTACGGTGCAGGGGTTGGGGTACATTTTATATCTCCTTTCTTAGGTACCCCAGAGCAGTGTTCCTATGAAAAGGGGATAGCGGGATAGGGTCCCTCGTAGGATTCCTCCATTCTCTACTGGAATAAGATCAGAACATTGGTGATAGCCTATTATATTGAAGACCTCATTGTCATCATCATGAGGGGTCATGGGACTCCATGGTACTGCTCTAGATTTTTGACAGTTTCTAATGATATTCCTCCAAAACATGACTTCCACTAGGATCCAACCATTTATCAATGTAACATCCTTATCATCATCATCGGGGGGTGAGGGGATTTAGAGAAAAGGGTAATCTAGTCGGAGGCTCAGAGTATGAAAACACAGCCTCTACCATTATATAGTAACATATTCCATTATATTTTCCATTCCCTCCGCAAACATTCAACTTATCGTTTAATAGATATAAAGGAGGGATAGAAAAATATTTTATTTATAACACCAATTAATATTGAGGAAGTACCAAACCCTATTTTTTATTTATAATTAATTTATTTAATGAATATTAAAAATATTGCAAAATTAACAAATTTATTTATGTATTTGGAGTATTATTCATATTAAATTTATAAATTAAATATAAATTCTAAAACAGATTAAATTAATTATTGTTAACTAAATAATGATTTATTTTAAAATGTAAATAAAATTAATAATTTTTCTTCTTTGATATCAATTGATTTTAGATTTATAAATAATGTGTAAAATTAAAAATATTAAAAATATCTTTAACTAAACCGGTTTGGGTATATTTCAAAATATAATTGAATATATTTATAAATAACGAGTACAAAAATAAATGGGTTATAAATGGATTAAGGATTGAAAAAAAATCAACCAATTTGGAAAATGATTATCCCAAATTTCATCTGTACTTGATGAGTAAACATCCCTAATATTGGGTGATTTTTAATGAACATTTTCTACCTAATTATCATAGTTGTAGATTTTTATAATTTTGTTGAATTTGAATTTATTAATAAAGAATATATTTTTATACAAGTTGACTGGTATATAATATTTAATGTTGATTTTTATTCAATAATATAACATTTGACTCATATCAACCTTTTTACAAAATTTAATATATATATATATATATATATATTTGTAATCCTGTAATTTTTTATCTAACCTGTCGGAAATGGAAATAAATTTTTGTAGAGCCAACCACCCAATCTAAAATGGTGATTAAGGGTGGGAAAATATGTGTTTAACAAAAATGATAATTGAAAACAAAATAAAGAAGAACCAAACTATTATACTAAAATGAGTATTTGTTAGTAAAAAATTAATTGTTTAATAACCAATTTTTTAGTAGGTTTTTTTTATCAATTTTAATAACTAAAAATTGTTAAAATAACTTAATTTATAATTCTTTATTTATTTATTAATTCAATATTTTAAATATCCTATGATACAGATTATAACAAAAAAATAATACATTTTTTTTAAATTTATATTATTTTTCAAATAATTTTTTTGTTTAAAAAATCTAAGGATTTCTATATAAAATTGAGTTTCTTTTAAACACAATTACAGTGGATTTTTTTTTAAAATATAAGTATTTTTTTACATTAGTAGGCTTCCTCCAATGATCAACCTTTGTACAATGGTTTTTCCACCCGATAAAACCAATTTTTATCTTAGAAGCAGTTCATGAATTCTACGATCAATGTGTATGATATCAGAAAGAATACATGCCTACTCCAGTTATTACATATAATTTTTTCAAGGACCAAGAATCACATAGAGAATTCCCAAAGTTTGGTGCTTCTCGATACAATAATGATTAATCTGGTCCTACAAAATTGTAGGGTATTTCCCAATCACACCATGGTTTAATTGCCTATATGGAAGTGATGAGACTGAAGGGAATTGATGTGGCACATAGATATAGGAAATACATATAGGAAACTTATTCACCTGGTAAACACCCCTTAGTGGAAAAAAATTTATAATCAGTATCCTAAATTTGGAAACAAGCCAAGAAATCTTCATCTTCAGTTATCTACAGATGGAGTGAATCCTTTTGGTTTTAAAAGAATCACTCACAGTACATGGCCGGTTATGTTGATATATTATAACTATCAATTACTGTTATGCATGAAACAAAAATAAATCATGTTATCTATGATTATAACTGGACCAAAACAACGTGGTGATGATATTGATATTTATTTGGCTCCATTAATCAAGGATTTGAAATTATTAGGGGATTCTGGTGTTACGCTGTATGATGCATACATAAATGAATATTTATATTTTAGATCCATGTTGTACGGGATGAAAAATTGCATTCCTGATAATGGAAATTTTTTATGATATATCATTAAAGGAACTCAAGGGTTCCCGATCTTTGAAAATGTACATAGACAATCACGATTTTTTTTGAAAATCATGTTTCTAAGACATCGCCGATTATTACACCGATGACATAAGTACCCATCTTGGACGACATCATTTGATGGAAGTTTAGAATAATGTAAAGCACTAGTTACACTAATAGGTGATGAAATGATTGAGAAGGTAAAATAAATGGAATCTAATCTTGGTAAACCATTTTCTAAAAACTTTATAAAAACTAGTTTGAAAAATGAGAATAGTTTTTCTACCATAATATAATTTTATGTGCGTCATAAATTTTATTCATGTTAAGCATATTGAAAAAAACAAATTTGATAGTTTCATCGGCATGTTTCTAAATGCACCCGAAAAAAAAGGGATGGAAGTAAGACTGGGTTGGAAATGGTTGAAATGGGAATACGAGAAGAGTTGGGACCAAGAGAGGGTAAAAACAACTTTTCTTCCTCTAACATTGTACACTAATTCCAAGAAGGAGAGATATCAATTTTACAACTTCTTGAATGATGTAAAGGTTCTATAGTGGTATTCATAGAATATTAATAATATAATTTCATTGACTGGTTTAAATTTAAAAGATATAAAATCACATGAATTCCATGTTTTAATGTAATATCTAATGCATATAGATTTATGTTGCATTTTTTCAAAAAATGTCTATTATATATTAAAAAAACTCTATTTCATCTTTAAATCTATATGAAACAAATTTATAGTCCCGATGAAATTTCCAACTATGGAAAGATAAATTTCCATCATATTATATGAATTGAAAATGTTCCTTCCACCATCATTATTTAGTACGATGGTTTGTTTTATGGTTCGCTTGGGGAGAGAGATTAATCTATGAGGTATTGTACACTATAGTTCGATGTACCCCATTAAACGGTATATGATGATTTTGAAAGGTTATATCAAAAATCAATGTCATCCAGAGGGTAGTATTAAGAAGTCATATATTGTGGTGCATGCTATTTAATTCAATAATGAATACCTTTCTGATGTGGAAATAATTGGCCTACCTAATTCTTGTCCCAATAGGCAGCTTACGAGTGAAAGAATTTATGGAAGAGATGTTTTCACAATCAATTTTATAGATTAGAAGCAGAACCACCATTACATTTTACATAACATTTTGGAGTTTTACCTATATGTTGAAACCAATAAATAAATTATTGGGAATTTGATTCCATCATGTTATTAAATATGGATATCAAAAAAACATAATCAACACATTATAGGTTCATTTTTGGAATATATTTTTTATGAATCAGATGAAAATCCGGATTCAATTTCAGAATGACTTCAATAGTTAGTCAGAGGACTAAGGGTGATTGTATTATCTTAAAATTGGTATGTAATTAATGGTTATATGTTCTTTATAAATTATCATGATAGAGACGGTACCATGAAAATTAGTGGAGTAAACTCATGGAAGTAGCGAGGCATGTTTCTGGTACTAGGAAAATAAATCAAATTTATTAGAATATTTCATAATTTGGTATCATAAAAAAAATGGGAGTTGGATTATACAAAATTACCAGTTTCTATTTTTTATACTCAAGTGAGTTAATAATAGGAGTTCAATTAAAATAGATGAATTGAGATTCATGAAGGTTGATTTATGTAAGGAATTTTAAAAAGAAAAACCATTTAAAATGGCATTATAGGATTCTTAATTATTTTATATTACAGATCCCACAAATTGAAAGTGGTCAATTATTTTGTTATCGAACAAAACCACTGAATGGTCAGATGAAAATTCAACCGAGGATGACCATTTCATTGGGACATTGCAATAATTTATTAGTGGTCCCAATCTTGACAGAGTTTTGTATGAGAGAGGAGACCACAATGATTGGATTTGGAACATTGATATATGGTTAAAATGCCTTCATCATTTTAAAAAATAGTGCTCAATATTCAGGATACATTTTTTTTGAATATACATCAGGTAACCTCATGTTATTATCCATTTACTTCTATATTTATGTACTCTAAATTAAAAATTATACAATTTCAGTAGATAATGACTTATACACATTTTTGTTCTTCCAATACTAAGGAAAAATAGGTCTCTCAACCAGATTCTTCTTGTAGTGCATAAGAATGACCTTATACACATGTTGGTGCTCCCAAACCTGAGGAACAATAGTTTTCCCAACCTGCCACTGCTCCCACTATAGAGGTACAATGGCCATCTGCACAAGTCAATTCTATCTCTCTAGATGAAAATATTGAAAAGTTTTATTCCAAGGATGTGGTAGGTGATGAAGGACAAGTTTCCCTGAAAAAACATGATCACCTTAGTTTCATGGTGTTAGAAAAAATTATTACGCTACAAGTAAAAGGCATCAAATTTGAGGTGGGATAGAATGCACGTGGTCAGCATGTTAACCCCAGCAAAGCCATGTTAAGTATTTATATTGGAATCATAACTCAGTAATGCATTCCTATATTCGTGGTACCAAGTTGTTCATGGGATGAAGGAACTGATGTGTGAAGATATTATGATAAAATTATGATATCATTTCATTATTTTATTTAAAAAATAAAATAATAAATCATTAACTTACTCTTCATCATCCATTGTAGAGGGAAATTATATTATTAGACTCCCAAAATAAGAATGTTATAATTCATACTAGAGGGATTAATAAATGATTTTGAACAATTATAGCAATGCATCATCTTAATGATGATGAATGGAAAATAAACCTGCACCCACCAGTAATCTATGAACACAGGATAACCCAAGAAGCATGGGGTGAATTTATTGAACATCGTGAAGATGTATCTTTTCATGTAAATTGTGGTCAGTAATACATTGTTTTATGTTGGGCTTATTCATCACTTTGATTGATAATTTTTGATTTATTAAATATAAAATGAGTGATCGAACCAAATAACGAGAAAAAAAACCAACATACCCCTACTGTAAAGTAATGATGGTGTACGCTTCATTTGAAAAAAATGGGTTCATATTTTAAATCAAGCGTAATACTTTTACGTGACATGAAACAACACCACAATTATGTTCCTCTATTTATATTCAGATTTACTATATGAAGTGAAAAACCACATTCATCCCAGGTTGAGTGCTGTGGAAGGAGGAATGTAAAATAAAAACGTGATACTAATAGATGAAAACACATAAAAAGTGTGGGAAACATGTCTAAGTATTAAATAATAATTTTTTTTATTAAATCACTATTAAATAACAATGATCACTTATTTTTCTGTATTTTATATGTGAAAATGTCACAATAATTAGGAATACATGTTTCAAATGAACACAAAATTCAGATGGCCTTGAAGCATCCAGAACAGTGTGGTCATGTCAGAGGTGTGGGTTTTAGGGTGATTCTCGGAATATATTTCGAGAAAAAACAATAGGGTGATCAAAGTAAAATAATAAAATATATGAAAGAAATAATATCCACCCTTTAAGGACAATTCTAATGGAATATAGAGATGATGGGATATTTAATGAGGGAGAGGAAAAAAGAAGAAGCAACTCAAGAACAACCACCACAAGGAGATCCCCCACCACCCCCACCAACTATGAGTCTAGTGATTAAACTCAAAGATATGTCTTAGAAGTGGTAATCAATGTTATAATAAATGTTTATGTGAAATTTGAATCATACAAAAAATGATACCTTTCTTATACTGGTATTCTACAAGGTGATAATGGCTATTATTTATATCTATAAATACCAAAACAATACCTTTGGGCATGGGATATGGTGTTAAATATTTGAAATGAATTTCTACACAACAACCTACATCCAACATGACCTGTTTCAGTTTCGATTAGTTTATCCCATGAGACAAATGTTGACCGACCTATTCCAATTCATGAGGTTGATAGTAATATAGTTGAAAAAACTGTTGGAAAATTAATCGCATGGTCTTCACATCTTGTAAAAAACATATTGATATGGAGGTATTCATTTCCATTTTACTTTTCGAGATAAAAATTTGATAAATAATGAAAATATTTCTAAAATGATGAATTTTATTATAGACGTACAAAGAGAAGAAGATGAAATAAAAAACCGCCTCAAACCCATCGAAAGGATTGAGAAACTGATCAAAAAGATATACCACAAACACCATTACCCCGCTCATTCTATATCCAAATTTACATCATTAAAGGCTCATGTGAATACAAAGTTAAAATATGGATGCAACCAAATAGTTGAATTTGAATAAAATATGTACATTGAGAATGATCAAGACTTCATAGGTGTTAAGATTGCAACTAAAATCCTGAACTATTATTGGATGGGTGGCTCATTTGTAAATTTATACATGAGGTATTTATCCGGGATTTCATTTTCAAAAATATTATATACTATTTTAATTATGAATAAATATATTTCATATTTTTGGCAGGCGTATATATGAAAAAAAATTGAAGGGATTTTTCCATGACAAAAAGTTCTTACTCGTTAGTCATCACATCACCTCTACAGAACAAGAAAAAATAGGACCCAAGAAAAAGGATAAAATATTGTAAGGTCTAATAAAATACATTGGAAGATAAATTTCGGATGAAAAACTCTATTTATTACCAGTGATGCAGTTGTAAGACTCTACCATTTAATCATATAAAATTTATTTTCATATCATTCATCACTTATTTCTTTTTGTGTTTTTTGATGTAATTGGATACTCATTTAAGTAAATTTGGATACACTAAATAATTATTTCCTAGATTAAATTCATGGACATCCAAAAAGATATCCACATATAATGGAGTTTTTAAATTTTTAATACACCGAATCCAACATTTTAGAACTAAATGTCATGTTGTATAATTTATATTACCTTTTAATTTGGATTCTGTTATGATAGGGTGGTGCATCACTATCATAAAAAGCACTAAATGAGGCCATGGACTAAGCCCAAGGAAGAATAAAAGTTCTATGATTGTATATGTATCAAGGTATATATATTAATATGTCACTATCCAAACACATATCAAAACAAATTACTTATTCTACACAATGTTTTAGTAGTGTATAGAACAATCCAATGTAAATGATTGTGATTATTATGTTTGTAAATTCATGAGAGATATCATATTCCATGAAAAACTAGCATCAATTAAGAGGTATTTTCAATGATAATTATTATTCCATTTAATATATTTATTTATCCTTTGTGTATTTAAATTTTTAAAGCACTACTAAGACTGTCGAAAAGACTCATATTTACATGGTCATATAGATGTTCTTAGAAACGAATGGGAAATATACCCAATAGAAGAATGCACAAAAATAGAATTAATATGTGACTTCCATATAAGTAGTGTAATTTTTTCATATTTTTGTATAATTTACTTATTTTTAATATTACTCATATAAGATTTTTTTATACATGTGTATTCCTTTTTTCGAGTCCGGCGGTTTGTTCAAATATTCTCATGCTCGTGAGAGATTGGACTTGGAGGATGCAATTGAGATAATGAAAACAAGGAAATGGGTCAAGAATATATAAATGTGAATTCCTAAAATGTATTAATTATATTAATTTTTTCATAATTTTATATGATAATTGTATGTTAGGTTATTTATCATTTTTATCTAATACATATTTATTTATTTTACAGATATTTTGGGAAGTAATATTTTCCATTAAAATATCTCCAAAAATCCATAAAATATAGAACATGTTGCATGAAATGTATGAATTCTTTGTATTCTAATGCATAGTATAACTTCCAAAAATATATATCATGAATATTTTTCTAAAAAGTGCACTAATCACATGCATATCAATCAGACGCACCTCAATTTGATACACAGTGTGCTCGGTATGAATCAAAGTGTATGTTTTAAGTTTATAATATTATTTTATCCATTAATATTCATGTCTTTTGAACTTCCATGATTTGATCCATGACTCATGATTATGATATATGATATGAACACTAGTGAAAAAAAATGTTTACCACATCTGCATTTTTCACATCGGTTCTATATAACCGATCGGTAAAGCTTAAAAATTTGTTTATCATGACGGTTATAAAATAACTAATGTGATAAATTAACAAGTGTTGGTTTATAACATCGGTTACAAAATAAATGATGTAAAAAATACCGAGATTAGATTTATCACATCGGTTATTTCATAACTGATGTGAATGATCAAATCTGGGCGATTTATCATGTCGATTATTTTATAACAGACGTGATATATCAAATCTCAGCAATTTATCCTGTCGATTATAAAATAATAGACATGATAAAGGATTTTCTACATCGGTTATTAAATAAATAACGTTATAAACATTAAAAACTGTTTATCACGTCGGTTATTAAATAACCACTATGATAATGCTTTTAATTGATTTATCACGCCCTATATTCTATCATTCTATTTTATTCGATCAGGTGACTTGGGATTCAACTCTCTGACGCAGAAAACCTAGAAAGGTTTCTTCAATTTTTTACCCTTCAACCTAGTTTTATCAACACCATTCATCATCTTTATTATCAGCAGATCTATTAGGTTGACTCGCAAAACTCAAGTAAGCCTCACACGCCTCAGTTTCATTTTTTATTTTTCACGATTCCCTAAACTTGTATTTTGAGATTTTATTTTTCTATCATTGTTATTTCAATCATGGTAATTGTCATAGTGTTCATTTATACCATGATAAATTATTTTCTAGTAAAATAAACCATGGTAGTGATAACATGCAAGTTATACAATTTTTGTTGCTTCCATGTGTGTTCTATCCTGTGTGTGTGTGTGTACTTTCATGTGTGTGGGTGTGGGGGTGTCTAGGGGGTGGGGGCTATCTAGGTCTTGGGGGTTTTCCATGGAGGTGGTGGTATCTAGGTGGTTTCTAAGGGGTTGGGGATGGTGTCCAGTGGTGTGAGGGGGCTTTCCAAGGGGGTAGGTAGTGTCCATGGGGGGTGGTGTCCAGGGGTGAGGGGTTTGTCCAAGGGGGTAGGGGTGTCCAGGGGGTGGGGGTTGTCCAGGTGGTGGGGGTGTCTAGGGGGTGGGGGTTTTCCAATGGGGTGGGGGTGTCCAAGGGGTGTCGAAGGGGTGGGGTGGGTTTTAGGGGGTGAAGGGGATATCCAAGGAGGTAGTGGTGTCCAAGGGTGGGGTGGTGTCCATGGGGGTGTGGGGGTTGTCCAAGGGGGTAGAGGGTGTCCAGGGGGTTGGGGGTGGTGTCTAGGGGTGAGGGGTTGTACAAGGGGTGGGGGTGTCCAGGTGTTGGGGTGTCCTGGGGGTGGGGGTTTCCTAGGATTGGGGGTTGTCCAGGGGGTTTGGGGGTTGTCCCGGGGGTAGGGGTGTCCAGGGGGTGGGGGAGTCTAGGGGTGGGGGTGTCTACAGGGTGGGGGTTGTCCAAGGGGGTGGAGGTGTCTATGTGTGTCCAAGGGGGTGGGGGTGGTGTCCAGGGGGTGAGGGGGTTGTCCAATGTGGTATGGGTGTCCAAGGGGTGGGGTCGTATCCAAGGGTGAGGGGTTGTCCAAGGGGGTAGGGGTGTCCAGGGGGTGGGGGTGTCCAGGGGGGGTGGGGATGTCTAGGGGGTGGGGTGTTGTCCAGGGTGTGGGGGGGCTGTCCAAGGGGGGTGTCCATGGGGTTTCCAAGGGGGTGGGGTGGTGTCCAGGGGGTGATGTGGATTTGAAAGGGGATGGGGGTTTCCAGGGGTGGGGGTGGTGTACAGGGGTGAGGGGGTGTCCAACGGGGTAGGGGTGTCCAGGGGTGGGGGTGTCCAGGTTTTGGGCTATCCAGGGGGATGGGGGTTGTCCAGGGGGTTGGGTGTCTCGGGGGTGGGGTGTCCTGGGGGTGGGGGTTGCCCACTGGTGTGGTGGTATTTAAGGGGGTTGGGGTTTTCCAAAGGTTGGGGGTGCCTACGTGTTTGAGGGATGTCCATGGGGGTGGGGGTGTCTAGGGGTTGGGGTGTCCAGGGGGTGGGGTGCTCTCTAGGTGTGTGGGGGTGCCTAGGGGGTGGGGGCTGTCCAAGGGGGTGGCGGTGGTGTCTAAGGGTGTGAGGGGATGTCCAATGGTGTAGGGGTGTCTAGGGTGGGGTTGATATCTAGGGGCGATGGGGCTGTCCAAGGGGGTATGGGGTGTCTAGGGGTGGGGGTGTCTGGGCGGTGGGGGTTGTCCAGGGGTTGGGGGGGGGGGTTGACCCAATGGTGTGTGAAACCCTTGGGATATTCTATCCCAACGGTTTCAGGGGCTATTCTAATGGTTTTAAATCATTGGGATAGGTGTAATTTTCAGTAAGGAATGTATTCATATTTTAATATTTATAATTCATATTTCTTGTTTATAGAAGGGTGAATTTGGTATCCAGTTGCACCAGGATCTATTCATTGTATACCTTAAGAAGAATGGATCCAAGATGAGTTTATACTATTATATCGTGATACATATGAGATTTATGTAATTATTAAATGATTTTCATATAAATATAAAACTCTTATATCTAACTATATTTAATTTTGGATATCATTTTAATGCATATATTTTTCACATAAGCATTTTCTTTATATTCCAAAATTGTTTTACATTCAAATTATGATATTTTCCGTATAAATATAAAATTTTCTTATCTTAACAAGATGTATAATTTTTATATTTGTTATAGTTAATATTGAGTCAATGTTGAATTATGGAACATCAAATGAGTAATGAATATGAGGAAGGTTTTGATGCCTTTTTAGAATTTTGTAATTGAAATATTCCAAACAGCAACATTTTTTCTGTCAATTCCTGAAAAGTTTGAAAATGAATATGTTGAAAAGTAGAGTGATCAATGATCATTTTATTTGTCATGGTTTTAATCCATGTTACATCCCTTGTATTCGGCATGGTGAAACTAGAAAGAATGTCAGATCTACTGATGATGATGATTTGCAAGATGGTAAATCTGATGGAATTGAATAAATGATTCATGATATTGTAGCGTAACATATTGAGATAGAACTGGTTGTTTCACATCTCTATGGTGATGATTAAAACCCATTTTATCCCGGTTTTAAGGATTTTATGATTTTTTCGGCGGTGTTAAAGTTGATTAACCTGAAGGTGAAACATGGATAGAGTGATAGATGATTTATAGAGCTTCTATAATTGTTGAAATAAAATTATTCCAAAAGGCAACAATCTTAAAGATTAACATTATAAGTCCAAGAAAATATTTTTCCTGATGGGATTGGGATATAGGAAAATATATGAATGTCCGAATGATTGTACTATATATAGGACGAAATATAAACTTTTTTCAGAGTGTCTTAAATGTGGGACATCACAGTATAAGTTGAAAGAATAATCAGAGGCTCGTATAGAGATTACCGCAATCGATGTCAAGGTATTTTGGTATCCATCAATAATTCATCATTTGAAACATTTATTTTCTATTTCACGTGATGAAAAAAGGTTATGATGTCATGCTAATGAGAGGATATGTGATTTAAAAATACGTCATACATTTGATTGTCCACAATGGTAGAAAATTGATGAGCAATATCATACATTTGGAAATGAAATTAGAAATCTCAGACTTTGGTTGTGCACATATGGAATGAATCCATACCTAACCATCATTAGTACACATAGTCCATGGCATATTTTATTTGTAATTCAAAACCTTTTACTTGAAGTTTGTATGAAGTGAAAATATGTCATGTTGAGCATAATGATCTATGGTCTGAAGAACCTCGTAAATTAAATTGATTTTTTGTTTTAACCATTGATTGATGATTTGAAACATTTACGGGAGGATGGTATTAGGGTGTTTGATTCTTATAAAATGTAATATTTTCAACTTCATGCAGTGATTATGTTCACTATAAATGAATTCCCAACTTATGAAAATTTGTTTGGATATAGTGTTAAGGGGCATAAAGCATGTCACATTTGCAAATGACAGACTTCATATTGTAAATTTCATCATGGGAAGAAAACAGTATACATGGTTCATCAAAAGTTTTGTCTATGTATCACCGTTATAGAAGGATAAAAAAGGCATTTAATGGCTCACACGAATTTGATATTTCTCCAAAACCTTCATCATTTTATGTTTATTTTGAGAGGGTGTGAAAATTTTATGTGACTTTGTGAAATAAAAATATATATGGTAATGATATAAATATTTGGAAGAAAACGCAAATATATTTTGCGTTACCATATTGGAGATATCCTGAAGTGAAAAATAATATTGATTTCATGCACATGGAGAAGAATATCTATGACATGTTGATTGGAATATTGTCAGATATAAAAGTAATGAATAAAGAAGATTTGAATGAAGGATTAGACTTACTATCAATGGGAATACATTTGGAGTTAGCTGCCACTTCTAATATAAGACAAACATTTCTTCCACTATCTTTTCATACATTATCCAAGTGGGATAAAATTATATTTTTTCATTTTCTTCATGATATCAATGTGTCTCAAGTTTTTTCTACAAATGTAAAAAAAAATTCCCTTTGAAAGTTTTTTAGTTTATAGGTATGAAATATCATGATTGTTACATCACGATGAAACAACTTCTACCAGTTTCATTGCGTGGAATACTGTCTATTCGTTTCCGAAATACTATAATGATGTTGTGTTATTTTTTCAATTCAATTTTTAATAAGGTGGCTAATGTGAATGATTTAAAAATTTTGGAAAAGGATGCAATTAATATACTTTTTCAATTTGAAAATAAATTCCTCTATCTTTTTTGATATAATAGTGCATTTAATGGTTTATTTGGTTTTAGAAATATATCTTTATTGGATGTATCCTTTTGAAAGGTATATGAAAATATTGAAGGGGTTTGTTAAGAATCCATAACGAACTGAAGCCTCTATTATTGAAATGTATATTTCTAAGGAGGTTGTGATGTTTTTTACGAGCTACATGGCTACGATGGAATACATAGATTTTCCTCCATATCACCATGAATGAGTTAATAATGAGGGAAAAAGGATTTGTGTGTTGAAAGTCAAATCATTATCAGCGAAACAAATGAAGAAGGTGGAATTATACATCTTGAATAACATATTTGATGGTAAACCGTATATCACATTTCATATTAATGTGTTGAAACAATGTCATCCAAAGAAGAAAGACATGTGGATTTTGAATGAGCATAATAATACATTTTTCCATGGTTTAAAAAGACCTTACTTGATAGATCAGATGTATCAGAGAAATTATGATTTTTAGTGGGTGGTCCATGTTTATATATGATAACCTGGTCCAGGTAAGACATTAATGGATTTGAATTTCATAAAAAAGATTAGGAAAATAGAAGTGCAGTTCAGAATAGTGTTTTATTATTGTTTGTAGAAGAAATTTATTTTTCGAGTTCTAAAGACAAAAACCCAATTTATGCATCAAGTGTATATTATTTAATCATTGATGAAATATGGGAAGTTTATTACATTAAAATTATAGTTCCTGTTTTCAACTGAAAATGGTTTATCGGAAACAATATTTTCAAACATAATAAATTTGGAATGAATGTTGTTAATATGAATAGATTAGAAGGGACAATAGATTCTTTTATAATGAAAACACATGCAAAATAGATTTTCTATGTAGTTGATCAATGATATATGCATTGTTCTGTTGTTTTAAAAGGGAAAAAACTATATGTTGGTGAGGATACACTTGATGAAGATGATGATTTATGTGAGATACCTACTTCTAGGGAATGATTAGCAGAGAATAATGATGATCATATTTACAACTTGGTTTGTACCATAAGGAACGATCATGACGATAGAATTTGGGAAAACAATCCATTTGTGTATTCCTAATATTACAGGTCACATATTTTTATTTCTTGTTTACATTTATTATTTTCATAAAATGTTAGATATGATAATTTTTTTTATTAAAATTTGTATTAAAACAAATAATTAGAAATTTTTCTTTATTTTAATTATGTTTAGTTAGTTTATCATGTTTACCATTACATAACTTGTATATTTATTGAGTTTTTTAATGAAAATTACTTTACCATGTTTACCATTTTTACCATGTTTCCCATGTTTACCATGTTTACAATAGTTTACAATCATTTAAAGTAATGTAACTAATATATTTTTTGATTTTTTGAATGAAAATTACACTACCATGTTTACCAGGTTTTCCATATTTATAATTTTTTATCATTCTTACCATATTTACCATGTTTAGTATCATATAACATAGTTCAGTTTTACATTTTGTGTTTACATTAGTATTATAATATTTGAATTTGTATATTTGTGAATTAATGATTGCTTTTTTGAATTGAAGGATAATGACATATCAATCAGTTGATCAACGACATGTTTCTAGAGATGGTCATCATGAACATACCTATGGGGAGGAACATTCACATACTCCTCTTGATGTTCCCAAATATTCCTCATGTTCTCCCATAATGACAAATAAAAGTTCAATATTTGGTAAACGTGGGTGCACACATTTACCAAAATTATAACTTTCCCTTAGCCAGGACCAGAGGATACTCGTTGAGTTTGAAGAGAATGATATTACTAGAGGTCCAAATGCAAAATATTTTAAATTTTTTTTATCAACTCAGGGTAAAAATAATGTAAGTATTTTTTATGATGATTGGAGAAGTTTGGAAAAAAGAAATAATATCATAGTTGTGGGAGACCATTTTGGTAAGATCTTTTCCTATTGTTCGACTAATATTTAAATGTTTCTATTATAATATTTTTTTCTTATTATTTAAAAGATGACATTTGATATTCTCAGCACTATAGAAGTAAGGGGGATATTTTTATGGATGTCTTCTAGGAGATAGTGGGATTTAAAATCAACCCTCACAACTAATTTCATTTTTGGTCATAGGAATCATGAAAATCCATGTCATATATATCCACTAATAAATGAAGACACATGGAGATAATTTTTTAAAATTAGAAGAAAAGATTCATTTTTTGTAAGGGAAATGGAAATTTTTATATGATTTCTTATATAAATGATATTATTAAAGTTTTGTTAATTATTTCTTATTCGTAATTTACAACAAACAAAGATATGTCATCAGGATATCCAATCAAAAAATGTATACCCTCTGAGTTTTTCTTGGGGAGAGTATACATTATTGGATGAAAAAATGATAGTGGACAAATTACAAAAACTGGGAGCTGAGTATTATATATCTGGAGAGGTTTTCCCTCCATCCCCTCCATCTAAAGATGAAAAATAGAAGAGATATTGGATTGGAAAAAGGGGAAATATCTTTCAAAATAATCGAGAATCGTAGCTAAGAGTATTGTAAGATATATATTTTATTTATATAAGATAAATATATTCTTTATATAAATTGAATCATTATATAAATGTTAAATTAATTAATACAGGATTCTCTTAGGGAGCAGAGCTCATAGGGGGTATTTACAGCTGCTGGGAGGCAAGATATTTTATCTACAGCATTGGGAAATCCCGAAAACCTCGGTCGTGTACGGGGATTTTGAATGAGTGTATAGGTAAGGAAAGTGTTTCAATATTCTTAAAATTATTCAATTGAGGGTGTTTATACAAAAATAGAATCATTGGAGTCTGATGTTCATAATATTAATGAGATGATGGAGAAAATATTAGAGTGTTAGTACAGTCTATGTTTGCAGACATGTACAGACAATTATATATTGCATCTCCCACTCCTTTACATCCCCATAAAGACCCCATTATTTATCATCCACCTTCACTAGTAGCTCCCACTCCCCCACCTCAGCCTGCGGACCCCATTTTTTTATCCTACTCCTCCACCACATCTTCTTACTTATTGTGATTTGTATTTTGATGATCCTCACCATCATATAGTTTCATATGGGCTGGTATATTTTATAGAAGATATAGTTCATCATCAACAGTTAGAGGTAGAAAATCATAGGTTCGCTATATATTATATTATAGATAGATCATCTCAAGTGCCATTACCTACAAAAGAGGTGATGACAGTTGGAAATAGTATCAGTCACTTTTTTGTTTGGCCATCCAAACATCTGCGACTCATTACCATGTAGGTATGTATGTTATATCTTTTATTTTATTTTTTATTAATGTTGTTTTAATTTTTGAAAACTAATAAATTTTTCTTTTTATTTATAGTAATACTTTTAAGGTAAATAAATATTGTAAATACAACAATAAATAAAAATGGATATGACATCAGATATAGATTCTAGTATTCATGAATAATTGTCAAGATGTTCAAATTTATTGGAAAATCATTTTTACTTTCCAATGGATGCTCATGTTTTTGGATGTGTAAGAAATGTATGGATTGTGAAAATTGATTTCATGGATCTTGTTACTAGAGATAAGTTGGACATCAATGTGGTGTATATTTTCTCCATGTATGTTTTAACACCTTTCCCTATATTATATTTATTAAAACTTTATACTTATGTCTATTTTTTATTAGGAATCTTTATAACATGTGTTAGAAGAAAGAGAGAACATATTTATATGGATTCATGGACCTGCATTTGATTTCCCATAATGAACATTCATTGGATTAGGAACAAAGAACACATTATATTGCCGATATATTTGAACAGAATATAATCACACAGTGTTGGATGATGCCATTTTGTGAGAGTTATGAAATATATATCTCGAAAAGTATTCTTTATATTTTAATATAAAAAACCACTAGCCTTAAATTTTCTTTTATCATAGTGATCATTGTATGTTAGGTGTTTTTTTCACAGGAGAAAACACTTTATTGGATATGCTCTGTCCATGGTGATGTGCGGGGAAGTTTTAAAAATATGTTGTAAATGAAAGTTTCAATTTATAAATAGTTATTTATATTATAATAAATTATAAATTTATCCAATTCACATTATTTTCTAATAGCATATTGGTATACATTATAAAAAATACCAAGAAAATGAGTGCCAAGAGTAAATATGTAAAATTAAAGGAAAATATCCATTTATAATTTGTACTTTTTGATGTATTACATAAAAATGATATTTTGAATTGACACTCATTTAAATGAAATTTTCATGAAAATTAAGGCATCATCGAATGAGTATATTATATGTTAGGATTTATATATGAAATAATTATGAAGGGAATAATAATGAACTTTGACCAGATTAGATTTCTTTATAAACATTGCCACAATATTTCATTTGATTTATTCATTATACATGTTAAATACATTACATTTAATTTGTATCATTTTTGTGACCCTCAACGCTATAGTTCTCAAGTGTTCGAACACTTACAAGTGGAATAGTCAAAAAATTTACAGGTTTGATTGGATTTTAGTTTGTTTGTAGTGTAAAATGTAATTTAGAATATTGTAAATATAATTGTGTAGTTGGTAGTTGTTTTGGATAAATTTATGTTTTTTAGTTGAAGTTTTATATTTTGAATGTTAGATATGTGAATATTTAATTTGTCATGTGTTCTTTTTTTTGGACTAGTTCTAATGTTTTTTTGTTACAGATTATGATCTAGTTTTGGTTGGTTTTGGTCTAGTTTCTGCTTATTTCAGGGCTGCTTTGGCAGATAATAGTATTGGTATTGCTGTTTTATTATAAAAATGGTTTTTACATCGGTTATTTTATAACTGACATAATAAATGAATGGGTATATTTTATTACGTTGGTTATTACATAACGAACATCGTATATCATTTTTTACATCATTTATTTAAGAACCGGTGTGAAAAAACCTTCAAAGGTTCAATTTATCATGTCGATTACTTAATAACTAACATGAGAAACTATATACCATTCCAGTTATTATATAACTGATGTGATAAATGGATCCTCTATAGGGGTTTTCACATCAGTTATTTAGGAACTGGCGTGAAAAACTATTCTGAATTATGATTTTTACGTCAGTTTTAAAATAACCGACATGAGAAAACAATATTTATAATGTCTATTTTAATAACGTCAGCTAAAAATTGATGTAAAAAAATAAAAAATAACCGAAATAAATTTTTTTTCACTAGTGGAAATGTATGAATTTATAATGATCATACCACCTTATAACATCTTTATTCTCATGTTATCCTTATATTATAAATGATATCTCTTTTTTACACTTATTGAACATCTATGATCACCATTTATTATGTTTCATATCATTAGTTTATTAAGAATTGTTTTAGAAATGTTATATCTTTGTAGGTTTTTAGTAAATAAAAACATAATGAGAGACACTTATGAACTATTTCTTTATGTTTTCATATTTCTAATAGCATTAGTCCTACACTATTTTGGAATGGATCATTATGTTATGTAAGGAATATTAATTTACTAATATGTGATATATATGTATGAAATATCTGGGACAATATAGTTGGTATTAGAGAAACTAACCTAATCAAAATTGAGAAAAAAAAAACAAGTGACTGGTATCACTCATAGTGTGACTTTTTATTTAAAATTGACATTACACTACTGGAAATACAGTCTTTCCCAATGGTTCTGAACCATTGGGAAAGGCTGTAGAACCATTGGTATATGTTATACCAACGGTTCTGCAAACATTATGTAAGTAAGTCATTGGTAAAGATTTTCCCAATGGTTTACAATGAACCGTTGGGATAGGGTGGGGAAACAAACCTATCCCAACGGTTGTGCTAAACAGTTGGGATAGTTTTTCCCAACAGTTTGGGTTGAACCGTTGGGAAATCCCAATGACTCTCCTCCTTTCCAATGGGTACTATATAGTTGGGAATGGTTTTTGACCAACATTTCATTGGACTGTTGGTAAAAAAATAATCAGAGATGATACTCCAACGGTTTGAAACTATTGGCATAGCCTATGCGGTGCAAATTGCACAGCAGCCTGCAATTTTCATAGTCGCTCTGCAATTTTCACCACAGGCCTCATTGTGTTCATTCCCTCTCATTATCAATCCAATTATTGTACTTGCAATAAACTAACACATACATATACAATTATTGTACCAACAATAACCAACTAACACATACATATAGAGAAAAAATTCATACACATTTAACATATAATGAATCATAAAACTATACACATCCATAACTAAATTATAATTCCTAATGTAATTATAAACCTACATAATTCATTTAGAAATAAATTTAAAATATAGATGACAATTATATGTGGAATCCGGAATTCAATTCATAATTTGATCAGTTTTTTGTATACCATATATTTTTACCTGAAATGATGTCCATTTTGAACAAAATACATAACCTGGTGTGATACTGGCAACACCATGCCACAGATTGAGGTGAGGTTAACTTTTACACGCCACAAATGACCCATCGATCATTTTCTTAAATTATCAACATATTCCAAAAGTATTTGATTCGTTTTCTATATGCCAGTTAATGTTTTTCACTTAAAATGATGTCCTTTTGAAACAAAATGCAGACACATTGAGTGGTTCCAGCCACACCACATCTCAAATTGAGGCGGGGTTGATTCTTACATGTCACATATGACCCATGGATCGTTTTTATAAAGTATCAACACAATCAGAATCTATTTGGTCAGATTTCCATATATACTTAAAATGCTTTCCATTTTAAACAAAAGAGAGCCACTTAGAGTGATCCCGGCCACACTATGCCTCAAATTTATTTGGGGTTTACTCGTACAAATCACATATGACACATGGATAATTTTCCTAAATAATCAACACATTTTGAATGCATTTGGTTAGTTTTTCGTATGTCAGTTGTTGTTTTCTGTTAAAATGATATCCATTTTAAACAAAAGATAGACACTATGAATGGTGTCTGCCTCACCATGTCTCAGATTGAGGACGTTTTGACATGTACATGTCACATATGACCCATTGATCATTGTGATAGAGTATCAATAGAATCTGAATCTATTTGGTCAGTTTTCTGTATGCTAGTTGCTGTTTTCACATTAAATGAAGTCAATTTTAAACAAAAGAGAGACACTTTGAGTAGTGTAGGCCACAACGCACCTCGGATTGAGGCCAGTATAACTCGTACACATCACATATGACCCATGGTTAGTTCTCCTAAAACTTCAATAGAAATAGAATGCGTTTGGTCAGTTTTCCGTATGTACATAAAATGTTGTCCATTTTAAAGAAAAGAGAGACACATAGACTGATCTCAGCCACACCGCGACTTGCATTGAGCCTGAGTTTTCCCGTACATGTCACATATGACCCATGTATTGTAGTGATAAATTATCAATAGATTCCGAATGTGTTTGGTTGGTTTTCCGTATGCCAGTTTTTCTATTCACTTATAATCCTATCCATTTTAAACAAATGAGGAAAAATTAGAGTGGTGCCGGCCACACAACATCTCGAATATAAACGGGGTTGACTCGTAAACGTCTAAAACTACCAATGAATCATTTTCCTAATGAATCAACACAATACAAATGCGTTTGGTCAGTTTTCTGTATGCCAGTTGATGTTTTTCAGTTAAAATGATGCCCTTTTGAAACAAAAGACATACACTTTGAGTGGTGTCGGCCACACCGCGTCTCAGATTGAGGCGGGGTTGATTTTTACACATCACATATGACCCATGGATTGTTCTACTAATGTTTCAACTGAAACCGAATTTGTTTGGTCAGTTTTTCATATATACTTAAATTGTTGTCCATTTTAAACAAAAGAGAGCCACTTAGAGTGATCTCGGCCACACCATGCCTCATATTAAGAGGGGGTTGACTTGTACATGTCATATATGACCCATAGATCATTTTCATAAAGCATAAACAAATTTCCAATGCATTTGGTAGGTTTTCCGTATGCCAGTTATTCTTTTCACTTATAATCTTGTCCATTTTGAACAAAAGGGACACAGTTAGAGTGGTGGAGGCCACAACGCATCTCAGATTTATATGGGTTTGACTTTTACACGTCACATATGACCCATGGATCATTGTGCTAATGTATTGACACAATCTGAATGCATTTGGTCGGTTTTTCGTATGCCAGTTGATGTTTTACACTTAAAATGATGTCCTTTTGAAACAAAAGATAGACACATTGAGTGTTGCCAGCCACACTGTGTCTCAGATTGAGGCGGGGTTGATTCGTACACAACACATATGACCCATGGATCGTTATCCTAATGTTTTAATGGAAACTGAATTCGTTTAGTCGGTTTTCAGTATGTACATAATATATTGTCCATTTTAAACAAAAGAGAGACTCTTAGACAGATCCCGGCCACACCGTGACTTGGATTGATCCCGGTTTTTATCATACACGTCACATATGACCCATTGATCGTTGTTCTAATGTATCAACACAATAAGAATCTGTTTGTTCTTTTTTCCATATGTACTTAAAATGTTTTCCATTTTAATCAAAAGAGATCCACTTAGAGTGATCCTGGCCCCACCAGGCCTCTGATTGAGATGATGTTGACTTGTACATGTTAAATATGACCCATGGATCGTTTTAATAAATTATAAAAATATTCTTAATGTGTTTGGTCAATTTTCCGAATGCCAGTTGTTCTTTTCACTTATAATCCTGTCCATTTTAAACAAATGTGACATAGTTAGAGTGGTGTCGGCCACACCCCCTCTCATATTTTTATGGGTTTGACTTGTACACATCTCAAATGACCCATGAATCATTGTCCTAACATATCAACACAATCCGAATGCATTTGGTTGGTTTTCCGTATGGCGGTTGATGTTATTCACTTAAAATGATGTCCTTTTGAAACAAAAGACAGACACTTTGAGTGGTTCCGGCCCCACCGCTTCTCATATTGAGGCGGGGATGATTCATACACGTCACCTATGACCCATGGATCATTCTCCTAATGTTTCAATGGAAACCGAATGAGTTTGGTCGGTTTTCCATATGTACATAAAATGTTGTCCATTTTAAACAAAAGAGAGAAACATAGACTAATCCCGGCCACACCGTGACTCGGATTGAGCCCATGATGGCTCGTACACGTCACATATGACCCATGGATCGTTTTGATAAATTATCAACATATTCCGAATGCGTTTGGTCAGTTTTCCGTATACCAGTTGTTCTTTTTCACTTATAATCATGTCCATTTTAAACAAAAGAGACATAGTTAGAGTGGTTTCAGCCACACGACACCTTGTATTGAGGCGGGGATGACGTTTACATGTCACATATGACCCATGGATCGTTTTTAGAATGTATCGACACAATTCGAATGCGTTTGGTCAGTTTTCCATATGCCAGTTGATGTTTTTCACTTAAAATTATGTCCTTTTGAAACAAAAGACAGACACTTTGAGTGGTGCTAGCCCCTCTGCATATCATATTGAGGCGGGGTTGATTCGTAGATGTCAAATATGTCCCGTGGATCATTCTCTTAATATTTCAATGGAAACAGAATGCTTTTGGTCGGTTTTCCATATGTACTTAAAATGTTGTCAATTTTAAACAAAAGAGAGACACTTAGACTAATCTTGGCCACACTGCGCCTCGGATTGAGCCCGGGTTGGTTTGTACACATCACATATGACCCTTGGATTGTTCTGATAAATTATCAACATATTCCGAATGTGTTTTGTCAGTTTTCCGAATGCCAGTTGTTTTTTTCACTTATAATCGTGTCCATTTTAAACAAAAGAGACACAATTAGAGTGGTTTCGGACACACCGTGTCTCTTATTGATGAGGGTTTGACTCGTACACGTCAAATTTGACCCATGGATTGTTTTGATAATGTATCGACACAATCCGAATGCGTTTGGTTAGTTTTCCATATGCAAGTTGATGTTTTTCACTTAAAATGATGTCCTCTTGAAACAAAAGTCTGACACTTGGAGTGGTGCTTGCCACACTACGTCTCAGATTGAGACGGGGTTGATTCTTAGATGTTGCATATGACCCATGAATCGTTTTTCTAATGTTTCGATGGAAACCGAATGCGTTTGGTCGGTTTTCTGTATGTACTTAAAATGTTGTCCAATTTAAACAAAAGGGAGACACATAGACTGTTCCCGGCCACACCATGACATAGATTGAGCCTAGGTTGGCTCGTACATGTCACAGATGACCCATATATTGTTGTGATAAAATATCAACACAATCAGAATCCGTTGGTCTTGTTTTCAGATACTAGTTGTTCTTTTCACTTATAATCCTGTCCATTTTAAACAAAAGACAAACAGTTAGAGTGGTGTCGGCCACACTGCGCCTCTTATAGAGGTGTGGTTGACTCGTACACATTACATATGACCCATGTATCATTTTTCTAAAGTATTGACACATTCCTAATTAGTTTGGTCAGTTTTTTGTATGCCAATTGATGTTTTTTACTTAAAATTATGTCCATTTTAAACAAAAGAGATCCACCTAGACTGATCATGGACACACCGCGAATCGGATTGAGCCCGGGTTGGCCAGTACACATCACATATTACCCATGAATCATTGCAATAAATTATCAATAGTTTCAGAATTCGTTTGATTGGTTTTCCGTATGCCAGTTTTTCTTCTCACTTATAATCATGTCCATTTAAAAAAAAAGAGAGACACTATGAATTGTGTCGGCCACACCATGCCTCGGATTGAGGCGGGGTTGACTCGTACACTTCACATATGACTCATGTATTGTTGTCCTAAATTATCTACATGTTTCAAATGGGT
Source organism: Viscum album (assembly GCA_963277665.1). NCBI lineage: Eukaryota > Viridiplantae > Streptophyta > Magnoliopsida > Santalales > Viscaceae > Viscum > Viscum album. The sequence goes on along the minus strand of OY728153.1, from coordinate 432,475,418 downwards.
ATGGTCAGATTTCCGTATGTACTTAAAATGACACACATTTTAAACAAAAGAGAGACACTTAGACTGATCCCAGCCACATCGCGACTAGGATTGAGACCGGGATGGCTCGTACACGTCACATATGTCCCATGGATCATTGTCATAAATTATCAACCAAATCCGAATGTGTTTGGTCAGTTTTCCATATGCCAGTTGTTCATTTCACTTATAATCTTGTCCATTTTAAACAGAAGAGACAAAGTTAGAGTGGTATGATAGTTGTTTATTCACATTATTCAAATACACTATTGGACTATTGGTCTTTAAATTAATTTATTTATGATAAATTTACATATAAAATGAGAATATCAGAATATAAATAGAAGATAAAACATTTAATTAAAATCTTTGTGGAAATATTAAGGTAAACAAGATTTATGAGAATCCTCATGTGTCTATTAGTGGAATGGAATTTACATAAAATAATGTGTAAATTCATATAGAATATTTTTTATATCATTCATTGTATGGAATAGATTTTATTTTATCATGCTATGAATCATTTCAGAGCTAACAATGCCATGCCCAATGAATACATCCCTTTTATAACATACCAAGAATCTATGATATTGACCTTATGTGTAAATGTGATTTACATTGATTATCATGATGACAATAAATAATATATATATTATATATTTTATAGTAGTAAATGAAATCAACGAGGGTTGGGGCTGTCCGGGTGGGCTGTCTGGGGGGGCTGTCTGGGGGGGCTATCTAGGGGGTTGTCTGGTGGGTGTCCGGGGGGCTGTCTTGGGACCAAGGATGAGGGTGGGGGGGGGGGGGGGTCTATCGGAGGGGTGTTCAGGGGGTTGTCAGGGGTCCAAGGAGGAGTGTGGGGCAGTTTTGGAGTATGTACGGGGTCCATGGTGGAGGGTGGGGGGCTGTTTGGGGGGCTGTCCGGGAGGGTGTCTGTGGGGCTGTTCGGGGGGGCTATCTAGGGACTGAGGAGGATGGTGGGGGAGCTGTTCGGGGTCTAAGGAGGAGGGTGGGGGCTGTCTGGGGGGGGGGTCAGTGGGGCTATCCAGGGGGTTGTCCTGGGGGCTTTTTGGGGTCCAAAGAGGATGGTGGGGGGTTGTCCAGGGAGTTCACATACACACAACCACTAAAAGACATCAACATCCATGAAAACAGGTAATATATGAAAATAACTCAACTGTAATACTATACGACAGGTCTAGATAAAACCAACAACTAGAATATATTAAAAATCACATCTCTGTAATATTAGTAAAAAATGTAACGGATCAACTTGTCCCACATCATAATAACCATAATTACCATCACCATCATCACCACCATCATCACCCTCATCCTCGTCCACATCATCATATGCGCCCTCCTCCTCACCCTCACCCTCTGCCTCTCCCTCGCCATCCGCCTCACCCTCCTCCTCGCCCTCCTCTTCCGCATCAGAATCCTCACCATCATCATCATCATCAGCCTTTACAGAGTCTTGAAAACCACTAGAACTTCCAACTAGTTCACTATATATAGAATGTATCGACGACATATATTCATCAAAAGCTGGGCTGGCCTCTAGTGGATGTGGCGGATGTAGAACTTCAATAAATTTCATAAATGCACTGTTTGCCCTATTAGACTGTTCTGCCATCTCTATGGCCCAATTTTCATATTTTTCATCTTGTTCCCTAACTTTCTACAGCTCGGTGGCACTATAACTCGTATCTAAGGAGGGCCAATATCTCTTCGGGGATATCCTAGGTCGGCACCGTACTTTGCCAGGATGCTCCTCTCACAAAACCTGATGTAAGTGATCAGTTGACCCAAAATTGTTTGGTTATTGTGCATCGAGGGCCTCTAAAAATCCTATTAAAAATATAAATATATTATTAAGTTACAAAATATATATTAAAATATAAAATCAATAGATTAAAACTTATAATCTGCTGTTGAGTCCCTTCGTTGACGGCACTTCCATCCTTTTTCCGTTTACTCGAGCAATACAATTTTTCTCGAGGCACACATCCATCAATATTTTGTATTTTACTCTACAATGATATTGAAAACTAAAGTTATATGAAAACATTAGCAAACTATTAAATAATTGAGGAATCAAAATAAAGTGTAAGTCGTAAATAAATCTTATAAACAGTTGTCATACCTACTTCCTCTCATTATCAGGGATCGTATTGCGTCCCAGTGTTTGGAGGTATTTTTTTGCATCATTTTTATTTTTATTTTTTCCAGATGATTCCTAAATAAAATTAAAACATGCAATAGATAGTATTAATGAAAAACATGAAAGTTTTTATTTAAATACCTCAAGTGTAATTAAAACCATAAATTGGGTACTCGTCCAATGAATAATCATCTGACAATACTACTCTATAGGAAAATCATCCACCACTGGTACCGCCTCTAACTCAGTGGCAACTCTAGAAACCCAACAAATACACAATTCATTCTTGTTGTATCTCCAAATCTCACCTAAATCCTTTAGACGTTCCGGTCCTACACCCTCACAATTGGGAAAATTAAATCGAAGATGACATCAAATTATTAATTCATATAAATACAAAAATAATTCATGGCATTAAATTTAACAGATTTTTTACCCATATCTATGCCCAAGCTCTATCCTTGAACTCATGTGGAAAATGTCTCCACGATAGCGGGTTGACTGGAATGATGTCATAGTATTTGGAAAACATCGCCAAAAAACTCAGACATTGCTGCCCTATTTTCTCAACCATTTGGTTGTCTTCATTATAATCCACCATAACCTGTGTGCGGCAGTTCCACACCGAACGCATGAATGTACGCCCCCCCATGCCTCCAATCAGAATATGTATCTGTCATGAAATAAAAACAAATATTTTATCAATACATGTTATAATGAAAATAAATATTTCTATAAAAATATGTTAGGGTTCTATAAATATACATGCGTCGGTCTGATCGTTGTACGCCGCTGGATCCATAGTAATTGATTCAACACCCTGTGGTGGAACAGGAGTCGAAGACGATGGAATATAGAAGCTCTAAGAGACAGAAGTAGAAGGAAAATAAGATGGGATAGCTATCTGACCGAATTTTGACTGTGGAGTGGGAATCATCATGGGTTGTGAAAATAATGGGATAGGAGATGTAGAAGGTAGCGAAAACATGGGAGGCCTAAATATCATCTGTGTCCCTAACGACACAAAGGGATCAGAATGTGGGAAGGATGACATGTCAGTGTGAGGGGAAAGGTCTAGTCGGGTACGCGCAGCTGCTCGTCCACCTCTGGTACGAACCCACCTCGTACCACCAGCCTGAGTTCTAGGACTATTACTAGGCTCCTCGTCCAATAACTGTCGACATATAGGTGGATCTTACCAAAATTTTTACAAAGAAATTAATCACATGAAGTTATATATTAATTAAATATATCAATTTGAAATAAAGTACTCACTACATGAACTAATTATGGAATTCCCAACTCCCCCATTTGATGATTGTTCTCCATCATTTGTTTGCATTATCTCTCTTCAATTGGGTGCATTTCCTTCTTTTGAAAACAAATATGTAATTAATTAGAAAAAGGAAACTAATATGTAACCTGAAAAACTAAATATATGATGGAATAGGGGTATTCATTGGTAATTTAGCTATCAATAGTTTTAGAAGATCTTGAATGGATTTAATAAATCATACATGTAGAAATGTTTACGAAGTTAGAAATATTGTTTGACTAGGTTTGAATACAGTTCAATTCCAAATTAGAAAATGAAATTCAAATAAAACTGCAACCAATAAACATTGAAAATTCACATAACGGTCATGTGAGCTAAATCATATTTGTGATCAATACTAAATCAATTTGAATATTACCAACAATAACAACCAAACTCAAGGAAAACCAAAATAATTGAGAACATGGATAAATTATTCTATATATATTCAACGAAAAATTTAGGGTCACAATCAACATTGAAAAATGAGTTATTTGAGTCATCTAAAGAAATAAATGGATTGGTTCCAATGGAACTAGGGACAATGTCATTTACATCATCACCATCATCAAGAAATATGTCATATAATTACTTCAACTATGACACCAAATTTAGGTCGATGTTGGTCATTGACAAAAAAACCATATTTATCTATTGATGACAACAAATATATTTCTTCGGTAGAATGAGTGCGTGTCAAATTAATTACTCAAAATCCAAAATCATTAATAAATGTTCCATGTCTCGTCATCAAATCATACCAACAATATTTCATCATTGTGAGTCGTCCATGAGAGTAATAATAAAATATTATTATTTTCTAGACAACTCCATAATAACCCACATTTTCAAATCGCGGTCTACTATCTAATGCACTGGCATAACAATCTGTTGTGGCAGTAACCATAACCCCATCATGTTGTGTTCTCATGTTCTTTTCTCATTCAGTGACAATAAATTTGTACCCATTGATAACAAATGATTTACAGTCATGAACAACGGTATTAAGAACAAAAGCCAATGCTCTTATTTCCTTAGAGACAGAGTCAGCAGACAAACTCAATAACATTAATATAAATGACCATTAAATTTAATTAAATATTTATATAATTATTTTAAACAGTAATATTTTTACCTTCAATTTTAACCAAGCAGAAAACTCTTTGCTAGGAAAAGTCTCTCTCCTTCTCAAAGATAAAGAACAATGATTTCTATTTAACATTGTTTTATGTTCCCTGTTGATAAAAAATTTGAACAGATTAACAGATATATATGTAAGATATTCATAATGAATTTAGTTACCTGATATAGTCATCGAACCAATCGGAGTTGAACAAAACTGTTCTATGTTCCATCTCCCGCTCTTCATGGCTTAATATCTTCAATGTATATGATTCATGAATTCCTCCTGTTTGAGGAAGGGATAGAAAACTGGGTTCAAATTTCCTCATACTATTCTTCTTTATTTATCATTGGTCTGTTCAATCTTGTAGTAAGATCAGAGAAATACATCGAGTAGAAATCCATACTTTCTTGATCTAAGTAACAGTTCATGATAGAACCTTTAGGGTGATTTCAGTTTCGGACGTAAGAATTTAATGTGAACTTATTTCTTTCAGTTGGATACATCCAACAAAAGGAAACAGGTCCTCCGAGAAGTATTTTAGTGGGAATATGGACAGTCATATGTAGCATGCATGTGAAAAATGATGGAGTAAATATTTTTCACAACTCACACAAAATTAATGGGGAATCTGTCAACATTTTATGCAAGAATTAATTGGACAACTTCTTAGAACAAATATCTGTAATAAAATGGCACAAACGAATAATATCCACCATATCATTATTGGACAAAAGATGATGGATTGCTATTGGAAGCAATTCATGCAGTAGAACATGATAATCATGAGTCTTCAAAGATTTTAGCTTCAACTCTCTATTGTTGATCCGTTTAGATATGTTTCTTTAATAGCCATCAGGATCTATAATAGTCTCTAATACTTCCAGAAGTTGTTTTTTTTTCATAGGTGTCATCACATAAGATGCACATGGAAGTTGCCATTTATTTTCACTCATATGCACAGGATGCAATTCTGTTTTGATTCCCCAATCCACCAAGTCACGCTGAGATCGTAAATCATCTTTTGTCTTCCCCTTGACATTTAGAAGAAGCGAAAGCAACATTTCTCATATATTCTATTCAATATTCATTACTTCTAAGCAATGACGTAACAAATTGTTTGACCAATAAGGAAAATCAAAAAAGATACTCCCCTTCCTCTAATTGTAATAGGTTTCAGTGGAAACATTCTTTCTCTTTCCATATTTTATTTAACCCTTCCTGAACAAAAAATTGAAATCTTTTAATTCATTAAGAACATCAGTTACAGACATACACTGAGGTGGATCATCAGTCTCTTTGGTATTATCAAATATTTGACGATTCATTCTATACAGCTGATCCTTTTGAATGAATTGTCGATGTCCCATAAAAATGAATCTACAGCGATGTTTCAGTCTTCTGGATCATGTATTCTTCATAAAAACTGGACATGACAGTTTTCCCTTCGTTCTCCATCCTGAAATCATTGAATAAGCTGTAAAATCATTGATCATCCACATAAGCGCATCATGCATCTGAAATATGTCTTTCGAACATGCATCATATGAGTGCACACCAATATCCCAAAGAAGTTTAAACTCTTTTATTAATGGTTGCATGTATTCATCAATATCAATGTCGGGATCAGAGGGACCAGATATGAGTATACTCATGAATGTGAAAGGTTTTTTCATACACAACCATGAGGAAAGATTATAAATTTGTATAAAAACTAGCCGTGTGTTATGCGAAGCAATCATCTTCCCAAAAGGATTAAAATCGTCGCATGAAACACCCAGCCTCACATTATGCATGTGAGCTCCAAAATCTGGATGTCAAGCATCAAATCTCTGCCATGAAAATCCATATGCAGGATGAACCAACACATCATTATTATTCATTCACTCAGTATCATGACATCTCAATTTTATTGATATGTCATCAGACATAAAGATATTCTGGAGTCTGAGGATCAATGGAAAGTGCCACATTACTTTCTGTGGAACGCGGGATGTTGTTCCATCATCTTTTTACTTCCAGCAGGATGTGCCACATTTTATACAATCATTTCATTCAGTAGTTTCCTCCAAGAATAAAATGCAATATTTCAGGAAATCGTGTATTTTGTTTCTTGAAAATCAATGTTCCTAAACTAACTTCCATGCCATATATTGGTTTGATGGAATATCTGCATCATCTGAAAGTAAATCCTTCAAGAGAGTAAGAATGTAATCGATTGCTGTATTAGAAATCCCATACATAGTTTTCCCATGAAATAATTGTATTAAAAATTCATTCTTTTTCATTTTATCACATTGTCGATATAATGGAGTCTGGGCATCATCATTTAATTTTTTCACCCTATCAATATCATCATTTTCACTAGATGCATCAATTACCCTAGTATCAAAGTCTTCATGAGTTGAAATACTTTCTTTTTCATAATGACAGATAAATGGAAACTGATCATCTATCTAATTCTCCATTCCAGCCCATTCATTTTGATAATCACCAATTTGAGATTTCATTTTCTCCCCATTGTGATAAAACAAAAATTTGTTTTCTTGAAACCCATTTTTGGTTATGTGGTAGCTAACTTCTTCACAACTCAACCAAGGTCTACCAACTCAATTGGAACATGGGCAGTGTATGAGACCACTATCTGAAGCATTGTGAAATGAAGAAATTATAAATCTCTCCAAATTATTTTTAAAATTGCATGAGATTCGATCAGTTTCATACATTGTTCTTCTTTCCATTCTGTAAAATTAATTTATATAAGTCATTTTGTCATAAAAAATTCAATAAGATTGAACTTTAATAGAAAATACATTTATATAATCAATAATGGAAGAAAATAATCAAGGTATCAACTACACATGTGAAAAAAACATATTAATGTGTTTTTAAAAAAATGTAAAACCAACAAGAACTTAATGTGTTATGACATCACATCATTCCTCATCCCATAACCATATTAGTAGGGTATCTTGAACATGAATAAAATCAACCTTGTGCCATCCTCTTACCCTATATGACCCCAACCACATGCCACATCTTATTATAGCCTTATCACATCGCACCTTACCTGAAAACACTAGAGAAATCATTGTATATCTCACCTAAAGACACATGGACAATCACATCACATATTTCCTAAAAACACATGGTCAATCACTTATGAAGGAGGATTAGAGAAGACATGGTAGCTATTCAACCATATAACCACCATCCTAGATATTAGAAAAAATACCCATAACTCAAAACCCTTGATCGTTGGTAACATTATCCAACCCTGGTTGGGAATGAGTAGAAATAACATAAAATACATGATATATAGATAGCACAAAACACTTAGCATATGGGTTCACATTAACTACATAATCACACACTTCACTACTACCATAAAATACATAAACCATCACAACCACTTTCACCACAATATGTAACACACCACACCACCACCACACAAGACACATAGCATTTCCCACTTTCATTTATAAGCCACTTCATTCACACTTACATTATCTATTCATTTAATGTAAAATTAATTATATCCATTTGACACACAACCATTTCTATTCCATCTCATTTATTTACTATCTTGTTTTTTTGTTTTAACAGCATAATTTATTCCCTAGATAACCAGAAAACTAATAAAACCACCACACAACAACTCACCATCTCACAATAACCATCATTGCCATGTTACATTGGCCAACCATCTCACCAAAACAACCACATATCACAACAAAAATATTTCACATCACAAACCACCACACAACAAAAACAACCTCACCAAATCATACACCACAACCTCATCACACAACACATACACACGGCACAACACCACCACACATCATCACTATCACACAATATAACATGTCACATACATGCCCACTACCCATCACATTACAACACCACATATCACAAACCCCAACTGGTCACCTCAATCACCATACAACAGCCTATAACATACAATGAAACACAACAAAAAACCTCTCATAGAAGCAACATACCCCAACTTCTACAATTTATTCACAGTCTTATATTACATTACCCCTTTATTTAGCATGAACATTATAACACAAATGATATTCCATGGGAAACTAATTAATTAACAAAATATTCATACATTACCCTATTTTTCATGGTGAGATCACATCAAAATGAAAACATAAAACTAAAATATTAGATAAATAACAGTAAAAACAAGGTACCGTATGTGTATAAAGAAAAAAATACCTGATTTGAGATGATTCATATGGATTTTCACCTATTCAGATGGGGGAGTTCGAGAGAGGAGCCGATCACCGGATTGATTTTAGGGTTCTATCACAACTATTAGAGAGCAGCGGCCCGATTATATTTGGGGAAAAGATTTACCAACAGTTTTTAAAAACAATTGGATATGGGGTGTTCAGGGTATCCTTTCCCGAACGGTTCATCAGAACTGTTGGACAAGGGGTTCCTTTTCCCAAAAATTTTATGAAACCGATGGGAAAGGGCAACATGAACACCCCTTTGCCAACGGTTTTATAGAACCGTTGGGAAAGGGTTTTCTAGACCTTATTAACCAATGGTTTAAGAAAACTATTGGTAATGAACCGTGGGTAAAAACCACATTTCCAGTATTGTTACTTTTAGTAAAAAGAATAAATGTCATTCTAAAAATTGAATAAACACATTAAGATAGTTTTGATATTTTTGAACAATAATTATTGATTCATTTGTGACATGTAAAAATTAACTGCACCCCAATATGATGTGAGTTTTGGCTGATATTACATTAAGTGTCTATTTTTATATTAAATTGACATTAAATTGAAAAAAAAATGTGACATTCTGAAAACCAATAAAATTTAATTCTTATTTCTTTTATACTTTAAATAAACTATCCATGAATCATTTTTGATGTGTAGGAATCAAACACACCTCAATTCAATGCACGATGTGAATAATATGACTAAAATTGTCTGTTATCAGTTTAATATTGACATTTTAGTTCAAAATGTGTCACTCACTAAAAACCAATAAAACACTCTAAGAGTGTATTAATAATTTAGGAAAGTGATTCATAAGTCATTTTTGATAGGTATAAAGTAGTCTCACATTAAACTAATGAATTATACGACTAGTAGGACTCAAAATGTGTGCTTCCAGTTTGAAATGAAATTTTAGTAAAAAAATAACTGACATAGAGAAAATCATGAAAATACATTCATATTGTTTTTATACTCTAAAAAATTGATCTATAATTCATTTTTGAAATGTAGGAATCAACCTCAACTCATTACGATGCACGGTCTGGCCGGTTTAAGTCAAATTGTCTCTTTTTATTTAAAATGGACATCAATTTAAGTTAAAACAATAAGGGGCATACTGAGAACTGATAAAATGTATTTTTATTGTTTTTATATTTTAATAAAATGATACATGATTCATTTTTGATGTGCATGAGTAAACTGAACATCGATATGATACATGGTGTGTCTGGTATGACTCCATGTTTGTATTTTTATTTTAAATTGACATTATTTTATGTAAAACGAAAAAGTGACATACCAAAAACTGATAAAACACATTTATATTATTGTGATACTTTAGTAATAGTATATATGTTTCATTTTTGTCATTTAAGACTCAATCATACCTCATTACAATGCATGTTGTAATCTGGAATAACTCAAAGTGTATCTTTTAATTTAAAATTGACATGACTTTAACAAAAAACAAAAATGACCTACTGAACACAATGAAAAAGAATTCAGATTATTTTTATATTTAAAAAATGATTTATTATACATTTGTGACATATAGGAATCAGTCGCACCTCAATACGACTTACATTGTGGCTGGTATCATTCCAAGTGTCTCTTTTTGTATAAAATTGACATTAATTTAAGTAAAGACAACATGTGACATACTAAAAACTGATTAAATTCATTCATATTATTTTTTTTATTTTAGGAAAACAATCTACTAGTGATTTATGACATGTAGGGATCATTCAGACCTCAATACCACATGTGGTGTGGCTGGTATAATTCTAAGTGTCTCTTTTTATTTAAAATTGACATTAATTTAAATAAAAAAACATGTGGCATACTGAAAACAAAAAAAATGCATTCAAATTGTTTTATGGTTTAACAAAATCATCCATGGGTAATTTGTGATGTGTACGAGTCAATTTAACCTCAATCTGATGCACGATGTTACCGGTATGACCAAACAATTATGTTATTAGTTTAAAATGGAAATATTAGTTTAAAATTTCTCATTCAATGAAAACCAAGAAAACATAGTCTGCTTGTCTTGGTAATTTAGGACAGAAAATCATAAGTCATTCACGATGTGTATGAAGTATTCTTAAGTCAAACCGACACATGATATGACCAGTATGACTCAAAATGTGTGTTTCTAGTCTAAAATGATATTTTAGTAAAAAACACAATGAACATACTAAAAAAATAATTCGGATTGTTTTATTACTTTACGAAAAGGATCCATCAGTAATTTTTTATAGTTATGAATCATCCTTACCCCAATACGACACATGGTGTGGCCGATATAACTCCAAATATTTCATTATTTAAAATTTATATTAATTTTTGTAAAATAACAAGTGACATACTTAAAACTGACGAAATGAAATCTGATTGTTTTAATATTTTAGGAAAATGATCCATAACTCATTTGTAACGTGTAGGAATCTACCCAATCTCAATAGGGCACATGGTATGATTAGTATAACTCCTAATGTGTCATTTTTATTAAATAGTGACCTTTTATTAATGTTTTATTTCATATTAATATTTAATTAATTTATTTATAGTGTTACTAACATAATATTTTTTTCATATATAGGTGTAATATTTTTCTCTGGTTGAGATGACTTGTTCGACAACTAATACCATGGTAGGACATTATTGAGATGGGATCACGATCATAAAAATATGAAATATTAATGTTTTATAATGTTTATTGGACCATTGTAAAAGTAATTTTATAAACCTTTATTTAAAATGTAAATATCATCTTTTTTTCTATATATTGTGGGTGGGAATTTTTGTTTTGATGATTTCAATCAAATATATATAGCTGGATTGATTCTGGGTGTAGAGTTTTAATTTGAGGTTTGATTTTGGGTGTATTGTTATATAAACAAAACACTACATGGGGCTAGGCCTTTATCAGTACTAAAAAATCACTGATAAAGGGCCCCACTTATCATCTTTATGATTAACATCATTTTTTAGCCCTGTTAAAGACCATTTTGCGCATTTTGAAAGGCCATATGTGTAGTAGTTTTTACCACTCGTTCAACTTGTTTGGTTATCCCTTTAATGATATATATATTTATTTATATAAATATTTAGTCATATTTATTCATGTATAAATATATATTTATATTAATATATATTCCTATATAAATATACATAAATATTAATATATATATATATAGTTTTATTAATATATTAATATTTACATAAATTTGTATATATATATATATTTATATTTTTTTATCCGTAAATTTATATGTATATTAATATATATTTATAAGATTATTTTTAATTTTTTTTAAAATATGTTTTTGTGTGTGTAAAAATAAAGAAATACATACATATATAAAACACACAGACACACACACATATATATTATATGAGTATTTGTAAGTATAATTATACATGTTTATATATATTTACATATATTATATATTAATATGAATAATCATATGTTAGAATATATAAATAATATATATTAGTTTGTTAATATAGACACACACTAATATATATACATATATATATAGACACACACGCACACACTATATAGGTATATTAATATTCATATATTTGTGTTTAAAATAATATGTATATTAGTTTTTATTTAGATAAAGATTATATATTGAGAAATATATTCTATATGTAAATATGTTTAATTATTTATTTATAATATTAAAATTTTTTGTGTGAATAAAAAAATATGTATATATGGTTATGTATTTAGTTATAAATAATGGTACATTGTGAAAATGATAAAATTTTAAATCCATAATAATAGTATGAATGTAATCCCTATGAATAAATTCAATCCCCAATGAAAAAGGAAAAAAGGACCCTCTTAAACGAGGCTAAAATTCCATCAAATGTTAAAATTTTTGGGTATCCCAACTAAAAACTCAGTTTTGGAGGCCTTTTGAGCATTTTTTTTGAGCTAGAAATATGTGAAAGAGGGTTCTCAAATGGAACTAGTCCATAGAGTTCATTTTAGGATTCGATTTGAAATGTAGTTTATCTCAAACAAACAATTGGATCAAAAGTTATTGTCGTTTGAAGTTTGAGTTAAATTTTCAACTTATTTTAGATCTTTAATTAATCTTATGATTTATTTGTTTCTTAAAATTGTTATTAAATGATTATTACATCATAATAATTAGAAAACTATTAATTAATAATAGTTTTTTATATATTTTATAATTTATTTCACTAAAAATATTATATATTATGTGTAAATTATATCTATACTAATCTAAAACATATTTAATATATATATATATATATTTTATTTATATCAATATATATATATATATATTAATATATATTATTTTTAATGATTTTTTTGACATATACCCTTTATGAGCACTAGTAAAAAAGCATAGATAATGACCTCCCATTATTAGCACTAGTAAACAAGAACTCATAAATGGGGTCCCTTTAAAATTCGTAACAAATCTCTGATAAAAGGGTACTTCTAACAGCACATTTTTAGCACTATTAAAAGTAACTTTTATCAGTTCTTTTTTACAGCTGATAAAGGTACCCCATTTATCAGTGTTTTTTAGGGATGCTAAAGGGTTGCACTGTGAAAACCTATTTCTATGGTAGTGTCCCCACCAAGGAATCATTGGTATTTTTAACTTACTGGATATATGATACTTTCAACTGGATACCATCATATTGTTAATAGAATTGGGGATGGTCGGACGCACACATAGAATTGAGTGTCCTACTTACATCATCAAAAGTTGGTAAATAATATTATTTAATATGATATGTATATGACACATTCATATTTTTTATGGTTTATCCATCTATTACATTGACTGATGTGTACAAGAGGATGTACAATTATAGTAGTATTGGAAATATTGCTAGTGAGAGATAGTAACCGATTATGGTTAGTGTTTTTTAATGTTTTTTAGCTAAATATAATTTTTTTTATTATTGTATTTATATTTTTATAAATATATGAGATATATTAGAAAAATATTTTTCATATGATTGGTAGTTAGGGAAATACTGATGGTGGGGAAAAATTCTCGTGCGAGCATGTTTTGATGAGACAAATTTGTCATCGGTAGTGAAAAGTTGAATTTAGAAAGGCATGGTGATTGACATTTGTTTATGATCAACTCTGACTAGTTACTATGGAATTTAAGTGATTTCATAATTTATCATAACATGTAGTTTTTATGAGATCATAAACTTTCACATCTGTAGAGTACGACGCAAGGCTTTGAGCTCAGGATGAAACTGTTCAGAGATTATTTATTGAGTAGGAAGAGTAGCGACAACATCATAAGTAGCAACGTCAGTAGCAGTGTCAACAACATGATCAGATGATGGAGTATATTTGGTGACTTACACATAATTTAGGTACGGATTTAGCTCCATCTAATGGAGTTAACCCCCACCCTCTTAGTTACACTATTATTATATTCTTTGTTGTGAACTTTTTTAATATTATAAATGGCTATATATTATTGTAATTTTTTGTTTTTGGTATTTTATATTTTACTAAAAAGTATTTTTAGAATAATTTGGGAAACCCCTATTTTAAGAGAATTATTATCCCTTTTAAGTTGGATTTAGAGAGAACCCATTACATGAATTAATCCCCAAACACAACATTCCCCAAATAAAGACAAGGAAATTATAAATGGTAGAAAATCTAATTAGCTAAAAGTAAAATGCATATACCATAAAATACTATGGTAGAGAAACCTAGAATTAGGATTTGGTTGAAAACCCCCAAGGTAGCAATCCATCCAGTTAACCGCTGACCCAGACACCAAACCATAGCTTCATTTGGGAACTATTGGGAATATCACCATGGTGGACAGATCTACTAATAATGTCAGTGACCTACATATGAAATCACCATACCCTACTAAAGTAGGTTCTTCCCCTAATGTCATCGACCCCTTCCTTGAGTATAGATTTACCCTCATTATTATCCCTCGCCATCACGCCTGGGTTTGAGTCTTGGCTTCGGCCTCCATGATGAGCAGAGGCCTTCCTTTTCCACTATCCCATGTGCTTTTCTAAAAACCCCCACCTTCGATTAGGAGTTCAGATCTCGCCATTGAGCCCTATGTTTAGCATAATTTAATTATTATCTATATTTATTTTAAATGAATATATATTCTGATTTTTTTGATACTTTATAACAATGTACCATAAATCATTTGTGATTTGTAGGAATCATACCCACCTCATTCTTATGCATGGGGCGATTGGTATGACATCACTACTGTAGATATGACCCTTAATAGCACGCAAAATGTTCATTAATTGTGTTAAAACGTGTTATTATCTTAGGCGCTATTAAAAGGGGGTCACTTTTATCAATGCTAAAAATTCACTAATAAAGGCAGATTTAACATCATTAAAAAAGGGGTCCTTTATCAAAGCTAAAAAATGATGATAAAAGGGACCTTTATTGATTATTTTTTAGCGCTTATAAATATCAAAAATATTTTTAAAAATTCTCCAAATTGAACGGCCGGACCATCCACATTTTATCTATGCTCGACCCAGCTTTTAACAGTGATTGTCTATCCTCCCTGTCCCTTTAACAGTTCTATGAGTCCCCCCATGTTTTAACAGCACTAAGGACATGCATCACCCACCCACATGCGCCCCTATCTCTACAAGGTTTCAAAACTAAGACATCCCTCATAATCTCACTCCTTTTCCACTCCCCTATATCATTTTCTTATATATTTTATGATATATCAAAATATTTATATTTATTTAACATTATTTTTTTATCCTTGTATTTATATATATATATATATATATATATTTAAATACATATATAAAATATAATTTTTGTGTGTGTAAGTGTGTTTATAAATACATACATACATAGATATATATATATATTTATATATGTATGTTCATCTATAATTATAATTATACATATTTATATTTATTTACATATATTATATATTAATATGTATATACATGTATTACAATATATAGATAAAATATATATCAGTTTTTCAATGCACAAATAAATATATTTATATATATAAACATTATATATACAGTAATTGTATTTGTATATAAATATTTATACATTTTTATTTTAAATAAAATGTTTATTATTTTTAATTTAGATTAGGATTATATATTTAGAAATATACTTGACATATAAATATGTTTACCTAAATATTTGTAAAATTAAATTTTTATGTGTGAATATATACGAAATATGCATATATTTTTATATATTTGATTGTAAATAAAACGAACTTATAAAAAATGATAAAATTTCAAAAAATTAATATCAATATTTTTTAAAATAATGAAAGGATATATAATTGATCAATTGAACTATTCAAGAAAATCCAATCAGGAAAATGATCAACCCTAAAATGGTTATCCCAAGACTTCCTATAGCTCGCCAGCCGGTGGGCTTCAAGATTAACCCCACACAATATGAAAGAGAATTTTCATATTGAGAATGAATTAGATAGGGACCATATTTTCCTTATAACAATCCCAAAGATGAATTCTCTCCATTGTTTGAAAAATGATTAACGGATTTATGACAATCAGACTCCGAAACCACCTAATTCCATCCTTTAGCCTGTGAAAGGAGGATCATTTGAAGAATGGATGATGCTTCCATGAAAATCAGGATCCAAAATCCATGGAAAACCAAGAACCAAGCATCAATCACCTGGCCATTATATTGTAGGGAAATGTGCACCACCCCAATTCGAGACACTATCAAGATATCCACATCTGTATTGATTTTAATGAATCATTCAGTAGGGGAAATCCATCATGTTTGAGTTTTCGGTGATTAGAGCACTGATGGACCATCCTGGTTCGACATCCACCAGTTCTTCCACTCATAGCCTTATCCACCCAAATTCGATCATGTGAGGACATCTCTTCGAAAACCCATTCATTATTATGAGACAAAACAAGTCAACAAAAAGTACAAACTAACCCTACATCCTTTGGTTCCAAAGAGGAAATCCAATCATTGAAAACATGGGCCCAGTCCAAAGATGGGACTAGGGACTCCTTACACCATGGGGACCATTCATCACACACTCCCGCCACTCCTAGAAAGAGAAGTATAGTATGAAAAGGAGTTTCAAACTGTTGAAATCATAGGGGGAAAACATCATCCTCCCACATGTGTCATAGAGTATGAATGTTTCACATCATAAGGACACCCTATAAAACCTACAACCATAAAAATTCAATTGGGGGGGGGGGTGGGGAGTTCCCAAATATTCCTCCACTGATAATCTAGATGAGTATGAGTAGACCCATGCAACAAATTGATGTACCCCGACCTTAAAGTGTACTTCTTAGAAGCATCCCCAAACCAACATATTTGGTCACCACCCACTCCAAATTTAATCAGGATGCTAATGATAATACATCGATATGTTTCATTGAACCATCCAAAAACTCTATCGCAATCTCACTCTTCTAACTAATCATCAATGAGGTCATGAACTTTTTCATATTTGGACCCCGGAATGAAAGGTGAAGAGACTCTAATTTTGACCTCCTTGATGAACCACTGGTCTCCCCATACATTCACCATCTTCCCATCAGTAGTCCTCCAAACACTACCACAGTTTGTCAGACGGATAGAACCATAGAGGAATCTATGCATAAATCTAGTCTTGGGTCCAATATAATCATGTAGGAAGTCAGACTTTGGGAAATACATTGCTCGAAAGACCGTAGAGAAAAGGGAATTAGTACAGGACATGGGGTCCCACCCTTGTTTTTTCGAAAGAGCATCATTGAACCATTTATGGTTATTAATCCAAAGGTCACCAAATTACATTGAAACAAACATCTTATACCACATGATTCAGTGGGTGTTGTGTTTTCCATTTGCAGAACCCCACCATAAGTTTTCCATCCGAGAATGAATCTGATCAACAAGGGTAACTGGGAACATGGAAAAGGAAATGGCGTATAAGGGGACAACTTGGGACACATATTTAACTAGCACTTCATTCCCCACTTTGGATATTTTTCTACTAGACCAAAAAATGATCAAATTATAAACTTTGTTCATGATTGACATGAAACATTTTTCATTGATCATCTGATAGAAGTTGGGAGCCCCAGGTATTTATAATGTTTCTTGACCATAAGAAACCTGCATAATCTCTGATTCTCTTGTTGCATCAACACTGGAACACCTTTTTTGAAGGATAATTCCAATTTTGAGGCATTAATCCATTTCCTAGAGTCCTTCTCAAAGAGGTTGATAATCTTCATGATTGAGTAACACTCAAGGGTAGTAGCCTGAGCAGACAGAAGGAAATCATCTGAAAATAAAAGATGATAAACATTGAAACATACCGTGGATCCATGAATAGAACCATGCTCCATCACCTTTAAAAGGATATGAGAAAAATCATTCTCTACAAGAATGAAAATTTTGGGAGAGATTAGGTCCCCTTATCCTAAACCTCTCGAGGGTGTGAAACTAGAAAACTACTCCCCATTGATGTTGATTCTATATGAAACTGAAGTAACGTAGTTCATAATGTTAAGCATCCATTTAGCTCCAATTCCCTGTTTGGATAGTACAAGTTCGAGAAAATGACATTCGGCTATTTCATAGTCTTTCATAATATCTAGTTTCAAGGCCAGGAATCCTTTTTTTCTATTGAGAGGGTCATCATGTAGTGGGAGATCTCATAGGAAATTGATGCATTATCATTAATGGTCCTCCATGAGACAAAATAAAACTTATCTTAAAACACTAGAATAGTTAGAAAAACTCTGAACCTAGACACCAAAATCCTAGAGTAAATTTTATAAATAACATTGCAAAGGATGATTAGATGGAACTCCATAATCTTCTGGGGGAATTTATATTTTGGGATGAGTGTAATAACAGCCTCGTTAATGTTTTCAAATTAATTAATACCTTCCTAGAAATCCTTCAACTTCTTGATCATGTACAGACAGAAAATTTTCCAAAACCATTTGAAGAAAAGGGCATGAAACCCGTCATGACCAAAAAATTCATAGAATGAAAATGGTGACGATCCCTTCACATTTCTTCATCAGAATTACCCCTCTCTAGAGAATAGTTCATATCATCAGAAAAAATTATTAGGATGTAGCTATTGAGAGTAAGAGGGATTTCAATGTAGTCTTCCTTGATAATATTTCCAAATAATTCTAGAACAATTTAATGAATTCTAACAGCATCCTGCATCACTCTACCATGCAAATATTCTAGGTTGGAGATGTGGGGTTTTCCCCTTCTCTTTGTATCTCTTTGGTGAAAGAAAGTAGTGTTATGGGAACCATCATTAATGTTAGATTATCTTACCTTGAAGAATGAGTATTTTTCCTTTTCCTTAAGCAATTCATTAAAATACCTCTCATGGTTTGAGATATCCTTAATCATAGTGTCTGAAAAATTCTGGGCATAGATAAATTTTAACCACTATTTTGCCCAATTAATGTGTCTGTCTATGGGTCTATACCTAGATGAACTCTAATTCTTCAGCCTGATACTATAATTCTGGGTTTGAGACCTAAATCATTATTTCAGAACCACCCCCCCCCCAATAGCATGAATGTCCTCCTCACAACTCCCATCGTAGAACCATAGACTCTCAAACCTAAAGGTACACCCACCTCTAAAAAGATTCCATTGGGGGGGATGTTGATAGAAGGATCGGAGAGTGGTCAGAGGCAACCAGGGCCAAGTGTTCAACAGAGTATGCATAGAAGATAGATTTATAGTCATCTGTCCCAAAAAAATTGTCCATTATTTCAGTGATGCATCCCTCTATTAAGGTACCCATTTTCCAAGTGAAAGGAGTGCTTGAAAATCCTAGATCATGGAGGGAGTTCAAAAGTAGGGATTTCTTAAAATCCTATATATTTTCATCACTTCTTATGAGGCCACTTAATTTTTTTATATGACAAAAATATCATTGAAATAACCCATAATGGGGAGAGAACCATAAAAGTACTCACAAATCCTATATTACATGTTCCATGATTTTCCCTTATAATGAAAGGAAGGCCACCCATAGAACACAATGAATAACAAAGAAGGGGAACTTGGGGATTCAAACATAACAGTAATGTGGTTACCTAAGTATTTTGAAATTTTAATACCAAAAAAAATCTAAAAAATAAGACAACGGCACACTACATGACCCTACTTCCCAACACAAAACACATTCTTAAAAAAGGAAAAAGAACCACTTAAACAAGGATGAAAGTCCATTGAATGTTAAAAAATTATGATACACCATCTAAAAAATCACTTTTAACGGTCTTATAGGAAATTTTGGGCCTTGGAAAATGTAATAGGGAATCCTCTCTATCATTATTGTGTAGATATTGTATCAAGATTTGAATTGATATATGGAAGAGCTCAAACTGACACTCAAGTCAAATTTCCTAACCCTTTGAAATTCGAGTCACTTTTTCTATTTATTTTAGAACTTATATTAATTTTTTTTATTTTTTATGTCTTAAAATTGTTAATAAATTAGTATTACTCAATAATAATTTGAAATTTATTAATTAATAATAGTTTTTGATTTATTTTATAATCCCTTTTCACTAAATTTCTTATATTTTAAGTGTAAATATATAGTTAGCCTTATCTAAAATATATTTTATTTTTAATGAAATATGATATATTTTTTGAAATATATCATTTATCAATGCTAGTAAAATAATATTGATAAATCCCCCTTTATTAACGCTACTAAAAAAGTTCTGAAAAATGGAGACCCTTTAACAGTGCTAAAAATGGTGATAAAGGGGTAACTTTGTTAGGGAAAAAAACATTGATAAATGGGTAATTTGACCATCAATTTTTCGTACTATTAAAATCACGTTTTATCAGTGGTTTTTTTATCATGGATATAGGTACCCCCTTTATCAAGGAATTTTTTGCATTGTTAAAGGGTCATTCTGCATAAAATTTCTTCTCTAGTAGTTATCCTTGTGTATCCTTTTATTAAAAATCGACATATTATAAATATATAATTTTATATTTATTTTTAATTTATTTCATTATAGTATTATTTATATAAGAATTATTTTTTATACAAGTGAAATATTTTTCTCGGTTTGGGGTGGTTTGTTTGGAAACTAATATAATGATTTGTTTTTTTAAATGGGGTCATAGGTTCAAAAGAAAATTAAAAATTAGTGTTTTTAAATGTTAGTGGACAGTAAATGCAAGTTTAGTTATAAAAAAATTTTGTTTTAAATGTATATAATAAGATTTTTTAGTATTTGAAATGTAACTTTTATTTCAATTAAATTAGTAATTTTCATGTTGGTGCATTTTTATACAGGTGTATTTGGTGCAGTGTATTGTTATTCAAACAACACGTTGCAGCAATAGGTCATTTATCAAATTTAATGAAAACAATGATAAATGGGTCTTCATTTTAATGATGTTCACGACAATAGTATTTTTAGCACGGTTAAATATCGTTTATTGGTGAAAAAAGAATAGTTGTTGTGGAAATTAATTTTTTTTGTAGTGACAATGATATCTATTTGTAGACATAAAATGAAAAGGGCATGAAGACATTGTGGTCGTAATTCCAATGATTACGTGTTGCGTCGCTATATGAGGAAGTAGGTAAATTCAGGATATAATGGGATTGCAACCATTTATCACCATGGATTTCATGAAGGTGCGATGATCAGTTTTTTAAAAAATAAAAACATTATTTTTAAAATATTGAAAATTAAAAACTAAATTCATATTATCCATTAATAATTTAATGAGTAAAAAATAAATAAAAAATTAAATTTTTCAAAAATCTATTTTAAACCAAAATTCTATCTCAATTTCAAAAATATAATTTTTTATTAAAAAAATATAAAAACTCATTTTTCATTAATTAAATTCAAATATAAAATTTAAAATAAAACATACATTAACGTAAAAAATAAAATTTATTTTTTATTATTCTTAAAAGTAAAATAAAAAAATAAATTTTATTTAAGAAAAATAAAAAAAATCCGTTTTCCATATGAAATAAAAAAAATATAAATTCCAAATTAAAAAAAATTATTTATAAAAAAAATATTTGTCACTTATAAAATTTAAAAAAATATCTCAACTTTAATATTAAGAAATTAATTAAAAAATATTGTATTATTAAAAATATATATATACATTTTTTATTATTTATTTGGAAACTAAAAATTAATTTTCTTCATTTATATTAATATAAATAAAAAATTTACCTTTTTCTAAATGATCTCGTTTTAAATTTAAAAGTACCAAAAAAATCTCTCTTATCCTTTCAAAAAAACTATAAATTTCAATTAAAATACTTAAATTTAAAAGGAAAACTTCTATATTTTACCTTTAGAAATACTTTAAAAGAAATTTTATCTATTTATTTTTTTTAAAACAGTATTTTTTTATTTTTTTAAATTATTATAAATTGAAATAGATTTTTTTTATTTGGAATTTTTTTAATTTTATAGGAAGGATATTTTGTTTTTAATGAAAAATAAAAAAACTCTAATTTTTAAGTGAATGGTTGATATTATATTTTTAATAGACATTAATTTTTTTCTATGCTTTTTCGAAGGAAGTTTTTATTTTTATTTTCTAAAAACGTAGTAATGGACTTTATTATCATTTATTTTAATTTATATTTAAATAAATGAGTTTTCATTGAATTTTTTAAATGTAAATAATGGAGTTGATTTCTTGATATGGGATAAGTCAAAATATTTTTACAAAACCGGGTCCTGGAATGCATAAATGATGTTCATAGAAGCCACACTACCAGTCTAAAAATAATCAATAATTTATTGCATAAATATTTTAACATTGTTAGTTTTTTTTAAAAGTAAAAATAGTTTGATTATTGATACTTATTTATATTATGTTTCATTGATTAAAGATATCGAATATAATATGAAATTAATATTATGTTTTTGCAAGAATTAAAAAAAATAAGATGGCATTTTCTAACTAAAATGATGCTAAAAATAAAAATCTCACAAATAAATTGCATACATATATTAGTTTTAATTACATGTTTAATTTTAAAATAATAAATATTTTCTATATCCATGTTTAGGAGGTTTCTATATGTCACATATGGGAATATGAATACATATCTAAACCATAGTTCTTGGTGTGTTGGTGTGGCATCTTCACGCACAATTGTAGGCCTATGTAAATGTTATTGGGACGTCTTAAACCCAGCCCATGAGGCATGGGTTTCCCTCATACATATATTTAACACACCGGATCCCTTCATAATCCATGTAGGATAACCCAATAATCAACCTCCCATAACCACTCGGTAGATGAACAGAGAATATTTTTCGGTGATCAGGAAATTCAAATTGCTCAAATGCAACAATACAACCATCACTACTAAAAAATAGAGTTTTATCAGCACTAAAATAGCCTTTATCAGTTCAATAAAAGCACTGATAGTCTAGGTTCTATTAAAATGGGGTCCCATTTAATAGTGCTGAAAAATGCGCTGATAAATGTCTATTTTATCAGCGCTAAAAAAGCATTGATAATAGTAAAAAAATATTAAAATATTATGATATTTAATAATATAATAATATCTATATATATAGTTAGTAATATTTATATATTTATATTTATATCTATTTATTTATGTTGTGATTTTCCATGGTGTTTTTTGTGATGAATTCCAATCACAATTAACTCTCAATGGTGGGAATACATCATAAAAAACCAGTCACAGAATCCATTATTTTTATAGTGATATATAAATATTATAACATATTGATATGAGCTATATAAATAAATATACCAATGCATAAAATATAGATTATATTTAAATTTATATATTTTTATCATATAATATAATTTATAGTATACTTATATATTTATAATCTTATGTTTGTTTTTACTTATATATATGTGTGTGTGTGTGATTATATATTATCAAATATATAATTAATATATCAAAATGTTTTCACATGAAAATGATATATTTTATAATTACTATTAATATTAAAAAAAGATTTATTATTAACCTTATTTTTGTTATTTATATAAAAAAAATTAAAAAAATGAAATTAATCAATAAAAATATATAATAATTTGTTTTTTCTTGTATTTTCAAGGAAAATCCCCAGGCCAACTAGAGAGCTGAAGACTTGCTACCCCACACACCACCTCTGTCTCTGCCTCGATTCCACTACCTCTATGAAAGCACTGATGAATTCCAATCGGAAATCATCCCTCCCTCGGCTGGGTTCCACCTCTTCCATGAACGCATTACGTGACAACACTCCACACCACCATGACCGCCTCACAGGTCTGGACATTTACATCCCGCCTCATCTGCATTCTTCCTCTACCATGACTTCTTAGAGTGACTGTACCATGATCCACCCCACACATCGGAACATCAACATCCCACCTCAAGGTTTGGTGATTTTTAATGAGCATTTTAAACCAAACTATCAATGTCGTAGATTTTAATAATTCTGTTGAATTTTAATTTAATAATGTAGAATATATTTTGAGAATATTTAACTCAAATGTAAAATTTGATGTTGATTTTAAATCAATAATCTAACATTTGAATTGTATCAACCTTAATACAAAATTTAATATATATATATATATATATATAATTCTCTCTCTATATTTGTAATCTTTTGAATTTTTATCTGACCACTCATTAATGGAAATATATATTTGTAGATCTTACCTCTCAATCTCCAATTGTACCTAGGGGTGGTCAAATAGGTGGTTGATAGAACAGTTAATTTAAAACCAAATAAAAAATGGAAGGTTTATACAAAAATTATTATTGGTTAGTAAAAAAATTATTTGGTTAATAACATATTTTCTACTGGTTTTGATTCTTAATTTTAATAACTGAAAACTAATAAAATAATTAAATTTTTAATTTTTTTATTTTGTCATTAATTAAATATTTTAATTAACTTATGAGATAGATTATAACAAAAAACAATAAATTTTTGTTTATAAATTTATATTTTTTTTCAAATACATTTTTTTGAACTTAAGGATTTATATATAATTTTGAGTTTTTTACACAATTAGGGTAGATTTTTTTTAATCTAAAGATTTTTTTAACAGTAGAAGGATTTCCCCGATGGTCAACATTCCTAGAATGGTTTTCACACCTGATAAAACCAATGTTTATCATAGTAGCAATTCCTAATAAATAAACAAATTTAAATTTAAATTTTACATAATTCACATATGATTACTTATATTATTAGTAACAATATATATTAATTATATTATCAGTTATACTACTAATTTTATTATTAATGGTTATATTGTAAATTTTAAATTAGTTATTAATTTTTAATTTTTATTTTAATTACTAATTATATAATAAATTATTAATTCCATTCTTAATTCATTATCTCTATAAATTATATTGTCTAATACTAAATATACTAATGAAATTTTCAGTTATTTATTTTCTTAATTACTTAAATAACTATTAATAATTAAATCATTAAAATAAAATGACATTTTTATATTGAACACACAAACATTGAGTCATACCAGTCACATCATATTTTGGATTGATGTGTAGTCGATTACTACACATCCTAAATGAGTTATGTATCCATTATAAGAAATGTTTCATTTAGCGGCAGTTATTTTTTGATTTG
Source organism: Viscum album (assembly GCA_963277665.1). NCBI lineage: Eukaryota > Viridiplantae > Streptophyta > Magnoliopsida > Santalales > Viscaceae > Viscum > Viscum album. The sequence continues at coordinate 432,449,868 of OY728153.1, read as the reverse complement.
GAAGCAGTTTAAACTACCACTAAAGTTGATATATGTATACAACATGTGGTGGTTCCTCCCATTCAATACCACAGATCCAAGCATGAGATGCATTTGGTTTTATTAGCACTAAGAAAAAATCACTAATAAAACGGGGGACTTTATCAGCGCTGGCTAAATGTGTTAATAAATCTACCCTTAATCAGCACTAAAAAATGTTGATAAATGTGTACCCTTTATTAGTGCTTTATTTATCACTAATAAATGGTTGTATTTATTTTTTTTCAAAAATATAATCCTTCATCCTAAGATATCATCCAATTCCAATGTAAATAATTTTGGAGGAAAAGTTGAAAGCCATTAATTAGATCCCCCGATGATTCCCAAAAGAAGCTAAAAATTTAGCCGGTCAATTTTCCTCTCTCCAAATAAAGGAAAAACAACAGGAATAGAACAAAGGCACCAAAGATCTGATGATATCAATAATGGACCCATAGGATTTGAGTACACCTTCATCATCTTTCTTTGCATTGAAAATAACATAGCAATTAGATTCAACCACAAAATCCTTCCAGCCACGAGTCAAGATGAAATGCATACCCTTCCAAATATCCATAGCCTCTTCTAGAGGAGGAGACTAACCCACAATGTTTTGGGAATGATGATCCAAAATAAGAGAGTCAACGTGATCCCATAGGACTACCCCAAGGCCAAAAAAACCATCCCCATGGGTAGCTGCATAAGTATTATGTTTGAGATCACCCAAAGGGGTAGTCATCTAACAGGAGGGGAATGAACAAGTGAAGGTGGACGAGCATCCTCAATATCTATCCACTGAGTGCCCTAGTTATGAATTATGTAAATCCAAAACCTATTATCTTTAAAAATGTCCTATAAAATGAAAGTGTTATGGAAAAACCATATAATCCATGCACAACGCTATTATTAGCACAGATAAAAGTTTTTAATAAAAAATAATATTCATTTACGTAAAATTATTATATTAATATCCAAAAATAAGGTTTATTTTTATACATTAATAAAAAAATTCATGTGTATTATTAATATATATGTTGTAATAATTAAAATATATATATATTGTTTAAAAAAATATTTATAATATTATAAATATATATATATATATATATATATTTAACTAAATATAATATTATAAATAATTTTTAAATAATAAATATATTTTTTATATTTATCATATTTATAAATGTATATAAATTATTTTAAAATATATATGTTTATAATTATAATTATAACTAAATAAATATATATTTAAATAAATATATGTTTCCAAGTAATTGGGTCAATAAATATATTGATGTGTGATTATAATTGACTTACATATATATTATGTATTCATCATGATTGTTCACTTATAAATTAAAAAAATTAAAACTCACACGGATAGAGTTTTAACATCGGTTAATGGATAACCGATGTTAAAACAACGTCACTGTGAGTTTTAAAATCAGTTATGTAATAAGTGACGTCAAAATGTGGTTTTTAACATTAGTTATTAAATAAATCTCCATCCCCTCCTATTAGATGATTTATTCCCCCTCAAGGTGATTTTAAAATTAATAATGATGCATCAATTCTTGGTAGTGGCTCTGTTGCCCTTGTATCAGTTCTCTAGGAAAATGGAGGCTCTATTTTTGTGGCATATCATTCCTAAAAAAAATTTCTTGTCTCTTCTGATAGAAGAGGCCATGACTGTATAGAAGGGTATTAAGTTCATTTCGTCTCTTGGAGAAATGGATATTGTGGTTGAATATGATTATAAATTTATTATAGATGAACTAGTGGAGGAAGAAGGTGGCCACCAGGACTATGGGTCTATTATCGACATCATCCTATCATTAGTGATTTTATTCTCTTCTTGTCATTTTTCCTTCGTTAGGATAGAGGACAATGATGTGGATCATTTAATACCTACTTTTGGGAGTTGTTGAGGGTCAAATTGTGGTGCAGTTAATTCATACACATCTCAAATAACTCATAGATCATTTTTCCTACAATATAGAATCAATCCAAATGTGTTTTATTAGTTTTCAGTGGGTCAATCGTCCTTTTTAAAAAAATTGTTGTATATTTTAAATAAAAAAATTCACTTGTAATCATACCAGTCACACTGTGCATTATATTGAGGTTTGGATGATTCCTATATGTCCCAAATAAATCATGTATTTTCTAACATAAAGTATCTATACAATCTAAATTATTTTGCTCAATTTTTAGGACACAACTTGTTCCTTTTAACTAAAATTGACGTCAATTTTAAATAAAAAGATGTACATTGAGTTTACCAGTCACACTGTGTGTCAGATTGTGTTTTGACTGACATCAACACATCCCAAATGATTCATGGATCATTTTCTTAATTTATTAAAACAATCAAAATATTGTTTCTTGGTTTTCAGAATGTCACTTGTCTCTTTTTACTAAAATATCATTTTAAACTAGAAACTCACAATTTAACTCATACCAGTAAAATCATTTATTGGTTTGACATGAGACTAATTCATACACATCACAATTGATTTATAAATTTATTTGCTAAATTATCAATAAAATATGACCATGTTTTCTCAAATTTAAATTAGTGACATATTTTGAAGTAAAATGTCGATTTTAAACTGATAACAAACACTTGGAGTCATACTAGTCATACCATTTTTTGGATTGAGGTGCAGCTGATTTCTAAACATTGTAAATGACTTATGGATCATTGTACTAATGTATCAAAAAAATTTGAATTTTTTTGGGTTTAGAGTATTTTATTTGTATATTTTACTAAAATTAATGTCAATCTTAAATAAAAAAGACACACATGAAGTCATATCGGTCACATCGTATGTCAGATTGAGGTGTTGTTGATTCCTACATGTCCCAAAGTCTAAAAACAATCCTAACATCCAAGGAATCCTCCATTATAAGAAAAATATTCTCATGTGAGTAATACTAGAAAAAATTAAACATAAATATTAAATAATCCATTACTTATATATAATTCTTATCTTAATGCTATTTTTGTACATTCTACGATCAGGTATGATGCCCATTTGTTTCTAAGAAAATTTCTATCGTCTTATGAATAATATTTATTTCAATAGTCATAAAAGTATTGGAAAATTATAAATACACAAATTATTAAAAAATATTTTAAATTAAGTAGTAATTAACTTTAAAAATACCTCTTTGGGGATGTGTGATTTTTAATGGAATGTGATCTCTCTCGTAAATTTACAAACATAATAACCAAAATATTTTCAATTTTTTTGTTTCATAAAATTTATTAACATTATGGATTATAAGTAATTTGATTTTATATGTGTTTGGATAGAGAAATATTATAATATATACAATGATAATAATCTATTTTTAGAACTTTTTAGGGTCCTTGTACGCAATATTTGTCCTCATGCTATGATTTAGACGATATTTACACACTTCCCTATAATGATAGAATCTTAATTAAATCATAATATAAATTATATAATTCTATTTTAATTTCTATACTTTTGGATGTAGTGAATTAAAAATTGAAACACATCACCATGTGTGGTTAGTTTGTTGAAAATATATTCAGTGAATCCAAGAACTAAATATTTAGAGTATCCTAATTGATTGTAAAGAGCATCTAGTGTTTCATAAAAATATAAAAAGGAATAAGTAATTAATGACATGAAAAATATATTTTATATGATTAAATTTTATCATTTTACCCCTGCATCATTGGTATTATGATGATTATTTCATCCCCATGTTTTATTTCAAACGATATTCCCATGTTTTCCACTATTTCATCCATTTGTTTGGATTCAATTTTTTTTGTCTGTAGAGGTGACATAAGGACTAATGAGTCCTTTTCTTATGGTGTAATCCATTGAATTGTTTTTGATATATATTCCTGCAAAAAAATGAAATTTATTTAGTCATAATTAACATAGTATATCATCTTTTGGAAAATTAAATTAAAAAAACATAACTCATGTATACATTTACAACTGAGGCTACAAGAAATTCATAGTTGAGGATTTAATCTATATTCTTAGAAGAAATTTATTCAGTAACATCATCATGAAACTTCAATGTTTGTAAATGTGGATATTCAATGGGAGGGGTTAATGTGATTTTGGACGATATTTTTGAATGGTTGGTTTATCGTTCAAGTGGTTTTGAGTTTACATATCATTTCAATCCCTTAACATTGTTTGACTATAATATCATTTGTCTGTTTAGACATTTTTCATTAATTTTTTATGGTTTATCATGAAAAATATATTGGAAATGAATACCTCCTTGTCGACATATTTTTTTACAAATTTGGAAGCCATGTGATGAATGTTATAACTGCTTGGTTAACCTTATGAATATCTTCCTCATCAATTAGTGTAGGTAGATCAGAACATGGATCTTGGGATATGATATTAGACACTCTCACATGATATGTTAGAAGTGTTCTATTATGTATCACATTATTTTGGATATTGAACATTGTATCCCTCTATACAAGGCAATGGGTTGGTGTTGATAGATATAAATAATAGTCATTATCACCCTATAGAATATCAGTATAAGAAAGGTATAACTATTCGTCTGATTCAAATTTTATAGAAACAACTTTTAGAACATTTAATAACTTGTCAAAGTTGATCTTTAAGGGGAATGGCTCACATCAAAGCTGGTGGGGGTGGGGTGGGATATTCATATAATAGTTGTGATTGGGTTATTTTTCTCTTTTATCCCCCCATAAAAGTATCTAGTAACTCTCTATGCCATTGAATTGTTATACATGGGTAGATAGTCTTTCATTCATTTGTTTGATTACATTATCTTTATCCTCCTCTTGTTTTTTTATCAAAATATATTTCGGGTGTCACCCCAAAACCCACACCTCAGAATTGACCATATTATTCTAGCCTCTTTAAGGCCACTGATAGTAGGTGTTCATCTGGTACTGGAATTAATGATTCCTGTGACTATGTCATATAGAAACTATATGAAAATAATTTATCATTGTTATGTAATAGATATTTAAATAAACAAAAATAATTATGTCATACTTACACATATTTCCCACCCTTTTTATGTGTTTTAGTCTATTTGTATCCCATGTTAATTTACACATGACTCTTTCAACAAAACAAGGTGTGTGATGGAATTAGATTTAGATTTAGATTAATTAATCTACATATAAATAAAATAACATAAATATGTTGTTGTTTAAAAACATATAAAAGTGTTGTAGTATATTTAAAATAAGTGCCATTTTTTCAAGTGAAGCATACCCCATCCTTGCTTTACGGTAGGGGTACGTTGGTTTGGTTGCCCATCCCTTATTTGCAGCACTCAGTTTCCATTTCATAAATAAAAAATTGTCGATCAATGTGATGAATATATGTATTTTAAAATAGAATATTATTATAAAAGGTGTATTTTAAAAGGCATATCTTCACGATGTCCAAAAAATTCATCCCATGCATCATGGGGTCTCAAGTTTGCATACCTAAGAGGTGGGTGCATGTTTATTTTCCCTTAGGAATCTTTAAGATGATGCCTTGTTATAATTGTGTGAAAATAACTTTGAATCCTACAAAAAATAAATAATACAAATTTCTTATGGGATTCACATACTATAAATACACTCTTCTTGGGATGGTGAAGAGTAATTCAATGTTTAGTTATTTTATTTTTTTAATTAAAAAAATAAATGATATTGTAATGTTATTGTAATCTCATACCACATTAGTGTATTGAGCATGATCACAACATGGTTCCACAAATATACATCAATCAACACACAATACTAAGTGATTATTCCAATGTAACTGTTGAACATGGCCTTGTTGGGTTTAACATGTTGGGCCCTTTCATTCTATACGACCTCATATTTGATGCCTTTGATTTTCACCTTAATGATTTTTTCTAACACCCTAAAACTATGGCATTACTAGTTTTTCTTCTTCTCGGGTCCTTAATCACCTACCATATCCCTGGATTAAACACTTCCAATATGTTGTTTCTCTAGAGCGGTAGCATCATCATGTGTAGATGGTCTTTGAACTTCTGCACTATGAGAAGCAATAGGTTGAAAAACCTATTATTATTTAAGATTGGGATTACCAACACAGGTAGAAGGGCATTGTTCTTCTGCACTGCGAGCACCAGTAAGTTGAAAGACATGTTGTTACTTAGTATTGGGAGCAACAAAATGTTCAGAATTCGTTATATATGTAATTGGATTAACATTTGATTTAGATTTCATAAATACAACATAAAATAAATAATAACATGTGGTAACATAATGAATATTACAAAAATTCTATAACCTGGTTATTAAAATATATTTTCTTAATAGATGGAGAGATTTTACCCCTCTATCAACTAACCAAATCCTTTCATAATGGTCTCCATTGAAATTCAAAGCACCATCTACATTAGAACCAGTGTTAAATGATTGTGACATCCCAATGAAAGTGTCACCCTCAGTTAAATTTTCGGCTTCCCCTTCAGTTTTTTTGGTCGATAACATAACAATTGACAACTTTTAGTTTGTGGTATCTAGAACATAAAATAAATGTACTACATATGATTCCATGGTAAATCGTACTTCTTTGTACCCTTCCTTACTAATATCAACTTTCACGAATCCCAATTCATTTATTTTAACATCACTCTTGTTATCAAATAAATTGCATTGAAAAAGTGGCACTTGTGATGTTGTATAATCCAACTCCCATATTTTATTGATGATGCCAATGTATAATATATTCACATAAAACAGATTTCATTCCTTAGTATGAAAAACATGCATTACATCAAACAGAAGTGTAACTCCACTATTTTTCACAGTATTTTCTTCATCATATATATTTGTATATAATTTATAACCCATAATTACATTACCATTTTAAAAAAAGTACATGCACACTTGGTCCTATTGCTGACCAACTATGTTTTTCTGAAATTCAATCCAAATTCTTATCTGACTCGTTAAAAATATAGTCCTGAAACCATTTTATAAATGGTTGATTATGTATATCTGATATCCATATTTCATCCCTTTATGGATAAAAATTCCTAATAATTTATTTTTGGGTTTCAACATATGTGGAAACCTCCCAACTATTATGAAAAATTTTAAATGAGGTCATATTTCTAATCTACAATATTGATTTTGACAATATCTCTTCCAGAAATTCCTTTACCCACATGAATCCCAGTGTGATGTGATTTCTATAAAATAATGATTTTTACACCGGATAGGTATTCGATATAGAATTCAATGGCTTTCTACGAAATATATTTCTCTATAATACAACCCTCCGATAAAATTTTATTTTTGACGTACTGTTTCAAAATATTCATATACCGTTCACTAGGGTACAACCATCTATAGTGTATAGGACCACATAGTCTAATCACTCTCACTATGTGAACCATAATGTGATCCATTATATCAAATAATTATAGAAGAAATAACATTTCCAATTTATATAATATGATGAAAAGTACTCTTTGTATAGCCATAAATTTGGCCAAATATATAACTTTACCACATATAGAATTGAATAATATACAAATCTTGGTTAATGAATGAAGGAAATTCTTGGAAAAAATTCATCGTAAATCTATAGGAATTACATGTTGAATCAAAACATGAAAAACATTTAATTTAATACCCTTTAAATTTAAATTAGTTATTGACATGAGATTATTGATATTTGATGAATACCCTTCTCAAACACTTACATTATTCAAGATGATTCAAAATGAATATATATTCTTCCCATAATGATTATAAGTACCTGGAGGAAGAAATTTTTATTTTTCACCCTTCACTATCACTAACTCTTCTTATATTCCCATGTGATCTATGTCCAATCTAACCCTAATATCATCCTTTATTTTTTAGGTGCATTAAGGATTGAACTGATGGAACTATCACCGACATTTTTTTTCAACATGCCTAACATCAAGAAAATGCCTGACATACATATAATTCTTGTATGATAATTCAATAATAAACTAGTCACTTTTTCCAATAGTTTTTAGTAAGGATTTTCAAAAACAATTATCCAATAGTAGTTTCAACATCTTTTACTTTCTCAAACAGTTGATCACCAATTTGTGGAGACACTATTGTATGTTCTTCTGACCATCCATCAAATGATGTCGTCCAAGATAGGTATTTATCCCATCGGGGTAGAAATCTACATAGTCCAAAAATCAAAGTCTTCTATGAATGTTTCATCCTAATTAACTATGTACCTTATTCACAAACGAGACACCCTTTAGTTATTTTAATGTAATATTCTAAAAACTTTCCATAAGTATGAAAGTCATTTATTATCCCGTACAACATGTCTCTCGATGAGAAATATTAATTTGTGTAATCATCATACCTCATAAAACCTGAATCATCTGCACCTCAATACGATTTATAGTTTGGATGGTATAATTTAAAGTGTATCTTTTTTATTTAAAATTGACATTGATTGAAGTTAAAACAACAAGTGACATATTGAGAACTGATAAAATGTATTTTTAATATTTTTTTATTTTAGGAAAATGTTCTATGAGATATTTGTTATGTGTATGATTCAACCACACCCCAATATGATGCACAGTGTGAAAAATATGACACCAAATGTTTCTTTTAATTTAAAATTAAAATTAATTTATGTAAAAAAAACGAGTGAAATACTGAAAACCGAGAAAACAAATTCATATTAATGTTATAATTTAGGAAAATGATCAATGATTCATTTGTGAAATGTAACTAAATATAATGTACAGTGTAGTTGTTATAACTCAAAGTATCTCTTTTAATTTAAAATAGAGATGAATTTAATTAATTACAAAAAGTGACATACTAATACCTGATAAAACACATTCGGATGTTTTGATATATTTTTAAAACAATATAGTAGTCATTTTTGTCCTGTAGGGATAATCCTCACCTCAATACGACACATAGTGTGTCTAGTGTCAGTCAATCTTTTTCTTTTTTATTTAAATTTGACATTAATTTAAATAAAAAAGTGACATACTAAAAATGGAGCAAACACATTTGGATTATATTTTTTTTCTAAGAAAATTATCTATTAGTGATTTGAAACATGTATGGATCATCCAAACCTCAATATGAATCATGGTGTGGTCAGTATAACTCAATGTGACTATTTTTATTTAAAATTGACAGTAATTTAAGTCAAAACAAAAAGTGACATACTGAACACTAAGAAAACACGTTTGGATTGTTTTTATACTTTAGGATTATGATCCATGAGTCATTTGTGACGTGTAGTAATCAACCATACCTCAATCCAATGCCTGGTGTGACCAGTATGACTAAAAGTGTTTGTTACCAGTTTAAAATTGACATTTTTTTTCAAAACGTTTCACTCACTGGAAAACAAGAAAATACACTCCAATTGTATTAATAACATAGTACATCAATTAATAAGTCAATTTTGATGTGTATGAAGCTGTCTCACATCAAACTGACGCAAGATAGGACCGGTATGACTCAAAATGCATGTTTCTAGTTTGAAATGATATTTTAGTAAAAAAGAACAAAAAACATACTAAAAACCAAGAAAATATAATCAAATTGTTTTGATACATTAGGAAAATAATCCATCTTTAATTTTTGATAGGTAATAATTTTCTGCACCTCAATACGATGCATTTTTTGGGCAGTATAACTCCAAATGATTCATTATTTAAAATTGACATAAATATTAGTAATAGAAAAAGTGACATAATCAAAATTGAGCCAACAAATTCGGATTATATTGACATTTTAATAAATCAATCCATAACTCATTTGTAACATGTTGGAATCAACCCCACCTCAATAGGATGCATGGTATGACCGGTATAACTCCAGAAGTTTTATTCTTATTAAATATTGATATTTTATTAACATGTTATTTCATATTAATATTTAATATATTTATTTACAATATAACTAACATAATATGTGGACTATTTTTCTCATGTTGAGATGATTTTTTCAGTAACTGAGACCATGGGAGGAAATTTTTGAGAGGGTATGATGGGGGTCAAAAGATGAAATATTAATGTTTTAGAATGTTTTTTAGACATTTGTAAATGTAATTATATAAAACATATTTCTTAAAATCTAAATAGAATTGTATTTTTTCTATATACCATTGGTGAAAATTATTATATTGATGATGTCAATTAAATTTATATAGAAGGTTATCTTCTGATTATGATGTTTAAATTGATGGTTTTCTTCTATGTGTGTTGTTATATAAACAACAAACTGTTGGAATCTAGGACTTTATTAGCACTAAAAGCACTTATGTAATGACCCGGTTATGGGTTCCACTCAATGGGTTCCCCGAACCCGGTTTTCCACATAACCTCAAGCGCATTTCACCAAATAGCAGAGGCTGCCAACTAGCAGCGAGGGCCCAGGTCTGATATTGGGGAAAATATGCACTCATTTGTCAAAGTGTATCACAATGGAATAAAGTAAAACATACAAAAATAGAGGAATCAATAAACTATACACAACTTAATAAACAACATCAGTGGATATAACCAACAATATAAAAATAATGATGCTACATGTCTCATTTCTAAGAAATCAGCCAGAACATGTTATACATGAATATAGTAAAACAAAAATAAAGTACATTGAAACAAAGAAAAACAGATCGCATCAGCATCACAAGCCTAGGCTCGGTCTCATGCCCTCCTACTCCTCAGTAGCATTCATGTACCTGTATAGGGAATCTTTCCCCTATCAACACTTGTAGAAATGTTATCTGTTTGGGCCGAAAAGTATGACCCAAATAGGGTGTGAGAAATAAATTCCTAGTAGGCACCCACCAAAAGCCCATGCCCAACTGTGTGAAAGTATGCAACAACAGTGTGTAGTAATAAAATGAAATAAAGTAAGCTGTACTAAAAGTGACTAACATAACCAGTTATATTTCCATTTTGATATCCATTTCAATCATTTAATTTTAAAATATCACCACAGTGAGTATTCTATGTAACCGCTAAAAGTCCGCAGATGCGTAAACCCCTACCCTCATGTAATTACTATCCAACACAAGAATTTTCCCTCAGGCATAACAGATTTTTTCCTTAGGCGTAGGTAGTGTCACCATCAGGCACAGAATCCATTTCCCACATGCACAGATGATGTTTCCCTCATTCCAAAATAACTACTACCCTCGGGCTAAACAATGCATTTCCCATGGGATAATCACAACAATTCCCTCATGATAAATGGGTAACTGGTCCATTACCAACATGTAAATAAGTAGTAAAGAAGAAATTACTCACAAGGCAATTCTACAATTACTACTTTTAAGGCATACCCTCGGGTATCCTGGACAAATAGCTAAATAGTGGAACACACCCATGGGGTGGTTCTGAATCCAAGAAATGATCCCAAACAGAAGTATTAAAAATTATTCAATAACTTTTACAGTTATAGGTAGTTAATATAGCCACAAACTCATCCACACGACACCCCAACATGGGTTCAACAGAAGTTTTAAAAATTATTCAATTATTTTTATAGTTCTATGTAGTTAATATAGCCACGACCATAGCCACACGACACCCCATCATGGGTTCGTGGAACAAAAACACACAACACACAAGATAGTTGAAGAATTAATACAAAGACACCTACCTTATACACCAACGAGCGCTATACATGAACGTCGACTTGAGAAACACCCAAGAACGACGTAGATATGAGGTAAGAAAACATTCATTCAACCTCAAATAACTCATTCTAAAGAAATAATTGGTAATAAAAAATCTATGAGAAGAGAGGGATTACTTGCGCGGTTCCAACAAGATTGTCCGAGGCGGAATCATATTCCAGACGAACACCTAGCAGATCTTCAAAGGTTCGGACATCCCCTCCCACTCCTTCCTCCGGTTCCAAAACTTCCCTATGAACAGGGGAGTCTACTGCCCTATTTAAAAAAACAAAGTACATGGTGTGTACTTCCAAGTACACTTTATGTACTTCCATCATTTAACTATTCCTCTGGCGGTACCGCCATACTGTTCAACCGTCGAAATGATTAAACGACATGTAATTCTGAGTACACGGCGTGTACTATCACCCAACTGGCGGCTGCTCCACCGCCATACTATTTTGGCCTGCTGACTGACTACACGACATGGATAGATGCCCCATGTACTCATCCCTACATGGCCAGAACTGCACGACGTTTGGAAAATGTACAAGGCGTGGACTTCCAAAATTTAGGATTTTCCCCATTTTCCATATATCATTAAAGACACTTAAGGAAAAGAGAAAAGATGAAGCTCGTACCTCAAATATAAGAACTGGGTTCTTGCAAACATCCCCCCTTATAGTAATTCATCACTGAATTTCCCTTCCTAGAGTGGATAAGATATAGCCATGAACAATTCTGGCGCCTAAGCATGAATGTTGGCCTCCCGCTCCCAAGTCTCGTCCTACACTCTGCCATGCTGCCATTGCACCCGTACAAGAGGAACTGATCGGCCTCAGAGAAATTAAGTACTCCTGTTAACGATACAAATCAGATGCCTCTTAAAGGACGCATATGCCTCTAGCTCAACCACCTCGGGCTGAAAAACATGAGAAGGGTCTGAATGATAGCGACACAACTAAGATATGTGGAAGATGTCATGCATGGCTCAGTACCAATACAGTAACTGCAACAGAGAAGCAACCATCCTGACTCTCTCCAGATTCTCAAATGGTCCCACATTACGTGATGAAAGATTATCCAATCTCCTGATCTGCTTGTGTCCCTGCCTCGGTGAAAGATGTAGAAGAACCTAATCCCCAACCATGAACTCCAAAGGTCATCTGTGGCTATCAGCATAATACTTCGGATGAGACTGTGCGCTAACCATCCGCTTCTAAATCAACTAGACCTGCTCAGATGTCTCTTGCACGAGCTGTGGTCCCAGTAAAGCCACCTCACCTGCCTCTAACTAGCTCAAAGGTGACCAGCATGGCCTACCATATAAAGACTCTTATTGTTCCATCCCAATATTCATCTAGAAGCTATTGTTATAGGAAAATTCGACTAAGGGTATATTCTTCTCCAAAAATCCTCCAAATTCTAGGACCCATGCACGCAACATGTCCTCTTGCACATGTATCGTATGCTATGACTGGCCATCTGTCAGATGGTGGTATGTTGTGCGCAGAAGCACTTGTGTACCCAGTTCCCTCTGAAAACTCTACCAGGAACGAGACGTAAAGTGAGTGTCCCTATCAGAAATGATAGAACATGGGACCTCATGAAGATGTACAATCTCTCAGATATACAATTTCCTGAGCTCGTCAACACTGAAGGTATCCTTGGTCGGTAAGAAGTGATCATCCTTCATGAGTCTGTCCACAACAACCCGCATGACATCATTGCCACGAGGTGACCTCGACAATACACTCACTAAATCCATCACGACATCATCCCATTTCCACTCCGGAATGGGTAACTGCTGTAACAGTCCGGCTGGCCTCTTATGCTCCGCCTTCACCTGCTGACAGGTGGAACACCGCGTAACAAAACCACCTACATCTCTCTTCATTCCTAGCCACCAGTATTGACGTCTCAGGTCATGATTCATCTTGGTAACCACATGATGAACTACCCATGATGAAGCATGAAACTCCCACATCATCTCCTCATGTATATCCCTTGTAACCCACACACGTCCATGGAAACACAAAACCTCATCATCGCCTATCGTCTAACGAGGAGGAGGGTCCTCACATGCCACCGACTCTTATAGAACCAGGCCTTCTGAATTAGATAGTTGTCTCATTCTCATTCTATCCAGGAGGTTAGAAGTAACAGCTAAAGTGGATAGATAAGTCTACACCCGACTTTCATGAACCTTCAAATGCATCTCAGAGAACAAAGCCATGAGCTGCCACTCACCACTGGCCTCCTGCACTACCTGTATCTGAGTCTTCCTGCTCAGTGAATTAGCTATTGCATTACCATTACCCGGTGTATAAGAAAGCTCAAAATCTAAGGACTATAGGTATTTGACCCACCTTCACTACCTCAGATTCAAGTCACGTTGAGTAAAGATATACTTGAGACTTTTATGGTCGGTGAAAAGGACAAAATTTTCTCCCAATAGATAATGTCTCCAACAGCGCAACACATGCACAAATGCAACAAACTCAAGATTATGCGTCGGGTTATTCCTCTCATCTGGCCTCAACTGCCGAGACCCGTACACCACAACTCGGTCTCCCTACATCAACACTACACCCATCCCAATACCTGATGCATCATAGTAAAATATATAGATCTTCTCTGAATCTGTGAGTATCAGGATTAGTACTGATTTTATCCTTTCCTTCAGGTCCTGAAAATCTATCTCACAATATTATGACTAGAAGAACTTCACACCCTTCTTAGTCAGACCTTTCAATGGCGATTCTTAACGGGAAAAGTCCTATATGAAATGTCTATAGTAACCAGCCAGGCCTCAGAAACTCCATATCTCAAATATGTTCTTAGGATGCTCCCAGGAAACCACTTCTTTCCCCTTCCATGGGTCAACATAAACTCCTGCCTCAGAGATGATATGACCTAGCAAGTGAATCTGGTCTATCCAAATGTGGCACTTTGAAAGCATAGAATATAGCCGATAATCCCTCTGTGTACTCAATACGATCTCAAGATGGGTGGCATGGTCGAGTCGAGTGTGAGAGTACACCAAGATGTCATCCATGAATACTACAACAAAATAATCAAGAAAAAGATGGAACACACGATTCATCAGAGCCATGAAGACTTCTAGAGCATTCATGAGCCCAAACGGCATAACTGTATACTCATATAGACCATAACAACTCCTGAAAGCCGTCAGAGGTATATCAGATGGTCTCACACGTAGCTGATGATATCTTGATATCAGTTCAATCTTCGATAACACTTGTGCTCCACAAAGCTGATCAAAAAGATCATAAATCCTCCTAAAGGGATATCGGTTCTTAACTATTAAATTGTTCAGCTTCAGATAATCCACACAAAGTATGAGGGTACCGTCTGCCTTCTTCGCAAAATGGACTGGAGAACCCCAAGGAGAAGTACTGGGTCTGATAAATCCCTTTGCCCGTAACTCCTCCATCATCATCTTGAGCTCATGAAACTCAGGTGTAGCCATCCTATATGGAGGAAAGGACATTGGTGCTGCTCCTGGCACAAACTCTATAGAGAAATTCACATCTCGCTCCGGAGGTCGACCCGAAAAGTCATCTGGGATGACATCCCTAAAAGGATCATCAACTGGAGGGAAATCCTCCTGAAATGTCACTTAATTATCTAGATATAAGATCGCAATTGGGCTGTGACTCCACCTTTCCCAAGATGCTCTGGTCCAGCTCGAATCTCCTGAACATCCCACTCGCCGTTGTATAACAACTCTCCACCCTCTGGTGACGTGAAACTCACCCTACGACGATAGCAGTCTACAAAGGCTCTGATGGGAACTAGCCAGTCCATCTTGAGAATGAAGTCATAGCTCGTCATCTCTAGGACATAGATGTCCCAACGGAAGTGACACCCACCACCCTCAAGAGGGCACTCCTTTCACTGACACACACTAGTCGTTCTAGTTCCCAACGCAGTGTCTAGCGTCATAATATCAAAAGATGAAGAAATACAGAGCTCAAGGCTCTCCACAACTGGTACAGATATAAAACAATGCATAGCACCCATATCAAAACGTACTAAAGATAAGACAGAATCTACTAAAATAGTACCTCTAATTGTAGAAGGTATGGGATCCTACTCATGCTAGGTCTGTTTCACCGCATATGCCTACCCAGTGTCGCGGCCCTGCGACACAGACTGGCTACCAAGAGCTGTCCCGCCCTGCTGCCTCTGAGATCCTAGTGTCTGGCTACCACGACCACAACCACCATCCCTGCCTGTACGACTTTACGTATTCCAATTCCCCGACTTCTATGATGATGATGGTCTTACTCCATCACAAGGAATCTTTACAGAACCCCTCTCACTAGCCACTAGTGAAAACACCATAAAAGCATTGTAGATGAACCAACTTTCCACAAGCTCGACACTCCACCGGATCATGTGGACATTGTGGCTTCTTGTGCCCCTCTCTACCACAATGGTAGCAAATGACCTAGCCACCAGAAAAATTCTTCTGGCTGGTATTGCCGCCCGGCGATAAGTCCTCCTGTCTCTTCCTCTTTCCAATAGAAAAAGTACATGTAACTGGTGCTGAACCACCCGGGACCACATCACTAGATTCTAAAAGGTTCCTCTCTGTGATTAGCGCATGGTTCAAAATAGCATGTACAGTAGAAAACTTTAAGAAAATCACCAGCACTCGGATGTCATACCGAAGACCAACCTCAAAACGTCTAGATCTCAACGTCTCATCACCCACCAGCACGGGTGCAAAGCGCTGATGCTCGGGGAAACTAGCAGAATAGTCCATCCCCGACATAGCGCCCGGCTGCAGATTCATGATCTCTCGAGCTCTGTCTGCCCTCAGCATCTCTGGAAAGAAGAAGTCATATGAGACTACCTGAAAATCCTCCCACGCCATGTCACTATGATGATATAACTGGGTGGTAACATCCCACCACCTCTTGGAGGAATCACGCAGAATATTTGTCGCGAGTTTGATCCTCCGCCCTGGAGGCGTCTCAAGATGCTCGAAAATAGTCTACATCGACCCCAGACAAGACTCTGCAGCCTATGGTCTTCCATACCTTGAAAACATAGGTGGATGCTGCTGCTGGACGATACACATCATCATAGCAATAGATGAGGAAGCCGGAGGTGCTCCCTAAAAGGTCTGCATGAACCGCATGAAGCCTTCAGGGAACATCGCCTCTGCGCCAGTGTGCAGTATAACGGCTAGTGCTACATCTGGCTCTGCTGGAGGATCCCCTGGTATCCCATGACCCACAATTTCTAGAGTATACATGTTGCCACTTTCCTGGCGAACAACGCACGGGCGTCTAGGTAGAATGACACTACAAGGTCCAAAACACACCTTAGAACAAGATTATCAAAGACCAAAGACGAAGAAAACCAAAAGAGAATAGGAGGAAAAAGGAATTCAAAATTTGAAAAACAAGACTAAATGGCGTGTATATTGACTACACGACATGTACATGACTTCCCTTCCCCTGCCCGGGTCCTTCTGTATCGCTAGGCCACTTGGCTCCCATTTGAACAAAAACTGCATGGTGTGTATTTCATATACACGACGTGTATGGTGTTATCTCCAACTGCCCGTGTCTTCTATGACACGGCTGACTACTCGGCTTGGCACACCACTGCGTGTTACACCTTCACACGACGTCTACACCACCATGTTTTCTAGTCAGACGGCAAAGTCGACACGGTCTTTCCTTGGACAAGACTACACGGCGTGTCCCAAAGGTACACGGCATGTTCAAGGAACAATGACATCAACCCATGTTGATAGTTACATGGCCGAGTCCCCAGGTCACACTACATGGCATGTTCGTCATTGACACGGAGTGTTCTGTACTGGAGTTCACTGACCCTTGTTGTTAGTTACACAGCCAGACTCTGGGTCAACCCTACACGACATGTACATAAGCTACACGGTGTGTTCGCCGCAAGCTCTTCCCTTCCCTGTGTTGCCGCCAAGACAGTTTATGACACAGGAAGAGACTACACTGCGTGTACTCTGGGTGCACGGCGTGTAAAAAAAAGTTCATTTTTCATCATGGAAAGAAGGCCATACACGACGTGTTTAAAGTTATACACGACCTGTATACTGGGTTTCTGGACAGAATGCCTCAGAAACTTCTCTGCAACCCAGAAAATAAATAAATTCAACACCTAAGTGTAAAATTACGACCCTTGAGGACCCATACTCCCCATAAATTAATGTTTGAAATAATATATGTGTTATAATAAAATAAACAGTCAATGATCCGCCAAATTCTGGTAAATGGGGGCCCATACTCCCCAAAAACCAAATTGTGGTGTTCATTCAATAAACCAGCTCATACTAAACTAACCTATCACATATCAGGTAATTATCAAACATCTATCACAACATCATTCTTTACTAGCACAACAACGATCACAACAACATGCAATTTTTAATGCACCTACATGGAATGGAAACTATGATGGCTTGTGATATCTAGCATGTGTCTATATGATGCATGAAATTGCATACCCTCATATCATTAGTTTGTAACTAAATAGAACCCATTGATAAAACATAACAACACAATGAAAATTGTGTCACCCAACGGTGAAATCATATCAACAGTAAATTCACAAAATTAGTAAATTTGTAGTATGAGGTAAATTGGCTTTTCCCAATACACAGGATAGCTATGCGCTGGCATAGCTTATTACCATCATTCGTTCCCTTCCTATCCCTGACTAAGGCTCAAAATAGTAAGTCAAAGAAAAGAACCGCTCTGATACAACTTTGTAACATCCCGTTTCTGGGTGCCACTCAATGGGTGCCCCGACCCCGGTTCGCTACGTGACCTCAAGCGCATTTCCCCAAATGTGAGAGGCTGCCGACTAAAAGTGGGGGCCCAAGTCTGATAGTGGAGAAACTATGCCCTCATTTTTCAAAGTGTAGCACAGCGGAATAAAGTAAACCATACAAAAACAGCAGAAGTAATAAACCATACACAACTGAATAAACTAAAGTAGTGTATATAACCCACATTATATAAATAATGATGCTACATGTCTAATGTTCTAAGAAAACAGCCAAAACATGTTATACATGATTACAAAACAACAAAAACAGAGTACAACGAAACAAAGAAAAACAGCTGGTAACAGCATCGCGAGCCTTGGCTCGGTCCCATGCCCTCTTAATCCTCAGTATCAATCATGTACTGGTATAGGGACTCTTTCCCCTATCCACACCTGTAGAATCGTAATCTGTATGGGCCAAAAATCATTACCCAAACTAGGTGTGAGAAATAAATTCCTAGTAGGCACTCACCAAAGGCCCATTCCCAACTGTGTGAAAGCATGCAACAACAGTGTGCAGTAATAAAATGCAATAAAGTAAGCAGTACTGAAAGTAACTAACTTAACCATTAATATTTCCATTTTAATATCCATATTAATCATTTAATTTTAATATATCACCACAATGAATATTATAAGTAACCGCTAAAAAGTCTGTAGACATGTAAACCCCTACCCTCAGGTAAAGAGTATCCAACACAAGAATCTCCCCTCAGGAATAACAGATTTTTCCCTCAGGCGTATGTATTTTCCCCCTCAAGCATAGAATCAGTTGCCCATAGGCACAAAAAAAGTTTCCCTTGGGCCAAAATAAGAACTGCCCTCTGGCTAAACAGTTCAGTGCCCACTGGCTAATCACAACAATGCCCTCAACCTAAACTGTTAACTGGGCCATGCCCAACATGTAAACAAGCAGTAAACAAGAAATTACTATCAAGTCAATTGTACAATTACTACATTAAAGGCATACCCTCTAGTATCCTGAACAAATGGCTAAACAGTGGAACACACCCCCGGGGTGGTTCCGGATCAATGCAATGATCCCAAACAGCAGTTTTTCAAATTATTCAATTACCTTTACAGTTCTAGGTAGTTAATATAGCCATGGCCTCAGCCACACAACACCCCAACATGGGTTTGTGGCACAAAAACACACAAAACACATGACCGTTGGAAAAATTAACAAAAATCCTCCTACATTATATTCCAACGAGCGCTATATACAAACGTCGACTTCAAAAATTCCAAAAAATGACGTAGATCTGAGTTAAGAAAACACTCATTCAACCACAAATAAATCATGCTAGGGAAATAATTGGTACGAAACACTCCAGGATAAGAGAGGGCTTACCCGTGCGGTTCCAACGAGATCGTCCGAGGCGGAATCAGATTCCAGACGAACACCCAGCCGATCATCAAAGGTTGGGTCGTCCCCTCCAACTCCTTCCTCCGGTTCTTAGCCGTCCATGTGAACATGGGAGGCTATATCTGTATTTATGAAAAAAACAATGCACATGGCATGTACTTCCAAGTACATGACATGTACTTCCTTCATTTAACTATTCCTCTAGCGACACCGCCATACAGTTCACCCATCGACATGAGTAGAGGACATGTACTTCTGAGTACATGGCGTGTATTGTCGCCCAACTGGTGGCTGCTCCACCGCCTTACTATTTTGGCATGCCGACTGACTACACGGTGTGTAAAGGACCACTACACGGTGTGTTGTCTGTTCCTAAACCCTTTGTCGCCGACATGGCTACACACCACGTGTACTCATCCCTACACAGCCATAAGTACACAACGTGTGGAAAAAGTACACGACGTGTACTTCGAAAATTTAGGATTTTGTCCCATTTTCCATATTTTATTAAAATCACTTAAGGAAAAGAGAAAAAGAGAAGCCCATACCTCAATGATAAGAACCAGGTTCTTACAACTGATAAAGTCCCCCTTATTATTGTTGCAATTAACAGTGCTTTTTTAGTGCTGTTTAAATCCACTTTACATGTTGTGAAAGACCATATGTGTAGTAGTGTTTACCACTCGTCCATCATTGTTGTTTCCCCCTTTAATGATATATCTATTTATTTATATATATATTTCGTAATATTTATTCATATATTAATATATATTTATATTAATATATATGTGTATATTTATTCATATATTCATGTATATATTTATATATTAATATGTATAGGTAGTTATATTAATATCTAATTAATTATATATATATATATAGTTTTATTTTTTTATTTGTATATTTATTCGTATATTAATATATATAAGATTATTTTTAAATTCATTTATAAAATTTGTTTTTGTGTGTGTGTGAATAAATAGATAAATACATACATATATATATACAACATACACTACCACACATATATATTTATATATATATATATTATATGTGTATCTATAAGTATAATTATACATTTTTATATATATGCACATATATTATAAATTAATATGTATATGAATATGTTAAAATATATAGATAATATATATCAGTTTATTAATAAAGACACACACCAATATATATATATATAGACAAACACATTATATAAATATATAAATATTCATATATTTGTGTTTCAAATTAAATAGATATTAGTTTTTATTTAGATATGGCTTATATATTGGGAAATATATTTTATATATAAATATGATTAATTATTTATTTATAAAATTTAATTTTTATGTGTGAATATATAAAAAATATGCATATATTGTTTTATATTAGGTTATAAATAATAGTAAATTGTGAAAAATGGTAAAATTTCAAATCCATAATATCAATATGAATGTAATCCCTATGAATAAATTCAATCCCCACTAAAAAGGGAAAAAATACCCTCTTAAATGAGGATGAAATTCCATCGATTGTTAAAAAAGTTGGGTATCCCAACTAACAACTCAATTTTGTTGGTGCATTTTGCAATGTACCGGTGAAACTATCACATTATTTTTTTATCATAAATGACATCAAGAAAATTTCTGACATACAAACAATTATGTTATGACAAATCACAAAAAAACTGATCACTTTTTTCAACCAATTTTTATAAGGTCTTTAAAAAATGGATTACCCAAAGCAGTTTCCACATCTTTTAATTTCTCAAATAGTTGATCGCCTATTACTAGAGATAGTGTTGTACATTTTTCTGAAATTTCATTTATTGATGTCATACTAATAGGTACTTATCCCATTAGGATAGAAATCTACAATAACCTAGAAACATTGTATTGGGTGAATGTTTCAACCTAATTGATTGTGTACCTTGTTCGAAAATGAGACACCCTTTAGTACTTTTAATTTTATATCCTAAAAAATTTCCATATGTAGGGAAGTAATTTATCACCCCTTACAACGTGTCTCACAATTTGAAGTTTCATTTATGTATTCATCATACCACATAACATTTGAATCATCCACACCTTAATATGACACATGGTGTGGCCAGTATAACTCAAAGTGTCTCTTTTTATTTAAAATTGACATAAATATAAGTATAAAAAACTTGTGACATACTGAGAACTGATAAAACATATTTGTATTGTTTTTATATTGTATTAAATTGATCCATGAGTCATTTGTGATGTATAGGATTCAACAACATCTCAATACGACACATAATGTGATTGGTATGACACCAAGTATGTCTTTTTATTTAAAATTGACATTAATTTATGTCAAAAAAGTGACATACTAAAAACCAAGAAAATGAATTCAGATTATTTTTATATGTACATAAAATGATGAATGGGTCATTTGGGACATGTAGCAATTAGCCTTACCTCAATACGATGTACGGTGTGGCCTGTATAACTCAAAGTGTCTCTTTTTATTTAAAATTGACATGATTTTAAGTAAAAACTAAAAGTATCATATTGAAAACCAAGAAAAAACATTAAAATTGTTTTGATGTTTTAGTAAAACAATATATTAGTCATTTTTGACATGTAAGGATCAGTCACACCTCAATATAACACCCGAAGTGGCCGGTATCACTCAAAGTGTCTCTTTTTATTTAAATATGACATTAATATTAGTAAAAACAACAAATGACATAATGAAAACCAGGAAAACACATTAGGATTGTTTTGATTTTTTAGGAAAATTATCTATTAGTATTTATTTACATATAGGGATCATAAAAACCTCAATAAAATGTATGGTGTGTCTGGTATAACTAAAAGTTTTTATTTTTATTTAAAATTGACATTAATTTAATTAAAAACAACATGTGGAATTCTGAAAACTGACCCAATACGTTCAGATTGTTTTGAAAATTTATGAAAACAATCCACAAGACATTGTTGATGTGTAGGAGAAAACCATACCTCAATCCGACAAACGATGAGACTAGTATGACTAAAAGTTTCTCTTATTAGTTTAAAAATAAAAAATTTAGTTCAAAACATGTCAGTCATTATAAGACAAGAAAACACACTCTGACAATATTGATAATTTAGGACAATTATTTATAATTCATTTGTGAAATGTATGAATCAGTCTCACATAAAACCAATGCACAATACGATTGGTTTGACTAAAAATGTTTGTTTCAAGTTTGAAATGATATTTTAGTAAACAAACACAATAGAAATACTGGAAACTGAGAAAATGGATTCATATTGTTTTGATACTTTAGGAAAGAAATTCATCAGTAATTTGTGACATGGAGGAATTATCTGCTCCTTAATATGATGCACGGTGTGTCTGGATTAAATCTAAATGTGTCATTATTTTAAATTGAAATTAATTTTAGTAATGGATGTTGTGACATATTCAAAACTGATAAAATTCATTTGGATTGTTTCGACATTTTAGGACAGTGATCCATAACTAATTTTTAATGGGTAGGAATCCATCCCACCTCAATAAGACTCACAGTACAGCTGGTATAACTCCAAATATGTCATTTTTATTAAATAATGAAATTATATTAATGTTTTATTTCATATTAATATTTAATTTATGTCTATATACTAATAATAACATATTTCTTTTTTCTAATATAGGTGGAATTTGTTGCTCATGTTGAGATGATCTGTTTGTAAACTGATACCATGGGGGAAATTATTTGAGAGGGGATAATGGGTGTCAAATGATGAAATATTAATGTTTTTGAATGTTTCTTGGATGGTTTTATATGTAATTATATAAAAATATTTTGTTTTCAATGTAAATAATTTTTTTTCTATATTCCATGGGTGGAAATTTTTGTTTTGATGATGTCAATTTAATATATATATCAGGTTTTCTTTTGGGTGTACTTTTTATATTTCAGGTTTTCTTCTAGGTGTGTTGTTATATAAACATCACACTATAGCTGGCTAGGCCTTTATCAGTGCCAAAAATAGTGCTATTATAGGCCCCCCTTATCATGGCTATGATTAAACAGTGCTTTTTTATCATTGTTAAAGGCTATTTTATGTGCTGTGAATGGTCATATAGGTAAAAATCCTTACCTTTTGTCCATCTGATTTGGTTCTCCCTTTAATGATATATATATATATATTTATTTATTTATTCGTATATTAATATTGATTTATATAAATATGTATACATGTATGTATATATTTATTTATTTATTAATGAATATATATATAGTTAGTTATATTTATATATTTTTAATTATATCTACTTATTTATATATATATTTGGTTATATTTTTTATCTGTATATTTATTATTATATTATTATATATTTACAATTTTTTAAATACATTTATAAAATATGTTTTTGTATGTGTGTGTATAAATAAATAAATACATACATATATACAACATACATACACACTCACATATATATATATATATATTATTATATGTGTATCATTTAGTATAATTATACATATTTTTATATATTCATATATATTGCATATAAATATTGATTTTCATATGTTAGAATATATATAGAATATAAAAATGAGTTTGTTAATGCAGACAAACACTAATATATATATTAAACACGCACACACATTATATAATTATATAAATATTCATATATTTTGGTTTCAATTAAAATGGATATTTTTTATATTTAGATAAATCTTATATATTGAGAAATATATTTTATATGTAAATAGGTTTAATTATTTATTTATAAAATAAAATTTTTATGTGTGAATTTATAAAAAACCAGTATATATTGGTATATATTTTGTTATAAATAACATTACATTATGAAAAATAATGAAATTTTAAACCCATAATTTCAATATTAATGTAATACCTATAAATAAATTCAGTCCCCACTAAAAAAGGACATATATACCCTCTAAAAATGAGGCTGAAATACCATCGAATGTTAAAAAAATTGGGTATCGCGATCTAAAACTCAGTTTTAATGGTCTTTTGGGACTATTTGTTTCCTCAAACAATGTGACAATGGGATCTCATATGTCACCAATGTGTAGAACTCATCGTAGAATTTAATTTGATATGTAGTAGAGCTCAAATTGATGCCCAGATCAATAGTTATATCCGTTTGAAGTTTGAGTTACATTTTAAACTTATTGAAGACACTTTATTAATTTTTTCATTTTTTTGTGTATTAAAATTAATATTAAATGATTATTAATTGATAATAATTAGAAAATTATTTATTAATAATATATTTTTAGATATTTTATAATCCATTGTCACTAAACAGATTATATATTAGGTGTAAATGTCTATCTAAACTTATCTGAAAAATATTTAGAAAATATATATTATATTTATAAAAATATAAACATATTTATATATTTATAGCTTACTTTTAAGATTTTTTTAATATACCCTTTATAAAATCTTGTAAAAAAGTAGTAATAAATACCCCTCCTTTAGTAGTGCTACTAAAAAAGTGCTGATAAAAGGGTACTTTTAAAAAATCTTTTTTAACACTATTAAAAGTTCCTTTTATCAGTGCTTATTTTTAGCGCTGGTAAAGGTCCCACAATTATCAATGTTTTTAGCACCCCTAAAGTGTGGTGCTATGAAAAATTGTTTCTATGGTAGTGTCCCCACCCAAGCATCCTTTGTATTTTTCCCTTAACTGATAGAATATACTTTCAAGAAGCTACCATATTTTGGTTGATAGAATTGGGGCTGGCAGGATGACGGACAAAGAGTTGAGAGTCTTACTTTTAGAATACATCATCAATAGTTTATAAATAATATTATTTAATGTGATATGTATATGAAACATTCATATTTTTTATGGTTGATCCATATATTACATAGTTTGATGTGTATAGGAGGATATACACTATTACTAGTATTAGGTAGATTGCTTGCGAGAGACAATAACCGATGTAGTTAATGTTTTTTATGATTTTTAAATTAATATAATTTATTTTTCATTATCATTTTATTTCTATTTTTTGTAATTATAGGATATATATTATTCAAATATTCCACATATGTGTGGGAGTTAGGCTAAGACTGATGGTGGGTACAAGGCCTCATTCATGAATGTTTTGATGAGACAACATAATCGTGGGTGGTTGAAAAGTTGTATTTAGAAATAAATGGTGATTAAAATTGGTTTACAATAGACACTGGTTAGATACTAGGGCACTGAAATGATGTCATCATTTTGCATCAAATGTATTGTATATGAGATCATCTTCCATAACTTATGTTGTAATGTCCTAGAAATTATGTATTATTTTTTTTAAATTATATCGAATTATTTCGAGATCGCAAAATCTAACGGTGCGCGATTCCGAGGCCTCGAGTGCCTAGAATAATCCATCGTAGTTTGGTTGAGTTCTAATTATCATGTGTAAGCAGTTATCCTGAAAAAGTGGAATAAATCATAAATAGAAACTTAGATTAGAAATATGAGGGCACCTTTGTGTTCAAGATGGCGGGTTTACTCTAGGTGTGACTTAAGTTTAGTCGGTGCGGGCATCCTGTGAGAAAACCCAAAAAAGGCATAACCGTAAATAAAATAATTAAATAAATTATTTTATTTTTCAAATTCATATAAATCACAAACTGTAGATCGAATTGAAAATCCGAGACCATTACTGTACTCGTGAGGGAATTCTTTATTAAGGTGTATATTAACTTTGGCCGACGCTGGCCACCAGTGAATGTTAGTTTTTGGCTGTAAATAAAATAATTAAGTAACAATTATTTTCTTGTAATATCCATAACAGTTAAACAGTAACTCGGATTTGAAATCTGAGAGTATTGTTGGGTTCGTTGGGGCATGTATCTCTGAGGCAGAGCCAAACCATGATCGATGCAGGTCAACAGTGACTGTTATAATTTATCCGAACTTTTTTTCGAGTACGTTCAGTAAATACATGAGCGGTGTTATATAACTTTTGAATCGGTGCTCGGAATTGAAATCTGAGGGCACCGTTGAACTCACAGTGCTAATATTCTCTTAAGGAGACCATCACCTTGACTGTAGTATGTCGAGGTTGAATTTTAGTTTTCATGAATTTTGAGGGAGATGTAAAAGAATAAAAATAAAACAAAGAACAACTTTTATTTAATTTTTAAAACCATTCATTTGATGTTTAGTGGTGGGGGCCTCCCGAACTAAAAACTCACAATTTAAATTCAAAGGTGGGGACCACCCAACCCTTGAACTCTCCCTTTAATGGGAGATAACTCTTTGTTTTCCTCCCTTTGATGTGCCAACTTAATTGGTTTATTTAATAAAATTATTTGGCACTCCACCATTTGGTTGGAGGATTGTTAGAAAAATGGAGAGCTCTGGAGAACTTGGAAGGAGATTCTTCAATGAAGAACATCCACTAAAACGAAGAGCATCCTACGGAATCAGAGAATGAGTACGAAGCTTGAGCCCAAATCAGAAACATCTTGTGGGAGCAATGAACATCGACGTCACCATCTCATTGACTTCATCTTCTTCCTCGTGCCACCTCCAATGGACAATTGAGGTTGGGGTTTTTATATATGTTTAAATTTTTTTTGATTCATCATATCCTAAATTCATGATGACGATGGCCAAACTAAAATGGTCATCGTTCTGCACATAATCCATGTTCCGATTTCTTTTTATTCATTGCACCTTTTTTGTGCATTCTTCAACGCACAATAATAATTAGCAGTGGAAACACGAACTTTTGATAAGAACGATATATGTATGTGAATCCCTTGATGCAAGGATCACAAATATACGATCGTTTAATTTTTCAGGATTGGAACAATTCCATAATGGCTTGT
The DNA here is from genome assembly GCA_963277665.1 of Viscum album. Lineage (NCBI taxonomy): Eukaryota > Viridiplantae > Streptophyta > Magnoliopsida > Santalales > Viscaceae > Viscum > Viscum album. Next base: position 432,422,113 of record OY728153.1, on the reverse strand, counting down.
GGAAGGAGGCGACCGAATATTTATTATTGTAGGAAATGCAAAATTTTGTTGACTTCCACATTGGGACGTAGAGCCCTCGACACATGGATAGTGAATATGAAATCATTTTATTTTTCAGGTTTACAATGAATATGCGACAATCAATTGAAGGAGTGACATGGAGGAGAAGGGCCTTTTGGCGCGGCTGGTGCAGGTGGTGCGCGTGCAGCAAGTGTGGCCTAGTGGCTTCGACCGATGACAAGGCAGATTAAGCAGCGGCACGAGTAGGCGGGGCAGAGGAGGAAGGTCATGTGTGAGACAGAGGTGCAGCAGATTCCCGGTTCATGTGTAGTGGTGAAAAATTTTGGATGAAAGAAAATTATATTGGAGAGAGGGAGGAATAGATATGAAATAAAATAAAAAAAATGAATAAAAAAATAGATAGAGGTGCTATTTGGACCTGCATGCATGAAAATGGGATACCCCTCTTGTGCGTGAATATCAAATGAGATTGGAGAGAGAAACATTGAATGAAATTAAATAATAATTATATAATAATATTATTATTATTTATGGTTGTTAAAACCAAAATTCATCTATAACTTATCTGTGCGACCTCGGTTTCACAAATCGTCATTGGTCGTGTGTCCCTGACTTCGAGATGAATATTATGAGTCCAGTATTGGATGTATTTTTTGTGTTTTTGGATCTGGTACCCGAAACACTCAAATAATTATAATAATATTTTATTATTAAATATTCAACCCTCCATAAATCCTGTGTATGATGTCCGATTGACTTACCAGCTATGGTGACGTGATCCTGCCATTAAGACGGTCGATTTAAGTCTAATGTTGAATATTAAATTTTGGTTCATGGATCAGGTTTACAAAACACCCCATAATAATAATATATTTATTTTGGGATCTTGTATTCGACATATCTCCCTTATACGGTGTCGAAATGAAGAACTGCCTACGGAACTAGAAACCTTGGATCGAGACGGTCCTTTTGGTATACCCTAGTTGAGTTTGGATAACGTTGGGGTACGTCTGGGTTGGATCGAGCATGAATCCAACCAGGCCCTCAGGACTAAAAGGTCAATAACATACAGACCAGACATCAGATTGAAACACCATTTGTTGTGTTGAGATCCATTTTAATTGGCGGTCCTTTGGGATAATTCTTCGTGGGACTCTGTGGTAGTTGGAGAATCGACCAGTGGCTTGAGGAGAAGACCCTCTCGGAGACAAGAGAGCTTAGTTCAGGAACCCATTAGCTGGCTTTGACGATTTACAAAGATCCTGGGTGGGTCTAATGATGTATTGTGACGATGTACTAGGATCTTGTGTGGGTCTTAAGACATACTGACGATGTACTAGGATCCTTTGTGGGTATGATGATGTACTGATGATGTACTAGGATCATGTGTGGGTCTGAAAAAATAATGATGATGTACTAGGATCTGGTGTGGGTCTAACGATGTATTGATGATGTACTAGGATCCTGTGTGTGTCGGAAAACATACTAATGATGTACTTGGATCCTATGTAGGATTGATGACGTACTAATGATATACTAGGTTCATGAGTTTGTCTGATGACGTACTATGATCCTATGCGGGTTTGGAAAGGTACTAGGATCATGTGTTGGTCTGATGATGTACTACAATCCTCTGTGTGTCTAATGATAATTTAGTATCCTTCGTGTATCTACCTCTTAATAAAGTAAAATGATTCAGTAGTTACATCTAATCATCTCAACTATTATACCTCATATATACCTGGTGTGAGCTCAGTCTGTACCTTGTGGTATTTTTCCATCATGGTGATACCTTTGTGGTATTCTTCTATGTGGTGTACCTCTGTGGTACATACCTTTGTGGTATTTCTTCCTTTTTGGAACAGTTGAGCCCTGAGCTCTTGAGTTGGAGTATGTGTTTCCTTATGATTGATATGGGTATACATGATAACTTAGGTATATGTATGGGCATATACCTAAGTAGGGTTTTTAGTTGATTTTATGATTTTTGGTTTATCCTTTGTGGATTTTGTGAGAGTTTGTGGGTCTCGGGGTCCCTACTGAGTATCGTTATACTCACCCCAATACGGGCTATTCCTTCACCTTGTTGTGTTGGTTGCATATGACGAACTGTGCTGACTGAGGACGAGGGTACTAGGACTGGAGGTATCATGGAGGTGGACCCTAGATGAGGTGTACCATAGAGACAACTATTCTGTAGATGTACCTACACTTCAGGTAGTATCCTTGGATGGTGTTCACAAGAGTTGTCCAGATTACTTGTACCTTATAGTTTCTTGTACTTTCTAGTTGGGCTTGTATTCTGGCCCCTTTTACTTACTGTACTCAGTCTATTTACTATTCAGTTTACCTTGTGTTCGTATCCAGTTGTGTGCTTGGTTGTGTGTGTATAGGTCATAAAGTCAATTCCTTCCTTGTTTTAGGGAAATACGTCTTTAGTGCTAGTCGGCAGCCCCTGGCCTACGGAAGGCGGGCTTGGAGTAGTCACAGCACGGGCCCCGGGGGACGGGTCATGACAAATTGGTATCAGAGGATTCGGTTATACCATATAAATACGACTCTTATATTTTTAAAGGAAATAGTATTATGTATAGTGTGTGTGGTTATTAGTTTATGGAATCTAGTGTTGGTGAGACAGATGATGTATCCATACACTATGACCCTGACTTATGATTTCTGACACAGTGCACGAAAACTATGATTGCGTGTGTGTTTTGAAAAGTTTTCTTGTGTTTTATTTGAGTCATATCACCAGGTAAAACTAAATGGAAATGGCGTACATGTTCCTTACCAGGTTGTCACTGCGTAGACAGCCAACTAGGATTCCCGAGAGAGTACACAATGAAGTCCTACCGAGCGACGAGGCTTCGATGTAGGGACGTCTTACTATGTTGGCACCTTCGGGTGGTGTACCAGCATCACCACCACTCATTGGACAGTAGTTTCCACCAGATGCACTGGCGGATGGTGCACACCGACCAAGCATATGTCATGAGTTCCAACACTAGAGGCCTCTGAGGTTTCGAGGAAAGATAGATTCTCACACAGATGAGGGCTGGTTGGAGGTGTTTTCTAGAGCTTCCCCTAGTGGAGAAACTGGTAGAGAAGATGGTGATCTTAGCTACTAGAATTTTTCAGTGAGTGACCATGAGGATGGTCCACATAGTTATAAGGCTTCGGTAAGTGGACCATTACCTGAGATAGTAACTTCGGGTAGTGTGTCATCAATAAGACTTTTTTTTGTCAATAGTTACAACCAGTGGTACTGGTAGAAGACACATATAGGCCTAGTTCCTTACGTGTGATTCAACATCAGATTTCTATCAGGTTCTGAGGTGTGCTCGACTCACAGGAGGCTGAGGACTGGCTGGAGGAGGTGCCTGAGAGTTCTCTAGAGCTTCTATAGCTTTGGGAGGATGACATGTTGGTAGATGAGTATTCATCGAGGCATACCAATCATTCCTTGTACTCTATTAATACGATACAATCAGTGATTTAGATCTTGGACCACTGAGCGAGGTGTCATTAGGGTCATCCGAGCTAGCACTATTCCTCTATCCATTCCTACTAATGTTAGGGTACTATAGAGAACCATTGTGTTTAAATATTCTTGGGATGAGCGGATGCAGCCAATGAACGTTATTAGTGGGAATGTAGTAAAATTGTGCCAGTCTCAGAGACATGGGGATGGAAAATGTTTCAGGAAGAGGATATGATAGGGATAGACAAATCCACAGGGATGTAGACATAGAAACAAATCTATGAGAGCAACATGAGGTGGTGTACACATCAACGTGTTAAAAACCACCCCATATGTGGTCCCCACATGGCTCAGGGAGTAGGAGGACAGGGTGAGGGAGTATCTTCATGCAGTCAAGGAGTTCGAGAAAATTCGAGGTACTGTTTATGTCTACTACTAGTTGTCGTATCAACATACATCAGCACCAATCATTCCTTCCTTTGGAAGTTTCCGGGCACATCGAAAGATCATTGGTGGATGTGCAGACATGAATTATTTTCATTAGAAATGGTCAATTTTGGATCAATACGTCGATAAATACCAGTCTCTATGGATCGAATCATAGAAATAGACAATGAATAAAGATGGTCTCGGAACCACAAATGAGGAACGTTAAAAGTTGATTATAATTAATTCAATTAATTGACAAGAAGTACCTTTTTGGGTGTTCTTTCATCATTGATATTCTTGATCACGTTCCGATGTGATTCATCATTGTGTCGTAGAATCCATGTGTAGACTTCCTCTAGTGGTGATCCACACATGCACCAAGTAACTCTGTACATCTCCAAAGGATTCTCTAGGTGCTAGTGTGGTGAAGCATTTTCTTGTGTTGTCTACCTTAGATCATTTTGATCTGATGTAGGAGGATCTCCCATGGTCTTGTGAGCATTCTTGTAGAATAGAGTTCACTCAACCTTGAGGGAATTATCTAGAATTTTTGTGCACAATGATTGGGGAAAAATGTTTGGGTTATGAAGTTATTTATAATCGGATTTGAGGTTATAGAGTTATGACAATAAATAAACGTGTTACACATTTTATTTATCTCATTAACTCTTATTGAAAACCCTCATGTCGAATAATTAATTACTTGAAATGCGCCCATGCTGATTTTAATAAGTATCATATAATAAAACAATATTATATCCTCAAAATCCCGACCGAAAAAACTACACGGCGTGTAATAATTAATAGACGATGTGTACTTGTTTTCCATAAAACTATGTTGCGGGTAATCATTATTACACATCGTGTAATGTTTTTTTCATTTCCTTTCCAAAATTAAAACTACACAGCGTGTGATAATTAATACACGGAGTGTACTTGTTTTCAAAATAAAAACTACACGGCGTGTAATCATTAATACACGACGTGTACTTGTTTTCATTTTATTCTTCCTCCAACCATTAAATGATTTAGGATTCCTTGAATAATTCTGAAACCACATACGGGAATAATCGTTATTCTCATTGAGATACCTGAATACACTTAGTTTGTGACCATCTAGGACTCTTTCTAATTGGCATTAAGCGGGCTTGCCTAAAGTCTAAGATTATTGTCTAGAAATTGGTCAAGGCGCCCAAGAGAAAGAAGTTCATGACACATTGATGTGTCACCTCATATGAATGATTACTGTGTAATTTAATCCCTTTATCTCAATATCTCATCATGAAGGGTTTTAATGGTAGTGTCATAAACCTCTATTCTTGATCTGTCGTTCTTTGACTACCTAAAGTAAACTCGTCGTTACACCATGGCCATGGAATTTCATGTAATGGTTCTATTTCAATCAAAGGGTCAAGATATCAACTTCCATAAATGGAAGGTACAAATCCTTCCTCGAATTATCCATTAACATCATGTCATTCGTGACGCACCCAACATACCCTACTTCCTGCCAACTATCTTCATGATGGTTCTCATCAGCAAATCTATGTGTGTGAGTCATGACATGATTTAATGATAATATTCCAGTCTAAGAACCATTACAGACGCTCGTAGATAGCAATGTCCGATGACACCAAGACATTCAGAATTACTACTGGCGGGTCTGTTCTCATAATCACCCATCTTGGAGATTACCAAGTGCAAACTCAATGAGAGAGAGTCTTGGCTTCTTATTAGTACTCGCACATGAAGGTCTGTATACTATGTGTCCTATCATAGTATGTCATCAAACCATAGAACCTTATTTATGAATATTGTTATATCATTTCAAGGTTCTCATCATAGCGTAGATCTTCCATGACCTTATTAATGCAACAAACATTCCAGGACAATATTATATTATATTCATGAAGAATAAAGAAAAATATATAATAATTGTATATTCATGTAATCAAAGTACAAATAGTTTGTTCTCAGGAAACAAACTCTAAAAAAATCCCACTTTGACTAGATCAAATTTACTATGACTTTAGTCCACTTGACCTTACATGATGACCAAGTTTCTACTGAGTCAAGGTTTTAGTCATGGAGTCCTCCATGTTGTCTTTTGTGGAAATACAGCTCACTACAACTTCACCTCTTTAAGAAAAATACCTCAATAGATGATACTTCCAAAGTATGTTCTTTTTTCACTTATGTTACCATGGATATTTTTCATGTGCCACCACTGGAGTGTTATCAAAATAGTTTATGATAGGATCTTTACTACTAGGTACTGCATCCAACTCATGGATGATGCTTCGCAACCATATTGCTTCTATTTCTGCCTTATAAGTTTTGATATACTCAGACTCTGCTGTAGAATCTGCGACCAATCATTGCTTTGAGCTCTTCCAACTCACTGCACCTCCATTCAAACTGATTATTTATCCAGTATGCAACTTCATCTCATCTTGATAAGTTTGTAAACTAGCATCTACATGCACTCTAATGACTAGTTCCTCATATCCTCCATAAACAAAGAACATGTCCTTAGTACGCCTCAGATACTTATGGATAGTCTTTACTTCCATCCAATGGTGCTCTCCTTTATCAGCTTGATATCATCCTATCGCACTTAATTCATAAGCATCATATAGTCTCATACATAGAATAGAATACATGACTGAACCAATCACAGATTCTTAATGGATCCTTTCCAATTTCTTTATTTCCACATGTTTCTGAGGAGACATTTTCTTGGAAAGATTAATGCCATGTGACACTAGCAACAATCCCCTCTTTAACTATTACATACTATATCTCTTCATTATCTTGTCAATGTATGTACTTTGACTCATACCTAGAATTCTCATGGATCTATCATGATGGATCTTAATCTCAAGAATATATATTGCCTCTCCCAAGACTTTTATAGGGAATCATTTATCCAACCATTCCTTAACTTACTGTTAGACAGGTACTTAGTTTCAAATTGGTAATATGTCATCAACATATACTATTATGAAAAACGAACACACTTTCACTAAAGCTTTTGTTGACATAAGGCTCACAATCGTTCTTAACAAATAAAAATTCTGTTACGGCTTCATAAAAATGAATGATCCACGACCCTGATGATTTCTTTAATCTATAAATGGATTTATGAAACTTGTATACCTTGTTGGCATCCATTGGAGTCACAAACCCTTCTGGTTGTGTAATGTAGACCTCTTCCTAGAGGTTCCCATTAAGGAATGTTTTTTTGATATCCATTTTCCAAATTTCATGGTCATGGTAATCAAAAATGGACAATAGGTTTCTGATGGATTTCAGAATCGCAACCAGTGAAAATGTTTCATTATAGTAAGTTCCATGATGTTGTATGAAACCTTTTCCATCCAGTCATGCCTTATAAGTGTTGACATGTTCCTCCATGTCCAATTTTTTCTTGAATACCCATTTATTACCAATAGGCTTTTACATCAACTGGAGGATATACTAAAATCAAGAATTTGTTTTGGTACATGGAATCCATTTCAGAATTTAGGGCTTCTTGCCACTTGGCAACATATGTTCCTTCAAATTCTTCCTTGTAGGTAAGAGGATCATCATTGTCAACCAATAATGAGTCACCATCCTCATTGACCAGAAAACCATATCATTCTGGTTCTCTCACCTCTCACGTTCTCCTACATAGTTCTTGTGTCTCTAGAACAGATTCTTCTTCCACAGGGCTTTTTGGAATATATTCTTGTACCAACTCTTGTGTATCTTGAGCCTTGAATTTATCAAAGTCTATCTCGCTCCTACTATCTCTTTTGGAGATGTGCTCCCCCTAAAGGAATATGGAATTTCTTGCCGCTATAACCTTTTTATCTAAGGGGTTGTATATGGAATATCCCCTTGTTTCCTTGGGATATCCTATAAATATACACTTTGTGACTCGGGGTGCATGTTTGTTACCTAAAGCAGCCTTAACAAATGATTCGCTACCCCACACATGTAAATTCAATAACATGGCTTTGTTTCCACTCCATAACTCGTATGGAATACCATTTATCAATTTATTTGGAAATTGGTTTAGTATGTGGGTTGTTTTTTGTATTGCATATCCCCAAATGGATAATGGAAGACTCACATTACTCATCATTGACCTCACCATGTCCAACATGGTGTAGTTCCTCCTTTCACTTACACCATTCCATTGAGGTCTGTAAGGAGGATTGAGTTGAGATAGAATCCCAAACTCCTGAAAGAATTCAATGCAGTCATGCTTAATATATTCTCCTCCTTTGTCTGAGCGAAGTTTCTTAATATTCTTAAGAAGTTGGTTCTCAAATTCATTCTTGTATTCTTTGAACCGATCAAAACAATATGACTTATACCTCATTAAGTAAATATATCAATATCTGCTAAAATCATCGGTAAAATTTATGAAGTATAAGAACCCACCCCTTGCTTCAACTGGAAATGGTCCACACACATCAGTGTGTACTAATTCTAGAATCTCTTTAGACCTTTCACATTTCCCACTAAATATGGATTTGGTTATTTTTCCTTGTAGACATTCATGACATACACCAAGTTGTTTTAGTTCGAAAGAATCTAAATACCCATCTTGATGTAATTTTGTCAAACATTTATCATTGATGTGACCATGCCGGTGATGTCAAAGCTGGGTGTGGTATGAGTCACGTGAATTATCTTTACCATTGATTTCCATTACTTGGTTTGTGTAGTCTAACACATAAAGGCCGTTATATAAATGTGCCATACCAAAACAAATGGTAACTTTATAAAAGCATAAACATTCATTTCCAAACATGAAGATGAATCCATCAGTATCTAATATGGATTCCGAAATAATTTTTTTGTTTATAGAGGGTACATAAAAACATCTTTTCAATACCAAGATCAACCCATTAGGAAATGTGAGGTGGTAGTCTCTAACAGATACATCAGTGAGTCTCGCTCCGTTGGCTACTTGTAAATCAACCTCACCTTGGTCAATATTTCTAAATATACTTGGTTCTTGTATTTGGATACAGATGTGAGCACCACAAGAAGTATCTAAAACCCAAATTAGTAGAAACTGATAGATTTCAATCGATAACAAATGCACTTGAAGCTTCCCCTTGCTTCCTTGGATGGGTGCATTTTTTCTTCCAGTGTCCCTTCTTGCCACATACGAAACAAATAGCCTCCTATTCTTTTGCCTCCCCTTTGATCTTCATTTACTTGAATGGACATGAAAAATCATTGGGCTTAAATCTCTACACCTTCACATTCCTTTTATTAACCATAAGGACAAAAGGCATTTCATTCTTCATATCATTTTCCACTTGGCGAATAAGGATAAAAAGATTAGATAGAGACTTCTCAATGTTGTTCATGTTGAAATTTACAACAAAGTTAGAGAAGCTCTTGGGGAGCGATGCAAGAATGAGATTGGTACCCCGTTCATCAGGGATTTTAAACCCTAGAACCTCTAAGATCTCAATGTAGCCAATGAGCTTGACTACATGAGTCCCAGCTGGGGCACCCTCTCCATGAATTCCCGGGAATATAGCCTTTGAAATCTCAAACCTTTCATGTATTGGTCTCTGCTCGAATAGACCACCGAGGTGCTCATGTATTATATAGGAATCCATGTATTCGTGAGACTTCATGAGCTCACTAGACATTGATTATAACATCAAACATTGAACGTCGATTACATCATTCAAATTTTGATCATAGACAAGGAAATATTCATCACTCACCCCTTGGGCAGGCAGATCAGGAAGTGAGGACTGCACCACGTAAAACATTCGTTCATGGTGTAGGATAACCCGAAGGAACATAAACCATTCCAGAAAGTTACAACCGATGAATATGTTGTATTTATACATAATTGATCGCATATAAAATGTGGTTGAATATTTTTTCATATTGATTCTACAAATGAAAAGATCATATTTATCAGTACCTTTTATTACATTTTGTGAAACATAATAAATGAATTTATTAATTCTCCAACTATTTTATCAATTCTCAATGTCCCTCACCATTGAACATGGAATGTCTAATTTCCATGACATTCTAGTGGAAAGGATGCATATCACCCTTCGCATAACCCCAAAAAGGGTTGGTCATTCTATTTGAAGGTATTTAGGTTGGAATGTCTTTTCTAACTATGAGCTTACAGTTCCTTGATCTGTTGAGTGGAAACCCCAATCCTGAAATCTTGACTTAGATTTCCTCAACACTTTCCTCCATTTTACAAAAATTCTAACAAGGTATACTCCTCTTGATGTAAAATTATTATGTCAACTCGAAACATTTATAAGATGTTCCTTTATAAAAGTAAGTGTCCTAACAAGGGTTGATCGAACACATAGATTTATTGAGTCTTTCCCTTGATCAAGTAACAAAAGGCTTGGTCTGACTTAATATGGTATTTTTGGGATTTTATTCTTTTTGCATATTTTTCACTATCACATGCTTGTTAATGTAAAGTGATTATTTCTTATGTGATTAAACATGTTTGGATAATGTTTACACATAGTCTAGTTTTTATTTTATTCCATATTTGCATACTTTTTTATTTCATTAATTATGTGATCGTGACAACACAAACATAAAAAATAAACCATGCAATCAGATAGAAATAAAATAAGATGGCATGATCATGATCTTCTGTTGGTTAGATTATCTAGAGGTTTTGATAAGATAACCCTGGCCTAGGGAAAAACACCTTGAACCTGATGGTTCATGTTTTCCAGCTCCCACATGTCCACCTTTGTATCATCTTAGGTTGTTTTCACCTTAGCTTCGGGTTTTTAACCGTCTCCTCTGACATGGGAGATCCTCCATTACATGGGGTTTACATTAAAGAAACCATGGGCACACATGCCCTACATATTATGGGAAGAAGGCTCGCATTCCAACGAATCTAAATTGAATAAATTTAAATGAAACTATACACAAACTAATGGTCTTTGGTCTAGATCATGATAATCCATATCATGCAATGACATTTACACAGATTTAAATTTCTAATTCTATTAATCTCTCTTTCATTTAAGATATGTCACGCTTTAAATCAATTAATTATGATCTTATAAATAATCAATTCTTTATCTTAAATTCCTTTTTGAATTTCCTTGAGATTCTTCTCATCCATATTGCTTGTAAAGATCTTTTTTCTTTGGAGTAAACCTGGTAAAATTCCATTTCGGGAAAGTACATAGTGTGTAGGATATATTACACAGCGTGTATTTTTTCACCATGTATCCAAAGTACACGCTGTGGGCTTTGGAGTGTTTTCTGTACTTTGGAAATTTTAGAGTACACGATGTGTAGATTAATTTAACATGGCGTGTACTTCCTTGTTATGTGATTACCGTCCTGGCAATCCCATGTACGTGGTACATGGATTCTCCTTGAACACAGTTTCACCTGGGCCAGATCGGACTACACGGTATGATGATTCAACATAAACACTGTGTATTTCCGGTTTCCACATGTCGTTCAATTTTGGTCAACAAAGTGTGATAAATATTTAGCCAATATCAATTCACATGGTTTGGTTTGGTGGACCAGTACAGTTTGTTGAACCTAAGTACACGACATAATGTTTTCACTACACACCATGTATTCTTGTGTTTTACAGACAGAAAGAGTGGCTCCTTCGGATGCGTTCCTCATTTTTATTTTAATGAAAATTAAAATTAAAAAGTTGTTTCTATGATGTAAATCGAGAAACAGTGGAAGAACAGATCTCATTCCTTCAGTCTTATAGAATGATTTATATTGAATTGAATCAATTATAAATGTGTAAATTATCAAAGAAAATTAAATAACTATAATCAATGAAATAACCTCACTCTGATACCATTTGATGGTTCTGGGAATAGCGTAAGCTCATGGGTTGATATGTCCACTTGGATTTTTGTCATTATAAATGATCAATTCAGGATCAATATGATGATAAACTCAAGTCTCCACAAATCGAATCAAAAAAATAGACAAGGAAGAAGGATAGTCATAGAACCACAAATGAGGACCATCACATGTTGATTATAATTAATTTAATTAAATGATAAGATGTACCTTTTTGTGTGTTATTTCTTTGTTGATATTCTTGATCACGTTCTGAGGTGATAAGTTGTTGTGTCACAGAAGCCAAGTGTAGACTTCCTCTAGCGGTGATCCACATGTGCACCACGTATCTCTAGACATCGCTAAAGGATTCTCTGGGTGCTAGCGTGGAGAATCCATTTCTTACTTTGTCCGCCTTAGATCATTTTAATCTAATGGATGAGGATCTCTCTTGGTCTTGAGAGAATTATTGGAGGAAGGAGTTCTCTCGGCCTTGAGGGAATTCTCTAGAATTGTTGTGCACAATGATTGGGGAAAAGTGTTGGGGTTGTAAGGATATTTATAAACAAGTTTGAGGTTATAGAGTTATGAAAATAAAAAAATGTGTTACGTGTTTTATTTATTTCATTAACTCTTATTTAAAACCCCGATGTAGAATAATTAATTCCTTGACATGTGCCCATGATTATTATAATAAATATCATTTAATAAAACAAAATTATATTTTCAAAATCCCAACTGGAAAAAATACATGGCGTGTAATAATTAATAAACGTCGTGTACATGTTTTTCATAAAACTACATGTCATGTAATCAATAATACATGTAGTGTACTTGTTTCTTCATTTCCTTTCCAAAATGAAAACTACACGTCATGTAATCATTAATCCACGGTGTGTACTTGTTTTCAAAATAAAAACTACATGGCGTGTAAGCATTAATACACGACATGTACTTGTTTTTATTTTATTCTTCCTACTACATTAAAATCATTTAGGCTTCCTTGATTAATTGTTAAAAAATGTATGGGAATAATTATTATAATACTTGTGATACATGAATACACTTAGTGTGTGACCCTCTAGGCCTCTTTCTCGTTGGCATTAAGCGGTCTTGCCAAAAGTCCAAGATTACTATCCAGAAACGGGGCAAGGAACCCAAGATAAAGAAGTTGACGTTGCATTGACGTGTAACCTCATATGAATGCTTACAATGTAATTTAATCCCTTTTTCTCAATATATCATCATGCATGTTTCATGGTAGTGTCATAAACCTATATGCTAGATCTGTCGTTCTTTGAGTACCTGAAATAAACCTATCATTACACAATGGCCAAGGAATTTCATGTGACAATTCTATTTCAATCACAGTTCCGATTTATCAACTTCTATAAATGGAAGGGAAACATCCTACCTCGACTTATCCATTAACAACATGTCATTCGTGACGCACCCAACGTACCCTACTTCCTTCCAACCGTCTTCGTGAAGGTTTTCTTCATTAAATCTATGTGCGTGAGTCATGACATTAGTTAATGATAATCATACTGTCTAAAGACCATTACACATGCTCACAGATAGCAATGTACGATGACACCATGACATGCCGAATTACTACTTGCGGGTTTGTTCTCATAATCTCCCATCTTGGAGATTACCAAGTTCAAACTCCATGAGAGAGAGTCTCGTCTTCTTACGAGTACTCGCACACGAAGAACTATATACTATGTTTCCTATCATAGTATGTCATCCATACGTAGAACATTATTTAAGAATATTGTTATATAATTTCAAGGTTCTCATCATATTAGGGATCATAAATGACCTTTTTAATGCAACAATTATTCCAGGACATTATTATATTATAGTCATGCAGAACAATGAACAATATATAATAAGTGGAAATTCATGTAATCAAAGTACGGAAAATTGGTTCTTAGGACACCAACTCTAACACCTTCCACGAATATTGTCCAAGACCTAGAGTTTCCTATTAAACCATTGAATTTACCCTCACGTCTATAGAAACCTTTCAGTGGAGACTCGATAATCACACTTACACCGATGGTGTGATCAAAACCACGAGGCGAGAGTTTCGGTTGGAACCTCTTGGTTGTATAGTCGACGCCTTACGATGATAGTTAGGGTATGGACTGTACATCCACAGTTCATACTCAGATTGATTATATTAGGAAAATAGGTTGTGGTTTATCTACAATGTTGGAATGGGGGTTTTCTTGGTCAGTGAAAAAGGAAACCCAGGAAGCATAGGATAACCTCCTGCATAGGAGGGTGTAGCTAATCACTTGCGATTCGGCCAGCCTTACCCTCTTGGCAGCAGATGTTTTGAGTTTTAAGTTCCCAATGGTGGTGGATAGAGTTCCTCTAGGACTATGTCTTTATGATAGTCTATAATACTGTGAAGGGGAACATGGTAGCAGATGCACTCAGTAGGAGGTCTGGCCAACAACTACTGAGTGGGGCATCAGAGTAACTAGTCGTGCTGTAGATAACCTTCAGGGATAGAGATAAAGATTCTTACATTCAGTCTATGACTTTCACTCCTCCACTCCTTCATCAAGTTGGTGAGGCGTAGCTTGGGGGAATTGGATACAAGGCTCGACGTGATCAGATATAATCATGACATGCACCTGATGGGTTTTATGAATGTGAAGAGAACATCGTCTTGTTCAGAGGACGTACCATGGTACTGGTGGTGCTTTGGGAGGTGTTGTTGAGGGAGTTCCATACTTCCCCTATGGTGGTACATATTGGTGTGGTGAAGATATACTAGGACCTCCAGTGTCAGTACTTGTGTCTAGAGATGAAGAAAACAGTGGTAGAGTTCATATCACGAAGTCTGACTTATCATCACGTGAATACTACACAGATTTGGCAGAAGTCATATGCCGAAAAGATACGGAAACCCTTAGAGTTCTAGGAGGGGAACCAAGTATTCTTGAGAGTCTCACCTTGACAAGGACTATAAAGATTTGGCCGAGGCCGAAAGTTATCACTGAGGTTTATCGGTCCTTTTCTGATACATCGAAGGATAGGCGGGGTATCATACCACTTGGATCTTCCACCATAATTGGAGAGGGTGTATGGCGTCTTCCATGTATCCCAGTAGAGGAGATACATGAATGACCCATCTCACATCATTGACCACGTCGAGATGATCTTCGACGATGGGGCGATGTTTACGGAGCTTCCAGTGGAGATTGAGGATCGACATGAGTCGGTCCTTCGTGGGTGGTCGATACCTCTGGTTCACATATGCTGGTAGCACAGGAACCTCTATGAGAGCACATGGGAGCAAGAGGATCATATTCGTGCTCAATACCCTCTTTTGGGTTTTTTGCCTTTGATTTGGCTTTCGAGGACATAAATCCCTAAGGTGTGGAAAATTTATTGTCCTGGAAATTCTATATAATTTTTTTTTAAATTATATAGAATTATTTCGAGATAAAGAAATTTGACAACGTGTGATTCCGAGTCCCAGAGTGCCCTAAATGATCCGTCGATGTTTAGTTTAGTTTTAATTAGCGCGCGTTGGCATTTTTCCTAACAAATTGGTGTAAATCATAAACAGTAACTCAAATCAGGAATCAGAGGGTACTGTTTCATTCAATATGGTGGGTTTACCCAAGGAACGACTTAATTTTAGTGGGTGTGGGCCTCCTGTGAGAAAACCCAAAAATGGAATAACCATAAATAAAATAATTAAATAAATTATTATATTTTTCAAATGCTTATAAATCACAAATGGTAGCTCAGTTTGATAATCTGAGAGCACCTATATACTCCTGAGGGAATTATTCATTTAAGAAGATACTAACTTTGGATGTCATAGGCCACCAGTGAAAGTTATTTTTTGGCAATAAATAAAATATTAAGTAATAATTATTTTATTTTTATAATACATTACTTTTAAACGGTAACTCATATTTGAAATCTGGGAGTACCGCTGGGTACATTGGGGAGTGTTTCACTTAGGTAGAGCCTAACCGTGACCGGCACAGGTCAGGGGTGACTGTTATAATTTTTCAGAATTTTTTTTGGATACGTTCAATAAATGTGCGAGCGGTGTTATATAACTTTTGAACCGGGGCTCAGAATTTAAATCTGAGGGCACTATTGAACTCATAGCGCCGATATTCTCTTAATAAGGACTTCACTTTGACCGCATTATGTCGAGGGTGAAAGTGAGTGTTCATGAATTTTGTGGGAGAGTTAAAAATTAAAATAAAATAAAGAGCATCTTTTATTTTATTTTAAAAACCTCCAATTTTATGTTTACTGGTGGGGACCACCCAAACTAAAAACCCCCAATTTAAATTTATAGGTGGGGACCACCCTACCATTGAACTCCTTGTTTAATATGATAAAACTCAGGGTTTTACTTCAATTGATTTGCAAACACTATTAGTTTATTTAATAAACTTATTTGGAATTTCACCATTTGGTTGTAGAATTGTTAGAAAAGGGGAGTGCTATAGGAAACATAGAAGGAGATTATTCAACGAAGAACATCCACTAAAATGAAGAGAATCTTCCAAAATCATAGAGCGAGGAAGATGCTTGAGCCCGGATCAGAAACATCTTGTGTGGGAAACAAACGCCGATGTCACCATCTCATCGACTTTGTCTTCTTCCTCACACCCCCTCAAATGGACAATCGAGGTAGGGGGTTTTATATATGTTTTAATTTGTTTAATTGATTCCTCATATTCTAAATTCATGATGATGATGGCCAAACGAACAAGGCTATCGTTCCTCACATAAACCATGATCCTCTATCATTTTATTCTTCACGCGTTATTCGTGCTCTCTTCAACACCTAATATTTATTGGTGTTGGAATCACAGTGTTTTTCTGAGAGTGATATATGTACGTGAATCCCTCAATGCAAGGATCGAAAATATGCGATCGTTTAATTTTTTTGGCATGGAGTGAAGCCTCAATGGCTCTCGGAAGGAGGCGGCCAAATGTTTATTGGCGTTGGAAATGCAATATTCTGTTGAGCATGACATATGGACGCGGAACCCTTTACCCGAGGATCGTGAATATGTGATCATTTTATTTTTAGGGGTTATTAAAAAGATGAGACACCCCATGGAAGGAGTGACATGGAAGAGTAGGGTGGTCTGGCGTGGCTGGTGTAGGTTGTGTGTGCGCATCAAGCTGGGCCAAGTGGCTTCGGCCGACAATGAGGCAGATTAGGCGGCAGCACGAGTAGGTGGTGCGGCATAGGCAGGCTGTGTGCGAGGCGAAGGCGCAGCAGATTCTCAGTTCTTGTACAGGGGTGAAAAATCGTGGAATAAGAAAATTATATTTTTGAGATAAAGGAATAGATAGGAAATAAAATTAAAATAAAAATGAATATAAAAAAAGAGATAGTGGTTCTATTTGGACCGTGCGCAGAAAAATGGGATACCCCTCTTGTGCGTGAATCACAAATGAGATTGGAGAGAGAATATTTCAATTAAATAAAAAATAATAATATAATATTATTATTATTTACGGTTGTTAAAGCCCTAATTCATTTTCAACTTATCCATGTGACCTAAATTTCACGAACCATCAGTAGCAGTGCCACCCTGACTTCGGGACGAAAAATATGAGTTCAATATTGGATGTCAATTTTGGGTTTTTTGATCGGGTATCTGAAATGATCAAATAATAATAATAATATAGTATTATTAATTCTTCGACCCTCCACAACTCATGCGTGTGATGTCCGATTGACTTACCATCTATGTCGTTGTGATCCTATCATTAATAAGATCGATTTAATTCAAATGTAGAATAATAAATTCTGGTTCATGGCTCAGGTTCACGAAACACCCAATAATATTATTATTTTTATTACGGGATATTGTATGTGACATATCTCCATCAAACGGTGTCTAAATGATGAACCTTATGTGGCACCAGAAACCTTGGATCGAGACATTATTTTTGGGATACCCCACTTCAGTTTGGATAAAGATGGGGTATGTCCGGGTTGGATCGAGCATGAATCCAACCGAGCCCTCGGGGCTAAAAAGGCAATAACTTACCGACCAGATGTCTGATTGATGCATCGTCTATTGAATTGCGTCCCGCTTTACATGGTAGTACTTTAGGATACTTCTTCGTGGGACTTTGTGAAGTTGGATAATCGACCATTGGATTGAAGAGAAAACCCTTACAGATAAAAGTTATCATAGTGTGGGAACCCTGTAGCTGCCTGTGATGATGTACAAGGATCTTGTGGGGTTCTGACGATGTACTGTGACGATGTACTAGGATCTTCTGTGGTTCTGACAGCGTACTGATGATGTACTAGGATCCGGTGTGGTTATGATAAGGTACTGATGATGTACTAGGTTCATGTGTGGGTCTGACGACGTACTGACGATGTACTAGGAACATGTGTGGGCCTTACGACGTACTAACGGTGTACTAGGATCCTATATGGGACTGACGACGTACAAATGATGTACTAGGATCATTTTTAGGTCTAAATACGTACTGGAGATGTACTAGGATCTTGTGTGGGTATGACAATGTACTGATGATGTACTAGGATCTTGTATGGGTTTGACGATTTACTAGGATCTTGTGTGGGTCTGGCGAGTTACTTGGATCCTATGTGGGTCTGACGATGTACAAGGATCCTGTGTGGGTATGATGAGGTACTAGGATCCTGTGTTGGTCTGACGATGTAATACAATCCTCTGTGGGCCTGATCATGATTTAGGATCCTTCATGGGTCTAACTATTAATAGATTAATATTATTTAGTAGTTACATCTAATGATCTCTACTAATATAACTATGACATACCTAGTGTGAGATGAGTGTATACCTTGTGGTATTTTTCCTTCATGGTGATACCTTGGTGGTATTCTTCTATGTGTTGTACTTGTGTGGTACTTACCATTGGTGTATTTCTTCCATTATGAAACAGCTATGCATTGGGCTATTTAGATGGACTATGTGTTTCCTCATGATTGAGATGGGTATACTTGATAATTTAGGTATATGTATTGGGATATACCTAAGTAGGGTTGTCAGTTGATTTTATGATTTTTGGATTTTCTTTTTTGGATTTTGTAAATCCTTGAGGGTCGCGTGGTCCCTACTAAGTATAGTTATACTCACCCCTGCATGGGCTATGCCGGAACCATGTTGTGTTGGTTGCAAACAACGAACATCGCTGACTGAGGATGAGGGTACTAGGACTAGAGGTAGCTCGGATATGGACCCTAGATGAGGCGTACCATAGAGAAGACCTTTTGAGAGTTGTACCTACCATTTAGGTAGGATCCTTGGTGGGAGTTCACATGAGTTGTCCAGTTTAAATATACCTTCAATTTTCTTGTACATTCCAGTTGGGCTTGTATTCTGGCCCCTTTTAATTACTTACTCACTCTATTTACTATTCATTTTACCTTGTGTTCATATATAGCTTTGTGCTAGGTTGTGTGTGTACTGGTCATAAAGGAAATTCCTTCCTGGTTCTAGAGAAATATGCCTTCTGTGATAGTCGCCATCCACTAGCCTATGGAAGGAGGGCTTGGGGTTGTCGCGGAATGGGCCCCGGGGGATGGGTCATGACATATGTAGAGTATGATGCAATGCTAAGTCGTCAGGATGAGACTACTCAGAGATTAATTAGAGTGCAGGAAGAGTAGTGACAACATTAGGAGCAACAACAACAGTAATATCATCAAAAACATCGTCAGTTGATGGAGTATATCCGGTGACATACACATGGTTTATTGAAGGAGTTCAATCAAACTAATTTAGCTAATTCCCCACCCACTTAGTGAAAATATTATTATGTTATTTTTTGGGGACTTTTTTTATATTATAAATAATTATAATTTTTAGTAAATTTTATTTATGGTTTTGTATTTTTTAGTGGACTTTATTGTTAGAATATGTTAGGAAAATCATATTATTATGAAAAGTAAAAGCCCTTTTAAGATGGATCAAGATAGAACCCATTACAAGACTGAATCCCCAAACACAATGTGCCCTAAAATAGAAAATAAAATTGTAAATTGCAGTAAATCCAATCATCTCGAAATCAAATCCATATAAACTGAAAGACTAAGGTAGAGAAAAATTGAATTAGATTTGGATTGAAATACACCACGGTATCCATATAGTTATTCATCCACCGACCGAGACACCCAAACCATAGCATCCATTTTGAACTACATGGAAGATAATCAAGGTGGATGGATCTGCTGATAATGGAAACAACCTATCTGAAATATCACCATCCCCTACTAGAGCGGGTTCTTCTTCTCAGGTCATCGACCAATTCTTTGAGTAAGTTTTGACCCTCGTTTCTATCCTTTACCATCATACCAGTAATTGAGTCTTGCATTCAGCTACCATAATAATCAGAGGCCTTCATATCAACTAGCCTTGATGTTTTCCTACCAACCCCTGCATTCGATAAGGAGTCCAGATCTCACCATTGACCACTATAATTAGTTTATATTAATTTTTTTATAAACTGTTATTTGAAATGAATATATATTATTATTGTTTTGGAATTTTATAACAATGTTCCATAAGTCATTTTTATGTGTATGAATAATCCACACCTCAATCCAATGAATGGGGTGACTGGAATGACTCCTCTTCTGTAGATATGGCGTTTAACATCACAAAAAACAAGTATTTACAGCATTTAAAATTTTTTATTATCATCAGTGCTTTTAAAATGTGGTTTCACTTATCATCTCTAAAAAAATTCTAATAAAGGACACTTTTAGCAGCACTGATAAAATGGGTCATTTATTAGTGCTAAAAAACTCTGAAAATGACCTTTATCGATGCTTTTTTAGTGCTGATAAATGTACGAAAAAGTTATTTATAAAGAGATTTTATTTTGGAAAATGGGATGGTGGGTCCTCCCCCTTATCAGTGCTTGATCCTCCCTTTTAACAATTATATTCTAGAATTACCACCCCTTTAGTAGGTCTAGAAATCACCCACCCTTTATTATTGCTGGGGACCTGCATCACCCACTCGTGTGAACCCTTGACTTTACTGGGTTTCAAAACTGAGACCTCCCCCTCGTAATCTCGCCCTTTTTTCACTCCCCTATATCGTTTTATTCTATATTTTATGACACATCTCTATATTTTTATTTATTTCTTAATATTCAATTATCCATATATATATATATATATTAATACAGATATAAAATATGTTTTTGTGTGTGTGAATGCGTGATTATAAATACATTCAAACATATATATATATATATATATTTGTGTACATCAATAAATATAGTTATATATATTTATATTTATTTACATATATTATATATTAAAATTTATATACATATATTAAAATATATAGATAAATATATATCAATTTTTCAATGCACACACAAATATATTTATACATATATAAACATTATATAAACAGAAATAGTATATTTATATAATAATTTATTCGTTTTTAATTTTCATAAAATTGATATTATTTTTAATTTAGATAAAGTTTATATATTTATAAATATACATTAAATGTAATTATGTTTACATATATATTTATAAAATTAAATTATTATGTGTGAAAATATAAAAAATATGTATATATTTTTATATATTTGATTATAAATAAAACTAAATTATGAAAAATAATAAAATTAAAAAACATTAATATAAACATGATCGTAATACTTGTGAAAATTAAAGTCCCCACTAAAATTGGGAAAACACCCCCTAAAACAAGATTGAATGTCCATCGAATGTTAAAAAATAAGATTCATCAACTAAAAACTCAGTTTTAATATCCATATATGGAATATTTTGGTCCATGAAAATATAATAGGGGATTCCTACTTATCAATAATATATAGATCTCATTTCGAAATTTGATTTGATATGTGGAAGAGCTCAAACAGACACTCAGATCAAAAGTTATGACCTTTTGAAATACGAGTTAAGTTTTCAATTTATTTTAGATCTTTTATTTATTTTATTTATTTTTTTGTATCTTCAAATTGTTAATAAATTACTGATAACCGATAATAATTATAAAGTTATTAACTAATAAAATTATTTCTAATTTTTTTTATAAGCCATTTTCAATAAATATCTTATATTTTAAGTGTAAATGTCTATTTACCCTTATCTAAATCATTTTTTAAAAAATATAATTTTTTTAATGAAATATGATATGTATTTTTGAAATATACAATTTATCAGCGTTATTAAAAAAAACTGATAAATCCCCCCCCCTTTTTAACGCTACTAAAAAAGTGTTTTTAAAGGGAGTCCCTTTAACATGGCTAAAAATCGTTGATAATTGGGTACATTTACAATTGCTAAAAAATGCAGATAAAGAGGTACTTTTAACAGCACCTCTTAGAAATATTAAAAGAACCTTTTATCAGTTGTTTTTTAGCGGTGATAAAGGTACCCCATTATCAATGCATATTCTAGGGTTGTTAATGGGTGACCCTACATAATGTTGTTTCAGTGGTAGTGATCCACGTGTGTCCTTTTATTTAAAATTAACATTTTAAAAATATATTATTTCATATTTATGTTTAATTTATTTTTTTATAGTGTTGTTAACATAATAATTTTTTTTATCTATGTAAATTGTTTTTCTCTTATTTTGGTGGGTTTTTTGGCAACTGATACCATGAATCGACATTTTTGAGAGGAGGTTTTAGGTGAAAAAGATAAGTAAACATTGATGTCTTTAAATGATTATGTATAGTAAATGCAAGTGTAATTATACTAAATATTGTTTGAAATGTATATAATATGTTTTTTTATTTTTAATCTAAATTTTATTTTAATTAAATTATGAATTTTCATACTGGTGCATTTGTATATAGGTGTATCTAGTAAACTGTGTTGTTATTGAAATAACACAATGCAATATTAGGGAATTTATTATTATTATGTAAAAACATTGATAAATGGGTCCTCATTTTAAGGACATTGATGAGGAAAATGTTTTTTTAGTGCCATTAAATCTCTACGTGTGGTGTTAAAAGGTCTATTTGTGTTTGTGGAAGTTCAATTTTTTTGTAGTGACAGTGATATCCCTATACACGCATAAAATGAAAATGTTTTGAAGACATTGTGGTCGTAAAACCAATGAGTCCATGTTGCGTCAGTAGATGAGGGAGGAAGTAAATTCATGATATAATGGTATTACAAACATATATCACCATGGATTTCATGCTGGAGTGATGATCAATTTTTTTAAAAAATAAAACATTATTTTTGAAATTATTCAAATTAAGAAAAAATTTCATATTCCCCATAAATAACTTAAAGAGTAAAAAATAAGTCCAAAACTATTTTTCATAAAGATATATTCAACAAAAATTCTCTTTCAATTTTAAAAATATCATTTTTTATTAATAAATATAAAAAATCATTTTTCATTAAAAAAATTAAAATAAAATAAATAAAATAAATCAAACATTGACTTAAAAAATAAAATTATTTAATTATTTTCCATAAAAATAAAATAAAAAACTAAATTTCATTTATGAAAAATTAGTAAAAAAATACCATTTCGATTGGAAGTAATAATAAAATATATATTTCAAATTTTAAAATATTTTATCTAAAAAATTATAAATCCACTATAAAATTAAAAAATATCCCAATTTTCAAATTAAAAAAAAATAAAATTAATTTTTTTATTTTAAATAAAATTAAATATTCATTTTTTATGATGTATTTGGAAATTAAAATTGAATTTTAATCTTGTATACTATGATAATAATATAACTTACAATTTTCTAAATAATCCAATTTTAAATTTAAAATATAAAAAATTATCTCGTATCCATTCAACCAAAATAAAAAAATTTCCATTAAAAAATTAATGTTAAAAAAGAAAACTTCTTCATTTTCCCTTCAAAATAACATTAGAAGAATGGTTATGTATTAATTTTTTAACAAAGGCTTATTTTTTTATTTTAGTTTTATTTTTTAATTAATGTTAATTTGTTTTTAATTTGTAATTGCTTGATTTTATTTTAATCGAATTTTAGCTTTTTAATGTAAAATATAAAAAACTATGATTTTTTTAATTGAAATGGGGATATTGTTTTTTCAATTAACTATATTTGTTTTATGGTTTTTCGAATGAATTATTTTTTTATTATTTTCTAAAAACATAGAAATGGACTTTGTTTTCATTCACTTTATTTTATTTTAAAAAAATGATTTCTTGATAAATTTTTTAAAACGAAAAAATGTAGTTGATTTTTTGATATGGGATAAGTCAAAATATTAAAAAAAAATGGGCCCTGTAGTGTGTGAACAATGTCCACAAAAACCACACTACTAGTTAAAAAACAACTAATAAGTCATTGGATAAATATTTTAACATTATTAATTTTTAAATAAATAATTGTTTGATTAATGATAGTTATTTAAATTATGTTTGATGGATATGATATGTCGTATATAATATGAAATTAGTATTTTGTTTTTTTTCATAATTAATAAATATTAAGGGGTCATTTTGTATCTAAAATGATGCTAAAAATAAAAATCTCACAGAGAAATTACATACATATATTAGTTTTAATTATATATTTAGTTAGTTATATTTATATATTTATATTTATATATTTATAAAGTTTTATTTTTTATATATTCATGTATTAATATATATTAATAAGATTATTTTTAAATACATTTATAAAATATGTTTTTGTGTGTGTGTATAAATAATCGAACAAACAAATAAATACATATATATAACATACATATATATATATTATGTGTATATGTAATTTAAATTATACACAATTACATATATTTACTTATATTATATCTTAATATGTATATTCCTTTGTTAGGATATGTAGATAATATATATCAGTTTGTTACACATACACATATATATATATACACACACACACAGATTATATAGCTATATAAATATTCATATATTTCTGTTTTAAATAAAATGGATATTAGTTTTTATTTATATATAGATTATATATTGAGAAATATATTTTATATGTAAATATGTCTAATTATTTATTTATAAAATTAAATGTTTTGTATATTCCTATGTTATGTTATATAGATAATATATATTAGTTTGCTAATACAGATACATAATAAATTATATATATACACATACACACACTATATAGGTATATAAATATTCATATATTTTTTTTTAAAATAAAATGGACATAAGTTTTTATTTTGATAAGCCTTATATATTGAGAAATTAACTTTTTTTTTTGGTAATTTCATAGAAAGTAATCTAGAATAAAATAATGTGGAATGAAAAAAAGTTTGATCGTAAATAGTATTTGTGATGGCTAAATTGTTTTGTCATAAATTGTATCACCCTAAGGTTAATTTCCACATCACTTCACAATTTCTATTATTTACGTCCTGATTTTTATATGATGGTTGGTTGTGATAAAGTCCTATCAGAATTAACTTTTTGTGGTGGGAATTCATCGTTAAAAACCTATTGCAAAAGCCATTATTTTTATAGTGGTATATAAATATTATAACATAGTGATATGAACTATATCAATAACATATCGAAATATTTGAACATATAAAATATATAATTTAAAATTGAACTTCATATTAAATAATGTTTTATTAATAACTTTATTTTCATTATTTATACAATAAAATTTATTAATAATGATATTAATCAACAAAAATATTTAATAATTGGTTTTTTATAGTATTTTAAAAGAAAATACCCGAACCATGACCATGCTAATGAATGCCAGTGTCAAATTATCCCCACCTCGACCATATTCCGCCTCAGATATGACCGCACACCACGACTGCACTCTGCCCTGCCATGACCGCCCCGCACATCCAAACCTCCATATCTCACCTCAACCATGTTTTACCTCCACCATACCCTCCCAGAGCAACAGTACCATGCTCCTCCCTGTATTCCTACACATCCTCATCCTGCCTCAACCGCGGTCCACCAACACCAGGACCACCCGGAGCGACTGCACCGTGCTCCACCCCGCACACCCACACATCCATATCCCGCCTCAACTGTTTTCAAACTATGCCAGGAGATATTGGATTGGTATGGCTTCCAGATCTCCTTGGTCACCCTGGGGAAGTTCTCTTAGGTGAATGGGAGGACTGGACACCTCCCTCCATTATAACCATTCTCACAAACGCTGCCGAATGGAGAAGACTTTACCGCATATTGGGTTCCCAGGGGGAGTTGGGGTAAATTCGGTATCCCCTTACTGGGGTTCCCCGGGGGAGTAGAGATTTCATGTGTAAGAGTTGGGGTGCATTCGCGATCCCCTAGATTGGGTCCCCCTTTGGCATGTTCCCAGGCGAATGGGATGGCTGGACACTGCACACCATAAAAGGAATCCACATGTGCCGTCCCCCCAGGGTTCTCCAGTGTCAGTGTCGGGTTTGGGTCCATTTTGGATCTTCTTGCTTAGGTACCCCATGGAAGTGTTCCTAGTAGAAGGGGACGAATTGATGTGGTCCCTCATAGTCTTCCTCTATTATCCATCGGGATAATATCAGTGCATTGGTGATAACCTCTTCTATTTAAGACATCATTGTCAGCTTCATCATGGGTCGTGGGACTCTGGGCGACTACTCCAGATTTTTTAACTTTTCTAATGATATTCCACCAAAACATGACTTCCACAGAGTTCCAATAATCCATCTCTTTAAAATCTTCATCTTCATCATCATGCGGTGAGGGGTTTCATAGAAGAGGGAAATTCAAGTCAGAGGCTTGCAGTTTGAAAACATAGCCTCCACCCTTATATAGTACCATCTTCCTTTATTTTGGACAATACCTCCTTAAAAATTCCTCTTAGTACCAAGAATGGTGACATACACTAATCTTTTATTTTTAATGCCAATTAATATCACGGAATTAACCAACCCTATTCATTTAATGTTAATTAATTTATTAGCTGAATATTAAAAAGATAGTAAAACTATTTAATTTATTTATGTATTTTGAGTATTGTTCAAATTATATTTATAAATGAAATCTAAATTCTAATATAACTAAATTAATTGTTATTAACTGAATAACAATGTATTTTAAAAAGATAATAAAATAATAAAATTTATTATTTTATTATATCAATTGCTTTTTGATTTATAAATAAATTTTAAAATTAAAAATAATAGATGTCTCTTTAATTAAGACAGTTTGTGTAGTTAAAATTTTATTTCAAAATATAATAGAATAAAATTAAAAATAATGTTTAAAAAAAGGGTAATATATGTATTTGGGTTTGAAAAAATATAATGAGTTAGGATTAGATTATCCCAAATTTCATGCATATTTGACGGGTTGAAATCCCTATTGTGGGGTAATTTTTAATAAAAATTTTAAACCTAATTATCATAGTTGTATATTTTAATAATTTTGATGAATTTTAATTTATTAATGTATAATTTATTTTGAGAATATTTGACTCTCATATAACATTTAATGGTGATTTTAATTCAATATTATAACATTGTCTAGTATAAACCTTTATACAAAATTTAGTATATATATATATGTATGTATATATTTTCAATCTTTTGATTTTTTATCTAACCATTCATAATTGGAAATATATTATTCTAGAGATTACCCCCAACAGGTGGGAAAATAGGTGGTTAGCGGAACTATTATTTGAATAATGAGTAAAACATAACCGAAGGGTTATTCTAAAATGAGTATTGGTAAGTAAAAATTTATTTGATTAATAATAGATTATTTTTGGTCTTGATTGTTAATATTAATAACTACAAACTAAGTAAATAAGTTAATTTATAATTTTTTTATTTCTTCATTAATTTAATATTTTAAATAAATTATAACACATTTTATAACAAAAAATAATACTTTTTTTAAATATCTATTTGTTTTCAAATAATATTTTTGTTTATAAAATTTATTGATTTATATATAATTTTGAGTAAATGTTCGACCCAATTACGGTGGTTTTTTTTAAAAAAATATGGTTTTTTTATTTTTGTAGGCTTTCTCCGATTATCGACCTTTGTACAAATTTTTTTCCACCCAATAAAAACAATTTTTATCGTAGTAACAATTCATAAAAAATAAAAATTAAATTAAATTTTATGAAATATAATTCATATATGATAATTTATATTTTTAATTACTATATATATTAATAATGTTATAAGTTATAATACTAATTTGATTTTTATTTATAATATTGAAAATATTAAATTAATTATTAATTAAAATTATTATTTTTTATTAATAATTTGATTATAAATTATTAAATAATATGTTAATTAATTATCTCTATAAATTATTTTAACAGTTACTAAATATATTAATGATATCATCAGTTATTAATTTTCATAATTATTTAAATGATTGTTAATAATTATATAATTAAACTAAAATGTCCCTTTCATAATGAAAACCCAAACATTGAGTCATACTAGTCACATCATATGTCGGATTGACATGGAGTCAATTCCAACACATTATAAATGAGTTACATATCCACTACAAGAATATCATCGTTTAAGAGTGGTTTTTTTTATTTGGGGGCAGTTTAAACCACTGTTAAAGTTGATGTTGGCAACACGCGGTGGATCCTCCCATTCACTACCACAGATTAGGGTAAGGGATGCATCATGTTTTATCAGCGCTAAGAAGAAAGCACAGATAAAAGGGAGGACATTATCAGTGCCGGATAAAAGTGCTGATAAATATTCATTTTATCAAAGCTAAAGAAACATCGATAAAGGTGTAACCTTTATCAACCCTTTATTTAGCACTGATAAAGGGGTCCATTATTTTTTCCAAAAGGACAATCCTAAAAAATTAGATATCAACCAAATTCACAGTACATAAATCTGGAGGAAATGACAAAATCTATCAATTAGACAGCCAATAATTCCCAAAAGTATCCAAAAAATGAACCACTTGATTGCCCTATCCCCAAGCAAAGGGAAAACATCAAGAAGAGAACAAAGGAACCAAAGATATGAAGATGTTGATAATGGATCTATAGGCTTGGATTCCACCTTCATCCTCCTTCAGTGTGTTGATAATAACTTGAAAATCAGATTCGACAACACCATTCTTCCAGACAAGAGACAAGATGAACTGCATACCCTTCCAAATAGCCATGGCCTCTACCACAAGAGGAGACTATTCCTCAACGTTTGAGGAATGATGAGCCGCAATAAGAGAGCCAGCATGATCTAAGAGGACTGCCAAAGGCCAAAAAACCATCCCCAGGGGTCTCTACATCAGTATTAAGTTTGAGAACACCCAAATGGGGGGTCCATCTGATAGGTGGGGAATGAACTGGTGAAGGTGGACGAGCCTCCTCAATATCCAAACACTAAGAGCCCCAGTTATGAACCATTGAAATAAAAACCCTGTCATCTTTAACAATTATCTCAAAAATAAAATCATTTTTGCAAAACCCTGTAATATATGAAAAATTCTATTGTTAGCGCTAATAAATTTTACTAATAAATAATATTATTAATATATATAAAAAAATTTCATTTATATAAAAAAATAATTATTATTTGTATAAATTAAATAAAAAATTCTTCTTCAAAAATTAATATATATATATTAATAATTCAAAAATATATATAATGGTTTAAAAAGTATTAATAAGTTTTAATTAAATAAATTTATATTTAAATAATTATAATATTATAATTAATTTTTAAATAATAAATATTTTTTTGTTTTAATTATTTTTAAAAATATATATATAATTCTTTTAAAATATATATATTTATAATTATAATAATAATGAAATAAATATACATTAAAATATATATATGCTTCCAATGAATTTGGATAATAAATATATTGATGCGTGAGTATAATTGACGTAAAAATATGTTATGAATTCATCATGATTGTTCATTTATACATTATAAATGTTAAAACACACACGAATAGAGTTTTGATATCAGTTAGTGGATAAGATATATTCAAACTATGATAGTGAGAGTTTTAATGTTGGTTACGCAATAAGCGACACCAAAATGTGGGTTTCGACATCAGATATCAAATAATTGATCATCCCACTCCCATCAGATGGATTCATCCCCCTCATGGTATTTTCAAACTTAATACTAATGTGAAAATTCTAGGTGATTGATCTTTTGATCTTGTGGTGGTTCTCTAGGACCATGTTGGATCTATTATTTCAGCTCATCATTAATCATAAATTTCTTGTTGGTCTCCACCTGTAGTAATGGCCATAACTATCTGGAAGGGTTTGAAATTAATTTCATCTCTCTACTTGTGGTCAAATCTGATTGTCAAGTTATTATCGATGCTCTAGAGGAGGATGAAATAGGCAACCATGCCTTTGGTTTTATTATCAACATCATTAGATCATTGGTTCCTTTATTATATTCTTGATGTTCTTCCTTTTTTGGGAGAGATGAAAATTGTGAAGCTCATTTTATAGCTACTTTTGGGAGTTGTTGAAGATCACATTGTTGTTCAGCTAATTCATACACATCCCAACTAACTTTTGGATATTTTTCCTACAATGTCTAAAAAATCCAAATGTGTTCGATCATTTTTTAGTAGGTCAATTGTCCATTTTACTAAAATTGATGTATATTTTAAATAAAAAAGACGTGCTTATAGTCATAATGGCCACACTGTGCTTCATATTGAGGTTTAGAAGATTCATATACATCCCAAATGAATCATTAAATTTTACCCAAAATTATTAAAACAATCCGAATGTGTTTTATCATTTTTCATTATGTCACTTGTTCATTTTTACTAAAATTAATGTCAATTTTAAATAAAAATATGGACTTGGAGTCATACTGGTCACATCGTGCATTAGATTGAGGTGAAACTGATTTCTACATATCCCAAGTGACTTATGGATAGTTGTAATAAAGTATTAAATAAATTCAAATATTTTTTTTGTTTTTCAGTATGTCACTTGTCTCTTTTCATAATATTTCATTATAAACTAGAAACATGCACTTTAACTAATACCAGTCACATCATGTATCAGTTTGACATGAGATCAATTCCTACATGTAAAAAAATTATTTATGATTCGATTAAATAAATTATTAAGACAATCTGAGTGGGTTTTATCATTTTTTAGTGAGTGACATATTTTGATGTAAAATGTTGATTTAAAACTGATAACAGACACTATCAGTCATACTGGTCAAACCCTTTTTTGGATTGGTGTGTGGCTGATTCCTACACATCTTAAATGACTTATAGATCATTATAATAATGTACAAAAACAATTTGAATTCATTTCTTTGGTTTTGAATTTGTGAGTTTTATATTGTACTAATTTTAATGTCAATTTTAAATAAAAAGACACACTTTGAGTCATACCGATCACGTCATATGTCAGATTGAGGTTTTTTTTATTCCTACATGTCCCAAAGTCTCAAAGGAATCCTAAATTCTATGGAATCCTCTAGTATAAGAAAAATATTCTTATGAGGGTAATACAAATATGAAATAAATTAAACATAAATATGAAACAATCATTTACTTCTATAGAAGTCACATATTCATGCCATTTGTATACATTCTGTTAGCAGGTATGATGCCCATTTGTTTCTAAGAAAAATTATATCATCTTATAAATATTATTCTTTTCAACCGTCGTAATAATACTGGAAAAATATAAATACACAAAAGATTAATAAATATTTTAAATAAATTAGTAATTAAATTTTCAAATAACTCTTCAGGGATGTGTTTTTTGATGGAATATGATCTCTCTCATAAATTTACATACATAATAACCAAAATATTTTCCATTTGTTTATTTTAGACACTGTAGAAAAATTGTAGAAAATAAGTAATTTTATTATATGTTTTTAGATAGTTAAATATTATTATATATACCATGATAAATATCCAGTTGTAGAACTTATCTAGGTCATTGTGCGTAATGTTTGTACTCATTCCATGATTTGGATGATATTTACACATCGCCATATAATAACAGAATCCTGATTAAAAAATAATATAATTATATAACTTGAAGATTAGTTCAAAAATATTGGATGTAGTGTATTACAAAATAAAAAATGTTATCATGTGTGGTCAGTTTGTTGGTAATCTATGTAGTGAATCCAACAAATAAATATTTAGAGTATCCAAAATGATTGTAATAAGAATCCAGTGTTTCCAAAAATCAATATAAATTGAATAATTAATGAATAAAATGGAAAATATATTAAATATGATTAAATTGAATATTTTTATCGCGAGATCATTTATATTTAGTATATTATTTCATCCCCAATTTTTCTTTAAAACGATTTGCACAAGATTGCCACTATTTCATTCATTTTTTTGGATTCTTTTGTTGTTTGGTCTATAGAGGTGACCTGAGGACTAACAAGTCCAATTTTTTATGGGTAAATCAATTGAATTGGTATTAATATTTATTCCTACAAACAATATGAAATATATTTATTCATAATTTACATGGTATATCATCTTTTGTAAAATTAAATCATGAAAACATACCACATGTATACATTTATAATTGAGGCACCTATCCATTCATAGTTGATGATTTCATCTACATTATAAGAACAAATGTAGGTAGTGACATCCTCCCCAAAAAAAACTTCATCAAAATCAACAACGTGACTACTAGCACATTGTAACATTGTATCCTCATAAACATTTAATGTTAGTAAATGTGGATATTCAATGGGTGGTGTAAATGTTCTTTTGGGAGTTCTTTTCAATCATTTGGTTGATCCGTTAAATGGTTTTGAGTATAACATTCATTTCACAACCATCCCTTTGTCCATTTGTAATAGAATTCATCAGTTCAGTCCTTTTGTCATTAATTATTAAATGTTTACGATGAAAAATAAATAGGAAATGAATAACTCCTTGTCGACATATTATTTTTACAATATTTGACAGCCATGGGATGAATGTTCCAATAGTTGGTCAACCTTATGAATATCATAATCGTCAATTAGAATAGGTTGATCAGTGATCAGACCATGCGCTACACTAATCGACACTCTCACAAGACTATTGGAAGTGGTCTATAGTTTAGCACATCGTTTTGGATATTGAACATTGTAGCCCTCACTACAAGGTGATGGGTGGGTTTTCATAGATATAAATCACAGTCATTATCACCCTATATAATATCATCACCATAAAGGTATCTGTGTCTATATGATTCACATTTTATAGAAACAATTATTAGAACAATGATTACCTTTTCCAAGACATCTTTTTTAGGGGAATGGCTTATCTCAAAGCTGGTGTGTGTGGGACGGGATATTCAGGCAATTGTTATTCTTGAGTTATTTTTTCTCTTCGCTTCACTCTATTAATGTTTCTAGTAACTCTCTATTATATTGGAATTTTTCGTAAAGTTTATATAGTCTTTCATTATTCTATTTCATTTTTTATTCTTTATCCTCTTGTTTTTTTTATCAAAATATGTTTTTGTTGTCACTCCAAAACCCGCTCCTCTAATGTGACCATATTGTTCTTTCTGCTATAAGGACCCTAATAGTAGGTGTTCACCTAATACATGTTTTGATGATTCATGTGACAAAGCTAGATAGAAAATATAGGAAAAAAAGTAATCATTTTTATGTAATTTCAATTTAAAGAAAACCAGATTTTAATTATTTCATAATTATACATGTTTCCCAACCTTTTTATGTATTTTCAACTATTAGTTTCCCATATTTATTTTCACATGCCTCTTTCCACAACAGATGGTGTATTTGGAAGTGGATTTAGATTTGGATTCATCAATCTACATATACATAGAGGAACAGAAATATTTTTTCATTTCATGACGCATAAAGGTGTTACAGTAGATTTATAATATGTACCAATTTTTTCAAGTGAAGCGTAACCCATCCTTGTTTTACGGTAGAGGTATGTTTATTTTTCTGCACCTCCATTATTTTCAACACTCAGTTTCTATTTAATAAATAAAAAAATTTCACTCAATGTGATGAATAAATTTATTTTCAAACAATATATTACTAGCCACGGTGTACTTGAAAAGACACATCGATATGAAGTCTAATAAACAAATCTCATGCTTATTCGGTTATCAGGTGTGCATACATAAGCAGTGGGTGTGGGTTTATTTTCCCTTCGGCTTAATTTAGATGATGACTTAGTATAATTGTGTGAAATCCTCTATAAATCCTTATATAAAGAATTAATACATATTTTTTATGGGACTTATCTAATATAAATGCAATCTTCACGGGATAGGGAAGAATAATTCATTGTTTCATTGTTTATTTTTTAGTAGAATAATGAAATGATATCATAATATTACTGTAATCTCTTCCCACATCAGTGTCATAAGCTATATAACAACATAGTTCCACAAAAATACACCAGTTGGAATGCATAAACAAGTGATGATTCCAATGTAACTACTAAAAATGACCTTGTTGGAGTTAACATGCTGGTCCACGTGCATTCCATCCAACCTCATATTCGATTCCTTTCATTTTTGAATTCTTGATTTTTTTCTAACACCATAAAAATAATTTTGAACCTATTTTTTCTACATCACTGGTCCTTCATCACATAACATTTCCTTATATTCAATATCATCAATATGTTGTTTCTCTGGAGAAGTAGCATCATCATGTGAAGATGGTTTTTGAACCTCAACACTGGGGTCAAAAATAGATTGAAAACCCTATTATTCCTCGGGATTGGGATTACCAACACATGAAGAAGTTAATTATTCCTCTACAATGAAAGAAACAATAGGTTGAAAGACCTACTGTTCCTCATGATTGGGAGCACCAGCATGTGCATAATTCTGACTGAAACTTCTTTTTTTTTCAAATATTTCACTTTTTGGGTTAGTGAGAACCTACAAACATCAAAACAATCACCCAAAATCCACATCCAAAATCCAAAATAAAAAATAAAAAATAACCATATCAAATAAGACATATCACCTCAAACAGTCTTCACGGACACCTTAATTCTCCTCATATGATGTCCCCAAACAACGCTAACACGCTCGATCCAAGACCCCATACTGAATCCTTCATCGGTCGCCAAAACCACGAATTCTATCACCAACACATGGTCCTCCACCCAAGTCATAAAATAACACACAAATGGTGGATGAAAACAGAAGAAAAATCATCACTATAATAGATATTCGCAATTAAAGTTCACCCAGAAAACCCAACACATATCATCCATGTTGCTGCTGCAACATCGTCGGATCTGAACGAACCACAAAACGAGATCCCAGAACCACCATGCTCTAAACAGGGCTCAACCACACCCATAGACTTATCACAAGTGTAGAAATTCAAAAAGAGAACAAAAGCACAAAGATAGTTGTGATGCCTAACTGCAAATCAGTGCCAGATCCTGTTGCCTCCTTTGCAAACTCACCCGGAATCCACATCGAACCGCCGCACACGCCCCCAACCAAAACATATATAATTGAAGTGTCGACCCCCATCTCGGAGGAGATGGATCTACGACTTCTATAAACACCACGCTTCCAATGAACAGGATAGAAAACTGTGGGAAAATCCCAGACGGCCACGCCCACGGAGGTAGCTCGACGCCATGCCTGGAAGAGGAACCGTCTCCACGAAAACACCGTGAAGGAGCACCTAAGAGATATCTGATATCGATCTGAGGCGAGAAGATGAGATGGAGACAGAGGGAAATCCTATGAAGGCAGCGCCCCTTTTGGGATCATCCACCTCCCCAATGAAATAACCAACACACCTGTGTAAAAAACCAAAACATGAGGGAACCCTTGGACTATTATTAACAACCAAGAATCCCTCATGTTCATAATTCATTATATATAGAAGTGGTTTAACATTTAATTTTTATTACATCAATACAACAACAAACATATAATATCATGAGGTAACACAATGTATATTAATTAAATAACCTAATTATTAAACACTATTTTTTTAATGGATGAAGAGATTTGACACCTATATCGACTATTCAAGTCCCTTCATTTTGGTCTCCTTTGACAAAGAATACACCATATTCATTAGGACCTCTATGAAATTATTATGATGTCATAATGAAAGTGTCACCGTCAGATGAATTTTCATCTGACCCTACAACAGTTTTGGTCTATAACATTACAATTGACCACTTTCAGTTTATGGTATCTAGAACATAAAATACTTGTACTGCCTATGTTGTCATTATAAATGGTTCGTATTTTCACCCTTCCTTACTGAAATAGAACTTCAATAATCCAAATTCATCTTTTTTTACATGTTTCATGATATCAATCCATTATAATTGAGAAATCAGAACATGGAATGTTGTATAATCCAACACCCATATTTTTTTGATGATGCCAATGTATGAAATATTCATGTCAATTGGATTTTTTTCCTTAGTAACAGAAATATGAATCGCTTCACCCACAAGTGTAACTCCACAATTTTTAATGGTATTGTATTCAACATGTCTATTTGTATAGAACATATAACCCTTAATTACATTACCATTGTATGATAATACATACACAATTGGTACTCTAGCTAACCATCGAAGTTGTTTTGATATTGAATTAAGATTTTCACATGAATCGTTAAAAATATATTCCCAAAACCATTCTATAATATATTGATTAAGTGTATTTGATATTCATATTTTAGACCTTGATGGATTCAAATTCCAAATAATTTCTTTGTGGGTTTCAACAAATGGGGAATCCTCCAAAACATTATTCAAAACGTAAATGTGTGCCTACTCATGATCAACAATGTTGATTGTGACTACATCTCTTCCAGAAATTCCTCACCCGCTAGCCACCTAGTGTGATGACATTTCAGTAGACCAATGCTTTACACACCTGAATTGAATTTGGTACATAATTCAATGGCTTCCTCAAAATTATATCAATCATAAGTATAACCCTCTGATCAAATTTTATTTTTTATATACCCATTCAAAATCATTATAGATCGTTCAATGGGGTATATCCATCTATAGTGTATAGGACCACATAGTCTAATCTCTCTCACTAAGTGAACCATCAAATGAACCATTTTATCAATGAATTCTAGTTGGAATAACATTTCCAAATCACATAATATGATAATAATTTCTCTTTACATGGATTTCAATTTCACCAGATCCATAACTTTTCTGCATATAGCTTTGTAGAAGAAACAAAGCATGGTTAACTTATAATGGACATTCTTGGAAAAAATGCAACGTAAAGTTATAGGAATTAGATCTTACAGTAAAACACTATAGTCATGTGATTTTAGAACCTTTAACATTAAATTGTTTATTGAAACAATATTCTTTCTATAAAATTAATACACCTTTGGAACCATTATGTCATTCATTAAGTTGAAAAACTGATATCTCTCCTACCTAGAAATACTGTATTAAGTTGGAGGAAGAAAAGTTCATTTTTCACCGTAGGCTTCAATTTGATATGTAGTAGAGCTCAAAAACACACATGGATCCAAATTTATCACTGTTTGAAGTTTGAGATATGTATTCAACTTATAATAGATCTTTTATTATTTTTTTTATTTTTTTGAGTCTTCAATTTTTTATAAAATGATTACTAATTAATAAGAATTAGAAAATTATTAATTAATAAAAAATTTTTAATATATTTTAAACGCTATTTTCTCTAAACATATTATATATTATGTGTAAATGTCTACCTATACTTATCTAAAACATATTTAAAAATGTATATATTATATTTATATCAATATCAATATATTTATATATTAATATATTAATATATTTTTTTTTTGAAATATACTCTATATCAGTACTAATAAATGGGGCCCTTTAACAATAAAAAAATCGATGATAAAGGAGGTACCTTTATCTGTGCTAAAAAATCATTGATAAAGGTACACCCTTTATCATAATTTTTTAGAGATTCAAAAGGGTGGCACTATGAAAAACTATTTTTGTGGTAGTTTCCCCACCCATGAATTCAGTTATATTTTTCACTTACTGGATAGAAGATACATTCAAGAGGCTACCATCATATATCTAATATAATTGAGGCTGGCAGGATGTCACACACAAAGTTGAGAGTCGTACTTTTAGAATAAATAATCAAAATTTGGTAAATAATATTATTTAATATGATATACATATGATAAATTAAAATTGTTTGTGGTTGAACCATTTATTGCATTTTTTGATGTGTTCAATATGATATTCAGAGATATTAGTATTGGGAAAATTGCTGGTGAGAGATAGTATCTAATTGTGGTTAGTGTTTTTTATGTTTTTAAAATTAATATAATATAATTTTTTATCATTTAATTTATATTTTTGTAATAAGATAGGATATATTATATATAGATTTCACATATATTTGGTATTTATGATAAGTAATATGGTCATGTCAAGGCCTCGTGCGATCATGTTTTAATTAGAAAACATAGTCATGGGTGGTGAAAAGTGGTATTTAGAAAGAAATGGTGATTGAAATTTGTTTACAATAGAATTATACTAGTTACTATAGACCTGAAGTGAGGTCATCATTTAGTAAAAAAATATACAATTGTATAAAATTGTCTAATCAATTCAATCATTATTTCAAGATAGATATAATGTGAAAAAGTGTGGAAAAATGTTGGATGTAATGTGGAAAACCCCCCAAATGATTATGGTAAAAAACCACAGGAAAATAGAAGGATTTCACTATGAAAAAATGTGGGTAAAAACTCTCTCTATCTCTCAATTTCAAGGAGAAAACATCCAAGAAATCATCTATTTGAAAATATGGAGATAAACCTCACAAAATACTGCACTTAAGGATGAAGATATGTTGCTTCTGAATCTGATGATAAAAATAGGTGGATAAGATAACATTTTATATCATGCATTAACCATCCTTTTGACTCCTCACTATTAAATTTCTAATACAAAATTAAATTTGGAATCAATGGTAGAGTGTCACCATGACGTTTTACCATGATTTTTCCAAATGAATGCGGTGACCATAATTAATATTTTCTCTCTCCAAAACGTCTTCCAACATATCTCCCACTTGGATATTTGATTAAGTTCCAATCACATCTCCACACATCCCTCCAATCTACCAACCCTACTACTCATGTCTCTACAAGGTTTCTCAAGGATCTACAACATATAAACTTATTAGAAACAATCGTATTCACCAATAAATATTCCATATTTTCTTTATTGTGAATTTTCTACAAGTCGACACTTATTTCTTTCACAGTATATAAAAAAATGATATTGTACACCAATGTTATTCATCTTATAGATTCCTTACAATGTGAATGGCACTCTGACTATCACAAAAAAATGAAATTTGATCTTTTTTGTGCCTGATCTCCTCCAAAAATCATTTCATCCAAATAACCTCTTTGCATGACTATTTATAGGCCATGTACTTGGCCTCCATCATTGATAAATCCACAGTTGACTGTAACATTGAAATCCAACTCATAGATCCTCCTGCAAGAGTAAACACATAACCAGTTGTAGATTTTCTCTGGTCAAAATCACCTAAAATATATAAATCAACATAGCCTATGATAGTGAAATCAGATCTCCAAAATATAATGCGACATATGAGGTTTCCCTAATGTATCTCAGGATCCTATTCAGCATGCTCCAATGATTTTTTCCTAGATTCTACATGTACCTACTAGCTTCTACCACTATATGTGAAATTTATGCTCAAGTACAAACCATGGAGAACATTATAATCCCATCTATTGATTCATATGGCCCTCAAGAAATTTCCATCCTCTATTTTTCACTGTTAGGAATCATTGTAGAGGATAAATTGGAATTAATTGGAAGAGGGATAGAATTTTTCTTATAGTATTTCATTTTGAATCGTTCCAAGACTTTCCACAAATAATTTTTTAGTGATATCCAAATATTTCCATTATTCCTTTCTTAGTATATTTTCATCCCAAGAGTCTTGTTTGCTAGTCCCAAGTCCTTCATATCAAACTACCTAAACAAATGTTCCCTCATCTCTTAGATTTAATCATTTTTTGGGGCCTCCAACCAACATTTCGTCCATATAAAATAGTATAATGATAAAATCATTAGCATATAGACCCTCGAAACATGCACAAGGATCTGAATTATGTCTATTCTATCCAAGGCTTGTGATATAGGAATAAAATCTCTTGTAACAACACCTCAACACATGTTTGAGACCGTAAAGAAAATTTTCAACCTGAAATCCAAGATCACTTTACCTTATTCAGCAATACCTTCTCTTTAGAGAATATAGATTTCATCATCAAGGTCACCATGGAGAATTCACATCTATCTACTCTAGATGCAGAGTGTATGCAACACAAATAACCATCACTGACTGAATATTTGTTAGTCTAACAATAAGAGAAAATATTTCATTTAATTTGATACCTTCTTTCTTAGCATATCCTTTGACCACCAGTCCCACACGATATCTTTCCACCTAGTCGGTTTCATCCCTCTTGACCTTGTGGACCCATTTGTTCCGAATATCCTTACTCCCATGAAGTAATGGGACAAGATCCCATGTCTTGACCATGTCCATGGATTCATGTTCCTCCTACATCGCCGCCATCCATGATTATATATTTAGACTCTTGGTGTCCTCAAAATGAGATGATATCTCTCCATCTTCTATAAATAAGAAATTTGAAACATTTCTCTCAGTGACATAATCTGAGAGCCATGTTGTCACTCTTTTCTCTCTATTTGGTCATTGTAGTATAGTATTATCTTGTACTTCATCATCATGCATTGGTAATTCCTCATAGAAAATAGGTTCTTCATTTATTTCATCCTTCACCTCGACTGTTTTAGTTTCTATACTCCCTTCCTATGTGTCCTTATCAATATTAATTTTCACTCAGTCTTCAGAAATGATTACATCTATACTGATGATAATATTGTGGGTAATGGGATCGCACTAACAATACCTCTTCACAACACCAGCGTATCGCAAGAAGATACATTCCTTGGATCTTGAGTCCAACTTCGATCTTTCCTGGCCATGAAATAGTGCATATACATGACATCCTAAAGTATGTAATTGAGAATAATTTTGGGGTTTACCATTCCACATCTCCATCTGCATCTACATATCAATTTCTACTGAAGGGGATCGATTGATCACATAGCAGGTAGTATTTACTGCTTCTGCCCAGAATGTCCAGGTAACTCCTGTAGTCTATAGCATCGCTCTAATTATGTCCAAAAAGGTTATATTCAGAAACGTTGCCACTCCATTCTCCTATGTATTGTATGCCACCATGAACTAACTCTTGATTACATCATGTTAACAAAAAGAATTAAAATCATCGCTTGTATATTATCTACCATGGTTAGTCCTCAATCACATGATCTTCTTTTCAGATTCAATCTGATTTTGCAATTTGAATGTTTTGAAGACTTAAATGATATTAAATTTCCACTTGATTCAAAACAACCATAATCTCCTGGAATAGTCATCACTGAATGATGCAATATACCTTACTCCTCCTAGGGACACAACCGGTGCTTGCCAAACCTTGGAATGAATTAAATCCAAGATATAGTTACTCCTCATCATT
Organism: Viscum album; assembly: GCA_963277665.1. Lineage (NCBI taxonomy): Eukaryota > Viridiplantae > Streptophyta > Magnoliopsida > Santalales > Viscaceae > Viscum > Viscum album. Next base: position 432,380,735 of record OY728153.1, on the reverse strand, counting down.
GATGTTCCAAACATCAACCAATGTTTTTTACTCAAAATACAATTCAAAAAAATAGTATGGATTCCTTCATAATCCTAGGAAATTACTTATGATCCTCAAGAATTTTTAGGCCTCGTTGGGACATATGGCCAAGATTCTGATTCCATAATGTCGTTAACTCTTCCACCAAGGTAGTTGATGAGACAACTATCTCTGCTTCCTTTTACATTTCACCCATAAGCACGTAAATGTTCTTTAATATCTTCATTTACTTTATCAATACATGTTCTCCCTTAAAAATATTCATCATCCCTTTCTCAGTGTGAGTCTTGCATCTGATGTCATAAAATTTTCCCAAGGAAAAAATGTTCTTCTTGAGACCCTCCACATGGCATATTCCTTGGATGGTTCAGACTGTGTTATCAAGAATCTTCTATTTGATGGTTCCAAATCGAATGATATTGAAATTTATTATCATTCCCCATGTACAAAAGCCCTTCTATGATAGTTTCGTATTGGTCAAACCATTCCTGTAGAGATGTCATGTGCCATGTTCCTCTCGAGTTAATAATCCATGTGTCTTCGAGATGTTTTCTTCATTAAATATTCATTTCAGCATCATTGACTAGTATGTATCCATTTCCAGATGGGCTTGAAACATTTTCTTGATAAATATTCTCAACACCCTTATTATTCCAATAGTCTTTGCTAACATACCCCCTCTTACTGCAATTGTAACATTTGATGTTTTTCTTCCTGCTCCTTGATTTGGACCTTCCATGATTCTACTTCTCACTGGAAACACACTCCACTATTCATCTTCTTTACATTGATAGAGCATCCACTCGGTGTGAAGTTGTATGTTTGTACTCCTATTTCATGCGCTAAATTTCATTTTAAATACCTGTAGCTACAACATAATTGAAGGGAAATATATCCATTAGTAAATTATTTGTGAGGTTGATGTTATATTGTTCACATTAATATTCAAACCTTTTGAGTATCATATCAGCATGTTTAGAATCCACAATTATATAGATCCACACAATAAGTTGAGAAAAATGGTATTGATGGTGTTAATGTGGTCAGTCACTTATGATGAATCCACCATTCGATGAATTTATCATTTTCTTTTCAAGAAAATTTCATTGTGGAGTTACTTTTCCTCATACAGCTTTGTCAGAGTATCCCAAATTTCTTTTTCCATCATTTCCCACAATTCATGATAGGACCCCATGTACCAAAGACAAATGGATGTCGGAAATAGAATTACTATCCATGTCACTCCATTTTTCCCCTATCACACCTGCCGATTTCTCTCGAATCACATGTAGGCATTTATCATTTTGCAGAACCTCTTTTATCGTCATTTTCCACAATGAAAAATTATTTCCATTGAATTTTTTGATCTGGTATGTCACCGCCATTTAGACACGTCATTCGTCCAGAATTTTATCAGGCCAAAACCACATTACTATGATGCCACTTTTTAGGATCCTAAAAAATTTTCCAATCAATTCAACAATAATTGTGCAATAAAAATTAATTACAAAAGTACAAAATTAATAGAACACCACATGTAACGTGGAAACATTAAAAAATAAAGGTGTAAAAAACCACAAGAAAATAGAATGATTTCAATATGTTTAAATGTGGGTACAAACTCTCTATCCCTCAATTACAAGGATAAAACACACATGAAATTCTATCTTTTAAAAGATGGATAAGCACCTCAAAAAATAGTGCACTCAAGGATGAAGATGTGTTGCTTCTATAAATGATGATAAAAACTGGTGTTGGAGATCCCAATTTATATCCTACGATCACCCTCCATTGGCTTCCCTTTATTAAATATCTATTACCAAATTAAATGGGGAATCAATGGTAGGTTTTCACCATGACGTGTCACCACAACGTGTCCAAATGAATGTGGCGACCATAATTAATATTTTCTTTCTCCATAATATATTCCAAAAAAACATAGTGTTTATGAGATCAAAATCCTTCACTTCTGTAGAGTAAGAGGCAAGGCTATGAGCTCAGGACGATACTATTCATATATTAGTTAGAGAGTAGGAAGAGTATATACAACATCAAGAGCATCAACGATAGTAGTGGAATCAACAACATGATCATATGATGGAGTATATGTGATGACTTACACACGGTTTAGAAATGGAGTTCCATACATCTAATGGATTTAATCCGCCACCTTCATAAGGACACTATTATTAGGTTATTTTTTTGAATATTTTTTATATTATAATTTATTATATTTTATATTTTTTTTTAATGGTTTTTTTATTTTTTTAGTGAAATATATTATTAGAAAAGTTTGGGAAAACCCAACTATTAAGGATAGTAGAATACCTTTTAAGTTTGATTGAGTTATAACCCATTACAAGATTGAATCCACAAACGCAACATGCCCCAAAAAAATAAATGGAAATTGTAAATAGTAGTAAATCCAATTAGGTCAATGTTAAATCCATATAGCCAGAAAGACTAAGGTAGACAAACCAAGAAGTAGGCGTGGATTGAAATCCACAAAGGTATCCATCCTACAATTTGACTGCTGACCCAGAAACCCAAACCACAACTTTTATTGGGAACCACTGGGAATATCATCGACGTGGATAGATCTACTAATAATGGAAATGACCCGCATGAAAAATAACTATCCACGACTAGAGTGGGTTCTTACAATCATTTCATTTACTACTTCCTTGAGTATGGTTTGGACCTCATTTTTAGCTATCACCATCATGCTAGGGATTGATTCTTACCTCCAACTGCCTTGATGAGCAGAGGCCATAATTTTCCACTTCCCTTGGTGCATTGCTTCCAAACCCCACCATCGAGCAGGAGTTCAGATCTTGTCATTGACCACTACATTTAATTTACCTTATTTTTATCTACATTTATTTGAAATGAATATATATTCGGAATGTTTTGATACTTTAGAAAAATGTTCCATAATTAATTTTTGATGAGTAAGATTCATCACCACCTCAATCAGATGCATAAGGTGACTGGTATGACTCAACTACTATAGATATGGACTTTAATAGCGTGAAAAATGGGCATTTACATCTTTAAAAAATAGTATTATCCTCGATGATATTAAAAGGCGGTATCTTTTATCATTACTAAAAAAATACTAATAAAGGCCCCTTTTATCAGCATTGATAAAAGAGGACCTCTATCAGTGCTAAAATAGTGTTGATAATTAGGACCTTTATCGACACTTTTTTTAGCACTGATAAAAGTCCAAAAAATAATTTCTTAAAAGGAATTTATTTTTCAACAAATTTGAGGGTGGGACATGAACACTTTTATCAACACTCAATCATTATTTTAATAGTGCTAGTATAGCCTCCCCACATTTTTAACAATGCTATGAATCCCTCCACCCTTTAACAACTCTAGGGACCTTCATCACACATTCTTGTGCGCCCCTACCTTTGTTGGGTTTTGAAACTGAGATGTCCTCCTCATAATCTCTCCCCCTTTCCACTACCCTATATCAATTTCTTATGTATTTTATAATATATCTATATATTTATATTAATTTTTTTTATTTTTTATCCATATATATATATATATATTTAATTACATATATAAAATATGTTTTTGTGTGTGTGTATGTGTGTTTATAAATACATACCTATATATATATATTTATATGTGTGTGAATCTATAAATATATTTATACGCATTTATATTTATTTAAATATATTATGTATTAATATTTATTTAATTATATTAGAGTATATAGATAAATATATATCGGTTTTTCAATGCACACAAAATATTTATATATATATATAAACATTATATTTATAGTAATTGTATAAATATATATATTTATATATATATTAATTTAAAATAAAATGGTTATTATTTTTTATTTAGATGTGTTTTATTTATTTATAAATCTACATTACATGTAAATAGGTTTACATATATATTTATAAAACTTAATTTTTATGTGTGAATATATACAAAATATCTATATATTATTATATATTTGATTATAAATAAAACTAAATTATGAAAAATGATAAAATTTAAAAAAATTAATATCAATATGAATGAGATACTTCTGAATAAATCCAGTACACATTGAAAACGGGAATAAAACCCTCTTAAACGAATCTATAATTCCATTGAATGTAAAAAAAATTTGGATACACCAACTAAAAACACAGTTTTAAAGGCATTATAGGGACTTTTAGGGCCTCGCAAAATGTAATAAGGGATTCCTCCCTATCATTAGTGTGAATATGCCATCACAATATTCAATTTGATATGTGGTATAGCTAAAATGGAAAAACTGATCAAAATTTATGACCCATTGAAATCTGAGTTATGTTTTCAATATATTTTAGATCTTTTATTAAATTTTTTATTTGTTTTGTCTTAAAATTGTTAATAAATGACTTTTAGTCAATAATAATTAGTATGTTATTAATTAAAGATATTTTTTAATTAATTTATAATCCATTTTCACTAAATATCTTATATTATAATTGTAAATGTCTATTTAGCCTTATCTAAATCATATTTAAATAAATATATATTATTTTTAATGAAATATAATATTTTTTTTAAATATACAATTTATTAGTTCTATTAGTGAAACACTGATAAATCCCCCTTTATCAGTGCTTCTAAAAAATCATTGATAAAGGGTGTACCTTTAACAGTGCTAAAATAACGTTGATAAAGGGGTATCATTATCATTGCAAAAAACATTGATACATGGGTACTTTTAATAGTGGTTTTAGCAGTATTTAAATCTCTTGTTATCACTAGTTTTTTAGTGCTGATAATGGTACCCCTTTATCAGCACATTTTTTATCATTGTTAAAGGGTAGTGCTGTGTAAATTTGTTTATGTGGTAGTGATACATGTGTGTCCTTTTACATTAAATTGAAATTTTAAAAATATATTCTTTGATATTTATGTTTAATTTATTTCTTTATAGTATTATTAAAAAAAGAATTGTTTTCTTATCAAGTAGAATTCGTTTGCTCAGGTTGGGTGGTTTGTTTGAAAACTAATACCATGGTCAGTATTTTTTGAGAGGGGGTCACATGTGCCAAATAAAATTAAACATTGATGTTTTTAAATGTATGTGGATAGTAAATTAAAATGTTATTATAGAAAATATTGTTTGAAATATACATATATTTTTTATTTGTAATTAAAATTTTATTTCAAATAAATTATGAATTTTCATATTGGGGCATTTTCATACATGGGTATTATGTGCAATGTGTTTTTATTCAGACAACACATTTCAACAGTAGGTCATTTATTAGTGTTAATGAAAACAATGATAAAAGTGTTATTATTTTAATGACTTTGACAAAAATAGTTTTTTAGCAATGTTTAATCTCTTTGTGTTGTGTTAAAAGGTCTATCTGGGGTAGTGGGAATTAAAATTTATTTGGAGTGACAATGATAACCGTATAAAGGATAAAAATGAAAAGGATTTGAAGACATTGTGTTCATAAAACCAGTGAGTATGTGTTCCATCCCTAGTTGAAGGAGGAAGTGAATTCATGATATAATGGTATTACAACCATATATCACCATGGATTTCAAGTATGAGTGATGATTAATTTTTTAAAAAATAAAAAATTATTTTTCAAATTTTGTAAATTAAAAACATAATTCATATTATCCATTAATATTTTTAATTGTAAAACAAGTAAAAAACTATTTTTCATAAATATATTTTCAACCAAAATTCCCTTTCAGTTTAAAAAATATAATTTTTATTAAAAAATATACAAACTAATTCTTCATTAATAAAATTTTAAAAAAATTTACAAGAAATCAATCATTCTCTTAAAAAATAAAAATATATTTTTTTAAAATAAAATTAGAAACTAAATTTTATTTATGAAAAATTAATAAAAATGTCCCTTTTATATATAAAGTAATAAAAAATATATATTCCTAATTAAATAAATATTGTATCAAAAAATTTTGATCCCCTATAAAATAAAAAAACATCCAAATATTTCACTTCATGAATTAATTAAAATAAGTTCATTCGTTTAAAAAAAATCAAATATCCATTTTGTTTATGATGTATTCGGGAATTAAAAATGAATCTTATTCTTTTATATTAAGATAAATACAAAATTTACCTTTTCTAAACGATCCCATTTTAAATTTAAAATATATAAAAAACTATTTTTCTTTATACTAAAATTTAAAATTCCAATTAAAAACATAAAATAAAAATAAAACATCTTCATTTTCCCTTTAAAATTACATTAGAATAATGGTTATCTATTTATTTTTATAACAAATTCTATTTATTTATTTTTTTAATTATTTTTATTTAAAGTATATTTATTTTTAAATTATAATTGGTCGATTTTAGTTTTAGTAAAATTTAATTTATTAACCGAGATTTAAAAAAATATGATTTTTAAGTGAAAGGGGTATATTATTTGTTTTAATAAATAATAATTTTCGCCTATGATTTTTAAATAAATTATTTGTAAATATATATATATATATATACTATGGGATTTATTTCCCTTTACTTGAATTTGATTCTAGAAAATTTGTTGTCATTTAATTTTCTAAAATGAAAAAATGGAGATGATTTGTTTATATGGGATAAGTAAAAATAATTTTACAAAATCGGGTCATGGAATGTTTGAAGGATGTTCACAGAAGCCACACTATTAGTCAAAAATTAATCAATACGTTGTTGCATAAATATTTTGACATTGTAAATTTTTTTAAAAAATATTATGTTGATTTTTGATTGTGATTAAAATGAATTTTTATCTATATAAGATGTATTATATAATATAAAATTAATAATATATATTTGGAAGAATTTAAAAATATTAAGAGGAGATTTTGTTTCTAAAATTATGCTAAAAATAAAATTATGAAAAAGAAATTGCATACAAATATTAGTTTTAATTACATGTTTAATTTAAAAAAATAAATGATGTCAATGCCGATGATAAGAATGTTTGTCTATGTTACATACAGGGATATGAAAATATATATACACCAAAGGTCTTGGTGTGTTGGTGTGTTATCTTCATGAACAACTGAATGCCTATGTAAATATTATTAGGACGTCCTAACACCAATCCATGAGGCAAGGGTTTCCCACATATATATATTTAACACAACGAACCCCATCATAATAGATGTAGGATAAACCAATAATATCCCTCTCACAACCACTAGGACGATGAACATAGATGATTTTCCAGTGATCGGAAAATTCAATCTGATCAAATGAAACTATACAACAATCACTACTACTAAACTGAGTTATATCTATGCTAAGAAAAACATTATCACCGCTAAAAAAGTGTTGATAGTCGAGGTGATATTAAAAGGGGTCCCTTTTATCAACAATAAAAAAAGAGTTGAAAGATGACCCTTTTAACAGTTCTAAAAAATTCTCAGATAAAAATAAAAAAATTAAAAAAGAAATTATAAATCATTGGGTAGACCCATCGCTTTTTAATAGAACATGACCCCCTTTTGATGGTGCTAGTAATCCCCACCCGTATGCGCCACTGCCACCCATTTAACCGCGTTAGTCTCAAACCCCCACCCTTTAACAGTGCAAGTCCCTCCTAGACCTACCAGCGCACCCCTAACTCCTCTTGGATTTGAACCTGAGAAAAATATCATACACTTGACTGCTAAAGCCCTACTAACATGCACACCAGCTTTTTCTCTGCCTCAATTCCATGACCTCTATGACCACACTGATGATGGTCAGCCACAAAGAACCCCCACCTCAACAACATTCCTCCTCTTCCAAGGCCGCACATCGTGACCGCGATCTGCCCTGCCATGACCACCATGCACGTCCTAACATCCAAATCCTGCCTCAACCACACTATTCCTCCTCTATGAAATCCTAGAGTGATTGTGTCATGCTTTTCCCTCTACGCTGACACATCCACATCCCTCCTCTATCGAATTCGTCCTACTCTATGACCTCACAAAGCAGCTGTATTGTGCATTACCACACACCTCAACACATCCAAAGCCCACCTCAACCACATTCGAACTCCACTAGGACCTCCTTGATTGGTATAACTTTGGGATCTCCTTAGTCAACCCATGAGAGTGTTCCTAGGTGAGGGGGGGGGGGGGGTCTGGACACCACCCTCCATTGTAACCATTATTAAAAACATGGCCTAATGGTGAAGCCTTTCTTATCATAATCATTGGCCTATTAGAATAGGTTGGATGAAATCTAGTGCATTGCATGTTGGGGAGTTCATTCATGCATATTGGGTGCCCTGGGGGAGTTAGGGTATGTTTGGGATCCCCTTTCATGGGTACCCCTAGTGAGTTTTGATTTTCGGTGTAGGAGTCGTGGTACCTTCGATATTTATTTTCTTGGGTACCACTTAGGAGTGTTCTAAAGTGACTAGGATGGTTGTACACCACCTGCCACAAAAATCATCCACAAGTTTCGTCACCCCAGGGTTGTATGGTTCTAGGGTTGGGTTACGTTTTAGATCTCCATTCTTAGGTACCATGGGGAAGTGCTAGTATGTGAAGGGGAATGTTGGACAAGGTCCCTTGTAGGATTCCTCCATTATCTACTGGGATAATATCAACACATTGGTGATATCCCTTTCTATTGAAGACCTCATTTTCAGCTTTGTCAGGGGTCATGGGACTCTAAGTGACTACTCTAGATATTTTGACCTTTTCAAATGATATTCCTCCAAAACATGACATCCACCATGTTCCAATCATTCATCTCTGTAAAATCTTCACTATCATCATCAGGGAGTGATGGGTTTTAGGGAAAAAGGTAATCACATCTTAGGCTTGGAGTTTGAAAACACACCTTCCACTATTATATAGTAACATCTTCTTTTATATTTTTCTTTCCCTCCAAAATCATTCCTCCCGTACTTTAATAGCTAGAAAGGTGGGATAGAAACATCTTTTATTTATAACACCGATTGATATCGAGGAAGTAACAAACCCTATTTGTTTAATTATAATTATTTTATTGACAAAATGTTAAAAAAATAGTAACTCTATCACATTTATTTATGTATTTTGAGTATTGTTCATATTAAATTTAGAAACAAAATATAAATTCTAAATAATATTATATTAATTATTGTTAAATAAATAATGATTTATTTTAAAATGTAAATAAATTTAAAAAAATATTTTTTTTCTTTGATATCAGTTGATATTAGATTTATAAATAATGTCTAAAATTAAAAATAATAAAATTCTCTTCAATTAAACCAGTTTGGGTATATTTCAATTTATAATTGAATATATTTAAAAATAATGAGTTAAAAAATTAATGGGTAATAAATGGATTAGGGATTGAAAAAAATTAAACGAGTTGGGATTTAATTATCCCAAATTTCATGGGTACATAACGAATCAAAATCCCTAATTTAGGGTGATTTTTTAATGAACATTTTCAACCTGACTATCAAAGCTATAGATTTTAATAATTTTGTTGAATTTGAATTTATTATTATATAATAGATTTTTAGAATAATTGACTAGAATATAATATTTAATGTTGCTTTTAATTCAATAATATAACTTTAACTGACATCAACTTTTATACAATATTTAATATATATATATATATATATATATATTTGTATTATTGAAATTTTTTTCCAACCACTCATAAATGGAAATAAAGTTTTGTATAGATTACCCCCACCCCAATCTGTAATGGTGCTTAGGGGTGGGAAAATAATTGGTTAACAGAACTAATAATTGAAAACCTAATAAAGATTAACAGAAATGTTATACTAAAATTAATATTTGTTAGTAAAAAAAATTTGGTTAATAAAAAATTGTTTATTGGTTTTTTTATCAATTTTAATAACTAATTTTGATAAAATATAAAAAATTATAATTTTTTATTTTTTTAATTCAATGATTTAAATAACTTATGAGACATATTATAACATAAAAAGAGTACATTTTTGTTTATAAATTTATATATTTTTTTCAAATAATTTGTTTTCTTATAAAATATAAGTATTTAAATATAATTTTTAGTTTTTGTTCAAAATAATTAGGGTGGAATTTTTAAAAAATTTAATGTTTTTTAGATTAGTAGACTTAATCCAATGAGAAACCATTGTACAAATGATTTTCCACCCGATAAAACCAATTTTTATCTTAGTAGCAGTTCATAAAAAATAGACAAATTTAAATTTAAATGTTATATAATTCACATATGATAATTTATATTATTAATTACTATATTTATTAATGATATTATCAGTTATACTACTAATTTAATTATTAAATATTATATTTTAAATTTTAAATTAATTAAAATTATTAATTATATTTTTAAATAAAAAATATATTGTGAATTATTTATTACCTTGTTAATTAAATATTGTTATAAATTATATTAACAATTACTGAATATATTAATGATATTATCAGTTACTAATTTTCTTAACTATTTAACTAATTGTAAATAATTATATCATTAAACTAAAATGACAATTTTATATTGAAAACAGAAACATTGATTCATACTAGTCACATAATGTGTTGGATTGACATGTAGTCAATTCATACACATCATAAATGAGTTTTGTATCCACTATAAGAAAATCATCGTTTAGAGATAGTTATTTTTTTTGATACGGTGATAGTTTAAACCACTACAAAAGTTGGTTTTGGAATCCAACATGTTGTGATTCCTTCCATTCACTACCACAGATCTGGGAAAGTGATGCACTAGGTTTAATGAGTGAAAAGAAGAAAGAACTGATAAAAGGGGGGCCTTTTCAGCACTGGATAAAATCGCTAATAAATCTACCCTTTATCAGTGCTAACCAAAAATTTAATAAAGGTGTACCCATTATCATTGCTTAATTTAGAGATGATAAAGGGGGGAATTAATTTATTTTTAAATAAAATACTCAAACCATAGATATCATCCAAATCCAAATTACATAATTCCATAGGAGAAGATGAAATCTCGTAATTAGGCACCAAATGATTCTCAATAGCAGCAAAAAAAAAAGGATCCACATCATTACCCTATCTTCTTACAAAGGAAAAAACAAGAGAAAAAAGGCACCAAATATTTAATGATGTCAAAAATGGACACATAGGCATGAAGGACACATCCATCCTCCTTTAGTTCATTGATGATAACATAACAATCAAATTCGACCACAACACTTATCCATCCAAGAGACAAGATGAACTGCAAACCCTTCCAAATAGTCATATCATTTTTCAAAGGAGGAGACCAACCCACAATGTATGAGTAATGACAAGCCGTAATAATAGAGTCAATGTGATCCTGGAGGATTTCCCTATGGTCAACAAAACCATCCCACGGTGTCGTCGTGTTAATATTAAGTTTGAGAGCACCAAATGGGGGGGATTTATATGAAAAGAGGGGAATGAATAGGTGAAGGTGGACGAGCCTCCTCAACATCCACCACTGAGAGCCCTAGTTATGAATCTCGGAAATCCAGACCCTGTCATCTTTACCAATTTTCTAGAAAATTAATTAATTACAATGAAACCATATAATCTAGGAACAACTCTATTATTATGGCTAATAAACGTTTTTAATAATAAATATTATTTTTTTATATAAAATTATTATATTCATATTCCAGAATAATTTTTATTTGTATACATTAAATAAAAAAAGCATCTTTATAATTAATTTAATTTTTTTAATAATTCAAATATATATATTTTTTTTAAATAATATTTATAAATATATAATTAAATAAATATATATTTAAATAATCATAATATTACAATATTTTTTTTAATAATAAATATATTTATTATATTAATTATTTTTATTATATTTATAAATATGAATAAATACTTTTTAAATTTTCATATTTAGAATTATAATTATAAATAAATATATATATATATTTTAATAAATATATGTTTCAAATGCATTTGGTCAATAAATATTTTAATGCGTGCGTATAATAGATGTACATATATGTTATGTATTCATCATTAATGTTCATTTATACATTAATAATGTTAAAACTCACAGTATGAGAGTTTTATCATCGGTTATTGGATAACCATTGTTAAGGCTAGGTTGGTGTGAGTTTTTTACAGCGTTTATGCAATATGAGACTCCAAAATGTGTGTTTTAAAATCAATTATCAAAAAAAATTCATCCCCCTCCTATCAGATGGATTCCTCCCCATTAGTGTGTTTTCAAACTTAATACCGGCGTAGTGATACCTGGTGATGGTTTCGTTGACCGTGTGGGAGGTCTCCCGGACAATGATGAATCTATTATTGTGTCTCGTTATTCCTCAAACATTGATTATTAGTCTCCTACCTTAGCATAGGCCATGTCTATCTAGATGGGTATGAAGTTCATTTCGTCACATATCTAGACAGATATTTTGGTTGAATCTGATTTTCATGTTATTATCAAATTGATGTTGGAGGATGAAGGTAGCCACCAAGCCTTTGGGTCGATTATAGACATCATTAGATCATTGGTTCCTTTATTCTCTTCTTGTTGTTTTTCCTTCGTTGGGAGTGAGGAAAATCGTGCAGCTCATTTTAGATGTGCTTTTGGGAGTTGTTGAGGGTCAAATTTTTGAATTTCATCTTTTCCCTTAGAGTTATGTACATTGTATTTGGATCATATCTATGTTGAGGATTCATTTCATAAGAATCCTTAAATACTATTATAAAATTGAAAATATACGAGTTTCACTTTTCTACACATTATTTTGATTCCTAATCTCTTGAAACTATAACATTCGTGAAACATGGTTATGCTCCATCTACTTCCTTAAACTATACATCTGCACCTTTTGCATCCCTTCCCCTTCTTGTTGTCATGTTTTCCCTGATTCACTCACATTCCACTATGATCGTATGCACTTCTCCCAAAAATGTTTCATGATTTTATCTCATTCAAGTTCCACCATTATCTTCCTTTAATATCTATATTCATCTAAACCAATTTTTCATTACTTGCAATCTGAAGATTGCCTATCTCAATTTGGGCTCTATTATTCATGGATCTTCTACCTGAATCTCAATCTTTTGAAATTTTAACTTTCATTTTTTATGGTTAGTATATTTATTCATTATTGTTTTCTATAAAATATATTCATACTTTTTTTCATACACACATATTTATCGGTTATAAATTTTCACTATTGTAATTTATTATTTGTTACAATTTATTTCTGATTATAAATTTAATATGGGTATAAAATGATTATGTTTATAATTGTTTTTATTTACACTAATACAGATATGATCTTTCACATCGTGAAAAAAATACTTTTAAAAATGATAATTTTTTTTTAATTGTAGTGCTTTTAAAAGGGGGGCCCTTTATTAGTGATATTTTAACATTGATAAAGGCCCCATCTGCTACATTGTGTTGTTTGTATGAAAACACCCTAAAAAATCTCATGTACACAAAAACAGCACACCACAACCTCCTATACAAAAAATATATAATTTAATTGAAATACATTTTACATCATAATTAAAAAAACACACTAGTATATACATTTCAAACAATGTTTTGTATAATTACATTTACAATTACAATCTGCAAACAATTTAAATCATTAATTTTTGTCTTTGGCACTCGTGATCTCATCTCAAAAAGGTAAACCCATGGTATCTGTTGCTGAACAAATCACCTCAACCAAATAAAAAGAATCCACTTATATAATAAAACTAATATTATGTTAGTAATATTATAAAGAAATAAATTAAACATTATTATGAATGAATATATTATAAAATTTAAAAAATTAAATAAAAAACTCACTTTGAGTTATAACGGTCGCAACATGAATTATATTGAGGTTCATCTAATTCCAACATGTCTTACATGTGTTAATGACCATTATCCTAATGTATCAAAACGATTCAAACACATTTTCTCAGTTTTGAGTATGTCACCTGTTCTTTTTAATGAAATTAATGTCAATTTTAATGAAGACTCATTTGTAGATATACCAATCCCACTGTGTGTGGTATTGAGGTACAATTGATTCTTTTACATCAAAAGTTACTTAAGGATCATTTTACCAAATTATCAAAATAATCTTAATACGATTGGTTGGTTTTTAGTATATTACTTTTGCATTCCATTAAAATGTAATTTCCAACCAGAAACATGTACTTTGAGTCATACAGGTCACATTATGTGTTTTTTACATTATAATCCTTCTTAAATGTAACAAATGTATTATTAATTGACGTCCTAAATTATCAATACAATCAGAGCTCTTTTTCTTGGTTTTCAGTGAGTGGCATACGATTTGAATTAAAATTTCAATTTTAAGTTATTAATAGGCACATTGAATCAAAGCAGTCACACCGTGCATTGTATTGAGATGCACGTGATTCCTAAAAAACCAAAATATCTCATGTATCAATTCCCTAATTAATCAAAACAATATATATTGTTTTTCTCGATTTTCAGTACATCACTTCTTCTTTATTACTAAAAAATGATATCAATTTCAAATAACAAGACGCACTTAGGGTCATACTAGTCACATTGTGCTTCATATTGAGATTTGGATACTTCATACACATCCCATATAACTGTTGAATTGTTTATATAAAGTATCAAAACATTCCAAATTCATTTTCTCAGTTTTCAGTAAGAAAATTATTCATTTTTCTAAAATTGACATCAATTTTAAATAAAAAGGCATACTTATAGTCATAAAAGTTACACCGTGCATCATAATCAGGTGAGGATGATTCATACAAGTATAAAATGTCTCATGGATCATTTTACTAATGTATCAAAACATTTCAAATGTGTTTTCTCGGTTTTGAGTAGGTTAATTGTTTTTTTCCTAAAATTGATGTAAATTGAAAATGAAAAAGACGCACTTGGAGTCATAGTTGTTACATAGTGCCTCATATTAAGGTTTGAATAATTAATACATGTTCCGAATTATTGATAGATCATTTACCTAAATTAAAAAAACAATAGGATTTCATTTTCTTGGTTTTCAATACCATACTTGTTTTTTTACTAAATATGATGTCAATTTTAAATAAAAAGACGCACATGGAGTAATAATGAACACACCATGACTCAGATTGAGGTGTAGTTGATTCATACACATCCTAAATAACTCATGGATCATTTTATTATAGTATCCAAATTGTACAAATTAATTTTCACATTTTTTTGTAAGACACTTCTTCCATTATCTAAAATTGATATCAATTTTAAATAAAAATACGCACTTGTAGTCATATCGGTCAAACTGTGAGTCATATTGAGAATTGGATCATTCTTACAAATCTATAATGACTCTTGAATTTTTTTTCCTGAAGTATCAAAAAAATACTAATTCCTTCTCATGGTTTTTAGTATGTTAGTTATCCTTTTTACTAAAATTGATGTAAATTTTAAATAAAAATGACGCACATGGATTCATACCGGTCACACCATGCCTCATATTGAGGTTCAGATGATTTGTGCATGTCCTAAATGACTGATGAGTCATTTCCCTAAAGTAACAAAACAATATGAATGAGTTTTACCAGTTTTAAATACATCCCTTGTACATTTTTACTAAATATTATGTCAATTTTCAATAAAAAGATTTACTTAGAATCATACTGATCTCACCATGTCTCAGATTATTTTGCAGCTAATTCATACACATTTCAACTAACTCATGGATAATTTTTCTACAATATCAAAAAAATTACAATGTTTTTTTTTTGTTTTGATTAAATCAATTATACTTTTTACTAAAATTGATGTTTATTTTAAATAAAAAAGATGCACTTGTATTCATAAATGTTACACCATGCCTCAGATTGAGGTGTGAAAGATTACTATAGATCCTAAATTACTCATGTATTGTTTCCCTAAAGTATCAAGATAATGAGAATGTTTTTTATCATTTTTTAGTACACAACTACTTCCATTTTACTAAAATTGATGTCAATTTTAATTAAAAAGACGCACTTGGAGTCATACAAGTCACATCGTATGTCACATTGAGGTGTGGATGATTTTTACACGTCCAAAAGAACTCATTTATCATTTTCAAAAAGTATCAGAAAAATAAAAAAAAATTCATGGATTTCAGTATGTCCCTTTTCTTTTTTACTAAAATTTCATTTCCAACTACAAACACGCACATTGAATCATACTGGTCATATCATGTATATGTTTTACATGAGACAGATTCCTACTCATCACAAATGATTTACAAATCAATTTCCTAAATTATAAGGAATATATGGGTGGGTTTTTTTATTTCCTGTGAGTGACACATTTTGAAGTAAAATTTTGATTTTAAACTGATAACAAACACTTTGATTCATACTTGTCATAGCGTGTGTCCGATTGAGGTGCAACTAATTCCTATAGATCTTAAATGTATTATGGATCATTGTACTAAAGTATCAAAACAATATGAAATTTTTTTTTTTTAGTTTTGAGTATGTGAGTTGTATAATGTACTAAAATTAATGTCAATTTTAAATAAAAAAATACACCTGGATTCATTCCAATAACACTATGTTTCAGATTGAGGCATTGTTGATTCATACATGATCGAAAGTTTCAAAACACTGTAAAATTACATGGAATCCTATATTATGAAAAAAATATTCTTATGTGAGTAATAATAAAAATAAATAAATAAAACATAAATATGAAACAATTAATTACTTCTTTAGAAGTCACATCATCATGCTATTTGTATACATTCAGTGATCAGGTATGATGCCCATTTATTTATAAGAAAATGTATATCATCTTATGAATATGATTTTTTTCAACATTTTTAATATTACTAAAAAATTATTAATACACAAAATATTAATAAATATTTTAAATGAAGTAGTAAATAACTTTGAAAATATCTATTCAAGGATGTTTGTTTTTTGGTGGAATATGATCTCTCTCATAAATTTATTTTCATAATAATCACAATATTTTCCATTTTCTTGTTTCATACACTATATAAATATTGAGGAAAATAATTAATTTGTTTTGATATGTGTTTTTATAGTGAAATATTATTTAATATACACTAATACCTATGATGTTTTAGAAATTATCAGGGTCCTTGTGCACAATGTTTGTCTTCATGCCATGATTTAGACAACATTTACACACCACCCTATAATAATATAATCTTAATTAAGTCATAATATAAATTACATAACATGGATTCTATTTCTAAAATGTTTGATGTAGTGTATTAAATATTAATAAATATCATCATATGTGGTCGGTTTGATGGTAATACATGGAGTAAATCCAAGAAATAAATATTTGGAGTATCTAAATTGTGTATAATGAGCATCCAGTGTTTCCTAAAAATAAAAAAAAGAATAATTATTGAAATAATTGAAAAATTTGTGTGATATTATTAAATTATAGGGTTTTATCCTTGCATCATTGGAATTAATAAGAGTATCTCATCACCAATTTTACATTCAAACAGTTTTCCTAGGTTTTCCAATATTTCATCCATTTGTTTGGATTTTATTTTTGTTTGGACTATAGAGGTGATGTGAGGATAAACGAGTAAATTTTTTATGATTAAATCCCTTGAATTTGTATTGATATATACACCTACAAAAAATATGAAATTTATTTAGTCGAAATTAACAATGTATGTCATATTTTAGAAAATTAAATCATGAAAACACACCTCATGTATAAATTTTCAACTGAGGCTCTTAGACATTCATAGTAGAGGATTTCATCTAAATTATTAGAATAAATGTAGTTAGTAACTTACTCTATATACACTTATTCTTCAAAATAAACTACTTTACTACTACCACTTTGTAACTTTTCAACCGCATGAACCATCAATGTTAGTAAATACGAATATTCATTGGGCAGGATAAATGTGCTTTTAGAAGAACATGTTTATTGGTTGGTTGATCCTATTGATGTTTTTGAGTCGACCTTTTTTTCATCCCATTTTCTTTTCTTTTTATGTAATTATATTAATAGGATCAAACCTTGTTTCATTAATTTTTAATGTTTTAGTATGAAAAATAAATTGGAAATGAATACCTCCATGTAGACATGATTTTTTACAAGATATGAAGGACATGAAATTAATGTTCCAATAGTTTGGTCAACCTTATGAATACATTTCTCATAAAATAGAATAGGTAGATCAGGGCTCAACTCATGGTCTATCCTAGTCAACACTCTCACATGACCTATTTGAATTTTTCTATTGTGTAGCATGTCATTTTGAATATTGAACACTGTATCCCTCTCTACAAAGAAATGGGTGGACGTTGATAGATATAAATCATAGTCATTATCACCCAATATAATATTAGTACAGGAAATGTATTAGTGTTTATCTGATTTACATTTAATATAAGAAATTATTAGATCATTTATTACCTTTGAAAAGGCAGCTCATTGAGGTGAATGGCTCAACTCAAAGATAGTGGGGGGTGGGGAAAGATATTCAAAAAGTGATTGTTCTTGAGTTATTTGTTTCTCTTTGCATAACCCCATAAATGTTTCTAGTAACTCTCTTTACCGTTGTAATTTTTCATCAAGTCTAAATAGTCTTTTTTTCTATATCATTTCATTATCTTTATCCTCTTATTTTTTTATCAAAATATATTCGGGGTGTCACCCTAAAACATGCACCTATAACGTGACCATACTATTCTGTCTTCTTCAAGGCCACTGATAGTAGTTGTTCATCTAGTACAGGTGTTGATGATTCCTATGACTAATTCATATCGAAAATATATGAAAATAAGTAATTCTTGTTATGTATTAGGGATTTAAATTAAAAAAAATTATTATGTCATACATACACATGTTTCCCACACTTTTGTGTATTTTCATCTATTACTATCACGTCTTTATTTATACATTCCTCCTTCTAAAACACATTGCATGAGATGGAAATTGGTTGTCATTTGTATTCATCAATCTTCATATAAATAGAGTAACATAATTATTTTTTTATTTCATGACATATCAAAGTGTTACATTAGATTTTAAATACATAACAATTATTTCAAGTGAAGCATACCCCGTCCTTACATTATGGTAGGGGTAAGTGGGATTTTCTGTCCGTCTCTAATTTTCATCACTCAGTTTCTATTTAATAATAATAAAAAAAATTGATCAATGTGAAGAATATATGTATTTCCAAAAAATGTATTATTATACACAATGTACTTGAAAAGACACAACCACACAATGTTCAGTAAACACATTCCATGCATCTTAGGTTATCAGGTTTCAATAAATAAGTAGTGGGTGTGGTTTTATTTTCCCTTCTGTATCATTAAGATTATGTCTCATTTGAATTGTTTTAAAGCCTCTATAAATCATTCCAAAAATCATTAATACATATTTCTTGTGGGATTCATCTAATATAAATTCACACATCAAGGGATCATGATGATTAATTCTATGTTTCATTATTTTATTTTTTTAGAAAATAAATAAATTATATCATAAGGATTCTGTAATATCTTCCCTCATCATTGTATTAATAACGGTCCAAACATGGTTCCATGAATCTAAATCAATAGGAACACATTACTGAGTGATGATTTTAATGTAACTACTGAATATGGCCATTTGGGGTATAACATGATGTCCTCATGCATTCCATGAGACCTAATATTTGATGTATTTTATTTTCACCATAATGATATTTTCTAACACCATCAAACTATGGAGCTCTTATTTCTTCTACATCATTGTCCTTTTGTCACCTACCATTTATTTGGTTTCAAACTCATCAATATATTATTTATATGGATCAGTAGCATCCTCATGTGAATATGGTCATTGAACCTATGCACTTAGAGTATAAACATGAAGAGAAACCTATTACTCTTCTAGTTTGGGAGCACCATCACATACAGATGGTCGTTGTTCCTCTATATAGTGTGCAACAATAGATTGAAAGACCTATTGTTCCTCAGGACTGGGAGCACCTACATGTGTAAAACTCATTATCTACAGAATGGGTTTAACATTTAATTTAGAAAACATAAATACAATTGCGAATAGATAATAACATGAGGTAACACAATGTATATTTTAAAAAATATAACTTGATTATTGAACTCCCTTTTTTAAAGGATTAAGGGATTCGACACCTTTATCGACTATCAAAATCCCTTCATTATGGAATCCTCTTACATAAAAAAATTATCTACATTGGGACAACTCTAAAATGATTACAGAGTCCAAATGAAAGTTTCAATACTTTATTAATTTTCATCTAACCCATCAATGGTTTTTGTCAATAACAAAACAATTGACCACTTTCACTTTATAGGATCTAGAACATAAAATACTTGTACTTCCTATGATTCTATTATAAATGGTTCATCTTTGTATCCTTCCTTACTGAAATAAAATTTCATGAATCTCATATAATATATTTTAATAGCACACCTATTATCAGCCCTCCCTTATTTTTTTTATAATGCCAATGTATGACATCTTCATGTAAATTATATTTTTGTCCTTAGTATTAGAAACATACATTGCTTCATTCACAAATGTCACTCCACTATTTTTTATGGAATTGTCTTCATCATGACCATTTGTATAGAATGTGTATCCCTTAATTTCATAAGCATTGTAAGATAATACATACACACATTATTCTCTGATAACCTTCTAATTCGTTCTAAAATTGAATATCGATTTTCATCTAACTCGTTAAAAATATATTCCTAAAACCATTTTATAAACTATTGATTATGTGTATTTGATTTGTAACTTTCATCCCTTGATGGATTAAAATGCCTAATAATTTGATTATGTATTTCAACATATGGTGGATCCTCTAAAACATTATGAAAAAATTAATGGGGGTTCTGCTTCTGATTTACAATATTTATTTTGACAACATCTCTTCCAAAAATTATTTAACCCGAAAGCTTCCTAGTGTGATGAGATTTTGGTAGACAAAATCTTTCCACACCTAATATGTATTCTGTAAATAATTCAATGTCATCCTGAACAATATATCACTCTATAATAAATCCCTCTAGTTAAATTCTATTTTTTACATTCCATTTAAAAAAACATCATTTACCATTAAATGGGGTATATTCATCTATAGTGTATAGGTCCACATAGTCTAATATCACTCACTATGTGAACCATAAATTGAACCCTTATATCAAAGAATGTTTATGGGAAGAACATTTCCAATTCACATAATATGATGATAATTTATAATTCCATAGTTGAAAAATTCATCAGATATATAACATTACTGTATATATCATTGAAGAAGAAACAAATCATGGTTAATGAATGATGGGTTTTATTGGAAATAATGAAACATAAATCTATAGTAATTAGTTATTGCATAAAAATATGACATTCATGTGATTTTAGACCATTTAACTTCAAATGGAATATTGACCCAATGTTCTTGATATTTGATGAATACCCATTGGAACCGTTACATTATTCATGAAGTTGAAAACTGATATCCCTCTTATGTGGAAAGAGTTTATGCATGTAGAGGAAGAAGATTTAATTTTTCACCCTTCATAGGCACCCACTCTTCTCATATTCCCAAGTGAACCATCTCCAACCAAGCCTTAATTCCATCCTTTTTTTCCCAGTGCATTTAGCAACATACCGATGAAACTATCACACAATTTTTTTCAAAATGAATAACATCAAGAAAATGTCCGGTGTACAGAAAATTCTTGAATACTATGTCAAATAAAAAACTGATCATATTTTACATCCACTTTCCATAAGGTTTTTCAAAAATTGTTTACCAAAAGTAGTGTCCATATCATTTACTTTCTCAAACAGTTGATCAACTATTATGGGAGACGGTGTTGTATGTTTTTATGAACATCCATAAAATGATGTCACCTAATATAGTTTATTATCCCATTATGGTAAAAGTCTGTAATATTCTAGAAACATAATATTTGATGAATTTTTCAACCTAATTGAATGTGTACATTTTTGACAAACATGACACTCTTTAGTTCTTTTAATGCTATATCCTGAAAAATTTCCATAAGCTATAAAGTAATTTATCATCCCTCACAACATGGATCTCAATGTGAACTATTTATTTATATAATAATCATAAAACATAACATCTAAATCATCCCCACCTCAATACGATGCATGGTGTGTCTAGTATAACTCAAAGTGTCTCTTTTTATTTACAAATTACATTGATTTAAGTAAAAACAACAAGTGAGATACTGATAACTAAGAAAACGTATTTTTATTGTTTTGATATTTATGAAAATTATACATGATTCATTTGTGAGGTGTAGGATTCAATTTCACCTCAACAAGACGCATGGTGTGACCGGTATGAATCAGTGTGTGTCTTTTTATTTAATATTGATATTAATTTGTGTTAAAAGAACAAGTGACATAATGAAAACTGGGAAACAAAATTCATATTATTTTTATACTTAATTAAAATTATAAATTAGTCATTTTTGAAATGTAGGACTCAACCATACATTAATACGATGCACAATTTTTTCGATATAACTCAAAGTGACTCTTTTTATTTAAAATTGATATGAATTTAAGTAAAAACCAAAAATGACATAATAAAAACCATGAGAACACATTTTTATAGATTTTATATATTTGGATATTGATATATTAGTCATTTATGATTTTAATGGATCAATATCATCTCAATATGACACACAGTATGATAAGAATAACTCAAACTGTCTCTTTTTATTTAAAATTAACATTAATTTATGTAAAAACAATATGTGACCTAATGAAATATGAGCAAACACATTCATATTGTTTTGATATTTTATAAATATGTTAGATTAGTTATTTTTGATATATAGGAATCAACCAAACCTCAATAGGATTCATGGTGTGGCCGGTATAACTAAATGTGTATATTTTTATTTAAAATTGACAATAATTTCAGTAAAAAGAACATGTGACATACTGAAAAGTAATAAAATTCTTTCAGATTGATTTGATACTTTAGGCCAATTATCCATGAGTAATTTGTTAAATTTAGGAGTCAACCAAACCTCAATCTAATTCATGGTGTGATCGGTATGACTAAAAGTGTCTCTTATCAGTTTAAAATTTACATTTTAGTTCAAAATGTGTCACTCACTAAAAACCAAGAAAACATGCTCTGATTTTCTTGATAACTTGGTCAAATGATTCATAAGTCATTTTTGATGTGTATGAAGTAGTCTCACATCAAACTGACTCTCGATATGACCAGAATGAATCTTAATGCATGTTTCCAGATTGAAATGATATTTTAGTAAAAAACAAAATGTCCATACTAAAAACCAGGAAAATGAATTCATATTGTTTTGATTTTTTATAAAAAATTTCCTCCAGTAATTTGTGACTGGTAGGAATTATCAATAGCAACAGCCCCTGCTGAACCTCCTGGACAGAAACCCCCTGGACAAAATCCCCCCCCCCCCCACAGTTGGATCCCCCTGGATGGCAGGCCCCCCTGCTGGACCCCCCTTGCCCCCCCCGCTGGACCCCCCTTGCACCCCTGCTGCCCCCCCCCCCCCCCGCACACCCAGGACAACAGCCCCCCCCCCACAGACACACATCCCTTTCACCCCTTGCACACACACCCTTGCACCCCATTTCACACCCATTTCCCCCCAGCAGGACCCCCTAGATAGCATCCCCCTCTGAACAGCAACCCCAACCCCCTGGACAGCATCCCCCCAATAGAGCTCACTGGACAACCCACCCCGCCCTGCTGGACCTTCTGGACAGCAGCCCCCCTGTTGGACCCCCTGGACATCAGCCCCCCTGCTGGACCCCCATGGACACCCCCCCTATTGGACCCCCCTAGACAGAAGCCCCCCTGTTGGACTCGCTATATAGCCCCCCTGCTGGACATAAGCCCTCGTACACATCCCTCACACATTACCTAAGGGAACCTTAGTAAAGCATATTGACCAAGCAGGTGAGCTTCAAGCTTTTCCCTTAGATGTACCGACCAAATCATAACCTGTTGAGGCTTCATTACGTGGTGTTGAGAGAGTTGTTTCCCTAGTGCCTTCAGATTTTGTATCCATATTATATTTATAATATTTCAGAGATAGACTTTTTTTAGATTTCAGTGCAATTTTGAGTTATTAGGATCCTCCTATTCTTTCATCTACATCTAGTGCTCCACCACCATCGTCTTTACTTTATGTTTATTTGATCTAGTCTATATTCAAATAGTATCTCCATGTTGGTATAGGTTATGTGCATTCATCTAATCCAGATTAATTGAGGCATATTCTATAGAATGGGTTTTCAAGGAATAGGTTGACCAGTTGAAAGTGATGACAACTCTACTCATGCTATTCATCGAGGAGAAGATTTCATTAGTAGTATGGAGAGATGAAGAAATATTATTATAAGATTTTTCAATCTTATAAATCATTTCCTATATGTATCCAATACTCTAGTGGTTTCCAGATAAAAGTCAAAAGCGCAACAATAATGTGAACTCCAACGTCTACACTGCTACAGTGGTCAATGTTGCTAAAATTCCAGAAAATTTGGATCGGATCCTTCATCCCCTGGACCACTAGAGTAGGGGCGCATTTCCCCCTTAATCCCCCAACAATCTCCCTTATTGCATCCCTTGATGAGAAAAAGGTTAAGAGTGCCCTTTTCTCTAAATCATGGTAGTGTGCCGGTCTTGATGGGTTCACGAATTAATTATTAATGTTCTACTAGGATATAGTTTTTGATGAGCTCCTTAATGCAATGATGGAGTTATTTAAACATGCCTTAGTACCCTATGGAACCAACACCAATTTTATTGCCCTTGTCCCAAATAATATAATTGTTGTGGATGGAAATGATTTCATACGTATTGCTATTGGGAATACCATTCCAAAAATCATTATCAAAATTATTTCTATGATGTTAGGTCCCATTGCTCATGGGTTTACCTCTTCAAATCATCCCCCTGGATAGCCTTTGGACACCCCCATGGACATCCCCCCTAGACACTCCACCTGCACCCCGCCCCTTTCCCTACAGACCCCCTCCCCCCTGAAACCCCCCGGAACACCCTTGGACACCCCCCTAGATAGACCCTCCTAGAAACCCCACCTGTACCCCCTACCCTACAGACCCCTCAACACCCCCTGGACATCCCTTGGACACCCCACCTGGACCCTGCCCCACAGACCCCCTGGATACCCCTTAGACACCCCCCAGAAAACCCCTCTTAGACACCCCACCTACCCCTCCCCCTTCCCTGCAGACCACACAGAACCCCCCCCCCCCCCGGACAGCGCTTGGACACCCCACCTGGATAACCCATCCTAGAAAAATCTATAGCCATCATTACCTTCACTTCATTATGAATGAATGCTAAATGAACAATGCCTTGAAGCATTTTCTAAAAAACTATTTGACTGGTTTAGTCTTAATAATATACATCCACAACTTTTAACTGAGACCCTCTAGTAGGATAGATACAAAAATAACCTTAAAATACTTATAAATCTAAAGATGGATAAAAATATCCTCATCCTTTAGTACCAAAACTAATTCATCCTAAGAATCTTTTTAACCGGAAATTATTTTGGGGAAACCATCTTGATTCTGGGGTTCATAGGTGTTCCTTCATGATTGATTTATTCAATGATTTTTATTCATTTAGTTGGGAATTCTTACGGGATGCTTTTTTTCTAATCATCTTTCTGGATAGGTTCTCATCTTAGGATAAATGATTCATCTCTACCCCAATGTTCTCAATGAACAATAATGGTAGTTTACATGGACACTTTTCGGGGAAAAGAGGGCTCAGAAAAGGGGATCTTCTTTCACCTTTCCTTTTTGTGATTTGCAATGCGTTTTTCTCAGTCATACTCGAATGCATGAGGCTGGGGGATGGTGCGATGGCTGGTACAGGCTATAGTGGCTGGTGCGGGCGGGAAGGCAGGCGGTAGGGGAATGGTAGGGGACTGTTGCAGGCTTGAATATGTGGCAGGGGCTAGTGTGAGCGGGATTTCTAGAGGCTGTGGGCTATTGGGCAAGTGGTAGGGGCCGGTGCAGGCTGGGTTGTAGGAGGTCAGGGGCTGTTGAGGGATGAAACTGGTGGATGGGGCTGTTTTGTAGATGTTAGAGGGATGACATGAGTGTTTTGAAGGAGGCTCGGGGGTGGTGGCTTTTGTGGTTGCTAGTGAGGGAAGTATTGTAGGTGGTTGGGGGCTGGTGAAGGCTCGAATGCAGGTGGAAGGGGGCTGGAATGCTGGTGGAAGGGGGCTGGTTGCAGGTGTTGGGGGGATGGTGTGGGATGATTTGAAGGTGGAAGGGGGGTTGTTGCGGGCTTGAATACTGGTGGTAGTGAGCTAAAATGAAGGTGGAAGGGTGCTAGTGTGGGCTAGATGTGGCTGAAGCAGGGCCAAATCACAACATTATCGTGGTCGGACCGCGGCGTGACCGCAGAATGACTGCGGTGTGACTACTGTGTGACCATGGCATGACCGCAGCGTGACCTCGGCGTGACTGCAGCGTGTTGGCCCGGTCGAGTGACATTCGCGTGGCGTCATATTTCGACCAAGAGCGAAGGCAGCGGGAGGAGGTGGGGAAACATTCTGGTCGTCGCCCCGCAATCATAAATTATTATTAGTTAGTCTCAACATTGATCACAAGACTCATGGAATACTATCAATGTGAACCACTGCAGGGTGTCAACTTGGAGCATCGCCAAATCACAACATTACCATGGTGTGACTGCGGCGTGACCACTGTGTGACCGTGGCGTGACCACGGTGTGTTGGACCGGTTCAGCGACATATGTGGGGTAGTAACATCCGGACAGGAGCGAAGGGAGCGGGAGGACACATGGAAACATTCCGGTCATCGCCCCGCTGACAGAAATTTTGATTAGTCAGCCTCAAGATTGATCACAAGACTCATGGAATACTATCACTGTGGACTGTCATGGGGTGTCATCATGGAGTAGGGCCAAATCACGGTGTGACCATGATGTGGCCACAGCATGACCCCGGCGTGACCGCGGTGTGACCGCGACAAGACTGTGGCCTGACCGCGGCGTGTTGGCCCAGTCCAGCAACATCCATCAGGCAGCATCTTCCGGCCATGAGCGAAGGGAGCGAGAGGAGGCAGGGCAACATTCCGGTCATTTCCCCATCAGAAGAAATTGTGATTAGTCAGTCTCAACATTGATCACAAGACTCATTGAATACTATCACTGTGAACCACCACGGGGTTTCATCCTATAGCAGGGCCAATTCATGGCATTGCCGCGGTGTGACCGTGGCTTGACTGCAATGTGATCGAGGCATGACCGCAGGGTGACCGCAGCGTGGCCGCCACGTGACAACGACGTGATCACAGAGTGACCACAGTGTGACCGTGGCGTGACCGATGCCTGACAACGGTGTGACCGCGGAATGTTGGCCCGATCTAACGACATCTGTGGGGCATCATCTTCCAGCTAGAAGCGAAGGGAGCAGGAGGAGGTGGGGCAACATTCCGACCATTGCCCCACCGGAAAATGATAGAACATATAAACTATTTAATATTCTATAACAATGGATCAACAGAAAATGTTATAGCGAGCGACACAATGATGGAACGTCTAAAGGTCAACAAAATGAAAAAAAAGAATCATGCACCCTACATAAACCATTTACAAATTCATTCACTTTTCCTAAACATGGAAATTTTATTTATAATATTCAATGCCTGAAAAGAAAAGTTCCATGGTCAAGGAATATGCCTACTCGCGAAATGTCATTTGAGTTAATCGAGTATGATAATACAATTTATATTATTGAAGGAAAACAATAACATACTGGACACAAAACAAACACCAACAAGAGGCATATGAAAGACTCCAACCAAATCTAAACATGATATAAATAATCATCACTACTCTTTGGTTTAGAAGACAGCGCACCTCCAATGGAGGGGTTTTATTATAAAATCATCGAATTTATTTATCACACAATTAATTTAATTATATTTAACATTTATTCTAAAACTCATTCATCACAAATCAAATGCAATAATTTAAGAAACTATATCAACATAACTATCACTGTGAGTTTTCACAAATAGTGCATCTCCATTGGAGGGGTTTAATTATAAATACATGACTTTATTTATCAAATGAAACAATTGTATTAAAGAACACGTATTCAAGATATGCAATAAAATATAATTAAGAAGAATTAAGAAATAAGTTAATTTCAATTTAATGGATTCATGGATAAAAGAGGCTAGAAGAGGGATCCTACCTCAAGGTGGAACCAAACCGTCCACTTCAGCTCTTGGAGATTTCTAAATAAAATTTTCTGCTCCCCCACTAGTTATACACACCTTCACACACATGCAAGGACACTTATCCCCTATGCACACACCAGCATGGCCATGAGCATGTTCTAGGGGATCCTTGCACATATGGTTATATGCATATACCTGTCTCCACTGACTAGTGTATGAATTCATATGCATACATGGACACACATATCATCATTCATGCATAATCACTGCCATGGTTGACTATACACGTAACAGGGGAACCCACATACATATACATTCTTACCTATGCACACACAGGCAAGTCACACATAACTTGGATACTCAAAACCAACGAGCAGGGATAAACGCAATACACAAAGGATATTAGGAACATTAAAACACATAAATGATGCTACATAACTAGTGAGAACCAAACCAACAACATTAAATAATTACCTCGATTGGGAGAACCAAATCCACCCAATCCAACACAAAATGATCCAACACCATACTCAAAACATAATATGGAGTCAAAAACACCGAAATCCCCAAATACATAAGGTGAGAGAACATATTAAAACAGTATGAATTATATAACACATTATAATTTAATAAAATATGGTTAAACATTCAACATCCCTCTACCACTTGCCACCTACCCCCCTCCACCCTGCCCCCTCCAGCCACTGCCTTCCCCCTACCCCTAGCCCCCCTACTCTGCAGACCTCTCCCCTGCCCCATGTTCCCTTCCCCCTGCCCTCCTCCACCCTCCCCCTTCCCCCTACCCCTGCTACCTACCCCCTACCCTGCAGACATTCCCCTTCCCCCTCCACCATTCCCCTTCCCCCTGCCCCCTACCCCCTCCACTTAGACCCCTAGCCAACTATCCCCCCCTACACAGCCCCCCAGCCCCACCTAGCCTGCACCACCCCCCCTAGCATGCACCACCCCCAAGCCTGCACTAGCCCCCTAGCCTGCACACCCCCCCCCGTGAGTCCAAAAAATCTTTGGATATGCTCGTGGTCTCTAAAATGAGATGAGTAAGGATTAAAATGTAAAAAATAAATGAAATAATTTCAACCAAGTTATATAAGAATAAACTACCATAAGAGGATACTTATATGTATTCTTACATGCATAAGTATGTGCTATGTTTTGTTGATAGGTCTTTGCATATCATGCATCCCTATCCACAGACACATCCTCTCATGATAAAGCATACACCCAAGAAATCCAGTTCTTTTGAAGACATTGATACAAATAAAACCTCATAAATATATATTAAAAATGAGTTGTACTAATAAAAAGATTAGAAGAATTCTCGTGGAGGAAGCCGTTTCAAAAGGACCATCTGCATTTGAGAAATAATATTGGAAAAATGAGGTACAATGGAAATGTACTCCAAAATCATGTACTAAAAATAATAGCATAGTGGTTATCGAATGAAAGGAACAAAAGTTGCTTTCATTGAAATTAATTGTAATTACCTCTCAATGTCATCAAGGATTATAATACTTAATTGTGACTTATAGGCATCCTCAAATACCTGAAAAGAATAGGTGAAAAAATTTACTAAAAGTATCCAGTGTAAACGTTGAAAATTCAATAAGCTTAAACAAATGGATGGTTGGGTGTACCATAGGTGAATCTATTAATTAATTAGGCATTTTTTTGTTGAGGGTGAGAGAATGTTTGGCACTAGCAGGGGTCTCTAATCTCCCTTATACAGTGAACATCTATTTTATGAGGCTAGGGAGGCTGTGGAATTTATTTGTAGTAAGAAGCTGAAGGAGTCTCAATAACCACATGAGGTTTTATCCTATTGAGACCCCCCCTTCCCCTCCCCCACCTGCTCAACCCCCCATGCAGACCCTCTTGCCCCCCTGTAGACCCTCCTCGAAACCCCCCTCCCCCTGCCAGTCCCCCCCAGGTAGGGTCTTTTATATTGGTTGTTTTAATGTAGAACCATGGATTCTAGATCATCCTAGGATATTTTTATTTTTGGTTTTATTTAATTTTACTCATAGTGGTTGACCAGGGTATTGATAACCCTCCACTGCATGATCATTATAAGGGAAATCGGGTGAGGGCGATAGTAGTCATTTCATCAGAATCGAGGTATGAAATTTCCATTTTTGGGTGATCATGGGTTTTAGTAGAATCATGGGAACTTATTCTACCCCTACACCTATTAGGAATGGTTGGGGAACATCACCTATCAAATCTATTGCTTGGAATTCCAATAGATAATTTGAATAAAAATTTGAGTGTTTTTTATGATTATGATGACTAATATACCCTATGTTACTCATTATATCATTTTTAAGGATTCAAAATTATTAACGGGTTCACCAATCCCAAAATTTAATGACCAATGATACTCATCCTGTATAGGATAGTCACCTGAGGTATTTTAGGCTCATCACCCAAGGAATTCCATGCTCATCGCATGAGGAAGGATGGGATTATGATGCATTAGGAAAGGTGAATAATCATATTCTTATCACATAATAAATCGTATACTTTTCAATAATGCATGTTCTGACATCTCTATAAGTTTAATATCACATCACCAGTAAAATGGATTCCCATGACTTTAAGATAATTATATTCCATGTTTTAACCAAAGATTCACATTCCTAAAACATGGGTACTCACACATCATTGATCCATATTCATACTCAAAAAATATTCAAATCAAAATTAAAATCTTTTCATATTTAAGGGATCTAATTATGAGGGAGAGTGCTCCATGGTTCTCAAATATTTATAAGTATAATCCCATGATACATTAATATAAGTATAATAAATTTTTTAATAATTATTTTTAGGTTTCTTATAGAATATATGTGCACATTATCAATGGATATATACATATTCATCCTTGAAAAAGATAATGGTTATTAGAAAATCATTTTTTAAAACAATAAATAAATTATGGAAACATGTTTTTAAAACAATCAGGAAATTATATAATTAAAATCAAAGGTTTAGGAAGAGGTAACCTACCTCAACCTCAAGACCCGTTGCTTTTGACGACGACATCTCAAATCTTCATTTTTTCTGCTTGCACGCATATGCAACTTCACATATATATAAGGACACCTATCCCCTATGTACATATTTTCATGGACAAAAATGCATAAGGGTGTCCTTAGATATATGTTTATACATGCATATAACCATTTACACTTACACTTATATGCATTTTTCCTATGAGTTTGATTGGTATAGAATATTCTAAAACATGTTCCTCTTTTTTTTTTGACACATTATAAGAATATAGAAAATGAAAATCTTTATCTCGCTACACATGACTCTTATCTATGTAGGGAATCTCATATTCATGGAATAGAAAATCATGAATGGTGTAATTACCCTAATAACTATCTGTAAAATCCATTTATCCTAAAACATTAGTGTAATTTGGTCTCATAAGGCCCTAAACTTCTAAATTTTAGAGTATTTATCATGTTACTATTATTATAATCTTAACATTTTAATATTTAGACATTCTGAAAAGAAAATATATATAATCCATTATTCCTATTTAAATATCAATGGAACATTGTAACAAAGGGACATATGACTGAGAGCATAAAATATTCCATTCATTGAAAAACTAGGGTGGAGTATCCACATCCTAGAGTCTCTCTTGACCTTATTAGGAAATGAAACGGAAATGATGTGACAATAATGAAATTCTACCTACCTGATTCAATAGATCTGCTACTTTTTAACAAAAGGTGTTAAGGGCCTACTCAAGATTGGTTCTATGACTAGCTACATCTTTTTATAAAGTAAAAAATTTTGTATAAATGTTTTCTAGCTCTTGTATTTTATATTTTATGGATTCTAGACCTATGTTTTTATGTTATTTGTTCCATTATTTGGTCCATGTGAGCCACAAATTCATGTATCTCTACAGTCTGTATAGAAATAGATTTAGGAAGTTTCACTTCATCTATAGTTAAGTGATTTAAATTAGTAGTTTTATTATTTAAATATATTTTATGGTGGATGAAAAATAATTGCGATGAGTTCAATTCATGGGTGGCTAAATCCTCTCAATAAATGATAACATTATGAACAAGAATGTTCCAGTGTCGATAATAAAACACACCTACACCTAGGAAAAGGAATATTGTTGAAGGTTGTCATCTTTATGAGAAATTTTCTATAAAGGATTTTATATGATGATAGTTTAAACTATGAACCAAGACCACTATCAATATAACTGATGCTAGATGACAATATTGGGAACTGTACTCTGTTCACCTTCCACTATAGGTATATAATATAGAATTTTATTTTTCATGGACATATCTTCTTTAAATTGTGTCATAGTTGTAAGAAAGTCCTCCATCATTGCCTCATGTTTTACTTTAGTGATTGAACATGATTGTTTAGCATTGATCAGATGAATACCTAACACTGTTCTACTTGGAAAAATATAATTAGGTCTTCCAACACTAGTAGTCAAACATGTGGATACTTCACCAATCTCAACAAAATATCATGAGGATTAAACTCCCTCAAAATTATTAGAATGTTGGGATATAATTCTTTTCCCCCCATTAAATTATAAGGATATTATGACATGAAACGATCTTTGAGAATCCTATTTTTTATACACCCATCAAACATGTTTCCCTAATACCCCTTCGGTATAGTATTCATACAATAACATGGAATAAACCCATGAAAATTTATTTGGACTATTCTCAAGATGTAATGAAATTTCTACGTTAGAATCCCCATGAATCATCATCGACCACATTTCATAAAAGAAAAACTGTGTTATATTATCTATAAATATTTATTATAGGTAAATATGTATCATGTTTTAAACGACCAAATTATCGTGAGAACCAATAAGTATCAAAAGGATCTAAAATGGTTACTCTATCTATAAAATCATCCAAAATCCCATCTCACAAAAAGATAATGTATGAAATTTATTCTAAATTCCCTCTTTCATTATCTACCACATCACCAAAACGTGTTGAATAAGGAACGAACCCAAAATGGGAAACATTCTTTAACAAATAAATAGGAACATCGAGTTATTAATTGAAAAATAACAAGACCATATACCAAAGATTCATAGTTCACTCCACATCGAGTATTCGTTTTAAAATCAAGAAAGAAAAAAAATAAATAAATGAAATTTTCAAATACCTTGATGATAGGGCGTGGGGGTGTTGACCTCGTCGTCCGGGGTGTTTAGGGTTGTGGGGGATAGCCATCGGGAAGGAAGGGAGGTGGTGGGGAGGCCTCTCGGAGCAGCTTCACTGGAGGTGGAGGATCGTGGGGAGGAGGGTCACGGTGAGGAGGTGTCATGGGTATTGAGGACTGTTGGGGAGGCGGTGTCGGGGAGGAGGTGTCGGGGAGGGTCAGGAAGGAAGAGAGGAGGTGGGGAAGCTGCTCGGAGAAACATCTCTGGATGAGGAGGGTCGCGGGGAGGAGGCGTTGGGGTGGGTGTCGGGCTGTTGAGGGGTTTTGTGGAGGATAGATCGAGTGGAAGGAAGAAGAAATAAATTGGAAGGGGTATTCATCCATGGAGTCGTGGCTAATTGTGGGGGTATAGAAATGGATTTTTTAGTCAGTGGCTTTATAGGCGTGGCTATAGCTCAATTTCCTAGTGTATATATATATACACACACACACACATTATATAAGTATATGAGTATTCATATATTTGTGTTTCAAATAAAATGGACATTAATTTTTATTTAGATAAGGGTTATATATAGAGAAATATATTTTATATGTAAATATGTTTAATTATTTTTTTATAAAAATAATTTTTTATGTTTATATATATAAAACAAATATGTATATATTATTATTTATTTTTTTATAAATAACATTTCATTATAAAAAATGATAAAAAATTAAAAAAAAATAATAATATGAATTTAATACCTATGAATAAATTCAGTCCCCACTAAAAAATGTAAAAAAGACCCTCTTAAACGAGGCTGGAATTCCATAGAATGTTAAAGAAAATTGGGTATCCCGGCTAAAAACTCAGTTTTGGAGGGAATTTGGGTCTTTTTTTGACTCAATTATTTTTATAGAGGGTTGTCTTATGTCACCAGTATGTAGAGCTAGTCGTAGTCTTCGATTTGATATGTAGTAGATCTCAAATGGACAACCGAATCAAAATTTATTTTCGTATGAGGATTGAGTTATGTTTTCAATTTATTTTTGATCTTTTATTAAATTTTTTATTTCTTGTGTCTTCAAATTATTATTAAATGATTATTACTTGAAAATAATTATTAAATTATTAATTAATAATATTTTTTAAAGTATTTTATAAGTCATTTTTATTGAACATCTTATATATTAGGTTTAAATGTATATCTTAACTAATCTAATTTTTTTTTTTAAAAAAATATAAATTATATTTATATAAATATCAATATATTTATATATATTAATTTATTATATTTTAAATTAATTTTTTGTTTATGGTTTATAATTTTTTTTTGTGAACATTATTATTAGAATAGGTTGGGAAAACCGCTCTATTAAGAAAAATAGAGGCCCTTTTAAGATGGATTGAGATAGAACCCATTGCATGACTGAATCCCCAAACACAACATGCCCCAATAAAAGGAATGGAAATTGTAAATGTAATTAAATATAATTACTTCATAGTCAAATCCATAAATCCTGAAATACTAAGGTAGAGAAACATATAATTAGATTTTTTTGAAATCCCCCAAGGTATATATCCTTCAATTTGAAAACCAACCTAGAAACCCAAACCATACCTTCCATTGGAAACTATGGGGAAGATCATCATGGTGGAAAAATCGGCTAATAATGGAGATGATATGCCTGAAAAATCACCATCCCCAACTGGAGAAGGTACTTCCTCTCATGTCATCGACCCATTCCTCGAGTAAGGTTTTACCATCGTTATTATCCCTCACCATCGCACCTAGGTTTGATCCTTTCCTTTAGTCACCATGATGACCAGATGCCTTTCTTTTACACTAGCCCTGGCACATTCCTACCAACCCCCACCACCGAGAAGGAGTTCAGATCTTGCCATTGACCCCTATGTTAAGTTTACATAATTTTTTTTTATCTTCAGGTATTTGAAATTAATATATATTGATATTGTTTCAATACTTTAGAAAAATGTTCCATAAGTCATTTGTGATGTGTAGGAATCCGCCCAACCTCAATCCAATGCATGGGGTGAGCGGTATGACTCCACTACTATAGATATGGCCATTAACTGCTCGTAAAAAGGGCATTTACAGTGTTAAAAGGCATTATAATCCCCAGAACAATTAAAAGGGGTCATTTTTATCATCTCTAAAAAATTGCTAATAAAGGACCCTCTTATCAGTGCTAAAAAATCACTGATTAAAGGGACCTTTATTGACGCTTTTTTAGCATAGATGAAAGTCATAAAAAATAATTTTTTTCTATAAATTGGAGGCTGGGACCTCCCCCCTTTTATCTACGCTCGATCCCCCTTTTTAATAGTGCTTGTCTTGCCTCACACCCCTTCAATGGATTGGAATCCCACCCACTATTTAAGAGTACTAGGGACCTACATGGGCCACCCACACACACCCCTTAGTTGGGTTTCGAAACTATGAACCCCCCTCATAATCTCGCTTATTTTCTACTCCAATATGTCATTTTATTTTGTATATTATGATAAATATATATATTTATATTTATTTCCATATATTTTTTATCCATATATTTATATATATAGATATTTATATATATTTAAATACATATGTAAAATATGTGTTTCTGCGTGTCTGTGTGTTTATAAATATATACATATATATATAATTAAATTTGTATTTGCATATATAAATATAATTTTACATATTTTTATTTAGTTAAATATATTATTTGTTAGTATTTATATACGTAGATTATAATATATAGATAAATATACCTCAGTTTGTTAATGCGCACAAAAATATATTTATATACATACATACATTATATATACACTAATTATATATATATATTTATCTATTTTAAATAAAATGGATATTATTTTTTATTTAGATAATGTTTATATATTTAGGAATATACTTTATATGTAAATATGTTTACATATATATTTTTATAATCAAATTTTTATGTGTGAATATATACAAAATATGTATATATTTTTATATATTTGATTATAAATAAAACTAAATTATGAAAAATGATTAAATTTCATAACATTAATATCAAAATGAATGTAATACTTGTGAATAAATTCATTCCCCATTGAAAACGGGGAAACGACCCCACTTAAATGAGTCTAAAAAAGATTGAATGTTAATAAATTAGGAAAGACCGACTAAAAACTCAGTTTTAAAATCCCTTCTATGGACATTTTGGGCCTGAGTAGACATAATAGGGGATTCCCCCATCATTAGTGTGTAAATATTGGCACAAGATTATATTTTATATGTGGTAGAGCTCAAACAGACACTCCAATCGAATGTTATGACCATTTGAAATACGAGTTTCATATTCAATTTATTTTTGATATTTTATTAATTTTTTAATTTTTTGTTTCTTCAAATTGTTAATAAATTACAATTACTCAATAATAACTAACAATTTATTAATTAATAATATTATATTAATTATTTAAAATTCCATTTTCACTAATTGTCATATATTTTATATGTAAATGTATATTTAGCAATAAAAAAACATATTTTAAAAAATATATATTATTTATAAGGAAATATAATTTCTTTTAAAACATACCATTTATCAGTTCTAGGAAAAAAAACACTGATAAATCCTTCCATTATCAATTCTACTAAAAATCATTGATAAAGGGAGTCCCATTAATAACCCTCAAAAACATTGATAAAGAAGTACCTTTATCTGTGATAAAAACACTAATAAAGGGGTTACTTTTAATGGCATTTCTTTGCGCTGTTATAAGAATCTTTTATCAGCAGTTTTTTTATCACTGATAAAGGTACCCACTTTATCAACACACTTTTTAGCGTTGTAAAAGGGTGGCCCTGTGTAATTTGGTTTTTGTGGTAGTGATCCATGTGTGTCCTTTTATTTTAAAATGGCCTTTTAAAAATATATTCCTTCATATTTATGTTTAATTTGTTTCTATATACTATTATTAGAAAAATTTGTGTTCTTATATAGGTGAATTATTTTTCTCTTGTTGGGGTGGTTTTTTAGCAACTGATACCATGATTAGGATTTTTTAAGAGGGGGTCTCAGGTTACAAATACAATTAATCATTTATGTATTTTAATGTCTCTAGATAGTAAATGCAAATGCAATTATACAAAATATTGTTTGAAATTTTTATAATATGATTTTTTTTTATTTTTAATGTAAATTTTATTTCAATTAAATTATGAATTTTCATACAGGTTCGTTTCAATACAGGTCTATTTGGCGCAATGTGTTGTTTTTCAAACAGCACATTTCAATAGTATGGCAGTTACCAGCGTTAATGAAAACAATGATAATGGGGACTTCATTTTAATGACGCTGACGACGATAGTGTTTTTTTAGAACCATTAAATCCCTCTTCAAAGTGTTAAAAGGTCTATCTGTGGTTGTGGAAATTCAGTTTTTTTGTGACAATGATATCCTTATATAGGTATAAAATGAAAAGGATTTGAAAAGATTGTGGTTATAAAACTAACAAGTACCCATTGCATCACTAGATGAGAGAGGAGGTGAATTCATGATATAATGGGATTACAACCATATATCACCATGTATTTCAGGGAAGAGCGATGACAAGTTTTTTAACAAAAAAA
The DNA here is from genome assembly GCA_963277665.1 of Viscum album. Taxonomy (NCBI): domain Eukaryota; kingdom Viridiplantae; phylum Streptophyta; class Magnoliopsida; order Santalales; family Viscaceae; genus Viscum; species Viscum album. The sequence goes on along the minus strand of OY728153.1, from coordinate 432,342,647 downwards.
TAATTATTTTTATAATTATGAAAATTAAAAACAAAATTCATATTTTCCATTAATAGTTTAAAGAGTAAATAACAAGTATAAAACTATTTTTCATAATGATATATTCATCCAAAATTCTCTTTCAATTTAAAAAATATCAACTTTTATTTAAAAAAATAAAAAATCAGTTTTATTATGAAAATGGAATAATAAATTTAAAAGAAATAATATATTCACTTAAAAAAAATTCCTTGAAATAAAATAATAAACAAAATTTATAGTTATGAAAAATAAATAAAAACTCCCTTTTCTATAGGAATTAATAAAAAATATATATTCCAAATTAAAACTTATTTTTAAAAAAAAATAATTATCCCCTATAAAATTTAAAAAATATCCAAATTTTCAACTTAAAAAATTAATTAAAATAAATTAGTTTATTTTTAAAATAAAAAAATTAAATATCCCTTTTTTTATGATGTATTTGGAAATTAAAAATGAATTTTCTTATTTTATATTAAGATAAATTAAAATTTATCCTTTTTCTAAATGATCCCATTTTAAATTTAAAATATCAAAAATACATCTTTTCCTTTTAACAAAAATGAAAAAATTTAATTAGAAAACTTAATGTTAAAAGTATAAATTCTACATCTTCCTTTAAAATTACTTTAGAAGAAAGGTTATCTATTTAGTTTTTAACAAAGGATATTTTCTAAAAAATTATTTTTAATTAAGGTAGATATTTTTTAAAATTATCATTTATTGATTTTATTTTATGGGAATTTTATTTTTTAACATAAAATAAAAAAAACTAAGATTTATTTAGTGAATGGGGGATATTATATTTTCAATAAACATTGTTTATTTCTATGATTTTTCAATGGAAGTATTTTTTATTGTATTTTAAAAATGTAGTAATGAACATTATTTTCATTCACATTAATTTATTTTTAAAAAAATGAGTTATCATTGAATTTTTTAGCCGGAAATATTGGAGTAGATTTTTTGATATGGGATAAGTTAATATATTTTTACTAAACCGGGTCCTCGCATATGAGAATGATTTTTACAGAAGCCAAAATGGTAGTCAAAAAATAATCAATAATTTATTGCATAAATATTTTAACATTATTTAAAAAAAATTAATAGTTTTAATACTTGTAGTAATGTAAATTATTTTTGATGGATATGAGATGTCATATATAATATGAAATTAATATTATGTTTTTGGATGATTTAGAATATATTAAAAGGCAATTTTTGTATCCAAAATGATGTTAAAAATAAAAATCTCACAAAGTAATTACATACATAAATTAGTTTCAATTACATGTTTAATGTAAAAATAACAAATGATGTCAACATCGATGTTTAGGAGGTTTCTTTATGTGACATCCATGCATATGAAAACATATCTACACCATAGGTCTTGGTGTGTGTGTGGAATCTGTATTCACAACTACATGTGTGTGTAAATGTTATTGGGACTTCTAAACCCCAATCCAGGAGGCAAGGGTTTCCCCCATACACATATTTAACACACTGGACCCCTTCACAATTGATGCATGATAACGCAATAATCTCCCCTCACAACCACAAGGCCGATGAACAGAGAAGATTTTTTTGGTGATCGGGAAATTCAATGTGCTCAAATGCAACTCTACATAAATCACTACTAAAAAACATAGTTTTCCTTAAAAACCACTATTATTGATAAAAATCTATTGATGGTTGAGGATTTATTAAAAGGGGGGCCTTTTATTAGCGCTCAAAAAAGAGATGCTAAATTTCCCTTTAATCAGCACTAAAAAGCGTTGATAAAAGTAAAAAAATATTCATTTTTTGTAAATTAGTGGGTATTGACCACTTTTTAGTAGTGCTCTTTCAAATACGCTAGGAAGCCCCACTCGCGCGCACCACCGCCACCAATTTAATAGTGTCATGCGCACATCCCCCACCCCTTAACAATGTTAGTCACCCCCTCCACCCACCTACGCACCCTTGCCTCCGCTTGGATTCGAACCCAAGACCTCTCCCTTGATCGTCTGCACCATTACCACTCACCCATCTTGTTTGGTTCTCCCTTTAATGATATATCTATTTATATATATATATATATACAGATATATATTTATATATTTAAATTTATTTATAAAGTATGTTTTTGTGTGTGTGTGTATAAATAAATAAATACATACATACATATATACAACAGACACACACACACACACACACACACACACATCAGTTTGTTAATACACGCACACAGAAACAGTAATATATATATATATATATAGGTACACACACATTATGTATGTAATTAAATGTTCATATATTTGTGTTTTAAATGAAATGGATATTAGTTTTTATTTAGATAAGTCTTATATATTTACAAATATATTTTTTATGTAAATATGTTTAATTATTTATTTATAAAATTATATTTTTTGTAATTCCATTGTAAATAATCTAGAATAAAATGAAGTTCAATGACAGAAAGTTCGTTTATGATGGCTAAATAGTTTCATCATAAATTGCATCACCTTGAGGTTAATTTCCACATCCCTTCAAGATTTCTATTATTTCGGTCATGATTTTCCATGTTGGTTTGTTGTGATGAATTCCTATCTCAATTAACTATTTGTGGTGAGAATCCGTTGTAAAAAAACATGTTGCAAAAGCCATTATTTTTAGTGGTATATAAATATTATAACAGAGTGATGTGACCTATATAAATAAATATACCAAAATCATATTTAAATTTATATATACGTATCATATAATATAATTTATAATCAAATGTTTGGGTTTATATATATATGTGTGTGTGAGATAATATATATTATAAAATATATAAATAATATATTGAAATATTTGTACATATAAACTATATAATTTAAAATTTGAATTCATATTAAATAATGTTTTATTATTAACATTATTTTCATTATTTATACAATAATAAATTGTCAAAATGATATTAATCAGTAAAAATATAAATTAATTGGTTATTCTCTAATTTTCAAAGAAAATCCATGAGCCAATCATGTAGTTGAAGCCTTTCTTCCCCGCACACCAACTTCGTCTCCGCCTAGATTCTGCCGGCTCGACCGTGATGATGAAGGTCAATCGCAAAGCGTCCCCGCCTCGACTGTGCTCCGCCCCGCCCTTTCCGCCCGCCGCGACCGCGCTCCGCCCCACCATGACCGCCCCGTACGACGTGACTACGCTCCGCCCCGCACGTCGGCACATCCATCTCCCGCCTTAATCGCCTTCCTCCTCCACCATGACCTCCTGGAGCGACTGCACCGTGATCCACCTCGCACGCCTACACATCCACATCCCGCCTCAACTGTGTTCCACATCCGCCAGGAACTCCTGGATTGGTGCACCTTCTATATGATCCCTGCACCTTGGTACCCAGGGGGAGGAGCAATTTCCGGTGCAGGAGTTGTGGTGCATTCGGGGTCTCTTACCATGGGTACCCCTGGGTCCTGTTCCCAGGTTTATGGGACTGCTGGACACTTCCTAGCATAATAATAATCCACATATGTTGGCACCCCAGGGTTCTCCGTTGTCGGGATTGGGGTAGGTTTCAGATCTTCTTGTTTGGGTACCCTAGGGCGGAGTTCCCAGGATAAGGGGACAGTTGGACGGGGTCCCTCATAGTCGGTTGGACGTGGTCCCTCATAGTCCTCCTCTATTCTCCGTCGTGATAATATTGGTGCATTGGTGATAATTGAAGACCTCATTGTCGGATTCATCATGGGTAGTGGGACTCCAACTAACTACTCCTGAAGTTTTACCTTTTCTAAGGATGTTCCACAAAAACATGACTTCCACTGGGTTCCAATCCATCTCTGTAACATCTTCAACTTCATCGTCACGGGGTGAGGGGTTTTAGAGAAGAGGGTAATCTGAGTGGGAGGGTTAAAGTTTTAAAACACACCCTCAACCCTTATATAGTAACAACATTCTTTATTTTTGCGATACCCAAATCATTTATTTATAACACAAATTAATATGAGGAATTACCCAACCCTATTTATTGAATGTTAATTAATTTATTAATCAAATATTAAAAACATAGTAAAACTACCAAATTTATTTATCTATATTGAGTATTGTTCATATTAAATTTATAAATGAAATCTAAATTCAAATATAATTAAATTATTTATTATTAACTGATTAACGATTTTTTTGAAATGTTAACAAAATAATAAAATTTATTTGCTTTCTATGATATCAATTGCTTTTTTACTTATAAATAAATTTTAAAATTAAAAATAATAGATGTCTCTTTAATTAATATGGTTTGTGAAGTCAAAAGTGTGTTTCAAAATATAATAGAATATATTTAAAAATTTTGTTTTAAAAAATAAATGTGTTTTAAATGGATTTGGGTTTGAAAAAATAAAACGATTTAGGATTCGATTATCCCAAATTTCATGCATACATGACGGGTCGACATCCCTAATGTTGGGTGATTTTTAATGAACATTTAACCCTAATTATCAAAGTTGCAGATTTTAATGATTTTGATGAATTTTATTTTAATAATGTAGAATTGATTTTGAGAATATTTGACTCGCATCTAATATTTAATGATGGTTTTAATTAAATATTCTAACATTGACTCGTATCAACCTTTATACAACATTTATTATATATATATATATATATTTGAAATCATTATATTTTTTATCTAACCATTCATAAGTGAAAATAAATTTTTTTAGAGATTACCCCCAAGGGGTAGGCAAAGAGGTGGTCAATGAAAATACTATTAAGAAATCGAATAAAATAGAACCAAAGGGTTATACTAAAATGAGAATTGGTTAGTAAAAAATTTATTTTGTTAATTGATTTTTTTGGTCTTGATTATTAAGTCTAATAACAAAAAACTGATAAAATAACTGAATTTATAATTTTTATTTCTTTACTATTTAAATATTTTATATAACTTATAAAAAATATTATAATAAAAAAAATACATTTCAGTTTATAAATTTATATTTGTTTTCAAATAATATGATTTTTTATAAAATTTAAGGATTTATATATAATTTTGATTTTTTGTTCGACATAATTAGAGTAGATTTTTTTTTAAATTTAAGGTTTTTTAGTAGGCTTTCTCCAAAGATCAACCTTTGTACAAAGGTTTGTCCACCTGATAAAAACAATGTTTATCTTTGTAGCAGTTTATAAAAAAAAGAAAAATTTAATGATATATAATTCACATATGATAATTTATATTGTTAATTACTCTATATATTAATGATATTTTAATTCATACTACTAAATTTATTATTATTTATTATATAGAAATTTTTTAATTAATTATAAATTAAATATTTAAATTTTTGTTATTAATTTTATTATAAATTCATAATTACAATGTTAATTAACTATATTTGTAAATTATATTAACTATTAAATAATATATTAATGATATTATCAGTTATTAATTTTCTTAATTATTTAAATAATTGTTAATAATTATATCATTAAACTAAAATGTCCATTTTATAATGAAAACAAAAACATTGAGACATATCAATCACATCATATGTCCAATTGACATATAGTCAATTCCTATAAATCATAAATGAGTTATGTATCCACTACTTGAAAATCATCGTTTACGGGTGGTTATTTTTTGATTTGGTGGCAGATTAAACTGCTGCTAAAGATGATGTCGACTTATAACATGCGGCGGATCCTCCAATCCACTACCACGGATCGAAGAAAGGGATGTGTTAGGTTTTTTCAGCGCTAAGAAGAAAGCACTGATATGGGGGGGGGGCTTTATCATCGCTATCTAAAAGTGGTGATAATTATTCCGTTTATAAGTGCTAATGAAAGGATGATAAAGGTGTACCCATTATCAACACTTTCATTATCACTGATAAAGGGTGCCATTTAAAAAAACAATCCTCATACCCTAGATATCAACAAAATGAAAAGTGCATAATTCTGGAGGAAATAATGAAATCCATCAATTAGACCCGCAATGATTCCAAAAAGTATCCAAAAAATGAACTGCTCGATTGCCCACTATCCAGGAAAAGGGAAAACAACAAGATGAGAACAAATGAACAAAATATCTAATTATGTTGATAATGGAACCATAGGCTTGGAGGCCACCTTTATCCCCCTTAAGTGCGTTGATAATAACTAGACAATCAGATTCGACCATAACAGCCTTCTAGATAAGACACAAGATGGGCTGCATACACTTCCAAATTACCATGGCCTCTGCCACATGAGGAGACTAACCCGCAATGTCTGAGGAATGATGAGTCACAATAAGAGAGACAACGTGATCCCAAAGGATTTTCTAAAGGCCAAAAAAACCTTCCCTAGCGGTCGCTACATCAGTATTAAGTTTGAGAACACCCAAACGGGGGGAGAGATCCATTTGACAGCAAGGGATTGAACAAGTGAAGGTGGACGATTTTCCTAAATATCCAGCAACTACGAGCCCCAGTTTTGAATCTTTGAAGGCTAGACCCTGTCGCCTTTAACAATGATCTTGAAAATGAAAGCGTTTTTGTGAAACCATATAATCCAAACACAATTCTATTTTTAGCCCTGATCAATTGTTTTTAATATAAAATATTATTAATATATAAAAAATTATTATATTTAGATTAAAAAATATTTTTTATTTCAATAAATTAAATAAAAAACACATGTTGATAATTAATATTTATTTTTTAATAATTAATATATATATAATGTTTTAAAAAATTATTTATAAGTTATAATTAAATAAATAATATTTAAATAATTATAAGATTATAATTAATTTTTAAATAATAAATATATTTATTATTTTTATTATTTTTATAAATATAGATAAATACCTTTTAAATATATATAATTATAATTATAATTATAATGAAATAAATATATATTAAAATAAATATATGTTTCCAATGAATTTGTTCGATAAATATTTTGATGCCTGAGAATAATTGATATACAAATATGTTATGAATTCATCACGATTGTTCATTTATACATTACAAATGTAAAAACTCACAAGAATAGTGTTTTGACATCAGTTAGTGGATAACTGATGTTAAAACCATGTCAGTGAGAGTTTTAAATTTGGTTACGCAATAAGCAATGTCAAAATGTTGGTTTCAACATTTGATATCAAATAATTGTTCATCCCCTGCCTGTCAGATGGCTTCATCCCCTCAGGGTATTTTCAAACTTAATACTGATGCAGTGATTCCTGGTGATGGCTCTGTTGACCTTATGAGAGTTCCATAGGACCATGTAGTATCTATCATTTTGCAGCTCATCGTTCCATAGAAATTTCTTGTTGGTCTCCTCCCGTAGCAGTGGGAATGTCTATCTAGAAAGGAATGCAATTCAGTTCATCTCTTGTCTGGAAGGATATTATGGTCAAATATAATTGTCAAGCTATTATCGATGTGCTGGAGGAGGATAAAGGTAGCCACTAGTACTTTGGGTCTATTATCAATATCATCATATAATTGGTGATGTTATTCTGTTCTTGTTGTTCTTCCTTTTTGGGTGAGGACAATTATACGACTTATTTTATAGATACTTTTGGGAGTATTTGAGGATCACATTATGGTGAAATTGAATCATACACATCCCAACTTACTCATGAATCATTTTCCTACAATATCAAAATAATCCAAATTCATTTTCTCATTTTTGAGAAGGTCAATTTTCCATTTTCCTAAAATTAATGTATATTTTAAATAAAAAAGACGCACTTGTAGTCATACAAGTCACACTATGCCTCATATTTAGGTGAAAAAGAATCATTGGAATCCCAAATAACTCATGTATTTTTACCCAAATATTTCAAAACAGTCCGAATGCGTTTTCTCATTTTTTTAGTATGTCTCTTGTTCATTTTTACTAAAATTAACGTCACTTTTAAATAAAAAGATGGACTTAGAGTCATACAGGTCACATCGTGCGTCAGATTGAGGTAAGACTAATTTCTACACATCCAAAATTAATTATGGATAGTTGTACAAAATTATCAAATCAATCCAAATATTTTTTTTCTTGTTTTTGTGTATTTCACTTGTCTTTTTTTAGAAAAATATCATTATAAACTATAAACACACACTTTGACTAATGCCGGTCACATAGAGTAGTAGTTTGACATGAGAACAATTCCTATACATAATAAATGATTTATGAATTTATTTATTAAATTATTAAGACAATCTGAGTGCGTTTTCTAGGTTTTTGGTGAGTGATGTATTTTGAAGTAAAATGTCGATTTTAAACTGAAAATGGACACTTTGAGTCATACAGGTCACACTATTTTTTGGATTGAGGTGTAGCTGATTCATACATATCATAAATGACTTATAGATCATTATACTAAAGTATAAACACAATTTTAGTTCCTTTTTTGGTTTTGAGTTTTGAGTTGAATATTGTACTACAATTATGATCAATTTTAAATAAAAATACACACTTGGAGGCATACCGATCATGTCGTATGTCAGATTGAGGTGTTGTTGATTCCTACATGTCCAAATTATTAAAAAAATCCTAAATACCAAGGTATATTCCAGTATAATAAAAATATATTATGTGATTAATACTAAAAATAAATAAATTAAACATAAATATGAAACAATCCATTACATCTATAGAAGTCACATCTTCATTCCATTGGTGTGAATTCTATGATCAGGTATGATGCCCATTTGTTTCAAAGATAATTTATATCGTTTTATAAATAATATTTTTCAGAAAGTCATAATAGTACTAGAAAATTATAAATACACAAAGGATTAATAAGTATTTTAAATAAAGTAGTAATTTACTTTGAAAAAACTTTTTAGGGGATGTGTGTTTTTTGATGGAATATGATCTCTCTCATAATTTTACAAACATAACAACCATAATAATTTCTATTTGATTATTTTAGACACTACAAAAAAAACATTAAGGAAAATAAGTAATTTTTTTATATTTTTATGGATAGTTAAATCTAATTATATATACCTTGGTACTTATCTAGTTGTAGAACTTGTTTGGGTCCTTGTGTGCAATGCTTGTCCTCCTGCCATAATTTAGATGATATTTACACACCACCCTATAATAACAAAATCTTAATTAGAACATAATATATTTATATAACATGAATCTTAGTTATAAAATGTTGGGTGTAATGTATTAAAAATTAAAAAAAGTTATCATCTGTGGTCGGTTTGTTAGTAATCTTTGTAGTGAATCCACGAAATAAATATTTAGAGTCCCCAAATTGATCGTAATGAGAATACAAGGTTTATTAAAAACAAAAAAGGAATAAGTAATGAAGGAAATGAAAAATATATTAAATATGATTAAATTTCTGCGTTTTATTCTGAAATATTTTGAATTAATAAAATTATTTCATCCCCATGTTTTCATTCAAACGATTTGCCAAATTTTTCCACTCTTTCATCCATTTTTTGGATTCTATTTTTTTTTGTCTATAGAGGTGACATGACAAATAAAGAGTCCAATTTTTTATTGGAAAATCCATTGAATTGGTATTGATATATATGAATTCAAAAAAATGAAATGTATTTAGTCATAATTAACATGGTATATCATATTTTGGAAACATAAATCACGAAAATGTACCTCATGTATACATTTACAACTGAGACACCTATCCATTCATAGTTGACGATTTCATCTACATTATTAGAATAAATGTAGTCAATAACATCCTATACACACATTTTTTCGTCAAAATCATTTTTGTGACTACTACCACTTTGTATCATTGCATCCGCATAAACCTTTAATGATATTAAATGTGGATATTCAATGGGAAGGGTAAATGGGATTTTTGAAGATCTATTCAATCAGTTGGTTGATCCTTTAGATGATTTAGTAAACCTTTCATTTCACCCCCATCCCATTATCGATTTTTAATATAATTCATCGGTTTAGAACTTTTTTCATTAATTATTAATGGTTTATCATCAAAAATAAATAGGAAATCAATTCCTCCTTATTGAAGTATTTTATTACAAGATTTAATGGCCATGAGATGAATGTTACAATAGTTAGTAAACCTTATGAATATCATCCTCATCAATTGTAATAGGTCGATCAGCCCTCAGATCATGGGCTATGCTAATAGACACTCTCAAAATTCCTATTGTAAGTGTTCTATTGTTTAGCACATCATTTTGGATATTGAACATTGTATCCCGCACTACAAGGCGATGGGTGGGTGTTGATAGATCTAAATCACAGTCATTATCATCCTGTATAATGTCAGTACCATAAAGGTATTAGTGTCTATCTGATACACATTTTATAGAAACAGTTATAGAACATTTATTACCTTGTCCAAGGCATCTTTTTGAGGGGAATGGCTCACCTCAAATCTAGTGTGTTTGGGGAGGGATATTCAGGATATAGTTGTTCTTGAGTTCTTTTTTCTCTTTTCTTATCGCTACAAAAGTTTCTAGTAACATTCTATGTTGTTGAAATTTTTATTAAAGTGTATATAGTATTTCATTTATATATTTCATTTATTTATCGTTATCCTCCCCTTGTTTTCTTATAAAAACATCTTTTCTGTTGTCACCCAAAAACCCGAACCTCTGATGTGACCATAATATTTTGTCCACTTCAAGGACACTAATAGTAGGTGTTCATCTGATACAGGGGTTGATGATTTATGTGACAATGATGTATAGAAAATTTTGGAAAATAAGTAATCATTGTTATGTAATTTTGATTTAATGATTTTTTTTTATTATTTCATAATTACACATGTTTCCCACCCTTTATGTGTATTTTCATCTATTAGTTTCCCATCATTATTTACACATTCCACTTTACACAACCCATGGTGTATATGGAAGTGGATTTATATTTGGATTCAACAATATGCATATAAATAGAGGAACATTATTTTTATATCGCTTGAGCCCCCCTTTTACGCGCTTTTCTGCCCCCCTCCAGCACCTGTATGCACCCCTCCTCCCTTTATCAGTGCTAGCCCCAGATTCACCCACGCCTGCGCATCCCTTCCTCCACCCGGATTTGATCTAGAGACCTCCCCCCTACATACCGAAGACTTTAACACTCCCCTATATTGATTTGTTCTCCTATTAGTGATATAATTATTTATTTATTTATTTATTTATTAATATTTATTTGTATACTAATATATATTTATATTAATATATATATATATATATTTATATTAATATAAATATATAGTTATATTAATATAAATATATAGTTATATTAATATAAATATATAGTTATATTAAAATATATATTTGTAGTGATATTAAAATATATATTTATAGTTATATTAATATATATATGTAGTTATATTAGTATATATATATATATAGATTAATATATAGGTTTATAAATATTCATATATTTGTATTTTAAATAAAATGGATATAAGTTATTATTTAAATAAAGCTAATATTTTTTATATGTAAATATATTTTATTATTTATATTTATAATTAATTTTTAATGTGTGATTATGTAAAAAATATGTATATATTATTTTATATTTGAATATAAATAGTAGTGAATTATAAAAAACGATAAATTTTCAAAGGCATATTATCAATTTTAATGTTATAACTTGGAATAAATTCAGTCCCGACCAAAAAAATGCCAACAATACCCCCTTAAATGAGGCTGAAAATCCAAAAAATGTTAAAAAATCAGGGTACCCCGACTAAAAACTCAGTTTTGGTGGCCTTCTGGGACTTATTTGGCCTCAAAGAAACATTGTCCTGGGTGCCCCCATCTTAAATTGACGTAGATCTCGTCATAGGCTTTGATTTGATATGCGGTAGAGCTCAAACTGACAGCTGAATCAAAATTTATGGTCGTTTGAAGTTCGAGTTGCGTTTTGAACATATTTTGGATGTTTTTTAATTTTTTTTAATTTTTTTATTCTTTAAATTGTTATTAAATGAATATTACTCCATAATAATTAGTAAATTATTAATTAATTTTTTTTAATTTATTATAATCCATTTTCAATAAATATCTTATATATTAAGTGTAATTGTATATTTATACTTATCTAAATTATATTTAAAATTATATTTTTAAAATATATATTAAATTTATATTTATATAACTATATATATATTTAAATATTAATATATATTTTTTATAATTTATTTTTTTATGTAGACCCTTTATGAGCGCTTTTAAAAAAAGTGAGGATAAAGACCCCACATTATCAGCACTACTAATAAAAGCACTGATCAAGTTGTACCCTTTTACAATTCTAAAAAAAGAGATGTTAAAGGGGGGACATTTAGGAGTGCTAAAACAAGCACTGATAAAGGGGTACTTTTATCAGCTCTTTTTTTGTGCGGATAAAATTACCCTTTATTAGTGCTTTTTTTAGCACTGATATTGGTAACCACCTTTACCAGCGATTTTTCGTTAGCATTGAAAAAGGGTGGCGATGGCCTTGCCCAGTTATCTGGAAGTGTATTAAGTGCTGGAACAACATGGTGCCACAAAACTACACTAGCTGGCTTTCATAACCAAGTGATGATTCCAATGTAACTTCTAAAAATGACCGTATTAGGGTTAACATACTGGTCCCGTTCATTCCATCCAACCTCATATTTGATGCCTTTGATTTTTTTCCTTCATGATTTTTTCTAACACCATCAAACTATGGAGAACCTATTTCATTTTCATCATTGGTCCTTCATTAACTAAAATTTCCATTGATTCAACATCGTCAATATGTTGTTTCACTAGAGAAGTAGCATCAGCATGTGAAGAAGGTTGTTGAACCTCAACATCGGGGGCAACAACAGATTGAAAGACCAATTATTCCATAGGATTGAAATTACCAATACTTGAATAAGGTCATTGTTCCTCACAATGCAAGAAAAAATATGTTGAAAGACCAAATGTTCTTCAGGATTCGGAGCACCAACATGTGCATAATTCATTATCTTCATAAGTGGTTTATAATTTAATTTTGATTACATAAATACAAAAATGAACATATAATAACATGAGGTAACACAATGTATATTTAAGAAAAACAACCTAATTATTGAACACTCTTTTTTTCATGTCTGAAGGTATTAGACCCCTCTATTAACTATTTATGTCCCTTCATTTTGGTCTCCTCTGAAAAAAAACATCATCTACATTAGGACCTCTATAAAATTATTGCAATGTCCTAATGAAAGTGTCACCCAGAGTTGAATTTTCATCTGACCCTTCAGTGGCTTTGGTCGATAACATAACAATTGACCAAAATCAGTTAGTGGTATCTATAATATAAAATACGTGTACTTCCTATGATGCCATTATAAACGGTTCGTCTTTTCACGATTCCATACTAAAATAAATATTCACTAATCCAAATAAATATATATTAACATCATTCTTGTTATCAACCCAATATAATTGAAAATTTGGAACATGTAATGTTGTATAATACAAATCCCATATTTTATTGATGATTCCAATGTATGAAATATTCACGTTAATTGGATATCTATCCTTTGTACCATAAATATTCATCGCTTCATCCACAACTGTAACTCCACTATTTTTCACAGTTTTATCTTCATCATTTATATTTGTATAGAACGTATAACCCTTAATTACATAACCATTGTAAGATAATACATACACACTTAGTCCTCTGGATAACAATCATTGTTTTTCTGATATTGAATTAGGATTTTCATCTGAATCGTTAAAAATATGGTCCCAAAACCATTCTTTAAACTGTTGATTATGTGTATTTGATATCCATATTATATCCCTTGATGGATTCAAATTCCTAAGAATTTATTTGTGGATTTCATCATATGGGGAAACCTCCAATATATTATTCCAAACATAAATGTGTGCCTAGTCATGATCTGCAATATTGATTGTGACTACATCTCTTCCAAAAATTCCTCACCCACTAGCCACCTAGTGTGATGAGATTTTGGTAGAACAATGATTTCCTCCCCTCACATGCATTTGTTACATAATTCTATGGCTTCCTCAACAATATATTGATCTGCAATACAACCCTCTGGTCATCTTTGATATTTTATATACCCATTGAAAATATTTATATACCATTCAATGGGTGTATATCCATCTTTATTGTATAAGACCACATAGTCTAATACCTCTCACTACATGAACTGTAAAATGAACCATTATATCAATTAATTTCAGTAGGAAGAAAATTTCTAAATCACATAATATGATAATAATTTCTCTTTCCATAGTTTTCAATTTCACCAGATCTATAACTTAACTGCGTATAGATTTGAAGAAAAAATAATACTTGGTTAATTTATAAAGGAAATTCTTGGAAAAAATGAAACGTAAAGATATAGAAATTAGATCTCCAAGTAAAACATGATAGTCATGTAATTTTAGAACCTTTAACATTAAATAGTTTATTGACACGATAATCTTGCTATACAATTAATACCCCTTTGGAGACATTATTTCATTCAATAAGATGAAAACTGATATCTCTCCTGCCTAGAAAGAGAGTTTGCAGCTAGAGGAATAAAAGTTCATTTTTCACACTTCACTAGCCCCAAATCATCTCATATTCTCATGTGAACCATGTCCAACCTATCCTTAATTCTATCGTTATTTTTTTGGGTTAATTTAGTAGTGTACCGATGAAACTATCACATATTTTTTTCAGCATGCATATCCTCATGAAAATATCTACCATATAAAAAGTTCCATTATGATACTTAAAAAAACTAAATAACATTTCTAAATGATTTTCTTAAAAAATTTCAATTTTTTTAACCAAAAATAGTGTCCACATATTTTACATTCTTAAAAAGTTGATCACATATTAGTGTAAATGGTGTTTTATGTTCTTATGAACATCCATCAAATAATGTTGTCCAAGATATGGCATATTCTATCATGGTAGAAATATACAATTTCTTAGAAACACAGTCTTCAATGAATGTTTCAACCTAATTGAAATTGTACCTTTTTTGAAAACAAGTCACCCTTAAGTTTCATTAATGTTATATCTTGAAAATTTTCCATACGAAAGAAAGTCATTTATCATCTCTTACAACATAGATCTGAATGTGAAATCATCATTTATATATGAATCATACAACGCAACTCCTGAATCAACTTCACCTCAATACGACACACAATTTGTCTAGTATAACTCAAACTATCTCTTTTTATTTTAAATTTACATTGATTTAAGTAAAAACAACATGTGACATACTTAGAATTGATAAAACATAATTGTATTATTTTGATATTTTTGGAAAACAATCCATTAGTAATTTTTCATGAGTATGATTCAATTGCTCATCAATATGATGCATGGGATGACTAGTATGACTCAAATAGTGTCTTCTTATCTTAAAATGACATTAATTTATGTAAAAAGGAAAGTGAAATATTGAAAATTGAGAAAACACATTCATATTTTTTTGATACTTTAGTAAAATGATCCCTGAGTCGTTAATGACATGTAGGTCTTAACCTTAGCTCAATACGATGCATGGTGTGGATGGTATAACTCAATGTGTCTCTTTTTATTTAAAATTTACATAAATTTAAGTAGAAACAACAAGTGAAATATTGAAATAAAACAAAAAAATCAGATTGTTTTCATATTTTAGGAAAAAAACTCTTAATTATTTCTGAGATGTAAGAATAAGATGCACCTCAATACGACACACTATGTGGTCGGTATCACTCAATGTGCCTCTTTTTATTTAAATTTCACAATAATTTAAGTAAAAACAACTAGTGAGCTATTAAAAACCAAGATAACGAATTCATATTGTTTTTGTATTTTTGGAAAATGATTTATTTGTAATTATTGATGTGTGAGGATCAGCCACACTAGAATATGATACATGGTGTGGCCGGTATAACTCAAGGTGTCTGTTTTTATTTAAAAATGACATTAATTTAAGAAAAAACAATAAGTGAAATAATAAAAACTGAGAAAATGAATTCAAATTTTCTTTATACATTAGGAAAATGATCTATGAGTCATTTTTTACGTGTAAGAGTCAAAAATACCTCAATATGATGCATTATGTGACTAATATGACTAAAAGTGTCTGTTATGAGTTTAAAATTAACATTTTAATTCAAAATGTGTCACACACTGAAAAACATGAAAACGAGCTCTTATTGTCTTGATAATTCAATACAGTGATTCATAAGTCATTTGTGACATATATGAAGCAGTCTCACATCAAGAAGATGCATGATACAATCGATGTGACTCAAAATATGTGTTTCTAGTTTGAAATGATATTTTAGTAAAAAACACAATGGAAATACTGAAAACTGAGAAAACATATTCGGATTGTCTTGATACTTAAGGAAAAAAATTCATTAGTAATTTTTGAGAAGTAGGAATTATTTTTACCACAATAAGAAGGATGGTGTTTCCAGTTAACTCCAAATGTATCATTATTTAAAATTGACATTATTTTTAATAAAATCAAAAGTGACATACTCAAATTCAAGAAAACACATTCGAATTGTTTTTATATTTTAGTACAATAATCCATAACTCATTTGTATCATGTAGGAATCAAAACCACCTAAATAGGACACACAATATGACCCGTATAACTCCAAATGATTCATTTTTATTAAATATTAACATTTTATAAATGTATTTATTTCATATAAATGTATAATTATCTTATTTATAGTACTAGTAACAGAATATTTTTTTCTTATATAAGTGGAAACATTTTCTTGTGTTGATATGATTTGTTCGAAAATTGATAACATGGGCAGACAATTTTATATGGGATCATGGGCTTCAAAATATGAAATATTAATGTTTTAGAATGTTTGTTTGAAAATTGTAAATGTAATTATATAAAAAATTTGTCTGAAATGTAAATATATATGTTTTTTTTCTATATACCATGGGTGGACATTTTTGTATTGCTGATTTCTGTGAAATTAATATAGTAGTTTTTCTTCTGGGTGTTCTATTTGAATTTAAGGTTTTCTTTAGGGCGTGTTGTTATATAAATATCACACTGCAGGTGGCTAGGCCATTATCATCACTAAAAATGCTCTGATAAAGGCCCCCTATATTCACTATGATAAATAGCCCCCTTTTAGCTCTGTTAAAGGCCATTTTCACACTATGAAAGACCATATGTGTAGTAGTGTTTACCAGAGATCCATATTGGTTGGTTCTCCCTTCAATGATATATATATTTGTCTATATGTATTTAGTTATATTTATTCGTATATTAATATAGATTTATATATATATATATATATATATATATTCATTCATTTATTCAAAGTAGCATAATTTATTGATCATAAATTGGAGGGGAAATCAGTAAAGTTAGGGTGGATAACAGAAAGGAAGCCTTAAGGAATCAGACATCTCATATTCCCCCTTGAGGCCAGAATATCCATAGAAACGTTCCCTTCCTCTATGTATGCTTTATGGTAGATCGACCAATAAACTCCTTGCATATTTAGGTAATATAAATGATATACCTAGGAGGTTCACATATCCCCTAGAAAGAGTTGCATTTAACTGAAGAATCACTTTTGATCTCTATGGATGAAATATTATTTGAGAGATAAATCTCTAAGACATTATGAAAATCCACCGCCTCAGAAATAAGAGAGCTTCCATGACCATAAAATATTCTAAAACAAATCACCACTAAAACATCGGAGTCAGGAAAAATGCCTCCCCCTCTCCCGATGCCAAGGTTATAAGAGTTGTCAGTATTGAGGATGAAGCCATTACACCGGGGGTTCTATCTAATCCATCTACCCAGTGAAGACCCATTTTGAGAAAAGGATGTGGTTCACTATCCATTCATGAAAATTATCATGGATTTTGATTTTTACAGCTTTTCAAAAGATCCCATAGATCCACCACAATACACTAGACCCAAGTATGAATTTATGAGCATGATGTTGAATGAACATCCACTCGAGCTTTGTTTCTTGCAATCCAGATGATCCAGTAACTAGAAAAAATCAAGTCAGCCCTAGGCTTCCTCGCCGTGCTATTCTATTCCATATAGTGAAACCATGATAATTAGAAGACCTCACAATTATCCACTTAAATATCGATTCCAATAATTTCCCAAGATTTTCCCAAACCATTCTTGCCCAATATCCATCAAAGAACATGTGTTTAACAGATTCCTCCTTATAAATACAACAACAAAAACATTATGATAACATACATATCCATTTACACTTAATTATATCCTCAGTTGGAAGGGCAGAATGCCAAATACACCTCACACAAAAGTTGAATTTGATCGGAATTTCATTGCACTAAAGAAACATACTCATTCCCACAATAGTATTTCCTTGTAATGAGAGACAATATCTCATTGCTGAAAAAATTCTCGATGATGCTCCAGTGAAGTTGAGTTTATCCCGTTCTGAAGAAAGTTGTATGCTGTCAAACATCCCACACTGTTGTGCATCATGACTGGTTTGAATGATGTTCATAAAGGAGAATGATTTTGAAAATGAAATTCTAGAAGTCAACCACCCTGAAAAGGTGAGAGATTTAATAGCCCAATTGTGGTTCCAATAAATAATCTTGTCGTAAAAAATTATCCATATATACAATATAAAACCACATAAATATAATATATGTGTATGTGAAATTTTAATTATACATACTTATATATTTTTATATATATTTACATATATTATATATTAATATGTGTATTCATAAGTTAGAATATATAGATAATACATATCAGTTTGTTAATACAGACACACCCTAATATATATACACACACACACATAAATTATATAAGTATATAAATTTTCTTATATATTTATTTTAAATAAAATGGATTTTAGTTTTTATTTAGATAAGGCATATATGTTGAGTAATATTTTTTATATGTAATTATTTTTAATCATTTATTTGTAAAATTTAATTTTTATAAATGAATATATATAGAATATGTATATATTATTATATATTTGGTTATAAATAGTAGTACATTGTGAAAAATGATTAATTTTTAATGCCATAATTTAAATATGAATGTAATAACTTTGAATAAATTTAGTCCCCACTGAAAAATAGAAAAAATCCCTCTTAAACGATGTAGATATTTCACCTAATATTAAAAAAATTAAGTATCCCATCTAAAAATTCATTTTTGACGTCATTTTGGGATTTTTTTGCCTAGAAATATGTAACAAATGGATTTTTATGTCACTAGTTTGTAGATCTCATCGTAGTCTTGGATTTGATTTTTAAAAGGGCTCAAAAAGACACCCATATCAAAATTTATCATCATTTGAAGTTTGAGTTACGTTTTCAACTTATTTTAGATCTTTTATTATTTATTTGATTTTTTGTGTCTTAAAATTTTTATTAAATGATTATTAATTGATAATAATTAGAAAATTAATAATTAATAATATATTTTTTAAATATTTTATATGCTATTTTCTCTAAACATCATATATATTTGTTGTAAATTTCTACATATACTTATCCAAAACATATTTAGAAAAAAATATATAATATTTATATCAATATAAATATATTTATATATTAATATATTAATATATTATTTTTTATGATTTTTTGAAATACACCCTTTATCTGTGATAATAAAGGGTTCCCCTTTAACAATGCATAATATTGATGATAATGTTGATACCTTTATCAATGCTAAAAAAATAATTGATAATGGTACCCCTTTATAAGTATTTTTTAGCATTGCAAAAGGGTGTCACTCTGAAAACCTATTTTTGTGGTAGTTTCCCCAACTAGGATTCACTGGTATTTTTCACATACTATATAGAAGATACTTTCAGGAGGCTACCATCTTATAGTTAATATAATTGGGCTGGCAAGTTGTCACAAACATAGTGGAGAGTCTTACATTTATAAAAAATCATCAAAAGTTGGTAAATAATATTATTTAATATGATATGTATATGATACATTAATAATGATTGTGGTTGAACGATTGATTAAATTTTTTTATGTGTTAAGATGATATACATTTATAGTAGTATTAGGCATATTGATGGTGAGAGACAGTAACCAATTGTGGTTAGTGTTTTTTATGTTTTTTAAATTAATATAATATAATTTTTTATCATTTTATTTATTATTTTTAAATTATAGGATATATATTAGATAGATATTTCTAATATGTGTGGGAGTTAGGATAAAAAATATGGTTTGGTCAAGGCCACATGCGAGCATGTTTTAATGAGAAACCATAATCATTAGTTGTGAAAAGTGGTATTTAGAAAGGGATGGTGATTGAAATTGGTTTAAAATTGACTTTGACAAGTTACTATAGAATTGAAATGATGTCATAATTTGGAAAAAAATATTTAGGATTGTAAACAAGTTTTCAATCAATTGAATGATTTTTGTGAGATTGAAATAAAGTGAAAATGTGAGTAAAAAACACTGGATGTAACGTGGGAAACCCCCTAAATGAATGGGGTAAAAAACATAGGCAAATAGAATAATTTCACTATTAAAAAGTGTGGGAACAAACTATATATATCTCTCTCTCTCAATTTTAAGGATAAAACACACAAGAAATTATATCTTTGCAAAGATGGAGAAACACCGCACACAATACTTCACTCAAAGATGGAGATATGTGGATTTAGAATCCGTTGATAAAAACCGGTGGAGAAGATACCCTTTTATAGCATGCCTTCACCGTCCTTTGGCCTCCTCACTATTAAATTTATATTACCAAATTAAATTGGGAATCAATGGTAGGGTTTCACCATGATGTGTCACTACAACGTATCCAAATCAATGCGACGACCATCATTAATATTTCCTCTCTCCATTACTTCTTCCAACATATCACCCACTTGGATATTTGATTAAGTTCCAATAACATCTCCACAAATCCTTTCTATATTCCAAACCTACTGCTCATATCTCTACAAGAATTCTCAATGATCTATAACATTTGAACTTATCAGAACCAATCACCTTTGCCAGAATATCTTCCATATTTTCTTTAGTGTGAATTTTCTACATGTTGAACCTTCCTTCTTCCACCACATCTCAAACAAAATAATATTGTACACCAATGTGAATCATCCTAGAATAAATATATGGATTCCCTATAATTATAAAGGCACTCTTACTATCAACAAATAATGAAATATGATCTTTTTTGTGCCTGAGCTCCTCTAAAATCCATTTCATCCAAATCACCTATTTGTAAGACCGTGTAGAGTCCATATACTCTGGCTCCATAGTTGATAAATCCACAACTTACTGTAAGTTTGAAATCCAGATCATAGCTCCTCCTTCAAGAGTAAACACATAACCATTAATAGATATTCTCTGGTCAGAATGACCTACAAAATCTGAATCAACATATCCTTTGATAGTGAAATATGATCCTCCAAAACATAATGCAACATATGAGTTTTCCCTGATGTATCTCAGGACCCTATTCACCATGATCCAATGCTTTCTTCCAGGATTCTCTATGTACTGACTAACTGCAATGACCCGTAAAATTCAAGGGAATTTTTTTCTAAATTTTCATTGGGATTTTACAAGAACGCAGTTTCTAACGGTGCCAGATTCTGAGGCCCGATGTGCCTGGAATCAATTTATGAAGTTTAGATCCAGTACATTCAATGAACAAATGAGTGGGTTTTACAATCTTTTGAACCTGTAATCAGAATTGAAATCATAGGACACCGATGAACTCACAACGCCGGTATTTTCTTAAGAGGACTTTTACCGTAGGTGGGTTTGCTTGGGAGAAGAAGTTAAATTTTGGGGTCTGAGGAAGAAATAAATAAAATTATGAACAATTATATTATTGTTAACCAAGGGAGTCAAATTCTACCATGGGATGTTGTTGGTGGGACCCACAACCACCCAACATCCCAAGTGAGGATATGTGGGAGGTGGGGCCCACACGACACCCTAACCCCCCTTGATCTTCCCATAACCCCCTTGACCTCCCATAACTCACTTCCCTATTAAATTTTGTAACTCCACTTTAACTTGTGTAACTCTCCCTCTCTCTCCTATTTAATTTTTTCAAAACACATCTTAAATTAATTGATTAAACCTCTTCAATTAATTTAACTTAGTGTTTGAATTTTTAAAAAATTTTGAATGCATGGAAAAATAATAAAATAAGAAGAGGCCTTATTTTATATTATGAGTTTTGTTGTGTGAGAGAATTTGGGAGAGAGCTCTTCCTTCTTTTGAATAACATCATCTCCAAACGAAGAATGACCTTCCGACTTAGTGAAGAACGCACTACGTTTTCTCCAATCCTTTTTCTTCCTTTTCCGCGACAAGGAATGAGACGCTGACCGTGGAGACCGACGCCAACAAAAACATTCCCCTTATTCTTCCGACATTGACATAAGCGATACGTTTCTTCTGTGACACCCGACTACCCTGATGTTCGACTACCGCAACGTTCGACTTCCGCGACTCGACGACGTGCGACGTCAATTTCGAGGTAGGTGAATTTATTTGGTGTTCTCTTATCTTTTGAGAAAAGAACGAAGAGCGTAGAACAACCATTTCCAGGTTGATTCGTGGATCGTTCGTTCATTCAGGGTGATGTGGAGGATTATTTATTTTTCTGTGAAATATTTCTTTGTCGTACGTCAACTTCTATTTGATGGCAGCTTGCTCTCATTATAACGGGAGGAGGTCGGACTGCATGAACATGGTCGATACTCCTCCCCCCTTGTTGTTTGAATTTGATGCGGCACGTGAAAGGCAGCGCAGTTCCGTTTCATCACGTGGAAATTATGAGGAAGGGCTAAGAAGTGTGGCACCGTCGCGCCACGCCGATAAAGCTGAACAAGCCACGGAGCCGTCGCGTTGTGCCGGAAAACCACGAAGAGGCCGCAGTTTGATTATTTGATCGTTGAGCACAGATTGACGGGCTACATCAAACGAGGCAGCAAGGTAATTTTGAGGCCTCCTTAGTGATGTTCGGGTCCTGGGATGGATTATGGCGAAGATGGCGTGAATTTCTGACCACAACAACTCATCTGGTGGTCCGCAGAGCAAACCTTCAGCGCGCCACCACGGCAAGGCGGCGGAAGGCGGCGGCGCCCGGCGCACCGCCGTGGAGAACCGTCGCGGATGATTTCGAATCGACATGCCGGCTGTCCTTCGACCACGTAGGACTGGAAAAGGCGGGATGCGGCCTCCCATCAACGTCTGTTGGCTAGAGGCGGCCCCCACGCGGGGCTGCGGACCATTCAAGGGGGGAGGCGCCCCCCTGGCGCACCGCTCGGCCGTTACGGCCGAGCCGCCTGGCGATCGGGACGCGCCCGCGCCGGCTGGTCCGGGTCATGCCCAGTCAGGGCTGGTCCGTGCCGGCCGGGCAGACCCGGACCCGGGTCGGGTCGACCCAGGGGGGGTTGGGCCGGGTCTGTCCGGGCCCAGACCCCCCGTTTTCGGACCTCTTCTGTCATTTGAACATTTCATGTGCTAAAAACCTCCGATCTACGCACCGTCTGTTGCGATGTGAACCTTGGATCTAGGCGGTCGTTTTGGTAAATCACACTCAAGGTTTCAGAATAATTTGAAGTACGACTGGGTTGGATCGAACATGAATCCAACCGGGCCCTCAGAGCGGAAACGCTTATAACATGAGCTCCAGACGTCATATTGACGTGCCGTCGACTTTGTTGGATTCCTCGTGATGAGACAGAACATTTGGTATTTTTCCCCTGATGTTTGGACACTGTTGCAATATGTCCGGGTTGGATTGTACCCGAAATCCAACCGGGCCCATGGAACAGAAAAGATGATAACTTTCAGACTGGACGTTCGTTTGACGAACCGTCGGTGGCATTGGTGATCTTGTTGAGAAACGGTCCCTATGAGTATACCCTATGAGAGTTAGGGGTACAATAGAGATACAACAGGGTTGGTTCGCACACAAAACCAACCAGGCCCTTGGGACGAAAAGGCTAATAACTCACAGACAGTGTGTCCGATTGATGCGTTGTCTATTGCGTTGATACCCCTATGACGATGCGGTTCTTTGAGATATTTCTCCATGGGAAATTGAGATACTTTGAGTATCGACCTGTAGCTCGTGGAGAGGACCCTCCTGGAGATGACCATTTGGAGTATGGAGACCGTGTAGCCGGCTAAGACCTGACGACTACTTGACCGACTCGACTTGGAGTGAGTCAACTAGCCTAGTGGAAGGAGCACTACTTTGTTGGGTGCAGACCCATGGCGGACGGAGCACTACCTGTGGGACAGTGCAGACATGTTGTACTCATCCGAAGAGTACCTCTGTAGGATATTAGGGGGTGTGCACTACTGTGTTTGGGTGGCATACCCCGGAGGGAAGCACTACTGTGTTTGGGTGGCTGGCCTACTGTACTCGACAGAAGGAGTACCTCAGCAGTCTTAGGTTAGTGAGAAGTACCTCAGAGTCGTGACTGGACCACTGTACACACCAGAGACGGGACTCCTCAGTAGTTATGGTTTCGATAATGAAAATCTCGGTTTGAGCTGAGTCAATGACCTTTGTGTTTACCTCTTAATTGAGATTGGTCACTTGATAACTTAGGTATATGTATGGGCATATACCTGGGTAGTGGTTATCCTTTGATTTCATAATCTTTGTGTTTCCTCATGATTGAGATGGGTTACTTGATACCTTTGGTATATATATGGGAATATACATAATTAGAGGTTATCTGTTGAGATCTTCTTTGTGGTTATCCTTGTTAGTTTTAGTGAGACCTTGAGGGGCTTGGGGTCCCTACTGAGTATCCTAATACTCACCCCTACACGGTCTATGCCCGCACCTCATTGTGTTGGTTGTAGACAACGGGTAGTGCCGACGGAGGTCGAGTGTTCAGGGACTGGATGGTACCCAGAGGTGGACTACATGACGAGTCAGTACCCGGAGGTGGAAAACATGACGAGTCAGTATCCGAATGTGGACTTCACAGCGAGACGACACTCAGAGGAGATTGATGTTTGAGAGCGTTGTAGAGGTTATCTATACCTTCCCTTCAGGTAGGAACCGTGGTGGACGATCCAGGAGCTGCTTCCGTTCTTCCAGCTATTGCCTTTTTCTGTTTTACTTTGTTCAGTTGTAGTTTTACTTTCATTTAGGTTTGTATTCTGGCCCATTTACCTTTCAGAATTTTTCTTTGTAATTAGTGTTTTACTTCCTCTTGTACTCTATGGTGTTTTTTTACTTTTATAAAGGCAATGCCTTCCCAGTTATCGGGATTTATGCCTTTGGTGCTAGTCGCCAGCCCCTGGCCTATGGAAGGCGGGCTTGGGGTAGTCACGGCACGGGACCCAAGGACAGGTCGTGACACTAACTTATCCCACTGTATGTTCAAGATCAATTCTATTAAATACCATGGGGAACATTAGAATCCCCACTGTTGATTCATACGGCACTTGAAACATTTACATCCTCTCGGTTTCACTACTAAGACTCATCGTAGAGGATAACATGGAATTACTGAGAAGAGGGGTAGAAAGTTTCTTACAGTCATTTATGTTGAAGCGTTTTAAGACTTTCCCCAAATAATTTTTCTGTGATATCCAAATCTTTCCATTATTCCTATCTCGGTAGATATTCATCCGAAGAATTTTGTTTTCAGCTCCCAAGTCCTTCATATCAAACTCCCTAGACAACTATTCCTTCATCTTCTGTATTTGAAAATTATTGGGTCCAGCAAAAAACATTTTATCCATATTAAATAGTATAATGATAAAATCGTTACCATATAGACCCTCTTAATAAGCACAAGGATCTGAATTATGTCAGTTCTATCCAAGGCTCATGATATAGGAATCAAATATCATGTACCAACACTTCAACAAATGTTTGAGACTATAAAGAACATTTTCATCCTCAAAACCATGTTATCTATACCTTATTCAGCAAAACCTTCTTGTTAGAGAATTTAGATTTCATCATCAAGTTAACCATGTAGAAAATCTGTTTTCACATTTAGATACTCTAGATGTAGAGTGAATGCAACACACATCACCATCACTACCTGAATATTTGTTAGTCTAACAATACAAGAAAATATTTCATTAAAATTCATACCTTCCTTATGAGAATATCCTTTGACCACCAGTATCACATGATATCATTCCACCTGGTAAGTTTCATCCCTCTTGATCTTATAGACCCATTTGTCCCTAATGGCCTTACTTCCATGTGGTAATAAAACACGATCCCATGTATTGTTCATGTATATGGCATCATGTTCTTCCTTCATTACTGCCATCCATGAAGATATATATAGGCTCTGGGTGTCCTCCAAAATAGATGATATCTCTCTATATTCTGTCAATAAGAAATTTGCAACATTTCTCTCAGTGATATAATATGAGTTCCATATTGGCACTATTTTCTCTCGATTTTGTCAATGTAATCTAGTATTATCTGGTACTTGATCATCATGCTCTAATAATTCCTCATAGAAAAGTATTTCTTCCTTTGTTTCATCCTTCATCTTGACTATTGTAGTTTCTATACTCTCTTTCTCTGTGTCTTTATAAATATTCATTTTCACTATGTCATCGGAAAAGATGACATCTCTACTGATAATAATATTGCAGGCAATGGGATCCCACAAATGATACCCCTTCACACTATAAGTGTATCCCAAGATGATGCATTCCCTGGATCATGAGTCCAACTTCGATCTTTCCTAGCTATGAAATAGTTCATATACATGACTTCCAAAAGTATTTGATTGAGAATAATTATCGAGTTAACCATTCCACATATCAATCAGCATATTCATATCAATTTCCACTGAAGGGGATCGATTGATCCCATAGTAGGAAATATTTACCACTTCTGTCCAGAATGTCTTGGTAACTATTGCAGTCTTCAGCATCACCCTTATTATATCCAACAAGGTTATATTCATCTACTCTACCATTCAATTCTGCTAATGAGTGTATTCCACCATGAACTACCTCTTGATTACATCCTGTTATAAAAAAGAATCAAAATAATTGCTTGTATATTCTCCACCATGGTTAGTACTCAAACACTTGATTTTATTTTCAGATTCAATCTGATTTTCCACTTTGAATGTTTTTAATACTTCTAATATATTCAATTTCCTCTTGATTAGAAACACCCATCATCTCCTAGCATATTCATCAAAGAAATAAACAATGTACCTTACTCCTCCTAGTGACATGACCTATGATTTCCAAACCTTGGAATGAATCAACTCTATGATCTAGTTACTCCATGTCATTGACATTCCAAACATCAACATGTGTTACTTACTCAAAACAGAATTCTTAAAACATGATTGGTATAGCTTCATAATCATAGACAAAAACAACTGATCTTCAAGATTATTTAGGACTCGTTCGGACATATGGCCAAGATCTGATTCCATAACATCGTCAACTCTTCCATTGAGGTAGTTGATGAGACAACTATCTCTGAATACTTGTACATTTCATCCATTAGCACATAAAAGTTATTTGAGATCTTCTCCACCTTTATCTCCATAAGTGCTCATTTCACAATATTCATCATCCCACTGATTAGTCACTGAATGTTGCAAATATTAATTGTAAATATCTTTATATTCATTGTTCCAAAGTCCATAAACATTGTTTTTAGTGCATTACATAAATAGAACTTAATTTCTCATAAAAAATGCAATTCATGTTTAAAATGCAAATTTAGGACCAATCATTCATTTATTTGTTGACAATATTATATTCATTTTCTGAATTTGAAATTTTGGTATATGATTGACCACCTTTTTTGGAACATTTTATCTTTTAGGTCCGATGGATGAATCCCAAAGGAAGATGGAGAATTTTGCGCCTGAAGCCAGAAACTTGCTGGAAAAAGCATAATGGGCCTAAGGCCCATCAAACAAATGTGGGGCCCAGAAACCAAGTCCAATGAAGCTCCAATTTATAAAGTAGAAATATAAAAACATGAGGATCATTTTATTCAACTGTGACTGGAGCTAATTCTAATGTTTTCATGATGAAAAACGGATATGAAGTTAAGATTTAAATGGTGGATCCAACATTAATGCACAGAAATCCGTTCCACCATTTCAACCATAACATCCAAACGGATGAGCCAAATTTCCTGAAATTTTGAGCGCTTTTAGAAGACACATGGACGAAGATATTTTATATTTATGACACCTTCGGATTCTGCCATATGAAGTGTCAAACTCATACGTCAAAATGGAGGACGAATCTGGACAGTTTTCCGGGTCAACTTCGAAATGTCATTTTCCTTTTGATTCTTCACCCTCCTTTTGAATCACTTAATTGTTGGGGGTGAATTTAATGTTGGGGGTGGAAATAAGGCTCATAATATGCCTATATAAGGAGCTGGTGGTTAAGGGAATAATCATCTAACATTTTACTTTGAATCCAAGTTTTTCTTTCAATTGTAATTTCCATCTTTCATTTTGTAATGGCATCATGAATTTCTCTAATGTAAGTTTTTCATTAATGTTTAGTATTTTAATAAAATTTATTCTCTTTCACTTTTTATTTTCCTTTTATTCACATGTTGATACCGTTGAATTGTAGTGTGAATTTATTCACACCCGCACTTGTGAATTCATCACATAACGGTGGAGTGTTCATTTTGATTAATGTTTTTTTTTCTTCAATCCCACTTCTTTAAGTCAATTACCCGCTTCCATTGATAGAATAACATAAATGGAGGGATAACCTTTTATGGGTTGATCCTAGGGAGTTGCATGCGTTGGATTGAATGTTATTTGATGTTCTTAAATTCTTAAATTTGTTCTTTATTTTATGAGTTCCTTTCTTTGATTTATCTTCTTCTTTGTCTTCACCGACTTTAACGATGACAGATTTTGAGTGCTAGTACGATCCAATTCCTTGGAGTTCTCATTTAATTGATCCTCTATGTAAATTTGTGATTAGCCGTGAAATTGTGTATGGATTAAATCAGATAATGACACTGAGGAATTATTTCATTTAATGGATACCTCCTGAACCGATGAACATAAAATCAAATGAAATACAAATACATCCAATCAAGCCCAAGAGACAACTTAGGATCAACTCACCTTAATTAGTTGTTTTAATTAAAGTAATTTTATTGGTTTTTTTTCTTTAAATTAATTAAATATTTCTTCAAATCAATAAACACCATAGTTGGCCACTTTATAGCCAATCCCGCATCTAATCAAAGTGTCTCAAGGTTTCTTCTTTGGTCCCTGTGGATTCGATCCCTACTTGTACTTCAACGACGGCTTTTACCGGTAGGGTAAATTTGGGCGCAACCAAATTTTGGCTCCATTTTCAGGGACCATGTAAGTCACCTTAGAACATATTTCTATTCTCCCTCATTTCTATTTTCTCAACCCCATTTCTCTTATCTTTTCCCCATTCTTTTTTTTACCCCTGAAAATCACGATTCTTAATTTTCAAATAAATCCAATAGAGTATAATCAACAATATCCCTTCAAAAACTCAGGATGGAATCAGTTTGAAAATTCACATTGGGAATCACCAACGTTTTTTAATCAACACTTGAATTATTACCACACACCCGATAACATGAACAATCAATGGAATTCTGAATGTTTAAAAGAACAATTTCCATACCTATCAAGAATGATGGAAAAGATAAATAATGAGGAAGTCAATGATGTAAAAACATATATCAATCCTAATCCTGAAAAAATTCTTGAACAATTGTGTGAACAAATGGATAAAATGAATTCAGAAGTTTCATCTTTCAGATTAGAATTACAAAGCTTTAAGACTTTTGAGGAATCTGTTCCCACTCAAGATGTTCTTTCCCCATCATTGATAGATGAATCGTTTATCCCAAAAACCTCTCATGAATTGAAAAAAGAACTAACCTTTGGATATGGGATAACTGAACAAGATCAAATAAATGTTGAAGGGTATTTAAATCAAGAGGAAATTAATTTTATGGATTCATAAGGGGAAAATTTTTCTTCATGGATTGAGTGTTCGGAATATTTCACCAATAACAATTTTTTAGAATCACCGAACATTGAACCATTGGAAGATATAACAAATATTTTGTCTATACCCACTCATGAAATTCAAATGGAAAATTTTGGGGATGAATCATCTTTTCAAAAGGAACCAATTATTTCAAATTTTTTTAAATAAGACACCATTTTTTATTCAAATTATCATTCTTATTTAGGAAAATTCAATGAAATTGAACTCAACATTAAAATCATTCCTTCCCCACTCAAGAATACCTCTATTTATGAAAACCTAGACCATTCAATTATCATCCATTTTCATCAAGAATCTCACAAAGTAGGAATGAAACATGAAATCTTAGGAAATAGTCAAAATGAAACTCAATCAACCATTACCGAAATTCCTTGGACTTTCACACTCATTGTTAAGCATGGGATTTCACATGAAAAAAATTCTAAACAAAGGCCTAATCTGAATCATGTTGAGTTGGATAAAAATGGGGTCCTAAAAATGTTGAAAGTTGGAATTGGATAAGTTGGGGGGTTCAAGTCGAGCTAACAACGTTAAACAAAAGCGCTGCATGGGAGGCAACCCATGGTTTTCATGTTTTCTAATTATTTTGAATCATTTTATTTTTCATATAATAAATTACCATAAGCTGTTGACCTGTTCTTCTTTTATGAGTGAGGATGGGTATGAACGGGGAGTGCCATATTAATCCATGTCACGTGGTGTGATTTCTGAGTAATACCTTACCCAGAAAAAATAAAGAAGACAATGTATCATCAGTTTATT
Organism: Viscum album; assembly: GCA_963277665.1. NCBI lineage: Eukaryota > Viridiplantae > Streptophyta > Magnoliopsida > Santalales > Viscaceae > Viscum > Viscum album. Next base: position 432,311,849 of record OY728153.1, on the reverse strand, counting down.
TTGTTTTGTTTTATTTTTATTTTTTTATAGGATTAAAAAAATAAAAGGACATGTCATAAGCCATAAGGAAAATCCATTCACCACCATCCAAGCCACTAAGACTCAAATGCAGGATTAAAGGGAGACTATGGAATGTGCTATCATCATCAACCACCAGGTGACTTCATTCCATGATTTTCATTTTAAATTTCTTCTTTGAACTCCTCTCCTACCCCGTTATAACATTTCTTTTCTTTAAACACTGGGGACAGTGTTATTCTATGTTGGGGGGATAAAAAATGATTTTTTTTTTCAATAAGAACATTCATGAAAAGAAAAAAATTCCGTTAACCTTGACCATGATAACACACATTGAAAACTATGAAATTGGATATCAAATAAATTTGTATGCCTTGATTCTGATTTTAATGCAAGTTTAAGTTCATGAGCATAGTTTTTTGAAAGTGCGGTTGTCTGATATGATTTTTCAAAGTTTACATTTTCACCCTCTTAATAAAAATGCCACAATGCACATCTACTGGATCGTGGGTGTAAATTTGAGTTCTCTGGTCCCTTTCATTATAGCATAGGGTTCTGGGGTCATTTTTAGTTTAATTTGAGTATCCAAAAAAAACAAAAAAAAAACAAACAAACAAAAAAAAACAAAAAAAAAATTGACCACATAGAGCAATGTTTTGCCCAAATGTGTGGTGTCCGACACTTGGGGATCATGACTCCATAATTGTCTTTCCCAGAGTTAGGCTTTATATCTCTATTATAGAGTATGAAATTGACAAAATGCGTGGCGTCCGGCACTTCGGGATCGTGACTCCATAGTTTTCTTGCCCAGAGATAGTCTTTTCATATCTATTGTGGTTAAAAAAATAGTAAAAAAATAAAAAAAAATTAAAAAAATGGATACTCATCTTAAGATTTAATGTGATTCCCACCTAGCGCTTCCATTTTTTCCCCTTGAACAATAAAATGGGCCCCATATCTTTTATGATGCACAACACTTAGCATGCTTAATTGGAATTGGATGAAATGTGGCAATGAATTTGAACAAAGAAATGGGCTTGGGCATGGGATATGCTTATGGACCTAGCTTGTTTTAAATTATTTTTATGGGTTCCATAATTTTTTTTATTATATATTTCGGTGAGCAATGTGTATTAAAATGTTTTTGGAAAAGAGGATTTGAATTTCATATTTGTAATTTATTTTCATCGAGACTAGCAAAACTCAAGTTGGGGGGTGTGATTAGTCACTAAAAGTGGCTAATATTAATTTTTAACATATTTATATTCATTTTTCCAAAGTTCATAAACATTGTTTTTAGTGCATTACATAAATAGAACTTCATTTCTCATCAAAAATGCAATTCATGTTTAAAATGCAAATTTGGGCCCAATCATTCATTTGTTTGTTGAAAAAATTATATTCATTTTATGATTTTTACATTTTGGGATATGATTTATCACTTTGTTTGGAACATTTTATCTTATAGGTTCGATGGATGAATCCTAAATGAAGATGGTGATTTTTACGCCTGAAGCCAGAAACATGCTGGAAAAAGAATAATGGGACTAAGGCCCATCAAACAAATGTGGGGCCCAGAAACCAATCCCAATGAAGTTCAAATTTATACAGTAGAAAGATAAAAATATTAGGATCATTTTATTCAAGAATGGCCGGAGCTAATTCTGATGTTTTCATGATGATAAAGGGATATGAAGTTAAGATTTAAATGGTGGACCCGACATTAATGCACAGAAATTCGTTCCACCATTTCGACCATAACATCCAAACGGCTAAGCCAAATTTCCTGAAATTTTGAAATATTCTAGAAGCCACATGGGCGAAGATATTTTATATTTATGACATCTTCGGATTCTGCCATAATAATTGTCAAACTCACACGTAAAAATGGAGGACGAATCTGGACAGTTTTCCGGGTCAACTTCGAAACGTCAATTTCCTTTTAATTCTTCACCGTCCTTTTGACTCTATTAATTGTTGGGGGTGAATTTAATGTTGGGGGTGGACATAAGGATCCCAGTATGCCTATATTAGGAGCTGGTGGTGAAGGGAATAATCATCTAACATTTTACTCTGAATCCAAGTTTTTCTTTCAATTGAAATTTCCCTCTTTCATTTTGTAATGTCATCATCAATTTCTCTAATGTACGTTTTTCATTCAAGTTTAGTATTTTAATAAAATTTATTCTTTTTCAATTTTTATTTTCCTTTTCTTCACACATTTATACCGTTAAATCGTAGTGTGAATTTATTCACACCCGCACTTGTGAATTATTCACACAACGGTGGAGTGTTCATTTTGATTAATGTTTTTTTTTCTTCTTCAATCTCGTTTCTTTAAGTCAATTACCCACTTTCATTGATAGAATAGAATAAATGGAGGGATAAAATTTTATGGGTTGATCCTAGGGAGTTGCATTAGTTGGATTGAATTTTATTTTATGTTCTTAAATTCGTAAATTTGTTCTTTATTTTACGAGTTCTTTTCTTTGATTTATCTTCTTCTTTGCCTTCACCGACTTTAACGATGACACATTTTGAGTGCTAGTACGATCCAATTCCTTGGAGTGATCATTTAATTGATCCTATAAGTGAATTTGTGATTAGCCTTTAAATTGTGTATGGATTAAATCAGATAATGATACTGAGGAATTATTTCATTTAATGGATACCTCTTGAACCGATGAACAGAAAATCTAATGAAAAACAAATACATCCAATCAAGCCCAAGAGACAACCTAGGATCAACTCACCTTAATTAGTTGTTTTAATTAAAGTAATTTTATTGGTTTTTTTTCTTTAAATTAATTAAATATTTCTTCAAATCAATCAACACCATATTTGGCCACATTATAGCCAATCCCGCATCTAATCAAAGTGTCTCAAGGTTTCTTCTTCTGTCCCTGTGGATTCGATCCCTACTTGTATTTCAATGACCGCTTTTACCGATAGGGTAAATTTGGGCGCAACCACCCACTCTCAGTGTGATTCATTCAACTGATATCATAAAACTTCCCAAAGGACAAAATTTTCTTCTTAATACCCCCCACATGTTGTACTCCTTTGATGGTTTGGACTATGTTATCATGCATCTTTAGTTTGATGATTCCAAATCCAACGATCTTAAATTTATGATCATTTCCCATATACAAAAGTCCTTATGGGTCAGTTTCATATTTTTCAGACCATTCCAATAGAGATGTCATGTGCCATGTTCTTACTGAGTCAATAATTCATGCATCATCGATATTTTGTCTTCTTTTAGTAGTCATTGGCACGTCACTGACTAGTACGTCTCCATTTCCAGATGTACTCACCACGTTTACTTGAGAGTTTTTCTCACCACCCTACCCCTCTTACGGAAATTGTAACATTTTATGTTTTTCTTCATTCTCGTTGATTTAGACCTTCCATGATTATGGTTCGCATTGGAAGTACACTCCTTCATTTTTTTTCATTCCATTGACAGATCATCCACTTAGTGTGAAGTTGTATGTCTTTATTCCTTGTTCACGCACAAATATTATTCTTCAATAATGGTATCTACAACATCATTGAATGGAAACATATCCATTAGGATATTATTAGTGAGGTTTATGATATGTTGATCACATGAATGTGTAAAACATTGGAGTAGAATATCTTCATGTTTAGCATCCACAATTTTATAGCTCTATACTGTATGTTGTGAAAAAATGGTATTGAGGGTGTTTATGTGGTTAGTCACTGATAATGAATCTACCATTTGTTGAGTGTAGAATTTTCTCTTCAATAAAATTTTATTATGGAGTGATTTTTCCTTATGCAGATTTGTCAGAGTCTCCCAAATTTCTTTTTTGTCTTGTTCTTCACAATGCTTGACATGACCCCATCTTCGAAAGACAAATGGATGTTGTAAATAGAATTAATGTCCATGTCACTCAATTTTTCATCTATCACAGCCACCAGTTTCTCTCCAATAACCTTTAGGAATTTATCATTCCACAGCACCTCTTTCATCTTCATTGTCCACAATGAAAAATTATTTCCATTGAATTTTTTGATCTTGTATTTCACCGCCATTTGGACACATCATTAGTCCATAATTTTCTCAGGCCAAACCCTCATTCCTATAATACCAATTTTTTGGATTTTAAAAAATTTCCAATAGATTCAATGATAATTTCTAGGTATAAATAAAGTTAAAAATTAAGGAATTAAAATAACACCATATGTAACATGGAAACCCCAAAAAATAAAGGGGTAAAAAACTATAGGAAAATAGAATGATTTGTCTATGGTAAAATGTGGGTACAAAATCTCTCTCCCTCAATTATATGTAAAAAACACAGAAGAAATTATATCTTTAAAAATATTGAGAAACACCTCACAAAATACTGCACTCAAGGATGAAGATGTGTTCCTTCTGAATATGATGATAAAAAATGGTGTTGGAGATCCCCAATTATGACCTCTCTTCCCCCACCTTTGGCTTCCCCTTTATTAAATTAATGATACAAAATTAAATGGGGAATCATTGGTAGGTTGTCACCACTGCGTGTCACCGTGACATTTCCAAATGAATAGAGTGACCATAATTAATATTTTCTCTCACCAGAATTTCCTAATACAAAAACATACTATGTATGAGATCATCATCCTTTACTTCATTAGAGTCTGAGGAAAGTCTATGAGATCAGGATGAGGCTTTTCAAAGATTAGATAAATATTAGGAAGAGTATAGGCAACGTCAACAGTATCAAAGACCACAGTAAAATCAAAAAATTATCATATAATGGAGTATATGTGATGAATTACAAACAGTTTAGGGATGGAGTTCCATCCATATAATGGAGTTAATCCCCCACCTTTATAATGACACTATTAATAGTTTTATTTTTGTGATGTTTTTTATATTTTAAATGTTGATATTTATATAATTTTTAATGGTTTTTTAATTTTTAGTGAAATTTATTATTAGAATAGGTTTGGAAAACCCCACTATTAACAATAGTAGAATCCCTTTTAAGATAGATTGAGATATAATCCATTACATTATTGAATCCCCAAATGCAAAATTCCCCAAAAATACAAGGAAATTGTAAATAGTAGTAAATCTATTTAACTAGAAGTCAAATCCATATAGCATGAAAGAAAAAGGTAGAGAAACCAAGAATTAGGCTTGGATTAAAATACCCCAAGGTAGCCATCCTGCCATTTTGCTACTGACCTTAGCACCCAAACCATAGCTTACATTGGGAACAATTGGGATGATCAACGAGGTGGATAAAATCTACTGGTAATGGCGATGACCTGACTAAAAAATCACCATCCCCTACTAGAAAAAGTTCTTCCTCTCGTGCCATTGACCACTTCCTTGAGTAAGGTTTGACCCTCATTTGTATCCCCCACCCTTACACTAGTTTTTGATTATATCATTCATCTACCTTGATGAGTATAGGCCTTGATTTTCCATTATCCCTAGTGCATTCCTACAAAAATTCACCTTCGAACAAGAGTTCAGATCCTACTGTTGATCCCTACATTTAGTTTACCTTATTTTTTGTCTACATATATTTGAAATGAATATATATTCAGATTGTTTTGTTACTTTAAAAAAATGTTCCATAATTAATTTTTGATGTGAAGGAAACATCCCCATATCAATCTGATGCACAAGGTCGGTATGACTCAACTACTATAGATATGGCCTTTAATAGCACGCAAAATGGGCATTTACATATTTAAAAAAAACATTATTATCCTCGAAGCTATTAAAATGGGGTCTCTTTTATCATTAATAAAAAATTCAAATAAAGTCTCCTTTTATCCCCATTGATAAAAGAGGGCCTTTAACAATGATAAAGAAGTTTTGATAGATGATACCATTATCACCAATTTTTTAGCACTGATAAAAGACAAAAAAGTATTTCTTAAAAATAATTAGTTTTTCTACAAATTGGAGGGTGAGACATCCCCACTTTTTTTGAACTCAATCCCCCTTTTTAATAGTGCTAGTATATCCTCCCCAACCCTTTAAATATGCTAGGAATCCCCCCACCATTTACCAATGCAAGGGACCCAAATCACTCAATCGTGTGCACCCCAGCCTTTGTTGGGTTTTGAAATTGAGACGTCCACCTCAAAATCTCGCTCGTTTTCCACTCCCCTATATTGATTTATTATGTATATTATGATATATCTATATATTTATATTATTATTATTTGTATTTTTTATCCATATATGTATATATTTAATTACATATATAAAATATGTGTTTTTTTTGTGTATGTGTGTCTATAAATACATACATACATACAAATAAATAAATATTTATTTATATATGTGTGTGAATCTGTAAGTATAATTATAAACATTTATATTTATTTAAATATATTTTATATTAATATTTATATACTTATATTAGATTATATAGATAAATATATATCTGTTTTTCAATGCACACACATATATATTTATATATATATATAAATTATATTTACAGTAATTGTATATGTATATAAATTTTAATACATTTTAATTTTAAATAAAATGGATATTATGATTTATTTAGATAAGGTTTGTTTATTTATAAATATACTTTACATGTAAATAGGATTACATGTATATTTATAATATTAAATTTTTATGTGTGAATATATAAAAAATATGTATATATTATTATATATTTTATTATAATAAAACTAAATTATGAAGAATGATAAAATTTGAAAATATTAATGTTAATATTAATGTAATAATTGTGAATAAATTTATCCACCACTGAAAATGGGAAAAACTACCACCTTAAAAGAAGATGTATGTCCATTGAATGTTAAAAAAATAGGATACACCGACTAAAAAATCTGTTTTAATGGCCTATTATGAACTTTTGGGACTTGTAAATTGTAATAGGGAATTAATCCATATAATTAGTGTGAATATGACATTTCAAGATTCAATTTGATATGTGGTAGAGCTAAAACAGACACACAGATCAAAATTTATGACCCTTCGTAATCTGAGTTACCTTTTCAATATATTTCAAATCTTTTATTACATTTTTTGTGTCATCAAATTGCTAATAAATGACTATTAGTTAATAATAATTAGTTAGTTATTAATTAAAAATATTTTTTAATTTTTTTATAATCCATTTTCACTAAGTATCGTATATTGTAATTGAAAATGTCTATTTAGATATAGCTAAAACATATTTTAAAAAATATATGTTATTTATAATGATTTTTTTAAATATATCATTTATATGTGATAGTAGAGAAATACTGATAAATCCCCCATTATCAGTGCTTCTAAAAAAGCACTGAAAAAGGGTGTCCCTTTAACAACGCTAAAATAACGTTGATAAAGTGTTACAATTAATATCGCTAAAAATGCTGATAAATGGTCACTTTTAACAGAGTTTTTAGCACTGTAAAATATCCTTTAATCGCCGATTTTTTAGTGCTGATAATTGTACCCCTTTATCAGCACATTTTTTAGTATTGATAAAGGGTGGTGTTGTGTAAATTTTTATTTGTGGTAGTGATACATGTCTGTCCTTTTATTTAAAATTGAAATTTCAATAATATATTCTTTGATATTTATATTTAATTTATTTCATTATATTATTATATTAATAATAATTGTATTCTTATAAAGAAGAATTGTTTTTCTCAGGTTGGGGTGGTGTATTTGAAAACTAATACCATGTTTAGGATTTTTTGAGTGGGTATCACAGGTGCCAAATAAAATTCAACATTGATGTTTTTAAATTTTTGTGGATAGTAAATGAAAATTTAATTGTAGAAAATATTGCTTGAAATGTATATATTATAATTTTTTTATATTTGTAATAAATATTTTATTTCACTTAAATTGTGAATTTTCACACTGGTGTATTTTTATATAGGTGTATTTGGTGCAATGTGTTGTTATTCAAACGACACATTGCAACAATAGGGCATTTATCAGTGTTAATGAAAACAATGATAAAGGGGTTCTCATTTTAATGTAATTGACGACGAAAATATTTTTTTAGCGATGTTAAAAATCGTTGCTTTGTGTTAATTGGTCTATATGTGGTAGTGGGAATTCAATTTTATTTGTAGTGACAATGATATCCTTATATAGGAATAAAATGAATAGTATTTGAAGACATTGTGTTCATAATACCAATGAGCATGTGTTGTGTTGCTAGATGATGGTGGAGGTAAATTCATGATATAATGGGATTACAACCATATATCACCATGGATTTCATGCAAGAGAGATGATAATTTTTTTAGAAAATAAAAAATTATTTTACAAATTATTATAATTAAAAATAATATACATATTCTCCATTAATAATTTTAAGAGTAAAAAAAGTAAAAAACTATTTTTCATAAAGATATATTCAACATAAATTCTCTTTCAATTTTAAAAAAGACATTTTTTATTAAAAAAATAAAAAAACCAATTTTTCATTAATAAAATACAAATAAAAATTTTATATGAAATCAAAAAATCTCTTAAAAAAATTTATTTTTTTTAATATAAAATAACAAACTAAATTTTATTTATGAACAATTAATAAAAAATTCCCTTTTACATATGATTTAATAAAAATAATATATTCCTAATCCAAGAATATTGTATCAAAAAAATATTGAACCCATATAAAATTTAAAAAAATCCCAATATTCCTCTAAAAAATTTAATTAAAATAAATTATTTTATTTTAATAAAATTAAAACTTAAATATCCATTTTTTTATGATGTATTTGGGAATTAAAAATGAATTTTATTCTTTTCTATTAAGTTAAATACAAATTTTACTTTATCTAAATGATCCCATTTTAAATATAAATTATAAAAAAAACTCGTTTCCTTTACACAAAAATGAAAAATTTTATTCAAAAAACATAAAGTTAAAAATCAATATTCTTCATTTTCCCTTTAAAATTTTGTTATAATGACGTTTATCTATTTATTCTTAAAAAAATTCTATTTCTTTTTTTTTAATTTATTTTTAATTAAAGTAGATTTATTTTTAATTTTTAATTGCTTGATTTTAGTTTATGTATGTTTTAGTTTTTTAATGGAACTTTAAAAAACTGTGATTTTTTAAGTGAAAGGTGGATATTATTTTTTCAGTAAATAATAATTTTTTCCTATTATTTTTGTAAAGAATTATTTTTTAAATAACATATATATAATATGGGCTTTATGTTCCATTACTTCAATTTGATTCTAGAATTTTTTTTGTCATTTAATTTTTTAAAATGAAAAAATTGTAGTTGATTTGTTAATATGGGATAAGTCAAAATAATGTTAGAAAATCAGGTCATGGCTTGTGTGAAGGATGTTCACAAAAGCCACACTATTAGTAAAAAACAATCAATATGTTATTGAATAAATATGTTAACATTGTTAATTTTTTTCAAAAAATAATAGTTTCTTTGTTGAAGGGGAGGAATGGACACCACACTCCATTGAAACCGTTCTTATAAACGTGGCCCAATGGAGAATTATTTTTTGATGAGATTCGTTGGACTATTAGAATAGGTTGGCTAAAATCTAGTACAATCCATGTTGGGGAGTTCATTCATGTGTATTGTGTGCCCTGTGGGAGTTAGGGTTTGATTGTGATCCCCTTGCTTGGGTACCCCTAGAGAGTTTTGATTTCTGGTGTAGGAGTTGTGGTACCTTCGATATTTCCTGGCTTGGGTACCCTTGGGGAGAGTTCTTTGGAGAATGGGATAGTTGGACACCAACTGCCCTAAAAATCATCCACAGGTGTCATCCCACTAGGGTTCTACGGTGCCTGGGCTGGATTACGTTTTAGATCTCCTTTCTTAGGTACCCCAACACAGTGTTCCTAGGCGAAGGGGATAGTGGGATAGGGTCCCTCATAGGATTCCTCCATTCACTGGTGGAATAAGATCGGAACATTGGTGACAACCTATTCTATTGAAGACCTCATTGTCATTTTCATGAGGGGTCAAGGGACTCCAAGGTACTAATCCGGATTTTTGAATGTTTCTAATGATATTCCTCCAAAACATGACTTCCACCAGGTTCCATCCATTTATCTATGAAACATCATTATCATCATCATCAGGGGTGAGGGGATTTAGATAAAAGGGTAATCTAGTCGCATGCTTGGAGTTTGAAAAAACAGCCTCCACCATTATATAGTAACATATTCCATTATATTTTCCTTTCCCTCCACAAACATTCCTCTAATAATTTAATAGCTAGAAAGAATGGATAGAAAAAAAAATTGTTTATAACACTAGTTAATATTGAGAAAGTAACGAACCCTATTTTTTATTTATAAATAATTTATTGACTAAATATTAAAAAGATAGAAAAACTATCCAATTTATTTATGTATTTTGAGTATTGTTCATATTAAATTTTGAAATGAAATATAAATTCTAAATCAGCTGCATATCAATCAGATGCACCTCAATTTGATACACAGTGTGCTCAGTATGACTCAATGTATATGTTTTCTGTTTATAATATTATTTGTCAATTAATATTCATGTCTTATGAACTACCATGATTTGATCCATGACTCATGATTACGATCTGTGATATGCACACTAGTGAAAAAAACGTTTACCACGTCTGCACTTTTCTCATCAGTTCTATATAACCGATGTGTTAAGCTATGAAAATTGGTTTATCATGTCGGTTATAAAATAACTGACGTGATAAATCAACAAGAATTGGTTTTTTACATCTGTTATAAAATAAATGATGTTAAAAATACCGATATTAGATTTATCACATTGATTATTTCATAACCGACATGAATGATCAAATATGGGTGATTTATCAAGTCAATTATTTTATAACAGATGTGATAAATGAAATCTCGACAATTTATCATGTCGATTATAAAATAACCGACATGATAATGGATTTTCAACATCGGTTAGTAAATAACTATCATTATAAACATAAAAAATAGTTTACCACGTCGGTTATTAAATAACCAATGTGCTAATGTATTTAAATTAATTCTCATGCCCAATATTTTCTCATTCTATTTTATTCGATCGGGCGACCTGCGATTCATATCTCTCACATAGAAAACCTAGAAATGATTCTTCAAAGTTGTACCCTCCAAACTAGTTTTATCAACATCATTCATCATCTTTATTATCACCAGATCTATTAGGTCGACTCGCAACACTCAAGTAAGCCTCACACGCACAGTTTCATTTTTTATTTTTCAGGATTACCTAAACATGTATTTTAAGATGTTATTTTTATATCAATTTTATTTCCATCATGGTAAGTGTCATAGTGTTCTTCTATACCATGATAAATTCTTTTCTGGTAAAATAAACCATCGTAGTGATATCATGCAAGTTATACGATTTTTGTTGGTACCATGTGTGTTCTATCATTTGTGTGTGCGTGTAATTTCATGTGCGCGGGGGTGGGGGTGTCCAGGGGTGGGGGCTATCCAGGGCTTGGGGGGTCTTCCATGGATGTGGTTGTATCTAGGGGGTTTCTAAGGGGTTGGGGATGGTGTCCAGTGGTGTGAGGGGGCTTTCCAAGGGGGTAGGTAGTGTCCCGGGGGGTGGTGTCTACGGGGTGAGGGGGTTGTCCAAGGGGGTAGGGTGTCTAGGGGCTGGGGCCTATCCAGGGGGTGGGGGTGTCTAGGGGGTGGGGGGTTTTGCAATGGAGTGTGGGTGTCCAGGGGGTGTCCAAGGGGGTGGGGGAGGTGTTCAGGGGGTGAGGGGGATATCCACGGGGGTACGGGTGTCTAGGGATGGGGTGGTGTCCAGGGGGGTGTGAGGGACGTCCAAGGGGGTAGAGGGTGTCAAGGGGGTTGGGGTTGTGTCTAGGGGTGAAAGGTTGTCCAAGGGGGTGGGGGTGTCCAGGGGGTGGGGGTGTCCTAGAGGTGGGGGTGTCCTGGGGTTGGGGGTTGTCCAGGGGGTTGGAGGGTTGTCCATGGGGGTGGGGTGTCCAGGGGGTGGGGGTGTCCAAGGGTGGGGGTGTCTAGGGGGTTGCGTTTGTCCAATGGGGTGGGGGTGTCTAGGGGTGTCCAAGGGGTCGGGGTGGTGTCTAGGGGGTGAGGGGGTTGTCCAAGGTGGTATGGGTGTCCAAGGTGGGGGGTGGTATCCAGGGGTTAGGGTGTCTAGGGGTGTCCAAGGGGGTGGGGGTTGTGTCCAAGGTATGGTGTCCAATGTGTGGGGTGTTTTCTAGGGTGTTGGGGCTATCCACGGGGGGTGTCCAAGGGGTTTCCAAGGTGGTGGGGTGGTGTCATGGGGGTTATGGAGATTTCCAATGGGTTGGGGTGTCCAGGGGGTGAGGGGGCTATCCAAGGGGGTAGGGGTGTCCTGGGGTGGGGGTGTCCTGGGGTGGGGCTGTCCTGGGGGATGGGTGTTGTCCCGGGGGTGGGTTGTCCAGGGGGAGTGGGTTTCCCAAGGGTGTGGTGGTGTTCAGTGTGTGGGGGTTATTCACGGGTTGGGGTGTCTAGGGGGTTGGGGGTTGTCCATGGGGGTGGGGGTGTCTATGGGGTGGGGGTGTCCAGGGGGTGGGGGGCTCTCCATGGGGTGGGGGTTGTCCAAGGGGGTGGGGGTGTCCAAGAGGATGGGGGTGGTGTATTGGGGTGTGAGGGGATGTCAACTAGGGTAGGGGTGTCTAGGGGTGGGGTTGATATCTAGCGGGTGATGGGGCTGTCCAAGGAGGTATGGGGTTTCTAGTGGTGGGGGTGTCCAGGTGGTGGGGGTTGTCCATGCGTTTGGGGGGGTTGTCCCAATGGTGGGTGAAACTGTTGGGATATTCTATCCCAATGATTTTTGGGGATATTATAATGGTTTTAAATCATTGGGATAGGTCTAATTTTCAGTAGTGAATGTATACATATTTTAATATTTATAGTTCATATTTCTTGTTTAATGAAGGGTGAATTTGGTATCCAGTTGCACCCGGATCTATTCTTTGTATACCATAAGAAGAAAGGATCCAAGATGAATTTATACTCTTATATCATGATCCATTGAAGATAGATGTAATCCTAAAAATATTTTCATATAAATATAAAACTGTTATATCTAACTATATATAATTATTGTAATCATTTTAATGAATGTATTTTTCAAATAAGCCTATATTTGTTTTATTTTTGAAAATTGTTTTACATTCCAATTATGATATTTAACATATAAATATAAAATTTTCTTATCTTAACAAGATGCATAATTTTTATATTTGTTATAGTTAATATTGAGTCAATGTTGAATTATGCCACATCTAATGTGTAATGAATATGAGAAAGGATTTGATGCCTTTTTGGAATTTTCTTTTTGAAATGTTCCCAGCAGCGACATTTTTTTCTGTCCATTCCTGAAATGTTTGAATATGAATAAGTTGAAAAGTAGAGTGATCAATGATCATTTAATTTTTCATTGTTTTAATCCATGTTATATCCCTTGTATTTGGCATGGTGAAACTATAAAGAAGATCAGATCTACTGATGATGATTATTTTCACGATGGTAACTCCGATGGAATTGAAGAAATGATTTGTGATATTATAGCATAACATATTGAGATAGAACTGGTTGTTTCATGTCTATATAGTGATGATGAAAAACCATTGTACCATGGTTTTATGTATTTTACTATTTTTTAGGTGGTGTTGTGATTTATTAACCTGAAGGTGAAACATGGATGGAGTGACAGAAGTTTTACAGAGCTTCTATAATTGTTGAAATAAATTATTCCAAAAGGAAATGATCTTCTAGATTCAAATTATAAGGCCAAGAAAATATTATGCCTGATGGGATTGGGATATAAGAAAAAACATGCATGTTTGAATGATTGTATGATATATAGGAAGGAATATCAATTTTTTTATAGTGTCCTAAATGTGGGATATCACGGTATAAGTTGAAAGAAAAATCACAGGCTCATATAGAGATTACAAAGATCCATGCCAATAAATTTTGGTATCCTTTAATAATTCATCATTTGAAACATTTATTTGCTATTTCACATGGTGAAAATGGTTAAGATATCATTCCGATGAGAGGATATGTGATGGAAAAATACGTCATCCATTTGATTGTCCACAATGGAAGAAAATTGATGAGCAATATCCTACATTTGGAAATTAAATTAAAAATCGTAGACTTGGGTACTGCACAGATGGAAGGAATCCATACCTAACCATCAGTAGCACACATAGTTCATGGCCTATTTTATTTGTAATTTACAACCTCTCACCTGAAGATTGTATGAAGTGAAAATATGTCATGTTGAGTATAACAATCTCTGGTCTGAAGAAATTTGGAAATTATATTGATTTTTTTCACCATTGATTGATGAATTTAAACTTTTATCGGAGGATGGTATTAGAATGTATGATTCTTTAAAATGGAATATTTTCAACATCATGCAGTGATTATGTTCACTATAAATGACTTCCAAATGTATGGAAATTTTATTCGATATAGTGTTAAGGGGCATAAAGCATGTCCAATTTGCGAACAACTGACCATATATTGTAAATATCATCGGGGGAGGAAAACAATATACATGGTTCATCGAATGTTTTGTCTATGGATCACCCTTATAGAAGGATAAAAAAGGAATTCAATGGCTCACATAAATTTCATATATCACGAAAACCTTCATCATGTGATGTGTATTTTGAGAGGGTGTGAAAAGTTTATGTGACATTGTTAAATACACATAAATATGGTAATGATATAAATATTTGGAAGAAAAGGTCAATATTTTTTGAGTTACCATATTAAAGATATAATGAAGTGAAAAATAATATTGATGTCATACACGTTGAGAAGAATATCTATGACAGTTTGATTGGAATATTGTTAGATATTAAAGGAATGAATAAAGATGGTTTGAATGAAAGATTATACTTACTATCAATGAGAATACATTTGGAGTTAGCTACCATTCCTAATAGAAGAAAAACATTACTTCCTCTATCATTTCATACATTATCCAAGAGGGAGAATATTTGATTTTTTTAGTTTCTTCATGATATCAAAGTGTCTCCAGTTTATTCTTCAAAATTAAAAAAAATCGTCTCTTTGAAGGATTTGAATTTGATAGGTATGAAATATCATGATTGTCACATCATGATGCAACAAATTCTACCAGTTTCATTGGGTGGAATACTGTCCATTCATGTCAGAAATACAATAATGAAGTTGGGTTATTTTTTTAATTCAATTTGTAATAAGGTGGTTGATGTTAATGCTTTGAACATTTTGGAAAAGGATGAAATTTATATACCTTTTCAATTGGAAATTTATTTTCATCTATCTTTTTTTAAATAATATTGCATTTAATGGTTTATTTGGTTTGAGAAATATATCATTATGGACCTGTATATCTTCATTGGATGTATCCTTTTGAAAGCTATATGAAAAATTTGAAGGGTTTTTTTAATAATTCATAACGACCTGAAGCCTACATTATTGAAAAGTATATTTCTGAGGAGGTTGTGATGTTTTGTAAGAGCTACATGGCTATAGCGGAGCACATATATTTTACTCCATATCACCATGAATGAGTTAATAATGAGGGAAATAGGATTTTTGGCTTGAAAGTGAAATCATTATTAGATAAACAGATGATGAAGGTGTAATTATACATCTTGAATAACATATATGGTGCCAAACCGTATATCACATTTCATATTATTGTGTTGAAATAATGTCATCCAAAGATGAAAGTAATGTGGATTTTGAATGAGCATAATAAAACATTTTTTAAATGGTTTAAAAAGAAATTACTTTCTAGATATGATGTATCAGAGACATTAAGATGGTTTATGGGTGGTCTAGGATTAAATATGATAGAATGGTCCAGGTATGACATAAATCGATATACATTTCATATGAATGATCAGGACAATAGAAGTGCAGTTCAGAATAGTGGTGTATTGTTGTTTGCAGAAGAAATTTATTTTTTGAGTTCTAAAGAAAAAAACCAAATTTATTCATCAAGTGAATATTATGGAATCATTGAATAAATATGGGAAGTTTATTACTTTAAAATTAAAGTTCATGTTTTTAACTGAAAATGGTTTATCGGTAACAACATTGTCAAACATAATGATTTTGGAATTATAGTTGATAATATGAATAGATTAGAAGGCACAATGAAATCTAATATAATGAAAACACATGCAAAATAGATTTTCTATATAGTTGATCAATGATATATGCAGTGTGTAGTTTTTTTACAAGGGAAAAACAATATGTTGGTGAAGATCCACTTGATAAAGATGCTGATTTATGTGAGATCCCTACTTCCATTGATAGATTAGCATTAAATAATGATGATCATATTGAATACATGGTTTGTTCCATATTGAACGATCATGATGATGGAATTTGGGAAAACAATCCATTTGTGTATTCCTAATATTAGAGGTATCATATATTTATTTCTTGTTTACTTTTATTATTTTCATAAAATGTTTGATATTTTAATTTTTTCCTTTATTAAAATTTGTATTAAAACAAATAAGTAGAAATTTATGTTTATTTTAATTTTGTATAGTTTAGTTTATCATGTTTAACATTACAAAACGTGTATATTTATTGATTTTTTTAATGAAAATTACCTTACCATGTTTACCATTTTTACCAAGTTTCCCATGTTTACCATGTTTTCCATAGTTTACAATAGTTAAACTTTATGTAACTTATATATTTATTGAATTTTTCGAATAAAAATTACACTACCATGTTTACCATGTTTACAATATTTACCATTTTTTAACATGCTTACCATATTTACCATGTTTACTATTATATAACACAGTTCAGTTTTCCATTTTTTGTTTACATTAGTTTTATAATATTTGAATTTGTATATTTGTGAACTAATTTTTTTTTTGATTTTAAGGATAATGACATATAAATTATTTGATCAACCACATGATTCTGGAGATGATCATCATGATCAAACCTATCGGGAGGAACATTCACATGCTCCTCTTGATGTTCTCCAAGATTCCTCATGTTCTCCAATAACGGCAAAGAAGAGTTCAAGAGTTGGTAAACGTGACTACACACATTTACTAATATTATCACTTTCCCATAGCCTGGACCAGAGGATACTCATTGAGTTTGATGAGAATGATATTTCTAGAGGTCCAAATGCAAAATATTTTAAGAGTTTTTAATCAACTCAGGGTAAAAACAAAGTAATAATTTTGTATGATGATTGCAGAAGTTTGGAAAAAAGAAATAATATCATAGTTATGGGAGACAATTTTGTTAATATATTTTACTATTGTTTGACTAATCTTTAAATGATTCTAGTATAATATGTTTTACTTATTATTTATCAGGTGACATTTGATATTCCTAACACTGGAGTAGTTAGGAGGATATTTTTATCGATGGATTCTAGGAGAGGGATGGATTTTAAATCAACCCTCACATCTGATTTCATTTTTGGTCATAGGAATCATGACAATCCATGTCATATATATCCTTTAAGAAATGAAGACACATGGAGAAAAAAAATTAAAGTAGAAAAACATATTCCTTTTTGGTCAGGGAAATGAAAACTTTTATAAGATTTCTTATAAAAATGAGATTATTAATGTTTTGTTAATAATTTAATATTCTTAATTTACAACAAACAAGGATATATCATCAAGAGATCCAATATTAAAATTTATACCCTCATCGTTTATCTCGGGGAGAGTATACATTATTGGAAGAACAAATGATGGTGGAAAAATTACAAAAAATGAGAGCTGAGTATTAAATATATGGAGAGGTTTTCCCTCTATCACCTCCATCTAAACATGAAAAATGGCAGAGATCTTGGATGTGAAAAAGGGGAAATATCTTTCGAAATAATCGAGAATCTTAGTTAAGAGTACTGTAAGATATTTATTTTATTTATTTATGATAATTATATTCTTTATATAATTTGAATCATTATAGAAATGTTCAATTAACTAACACATGATTCTCTTGAGGATCAGAGCTCATAGGGGGGTTTTATAGCTGGTGGGAGGCATGATTTTTTATCTACAGCATTGAGAAATCCCAAACACCCCGGTCATGTACGACGATTTTTTATGATTTTATAGGTAATAAAAGTGTTTCTATATTCTTAAACTTATTCCATTGAGGGTGTTTATAAAAATATAGAATCATTGGAGTCTGAAGATCATAAAATTAATGAGATGATGGAGGAAAATATTAGATCATCTGATCAGTCTATGTTTGCAGACATGCAAATAAAATTTTAGATTGTAGCTCCCACTCCTCTTCATCCCCTTACAGACCCCATTATTTATTATCCACCTCTTCTAGTAGCTCCCACTCCCCCACCTCCGCCTGCGGTCCCCAGTTTTTATCCTAATCCTCCACAACATCTTCCTACCTATTGTTATTTATATGGTTATGATCCTCACCATAATATAGTTTCATATGGGCTTGTATATTGTATATGAGATATAGTTCATCATCAATAGTTAGTGGTAAAGAATCATAGGGACACTATATATGATCTTATAGATAGATCATCTCAAGTTCCATTACCTACAGATTTGGTGATGATAGTTGGACATAATATCATCCACTTTTTAGTTTGGCCATCCAAAATTATGTTTCTCATTAACATATAGGTATGTATAGTATATCATTTTTTTATTTTTTTTATTAATGTTGTTTTAAAATTTGAGAACTAATATATTTATCTATTTATTTATATTAATTCTTTAATGGTAAAGAAATATTGTATATACAACAACAAATAAAAATCAATATGACATCAGATATAGATTCCAGTATTCTGGAAAAATTCTCCAGATATTAAAATTTGTTGGTAGATCATTTTGAGTTTCCAATGGATGCTCATGTTTGTGGACGTGTATGAAATGAGTGGATTGTGAAAAATGTTTTCATGGATCTTATTTCTAGAGATAACTTGGTCATCAATGTGGTGCTTAATTTTTCCATGTAATTATTAACACCTTTCCATGAATTATATTTATTAAAAATGTATACTTATGACTGCTTTTATTAGGTATCATTATTACATGTGTTATAAGAATGAGAGAAAATATGTATGTGGATTCAAGGACCTGCATATGATTTCCCCTAAAGCACATTCATTGGATGAGGAACAAAGAACACTTTATATTTCCGATATATTTGAATATAATATAATCACACAGTGTTGGATGATTCCTTTTTGTGAATGTTATGAAATATATATCTTGAAAATTATTCTTTATATTTTAATATAAAAAATCACTAACCTTAAATTTTCTTTTATCTTAGTGATCATTAGATGTTAGGTTCTTTTTTTCACAGGAAAAAACATTTTATTGGATAGGCTTTGTCCATGGAGATGTGCTGGGATGTTTTAAGAATATGTTGGAAAATAATGTTTCAATTTATAAATAGTTATTTATATTATAATAATTTTCAAATTTAACCAATTCATATTATTTTCTAATCGGGTATGGTCTTACTATTGAAAAAATACAATGAAAATGAGTTCCACGATTACATATGTAAAATTAAAGGTAAATATCCATTTATAATTTGTACTTTTTGATGTATTACATAAAAATGATATTTTGAATTGAAAATCATTTAAATAGAATTTTCATGAACAATAAGACATCATCGAATGAGGATATTATACGTTATGATTTATATATCAAATAATTATGACTGGAATAATAATGAACTTTGACCAGGTAATATTTCCTTATAAACTTTTGCATAATATTTCATTTGATTTATTCATTATACATGTTAACTAATTTCCTTTTTATTTTTAGCTATTTTATGACCCTCAATGCTATATTTCTTAAGAGTTCGAACACTTACATGTGGAATAGTCATATTAATTTACAAGTTTGATTGGATTTTATTTTTTTGTAGTGTAAAATGTAATTTTGAATATTGTAATTATAATTGTGTATTTGGTAGTTGTTTTGGTTAGATTTATGTTTTTTAGTTGAAATTGTATGTTTTTAATGTTGTATATGTGGATATTTAATTTTTCTTGGCTTCTTCTTATTTTGGACTAGTTCTAATGTTTTTCTTTTATAGATTCTGGTATGATTTTGGTTTGCTTTGGGTCTAGTTTCTTCTTCTTTCAGGTCTACTTTTTCAGATCATTATAATCGTATTGTAGTTTTGTTAAAAAATGGTTTTTACATCGGTTATTTTATAACTGACATAATAAATGAATCTGTATATTTTATTAAGTTGGTTATTACATAACTAACATCGTATATCATTTTCTACGTCAGTTATTTAGGAACCGACGGGAAAAACCATTTAGAGGTTCGAGTTATCACGTCGGTTAAACTGACATGAAAAATTGTATACCATGCTAGTTATTAAATAATCAACATGATAAATCATGCCTCTGAAGGGATTTTCACATCAGTTATTTAGGAACCGGCGTGAAAAACTATTCTGATTTATGCTATTTACATCAGTTTAAAAATAACTGACATAACAAACTATATTTATAATGTCTCTTTTAATAAGGTCACCTAAAATTGATGTAAAAAAATGAAAAACAACCGACACAAAAAAACGTTTTTTGCACTAGTGGAAATATATTAATTTATAACGCTGATATCACCTTCTAACTTATTTATTCTCATGTTATCCTTATATTATAATTGATATCTCTTTTTTTACAATTATTGAACATCTATGATAACCATTTAATATGTTTCATATCCTTAGGTTATTAATAATGGTTTTAGATATGTTATGTCTAATAAGGTTTCTAGTAAATAAAAACATACTGAGAGTCTCTTATGAACTAGTTATTTATGTTTTCATTTTTCCAAAAGCATTAGTCCTAAACTATTTTGGAATGGATCATTATGTTATGTAAGGAATATTAATCTACTATGATGTGATATATATGTATTAAATATCTGGGACAATATAGTTGGTATTAGAGAAACTAACCTACTCAATATTGAGAAAAAATAACAAGTGACCAGTATAACTCATAGTTTGTCTTTTTTTTTAAAATTGACATTACTCTACTAGAAATACAGTCTTTCCCAATGGTTCTGAACTGTTGAGAAAGGCTGGAAAACCATTTGTATATGTTATACCAATGGTTCTTCAAACCATAGGGAAGTAAGCTGTTGGGAAAGCTTTTCCCAACGGTTTACAAAGAACCATTGGGATAGGGTGGGGAAAAAATAACCTATCCCAACGGTTGTGCCAAACCATTGGGATTGTTTTTTCCAATGGTTTGGATTGAACTATTGGGAAAGCCCATAGTCTATCCTCTTTCCCAACGGCTTCGAAACCGTTGGGAAAGGTTTTTTTACCAACGGTTCATTAAACCGTTGGTAAAAAAAGAATCAGAGATTCTATGTTGTGCAAATTGCACAGTAGCCTGCAATTTGCACAGCAGCTCTGCAATTTGCATAGTAGGTGTCATTTTCTACAATCCCTATCTTTTTCAATCCAATTATTATAACTAAGATAAACTAACACATATATATACCATTATTGTATCTGTAATAAGAAGATTAAACATACATATAGTG
This sequence comes from Viscum album, assembly GCA_963277665.1. Lineage (NCBI taxonomy): Eukaryota > Viridiplantae > Streptophyta > Magnoliopsida > Santalales > Viscaceae > Viscum > Viscum album. The sequence continues at coordinate 432,290,290 of OY728153.1, read as the reverse complement.
AAAAAATTCATACACATTTAATATATAATGAATCCAGGAACTATACACATCCATAATTATATTAGAATTCATAACGAAATTATAATCATACTTAATTCATTTAGAATTCAATTTTAAATTTATATGACAATTAAATGTGAAATATGGAATTCAATTCCAAATTTGATCGGTTTTTTGTATACCATATATTTTTACCTGAAATGATGTCCATTTTGAACAAAATACATACACAGTGAGTGATACCGGCCACACCATGCCTCAGATTTAGGTGGGGTTAACTCGTAAATGTCACAAATAACACATAAATCATTGTCCTAAAGTATCAACATATTCTGAAAGGGTTTGATTGGATTTCCATATACCAGTTGATGTTTTTCTCTTAAAATGATGTCCTTTTGAAACAAAAGGCAGACACATTGCGTGGTTCCAAGCACACTATGTATCATATTGAGGCGGTGTTGATTCGTACTCGTCACTTATGACCCATGGATCGTTGTGCTAATGTATCAACACAATCAGAATCTGTTGGGTCAGTGTTCATTATGTACTAAAAATGTTGTCCATTTTAAACAAAAGATAGCCACTTATAGTGATCCTGGCCACACTGTGCCTCAGATTAAGGCGGGGTTGACTCGAACACTTCAAATATGACCCATGTATCATTTTCCTAAATCATCAACACATTTAGAATGAATTTGGTCTATTTTTCGTATGTTAGTTGTTTTTCTCTCTTAAAATGATGTCAATTTTAATCAAAAGAGAGACACTATGAATGTTGTCGGCCACACCACGTCTCGGATTGAGGCGAGGTTGAATTGTACACATAAAATATGAGCCATGGATTTTTGTGATAGAATATCAACACAATCAGATTCTGTTTTGTCGGTTTTTCGTGTGCTAGTTGTTTTTTTCACTTAAAATGAAGTCAATTTTAAACAAAAGAGAGAAACTTTGAGTGGTGTCATCCACACTGCAACTTGGATTGATGCTAGGTTGACTCTTACACGTCACATATGACCCATGGTTTGTTCCCCTAATGTTTCAACAGAAACCGAATGCCTTTGATCCGTTTTCTCTATGTACTTAAAATGATGTCCATTTTAAACAAAAGTGAGACACTTAGACTGATCCCGGCCACACCGCGACTTGGATTGATACCGGGTTGGCACATATATGTCACATATGAACCATGGATCGTTGTGATAAATTATAAATAGATTCCTAATGCATTTGGTCAGTTTTCCGTATACCAATTGTTCTTTTCACTTAAAATCATGACCATTTAAAACAAAAGAGACACAATTAGAGTGGTATTGGCCACAACGTTTCTCGGATTTAAACAGGTTTGACTCGTACACATCTCAAATGACCCATGAATCATTTTCCTAAAGTATCAACACAATCCTAAGGCGTTTGGTCGTTTTTCCATATTCCAGTTGATGTTTTTCATTAAAAATGATGTCCTTTTGAAAGAAAATGAAGACACTCTAAGTGGTGCTGGCCACACCACATCACAGATTGAGGTGGGGTTGATTCATACACATCACATATGATCCATGGATCGATATCCTAATGGTTAAATGGAAACTGAAGGTTTTTGGTCAGTATTCCGTATGTACTTAAAATGTTATCCATTTTAAACCAAAGATAGCCACTTATAGTGATCTCGGCCACACCATGCCTCGGATTAAGGTAGGGTTGACTCGTACCCATCACATATGAACCATGGATAATTTTCCTAAAGTATCAATACATTTCAAATGTGTTTGGTTGGTTTTCCGTTTTCTAGTTGTTCTTTTCGCTTATAATCTGGTCCATTTTAAACAAAAGAGACACGGTTAGAGTGGTGAAAGACACACCGCATCTCGGATTTAGATGGGGTTGACTCATACACATCACATATGACCCATGGAACATTTTTCTAATGTATCATCACAATCTGAATGCGTTTGGTTGGTTTTTCGTATGATAGTTGATATTTTTCCCTTAAAATGACGTCCTTTGGAAACAAAAGATAGACACTTTGAGTGGTGTCGGCCACATCGCATCTCAGATTCAGGCGTGGTTGATTTTTACACATCACATATAACCCATGGATTGTTATCCTAATGTTTAAATGTTAACTAAATGTGTTTGGTCAGTTTTACGTATGTACTTAAAATGGTGTCCATTTTAAACAATTGAGAGACACATAGACTGATCTCGGCCACACTGCAACTCGGATTGATCCTGGGTTGGTTTGTATAGGTCACATATGACCGATGGATTGTTGTTCTAATGTTTCAGAACATCCAGAATCCATTTGGTCAGTTTTCCATATGTACTTAATTTTTTTTCCATTTTAAACAAAAGAGAGACACTTAGAGTGATCCCAGCCACACCGGGACTCAGATTGTGGTGGTGTTGACTCGTACACGTCACATATTACCCATGGATCATTTTGTTAAATTATCAACATATTCCGAATGTGTTTGGTCAGTTTTATGTATGTCAGTTGTTCTTTTCTCTTCTAATCCTGTTCATTTTAAACAAAAGAGACACAATTAGAGTGGTGCCGACCACACCGCATCTTGGATTTAGACGGGGTTGACTCATACACGTCTCAAATTACCCATGGATCATTTTCCTAAAGTATCAACATAATACTAATGCGTTTGGTTTGTTTCTGTATGCCAGTTGATTTTTTTCACTTAAAATGATGTCCTTTTGAAACAAAAGACAGACACTTTGAGTGGTGCCGACCACACCGCGTCTTAGATTGAGGCGGGGTTAATTTTTACTCATCACATATGTCCCCTAGATCGTTCTCCTAACGTTTTAATGGAAAACGAATGCGTTTGGTTGGTTTTCTGTATGTACTTAAAATGTTGTCCATTTTAATCAAAAGATAGACACATAGACTGATCCCAGCCACACCACGACTCGGATTGAGCCCAGGTTGGATCATAAACGTCACATATGACCCATGGATAGTTTTGATAAATTATAAAGAGATTCAGAATGTGTTTGGCTGGTTTCCCATTTTCCAGTTCTCCTTTTCACTTATAAGCCTGTCCATTTTAAACAAAAGAGACACAGTTAGAGTGGTGTCGGCCACACCTCACCTCGTATTGAGGCGGGGTTGAGTCGTACATGTCAAATATGACCCATGGATCATTTTGTTAATGTATCGACATAATCCGAATGTGTTTGGTCGGTTTTCCATATGACAGTTGATGTTATTCAATTAAAATGATGTCTTAGTGAAACAATAGACAGACACATTGAGTGGTGTCGGCCGCACCGCATCTCAGATTGAGGCGGGGTTGATTCGTACATGTCCCATATGGCCCATGGATCATTCACCTAATGTTTCAACGGAAACCGAATGCATTTGGTCGGTTTTGCGTATGTACTTAAAATGTTGTCCATTTTAAACAAAATAGAGACACTTATACTGATCCTGGACATTCCACGACTTGGATTCTACCTGGGTTGGCTCCTACACATCACATATGACACATGGATTGTTGTGATAAATTATCAATAGATTCCGAATGTGTTTGGTTGGTTTTCAGTATGCCAGTTGTTCTGTTCACTTATAATACTGTCCATTTTAAACAAAATAGGCACAGTTAGAGTGGTGTCGGCCACACTATATCTCATATTGAGGCAGGGTGGACTCGTACATGTCACATATGACCCATGGATCGTTGTTCTCAAATATCGACACAATTCGAATGTGTTTGGCCTGTTTTTTGTTTGCCAGTTGATGTTTTTCACTTAAAATGATGTCCTTTTGAAACAAAAGTCATACACATCGAGTGGTTCTGGCCACACCGCGTCTCAGATTGTGGAGGGGTTTATTTGTACATGTCACATATAACCCATGGATTGTTCTCCTAATTTTTCAATGGAAACCGAATGTGTTTGGTCATTTTCCTGTATGTACATAAAATATTGTCCATTTTAAACAAAAGAGAGACATTGAGACTGCTCTCGGCTACACCGTGACTCGGATTGATCCCAATTTGGCTATTACACGTCACATATAACCCATGGACTGTTGTGCTAAAGTATCAACACAATCAGTATCTGTTTGGTCAGTTTTTCGTATGCCAGTTGTTCCTTTCACTTATAATCTTATACAATTTAAACACATGAGACACAGTTTGAGTGGTGTCGGCTACACCACGCCTTGTATTAAGGTGGGGTTGACTCGTACACATCACATATGACCCACGAATCGTTTTGCTAACGTATCGTCAGATTCTGAATGCGTTTGGTCAGTTTTTCATATGACAGTTGATGATTTTCACTTAAAATGTTGTCCACTTTAAACAAAAGAGAGCCACTTAGACTGATCCTGGCACACCGTGACCCAGACTGAGCCCGGGATGGCTCGTACACATCACATACGACCCATGGATCATTTTGATAAATTATCAAGAGATTTTTAAGGTGTTTGGTCAGTTTTCCGTATTCATGTTTTTCTTTTCACTTATAATCATGTCCATTTTAAACAAAAGAGAGACAATATGAATGGTTTCGGCCACACCGCCAATTGTATTGAGGCGGGGTTGACTCATACACATCACATATGACCCATGGATCGTTGTCCTAAATCATCAACACATTTCAAATGAGGTTGGTTGGATTTCCATATGTACTTATAATGTTGTCCATTTTAAACAAAAGAGAGACACATAGACTGATCCCGGCCACATCGTGACTCTGATTGATCCTGGGTTGGCCCATACATGTCAAAAATGACCCATGTATAGTTGTGATAAATTATAAATATAATCCAAATGTGTTTGTTCACTTTTCCATATGTCGGTTGTTCTTTTCACTTATAATCATGTCCATTTTAAACAAAAGAGACACAATTAGAGTGGTATGTGAGTTGCTTATTCACATTATTCAATTACACTATTTAACTATGGGTCTTTAAATTAATTTATTTATGAAAATTTTATATTTAAAATGAGAATATCATCAAATTAATATAAGATAAAACTTTTACTAAAAATCCTTGTGGAAATATTAACGTAAACATGATTTATGATAATCATCACGTGTTTATTAGTGGAATTGTATTTAATTAAAATATTATGGAAATTCATATAGAATATTTTTATATCATTCTTATTATGGATTATATTTTAGTTTATCATGCTCTGAAACATTTCAGAGATATCAATTCTATGCACAATGAATACATCTCTTTTATAACATACCTAGAATCTATGATATTGATTGGATGTGTAAATGAGATTTACATTGATTATCATGATGAAAATAAATTAAATATATATTATAGATATTCTAGTAGTAAATGAAATCAAAGAAGGTGGGGGGATGTCCGGGGGGATGTCCGGTGGGTGTCCGGGTGGCTGTTTGGGGACCAAGTATGAGGGTGGGGGGGCAGTGCATGGGGCTTTCCGGGGGTCTTTGAGGGGATGTCTGGGGTCCAAGGACGTGGGGGGGGGGTCTTTCTGGGGGTTGTATGGGGGGATATTCGAGGGGTTGTCCGAGGTCCATGGAGGAGGGAGGGGGCTGTCCGGGAGGGTGCCCGGGGGGCTGTCCGGGGGGCTGTCCGGGGACCGAGGAGGATGGTGGGGGGTCTGTCAGGGGGGCTATCTTGGAGGCTATCCGGGGTCCATGGAGGATGGTGGGGGCTGTCCGAGGGGCTACTTGGGGGACTGTCCGGGGTCTAGGTAGGATGGTGGGGGCTATCTGGGGGGGTCTGAGGGGCTGTCCGGGGGGATGTCCGGGGACCAAGGATGATGGTGGGGGGGCTGTCCAGGGGGCTGTCTGGGGGGCTGTCCGGGGTCCAAGGAGGATGGTGGGTGGTTGTCCAGGTTCTTGGATGGAGAGGGGTTTTCCCGTGAGTTCACAAACACACAACAACTAAAACACATCAACATCCACGAAAACATGCAATGTATAAAAAAACTCAACAGCAATACTATATTACATGTCTGAAAAAAACCAACAATAAAAATATATTAAACAACAAATATCAGTAATATTACTCCAAAATATAACGGATAAACTGGTCGCACATCACCATAACCATCGTCACCACCGCCACCAACATCATCATCATCATCACCCTTGTCCTCATACTCATCATCATCCTTGCTCTCCTCACCCTCCTCCTCACCCTCACCCTTCGCCTTTCCCTCACCATCCGCCCCACCCTCCTCCTCTCCCTCCTCTTCCGCATCAGACACCTCACCATCATCATCATCAGCCTAGAAATTGTATTGACCTCCACTAGAACTACCACCTAGTGATCCATATATATAACGTATCGACGACATATATTCATCAAAAGTTGGGCTAGCCTCTGGTGGAAGTGTCAAACGTAGAACTTAAATAAATATCATAAAAGCACTGTTTTCCCTGGCAGACTATTCTTCCGTCTCTGTGGCCCTATTTTAGCATTTTCATTCTATTCCCTAACTTTCTAAAGCTCGGTGGCACTACAACTCGTACCTGAGGAGGGCCAATACCTCATCGGGGTTATCCTAGGTCGGAAGCGTACTCTTCCAGGATGCTCCTCTCCAAAAACCTGATGTAAGTGATCAGTTGGCCCAAAATTGTATGGTTCTTGGGAATTGAGGGCCTCTAAAGCAGCCTCTTACAGATATAAATATATCATTAAGTTACATAATACATATTAAAATATAAAATCAACCAATTAAAACTTACAATCTGCTGTTGAGTCTCTTGGTTGACATCACTTCCATCCTTTTTCTGTTTACTCAAGCAAAACAGTTTTTTTTTCGAGGCACACGTACTTCAATATTTTGTATTTGCCTCTTCAATGACATTAGAAAATAAAGTTATATTAAAAATTTAGAAAAATATTAAATAATTGAGAAAACAGTAGAATGTGTTAGTCATAAAGAAAACTTATAGACAATTGTCATACCTGTTTCCTCTCATGATCATGCATCGTAGTTTGTCCCAATTTGGGGAGGTAATTTTTTACATCAATGTTAATTTTTATTCCTGATGATTCGTAAATAAAATTCTAAAATTCAATAGATAGTATTAATGAAAAACATGAAATTTATTATTTAAATACCTCAAATATAATTAATACCTTTATCTGGGTACTTGTTCAATGAGTATTAATCTGAAGATACTGCTCTATTAGACAATCATCCACCACTATTACTGCCTCTAGCTCAGTGCCAACTCTAGAAACCCAGCCAATATAAAACTCATTCTTGTAGGCTCTTCAAAGCTCACCTAAATTTTTTAGACGTTCCGGTCGTGCACCCTCACCATTAAGAAAATTAAATCGAAGCCGACATCAAAATAATAATTCATATAAATACAAAAATAATTCATGGAATTAAATAGAATATATTTTTTTACCCATATCTCTTCCCATGCAATATCCTTGACCTAATGTGGAAAATTTCTCCATGATAGCTCGATGATAGGAATGATGTCGGAGTATTTGGAAAGCTTCGCCAAAAAACTCCGACATTGCTGCCCTATTTTCTCAAACATTTGGTTTTCTTCATTATAATCCACCATAACCTCTGTGCGACGGTTCCACACCAAACACATGATTTTACGCCCCCGCCCACGCCTCCTGTCAGTATATATATCTGTCATGAATGAAAAAAAATATATATTAAAACATGTAATAATGAAAATAAATATTGCTTTAAAATTTTATTAGGGTTCTATAAATACACATGTGCCAGTCTGATCGCTGAGCACCACTAGATCAACAGAAACTGATGGGACACCTTGTGGTGGAACAGGAGTCGAAGACGATGGAATATAGAAACTCGGAGAGACAGAAGTAGAAGGAAAACAATACATGACATTTGTTTGACCGGATTCTGACGAGGGATTGGGAATCATCATGGGATGTGAAAATGATGGCCCAAAGATGCAGAAGGTAGCGAAAACATGGGAGGCCTAAATATCTCGTGTGTCACTAACGACACACCGGGAATAGAATTTGGGAAGGTTGAAATGTCAGTGGGAGGGGCATCGTCTAGTTGGGTACGCGCAGTTGCTCATCCACCTCTGGTACGAAGCCTTCTCGTACCACCGGCCTAAGTACGAGGACCAGTAATAGGAACCTCGTCGAATAACTGTTGACGAAATATATTCTTTAAATATACCAATTTGAAAAAAAGTAATAACTACATGCACTAATGATGGAATTCCCAACTCCTCCATTCGACAATTGTTCTCTATCATTTTTTTCCTTCATCTCTCTTCAATTGGCTGCATTTCCTGCTTTTGAAAACAAATATATAATTAATTAGAAAAATGAAACTAATGTGTAACCTAAAAAACTAAATATATGATGGAATATGGGGATTCATTGGTAATTTATCTATCAATTTTTTTAGAAGAGCTTGAATTGATTTAATAAATCATAAAAGTTGTAATGTTCACCATGTTAGAAATATTGTTAGACTATGTTTGAATACAGTTCAATTCCAAATTAGAAAATGATATTCAAATAAAACTACAACCAATAAAAATTAAAAATTCACATAATGGTCATGTTAGCTAAATCATATTTGTGATCAATGCTAAATCAATTTGAATATTACCGACCTTAACAACCCAACTCGAGGTAAACCAAAATAATTGAGAACTGGATAAATGATTCTATATATTTTCAACCACAACTTTAGATTCACAATCAACTCTGAAAATTGAGATATTGGAGTCATAAAATGAAATAAATGTATTGGTTCCAATGGAACTATGGACAATGTCAATTCCATCATCACCATCATCAAAAATATGTCTTGGAATTACATCAACTATGACACCATATTCAGGTCGAAGTTGGTCTTTGACATAAAAAACATGTTTAGTCATTGATGCCCACATATATGGTTCTTCGGTAGCAAGAGTGCGAGTCATATTAAATACTTTAAATCCACAATAATAAATAAATGTGCCATGTGTCATCATCGAATCGAAACAATGGCATTTCATCATTGTGACTCGTACATGAGTGTAATAATCCAATATTTTTATTTTCACAACAACTCCATAATAACCCATATTTTCAAATAGAGGTCTCTTATCTGTTGCACTGGAATAACTCTCTGTTGTGGTAGTAACCATAACACCATCTTGTTGTGTTCTAAGGTTCTATTCTTATTTAGTGACAATAAATTTGTACTCACTGATAACATCTATTTTACAGTCACGAACCACTATAATTTGACCAAAATCCAAAGATCTTATTTCCTTAGAGACAGAGTCAGCAGAAAAACTCAATACATACAATATAAATGACTATTAAACTTAATTAAATATCGATATAATTATTTTAAACAGTAATATTTTTAAGTTCAATTTTAAACAAGAAGAAAACTCTTTGCTATGTAATGTCTCTCTCCTTCTCAAAGATAAAGAATGATGATTTCTATTTATCATTGTTTTATGTTCCTTGTAGTCAAAAAAATGAATAGTTTAACATATATATATATGTACGATATACATAATCAATTTAGTTACCTAATATAGTCATCGAACAAATCACAGTTGAACTAAACTGTGCGATGTGCCATCTCCCGCTCTTCCTGGCATAATGTCTTCAATGTATATGATCCAGGAATTCCTTATGTTTGTGGAAGTGATGGAAAACTGGGTTCAATTTGCTCATACTGTCCTTCATCATTTTTCATTGGTCTGTTCAATCTTTTAGTAAGATCATACAACTACATCGAGCACAAATCCATACATTCGTATGCCAAGTAACCGTTCACGATAGAACCTTCGGGATGATTTCTGTTTCGGACATAATACATTAATGTGAACATATTTCATTCAGTTGGATACATCTAATGAAAAGAAACGGGTCCTTCGAGAAGTATTTCAGTGGGAATATGGACTGTCAGATGTAGCATGCATGTGAAAAATGATGGAGGAAATATTTTCTCCAACTGAAACAAAATTAATGGTGCATCTGTCAACATTTAATTCAAGAAGGACTTTGAAAACTTCATAGCACAAAGATCAGTAAACAAATGGCACAACCAAATTATATCCACCCTTACATTATGGGAAAAATGATTACAGATTGCTATTGGAAGAAACTCATGCAGTAGAATGTGATAACCATGAGACTTCAAAGATTTTAGCCTCATCTCACTTCTATTGACCCGTTTAGATATGGTGCTTGAATATCCATCAGGAACTCTAATAATCTATAATACATCTAGAAATTTTTTTTTCTGTTGGTGTCATCGCATAATAAGCACATGGAAGTTAAAATTTATTTTCCCTGATACGCACAGGATGTAATTATGGTCTGATTCCCCAATCCACCAAGTCACTCCGAAATTGTAAGTCATCATTTTTCTTCCCCTTGACATTTAGAAGAACCGAAAGAAACACTTTGCATATATTCTTTTCAATATGCATTACGTCTAAGAAATGACGTAACAAATTGGTTGACCAATATTCCAAATAAAAAATGATACTTCTCTTCCTCCAATTGTAACAGGTTTCATTTGAAACAATCTTTCACTTTCTAGATTTCATTTGACCCTTCCCGAACAAAAAACTGAAATCTGTAAATTCCTTAAGCACATCAGTTCCAGACATATGCTGAGGTGGATCATCAGTCTCTATGGTATTATCAAATCTTCGACGATTCATTCTATATGGATGAACCTTTGGAAAGAATTGTTTATGTCCCATAAAACTGAAACTACACCGATGTTTCAGTCTTCTGGATCATGTATTCTTCATACAAACTAGACATTACATTTTTCCCTTCGTGCTCCATCCAGAAATCATTTCATATGTCAAAAAATCACTGATCATCCACATAAGCGGAGCACACATCTAAAATATGTCTTTCAAACATGCATTGTATGTGCGAACACCCACATCCCAAAGAAGTTTCAACTCTTTTATTAAATGTTTCATGTATACATCAATATCAATGACTGGATCAAATGGACCAGATATGAGTATACTAATGAAAGTGAAAGGTTTTTTCATACACAACCATGGGGGAAGATTATAAATGTGTATAAAAACTGGCCATCTGTTGTGCAAAGTAAGAATATGCCCAGACGGATTAAAGATGTCGCATGGAAGACTTGTCCTCACATTATGCACGTCAGCTGCAAAATCAGGATTTTGAGCATCAAATATCTACCATGAAAATCCATCTGCAGGATGAACCAACTCATCATTAGTCTTATTTCTCTCGGTATCATTCCATCTAATTTGTGTTGATATGTCTTCGGACATAAAAAGATACTTGTGTCTAGGGATCAATGTAAATTTCCACATTACTTTCTGTGGAAGGTGGGATTGTGTTCCCTCAGATTTTTACATCCAGCGGGATGTGCCACATTTTATACAATCATTTCAGTCATCGGTTTCCTCCCAGAATAAACTGCAATCTTTTGTGCAAGCATTAATTTTGTTTCCTGAAAATCCATGTTCCTCAACTAACTTCCATGACATATAGTGGATTGAGGGAATATCTGCATCATCTGTAAGTAAATCCTTCAAGAGGGTAATAATGTAATCGATTTCTATATTAGAAATCACATACATAGTTATCCCATGAAACAATCAGATTAAAAATTCAATATTTTTCATTTTATCACATTGTTGATATACTTGAGTTATGGCAGTGTCATTCTATATTTTCACCCTATCAATATCATCACATTCACTAGATGCATCATCTATCCTCATATCGAAGTCTTCTTGAGTCAAAATCCATTCTTTTTCATGATGACAAATAAACGGAACCGACCATCTAACAAATTATCCATTCTGATCCTTTCATTTCGATCATCACCAATTTGAGATTTCATTTTCTCCCCATTGTGATACCATACATAGTAGTTTTCTTGAAAACAAATTTTGGATATGTGGTAGTTGATTTTTTCATAGCTCAAACAAGGTTTACCAACACAATTGGAACATGGGCAGTGTATGTGACCACTATCTGAAGCATTGTGAAATGAAAAATCTATAAAGCTCTCCATATTGTTCTGAAAATCGCTTGATATCTGATCAGTTTCATACATCCAACTTCTTCCCATTCTGTAAAAAGAATTTATATAAGTCATTCTGTCATAAACAATTCAATAGGATTGAACTTTAATGGAAAATTTATTTAAGTAAACAATAAAGGCAGAAAATAATCTAGGTATCATCTAAACAAGTGAAAAAGTCATACTAATGTGTTATTGAAAAAAAGCAAAACCAACAAGAACTAAATCTGTCATCACATCACAACATGCCTCATACCATAACCATATTAGTAGGGTATGATGAACATGAATAAAATAAACCATGTTCCATCCTCCCACCCTACATGGCCCCAACCACATGCCACATCTTATTATAGCCTTATCAAATCGCACCTCACCTGGAAACACTAGGGAAATCATTGTACATCTCACCTAAAGACACATGGACAATCACATCACATCTTGCCTTAAAACACATGGTCAATCACTTATGACGGAAGGGTAGGGAAGACATGGTAGTTATCCAACCATATAACCACCATTCTAGATATTAGAAAAAATACCCAGAACTCAAAACCTCTGATCGTTTGTAATTTTATCCAACTCGGGTTGGGAATGTGTTGAAATAATATAAAATATATGATATATTGATAACAAAAAAATACTCAACCTATGGTTTCACATTAACTACATAATCACACACTTCACTACTGCCATATAACAAATAAACCATCACAACCACTTTTACCACTATATGCAACACACCGCACCACCACCACACAAGACACATAGCATTTCCCACATTCATTTATAAGACACATCATTCACACTTACGTTGTCCATACATTTAATGTTAAATTAATTAAATCCATTTAACACACATCCATTTCTATTCCACCTCTTTTATTTACTATCTTGTTTTTTCATTTAAACAACATAATTTATTAAATAGATAACCCAGAAACTAATAAAACCCCCCACACAAAAACTCACCATCTCACAATAACCATCATCTCCATGTTACATCGGCCAACCATCTCAACGAAACAACCACATATCACCACAACAATATTGCACATCACAAACCACCGCACAACCAAAACCACCTCACCACATCTAACACCACAACCTCATCACACAACACCTCCACACAACACAACACCACCTCACATCATCACTATCACACAACATCACATGTTAGATCCATGCCCACTAACCATCAGATTATAAACCCACATATCACAAAGCTCAACCGGTTACCTCAATCACCATACAACAGCCTATAAAATACAATGAAACACAACAAAAAAACTATCATAGAAGCAACATAACCCAACTTCTACAATTTATTCAAGGTCTTCTATTACAATAACCCATTATATAGCATGGAAATTATAAAAAAAATGATATTCCATTGGAAACTAATTAATTAACAAAATATTCATTCATTTCCCTATTTTTCATGATGAAATCACATCAATATAAAAACATAAAACTAAAATATTAGATCAATAAAAATAAAAACAAGGTAGGATATGTGTATAAAGAATAAAATACATTATTTGAGATGATTTAGATGGATTTTCACCGGTTCGGATGGGGGAGTTCGAGAGAGGAGTCGAGCGCCAGATTGATTTTAGGGTTCTATCACGACCGGGGGAGAGCAACGGCCCGATTGTACATGGGGAAAATATTTAACAATGGTTTTTAAAAATAGTTGGGAAAGGGGTGTTCGTGGTACCCTTTCCCAAACGGTTCATCAGAAATGTTTGCAATGGGGTTCCATTTCCCAACGGTTTTATGAAACCATTGTGAAAGGGTAACTTGAACACTCGTTTTCCAACGGTTCCAGTGAACCGCTGGTAAAGTGTTTCGTAGTCATTCTTTACCAATGGTTTAATCAAAACGTTGGAAATTAAACGTGGGTAAAAACCATATTTCCCGTAGTGTTACTTTTATTAAAAAAAATAAGTGACATAATAAAAACTGTGTAATCATATTCAGATTGTTTTGATATTTTTGGACAATAATTATTGGGTCATTTGTGACATGTAAAAATTTACTACACCACAATATGATGCACGTTGTGGATGATATGACATTAAGTGTGTATTTCTATATTAAATTGACATTAAATTGAAAAAAAAGGTAATGTGACATACTGAAAAACAATAAAATTATTTTGTATTGTTTTTATACTTTAGGAAAATTATAATGAGTCATTTTTGATTTGTAGGAATCATACACACCTTAATTCGATGCACGATGTGAATAATATGACTAAAAGTGTTCGTTATCAGTATAAAATTGACATTTTAGTTTAAAATGTGTCACTCACTAAAAACCAAGAAAAGACACTATGATTGAATTTATAATTTAGGAAAGTGATTCATTAGTCATTTTTGACGTGTATGATGTAGTCCCACATCTAACTAATGAATGATGCGATCGGTAGGACTCAAAATGTGTGTTTCCAGTTTGAAATGAATTTTTAGTAAAAAAATAACAGTGATAGAGAAAATCAAGAAAATATATTCATATTGTTTTTATACTCTAGAAAAATGATCTATAATACATTTTTGTCATGTAGGAATCATCCTCACCTCATTACGATGCACGGTATGGCCGGTATAACTCAAATTGTCTCTTTTTATTTTAAATGGACATCAATTTAAGTTAAAATAATAAGGGGCATACTGAGAACCAAGAAAATGTATTTTTATTGTTTTTATATTTTAATAAAATTATCCATGAGTCATTTTTGATGTGTTGGAGTAAAATGAACCTCAATATGATACATGGTATGTCTGATATGACTCTAAGTGTGTATTTGTATTTAAAATTGACATTAATTTATGTAAAAAGAACAAGTGGAATACTAAAAACTGATAAAAATCCTTCATATTATTTTGATACTTTAGTAAAAGGATCCATGATTCATTTTTTGACATGTAAGACTCAATCATAACTCATTAAAATCCATGGTGTATCTGGTATAACTCAAAGTGTATCTTTTTATTGGAAATTGACATGAATTTAACAAAAAACAAAAAGTTACCTACTGAACACAAAGAAAACACATTCACATTATTTATATTTTTTAAGAAAATGATCTATTATACATTTGTGACATATAGGAATTAGATGCACCTCAATAAAACTGACGATGTGGCTGGTATCACACCCAAGTGTCTCTTTTTGTATAAAATTGACATTAATTTAAGTAAAAACAACACGTGACAGACTAAAAACTGATAAAATTCATTCATATTGTTTTTTTATTTTAGGAAAACTATCTACTAGTGATTTATGACACGTAGGGATCATTCAGACATCAATACGACACGTGGAGTGGCTGTAATATCTCTAATTCTCTCTTTTTATTTAAAATTGACATTAATTTAAGTAAAAACAACATGTAACATACTCAAACCCAAAAAAAATGCATTCGGATAGTTTGTATGGTTTAAGAAAATGTTCCATGGGTCATTTGTGTTGTATAGGATTCAATTGAACCTCAATCTAATGCACAGTGTTACCGGTATGACCAAACGATTCTATTATTAGATTAAAATGGAAATTTTAGTTCAAAATTTTTCATTCCATGAAAACCATGATAACACACTCTGGATGTCTTGATAATTTAGGATATAAAATCATTAGTCATTCATGATGTGTATGAAACAGTATTACGTCAATCTGACACATTATATGACTAGTATGACTCAAAATGTGTGTTTCTAGTCTAAAATTCTATTTTAGTAAAAACACACAATGAACATACTGAAAAGTAAAAAAAAAGAATTTGGATTGTTTTGTTACTTTAAGAAAATGATCCATTAGTAATTTTTGAATGTTATGAATCATCTGTACCCCAATACAACACATGGTGTGGCCGATATAACTCCAAATATTTCTTTTTTTAAAATTTACATTAATTTTAGTAAAATAACAAGTGAAATACTTAAAACTGAGAAAACACATTCTGATTGTTTTAATATTTTAGGAAAATGATCCATAACTCATTTATAATGGGTAGGAATCTACCCCACCTCAATAGGGCAGACGGTATGATTAGTTTAACTCCAAATGTTTCATTTTTATTAAATATTGACAGTTTATTAATGTTTTATTTCATATTAATATTTAATTTATTTCTTTATAGTGTTACTAACATAAATTTTTTTTTATATAGGTGGAATATTTTTCATGGGTTGAGATGATTTGTTCGACAACTAATACAATGGTAGAACATTATTGAGATGGGATCACGATCATCAAAATATGAAATATTAATGTTTTAGAATGTTTGTTGGACCATTGTAAAATTAATTTTATATAAAATTTTGTTTGAAATTTAAATATCATCTTTTTTCTATATATTTTGTGTGGGAATTTTTTTATTGATGATGTCAATCAAATATATATAGCTGGTTTGATTCTGGGTGTACAGTTTTAATTGCAGGTTTGATTTTGGGTGTATTGTTATATAAACAAAACCCTTCATGGGGATAGGCCTTTATCATCACTAAAAAAGCACTGATAAAGGGCCCCACTTATCATCGTTGTTATTAACATCATTTTTTATCCCTATTAAAGGCTATTTTGCGCATTGTGAAAGGCCATATGTGTAGTAGTTTTTAGCACTCGTTCATCTTGTTTGATTCTCCATTTAATGATATATCTAATTATTTATATAAATATTTAGTTATATTTATTCGTATATTTATATATTTTTATATTAATAAATATTCATATATTAATATATATAAATATTAATTTATAAATATAGTTATATTTATATATTTATATTTACATCTATTTGTATATATATTTATATATATAGTTATATATTTTTATCCTTTAATTTATTTGTATATTAATATATATTTATATGATTATTTTTAAATTTGTATTTAAAATATGTTTTTTTTGTGTGTAAAAATAATGAAACAAATACATATATACATCATACAGACACACACTCAGATATATATATATATATTATATGAGTATTTGTAAGTATAATTATACATGTTTATATATAATTATATATATAATATATTAATATGAATATTCATATATTAGAATATATAAATAATATATATCAGTTTGTTAATACAGACACACACTAATATATATATATATATAGACACACACACACACACTATATAGGTATATAAATATTCATATATTTGTGATTTGAATAAAATGTATATTAGATTTTATTTAGATAAAGATTATATATTGATAAATATATTTTATATATAAATATGTTTAATTATTTATTTATAAAATTTAAATTTTTTTGTGTGAATATATAAAAAATATGTATATATTGTTATTTATTTATTTATAAATAAAAGTACATTGTTAAAATGAAAGAATTTTAAATCCATAATATCAATATGAATGTATTCCCTATGAATAAATTCAATCCCCTTAGAAAAAGGGAAAAAGGACCATCTTAAACGAGGTAAAAATTCAACCAAATGTTAAAATATTTGGGTATCCCAACTACAAACACAGTTTTAGAGGCCTTTTGAGCATTGTTTGGCCTAGAAAAATGTGAAAGTGGGGTCTCAAATGGCACTAGTGCATAGAGCTCATTTTAGGATTCGATTTGATATGTAGTTTAACTCAAAAAATCAGATAAAAAATTATTGTCGTTTGAGGTTTCAGTTAAATTTTCAACTTATTTTAGATATTTTATTAATATTATGATTTTTTTGTCTCTTAAAATTTTTATTAAATGATTATTACTTGATAATAATTAGAAAATTATTAATTAATAATAGTTATTTATATATTTTAAAATATATTTCACTAAACATCTTATATATTAGCTGTAAATTTTATCGATACCAATATAAAACATATTTAATATATATATATATTATTTCGGTCAATATAAATATATTTATATATTTATATATTATTATATATATTTTTAATGATTCTTTTTGAAATATACCCTTTATGAGCACTCGTAAAAAAATCACAGATAAAGACCCCCATTTATTAGCTCTACTAAAAATGCATAAATAAATGGGGTCCCTTTAAAAGTGGTAAAAAAATCACTGATAAAATGGTACTTTTAATAGAACATTTTTAGCACTGTAAAAAGTAACTTTTATCCGTTCTTTTTGTACCACTGATAAAGGTACCCCATTTATTCGTGTTTTTTAGGGATGCTAAAGGGTGGTGCTGTGAAAACCTATTTCTATGATAGTGTCCCCACCTAGGCTTCATTGGTATTTTTAATTTACTAGATATATGATACTTTCAAGAAGCTATTATCTTCTAGTTATTAGAATTTGGCCTGGAAGGATGTCACACATAGAGTTGAGAGTCGTAATTTTAGAATATATCATCAAAAATTGGTAAATAATATTATTTAATATGATATGCATGTGATAAATTCTTATTGTTTATGGTCTACCCATCTACTACATAGTTTGATGTGTACAAGAGGATATTCAATGATTGTGTTATTGGAAGGATTGCTGGTGAGAGATAGTAACCGATTATGGTTAGTGTTTTTCACGTTTTTTAGCTTAATATAATATAATTTTATTATTATTATATATATATGTTTATAAATATATGAGATATATTAGAAAAATATTTTTCATATGTTTGGGAGTTAGGGTAATACTGATGGTGGGTACAAAGCCTCGTACATGCAAGTTTTTATGAGACAAATTTGTCATTGGTAGTGAAAAGTTGTATTTAGAAAGGCATGGTGATTGAAATTGGTTAATGATCAACTCCGACTAGTTATTATGGAATAGAAGTGATTTCAAAATTTATCACAAAATGTAGTTTGTATGAGATCATAATCTTTCACATCTATAGAGTACGACACAAGGGTTTGAGCTCAGGATGAAACTGTTCAATGATTATTTATAGAGCAGGAAGAGTAGCGACAACATTAGGAGTAGAAACGTCAGTAGCAGCGTCAACAACATGATCATATGATGCAGTATATTTGGTGAAATACACATAGTTTAGGTACGGATTTACCTCCATCTAATTTATTTAACCCCCCACCCTCTTAGTGACACTACTATTATGTTCATTTTTTTAAACATTATTTATATTATAAATGCTTATATTATATAGTAATTTTTGGTTTTTGGTATTTTATTTTTTAGTAAAAATTATATTTAGAATAATTTGGGAAACCCCTATATTATGAAAATCGTTATCCCTTTTGTGTTGGAACGAGATAGAACCCATTACATGACTTAATCACCAAACACAACATGACCCAAATAAAGAAAATATAATTATAAATGGTCAAAAATATAATTAGATAAAAGTAAAATGCATATAGCCTAAAATACTTTGGTAGAGAAACCTATAATTTGGATTTTATTGAAAACCCCCAAGGTAGCCATCCATCCATTTAACCGCCGACCCAGACACCCAAACCATAGCTTCATTTGGGAACTATTGGAAGGATCATCAGGGTGGACAGATCTGCTAATAATGTCGGCGACCTGCCTGGAAAATCATCATACCATACTAAAGTGGGTTCTTCCCCTAATGTCATCGACCCCTTCCTCGAGTAAGGATTTACCCTCATTGTTATCCCTCACCATCACGCCTGGGTTTGAGTCTTTCCTTCTTCTGCCATGATGAGCAGAGGCCTTCCTTTTCCACTATCCCATGTGCTTTCCTACCAACCCCCACTATCGAGTAGGAGTTCATATTTCGACATTGACCCCTATGTTTAGCTTAATTTAATTATTATCTATATTTATTGGAAATGAATATATATTGTGATTTTTTGAAACTTTATAACAATGTTCCATAAGTCATTTGTGATCTGTATTAATCATACCCACCTCAATCTTATGAATGGGGTGATTGGTATGACTTCACTACTAGAGATATGACCTTTAATAGCGCGCAAAATGGTCATTTAATGTGTTAAAAAGTGTTATTATCTTTTTCTCTATTAAAATGGGGCCCCTTTTATCAATGCTAGAAAATCACTAATAAAGGCCCCTTTAACAGCATTGAAAAAAGGGTTCCTTTATCATAGCTAAAAAAAATTGATGATAAAAGGGACATTTATTGATGATTTTTAACACTGATAAAAGTCAAAAATAATTTAAAAAAATCTCCAAATTGAAGGGTGGGACCTTCCCCCTTTTATCTATGCTCGACCCCCCTTTTAACAGTGATATTATATCCTCCCCATCCATTTAATAGTTCTTGGAATCCCCCCACGTTTTAACAGCACTAGGGACATGCGTCACCCACCCGCATGCACCCCAATCTCTGATGGGCATCAAAACTAAGACATCCCTCATAATATCACTCCTTTTCAACTCCCCTATATCATTTTATTATGTGTTTTATGATATATCTAAATATTTATATTTATTTCATTTTGTTTTAATTTTTTATCCTTATATATGTATATTTAAATATATATATAAAAAATATTATTTGTGTGTTTATGTGTGTTTATAAATACATACATACATATATATATATATGTATGTTCATCTATAATTATAATTATACGTATTTATATTTATTTACATATATTATATATTAATATGTATATACATATATTAGAATATATAGATAAATATATATCAGTTTTTCAATGCCCAAATAAATATATTTATATATATAAACATTATATATAAAATAATTTTCTATGTATATAAATATTTATAAATATTTATTTTTTAAAAAAATGGATATTATTTGTTATTTAGATAAGGTTTATATGTTTAGAAATATACTTGAAATATAAATATGTTTACATGTATATTTATAAAAATAAAATTTTATGTGTGAATATATATGAAATATGCATATATTTTTATATATTTGATTGTAAATAAAACAACATTATGAAAAATGAAAAAAAATCAAAAAATTAATATCAATATTTTTTTAAATAAAGAAAGGATATATTATTGATCAAATTAACTATAAATGAAAATCTAATCATGAAAATTATCAACCCAAAAAATGGTTATCCCATGACTTCCTATAGCTCGCCAGCAGGTGGGCTTCATGATTAACCCCACACAAGATGAAAGAGAATTTTCATATTGATAATGAATTAGAAAGACACCATATTTTCCTTAGAACAATCCCAAAGATGAATTCACACCTTTTTTTTTGATAAATCATTAACAGATTCAAGACAAACAGACTCCAAAACCACCTAATTCCATCCTATATCCTGGGAAAGGAGGATCCCTTGAATAATTGATGATGCTTCCACGAAAACTAATATCCAACATCCATTAATAACCATGAAACCTAGCATCAATCAAATAGACATTATGTTGTCAGGCAATGAGCACCACCCAAATTCGAGACACTATCGAGATAGGTGCATCAGTATTGATTTTAATAAATCATTTAGTAGGGGAAGCCAGAAAGTTTGAGTTTTCTGTGATTAGAGCACTAATGGCCACTCCTTGTTCGACATCCACCAGTTCTTCCATTCATTGCCTTATCCACCAAAATTTGATCATGTGAGGACTTATTTTTGAAAACCCATTCATTCTTATGAGACCAAACAAGTCAATAAAAATCACACACTAACCCCACAACCTTTCATTCCAAAGAGGAAACCCAATCATTGAAAACATGTTCCAACTCCAAATATGGGACTAGGGACTCCTTACACCCTGGGGACCTTTCATTCCACACTCCCACCACTCCCAGCAAGAGAAGAATAGTATGCAAAGGAGTTTCAATCTGTTGAAATCACATGCAGAACACATCATCCTCCCACATTTGTCATAGAGTAAGAATGTTTCACATTAGTAGGACACCCAATAAATCCTACATCCATAAAAACATGAATTTTTATTGGTGGGGGGAGGGGTAGAGAGTGCCCAAATCTTCTTCCACCGATCACTTGGATGAGCCTGATTAGACCCATGCGACAAATTGATGAACCCCGACCTAAATGTGTACTTCCTAGAAGCATCCCCAAAGTAGAAGATTTGGTCACAACCCACTGCAAATGTAATCCGGATGCTAAAGATAAGACATCGATATGTTTCTTTGAACCAACCACAAACTTTATCCCAATATCACTCTTCTAAATAACCATCAATGAGGTCGTACACTTTTTCATATTTGAACCCCGGAATGAAAGGTGAAGAGTCTCTAATGTTGACCCCATTGACCAGCCACTGGTCTCCCCATACATTCACCTTATTCCCATCATAATTCCTCCAAACAATACCATAGTTGATCAGAAGGATAGAACCACAGAATATTCTCTGCGTAAATCTAGTCTTGGGTCCAATAAGAGCATGTAGGAAGTCAGACTTTGGGAAATACATTGCTTGAATGAACGTAGGGAAAAGGGGATTAGTACAGGACCTGAGACGCCACCCTTGTTTTTCCAAAAGACCATCATTGAACCATTGAATTTTATTAATACTTAGGTCACCACATGACTTTGAAACAAACTTCTTATCCCACATGATCTAGTGGGTGTTGTGGTTTCCATTAGCATAACCCCACCATAAGTTTTCCATCCGAGAATGAATCCGATCAACAAGGGTAACAGGGGACTTGAAAAAGGAAATGGCGTATGAGGGGAAAACATGGGACACATATTTTACTAGCACTTCATTCCCCAGTTTGGATATTTTTCTACTAGACCAAAAACTGATCAAATTATCCACTTTGTCAATGATTGACACGAAACATGCTTCTTTGATATTATGATAGAAGATGAAAACCCCAGGTATTTCTAATGATTCTTGACCATAATAAACCTGCATAATATCTTAATCTCTTATTGCATTATCATTGGAACACCTTTACTGAATGATAGTTCAAACATAGAGGCATTAATCCATTTCCTAGAATCCATCTCAAAAAGGTTGAAAATCATCATGATTGAGTAACACTCAAGTGTAGTAGCCTGAGCAGACAGAAGGAAATTGTCTGAAAAGAAAAGATAAGCAACATTGCAACATACGTTGGATCCATGAATAGCACCATGCTCCATCACCTTTAAAAGTATATGAGAAAAATAATTATCTACATGAATGAAACTGTAGGGAGATATTAGGTCCCCTTATCTTAAAACTCTCGAGGGTGTAAAACTAGACAACTACTCCCCATTGACGTTAATGCTATTTGAAACTGAAGTAACATAGTACATAATGTTAAGCATCCATATAGCTCTAAACCCCAGTTTTAATAGTAGAATATTGAGAAAATGACCTTTTGCTATGTCGTAGTCTTTCATAATATCTAGTTTCAAGGCCTCGACTAATTTCTTCTCTATGGAGAGGGTCATCATGTAGAGGGATATCTCATATGGAATGGCTGCATTATAATTAATTTTTCTCTGTGAGTCAAAATAACACTTATCTTAAAACACTAGAAGAGGGAGATAAACTCTCAACCTAGGCACCAAAATTTTCGAGTAAATTTTGTAAATAACATTGCATAGGATGATTTGATGGAACTCCGTAATCTTCTGGGGGAATTTAGATTTTGGGATGAGGGTAATAATAGTCTTGTTAATATTATCAAAGTTATTCATACCTTCCTAGAAATCCTTCAACTTCTTGATCATGTCCAGACCAAAAATGTGCCCAAACCCATTTGAAGAAAAGGGCACAATACCCATCATGACCAAAAAAATTCATAGAATGAAAATGGTGACAATCCCTTCACATTTCTTCATCAAAATTGTCCCTCTCTAGATAACATTTCATATCATCAGAAATAATTATTGGGATGTAGTTGGTGAGACTAAGAGGGATGTCAATGTAGTCTTCCATGAAAATATTTCCAAATAAATCCAGAATAATTTAATGAATTCTAACAGTTTCCTACATCACTCTAAAATGAAAATATTTAAGGTGGGAGATGTGGGTTTTTCTTCTTCTCTTTGTATCTCTTTGGTGGAAGAAAGTAGTGTTATGGTCACCTTCATTAATGTTAGATTATATTACCTAGATTAATGAGTATCTTTCCTTTTCCTTAATCACAATATTCAAATACCTCTCAATGTTTGATATATCCTTAATTATAGAGTCAGAAAAACTCTGGGAATAGAGAAATTTTAACAACCGTTCTGCCCTATTAATGTGTCTATCTATGGGCCTAGACCTAGTTGAACACTAATTCTTCAACATGATACTATCATTTTGGGTTTGAGAGACAAATCATTATTTCAGACCCCCCCCCAAATAGCATGAATGGCCTCCTAACAACTCCCATCGTAGAAGCAGAGACTCTCAAACCTAAACGTACAACCACCACTATACTGATTCCTTTAGGGGGGTGTTGAAAGAAGGATCATAGACTGGTCAGAGGCTACTGGGGACAAGTGTTCAATAGATAATGCACGGAAGATATATTGCTAGTCATCTGTCCCAATAAATTTGTCCAGTCTTTCAGCGATGCATCCCTTTATTGAGGTACCCATTTTCCATGAGAAAGGAGAGCCTGAAAATCCTATATCATGGAGGGAGTTAAAAAGTAGGTATTTATGAAAATCTTTTATAGTTTCATCATTCCTTAAGAGGCCACTTTATTTTTTCTGATATGAAGATAATATCATTTAAATCACCCCTAATGAGGAGAGAACCAATAAAATACTCACAAATCCTATATTACATGTTCTATGATTTACCCTTATCATGAATGGAAGGATACCCATAGAACTCAATGAATAACCAAGAAGGGGAACTCGGGGATTCAAACATAATAGCAATATGGTTACTTGAGTAGTTTGAGATTTTAATACGAAAATACTTCCTTCAAAATAAGATAATGACACACTACATGACCCTACCTCCCATCACAAAACACATTCTTAAAAATGGAAAAATAACCACTTAAATGAGGCTAAATTTCCATTTAATGTTAAAAAATTAGGATAAACCAACTAAAAACCCAGTTTTAATGGTCTTATAGGGAATTTTGGGCATTGGAAAATGTAATCGGGGAATCCTATATATCATTAGTGTGTAGATATTATCTCATGATTTGATTTTATATATGGAAGAGCTCAAACAGACACTCAGATCAAAATTTCTAACCTATTGAAATTCGAGTTACATTTTCAATTTATTTTATATCCTTTATTAATTTTTTTATTTTTTATGTCTTAAAATTAGTAATAAATTTCTATTACTCAATAATAATTTGAAATTTATTAATTAATAATAGCTTTTTAATTATTGTATTGTCAGGTTTCACTAAATATACTATATTTTAAGTGTAAATGTCTAGTTAGCCTTATCTAAAATATATTTTATTTTTAATGAAATATGTTATAATTTTTGTAATATATCATTTATCAATGATAGTAAAATAATATTAATAAATCCCCCTTTATTAACACTACTAAAAAGTGCTGATTAATGGAGTCCCTTTAATAGTGCTAAAAAATTGGTGATAAAGGGGTACCTTTTTAGTGAAAAAACACTAATAAATGGGTACTTTTAACATCATTTTTTAGCACTATTAAAATCACCTTTTATCAGTGGTTTTTTTAGCATGGATATAGGTACCCAATTTATCAAGGAATTTGTTATCATTGTTAAAGGGTCTCACTGAATAAATTTGTTTCTCTGGTAGTGATCCATGTGTATCCTTTTATTTTAAATTTACATATTAAAAATATATACTTTTATATTTATGTTTAATTTATTTCTTTATAGTATTATTTATATAATAACTATTTTATTATATAAGTGAATTATTTTTCTCGGGTTGGGTTGGTTTGTTTGGAAACTGGTATAATGATTTGTATTTTTTTTAAAGGGAGTTGTAGGTGCCAAATAAAATTAAACATTTGTCTTTTAAAATGTTTCTGGACAGTAAATGAAAGTTTAATTATAGAAAATATTATTTTAAATGTATATAATATGATTTTTTAGTATTTGATATATAACTTTAATTTCAATTAAATTACTAATTTTCATATTGGTGCATTTTCATACAGGTGTATTTGGTGCAGTGTATTGTTATTCAAACAACACGTTGCAGCAGTAGGGCATTTATCAACATTAATGAAAAAAATGATAAATGGGTCCTCATTCAAATGATGTTGATGACATCAGTGTTTTTTAGCACGGTTATATCTCTTTTCGTGGTGAAAAAAGGTATATTTGTTGTTTTTTAAATTCATTTTTTTGTAGTGACAATGATATCTATTTGCAGTCATAAAATGAAACGACATGAAGAAAATGTGGTCGTAAATCCAATGAGTATGTGTTGTGTCGATAGATGAGGAAGTAGGTAAATTCAGGATATAATGGGATTACAACCATATATCACCATGGATTTCATGAAGGAGCGATGATCAGTTTTTTAAAAAATAAAAACATTATTTTTAAAATATTGAAAATTAAAAACAAAATTCATATTCTCCATTAATAATTTAAAGAGTAAAAAATAAGTACAAAACTATTTTTCATAATGATATTTTAAACCAAAATTCCCTCTCAATTTTAAATATATATATATATTTTTAAAAAAATATAAAAACTTAATTTTCATTATTTATATTCACATAAAAAATTTAAAATAAAAGATAAATTAACGTAAAAAATAAAATTAATTTTTTATTATTCATAAAAATGAAATAAAAAACTAAATTTTATTTAAGATAAATTAATAAAAAATCCCTTATCTATATGAAATAATAAATAATTATATATTCCAAATTAAAAAATTATTTTATAAAAAAAATATTTGTCACTTAAAAAATTTTAAAAAATATCTCAATTTTCTTATTAAAAAATTATTTAAACAATATTTTATTTAAAAAATATATATATATACATTTTTTATTATTTATTTGGAAACTGAAAATTAATTTTCTTTTTTGATATTAAAATAAATAAAAAAATTATCATTTTTTTAAATGATATCATTTTAAATTTAAAATACCTAAAAAATTCCCCTAATCCTTTCAAAAAAATTATAAATTTCAATTAATATACTTACAGTTAAAAATAAAACATCATTATTTTACCTTTAAAATTAATTTACAATAAAAGTTATCTATTTATTTTTTAACAATGGTAATTTTTTAATTTATTAAAATTATTTAAAATTGAAGTAGATTTTATTATTTGTTAATTTTATCATTTTATAGGAAGGAATTTTTTTAACGAAAAATAAAAAAACTCTAATTTTTAATTGAATGACTGATATTTTTTTTAATAAACAATATTTTTTTTCTAGGCTTTATAGAATGAAGTATTTTTTTTATTATTTTATGGAAACGTAGTAATGGACTTTATTTTCATTTAATTTTTTTAAAATAAATGAGTTTTCATTGAATTTTTTAAAAGGAAACAATGGATTTGATTTGTTGATATGGGATAAGACTAAATATTTTTACAAAACCGGGTCCTGGAATGCATGAATGATGTTCATAGAAGCCACACTGCTAGTCTAAAAACAATCAATAAGTTATTACATAAATATTTTAATATTATTAATTTTGTTTAAAAATAATAATAGTTTGATTATTGATACTTATTTAAATTAAGTTTCATAGATTAGAGTTTTCCTATATAATTTGAAATTAATATTATGTTTTTGGAAGAATTTTAAAAAAAATTACGAGGCCATTTTCTAACAAAAATGATGTTAAAAATAAAAATCTAACAAATAAATTGCATACATACATTAGTTTTAATTTAATGTTTAATTTAAAAATAATAACTAATGTCAATATCGATTATTAGGAGGTTTCCCTATGTAACATATGGGAATATGAATACATATTTAAACCATAAGTCTTGGTGTGTTGGTGTGGCATCTTCATGCACAATTGTAGGCATATGTAAATGTTATTGGGACTTCTTAAACCCAGCCCATTAGGCAAGGGTTCCCCTCATACATATATTTAACACACTGGATCCCTTCATAATCAATGTACGATAACCCAATAATATCCCTCTCATAACCAATATGGTAATGAACATAGAATATTTTTCGGTGATCAGGAAATTCAAATTGCTAAAATGAAACTATACAACAATCACTACTAATAAACAGAGCTTTACCAGCACTATAAAAGCCATTATTAGTTCTATAAAAGCACTGATAGTCAAGGCGCTATTAAAAGGGGTTTCCTTTTATTAGTGCTGAAAAAAAGCACTGATAAATGCCCTCTTTTATCAGCCCTAAAAAAGCTTTGATAATAGTAAAAAAAATATTTTAAAAAATAACGATATTTCTTAATATATTAATATTTATATATATATAGTTAGTTATACTTATATATTTATATTTATATCTATTTATTTATGTTTTGATTGTCCATGGTGTTTTTTTTGTGATGAATTCATACCACAATTAACTCTCTGTGGTGGGAATCCATCATAAAAATCCATTCACAAAAGAAATTATTTTTATAGTGATATATAAATATTATAACATAGTGATATGATATATATAAATAAATATACCAATACATTAAATATAGATTATATTTAAATTTATATATTTTTATCATATAATATAATTAATATTATAATTATATATTTATAATAATATGTTTGTGTTTACATATATGTGTGTGTGTGTGATTATATATAATAAAATATATAAATAATATATCAAAATGATTTTACATATAAATGATATATTTTAAAATTACAATTCATATTAAAAAATATTTATTATTAACCTTATTTTCGTTATATATATAATAAAAAATTATCAAAATGAAATTAATCAATAAAAATATATAATAATTGGTTTCTTCTTGGATTTTCAATGAAAACCCCCAATCCAACCCGAGAGCTGAAGACTTGCTACCCCACACACCACCTCCATCTCTGCCTTGATTCCACCACCTCTATGACTGCGCTGATGAATTTCAATCGCAAATCGTCCCTGCCTTGACTGTGTTCCACCTCCTCCATGAATGCATTACATGACCGCACTCTGCCCTACCATGACTGCCTCACACGTCGGCACATTTACATCCCACCTCATCCGCATTCTGCCTCTACAATGACCTCCCGGAGTGACGGTACTGTGCTATTCCCCACACATTAGAACATCCACATCCCACCTCAATGATGGGTTCTTTTTAATAATCATTTTAAACCTAATTATCAAAGTCGTAGATTTTAATAATTATGCTGAATTTTAATTGAATAATGTAGAATATATTTTGAGAATATTTGACTCACATGTAACATTTGATGTTGATTTTAATTCAATAATCTAACATTTGAATCATATCAACCTTTATACAACATTTAATATATATATATATATATATAAATCTCCCTATATATTGGTAATCTTTCTAATTTTTATCTAACCAGCCATAAATGGAAATATATTTTTGTAGAGCTTACCTCCCAATCTCCAATTGAACCTAGGGGTGGGAAAATAGTTGGTTGATCGAACAGTTAATTTAAAACGGAATAAAAATATGTAAGGGTTATAATAAAATGATTATTGGTTGGTAAAAAATTTATTTGGTTAATAACATATTTTCTATTGGTTTTGATTATTAAGCTTAATAACTGAAAACTAATAAAATAACAGAATTTATAATTTTTTTATTTTTTCTTTAATTTAATATTTTAAATAACATATGAGATAGATTATAACAAAAAATAATAATTTTTTTTATAATTTTATATTTTTTTCAAATAAATTTTTTTGAACTTAAGGATTTATATATAATTTTGAGTTTTTTTTACACAATTAGGGTAGATTTTTTTAATATAAGGATTTTTTTAACATTAGTAGGATTTCTCCGATGATCAACATTCCTACAATGGTTTTTCCTCCTGATAAAACCAATGTTTATCTTAGTAGCAGTTCTTAAAAAATAAACAAATTTTAATTTAAATGTTATATAATCCACGTATGATTATTTATATTGTTAGTTACAATATTTATTAATTATATTATCCGTTATACTAATAATTTTATTATTAATGGTTATATTGTAAATTTTAAATTAGTTATTAATTATTAATTATTATTTTTATTAATAATTAAATTTATAAATTATTAATTCCAATGTTAATAAATTATCTCTATAATTTATATTGGCTATTACTAAATATACTAATGATATTATCCGTTATTAATTTTATTAATTACTTAAATAATTGTTAATAATTATATCATTAAAATAAATTGACAATTTTATATTGAACACACAAACATTTAGTCATACCGGTCACATCATATTTTGGATTGACGTGTAGTCGATTCCTACACATCATAAACGAGTTATGTATCCATTACAAGAAAAGTGACATTTAGCGGTGTTTTTTTTGATTTGGAAGCGGTTTAAACTACCGCTAAAGTTGATATCTGGATACAACATGTGGCGGTTCCTCCCATTCAATACCACATATCCAATCATGAGATGCATTTGGTTTTATCAGTTCTAAGAAAAAAGCACTAATAAAATGGGGGCCTTTATTAGCGCTGGCTAAAAGCGTTAATAAATCTTCCTTAATCATCAATAAATAAAGTTGATAAATGTGTAACCTTTATCAGTACTTTCTTTATCAATGATAAATGGGGGTATTTATATTTTTAAAAAATATAATACTCCATCTTATGATATTATCCAATTCCAGGGTAAATATTTATAGAGGAAAAGATGAAATCCATCAATTAGATCCCCCGATGATTCCCAAAAGAAGATAAAAAATGAGCCACTCAATTTTCCTCTCTCTTAATAAAGGAAAAACAATACGAATAGAAAAAAGGCACCAAAGATCTGATGATGTCGATAATGGACCCATAGGATTTGAGGACACCTTCATCCTCCTTCAGTGCATTGATAACAACTTAGAAATTAGATTCAACCACAACATCCTTCCATCCAAGAGTCAAGATGAAATGCATACCCTTCAAATATCCATATCATCTTCTAGAGGAGGAGACCAACCCACAATGTCTTAGGAATGTTGATCCAAAATAAGATAGTCAACGTGATCCCAGAGGACTAACCCAAGGCCAACAAAACCATCCCCATGGGTGGCGGCATAAGTATTATGTTTGAGAACACTCAAAGGGGGAGGCATCTAACCAGAGTGGAATGAACAGGTGAAGGTGGATGAGCATCCTCAATATCTATTCACTAAGAGACCTAGTTATGAATCATGTAAATATAAACCCTATTGTCTTTAAAAATGTCCTCAAAAATGAAAGTGTTATGGAAAACCATATAATCAAGGAACAACTCTATTATTAGCACAGATAAATGTTTTTTAAAAAAATCAATATTGATTTACATTAAATTATTATATTTATATCCAAAAATAATGTTTCTTTTTATACATTTATTAAAAAATGAATGTGTATGATTAATATATATTTAATAATAATTCAAATATATATATAATGTTTAAAAAAATTGTTTATAAGATTATAATTATATAAATATATATTTAAATAATTATAATTTTTAAATTAATTTTTAAATAATATATATATTTATTATATTTATCATATTTATAAATATATATAAATACATTTAAATTATATATATTTATAATTATAATTATAACGATATAAATATACATTTAAATTAATATATTTTTCCAATGAATTGGGTCAAAAAAATATATTGATGTGTGATTATAATTGACGTACAAATATGTTATGTATTGATCGGGATTGTTCATTTATACATTACAAAATTTGAAGCTCACACAGATATATTTTTAACATCGGTTAATGGATAACTGATGTTAAAAAAATGTGAGTGTGAGTTTTAACATTGCTTATGCAATAAGTGACCTCAAAAAGTGGGTTTTAACATTAGTTATTAAATAACTTTTCATCCCCTCCAATTAGAAGATTTACTCCCCCTCAAGGTGATTTTAAAATTAATAATGATGCATCAATTCCAGGTGGTGGATCTGTTGGCCTTGTGGAAGTTCTCTAGGACCATGGAGGCTCTATTTTTGTCGAAAATCATTCCTCATAAATTTTTTTCTTGTCACCTCTGATAGTAGAGACCATGACTATATAGAATGGTATGTAGTTCATTTCTTCTATTGGATCAGTGGATATTGTGGTCGAATCTGA
This sequence comes from Viscum album, assembly GCA_963277665.1. Taxonomy (NCBI): domain Eukaryota; kingdom Viridiplantae; phylum Streptophyta; class Magnoliopsida; order Santalales; family Viscaceae; genus Viscum; species Viscum album. The sequence continues at coordinate 432,258,233 of OY728153.1, read as the reverse complement.
TTATCAATATATTATTGATGCACCAGAGGAGGAAGAAGGTGGCCACCAGGGCTTTGGGGCTATTTTCGACATCATCATATCAATAGTTCTTTTATTCTTTTTTTGTCATATTTCCTTTGTTATGAGAGAGGACAATGATGTGGCTCATTTATAGCTACTTTTGGGAGTTGTTGAGGGTCAAATTGTATTGCAGCTAATTCATACACATCACAACTAACTCATAGATCATATTCCTACAATATTAAATCAATCCAAATGGGTTTTCATTATTTTGATTAGGTCAATTTTCCTTTTTAATAAAATTGTTGTATATTTTAAATAAAAAGATGCACTTGTAGTCATACCAGTCACATTGTGCATTATATTGAGGTGTGGAAGATTCCTATATGTCCCAAATGACTCATGGATTTTTTTCCATATAGTATCTATACAATCTGAATGTGATTGCTCATTTTTAAGTACACCAATTGTTCCTTTTAACTAAAATTGATGTCAATTTTAAATAAAAAGACGTACTTTGAGTTTTACCAGTCACACCGTGTGTCGGATTGAGGTTTGACTGATTTCTACATAGCCCAAATGAATCATGGATCATTTTATTAATTTATTAAAACAATCCAAATATTGTTTCTTGGTTTTCAGTATGTCACTTTTCATTTTTTCTAAAATTTAATTTTAAACTAGAAACACACACATTAACTCATACCGGTCACATCATTTATTGGATTGAAATGAGATGAATTCCTACAAATCACAATTGATTTATAAATTTATTTACAAAATTATAAATAAAATATGACCATGTTTTCTATAATTTTAATGAGTGACATGTTTTGAAGTAAAATGTCGATTTTAAACTGATAAAAGACACTTTGAGGCATACTAGTCACACTATTTTTTGGATTGAGGTGCAGCTGATTTCTAAACATTGTAAATGACTTATGGATCGTTGTACTAAAGTATCAAAACAACTTGAATTATTTTTTGGGGGTTTGAGTATGTTTTTTGTATATTTTTCTAAAATTAATGTCAATATAAAATAAAAAAGACACACCTGATGTCATACCGATCACATCGTATGTTAGATTGAGGTGTTGTTGATTCCAACATGTCCCAAAGTATGAAAACAATCCTAACATCCAAGGAATCCTCTAGTGTAAGAAAACTATTCTCATTCTAGTAATACTAAAAATAAAAAAATTAAACATAAATTTGAAATAATCCATTACTTATATATAATTCTTATATTCATGCAATTTTTGTACATTCTATGATCAGGTATGATGCCCATTTGTTTGTATGAAAATGCATATCATCTTATGAATATGATTTTTTTCAATATTCATAAAATTATTGGAAAATTATAAATACAAAAAGGATTAATAAATATTTTGAATTAAGTAGTAATTATCTTTAAAAATGCCTCTTTGTGGATGTAATTTTTTGATGGGATTTGATCTCCCTCATAAATTTAAAAACATAAAAACCAAAATATTTTCCATTTTTTTGTTTCATACAATGTATAAACATTGTGGAATATAAGTAATTTGTTTTGATATGTGTTTGGATAGATAAATATTATAATATATAGCATGGTAATTATCCATTTTTAGAACTTTTTAGGGTCTTTGTACAAAATGCTTGTCCTCATGCCATGATTTAGGCGATATTTACACATTGCCCAATAATAATAGAATCCTAATTAAACCATAATATATATTATATATATTATATTTTTATTTCTAAACTTTTGGATATAGTGAATTAAAAATTGAAAAACATCACCATGTGTGGTCTGTTTGTTGAAAATCCTTGTAGTGAATCCAAGAAATAAATATTTAGAGTATGAAAATTGATTGTAATGAGCATCCAGTGTTTCATAAAAATAGAAAAAGGAATAATAAATGAATGAAATGAAAAATATATTTCATATGGTTAAATTTTATCATTTTACCCCTTCATCATTGGTATTAAGAAGATTATTTCATCCCCAAGTTTTATTTAAAACGATATTCCCAAGTTCTCCACTATTTCATCCATTTGTTTAGATTCATTTTTTTGTCTATAGAGGTTACATAAGGACTAATGAGTCCTTTTTTATTGTGAAATTTGTTTAATTGGTTATGATAAATATTTCTACAAAAAATATGAAATTTATTTAGTCATAATTAACACAGTTGATCATCTTTTGGAAAATTAAATTAAAAAACATAACTCATGTATACATTTACAACTAATGCTCAAGAAATTCATAATTTAAGATTTAATCTACATTTTTATAATAAATTTAGTCAATAACTTCCTCTCCATACATTTTTATCGTCGAAATAAACTATATGACCACTAACATTGTGTAACTTTATATCCTCATGAACCATCAATGTTTGTAAATGCGGATATTAAATGGGTGAGGTAAATGTGATTTTGGATGATATTTTTGATTTGTTGGTTAATCCTTTAGATCGTTTTGAGTTTACATATCATTTCAAACCCTTAATTTGTCTGAATACAATATCATTTTTCAGTTCAGACATTTTTCATTAATTTTTAAAGGTTTAGCATGAAAACTAAATTGGAAATGAATAACTCATTGTCCATATATTTTTTACATGATGTGGCGGCCATGTGATGAATGTTTTAACTACATAGTCAACCTTATGAATATCTTCCTCATAAATTAGAATAAGTAGATCAAAAATAGGATAATGGGCTATGCTATTAGACACTCTCAGAAGATATGTTGGAAGTGTTCTATTATGTATCACATTATGTTGGATATTGAACATTGTATCCCTCTATACATGGCGATGTGTGGTTGTTGATAGATATAAATAATAGTCATTATCACCATGTATAATATCAGTATAAGAAATGTATCATTATTCAACTGATTCAAATTTTATAGAAACAATTATTAGAAAATTTAGTAACTTTTCCATGTAGCTCTTTAAGTGGAATGGCTCACCTCAAAGCTGGTGGGGGTGGGGCTGGATATTCACATAATAATTTTTCCTGGGTTATTTTTCTCTTTTCTCCCCCCCCCAATAAAAGTATCTAGTAACTCTCTATTCAATTGAAATTGTTCTAAAAGGGTTGATAGTATTTATTTCGTTTATTTCATTTCATTATCTTTATCCTCATCTTGTTTTTTTATCAAAATATATTTGGGGTTTCACCCCAAAACCCACACCTTTGACTTGACCATATTATTCTAGCCACGTCAAGGCCACTGATAGTCGGTGTTCATCTAGTACTGGCATTGAATATTCCTGTGAATATGTCATATAGAAAATATAGGAAAATAATTAATCATTTTGATGTAATAGATATTTAAATAAAAAAAAATAATTATTTCATTCATACACATATTTCCCACCCTTTTATGTGATTTATTATATTAGTATCCCATGTTTATTTACACATTCCTCTTTCCACTAAACAAGGTGTGGGATGGAAATAGATTTTGATTTGGATTCATTAATCTAAATATAAATAAAGGAACATAATTATGTTGTTGTTTCATATCATATAAAATAGTTACGGTAGATTTAAAATAAGTACCATTTTTTCAAGTGAAGTATACCCCATACTTGATTTACGGTAGGGGTATGTTGGTTTTTTTTCTTGTCCCTTATTTGCAACACACAGTTGCTATTTCATAAATGACATATTTTCAATCAATGTGATGAATATATGTATATTAAAACAACATATTACTATACAAGGTGTACTTGAAAAGACATATCTTCACGATGTCCAGTAAATCCATCACATGATTCATGGGTTCTGAAGTTTGCATACATAAGTGGTGGGTGAGTGTTTATTTTTCCTTCAACATCTTTAAGATGATGCCTCGTTATAATTGTTTGAAAATATCTGTGAATCATTCCAAGAAGAATTAATACACATTTCTTATGGGATTCACATAATATAAATACACTCTTCTTGGGATTGTGAAGAGTAATTCAATGTTTCATTATTTTGTTTTTTATTAAAACAAATAAATAATATTGTTATGTTATTGTAATATCTACCACATCCATGTATTAGGCGTGATCACAACATGGTGCCACGAATCTACATCAATCAATATGCATTACTAAGTGATTATTCCAAGGTAACAGTTGAACAAGGCCATGTTGGGTTTAACATGTTGGTCCCTTTCATTCTATACAACCTCATATTTGATGCCTTTGATTTTCACCTTAAAATTTTTTTCTAACACCATAAAACTATGGCATTTTTATTTCTTCTTCTTCTCAAGTCCTTAATAACATACCATTTCCTTGGAATCAACACATCCAATATGTTATTTCTCTAGAGAGGTGACATCATCATGTGTAGATGGTCTTTGAACTTCTGCACCGGGAGAAGCAATAGGTTGAGTAACCTATTTTCTGTAAGATTTGGATTACCAACACAGGTAGAAGGACATTGTTCCTCTACACTGCGAGCACCAGTAGGTTGAAAGACATGTTGTTACTTAGTATTGGGAGACCCAAAATGTTCAGAATTCATTATATATATATATTTGGCTTAACAGTTTATTTAGATTACATAAATACAACAGTGAATAAATAATAACATGCGGTAACACAATGTATATTACAAAAATTATATAACCTGGTTATTAAAATCACTTTTCATAATAGTTGAATAGATTTGACCCCTCGATAAACAATCCAAATCCTTTCATAATGGTCTCTTCTAAAATTCAAAACACCATCTACATTGGGACCACTATTAAATGATTGTGACATCCCAATGAAAGTTTCACCCTCAGTAAAATTTTCGACTTCCCCTTCAGTTTTTTTGGTCGATAACATAAAAATTGACCAGTTATATTTTTCGGTATCTGTAACATAAAATACTTGCACTACCTGTGATGCCATTGTAAATGGTTCATCTTTGTACCCTTCCTTACTGAAATCAACTTTCACGAATCCCAATTCATTTATTTTAACATCACTCTTGATTTCAACCTACTATCCTTGAAAAAGCGTCACTTGTGATGTTGTATAATCTAACTCCCATATTTTCTTGATGATTGAAATGTATGACATATTCACATAAAATGTATTTCATTCATTAGTACCATAAACATGCATTTCTTCAAACAAAAGTGTAGCTCCACTATTCTTCACAGTATTTTCTTCATCATATCTATTTGTATATATTTTATAACCCTTGATAAAATTACCATTATAAGAAAATACATACACACTTGGTCCTATAGCTAACCAACTAAGTTGTTCTGAAATTAAATCCGAATTTTTATCTGACTCGTTAAAAATATAGTCCTAAAACCATTTTATAAATTGTTGATTATGCTTATTGGATATCCATATTCCATCCCTCGATGGATTTAAATGCCTAATAATTTATTTTTGGGTTTAAACATATGTGGAAAACTCCCAACTGTTATGAAAATTTTTAATGAGGTCCTGTTTCTAATCTACCATATTGATTTTGAAAATATCTCTTCCAGAAATTCATTCACCCAAAAGAATCATATGGTGATGAGATTTCAGTTATATAATGATTTCTACACCTGATAGGTATTTGATATAGAATTCAATGGCTTTCTATGAAATATATTTCTCTATAATACAACCCTCCGATAAAATTTGATTTTTGACATACCGTTTCAAAATATTTCATATACTGTTCACTAGGGTACATCCATCTATAGTGTATAGGACCACATAGTCTAATCACTCTCACTAATTGAACCATAAATTAAACCATTATATCAAATAATTATAGAAGAAATAATATTTCCAATTTATATAATATGATGAAAAGTACTCTTTACATAGCCATAAATTTGGCCAAATCAATAACATTACCACATATAGCTTTGAAGAAGAAACAAAACATGGATAAAGAATGAAGGAAATTCTTGGAAAAATGCAATGTAAAGCTATAGGAATTAGATGTTGCATCAAAACATGAAAAACATGTGATTTAAGACCTTTTAACTTTAAATTAGTTTTTTACATGAGATTCTTGACATTTGATGAATACCCTTCTCAAACAGTTACTTCATTCAAGATGTTTCAAAACTAATATATATTCTTCCCGTAAAGAGTGTAACCAGATGGAGGAAGAAAATTTCATTTTTCACCCTTCACTGGCACCAACTCTTCTTATATTCCCATGTTATCTATGTCCAACTTATCTTTAATATCATCCTTCATTTTTTCAGGTGAATTAAGGAATGAACTGATGGAACTATGACATACATTTTTATCAACACGCCTAACATCAAGAAAATTCCTGACATACATAGAATTCTTATATGATAATGCAAAAAAAATAGTCACTTTTTCAAATTGATTTTAGTAAGTATTTTCAAAAACTATTTAACAAAAGTAGTTTCCACATCTTTTATTTTCTCAAACAGTTGATCACCTATTTGTGGAGACACTATTGTGCTAAAATCAAATTCTTCAATGAATTTTTTAACCTAATTAACTATGTACCTTATTAAAAAATGAGACACCCTTTAGTTATTTTAATGCTACATTCTAAAAAATTTCCATAAGTAGGAAATTCATTTATCATCCCATAAAACATGTCTCTGAATGAACAATATTAATTTTTGTAATCATCATATATCGTAACACCTGAAAAATATGCACCACAATACGATTTACGGTTTGGATGGTATTACTCAAAGAGTCTCTTTTTTATTTAAAATTGACATTGATTTAAGTAAAAACAAAAAGTGACATATTGAGAAATGATCAAATTTATTATTATTATTTTTTTTATTTTTCAAAAATGATCTATAATACATTTTTGATGTGTAAGATTCAACCACTCATCAATATGACTCACGGTGTGACCGGTATGACACCAACTGTGTCTTTTAATTTAAAACTAACATTAATTTATGTAAAAAAGAATGATTGAAAAACTACAAACTGAGAAAATGCATTCATATTAATTTTATAATTTTGGAAAATGATCCATGAGTCATATGTGACATGTAACTAAATATAATGCACAGTGTTGATGTTATAACTCAAAGTGGCTCTTTTTATTTAAAATAGAGATGAATTTAATTAAAAACAACAATTAACATATAAAAAATAATAAAACACATTCGGATTATTTTTATATTTTTTGAAAACAATATAGTAGTCATTTCTGACGTGTAAGGATAATCCTCACCTCAATACGACACATAGTGTGTCTAGTATCACTCAATGTGTCTTTTTTTATTTAAAAGTGACATTAATTTAAATTAAAAAGTGACATACTAAAAATGGAGCAAACACATTTGGATTATTTTTAGTTTTTAGAAAAATGATCTATTAGTGATTTGAAACATGTATGGATCATCCAAACATCAATATGAATCATGGTCTGGTGGGTATAACTCAATTTATCTATTTTTATTTAAAATTGAAATAAAGTTATGTAAAAACAAAAAGTGACATACTGAAAACTAAGAAAACACATTTGAATTGTTTTTATACTTTGGGAAAACAATCCATTATTTATTTGTGATGTTTAGTAGTCAACCATACCTCAATCCAATTTATGGTGTGACCAGTATTACAAAAAGTGTTTGTTATCAGTTTAAAATTGACATTTTAGTTCAAAACATTTCACTCACTATAAACCAACAAAAATACACTGAAATTGTATTAATAACTTAGTACATCAATTCATACGTCAATTTTGTTCCGTATGAAGCTGTCTCGCATCAAAATGACTCCTGATAGGACCGTTATGACTCAAAATGCACATTTCTAGTTTGAAATTATATTTTAGTAAAAAATCACAACAAACATACTAAAAACCAAGAAAACACATCAGGTTGTTTTATATGTTTGGAAAACAATCCAGCAATAATTTTTGATACATTAGAATCTTCCTCACCTCAAGATGATGCATTGTTTGGGCAGTATAACTCAAAATGTGTCATTATTTAAAATTGACATTATATTATTAAAAGAAAAACTGACATAATCAAAATTGATCCAACACATTCAGATTATTTTGACATTTTAGGAAAACAATCCATAACTCATTTGTAACATGTAGGAATCAACCCCAACTCAATATGATGCATGATATGACCGGTATAACTCCAAATGTTTTATTCTTTTTAAATATTGATATTTTATTAACATGTTATTTCATATTAATGTTTAATTTATTTATTTCTATTAAAACTAAAATAATATTTGTTTTATTATATATGTTGAATCTTTTTCTAATGTTTAAATTATTTGTTATGTAACTGATACCGTGGGAAGAAATTTTTTAGAGGGTATCTTGGGCTTCAAAAGATGAAATATTAATGTTTTAGAATAATTGTTGGACATTTTTAAATGTAATTATATAAATCATTTTTATTGAAATATAAATAGAAATGTATATTTTCTATATACCATGGGTAGAAATTTTTATATTGATGATGTCAATTAAATGTATATAGTAGGTTTTCTTATGATTATACTTTTTAAATTATTGGTTTTCTTCTAGGTGTGTTGTTATATAAACAACAAACTATTGGAAACAGGACCTATATTATAACTAAAATCACTGATAAATTTCCCCCTTATCATTGTTGCAATTAACAGTGCTTTTTTAGCACTGTTAAAATCCATTTTTCATGTTGTGAAAGGCCATATGTGTAGTAGTGTGTACCACTCGTCCATCTTGTTTCGTTCTCCCTTTAATGATATATCTATTTATTTATATATAAATTTCATAATATTTATTTATATATTAATATATATATATATTTATTCATATATTAATATATATATATATATATTAATATTTATAGTTAGTTAGATTTATATCAACTAATTTATGTATATATAGTTATATTTTTTTATTTGTATATTTATTCATATATTAATATATATAAAATTATTTTTAAATACATTTATAAAATATGTTTTTGTGAGTGTGTAAATAAATAAATAAATACATACATACATATTTACAACATACACAAACACACATATATATTTAAATATATATTATATGTGTATCGGTATGTATAATTATACATATTTATATATATTCACATATATTATAAATTAATATGTATATGAATATGTTCAAATATATTGATAATATATATCAGTTTATTAATTCATACTCACACTAATATATATATATATATAGACATACACATATTATATAAGTATATAAATATTCATATATTTGTGTTTCAAATAAAATAGATATTAGTTTTTATTTAGATAATGATTATTTATTGAGAAATATATTTTATATGTAAATATGATTAATTATTTATTTATAAAATTAATTTTTTTTGTTTGAACATATAAAAAAATATGTATATATTGTTATATATTTGGTTATAAATAATATTAAATTGTGAAAAATGATAAAATTTCAAATCCATAATATCCATATGAATGTAATACCCATGAATAAATTCAATCCCTACTAAAAATGGAAAATATACCCTCTTAAATGAGGCTAAAATTCCATCACATGTTAAAAAATATATGTATCCCAACTAAAAACTCAGTTTTGTTGGTGCATTTAGCAATGTACCAATGAAACTATCAAATTAAAATTTTTAACATGAATAGAATCAATAAAATTTATGACATACAAATATTTCTATTATGACAATTCAAAAAAAAATGATCACTTTATTCAACAGAATTTCATTTGGTCTTTAAAAAATGGTTTACCAAAAGTAGTTTCCACATCTTTTAATTTCTCAAATAGTTGATCACCCATTACTGGAGATGGTTTTGTACATTCTTCTGAACATTCATTGATTTATGTCGTCCAAATAGGTACATATCCCATCAGGGTAGAAATATACAATGACCTAGAAACATAGTCTTTGCTCAATGTTTGAACCTAAATGATTGTGTACCTTGTTCGAAAATGATACGCCCTTTAGTTCGATTAATGATATATCCTAACAAATTTAAATAACTAGGAAAGTAATTTATCATACCATACAACATGTCTCACAATGTGAAGACTTCATTTACTTAATCATCATACCACATAACACTTGAATCATCTGCACCTTAATACGACACATGGTGTGGCAGTATAACTCAAATTGTCTCTTTTTATTTAAAATCTACATAAATTTAAGCAAAAACAACAAGTGACATACTAAGAACTGATAAATACATATTTTTATTGTTTTTATATTTTATTAAACTGACTTATGAGTCATTTTTGATGTATAGGAATCAACCACATCTCAATACGACACATCGTGTAATTTGTATGACTCCAAGTGTGTATTTTTATTTAAAATTGACATTAATTTATGTAAAAAAAGTGATGTACTAAAAACCAAGAAAATACATTCAGATTATTTTTATATGTAAGTAAAATGATGAATGTGTCATTTGGGACATCTAGCAATCTGTCTTACCTCAATACGACGGATGGTGTGGCCTGTATAACTCAAAGTGTCTATTTTTATTTAAAATTGACACTAATTTAATTAAAAATGAAAAGTGACATATTGGAAACCAATAAAACTCATTAAAATTGTTGTTATATTTTTGTAAAACAATATATTATAAATTTGTGACATGTAAGGATCATTTACACCTCAATAGGACACACAGAGTAGCCGGTATCACTCAAAGTGTCTTTTTATTTAAATATGACATTAATTTAAGTAAAAACAACAAGTGACATACTAAAAACCGATAAAACGCATTCAGATTGTTTTGATTATTTAATAAAATGATCTATTAGTATTTATTTACATATAGGGGTCATAAAAACCTGAATAAAATGCATGGTGTGGACTGTATAACTAAATGTGTCTATTTTTACTTAAAATTGACATTAATTTAAATAAAAACCACATGTGGCATACTGAAAACTGGCCAAATACATTCAGATTGTTTTGAAAATTTATGAAAAAAATCCACAAGTCATTGGTGATGTGTAGGAGGAAACCACACCACAATCTGAAACACGATGTGACTAGTATGACTTAAACATTCTATTATTAGTTTAAAATTAAGAATTTAGTTCAAAACCTATCACTAAATATAAGACAATAAAACACACTCCAACTATGTTGATAATTTAGGACAATTATTTATAAGTTATTTGTGAAATGGATGAATCAGTCTCACATAAAACTAATGCACAATACGATTGGTATGACTCAAAATGTTTGTTTCATGTTTAATATGATATTTTAGTAAAAAATCACATAAAATACTAGAAATAGAGAAAATTCATTTATATTGTTTTGGTACTATAGGAAATAAATTCATCTGTAATTTGTTACATGGAGAAATCATCCACTCTTTAATACGATGCGTGGTGTGTCTGGTTTAACTCTAAATGTGTCATTATTTAAAATTGACATTAATTTTATTAATGGAAGATGTGACTTATTCAAAACCGAGCAAATTCATTTTGATTGTTTTGACATTTTAGGATAGTGATCCATAACTCATTTTAAATGGGTAGGAATCAATCCCGCCTCAATACTGACTGAAAATTACTTTTTTATTATCAAAACACTTTTGGGGAAAAAAGTGAGAAACCACAAAGACATTTTAACAAATCATAAAAGTACACATGATAAAAGAGAAAACCAAGGAAAACCACCAGACCTACCCCACCCTAGTAGATTATCCTCCCCACAAGCCTCACTGATGCATGGCCCTTCAGCAAACAGTCTCGTGGAGAAGTGCACGAGCACAGTACTGATGGCAAAGGCATACCCTCTTATCCCCCCTCAATAAGACTCACAGTACAACTGGTATAACTCCAAATATGTCATTATTATTAAATAATGACATTTTATAAATATTTTATTTCATATTAATATTTATTTTAAGTCTTTATAGTATTACTAACATAATTTAATTTTCTTATATAGGTGGAATTTTTTTCTCAGGTTGAGATGATATTTTTCGAAACTCATAACATGTGGGGAAATTTTTGATCGGGGATCATGGGTTTAAAAAGATGAAATATTAATGTTTTTGATTTTTCTTGGATTGTTTTAAATGTAATTATATAAAAAAATTTGTTTGAAATGTAAATATTTTTTTTCTATATACCATGTGTGGAAATTTTTGTATTTATGATGTCAATTAAATATATATATATATATATTAGGTTTTCTTTTGGGTGTACTTATTAAATTGCATGTTTTCCTCTAGGTGTGTTGTTATATAAACATCACACTGTAGCTGGCTAGGACTTTATCAGTGCCAAAAACGTACTAATAAATGCCCCCTTATCATCACTATGATTAACAATGCTTTTTTAGCATTGTTAAAGGCAATTTTACATGCTATGAAATGTTATATGGGCTAAAATGTGTACCACATGTCCATCTTTTTTGGTTCTCCCTTTACTGATATATATATTTATATATATATATATATTTATTCTTATACTAATACTAATTTATATTAATATGTATATATATATGTATATATCTATTTTTTTATTAATGTATATACATAGATATATAGTTAGTTATATTTATATATTTTAATTTATATCTACTTCTGTATATATATTTTTTGTTATATTTTTTTCATATATTTATTATTATATTAATACATATTTATAATATTATTTTTAAATAGATTTATAAAACATGTTTTTGTATGTGTGTGTATAAATAAATAAATAAATAAATACATACATATATACAACAGACTCACACACACACACACACATATATATATTATTATATGTGTATCTGTAAGTACAATTATACATATATTTGTATATTCACATATATTATATATTAATATGTATACTCATATGTTAGAATATATATAGAATATATAAATGAGTTTGTTAATACAGAAAAACACTAATATATATATTAAACACGCACACAAATTATATAAGTATATAAATATTCATATATTTGGGTTTTAAATAAAATGGATATTTTTTATATTTAGATAAATATTATATATTGAGAAATATATTTTATATGTAAATATGATTAATTAATTATTTATAAAATTAAATTTTTATGTGTGAATATATAAAATATATATATATATTGTTTGTATTTTGTTATAAATAACAATACATTGTAAAAAATAATTAAATTTTAAATACATAATTTAAATATGATTGTAATCCCTATGAATAAATTCAGTCCCCACTGAAACATGGCATATAGACCCTCAAAAAATGATGCAGAAATTCCATTGAATGTTAAAAAATTTGGGTATCGCGACTAAAAACTCAGTTTTAGAGGACTTTTGGGACTATATTTTGCCTCAAACAATGTCAAAATGGGATCTCATATGTCACCAATGTGTAGATCATATCATTGACTTCAATTTGATATGTAGTATAGCTTAAATGGACGCCTGGATCAAAATTTATTATAGTTTGAAGTTTTAGTTACATTTTTAACTTATTGTAGATCTTTTATTAAATTTTTTTGATTTTTTCGTGTCTTCAAATTATTATTAATAGATTAGTAATTGATAATAATTATACAATTATTAATTAATAATATATTTTTATAAATTTTATAATCCATTTTCACTAAACATATTATATATTAGGTGTAAATGTCTATCTATAATTATCTGAAACATATTTTGAAAATATATATTATATTTATATCCATATAAATATATTTATATATTTATAGCTTATTTTTATCATTTTTTTGAAATATAACATTTATCAACGCTAGTAAAAAATCAATAATAAATACCCCTTCTTTATTAGTGCTACTAAAAATGTGCTGATAAAAGGGTACTTTTAACAAATCTTTCATAGCACTATTAAAAATACCTTTTATTAGTGCTTATTTTTAGCGCTGATAAAGGTTCCCCCATTATCAGTATTTTTTAGCACTCCTAACTTCTGGTTCAATGAAAAAAACTTCTATGGTAGTGTCCCCACCCATGTTTCCTTTGTATTTTTCACTCACCAGAAAGAATATACTTTCAAGAAGCTACCATCTTTTGGTTAATAGAATTGGGGCTGGCAGGATGACACACAAAGAGTTGAGAGTCTTACTTTTAGAATACATCATCAAGAGTTTATAAATAATATTATTTAATGTGATATGTATATGAAACATTTATATTATTTATTGTAGATCCATATTTTACATAGTTTGATGTGTACAAGAGGATATACACTAATAATAGTATTGGGTAGATTGTTGGTGAGAGACAGTAACATATTGTAGTTAATGATTTTTTATGATTTTTAAATTAATATAATTTATTTTTTTTATCATTTTATTTCAATTTTTTTTAATTCTAGGAGATATATTATTCAAAGATTCCTCATATGTGTGGAAGTTAGGCTAAGACTGATGGTGGGTACAAGGCCTCATATATGCATGTTTGGATGGGACAACTTAGTCGTGGGTGGTCGAAAAGTGGTATTTAGAAAGACATGGTGATTGAAATTGGTTTACAATCGACACTGATTAGTTACTGTGGCACTGAAGTGATGTCATCATTTAGCACCAATTCCGATGCCTAGAATGCCCAGAATAATCCATCGAAGTTTAGGTGAGTTTTAATTAGTGTGTGTAAGAAGTTTTCTAGAAAAAGTAGAATAAATCTTAAATGGTTACTCGGATCAGAAATTTGAGGCACCGTTTCATTCAGGATGGTACGTTTACTCCAGGTGTGACTTAAGTTTAGTCGGGGTGGGACTCCTTTGAGAAAACCCAAAAAATGGCATAACTGTAAATAAAATAATGAAATTAATTATTTTATTTTTCAAATTCTTATAACTCACAAATGGTAGATCAGATTGATTATTTGAGACCACCACTGTACTCGTGATGGAATTATATATTAAAGAGGATACTAACATTGGCCGGCGCTGGCCACCAGTGAATGGTAGTTTTTGTCCGTAAATAAAATAATTAAGTAACAATTATTTTATTGTAAAATCCATAACTTTAAAACAGTAACTCGAATTTGAAATCTGAGAGTATTGTTGGGTTCATTGAGTCTTGTTTAACATAGGCAGAGCCAAGCCTTGACTGATGCAGGTCAAGTGTGACTGTTATAATTTTTTTCAAACTTTTTTCGGGTATGTTCAGTAAACGCATGAACGGTGTTATATAAATTTTGAATCGTTGCTAGGAATTGAAATCTGAGGGCACCGTTGATCTCACAGCGCTGATATTCTCTTAAGGAGACCATCACCTTGACCGGAGAAGGTCGAGGGTGAATGTTAGTTTTCATGAATTCTGTGGGAGTGTTAAAAGAATAAAAATAAAATAAAGAACAACTTTTATTTTATTTTTAAAACCCCCCATTTGATGTTTAGTGGTGGGGACCACCCGAACTAAAAACCCCCAATTTAAATTCAAAGGTGGGGACCACCAGACCCTTGAACTCTCCCTTTAATGGGAGATACCTCTTGGTTTTCCTCCCATTGATGTGCCAACATAATAGGGTTATTTACTAAATTTATTTGGCACTTCACCATTTGGATGGAGGATTGTTTGCAAAAGGGAGAGCTCTAGAGAAAATGGAAGGATATTATTCAATGAATAATATCCACTACAATGAAGAGCATCCTCCAGAATCGGATAATGAGGACAATGCTTGAGCCCGGATCAGAAACATCTTGTCGGAGCAACGAACGTCGACGTCACCATCTCATAGACTTTGTCTTCTTCCTAGTGCCACCTCCAACAAACAATCTAGGTAGGGGTTTTTATATATTTTTAAATTTGTTTTTTTAATCTTAATATACTAAATTCAGGATGATGATGGATAAAGGAACATGGTCATTATTCTTCACATAAAACATGCTCCTGTTTCTTTTTATTCATTGCACATTTTTCGTGCATTCCTCAATGCATAATAATAATTAGTGTTGGAAACACTGAGTTTTGATAAGAATGATATATGAATGTGAATACCTTGATGCAAGGATTGCAAATATGTTGTCGTTTAATTTATTAGGAATGGAAGAAATCCACAATGGCTCGTGGAAGGAGGAAACCAAATATTTATTGGCGCATGAACTGCAATATTCTGTTGACCGTGACATATGGACGTGGATCCCTCGACTCGAGGATAACGAATATGTGATCATTTTATTTTTTAGGGATAGAACAAAGATGTGACAACCAACTGAAGGAGTGAAGTGGTGGAGTAGGGATGTTTGGTGCGGCTGGAGCAGGTGGTGTGCGCGCAGTAAGAGAGGACTAGTGGCTTTGGCCAACGACGAGGCAAATTAAGCAAAGAATGAGTAGGCGGCGTGGAGGAGGCAGGTCTTGTGCAAGGCGGAGGCGCAACTGATTCCTGGTTTTTGTACATGGGTTACAAATTGTGGAAGAAGAAAATTAAATTAGAGAGAGGGAGGAATAGATAGTAAATAAAATTAAAAGAAAAATGATTCTAAAAAAATAGATAGAGGTGCTATTTGGAACCGCGTGCACCAAAATGGGATACCCCTCTTGTGCATGAATCTCAAATGATATTGGAGAGAGAAACAATAAATGAAATTAAATAATAATAATATAATATTATTATTATTATTTATGGTTGTTAAAACACTAATTCATCTGTAACATATCAGTGCGACCTCTGTTTCACGAATCGTCAGTGGAAGTATAACCCAGACTTTGAGAAGAAAATTATGAGTCTATTATTGGATGTATTTTTCGGGTTTTTGGATCAGTTACCTGAAATTATCAAATAATAATAATAATATATTATTAAATCTTCAACCCTCCATAACTCCTATGTGTGATGTCTGATTGACTTACCATCTGTGGCGACATGATCCTGTCATTAAGAAGGTCGATTTAAGTCTAATGTTGAATATGAAATTAGGGTTCATGGATCAGGTTCACAAAACATCCCATAATAATAATATTATTATTGTGGGATCTTGTATTTGACATATATCTCTTATACGATGTCAAATTGAAGAACTACCTACAAAACTAGAAACATTGTATTGAGGCGGTCATTTTGGTATACCCTACTTGAGTTTGGATAATGTTGGGGTACGTCCAGGTTGGATCGAGCACGAATCCAACCAGGCCCTCAGGACAAAAACACCAATAACATACATACCGGACATCTGATTGACACACCATCTATTGTGTTGAGACCCCTATTACATGGATGTCCATTGGGATACTTCTTCGTGGGACACTGTGGTAGTTGGAGAATCGACTAGTGGCTTGATGAGAATACTCTCTCGGAGACAAGAGAGATTAGTGCAAGAACCCTTAAGCAGGCTGTGACAATGTAATAGGATCTTTGGTGGGTCTAATGACATTCTTTGACCGTGTAATATGATAATTTGTGGGTATGATGACATAATGATGATGTACTAGGATCCTGTGTGGGTCTGATGACGTTCTCTTGATGTACTAGGATCATGTGTGGGTCTGACAACGTACTGATGATGTACTAAGATCTTGTGTGGGTCTGATGACGTACTGATGATGTACTAGGTTCCTATGTGGGTCGGACAACGTACTGACGATGTACTAGGATCCTTTATGGGTATGACGATGTACTGATGATGTACTAGGATCATGTGTGGGTCTGACGATGTACTAGGATCATATGTAGGTCTGGAGAGGTACTAGGATCAAGTGTGGGTCTGACGATGTAATACAATCCATTATGGGTCTAATGATGATTTAGTACCCTTCATGTATCTACCTCTTAACAGAGTAAAATTATTTAGTTTTTACATCTAATCATCTCTAATATTGTACCTAATATATACCTGGTGTGAGCTGAGTCCTTACCTTGTGGTATTTTTCCTTCTTGGTGATACCTTGGTTGTATTCTACCATGAGGTGTACCTGTGTGGTACTTACCTTTGTGGTATTTCGTCCATTGTGGAACAGTTGAGCTCTATGCTATTGAGTTGGAAAATGTGTTTCCTCGTGATTGAGATGGGTATACTTGATAACTTAGGTATATGTATGGGCATATACCGAAGTAGGGTTGTTAGTTGATTTCCTGATTTTTGGTTTATCCTTATGAATGTTTTGAGACTTTGAGGGTCTTGGGGTCCCTACTGAGTATCATTATACTCACCCCTGCACGGGATATTCCCTCACCTTTTTGTGTTGGTTGCATACGACAGACATTGCTGACTGAGGACGAGGGTACTAGGACTTGAGGTATCTCGGAGGTGGACCCTAGATGAGGTGTACTGCATACACAACTGTTCGAGAGATGTACCTACACATCATGTAGGATCCTTGGATGGTGTTCACAAGAGTTTTCCGGTTTACTTTTACCTTCTAGTTTGTTGTACATTCTATTTGGGCTTGTATTCTGGCCCCTTTTACATACTGTACTCACTCTATTTATTATTCAGTTTACCTTGTGTTCATATCATGTTGTGTGCATGGTTGTGTGTGTATATGTTATAAATGAAATTTCTTCATAGTTTTATGGAAATATGTCTTCAGTGCTAGTCACCAGCCCCTGGACTATGGAAGGAGGGCTTGGAGTACTCACAGCACGGGCCCAGGGGGACGGGTCGTGACAAATTGGTATCAGAGGAGTCAGTTCTACCGTAGAACATAAGTCTCTGATATTTTTAAGGGAAATATTCTTATGTATAGTGAGTGTGGTTATTAGTTTAGGGAATCCAGTGTTGTTGCGGAGGTTGATATATCCATACACTAAGACCCTGACTTAAGATTTCTGACTCAGTGCCGGAAAACTATAATTGCATGTGTGTTTTGAAAAGTTTTCTTCTGTTTTATTTGAGTCAGCTCACCAGGTATAACTAAATGGAAATTGCATAAATATTCTTTATCAGGATGTCTATGCGTATATAGACAACTAGGATTCTCGAGAGAGTACACAATGACTGCCCACTGAGTGACGAGGCTTCTGTGTAGGGTCATCTTACTATGTTGGTACCTTTGGGTGGTGTACCAGCAGCACCACCACTCAGTGGGCAGTAGTTTCCCCCAGCCGCATTGGAAGATGGTGCACACTGACTGAGCATATTGAATGAGTTCCAACACTAGAGGCCTCTGTGGTTTCGAGGAGAGACAGATTATCACGCAGTTGAAGGATGGATGGAGGTGGATGCTAGAGTCATCGCATAGTTGAGAAACTAGTAGAGAAGATGGTGATCTTATCTACTAGAATATTTCAGTGAGTGACCATGAGGATGGTCCATGTAGTGATGAGGCTTCGGTAAGTGGACCATTACCTTAGATATTACCTTTGGGTAGTGTGTCATCTATATCACTTCCTGTTGGTCAGCTCTTACAACTGGTGGTACTGGTAGAGGACACATATAGGCTTAGTGCCCATCAGGTTCTGAGGCGATCTCGACTCACAGGCGGCTGAGGAATTTCTTGAGGAGGTGGCTGAGTGTTCTCTAGAACTTATATAGCTTTGGCAGGATGACACGTCGGTTACTGAGTATTCATTGAGGCATACCAATCATTCATTGTACTCGATGAGTACAATACGATCAGCGCTTCAGATCTTAGACCTATGAGCGAGGTGTATTTAGGGACATCCAGAATAGAACTACTTCTATATGCATTCCTACTTATGTTAGGGTGCTAGAGAGAACCTTTCTGGTTGAATATTCATGTGATGAGTGGATTCAGCTAGTGAACGTTAATAGTGGGAAAGTAGGAAACTGGCACCAGTATCAAGGACATGGGCATGTAAAATGTTTTAGGAAGAGGATATGATAGGGACCGATAAATCTATAGGGTTGAAGGCATGGAAACAAGTCTAGGAGAGCCGCATGAGGTGGTGTACACATCGACATGTTACAAACCACCCCATATGTGGTCCCAACCAGGCTCACGGAGTTGGAGGACAGGGGAAAGGAGTAGCTACATTCAGTCAAGGAGTGAGAGACGATTGGAGGTACAGTCTGTGTCTTCTACTAGTTTTCATATCAACATACATCAGAACCAATCATTCCTTCCTTTTGATGGTTCCAGGCACAGCGGAAGATCATGGGTGGATGTGCCCACTTGGATTTTTTTCATTAGAAATGATCAATTTGGGATCAATAAGACGATAAAATCCAGTCTCCATGGATCAAATCATAGAAATAGACAAAGATGAAAGATGGTCATGGAACCACAAACGAGGACCGTCAAAGGTAGATTATAATTAATTCAATTAATTGACAAGTAGTTCCTTTTTGGGTGTTCATTCATCTTTGATATACTTGATCAAGTTCCGATGTGATTCATCGTTGCATCGTAGAATCCAAGTGTAGACTTCATCTAGTGGTGATCGACACATGCACCACCTATCTCTGTACATTGCCAAAGGATTCTCTGGGTGATAGCATGGAGAAACATTTCCTTTCATTGTCTTCCTTTGATTGTTTTGATCTGATGTAGGAGGATCTCTCTTTGTCTTGAGAGCGTTCTTGTAGGAATGAGTTCTCTCAGCCTTGATTGAATTATCCAGAATAGTTGTGCACAATGATTGGGGAAAAGTTTTGGGGGTGTAAAGATATTTATAATCAGGTTTGAGGTTATAGAGTTATGAAAATAAACAAACGTGTTACGCATTTTATTTATTCCGTTAACTATTATTGAAAACCCCCATGTCGAATAATTAATTCCTTGACCTGCGCCCATGATTATTGTAATAAATATAATTTAATAAAACAATATTATATCCTCAATATCCCGAAAAGAAAAACTACACGGCTTGTAATAATTAATAGACGGTGTGTAAATGTTTTTCATAAAACTACACAGCCTGTAATTTTTTTTCATTTCTTTCCCAAAATGAAAACTAAACTTTGTGTAATAATT
Source organism: Viscum album (assembly GCA_963277665.1). NCBI lineage: Eukaryota > Viridiplantae > Streptophyta > Magnoliopsida > Santalales > Viscaceae > Viscum > Viscum album. The sequence goes on along the minus strand of OY728153.1, from coordinate 432,237,460 downwards.
AATACTGTGCGTGTACTTGTTTTCAAGAAAAAACTACCTGTCGTGTGATCATTAATACACGATATGTACTTGTTTTCATTTTATTCTTCCTGCAACATTAAAATGATTTAGGCATCCTTGAATAATTATTAAACCACATACGAGAATAATCTTTATTCATCTTTAGATACTTGAATACAATTAGTTTGTGACTGTCTAGACCTATTTCTTGTTAGCATTAAGTGGGATTTCCTAATATCCAATATTACTATCAAAGAATTGGTAATGTTGCCCAAGGGAATGAAGTTGATGATTCATTGACTTTCCATCTCATATGAATTCTTACAATGTAATTTAAACAATTTATCTCAATATCTCATCATGTAGGTTTCATGGTAGTGTCATAAACTTATATGCTTGATCATTCATTCTTTTACTACCTAAAAAAAACCCGTCGTTACCCCATGGCCATGGAGTTTCATGTGATGGTTCTATTTCAATAAAAGGTTCGAGATATCAACTTCCATAAATGGAAGGGACAAATCCTTCCTTGAATTAATCATTAACAACATGTCATTCATGACACACCCAACGTACCCTACTTCCTGACAACTGTCTATATGACGGCTTTCATCAGCAAATCTAGGTGAGTGAGTCATGACATGGGTTAATGATAATATTCCAGTCTAAGGGCCATTACAAAAGCTCGCAGATAGCAATGTATGATGACACCAGGACATGCAGAATTACTATCGATGGATCTATTCTCATAATCTCACATCTTGGAGATTACCATGTTCAAACTCCATGAGAGAGATTCTCAGCTTCTTATGAGTACTTTCACATGGAGGTCTGTATACTATGTGTCCTATCATAATATGTCATCCAACCATAGAACATTATTTAAGAATATTGTTATATCATTTCACGGTTCCCACAATAGAGGGGATCTTTCATGACATTATTAATGAAACAAATATTCCAGGAAATTATTATATTATAGTCATGTAGAATAATTAAAAGTATAAAACAAGTTTACATTCATGTAATCAATGTACAAATAGTTGGTTCTCAGGACACCAACTCTAACAAACTCCCACTTTTACTAGATCCAATTGCCTATGAATTTAAGTCCACTAGACCTCACATGATGATCATGTTTCTACTCAGTCAAGGATTTAGTCAAGGAGTCTGCCACATTGTCTTTTGTGGAAATACTGCTCACTGCTACTTCACCACACTGAGAAAAATCCCAAAAAGAGATTATACTTCCGAAGTATGTGCTTTGTCCACTAATGTGACCTTGTATCTTTTTCAAGTGCCACCACTGGAGTGTAGTCACAATAGAGTGTGATAGGATATTTACTGCAAAGTACTACATCCAACACTTGGATGATGCTTCACATCCATATTGCTCCTTATTTGCCTCATAAGTTGTGATATACTAAGACTCCACTGTAGAATCTGCCACTAAATTCTTATTTGAGCTCTTCCAACTCACTGCCCCTCCATCAAATAGAATATGTAGCCAGTCTTCAACTTCATGTCATCTTGATCAATTTGGATACTAGCATCTACGTGTCCTCTAATGACTAGTTCCTCATATCCTCCATAAACCAAAAAAATATCCTTAGTACACCTCAGATACATAAGGATAATCTTGACTGCCATCCAATAATGGTCTCCTGGATCAGCTTGATATATGCCTGCCAGACTTAATTCATAAGAAACATCTAGCCTCATACATAGCATATAATACATGACTGACCCAATCGTAGATGCTTAATGGATCCTTTCCAATTTCATTCTTTCCTCATGTTTTCGAGGACACATTTTCATGGAATGATTAATGCCATGTGACACTAGAAACAATCCCCTCTTGGAATGTTCCATACTGAATCTCATCAGTATCTTGTCAATGTATGTACATTGACTCAGGCCAAGAATTTTCTTGGATCTATCACATTGGATCTTGATTCCAAGAATATATGTTGCCTCTCCCATGTCTTTTATAAAGAATAATTTATCTAACCATTCCTTAACTGACAGTAAGATAGGTACTTCATTTCTAATTAGTAATATGTCATCAACATATACTATTTAGAAAACAACTGCACTTCCACTAAAAATTTGGTAGACACAAGGATCACATTCATTCATAACAAATAAAAATTCTGTTACGGCTTCATAAAAATGAATGTTCCATGACCTTGATGCTTTCTTTAATCCATAAATGGATTTATTCATCTTTCATACCTTGTTGGCATCCTTTGGAGTCACAAACCCTTCAGGTTGTGTCATGTAGACATCTACCTAGAGGTTCCCCTTAAGGAATGTTGTTTTGAAATCCATTTTCCACATTTCATGGACATAGTAATTAGAAATGTCCAATAAGAATTCTGATTGATTTTAGCATCGTAACTAGTGAAATGGTTTCATCATAGTCAATTCCTTGATGATGTCTAAAACCTTTTCCAACCAGTCATGCCTTATAGGTGTTGATTTGTTCCTCCATGTCTAGTTTCTTCTTGAATACCCATTTCTTACCAATAGGCATTACATGAAATGGAGGATCTAAAAAAATATCCAATTGTTTTTGGTACATGGAATCCATTTCAGAAATCATGGCTTCTTTCCACCTGGCAACGTATGTGCCTTAAACTTCTTCCATGTAGGCAAGAGGATCATCATTGTCAACCAATAATGATTCACCATTCTCGGTGACAATAAAACCATATAATTCTGGTTCTCTGACCTCTCTCGTGCTTCTACGTAGTTCTTGTTTCTCTAGAACAGATTGTTCTTCTACGGGGCTTTTTGGAATATGTTCTTGTACCAACTCTTGTTTATCTTGAGCCTTGACATCATCGAAGTCTATCTCGCTCCCATTATCTCTTTTGGATATGTGATCCCTCTAAAGGAATATGGCATGTCTTGCCACTATAAACATTTTATCTAAGGAGTTGTATATGGAATATCTCCTTATTTCCTTAGGATATCCTATAAAGATACACATTGTGCCTTGGGGTGCAAGTTTGTTACCTGAAGAGGCCTTAACAAATTATTCGCTACCCCACACATGTATATTCAATAACATGGCTTTGTTTCTACTCCATAACTCGTATGGAATTCCATTTATCGATTTAGTTGGAACATGGTTTAGTATGTGTGGTTCTATTTGTAATGCATATCCCTAAAAGGATAATGGAAGACTGGCATGTCTTGTCATTGATCTCACCATGTCAAACAGGGTGCAGTTCCTCCTTTCACATACACCATTCCACTGATGTCTGTAAGGAGGAGTGAGTTGAGATAGAATCCCAAAGTCCTGTAAGAAATCAACGAAGCCCTGATTAAGATATTATCCTCCTCTTTATAATTGGAGTTTCATAATATTATTACCAATATGGTTCCCAACTTCATTCTTGTATTCTTTGAACCGATCAAAAGAATCTGACTTATACCTCATTATGTAAATATATCCATATCTACTAAAATCATTACTAAAAGATATGATGTACAAGAACCCACCCCTTGCTTCAACTGGAAATGGTCCACACACATCTATGTGTACTAATACTAAAATCCCGTTAGACCTTTCACATTTACCACTAATTAGGGCTTTGGTCATTTTTCCGTATAGACATTCATGACATACACCAAGTGGATTTAGTTCAAAACAATCTAAATACCCATCTTGATGTAATTTTGTCAAATTTTTATCATTGACATGAACAAGCCGTTGATGTCAAAGTTGGGTGTGGTATGAGTCATGTGAATTATCTTAGTCATCGATTTCCATTACTTGGTTTGTGTAGCCTAAAAGATAATGGGCGTTATATAAATGTGCCATACCAAAACAAATGATATCTTTATAAAAGTAGAAACATTCATTTCCAAACATGAAGATGAATCCATCAGAATCTAATATCGATACTAAAATAATATTTTTGGTTATAGAGGGTACATAATAACATCCATTCAATACCAAGACCATCCCATTAGGCAATGTGAGGTGGTAGTCAAAGACAGCTACAGTAGTGAGTCTGGCTCTGTTGGCTGCTTGTAAATCCACATCACCATGGTAAATCTTTTTAAATCTACTTGGTTCTTGTATTTGGATACAGATGTGAGCACCACATGTAGTATCTAATACCCAATTAGTAGAAACGGATAGATTGAATTCTATAACAAACGCACATGAAGATTCCCCTTTCTTCCTTGGATGGGTGCATTTTTTCTTCCAGTGGCCCTTCTGGCCACATGCGAAACTAATAGCCTCCTATTATCTTGCCTCCCCTTTGATCTTACTTTTCATTGATGTCCTTGAAGAATAATTGGGCTTAAATCTCTTCACCTTCCCATTAATTTTATTCACCATAAAGACAATAGGCTTTTAATGCTTCATATCATTTTCCACTAGGTGAATGAGGATAAATTGATCAGATAGATACTTCTCAATGTTGATCAAGTTGAAATTTACAACAAAGTTATAGAAGCTCTAGGGGAGTGATGAAATAATGAGATTGGTACCACGTTCTTCAGGGAGTTTAAACCCTAGAACCCCCAAAGTGCTCAATGTAGCCAATGAGCTTGACTGCATGAGTCCCAGCTGGGGAACCCTCCCCAAGATTTCTCAGGAATAGAACCTCAGAGATCTCAAACATTTCATGTATTTCTCTCTCCTAGTATAGACCACGGTGGTGCTTGAGCATGCTATAGGAATCCATGTCTTCATGAGACATCATCAGCTCACTAGACATTGATGATAACATCAGACAATGAACGGCGAGTAAATCATTCAAATGTTGATCATAGACCATGAAATCTTTATCACTCGCCCCTTGGGCAGGTGGATCAGGAAGTGAGGGCTCCAGCATGTAAAACATTCGTTCATGGTGTATGATAACCTGAAGGAACCTAAACCATTCATGAATGTTACTGCCGATGAAGATATTGTCTTTGTCCAGAATTGATCGCAAATAAAATGTGGTTGACGATTTTGTCATATTTATTATACAAACTAAAAGAGCATATTTATCAGTAACTTTTGATTACATTTTGTGAAAAATAATAAATGAATTTATTAATTCTCCCACAATTTTATCAAGTCCCAATGTCCTTAACAATTGAACTTGGAATGTCCAGTTTCCATGACATTCTAGTGGCAAGGATCCATATTACCCTTCGCATAACCCAAACAAGGTTTGGTCAAGCTATTTGAAGGTATTTAGGTATGCATGTCTTTGACAACTATGAGCTTACAGTACCTTGATCTGTTGAGTGGACTCCCCACTCTTGAAATCCTGACTTATATTTTCTCAACACTTGCCTTCATTTTATAACATGTCTAGCAAGGTCTACTCCTCTTGATGTAAAATGTTCAAGTCAACTCGAAACATTCATAAGATGTTACTTTATAAAAGTAAGTGTCCCAACAAGGGTTGGTCAAAAACATAGTTTTATTGAGTCTTTCCCTTAATCAAGTAATGAAAGGCTTGGTCTGACATAATATGGTATTTGATGGATTTTATTATTTTTGCATAGTTTTTTAATATCACATTCATGTTAATGTTAAGTGATTATTGCTTAAGTGATTAAACATGTTTCGATAATGTTTATGTATAGTCTGGTTTTTATTTTATTCCATCTTTGAATGTGTGTTTATTTCATTAATTACGTGATCGCGACGACACATACATAATAAATAAACCATGAAATCAGACAGAAATAAATTAAGATGGCATGATCATGAGCATCTATTGGTTAGATTATCTAGAGGTTTTGATAAGATAACCCTGACCTTGGGAAAAACACCTTCAACTAAATGGTTCGTGTTTTGCCGCTCCCACCTATCCACCTTTGTATCTTCTTGGGTTGGTTTCACCTTAGCTTCGGGTTTTGAATAGTGTCCTCTAACTTGGGAGATCCTCCATTACATGGGGTTTACATTAAAGAAAACATGGGTACGCATTCCCTACATATTATTTGAAGAAGGCTCGCAATCCAATGAATTTAAATTAAATAAATTTAAATGAAACCATACACACACAAATAGACATTGTTCTATATCATGATAATCCATATCATGCAACAACATTTATGCATATTTAGAATTCAAATTATTTTAATATCTCCTTCATTTAAGATATGTCTCACTTGAATTCAATTAATTATGATCTTATAATTAATCAATTCGTTATCTTAATTTCCATTATGAATTACCTTGAGATTCATCTCATCCATATTCCTTGTAAAGGTCTTTATACTTTTGAGGAAACCATGTGAAATTCTATTTCTGGAAAGTACACGACGTGTAGGATATATTACACAGCTTTTATTTTTCACCATTTATCGAAAGTACACGCCGAGGGATTTTTTCGTGTTTTCTATACTTTGGAAATTTAGATTACACGATGTATAGATTAATCTAAAACAGCATGTACTTCCTTGTTACGCGGTTACCTACCTGGCAATCCCATGTACGTGGTACATGGTTTCTCCTTGTACATGGTTTCACCTGGGCCGGATTATACTACATGGTGTGTTGATTCAACATACATGCCACGTATTTACGGTTTCCATGTTCCATTCAATTCTGGTCAGCATGGTGTGATAAATACATACACATTCTCAATTCACATGGCGTGGTTTTGTGGACCAGTACTGGTTTGTTGAACCTAATTACACGATGTATCGTTTTCACTACACGTCATGTATTCTTGTGTTGTAAAGACAAAAAGAGTGGCCCCTTCAGATGCGTTCCTCGTTTTTATTTTAATCAAGATTAAAATTAAAAATTCATTTCTATGAGGTCAATTGAGAAACGAAAGAGGAAGAAAATATCTCATTCATTCAGTCTTATAGAATGATTTATATTGAATTGAATAAAATATAAATGTGTAAATTATTAATGAAAATTAAATAACTATAATCAACGCAATACCCTCACTCTAATACCATTTAATGGTTCTAGTCATAACATAAGATCATGGGTAGATATGCCCACTTGGCTTTTTTCATTATAAATGATCAAATCAAGATCAATACGATGATAAACTCCTGTCTCCACGGATCGAATCACTGAAATAGACAAGGAAGAAGGATAGTCCCAGAACCACCAACGAGGACCATCACAGGTTGATTATAATTAATTTAATGAATTGATAAGAAGTACCTTTTTGGTTGTTCGTTCTTTTTATATATTTTTTATCATGTTCCGATGTGATTTGTCATTATATCACAGAAGCCAAGTGTAGACTTCCTCTAGCGGTGATCCACACGTGCACCACGTATCTCTGGACGTCGCCGAAGGATTCTCCGGGAGCTAGAGTGGATAAAACTTTTCATGCATTGTCCGCCTTAGATCATTTTAATCCAATGGAGGAGTATCTATCTCGGTCATGAAATAATTATTGTAGGATGGAGTTCTCCCAGCCCTGATGGAATTCTCTAGAATTGTTTTTCACAACGATTGGGTAAAAGTGTTGGGGTTGTGAGGATATTTATAATAGGGGTTGAGGTTATAGAGTTAATGGTAATAAATAAATGTGTTACACATTTTATTTATATCATAAACTCTTCTTGAAAACTACCATGTCGAATAATTAATTCCTTGACATGCACCCACGCTTAATATAATAAATATCATTTAATAAAAAAATATTATATTTTCAAAATCCCAACTGGAAAAGCTACATGGATTGTAATAATTAATACACGGCGTGTACATGTTTTTCATAAAACTACATGGAATGTAATCATTAATACACGGCGTGTACTTGTTTCATCATTTACTTTCCAAAATGAATACTACACAGCATGTAATCATTAATACACGGTATGTACTTTTTTTCAAAATAAAAACTACACGGCGTGTAATTATTAATACACGACGTGTACTTGTTTTCATTTTATTATTACTATAACATTAAAAAAATTTAGGCTTACTTGAATAATTATTAAACCACGTATGGGAATAATCATTATTATACTTGAGATACATGAATACACTTAGTGTGATACCCTCTAGACCACTTTCTCGTTGGAATTAAGTAGGCTTGCCTAAAGTCCAAGATTACTATCTAGAAACGGGTTAAGGACCCCAAGAGAATGAAGTTTATGCTGAATTTATGTGTCACCACATATGAATTCTTACCATGTTATTTTATCTCTTTGTCTCAATATCTCATCAAGCAGGTTTCATTGTAGTGTCATAAAAATATATGTTTGATCTGTCATTCTTTGACTATTTGAAATAAACCCATCATTACACCATGGCCATGGAATTTCATTTGAAAGTTATATTTTAATCAAAGGGACGAGATATCAACTTCTAAAAATTGAAGGGATGAATCATTCCTCGACCTATCCATTAACAACATGTCATTCATGACGCACACAACGGTCCCCACTTCCTTCCAACTATCTTTGTGACGGTTTTCATCATCAAATCTAAGTGTGTGAGTCATGACATGAGTTAATGATAATCTTCTAGTCTAAGGACCATTACACACTCTCATAGATAGAAATTTACAATGACACCAAGACATACATAATTACTACTCGTGGGTCTATTCTCATAATCTCCCATCTTGGATATTACCAAGTGTGCACTCCATGAGGGAGAGTCTCATCTTCTTATGGGTACTCGCACATGGAGAACTGTATACTATGTGTCCTATCATAGTATGTCATCCAACCATGGAGCTTTATTGAAGAATATTTTTATAGAATATCACGGTTCTCATTATCGCATGGATCTTCAGTGACCTTAATAATGCAACAAAAATTAGAGGACTGTATTATATTATAGTCATGCAGAATAATGAACAATATATAATAAGTGTACATTCATGTAATCAAAGTACAAATAGTTGGTTCTCAGGACACCAACTCTAACACCTTCCATGAATCATGTTCTAGACCTAGAGTTTCCTGTTAAACCATTGACTTGACCCTCACGCCTGTAGATACCATTAGGAGGAGACTCGTTAATCACACTTACACTGTTGGTGTGATCTAACCCATGAGGCAAGTGTTTTTGTTGGAACCTCTTAGTGGCAGAGTTGATGCCTTTTGACAATAGTTTGGGTATGGACTGGAAATCCACAGTTCATACTCAGATTGATTGTATTAGGAAAAAATATTGTGGTTTATCTACAATGTTGGAATGGGGGTTTCCTTAGTCAGTGAAAAAGGAAACCCAGGAAGCATAGGATAAACTCGTGTATAGGAGGGTGCGGCTAATCACTCGTGATTTTTCCAGCCTTACCCTCCTAGAAGAAGAAGTTTTGAGTTTTATGTTCCCAATGGGAGTGGATAGAGTTCCCCCAAGACTATGACTTTATGATAGTATAAACTCCTAGGAAGGGGAACATGGTAGCAGATGCACTCAGTAGTAGGTTTGGCCTAAAACTATTGAGTGAGGCATCAGAGTAACTATTTGCTCTGCAGATATCCTTCATGGATAGAGATGATGTTTCTTACGTTCACTCTATGACATTCACTCCCCCACTCCGTCAGCAAGCCAAGGAGGCACAACATGGAGGAATTGATTGCGAGGCTCAACGTGATCAGATATCCTCAGGGATGACACCTGATAGGTTTTATGAATGTGGGGAGCACAATATACTCTTTAGAAGATGTACCATGGTGCCGATGGTGCTTCGGGAGGAGTTGTTGAGGGAGTTCCACACGTCCCCTCTGGTGGTACAACTTGGTGTGGTGAAGATATACCAGGACCTCTGGCATCAGTACTGGTGGATAGAGATGATGAAATCAGTGGTAGAGTTTGTATCATGAAGTCTCACTTTTCATCAATTGAATACTACACATATTTGGAAGATGTCTTATGCCGATAAGTTACAGAAACCCTCAGAGTTCTAGGAGGGGACCCCAGTGTTCTTGAGAGTATCTTCTCGACAAGGACTATGAAGATTTGGCCAAGGCGGCAAGTTATCATCGAGGTTTATCAGTCCTTTTCTTATACATCGGAGGATAGGTGAGGTATCATACCTCTTGGCTCTTCCACCATAATTAGAGAGCGTTCGTGACATCTTCCACGTATCCCAACTGAGGAGATACGTGAATGACCCATCTCACATCATCGACCACGTTGAGCTAGACTTCGACGATGGGGTTACATTTACAGAGGTTCTAGTGGAGATTGAGGAATGATAGGAGCGGGTCCTTCATGGGCGATCGATACCTCTGGTACATGTACGCTGGTAGCACAAGAACCTCTAGGAGAGAACATGGGAGGAGGAGGCTCATATTTGTGCTAAGTACCCTCTTTTGGTTTTTTTCCTTCTTTTTTGCTTTCAAGGACGTAAATCACTAAGGTGGGGTGAATTTAATGTCCCGGAAATTCTGTATAATTTTTTTTAAAATTATATGGAATTATTTCAAGACCGAGAAATTTGATGGCGTGTGATTCCGTGGCCCGGAGTGCCCTTAATGATCCGTCAGATTGTATTTGAGTTTAAATTAGCGTTCGTAAGCATTTTTCCTAAAAAAAGTGGAATAAATCTGAAATAGTAACTCGAATCAGGAATCAGAGGGCCCCATTGCGTTCAAGATGGAGGGTTTATGCTAGGAGAGGCTTAAATTTAGACGGCGCGGGCCTCCTGTGAGAAAACCAAAAAATGGAATAACCGTAAATAAAATAATTAATTAAATTATTTTATTTTTTAAATGCTCATAACTCACAAATGGTAGCTCAGATTGAATATCTGAGACCACATCTATACTCATGAGGGAATTCTTCATTTAATAATATACTAACATTGGATGGTATAGGCCACTAGTGAAGGTTATATTATGGCTAGAAATAAAATTTTAAGTAAAAATTATTTTATTTTAAAATCCACAACTTTTAAACGGTATCTCAGATTTTAAATATGAGAGTAACATTGGGTTCTTCGTGGGCGTTTTTCACTTAGGTAGAGCCTAACATTGTCCGGCACATGTCATGGGTGACTGTTATAATTTTTACGATCTTTTTTTCGGGTATGTTCAGTAAACGTGCGAGCGGTGTTATATAAATTTTGAACCGGTTCTTGGAATTGAAATCTGAGGGAACTATTTAACTTGTAGAACTGATATTCGCTTAACAAGGCCTTCTCCTTGATGACATTAGGTCCAGGGTGAAAGTTAGTGTTCATTAATTTCGTGGGAGAGTTACAAAAATAAAAATAAAATAAAGAACACCTTTTATTTTATTCATAAAACCTCCAATTTTATGTTTAGTGGTGGGGACCACCAAAACTAAAAACCCCCAATTTGAATTTAATGGTGGGGACCACCCTAACCTTGAACTCCTCCTTTAATATGAGATAACTCTTGGTTTTCCTCCCATTGATGTGCCAATTCAATTAGTTTATTTAATAAACTTATTTGGAATTTCACCATTTGGTTGTAGAATTGATGAAAAAAGGGAGAGCTATAGGAAACATGGAAGGAAATTCTTCAATGAATAACATCCACTAAAATGAAGAGCATCCTCCATAATTGGAGAACGTGGAAGATGCTTGAGCCTGGATTGGAATCAACTTGCGGGAGCAACGAACGCCGACGTTACCATCTCATCGATATCGTCTTCTTCCTCGCGCCACCTACAATGGACAATCGAGGTAGGGGTTTTTATATATGATTGAATTTTTTTTATTGATTCTTCATATCCTAAAATCATGATGAAGATGGCCAAACGAACAAGTCCATCGTCCGACACATAAACCATGATCCTCTTTCTTTTTATTTTTTGGGAGTTATTCGTGCGCTCATCAACGCCTAATATTTATTGGCGCTAGAAACGCAAAGTTTTTCTGGGCACGATATATGTACGTTAAGCCCTCAATGAAAGGATCACAAATATGTAATCGTTTAATTTTTTAGGCTTCGAGTGAAGCAGCAATTTCATGTGGAAGGAGGCGTCCAAATGTTTATTGGCGCTAGAAATTCAATATTTTGTTGAGCACGACATATGGACACAGAGCCCTTGACCAGAGGATTTTGAATATTCGATCATTTTATTTTTACGGGTTATAACGAAGATTAGAAACCCCACGGAAGGAGTGACATGGCGGAGTAGGGCAGTCCGGCGTGGCTGGTGCAGGCGGTGTGCGCGCAGCATGCGGGGCCAAGTGGCTTCGACCGACGATGAGGCAGATTAGGCAGCGGCGAGAGTAGGCGATGCGGTGGAGGCAGGCCGGGTGTGAGGCGGATGCGCATCAGATTTCTGGTTCGTGTACAGGGGTGTAAAATCGTGGAAGAAGAAAATTAGATTTGAGAGAGAATGGAATAGATAGGAAATAAAAATAAAATAAAAATGAATATAAAAAAATAGATAGAGGCAATATTTGGACCCGTGTGCACCAAAATAGGATACCTTTCTTATGAGTGAATCTCAAATGAGATTGGAGAGAGAAACATTCAATGAAATAAAATAATAATAAAATAATAATAATATTATTATTTGTGGTTTTTTAGAAACTAATTCATCTGTAACTTATCTGTGCGACCTCAATTTCACGAACCGTCAGTGGTAGTGCTACCCTGACATCAAGATGAAAATTTTGAGTCCAATATTGGATTTCTTTTTCGGGGTTTTGGATCGACTACCCGAAACTCTCAAATAACAATAATAACATATTATTATTATTAAATCATTGACCCTCCATTACTCATGCATGTGACTTCCAATTGACTTATTGTCTATGGCGACGTGACCCAATCATTTAGACTGTTGAATTATGTCTAATGTTGAATATTAAATTCTGGTTTGTGGCTCAGGTTCGCGAAACACCCAATAATATTATTATTTTTATTTCGGGATCTTGTAATTGACTTATCTCCCTCAGATGGTGTCGAAATGATGAACCGTATGTGGCACCAGAAACCTTGGATCGAGAAAGCCATTTTGGGATACCCCAATTGAGTTTGGATAAAGTTTGGGTATGTCCATGTTGGATTAAGCACGAATCCAACAGGGCTCTCGGGGATAAAAAGGAAATAACATGCAGACCGGATGTCCATTTGACGCATCTTGTATTGCATTGAGACCCCATTTACATGGTAGTCCTTTGGGATACATCTTTGTGTGAATTCGTGAATTTGGATAATCGACCAGTGGCTTGAGGATCAAAACCTTCCAGAGACATGTTTTCTTAGTGGGGGAACCCTGTAGGTGGTTGTGACGATGTACAAGGATCATGTGGGGGTCTGACGACGTACTGTGACAAGGTAGTAGGATCTTGTGTGTGTCTGATAGTGTAGTGACGATGAAATAGGATCTTGTGTGGGTATGATAAGGTACTGATGATGTACTAGGACCCTGTGTGGGTCTGACGACGTACTGACAAAGTACTAGAATCCTGTGTGGGTCTGACGACGTACTGACGATATACTAGGATCCTCTATGGGTCTGACGACGTACTGATAGTGTACTAGGATCATGTGTGGTTCTAATGACGTACTGGAGATGTACTAGGATCATGTGTGGGTCTGACAATGTACTGATGATGTACTAAGATCTTATGTGGGTCTGATGATCTACTAGGAGAATCTGTGTGTTTCGCATGGTACTTGGATCATGTGTGGGTCTGACGATTTACTAGGATTTTTTGTGGTGTGACGAGGTACTAGGATCATGTGTGGGTTTGACGATGTACTACAATCCTCTGTGGGAATGATGATGATTTAAAATCCTTCATGGGTCTGCCTATTAACAGATTACGATTATTTAGTAGTTACATCTAATCATCTCTACTACTGTACCTATGATATACCTGGTGTGAGCTGAGTCTGTACCTTGTGGTATTTTTCCTTCATGGTGATACTGTGGTGGTATTATTATATGTGGTGTAAATGTGCGGTACTTACCATTGTTGTATATGTTCTATTGTGGAACAACTGAGCTTTGGGCTATTGAGTTGGACTATGTGTTTCCTCATGATTGAGATGGGTATACATTATAATTTAGGTATATGTATGAGGATATACCTAAGTAGGGTTGTCAGTTAATTTTATTATTTTTGTTTTTTGTTTTTTATATATTGTGAGACCTTGAGGGTCTCAGGGTCCCTACTAAGTATAGTTATACATACCCATGCACGGGCTATGCATGCACCTTGTTGTGTTGGTTGCAGATGATGGACATCACTGACTGAGGATGAGGGTACCAGGACTGGAGTTATCTCGGAGTTGGACCCAAGACGAGGAATACCATAGAGAAGACCGTTTGAGAGCTATAACTACCCTTTAGGTAGGATCCATGGCGGGTGTTCACATGAGTTGTCAAATTTACATATACCTTCCATTTTATTGTAATTTCCAGTTGCGCTAGTATTCTGGCCACTTTTACTTACTTAATCACTCTATTTACTATTCAGTTTACCTTGTGTTCATATCTACCTATGTGCTTAGTTGTGTGTGTACAAGTCATAAAGTCAATTCCTTCCCAGTTTTAGGGAAATACACCTTCGGTTATAGTCACCAGCCCCTAGCCTATGGAAGGCAGGCTTGGGGTAGTAACGACATGGGCCTCGGGGGATGGGTCGTGACATATGTAGAGTATGATGAAAATCTAAGAGGTCAGGATGAGACTACATAGAGATTAATTAGAGAGCAGGAAGAGCAGCGACAACGTCAGGAGTAGAAACGACAGTAATAGCATCTACAACATGGTCAGTTGATGATGTATATTCAGAGACATACAAATGGTTTAGGGATGGAGTTCACTCCATTTAATTTTGTTAATTACCCACCCTCTTAGTGGCACAATTATTATGTTCTTTTTTGAGAACTTTTTTTATATTATAAATGATTATATTTTTTAAAAATTTTATTTATGGTTTTGTATTTTTTTTAGCGATCTTTATTGTTAGAATATATTAGGAAAATCCCTTTATTATGAAAATTTAAAGCCCTTTTATGATGGATCAAGATAGAACCCATTACATGACTGAATCCCCAAACACATCATGCCCTAAAAAGACATGAAAATTGTAAATTGCAGTAAATCCAATCATCTCGAAGTCAAATTCATATAGACTGAGGGACTAAGGTAGAGAAACATAGAATTAGAATTGGATTGAATCCCCCAAGGTAGCCATATAATCATTCAACCACTGACCGAGACACCCAAACCATAGCATCCATTGGTAACTACTTGGAAGATAATCAGGGTGGATGGATCTGCTAATAATGGCAAAAACCTATCTGAAAAATCACCATCCCCTACTAGAGCGGGTTCTTCTTCTCAGGTCATCGACCAATTCATTGAGTATGTTTTGACCCTCGTTTTTATCCATCACCATCATACAAGGGTTTGATTCTTACCTTCAGCTACCATGATAATCGGAGGCCTTCCTATCAACTAGCCCCAATGTTTTGCTACCAACCCCTGCCTTCGATATGGAGTCCAGATCTCAATGTTGACCCCTACAATTTGGTTACTTTAATTTTTATATATATAATTATTTGAAATGAATATATATTCATGTTGTTTTGGTATTTTATAACAATGTTCCACAAGTCATTTGTGATGTGTATGAGTCATCCTCACCTCAATCCGATGAACGAGGTGACCAAAATGACTCCACTTCTATTGAAATGGATTTCAACATCCTGAAAAACAAGTATTTTCAGCATTAAGAAAGTGTTATTAACATCAGTTCTATTAAAAGGCTGTTCCGTTTATCATCTCTAAAAAAGTTCTAATAAGGGCCCCTTTTATCATCACTGATTAAATGGGTCATTTATCAGTGCTAAAAAATTCTGAAAAAATTACCTTCATCGATGTTTTTTAGTGCTGATTAATGTACGGAAAAGTAATTTTCAAAAAGAATTTTTTTTCGAAAAATGGGCGGGTGGGACCTCCCCCATTTTATTAGTGCTTGATCCCCCTTTTAATAATTCTACTCTAGAATTACAACCCCTTTAATAGGTCTATAAATCCCCCTACCCTTTAGTAGTTCTAGGGACCTGCATCACCCACCCGTGCACACCCTTGACTATTCTGTGTTTCAAAACTGAGTCCTCCCCCTCATAATCTCGCTCCTTTTTCATTCCCCTATATCATTTTCTTCTGTATTTTATGATACATCTATATATTTTTATTTATTTCGTAATATTTATTTATCCATATATATATATATATTTTAATACATATATAAAATATGTTTTTGTGTGTGTGAATATGTGTTTATATATAAATACTTACATACATACATACATAAATATATTTGTGTACATCTATAAATATAGTTATACATATTTATATATATTTACATATATTATATATTTATATTTATATACATATATTAAAATATATAGATAAATATATATCGGTTTGTCAATGGCCACACAAATATATTTATACATATATAAACATTATATATACAGAAATTGAATATGTATATAATAATTTATTCATTGTTAATTTTAAAAAAATGGATATTATTTTTTATTTAGATAAGGTTTATAAATTTATAATTATACTTTACAAGTAAATATGATTACATGTATATTTATAAAATTAAATTATTATGTGTGAATATATAAAAAAAATGTATATAATTTTATATATTTGATTATAAATAAAACTAAATTATGAAAGTTTATAAAATTTAAAAACATTAATATAAATATTAATGTAATACTTGTGAAAATTTAAGTCCCCAATGAAAATGGGAAAAAACACCCCCTTAAACGTGGTTGAAAGTCCATCGAATGTTAAAAAAATGGGATTCGTCGACTAAAAACACATTTTTAAAGTCCATATATGGAATATTTGTTTTCAATGAAAACATAATAGGGGATTCATACTTATCAATAATATTTATATCTCATTTCATGATTTGATTTGATATGTGGTAGATCTCAAAAGAAAACTCGGATCAAATGTTACGACCATTTGAAATACGAGTTACATTTTCAATTTATTTTAGATCTTTTATTTATTTATTTTTTATTTTTTCGTATCGTCAAATGGTTAATAAATTAGTGATAATAGATTATAAATATAAAGTTATTAAATAATAAGATTTTTTATAATTTTTTTATAAGTCTTTTTCACTAAATATCTTATATTTTAAGTGTAAATGTCAATTTACCCTTATCTAAAACATATTGAAAAAATATATTTTTCTTAATGAAATATGATATTTGTTTTTGAAATATACAATTTATCAGCGTTAGTAAAAAATACTCATAATGCCCCCCTATATCAATGCTACTAAAAAAGTGCTGACAAAAGGAGTCTCTTAACATCGCTAAAATTCGTTGATAACGGGGTACCCTTACAAGCGATTAAAAATGCAGATAAATGGGTAATTTTAACAGAAATTTTTTGATTATTAAAAGAACCTTTTATCATCATTTTATTACCAGTGATAAAGGCACCCCCTTTATCAATGCATTGCCTAGTGTTTTTAATGGGAGGCCCTGCATAAATTTGTTTCTGTGGTAGTGATCCACGTATGTACTTTTATTTAATATTGACATTTTAAAATATATTATTTCATATTTATGATTAATTTATTTACTTATATTATTGTTACCAAAATAATAGTTTTTTATATAGGTGAATTATTTTGCTCTTGTTGGGGTGGTTTTTTGGCAACTGATATCTTGATTAGAATTTTTTGAGAGGGGGTCATAGGTGAAAAAGATAATAAAAAATTAATGTTTATAAATTATTATGGATAGTACATGCATGTTTAATTATACTAAATATTGTTTGAAATGTATATAATTTTTTTAGTATATTTAATCTAAATTTTATTTTAACTAAATTATGAATTTTTGTACTGGTGCCTTTGTATATAGGTTTATTTGGTAATGTTTGTTGTTACTGAAACAACATAATGCAATAGTTGGGTATTTATCAGCATTAAGTAATAACATTGATAAATGGTTCCTCATTTTAATGACGTTGACGAGGAAAATGTTATTTAGTGCCGTTAAATCTCTTTGTGCTGGGTTAAAAGGTCTATCTGTGGTTGTGGAAATTTAATTTTTTTTATAGTGATAGTGATATCCCTATACATGCATAAAATGAAAAGGTTTTGAAGGCACTGTGTTCGTAAAACCAATGAGTACACGTTGCCTCACTAAATGAGGGAGGAAGTAAATTCAAGATATAATGGGATTACAACCATATATAACCATCGATTTCATGCTGGAGTGATGATCAGTTTTTTAAAAAATAAAAAATTTATTTTTAAAATTATTAAAATTAAGAACAAAATTCATATTCCCCATAATTTATTTAAAGAGTAAAAAATAATTCCATAACTATTTTTCATAAAGATATATTCCACCAAAATTCACTATCAATTTTAAAATTTATAATTATACTTTACAAGTAAATATGATTACATGTATATTTATAAAATTAAATTATTATGTGTGAATATATAAAAAAAATGTATATAATTTTATATATTTGATTATAAATAAAACTAAATTATGAAAGTTTATAAAATTTAAAAACATTAATATAAATATTAATGTAATACTTGTGAAAATTTAAGTCCCCAATGAAAATGGGAAAAAACACCCCCTTAAACGTGGTTGAAAGTCCATCGAATGTTAAAAAAATGGGATTCGTCGACTAAAAACACATTTTTAAAGTCCATATATGGAATATTTGTTTTCAATGAAAACATAATAGGGGATTAATACTTATCAATAATATTTATATCTCATTTAATGATTTGATTTGATATGTGGTAGATCTCAAAAGAAGACTCGGATCAAATGTTACGACCATTTGAAATACGAGTTACATTTTCAATTTATTTTAGATCTTTTATTTATTTATTTTTTATTTTTTCGTATCGTCAAATGGTTAATAAATTAGTGATAATAGATTATAAATATAAAGTTATTAAATAATAAGATTTTTTATAATAAATCAAACATTTACTTAAAAAATAAAATTATTTAATTATTTTCCTTAAAATATAATAAAAAACTAAATTTCATTTTTGAAAGATTACTAAAAACATACCATTTCCATTAAAAGTAATAATAAAATCTATATTCTAAATTTAAAAATATTTTATCAAAAAAATATTAATCCACTATAAAATTAAAAAATATCCCAATTTTCAAAAAAAAAAAATAACTAAAAATAATTATATTATTTTAAAGAATAAAAAATAAATATTCATTTTTTATGATTTATATGGAAATTAAAAATAAATTTTATTCTTTTATATTATGATAATTAAATAATTTACCATTTTCTAAACGATCCTATTTTAAATTTAAAATATTAAAAAATCCCCCTTATCATTTCAACCAAAATAAAAAACTTCAAATATAAATTAAAGATATAAAAAATAAAACTTCTTCATTTTCCCTTCAAAATTACTTCAGAAGAAATGTTATCTATTTATTTTTTAACAAATGGTTATTTTTTTATTTTATTTTTATTATTTTAATTAAAGTATATTTGTTTTTAATCTGTAATTGCTTGATTTTATTTTAAGGAAATACTATTTTTTATTGTAAAATATAAAAACCTGTGATTTTTTTAATTTCAATGGGGATATTATTTTTTTCAATAAAAAATAAATTTTTATTGTATTTTGAAGGAATTATTTATTTTATTATTTTAAAAAAACGTAGTAATGGACTTTGTTTTCATTCACTTTAATTTATTTTAAAAAATGATTTCATGATGAATTTTTTAAAAGGAAAAAATGTATTTGATTTGTTGATATGGGATAAGTCAAAATATTTTAAAAAATTGGTCCTGGAGTGTGTGAACGGTGTTCAAAAAAACCACACTGCTAGACAAAAAACAATTAATAAGTTTTTAGATAATTATTTTAAGATTATTAATTTTTTATAAAATAATTGTTTAATTATTGATAGTTATTTAAATTACGTTTGATGGATATGATATGTCGTATATAATATGAAATTAATATTCTGTTTTCGGTAAAATTAATAAATATTAAGAGGTAATTATGTATCTAAATTGATGCTAAAAATAAAAATCTCACATAGAAATTACATACATATATTAGTTTTAATTATATATATAGTCAGTTATATTTATATATTTATATTTATATCTGTTTATTTATATATATATAGTTATATATTTTTTTTAAATCATGTATTAATATATATTTATAAGATTACTTTAAAATACATTTATAAAATATGTATGTGTGTGTCTGTATAAATAATCAAACAAATAAATAGATACATATATGAAATATATATATATATATATATTGTGTATCTGTAATTTAAATTATACACAATTACATATATTTACATATATTATATCATAATATGTATATTCCTTTTCTAGGATATATAGATAATATATATCATTTTGTTACACATACAAATATATATATATATATATATAGACACACACACACACACATTATATATGTATATAAATATTCATATATTAGTTTTTTAAATAAAATGGATATTATTTTTTATTTAGATAAGGCTTATATTTTGAGAAATATATTTTATATGTAAATATGTTTAATTATTTATTTATAAAATTAACTTTTCTATATATTCCAATTTTAGGATATATAGATAATGTATATTAGTTTGTCAATATAGACACATACTAAAAAATATATATATATACATACATGCATTATATAGGTATATAAATATTTATATATTTGTGTTTTAAATAAAATGTATATTAGTTTTTATTTAGATAAGGCTTACATATAGAGAAAAATATTTTATCTGTAAATCTGTTTAATTATTTATTTATAAAATTAACTTTTTTTGTAATTACATTTCAAATAATCTAGAATAAAACAATGTGCAATGAAAAAAAAGTTCTATTGTAAATAATATTTTTGATGGCTAAATAGTTTTTTCATAAATTGTATCACCCTAAGGTTAATTTCTAAATCTCTTGACAATTTTTATTATTTACGTCCTGATTTTCTATGATGGTTTGTTGTGATGAATTCCTATCACAGTTAACTTTTTACGGTGGGAATTCTTCATAAAAAACCTATCGCAAAAGCCACTATTTTTATAGTGGTATATAAATATTATTACATAGTGATATGAACTATATAAATAACATATCGAAATATTTGTACATATAAACTATATAATTTAAAATCGAAATTCATATTAAATAATGTTTTATTAGTAACTTTGTTTTCATTATTTATTGAATAAAAAATATAAAAAATTATATTAATCAACAAAAATATTTAATAATTGGATTTTATTGGATTTTAATATAAAATCCCCTCACCATGACCATGTTAATGAATGTCAGTCGCAAAGTGTCCCCACCTCAACCATATTCCGCCTCTGATATGACCGCACACCACGACTGCACTTTTCCCCGCCATGACCGCACCGCACATCAGAACCTCCATATCTCACCTCAACCATGTTTTACCTCCACCATAACCTCCCAGAACGACTGTATTGTGCTCCTCCCTGTATGACTACACATCTACATCCCGCCTCAAGCACGTTCCACCTCCACCAGGACCTCCTGGAGAAACTACACCATGCTCCACCCCACACACCTACACATCCAAATCCTGCCCCATCTGTGTTCCACCAATGCCAGAAGATCAAGGATTTTTATTGCTTCTAGATCTCCTTGGTCACCCCGGGGAAGTGCTCTGAGGAAAATCGGAGGACTGGACACATCCCACCATTGTAACCATTCCCACAAACTCTGCCTATTGGAGAATAGTTTACCACATATTGGGTTCCTAGGGGGAGTTGGGGTAAATTCAGGATCCCCTCACTTGGGTTCCCTGGGGGTGTAAATATTTCATGTGTAAGAGTTGGGGTGAATTCAAGATCCTCTATATTGGGTCTCCCTTGGGTGTGTTCCTAGGAGAATGGGACGGCTGGACACTGCCCACCATAATAAGAATCTATATGTGTCGTCACACAAGGGTTCTCTGGTGTCGGTGTTGAGTTTGGGTCCATTTTGGATCTTCTTGCTTAGGTACCCCTGGGAAGTGTTCCCAGGATAAGGGGACAGATGGACGGGGTCCCTCGTAGTCTTCCTCTATTATCCATAGGGATAATATCGGTGCATTGGTGATAGCCAATTGAAGACCTCATTGTTGGCTTCATCATGGGTCGTGGGACTCCAGGTGACTACTACATATTTTTTAACTTTTCTAATGATATTCCACCAAAACATGACTTCCACCGGGTTCCAAAAATCCATCTCTTTAAAATATTCATCTTCATCATCAGGCGATGAGGGGTTTTAGAGAAGGGGGAAATTCTAGTCAGAGGCCTGCAGTTTGAAAACACATCCCCCACCCTTATATACTACCATCTTCCTTTATTTTGGCTTTTACCTCCTTAAACATTCCTCCTAATACCAAGAGAGGTGGGATACACAAATATTTTATTTATAATTCCAATTAATATCAAGTAATTACCCAACCCTATTTATTTAATGATAATTAATTTTTTAACTGAATATTAAAAAGATAGTAAAACATTTTAATTTATTTTTGTATTTTGAGTATTTTTCATAATAAATTTATAAATTATATATAAATTATAATCTAACTAAATTTATTTTTATTAACTGAATAAAAATTTAATTTAAAATGTTAATAAAATTATAAAATTTATTAGTTTTCTTTTATATCAATTGCTTCTTTATTTATAGATAAGTTTTAAAATTAAAATTAATAGATGTCTCTTTAATGAAGCCGGTTTGGGTAGTTAAAATTTCATTTCAAAATATAATAGAATATAAATAAAAATAGTTTTTAAAAAATAAATGGATTATATATGTTTTTGGGTTTGAAAAAAGAAAATGAGTTAGGATTCGATTATACCAAATTTCATGCATATTTGACGGGTCGAAATCCTTAATGTTGGGTGATTTATAATGAAAATTTTAAAACTAATTACCATAGTTGTATATTTTAATAATTTTTATGAAGTTTAATTAAGTAATATATAATTGATTTTGAGAATATTTAGCTCGCATCTAATATTTAATGTTGATTTTAAATAAATAATCTATCATTGACTAATATCAACCTTTATACAGAAATTAGTATATATATATTTGAATGTATGTATATATTTTCAATCTTTTGAATTTTTATCTAACCATTCTTAAATGGAGATTTATTTTTATGGAGATTACCCCCAACGGGTGGGCAAATAGGTGGTTAACAAAACTATTATTTGAAAAATGAACAAAAAAGAACCGAAGGGTCATACTAAAATGAGTATTGGTTAGTAAAAAATTTATTTGTTTAATAATAGATTGTTTTTTTCTTGATTATTAATTTTAATAACAGAAAACTAATACAATAGCATAATTTATAATTTTTTTTATTTCTTCATTAATTTATTATTTCAAATAAATTATAACACAAATTATATCAAAAAAACTATAAATCTTTGTTTATAAATCTATATTTGTTTTCAAAAAACATTTTTGTTTATAATATTTATAGATTTATATATATTTTTGAGTAAATGTTCGACACAATTACTATGGTTTTTTAAAAAAATAATTAAGGTTTTTTTATTGTAGTAGGCTTTCTCCGATGATCGACCTTTGTACAAAGGTTTTTCCAACAAATAAAAAATGTGTATCTTAGTAAAAGTTCATAAAAAATTAAAAAAACATTAAAATTTAATGATATATAATTCACATATGATAATTTATATTTTTAATTACTATATATATTAATTATGTTATATGTTATAATAATAATTTGATTTTTATTTATTATATTTAAAATATTAAATTAATTAATAATTGAAATTTCAAATTTTTATAAATAATTTTGTTATGATTTATTAATTGAAATGTTAATTAATTATCTCTATAAATTATATTAACATTTACTAAATATATTAATGATATCATCTGTTATTAATTTTATTAATTATTTAATTAATTGTTAATAATTATATCATTAAATGAAATTGTACCTTTTATAATGAAAAAAAAAAGCTTTGAGTCATTCTAGTCACAACATATGTAAGATTGTCATGGAGTCAATTCCAACACATCATAAATGAGTTATGTATCCACTACTAGAAAATCATCATTTAAGAGTGGTTATTTTTTGATTTGTTGGTAGTTTAAACCGCCGCTAAAGTTGATGTCGGCAATACGTGGTGGATCCTCCCATTCACTACCACGGATCGGGGTAAAAGATGCATCAGGTATTATTAATGCTAAGAAGAAAGTGCGGATAAAATGGGGGAATTTATCATTGCTTGATAAAAGTGCTAATAAATCTTCCTTTTATCAGCGCTAAAGAAACGTCGATAAAGGTGTAACCTTTATCAGCCCTTTCATTAGCACTGATAAATGGGGCCATTATTATTTTCAAAAAGACAATCCTATAACCTTAGATATCAACCAAATTCATAGTACATATTTCTGGAGGAAAAAACAAAATCCATCAATTAGACCCCTAATGATTCCCAAAAGTAGCCAAAAAATTAACCACTCGATTTCCCTATCTCCAAGAAAAGGGAAAACAAGGAGTACAGAACAAAGGAACCAATGATATGAAGATGTCGATAATGGAAGCATAGGCTTGGAGTCCACCTTCATCCTCATTCACTCTGTTGATAATAACTTGACAATCAGATTCGACCACAACATCCTTCCAGACAAGAGACAAGATGAACTACATAACCTACCAAAAATCCATGGCCTCTGCCACATGAGGAGACTAATCCGCAATGTTCAAGGAATGATGAGACGCAATAAGAGTTCCAGAGTGATCTTGGAGGACTGTCCAAAGTCCAAAAAAACCATCCCCAGGGGTCTCTACATCGGTATTAAGTTTGAGAACACCCAAAGGGTGGGAGCCATCTGATAGGTGGGGAATGAACTGGTGAAAGTGGACGAGCCTCCTCAATATCCAACCACTAAGAGCCCCAATTATGAATCTTTGAAATAAAAACCATGTAATCTTTTACAATTATGTCAAAAATGAAAGAATTTTGGAGAAACCATATAATCTAGGAAAAATTCTATTTTTAGCACTGATAAATTTTTTTAGTAAATATTATTCTTAATTTATATAAAAATATTACATTTATATTAAAAAAATAATTATTATTCGTATAAATTAGATAAAAATCACATGTTTATAATTAATATATATTTATTAATAATTTAAATATATATATAATATTTTAAAAAAGTATTTATAAGTTATAAATAAATAAATATATATTTAAATAATTATAATATTATAATTAATTTTTAAATAATAAATATATTTGTTATTTTTATTATATTTATAAATATATATAAATTATTTTAAAATATATATATGTATAATTATAATAATAATGAAATAAATATACATAAAAATATATATATGCTTCCAATGAATTTCGTTAATAAATATATCGATGGATGAGTATACTTTACGTACAAATATGTTATGAATTCATCATGATTGTTCATTTATACATTATAAATGTTAAAACTCACATGAATAGAGTTTTGATATCAGTTAATGGATAAGATATGTTAAAACTATGTTAGTGAGATTTTTAATGTTGGTTACGCAATAAGTGATGCCAAAATGTGGGTTTCAACATCATTTATAAAAAAATTGTTCATCCCTCTTTTGTCAGATGGATTCATCACACTTCAGGGTATTTTAAAACATAATACTATTGTGACAATTCTAGGTGATGGCTCTTTTTACCTTGTGGCAATTCTCTAGGACCATGTAGGCACTTTTATTTCGGCTCATCATTAATCATAAATTGTTTGTTGGTCTCCTCCTGTAGTAGTGTCCATGAATATCTGGAAGGGTATGCAATTAATTTCATCTCTCAACTTGTGGTCAAATATTATTGTCAAGTTATTATCGCACAGGAGGATGAAATTGGCCACCATGACTTTGGTTCTATTATCAACATCATTAGATCATTGGTTCATTTATTATATTATTGTTGTTCTACCTTTTCTGGGAGAGATGAAAATTGTGCAGCTCATTTTATAGCTAATTTTGGGAATTTTTGAGGATCACATTGTGGTTCATCTTATACATACACATGCCAACAATCTTTTGGATCTTTTCCAACAATATAAAAAAAATCCCAACATGATTGCTCATTTTTGAGTAGGTCAATTGTCCATTTTACTAAAATTGATTTATATTTTAAATAATAAAGATGTGCTTATAGTCATAATGGCCACACTGTGTGTCATATTGAGGTGAAAAATATTCCTATACATCCCAAATGACTCATTAATTTTTACCAAATGAATTAAAACAAACCGAATGTGTTTTATCATTTTTTAGTATTCCACTTGTTCATTTTTACTATAATTAATGACAATTTAAAAAAAAGATGGACTTGGAGTCATAATGGTCACATCGTGCATCAGATTGAGGTGAAACATATTTCTACACATCCCAAGTTACTTTTGGATAGCTGTAATAATGTATAAATACAATAAAATTTTTTTTTTAGTTTTTCAGTATGTCACTTGTCTATTGTAGTAAAATTTCATTATAAACTAGAAACATAAACTTTAAATAATACCAGTCAAATCTTGTATCAGTTTTACATGAGAACAATTCCTACATGTAAAAAAATATTTATGAACCGATTAACTAAATTATTAATACAATCTGACGGTGTTTTATAAATTTATATTTTTTTCAAATAATTGGCTTTTTTATAAAATATAAGAATTTATATATAATTTTTAGTATTGGTTCAAAATAAATAGGGTGGAATTTTTTAAATGTTTAAGGTTTTTTTACATTAGTAGGCTTCCTCCAATGATAAACCATTGGACAAGGTTTTTCCACCCAATAAAACCAATTATTATCTTAGTAGCAGTTAAAAAAAATAGCAAAATTTTAATTTAAATGTTATATAATTCACATATGATAATTTATATTGTTTATTACTATATATATTAATGATATTATTAGTTATAATAATAATTTTTTTATTAATGATTATATATTAAATTTTAATTAATTATTAATTATTAATTATATTTTTAATTAATAATTATATTGTGAATTATAAATTACATTGTTAATTAAATCTTGTTATAAATTATATTAGAAATTACTAAATATATTAAAGATATTATCAGTTATTAATATTCTTAATTATTTACCTAATTGTAAATAATTATATCAATAAACTAAAATGACAATTTTATATTGAAAACACAAACTTCGATTCATACTAGTCACATAATGTGTTGGATTGACATGTAGTCAATTCATACACATAATTAATGAGTTATGTATCCACTATAAGAAAATCATCATTTAGAGAAAGTTATTTTTTTGATTCGGTGACGGTTTAAACCGCTGCGAAAGTTGGTGACGGAATCCAACACATTGTGATGCCTTCATTTCACTACCACAGATCTAGGAAAGTGATGAACTAGGTTTTATCAGTGCAAAGTAGAAAGAACTGATAAAAGCGGGGCCTTTTCAGCACTGGATAAAAGCGCTGATAAATCTACCCTTTATCATTGCTAACCAAAATGCTGATAAATGTGTACCCTTTATCAATGCTTTATTTAGTGATGATAAATGGTGGAATTTATTTATTTTTTAAATAAAATACTAAAACCTTAGATATCATCCAAATCCAAATTACATAATTCCAAAGGAAAAGAAGAAATCTAGAAATTATGAACCCAATGATTCTCAACAGCAGCAATAAAAGAGCCACTTGATTTCCTTATCTTCTTACAAAGGAATACAACAAGAGAAAATAGGAACCAAAGATTTGATGATGTCAACAATGGACCCATAGGCTTGGAGGCCACCTCCATCATCCATTATTTCAATGATGATATCATATCAATCAAATTCGACCACAACATCTATCCATCCAAGAGACAAGATGAATTGCAAACCCTTACAAATATTCATAGTCATTTCCAATGGAGGAGACCAACCCACAATGCATGAGGAATGATGAGCCGCAAGAATAGAGCTAGCGTGATCCCAGAGGATTTTCTGAATGTCCACAAAACCATCCCACGTTGTCATCGCGTTAATATTATGTTTGAGAGCACTAAATGGGGGGATTCATCTTAAAAGAGGAGAATGAACAGGTGAAGGTGGATGAGCGTCCTCAAAATCCATCACTGAGAGCCCTAGTTATGAATCTTGGAATGCTCGACCCGGTCATCTTTACCAATGTTCTAAAAAATTAGTTACTTACGATGAAAACATATAATCTAGGCTCAACTATATTATTAAGTCAAATAAATACTTTTAATGATAAATATTATTATTTCATATAAAATTATTATATTTATATTGAAAATTATTTTTATTTGTATACCTTAAATAGAAAATGAATTTTTATAATTAATATTTTTTTAATAATTCAAATATATATATAATTTTTTAAAAAATATTTATAAATTTATAATTAATTAAATATATATTTAAATAATTATAATATTACAATAATTTTTAAATAATTAATATATTTATTATATTCATTATTTTTATTATATTTAAAAATATAAATAAATAATTTTTAAATATTCATATTTAGAATTATAATTATAAATAAATATATATATATTTAAATCAATATATATTTTTAATGAATTTTTTCAATAAATATATTAATGTTTGAGTATAATTGATGTACATATATGTTATGTATTCATCATGAATGTTCATTTATACATTAATAATGTTAAAACTCACATTAAGAGAGTTTTAACATCGGTTCATCAATAACCATTATTAAAGTTATGTTAGTGTGAGTTTTTTACATCGTTTATGCAATAAGATACTTCAAAATGTGTGTTTTAACATCAATTATTTAATAATTTTTCATCCCCTCATATCAGATGGACTCCTCCCCATTAGTGTTTTTTTAAACATAATACTGACATAGTGATTCCTGGGGATGGATTCGTTGACATAGTGGCAGTTCTCCAGGACCATGAAGACTCTATTATTGAGTCTCGTTATTCCTCAATCATTTATTATTAGTCTCCTACCATAGAATAGGCCATGTACATCTCGATGGGTATGAATTTCATTTCGTCTCTTATCTGGAAGGATATTGTGGTCGAATCTGATTTTCAGGTTATTATCAAAGTGATGGAGGAGGATGGAGGTATCCACCAAGACTTTGGGTCTATTATTGACATCATCAGATCATTGGTTCCTTTATTCTCTTCTTGTGGTTTTTCCTTCGCTGGGAGTGAGGAAAATCGGGCGGCTCATTTTACAGATGCTTTTGGGAGTTGTTGAGGGTCAAATAGTTGAGTTTAATCTTTTCCCTTAGAGTTATGTACTTTGTATTTGGTTGATATCTATATTGAGGATTCATTTCAAAAGAAACCATAAAACCTTTTATAAAATTGAAAATATACGAGTTTCACGTTTCTACTCATTATTTTGAGTCCAAATCTCTTGAAACCCTAACATTCGTGAAACATGGTTATGCTCCATCTCCTTCCTTCAACTATATTTCTGCACCTTTTTCATCCCTTCCCCTTCTTGTTGTCATGTTCTCCCCGATTCACTCACATTCCACCATGATCGTCTGCATTTATCCCACAAAAGTTTCATTACTTTTATCTCATTCAAGTTCCACCATTATCATCCTTTAATATCTATTTTCATCTAAACCAATTTTTCATTGCTTTCAATCTGAAGATTTCCTATCACAATTTTTTCTCTATTATTCATGTATCTTCTACCATAATCTCTATCTTTTGAAATTTAAACATTTATTTTTTATGGTTAGTATATTTATTCATTATTTTTTTCTATAAAATATATTCATTCATTTATTTTTTCATACACACTTATTTATCGGTTATGAATTTTCATGATTGTAATTAATTTTTTCTTATAAATTATTTTTGATTATAAATTTCATATGGTTATAATTTGATTATGGTTATAATTGTTTTTATTTACACTAATACTGGTATGATCATACACATCGTGAAAAAATACTTTTAAAAATGATAAAAAAATTGTTAATTGTTGCGCTTTTAAAGGGGGGCCCTTTATCAGTGATAGATTATCATTGATAAAGGCCACATCTGCTATATTGTGTTGTTTGTATAAAAAAACCCTAAAAAATCTCATGTTCACAAAAACAGCACACCACAACCTCCTATATAGAAAATATATAATTTAATTGAAATACATTTTACATAATAATTAATAAATACAGTACTATATACATTTCAATTTTTTTGTATAATTACATTTACAATTACTATCTACAAACAATTTAAATCATTAATTTTTGTCTTTGGAACCCATGATCCCATCTCAAAAGGGATACCCATGGTATCTATTGCTGAACAAATCACCTAAACCAGAGTAAAAGAATCCACTTATATAATAAAACTAAAATTATGTTTGTAATATTATAAAGAAATAAATTATACATTATTATGAATGAGTACATTATAAAAGTTACAACTTCAAATATAAAACACACTCTGAGTTATACAGGTCACACCATGAATTATATTGAGGTTCATATAATTCCAACATGACTCATATGACGTAAATACCATTATCCTAAAGTATCAAAAAAGGTCGAACAAATTTTCTTAGTTTTGAGTATGTCACTTGTTCTTTTTAATAAAATTAATTTCAATTTTAAATGAAGACTCATTTGTAGTTATACCGATCACACTGTGTGTGGGATAGAGGTACATTTTATTCTTTTATATAATAAAATTACTCAAGGATCATTTTCCTAAAGTAAGAAAATAATCATAATACGTTTTGTTGGTTTTTATTATGTAACTTGTGCTTTCCACTAAAATGTCATTTCAAACTGGAAACATGTGCTTTGAGTCATACATGTCACATCATGTTTTTTTACATGATAATCCTTCTTAATTGTCAAAAATGACTTATTAATTGATTTCATAAATTATCAATACAATCAAAGCTCATTTTCATTGTTTTCAGTGAGTGGCATACGTTTTGAACTAAAATGTCAATTTTTAACTATTAACAGGAACATTGAGTCATACCAGTCACAGCGTGCATTCTATTGAGATGTAGGTGATTCCTAAAAAACAAAAATAACTCATGTATCAATTCCCTAATGTATCAAAACAATCTAGATTATTTTTCTCGATTTTCAGTACATCACTTCTTCCTTCTTACTATAAAATGATGTCAATTATAAATAACAAGACGCACTTAGAGTCAAACCAGTCAGATCATGCCTCATACCGAGGTGTGGATACTTCTTACACATCACAAATAACTCATTAATTGTTTATCTAATGTATCAAAACATTACAAATTCATTTTATCAGTTTTCAGTAAGAATCTTCTTCCTTTTTCTAAAATTAACATCAATTTTAAATAAAATGATGTACTTATAGTCATAAAACGTACACCGTGCATCATATTCAGGTGAGCATTATTCATACAAGTATCAAATGCCTCATGGATAATTTTACTAATGTATAAAAACATTTAAATGTGTTTTCTTAGTTTTTAGTTTGTATGTTGTCTTTTTTAATAAAAGTCATGTAAATTTAAAATCAAAATGTCACACTTGGATTTATGGATGTTACATTGTGCCTCATATTGAAGTTTGACTAATTAATACATGTTCCAAATGGTTCATGTATCATTTACCTAATGTATAAAAATAATAGGATTTAATTTTCTTGGTTTTCAATACCACAATTGTTTTTTTACTAAATATGATGTCAATTTTAAATAAAAAGACGTACATGGAGTAATACCGATCACACCGTGATTCAAATTGAGGTGTAGTTGATTCATACACATCCCAAATAACTCGTGGATCATTTTATTATAGTATCAAAACAATAAAAATTAATTTTCTCAATTTTAGCAAGACACTTCTTCCTTTATCTAAAATTGATATCAATTTTAAATAAAAAGATGCACTTTTAGTCATATTGGTCACACCGTGAGTCAGATTGAGATATGGATAATTCATAAAAATCTATAACTACTATTGAATATTTATACTAATGTATCAAAACAATACTAATTGATTCTCATTATTTGAGTAGGATAGTTTTCCTTTTTACTAAAATTGATGTAAATTTTAAATAAAAATAACGCTCTTAGAGTCATACTGGTCACACCATGCCTCAGATTGAGGTTCAGATGATTTTTACACGTACAAAATGACTGATGGATCATTTCCCTAATGTATAAAAAAAATAAGATGAGTTTTATCAGTTTTAAATACATCACTTTCTCATTTTTACTAAAAAATTATATCAATTTTAAATTAAAATATGGAATTAGAGTCATACCGATCACTGCATGTCTAGATTGTTTTGCTGCTAATTCATACACATTTCAACTAACTCATGAATCATTTTTATACAATATCAAAACAATTAGAATGATTTTTCTGGGTTTGATTAAGTAAATTATACTTTTTATTTAATTGATGTATATTTTAAATAAATAAGACACACTTGTAGTCACACCGGTTACACCATCCCTCAGATTGAAGTGTGAAAGATTACTACAGATCCTTAATTACTCACGGATTGTTTCCTGAAAATACCAAGACAATGAAAATGTTCTTTTATCATTTTTTAGTACGCAACATGTTCCTTTTTACAAAAATTGATGTCAATTTTAAATAAAAAGACGCACTTGGAGTCATTCCGATTACATCGTACATCATATTGAGGTGTGAATCAATTTTTACCAATCCAAAAGGACTCATGTATCATTTAAAAAAAGTATCAGAACAATTAAAATAATTTTTCATTGATTTCAATATGTCCCTTGTCTTTTTTACTAAAATTTAATTTCAAACAGGAAACACACACTTTGACTAATATTGGTCAAATCATGTTTCAGTTTTACATGAGACCAATTGTTACACATCACAATTGATTTATGAATCAATCTCCTAAATTATAAAGAATGTATGAGTGGGTTTTGTTTATTTTCAGTGAGTGACACATTTTTGAAGTAAAATATCAATTTTAAACTGATAACAAGCACTTTGATTCATACTAGTCACAATGTGTGTCATATTGAGGTGCAGCTGATTCCTACAGACCATAAATGTATTATAGATCATTGTACTAAATTATCAAAACAATATGAATTCTTTTTTACTGTTTTGAGTGTGTGAGTTGTATATTATACTAAAAATAATGACAATTTTAAATAAAAAGACACACCTGGATTCATTCCAATCACACCATGTGTCATATTGAGGCTTTTTATATTCATACATGACCCAAACTCCCAAAAAAATCAATATTTCCATGGAATCCTATAGTACGAGAAAACATTTTTATGTGAGTAATAGTAAAAATAAATAAATTAAACATAAATATGAAACAATCCATTACTTCTTTAGAAGTCACATCTTCATGCTATTTGTATACATTCAGTTATCAAGTTTGATGCCCATTTGATTCTAAGAAAATGTATATCATCTTCTGGATATGATTTTTTTTTCAAAAGATATAATATTACTAAATATATATATATAAACAAAATATTAATAAATATTTTAAATTAAGTTGTAATTAATTTTGAAAATATCTATTCGTGGATGTTTGTTTTTTGATGGAATATGATCTCTCTCATAAATTTACAATCATTATAATCATAATATTTTAAATTTTATTGTTTTATACACTGTAGAAATTTTAGGGAAAATAATAAATTTGTTTATATATATGTTTGTATAGGGAAATATTGTTATATATACCCCAATACTTATGATGTTTTAGAAATTTTCAGGAACCTTGTGCTTAATTTTTTTCTTCATTCATTGATTTAGACAATTTTTACACACCACCCTATAATAACAGAATCATAATTGAAACATAATATAAATTATATAACATGGATTCTATTTCTAAAATGTTTGATGTAGTGTATAAAAAATTGATAAACATCATCATATGTGGTTACTTTGTTTGTAATACAAGGAGTGAATCCAAGAAATAAATATTTGGAGTATCTAAATTGACCATAATGAGCATCCAGTGTTTCCTAAATATAAAAAAAAGAATAATTAATGAAATAATTGAAAAATGTGTGTGATATAATAAAATTAGAGAGTTTTATCCATGCATCATTGGTATTAAGAAGAGTATTTCATCACCATGTTTTCTTTCAAATGATTTTCCTAGGTTTCCAAATATTTCATCCATTTGTTTAGATTTTATTTTTGTTTGGACTGGAGAGGTGATGTGAGGACTAACAAGTCAATTTTTTATGGTTGAATCCTTTGATTTTGTATTGATATATACACCTACAAAAAATATGAAATTTATTTAGTCGAAATTAACATTGTATGTCATGTTTTGGAAAATTAAATCACGAAAACATACCTCATGTTTAAATTTACAACTAAGGCTCCTGGACATTCAAAGATGAGGATTTCATATAAATTATTATAAGAAATGTAGTTAGTAACTTCCTATCTATACATTTTTTCTTCAAAATAAACAACGTGACTACTACAACTTTGTAACTTTTCAACCACATGAACCATAAAAGTTAGTAAATACGAATATTCAATGGGTAGGGTAAATGTGCATTTAGAAGATCTTTTTTATCGGTTGGTTGATCCAATAGATGTTTTTGAATCAACCTATTGTTTCATCCTATTTCCTTTGTTTTTCTATAATAATATTAATTGGTTCAGACCTTGTTTCATTAATTGATAATGTTTTAGTAAGAAAAATAAATTTGAAATGAATACCTCTTTGTAGACATTTTTTTACAAGATGTGAAGGACATGAAATTATTGTTCCAACAGTTTGGTCAACCTTATGAATACATTTCTCATAAATTGGAATAGGTAGCTCAGTTCTCAACTCATGGTCTCTCCTAATAAACACTCTCACATGACCTATTAGAATTTTTCTATTGTGTAACATGTCATTTTGAATATTGAACACTGTAACCCTCTCTAAAATGAAATGGGTGGGTGTTGATAGATATAAATCATAATCATTATCACCCAATATAATATTAGTACAAGAAAGGTATCAGTGTCTCTCTGATTTACATTTAATATAAAAAATTATTAGATCATTTATTACCTAGGAAAAGACAGCTCATTGAGGTGAATTACTCACCTCAAAGATGGTGGGGGTGGGGCAGGATATTCAAGAAATGATTGTTCTTGAGTTATTTGTTTCTCTTTTCTTAACCCCAAAAATGTTTCTAGTAACACCATTTACCATTGAAATTTTTCATCAAGTCTAACTAGTATTTTTTTTCTTCTATTTCATTTCATTATATTAATCCTCTTATTTTTTTATCAATATATATTCATGGTGTCACCCTAAAACTCGCACCTATGACGGGACCATACTGTTCTATCTGCTTCAAGGCCATTGATAGTAGGTGTTCATCTGGTACAGGTTTTGATGATTACTATGACTACATCATATAGAAAATATTGGAAAATAATAAATCATTGTTATGTAAAAAGTATTTAAATAAAAATAATTATAATGTCATACATACACATGTTTCCCACACTTTTGTGTATTTTCATCTATTAGTATCTTGTCTTTATTTCCACATTCGGCCTTCCAAAACACATGGCATGAGATTGAAATTGGTTGAGATTTTTATTCATCAATATTCATATTAATAAAGTAACAAAATTATGTTTTTGTTTCATGACATATAAAAGTGTTACAATAGATTTTAAAAACATAAAAATTGTTTCAAATGAAGCATACCCCATCCTTACTTTATAGTAGGGGTACGTTGGAGTTTCTGCCCATCCCTAATTTTCATCACTTAGTTTCTATTTAATAAACAAAAAAATTTGATGAAAGTGATGAATATATGTGTTGCCAAAAAATGTATTACTATTCACAATGTACTTGAAAATACACAACCGCACAATGTCTTATAAACACATCCCATGCATCATGGGTTATCAGGTGTGTATACATAAGCAATGGGTTTGGTTTTATTTTCCCTTCAGTATCATTACGATTATTCCTCATTAGAATTGTGTGAATGGCTCTATAAATCTTTTAATAAATTATTAATACATATTTCTTATGGGATTCATCTAATATAAATTCACACTTCAAGGTATCGTGAACATTAATTCTATGTATAATTATTTTATTTTTTGCAAAAAACATAATGAAATTATGTCCTAAAGTTACCAAAATATCATCCCTCGTCAATGTATTAATAACGTCCCAACATAGTGCCATGAGTCTACATCAATTGAAACACATTACTGAGTGATGATTCTAATGTAACTGCTGAATATGGCCTTTTGGGGGTTAACATGATTTCCTCATGCATTCCATGTGACCTCATATTTTAGGTATTTCATTTTCACCTTAATGATTTTTTCTAACACCATCAAACTATGGAACACTTATTTTTCTGCATCATTGTTCCTTCATCACCTACCATTTCTTTGGTTTCAAACTCATCTATATATTGTTTATATGGATGAGTAGCATCATCATGTGAATGTGGTCATTGAACATATGCACTGAGAGTAGAAACATGATAAGAAACATATTATTCCTCTACATTGGGAGCACCATCACATACAGAAGGTCGTTGATCCTTTGTACTGTGAGAAACATTATATTGAAAGACCTATTGTTCCACAGGATTGAGAGCACCAACATTTGTAAAACTCGTTATCTTCAAAATTGGTTTAACAATTAATTTAGACAACATAAATACAATATAAAATAGATAATAACATGAGGTAACACAATGTATATTAAAAAAATATAACATGATCATTGAAGTCCATTTTTTTAATGGATGAAGGGATTTGACCCCATTATCGACTATCAAAATACCTTCAGTGTGGTCTCCTCTAACATAAAATAATAATCTACATTGGGACCACTCCAAAATGATTACAGAGTCAAAATGAAAGTGTAAATAATCTATTAATTTTCATCTGACCATTCAATTGTTTTGGTTGATATCAGAACAATTGACCACATTCACTTTACAGGATCTAGAACATAAAATACTTGTACTTCCTATTATTCTATTATAAATGGTTCATCTTTGTAATATTCCTTACTGAAATCATCTTTCATGAATCTAAATTCATCTATTTTAATAGCACACCTATTATCAACCCACTTGAATTGAAAAATCAGTACTTGGGAATGATGTATAATCCAACTCCCATATTTGTTTTATGATGCCAATGTATGACATATTCATGTAAATTATATATTTTCCCATGGTATTAGAAACATGAATTTCGTCATCCACAAGTGTAACTCCACTATTTATCATGGAATTTTCTTCATCATGTCCATTTTTATTGAATGTATATCCCTTAATTACATAACCATTGTAATATAATACATACACACTTGGTCCTCTGATAACCATCTAATTCATTCTAAAATTGAATATGTATTTTCATCTGACAGGTTAAAAATTTAGTTCTAAAACCATTTTATAAACTATTGATTAAGTGTATTTGATTTCTAAATTTTATCCCTTGATGGATTAAAATGCCTAAGAATGGAATTTTTTATTTCATCATATGGTGGAACCTCTAAACCATTATGAAAAATGGAATGGTGGTTCTACATCTGATCTACAATATTGATTTTGACAACATCTCTCCAAAAATAATTCCACCTTCATGATTCTAAATGTGATGAGATTTTGGTAGAAAAAAATCATTCCACATCTGATATGTATTCTGTAAATAATTAAATGTCTTCCTCAACAATATATCGCTCTACAATAAAACCCTTTGTTTAAATTCTATTTTTGGCATACCTTTTAAAAAACATAATTTAGCATTCATCAATAGTGTATAGGTCCACATAGTATAATATCAAAAACTAAGTGAACCATAAAGTGAACCCTTATATCAGAGAATTTTTACGGGAAGAACATTTCCAATTCACATAATATGATGATAATTTATCATTCTATAGTCTGAAATTTCATTAGATCTATAACTTTGTTGGATATTGCTTTGAATAAGAAACAAATCTTGGTTAATGTTTGAAGGGCGTTATTGGAAATAATGATATGTAAATATATAGTAATAATTTCTTGCATAAAAATATGACATTCATGTGATTTCATACCCTTTAACTTCAAATTGTTTATTGAGCCAATATTCTTGATATTTGATGAATAGCCAAATGAAACCTTTACGTTATTCAAGAAGTTGAAAAATTGATATCTCACTTACCTGGAAAGTGTATAGGCATAGAGTGGAAGAAGATTTCAATTTTCACCCTTTATAGGCACCAACTCTTCACATATTCCCATGTGAACCATCTACAACCTAGCCTTAATTCTATATTTTTTTTCTCGGAGCATTTATCAACTTCCCGATGAAACTATCACATTTTACAACTAGTTTTCATAAGGTTTTTCAAAAATTGTTTACCAAAAGTAGTGTCCATATCATTTAATTTCTCAAATAGTTGATCAACTATTATGGGAGACGTTGTTGTATGTTCTTATGAACTTTCATAAAATGATGTCACCGAATATAGGTAATTATCCGATTAGGGTATAAATCTAAAATATTCTAGAAACATAACCATTGTTGAAT
This sequence comes from Viscum album, assembly GCA_963277665.1. Classification (NCBI taxonomy): domain Eukaryota; kingdom Viridiplantae; phylum Streptophyta; class Magnoliopsida; order Santalales; family Viscaceae; genus Viscum; species Viscum album. The sequence goes on along the minus strand of OY728153.1, from coordinate 432,198,904 downwards.
TTCTCAACCTAATTGAATGTGTACCTTTTTGACAAATAGAACACTCTTTAGTTCCTTTAATGCTATATCCTGAAAAATTTCCATAAGCTAGAAAGTAATTTATCATCCCTCACAACATGGATCTCAATGTGAAATATTTATTTTTGTAAGACTCATAAAACATAACATCTAAATCACCCCCACCTCAATACGATATATGGTGTGTCTGGTATAACTCAAAGTGTCCCTTTTTATTTAAAATTTACATCAATTTAAATAAAAACAACAAGACACATACTGATAACTGAGAAAAAGTATTTTTATTGTTTTGATATTTTAGGAAAATTATCCATGTTTCATTTGTGAGGTGTAGGATTTAATTTCACCTCAATAAGACTCATGGTGTGACCGATATGACTCAAAGTGTGTATTTTTATTTAAAATTGATATTAATTTGTGTAAAAAGAACAAGTGACATAATGAAAACCGAGAAACCAAATTCATATTATTTTATACATAATTAACATGATAAATTAGTCGTTTTTGACATGTAGGACTCAACCATACATTAATTTGATGCACGGTTTTTCCGGTATAACTCAAAGTGTCTATTTTTATTTAAAATTGCTATGAATTTAAGTAAAAACAAAAAAATGACATACTAGAAACCAAGAAAAGAATTTTTTAATTATTTTATATTTTAGGAAAATGATATATTCGTCATTTATGAATTGAATGGATCAATATATTTTCAATATGACACACAGTATGATAAGAATCACTCAAAGTGTCTCTTTTTATTTAAAATTGACATTAATTTAAGTAAAAACATTAAGTGACCTACTAAAAATTGAGGAAACAAATTCATATTGATTTGATATTTTATGAAAACTATATATTAGTTTTTTTGATGTGTAGGGATCAACCAAACCTCAATAGGATTCATGGTGTTTCCGGTATAACTCAAAGTGTGTATTTTTATTTAAAATTGACATTAATTTAAGTAAAAACAACAAGTGACATATTGAAAACTGATGAAATAAATTTATATTGTTTTGATACTTTTATCCAATTATCCATGACTAATTTGTGACATGTAGTAGTCAACCAAGCCTCAATCTAATCCATGGTGTGATCAGTATGATGAAAAATATATCTTATCAGTTTAAAATTTACATTTTATTTCAAAACATGCCACTCACTAAAAACCAAGAAAACATTCTCTGATTTTCTTGATAACTTGGTAAAATGATTCGTAAGTCATTTTTGATGTGTATGAAGTAGTCTTACATCAAATTGACTCACGATATTACCATTATGAATCTAAATTCATGTTTCCAGATTGAATTGATATTTTATTAAAAAACAAAATAGACAAACTAAAAACCAAGAAAATGAATTCATATTGTTTTGATATTTTATAAAAATTATCCATTAATAATTTGTGACTAGTAGGAATTATCTACACCTCAATATGACACAAGGTGTGGCCAGTATAACTTTATATCTTTCATTTCATAAAATTAACATTAATTTTAGTAAAAGAAAATGTGACATACTCAAAACTGAGAAAACACGTTCGGATTGTGTTGATATTTTAGTAAAACAGTCCATAACTCATTTCAACGTATATGAATCAACCCTGTCTAAATATGACACATGATATGACTGGTATGCCTCCAAATGTTTCATTATTATTAAATATGGACATTTTATTAATGTGTTATTTCATATAAATGTTTAATTTATTTATTTATATTATTAATAACTTAATATTTTTTATTATATAGGTGGAATCTTTTTCTCATGTTGAGTTTATTTTTTTGGAAACTGATACCATGGGCTGACATTTTTGAGAGGGGATCATGGCCATAAAAATATGAAATATTAATGTTTTATAATTTTTCTTGGACAATTGTACATTTAATAATATAAAAAATTTGTTGAAAATGTAAATAGTAGTGTTTTATTCTAAATACCAGGGGTGGACATTTTTATATTGATGATATCAATTAAATGTCTATAACAGGTTTTCTTCTGGGTGTGTTGTTTAAACTACAAATTTTCTTCTGGGTGTGTTGTTATATAAAATGCACACTACAGGAGGATAGTCCTTTATTAGTGCTAAAAAAGCATTGATAAAGGCTCCCCTTATCATATCTCTGATTAACAATGATTCTTTAGCACTAATAAAGGCCATTTTTTATGGTGTGAATAAGTATATGTGTATTAGGGATTACCACTCATCCATCTTGTTTGATTCTCCCTTTAATGTTATATATATATAGTTATATTTATTCATAAATTAATTTATGTATATATATATTCATATATATATATATATATATATATTAATAGATATTGTTAGTTATATTTATATATTTATATATAAATGTACTTATTTATATTAATTTTTTTTATTTTTTTATCCTTATATTTATTCTAACATTAAAATAAGTTTATAAGATTATTTTTTTATACATTTAAAAAATACTTTTGTTTCTGTGTGTAAATAAATAAATAAATACAAATATACAACACACACACACACACATATATATATATATATTATGCCTATCTATATGTATAAATATATATAATTATGTATATTCAGATATATTATATATTCATATGTATATTCATATGTTAGAATATATAGATAATATATATCATTTTGCTAACACATAAACACACTAATACATATATATAAATATATATATATATATATATCACTACAAGAAAATTAGGTAATAGCCACGGTTTGGAACCGTGTCTATTAGCCCACAAACCGTGGCTGTAGTTTATAGCCATGATTCATTGAACTGTGGCTGGTATTGTCGTGGATATAGGGCCAAACCTATATCCACGGCTTCGAACCGTGGCTATTACCCTATAGCCATGGTTTCGAACTGTGACTATAGCCCTATAGCCACCGTTTCAACTATGACTATAGACCTATAACCACAGTTTGAAACCATGTATATAGGCATATATCCACTACTTTCAACCCATGGATATAGACATATAGCCACGATTTCAAACCATGGCTATAGGTTTGGCCCTATAGCCATGACAATACCAGCCACGATTCAATGAACCGTGGCTCAAACCCTTCCAATTTCATTAAAAAACCAACCCCCCTGGACAACATCCCCCTCTCACATCCCTTGCACCCTTTGCACCCCCTTGTACACCCCTTTCCCCCCCCCCAACTAGACGCCCTTGGAAAACAGCCCCCCCTCTTCTAGACCCCCCTGGACAGCAGCCCCCCCCCCCCTATTGAACCCCCCTAGATAGAAGCCCCACTACTAGACACCCTGGAGAGCATCCCCCCTGCTGGACCCCCCTTGCACCACCCCTACTGGACACCCCCCCTAAACCCATACTGGACACCCACCCCCTAGACAACACCCCCCCCCCCCCCCAACACACATCCCTTTCACCCCTTGCACAACCCCCTTGCTCCCCCTTGCACACCCCTTGCACCCCCTAATGGACAACACTGGACAGCAGCCCCAACCCCCATTGACGGCACACACCCCCCCCCCCCACTAGACACCCCCCCTGCTGGACACCACCCCCTTCTAGACCCCCATGGACAGCAGCAGGCCCCTACTAGAACCCCCTGGACAGCACCCCCCATGCTGGACCCCCCTTACACCACCCCTGCTGAACACCCCCCTTGCACCCCTGCTTGACACCCCCAACACCCCCTAGACAGTAGCCCCCCCCCCCACATACACGCATCCCTTTCACCCCTTCCAAACACCCCCATGCACACCCCTTTCCCCTTGCTAGACCCCCTGGATAGCAGGCCCCCCTGTTAGACCACCCTGGATAGAACCCCCCCACCCCCTGCTAGAACCCCCTGGACACCCCCCCCCCCCCCCTGATGGACCCCCGTGGACATTAGCAGCCCCCTACTGGACAACCATGGATAGCAGCAGCCCCCTGCTAAACCCTCCTGGATAGAAACCCCCCTACTGGACCCCCTGGACCAAATCCCCCACCCCTCCCACTTTTGGAACCCCCTGGACAGAACCTCCCTCCCCCCTACTGGACCCCCCTTGCACCACCCCTGCTGGACACCCCCCTTTCACCCCTGATGCCCCCCTGCACCCACTTGACAGAAGCCCCCCCCCCCCCCACCCCATACACACCCACATCCCTTTCACCCCTTTCACACACAACCATGCACCCCCCTTGCACACCCCTTTCCACCCTACTGGACCCGCGAGACAGCAGCACCCTCTGGACAGCAGCCCCTGCCCCCTTGGACTGCAGCCCCCCACTGGATCCTGCTGGACAGCCCCCCCCCCCCCCCCTGTTGGACCCCCTTGACAGCAGCCCCCCAGCTGGACCCCCTGGACAGCAACCCCCCTGCGGGACCCCCGTGGACAGCACCCCCCCTATTGGACCCCCCTGGGTAGAAGCCCCCCTGCTGGACCCCCTGGAAAACCCCCCTGCTGGAAAGTAGCCCCCCCTACACATCCCTTGCACATGTCCTAAGGGTTCTTAGTTAAGAATATTGACCATGCAGGTGAGCTTCGGGCTTTTCCATTATATGTACCTACCAAATCATAACCTGTAGAGGATTTGTTGCATAGTGTTGAGAGATTTTTTCCACAATGACTTCAGATTTTGTATCCATAGTATATTTATAATATTTCAGAGAATAACCACTTTTAGATTTCAGTGGAATTTTGGGTTATGAGTAACCTCCTATTATTGCATCAACATCTAGTTCTCCACCTCCCTCAGCTTTAGTGGATGTTTATTTGATCTAGTATATAGTAAAATAGTATCTCCATGTTGTTATAGGTTATGTGCATTCATCTCATCAGGATTAATTTAGTAAGACTCTATAGAATGGGTTTTCAAGGAATAGGTTGACCAGTTGAAAGTGATGACAACTCTACTCAAGATATTGATGGAGGAGAGTATTTCTTTAGTAGTATGGAGAGATGGGGAAATATTATTATAAACTTTTTCAATCTTAAAAAGCCTTTCATATATGTATCCAATACTCTAGTGGTTGCCGGCTAAAAGTCAAAAGTGCAATAGTAACATGAACTCCAAAGTCTGCACTGCTAAAGTGGTCAAAGTTGCTACAATTCCCAAAAATTTTGACCAGGGCCTTTGTCCCCTGGATGCCTAGAGCAGGGGTGTGTTTCCCCCTTAATCCCCCAACGATCTCACCATAGAGCTCGACCCGCGACATTTGCAGGCCAGAAGAATTCGTCCCAATCGGATTGGGCTACAGCAATCCAAAAAACTCCCTTGTTGCATCCGTTGATGAGAAAGAGGTTAAGAGTACACTTTTTCTATAAATCTTGATATTTTGGTTGGTCTTGATGGGTTCAAAAATTAATTCTTTATGTTCTACTAGGACATTGTTTGTGATGACATCCTTAACTCTATGAGGGAGTTCATTAACCATGCCTTAGTGCCCTATGGAATGAACTCCAATTTTATTACCCTGGTCCCAAAGAAGGTAAATGTTGTGGATGTAATTGATTTCCGACCAATTGCTATTGGGATTACGTTTCCATAAATCATTAAAAAAATTATTTCTATGAGGTTAGGTCCCATTGCTCGTGAGTTTATCTCTTCAAATCATCCCTCGGATAGCCCTTGGACAACCTCGTGGATGTCCCCCCTAGACAACCCACCTGCACCCTGCCCCCTGCCCTACAGACCCCCCCCTTCTGGACCCCCTGGACAGCAGCCCCCCTACTTGACCCCCTAGACAACACCCCCCTGCTGGACCCTCATGGACAGCATCCACCATATTGGACCCCCTGGACATGAAGCCCCCAGCTGGACCCCCTTGACACCCCTCCTGCTGGACAACAGCCCCTCTTAAACATCCCTTTCACATGTCCTAAGGGATCCTTAGTTAAGCATATTGACCATGCAGGTGACCTTCAGGATTTTCCATTAGATGTACCTACCAAATCATAACCTATAGTGGCTTGTTTCCATTGTGTTGAGAGATTTGTTTCCCCAATTCCTTCATATTTTTTATCCATAGTATATTTTTAATATTTCATAGAAAGACTTATTTTAGATTTCAGTGGAATTTTGAGTTATGAGTAACCTACTATTGTTGCATCTACATCAAGTGCTCCACCTCCCTCGGCTTTAGTTGATTTTGATTTGATCTAGTCAACAGTAAAATAGTATCTCCATGTTTTTATAGGTTATGTGCACTTATCTCATTAGGATTAATTGAGGAAGATTCTATAGAATGGGTTTTCAATGAATAGGTTGACCAGTTGAAAGTGATAACAACTCTACTAATGCTATTCGTGGAGGATAATATTTCTTTAGTAGTATGGAGAGATTGGGAAATATTATTATAAACTTTTTCAATCTTATAAAGCATTACCTATATGTATCCAATACTCTAGTGGCTACCAGCTAGAAGTCAAAAGTGCAATAGTAACATGAACTCCAAAGTCCGCACTACTAAAGTGGTCAAATTTTCTACAATTCGCGAAAATTTGGACAAGGTCCTTTGTCCCCTGGACCCCTGGAGCAGGGGTGTGTTGCCCCCTTAAACCCCCAACGATCTCACCGCATAGCTCGACCCGTGACAATTGCAGGCCACAAGCATTCGTCCCAACCGGATTGGGCTACACCAATCCAAAAATCTCCCTTGTTGCATCCCTTGATGAGAAATAGGTTAAGAGTACCCTTTCTCTCTAAATCATGATATTGTGGCTGGTCATGATGGGTTCACAATTTAATTCTTTATTTTCTACTAGGACATAGTTTGTGATGACATCTATAACTCTATGAGGGAGTTCATTAACCATGCCTCAGTGCCCTATGGTATGAACTCCAATTTTATTGCCCTCATCCCAAAGAAGGTAAATGTTGTGGATGTAAATGATTTCTGACCAATTGCTATTTGGAATACCTTTCCATAAATCATTATCAAAAATTATTGCTATGAGGATAGATCCCGTTGCTCGTGAGTTTATCTCTTCAAATGATCCCCCCAGATAGCCCATCAACAACCCTGTGGACATCCCCCCTAGACACCCCACCTTCACCCTGCCCCTTCCCTAATGACCCACTCACCCCCCCCCCCCCCCCGAACAGCCCTTGGACACCCCCTGGACAACCCCTCCAAGACACCCCACCCGTACCCTCCCCCCTTCCCTACAGATCCCTCGCCACCCCCCCGAACATCCCGTGGACACCCCACATGCACCCTGCCCTATAGACCCGCCCCATACAGCCCTTAGACACCCCCCGGACAACCCCTCTTAGACACCCCACATGCACCATACCCCTTCCCTGTAGACCCCCTGCCCCCCCCCCCCCCCGGACAGCCCTTGGACACCCCACCTAGACAACCCCTCCTAGAAAATTTTGTAGCCATCAGTACCTTCACTTCATTGTTAATGAATTCTTAATGAACAATTCCTTGAAACTTTTCAAAAAATAGTCTTTGTCTGTCTTAGTCTAAATAATAGACTTCCAAAACTTCTAACTCAGACCCACTAGTAGGATGGTTACACAAATAACCTTATGTGGGCCATCAAGATCGATTTATTCAAGACTTTTGATTCGTTTAGGTGGGAATTCTTATGGGATGCTTTGGTTCTTCTCACCATTCCAGCTAGGATCTCATATTAGGTTAAAAGGTGCGTCTCTACCCTAATGTTATCGGTGAACATTAATGGAAGTTTACATGACCACTTTTCGGGGAAAACAAGGCTCAGAAAAGGGGATCCTCTTTCACCATTCCTTTTTGTGATTTGCATGGAGTTTTTCTCACGCATCCTAGAATGCAGGAGGTTGGGGGCTGGTGTGATGGCTGGTACATGATGGAGTGGCTGGTGTGGTTGGGAAGGAAGGTGGCAGGGGGATGGTAGGGGGCTAGTGTGGGCTAGAATAGGTGGCAGGGGGCTGGTGTGAGCTGGATTGCAGGTGGCTGGGGGCTGTTGGGCATGTGGCAGGGGCTAGTGCGTGCTGGGATGTTGGAGTTTGGGGGCTGGTGAGGGATGGAACTGGTGGATGGGGTTGTTTTGTTGGTGGAAGAGGGATATCATGACTGTTTTGCAGGAGGCTGGGGGTGGTGGCTGGTGTGGTGGCTAGTGCGGGCTGGATTGCAGGTGTTTGGGGGCTGGTGAAGGCTCGAATGCAGGTGGAAGGGGGCAGGAATGCTGGTTGAAGGGGGGTGGTTTCTGGTGCTGGGGGGATGGTTCCGGCTGATTTGAAGGTGGCAGGGGGGTTGTTGTGGGCTGGAATGCTGGTGGCAGTGGGCTAAAATGATGGTAGAAGTGGGATGGTGTGGGATAGATGTGGCTGAAGCAGGTCCAAATCACTTCATTACTGTGGCTTGACCACAATGTGACCGCGGCGTGACCATGGCATGACTTCGGTGTGACCGTGGCAGGACCGCGATGTGACCTTGGCGTGACCGCGACGTGTTTTCCCGGTCCAGTGACATTTTCTAGGCATCAATTTTTGACCATGAGCGAAGGGGGCAGGAGGAAGTGGGGCCACATTCCGGTCGTCGCCCTAGCATAATAAATTGTGATTAGTTAGTCTAAATATTGATTTCAAGACTCAATGAATACTATCAATGTGAACCACTATAGGGTGTCATCCTACAGCATTGACAAATCACAGTATTACCATAGTGTGACTGCGGTGTGACTGCGGCGTGACCACTGTGTGACCGTGGCGTGTTGTCCCAGTCCAGTGACATATGCGGGGCAGTATCTTCCGTACAAGATCGAAGGGAGCAGGAGGAGGCAGATAAACATTCCAGTCGTCGCCCCGCTGGAAGAAATTGTTATTAGGTAGTCTCATGATTGATCTCAAGACTCATGGAATATTATCACTGTGAACTGTTGCGGGGTGTCATCCTAGAGCCAGGCCAAATCACTGTGTGACCATGGCATGACAGTGGCATGACCGTGCTGTGACCGCGGAATGACCGCGGAGTGACCGCGTTGTGTTGGCCCGGTCCAGCAACATCCACGGGGCAACATCTTCTGTTCAGGAGCGAAGGGAGCGGGAGGAGGCAGGGAAACATTCTGGTCGTCGCCTTGCCGACATAAATTGTGATTGGTCAGTCTCAACATTGATCACAAGACTCATGGAATACTATCACTATGAACCGCCACAGGGTTTCATCCTTGAGTAGGGACAAATCACGGCATTACTGTGGCATGACCATGGCTTTACTACAATGTGACTGCGGTGTGACCGCGGCGTGATCACGACATGTTGGACCGGTCTATCAACATCTGCGGGGAAACATCTTCCAACTACGAGCAATGGGAGTGGGAGGAGGTGGGGAAACATTCCAACTGTCTCCCCACCAAAAAATGATAGAACAGATCCACTATTTAATATGCTATAACAATAGATCGCCAGATAAGGTTATAGCGAGCGTCACAATGATGCAGTGTCAAAAGGTCAACAAAACGATAGAAAAGTATCATACACCCTACACAAACCATTTAAAAATTTATTCACTTTGCCTAACCATGGAAATTTTATTTATAATATTCAATGTGTGAAAAGGAACGTGTCATGGTCAAGTCATATGCCTACTCTGGAAATGTAATTTGAGTTAAAAGAGTATGATAATTCATTTTATATTATTCCATGAAAACAAAAACTAACTAGCCACAAACAGACACCAACAAGAGGCATATAAAAGCCTCAAACTAAATATAAACATGATACAAATAATTATCACTACTCTTTGGTTTAGAAGACATCGCACCTCCATTGGAAGGGTTTTATTATAAAATCATGGCATTGCTTTATCACACAATTCATTTAATTATATTTAACATTTATTATAAAACTCATTCAGCACAAATCAAATGCAATAATTTAAGCAACTAGATCAACATAACGTTCACTGTCAGTATTCCCAGATAGTGCACCTCCGTTGAAGGGGTTTAATTATAAATACATGACTTTATTTATCGAATGAAACAATTATATTAAAGAACACTTATTCAAGATATGCAATTAAAAATAATTAAGCATAATTAAGAAAGGAGATAAATTCAATTTAAAGCATTCTTGAATTAAAGAGGCTAGAAGAGGGATCCCACCTCAAGGTGGAACCAAACCGTCCACATCAGCTCTTGGATCATTCTAACTAAAATTTTCTACTCCCTCACTGGGTTTACGAACCTTCACACACATACAAGGACAGTTATCCCCTATGCACACACCTGCATGGCCATGAGCATGTGTAAGGGGATCTTTGCACATATGCTTATATGCATATACCAGTCCCCACTCACCTATGTATTAATTTATATATATACATTGGCACACATATCCTCATACATGCATAATCACTACCATGGTTGACTATACACGTAACAGGGGAACCCACATACATATACTTTCTTAACAATGCACACACATGCAAGTCGCCCTTTACTTGGATACTTGATACCAACGAGTAGGGATCAACACACTACATAAAGGATATTAGAAACATTAAAACACATAAAGGATGCTACATAACTAGTGAGAAACCAACCAATGACATCAAATCCATACCTCGATTAGGAGAACCAAATCTACCCGAACCAACAGAAAATGATCCAAATCCCTACTCAAAACATAATATGTAGTAAAAAACAATGAAATACCCAAAATAAATGAGGTGAGAGAACATATTAAAATAGTATGCATTATATAACACTTAATAATTTTAAAAAAAAATATGGTTACTCATTCAACTACCCTCTGCTCCCTACCCCCTACCCCCTCCACCCTGCCCCCCTCCACCCACCGCCTACCCCCAACCCCCAGCCTCCCTTCTCTGACGACATCTACCCTGCCCCTGTCCCCTTCCCCCTACCCCCTCCACCGTCCCCATGTCCCTACCCCCTGGTCCCTAACCCCTACCCTATAGACCTGCCCCCTTCCCCCCTCCACCATGCCCTCTGCCCCCTGCCCATGCCCCCTCCACCTAACCCCCTAGCCTATACAACCCCCCTGCATAGCCCCCCAGACGCCTAGCCTACACTAGCCCCCCCTAGCATTCACCACCCCCAATCTTGTACTAGCCCCCTAGCCTGCACACCCCCCAGTGAGTCAAAAAAATATTTGGAGATGCTCGTGGTGTCTCAAATGAGAGGAGTAAGGATTAACATGGAAAACACAACTGAAATAATGTCAACCAATATATATAAGAATAAACTACCACAAGAGGATACTTATATATATATACATACATGAATAAGCATGGGATATGTTTTGTTGCTAGTTCTCTGCATAGCATGAATACCTATCCACAAGCACATCCTATCATGATAATGCATACACACAAGAATTACAGTTCCTATGAAGACATTAAGACAAATAAAACCTCATAAATATATATTCGGAATGAGTTATACTAATAAATGGATTAGAAAAATTCCTAGGGAGGAAGCCGTTTCAAAAGGACGATTAGAATTTGAGAAATAATACTGAAAAAATGAGGTCCAATGGAAATTTAATCCAAAATTTTGTACTAAAAAGAATAGAATAGTGGTTATCTAATGAATGGACCAATAGTATCATTGTGTTGAAATTTATTGTAATTACCTCTCAATGTCATAAAGGATTATAATGCTTAATTGTGACTTATAGGCATCCTCAAATATCTGAAATGAACAGGTGAAAACAATGACTAAAAGTATACAGTATAAAAGTTGACAATTCAATAAGCATAAACAAATGGATCGATGGGTGTACCGTTGGTGAATCTATTAATTCATTAGGGATTTTATTGTTGAGGGGGAGAGCAGGTTTGGCACTAGAAGTGGGCTCTGATCTCCCTTATATAGCGAACATCTATTTTTCATAGGCTAGGGATGCTGTGGAATTTATTTGTATGAAGAAGCTGAAGGAGGATCAATAACGACATGATGTTTTATCCTACTCAGACCCCCTTTCCCCTCCCTACTACAAAACACCCCTTGCAGACCCCCATTCCCCCCTACAGACCCTCCTGGACACCCCCCATTCCCCTGCCTCTCCCCCCATGTAGGGTCTTTTATATTGGTTGTTTTAATGTGGAACCATGGATTCTAGATCATCCTTGGCCATTTTTATTATTGGTAGGATTTATATCTACTCATAGTGGTTGACCAGTGTATTGATAACCCTCCACTGCATGATCTTTTTAAGGTAAATTGGGTGAGGGCGATAGTATTCATTTCTTCAGAATAGTGGTATGAAATTTCCATTTTTGGGTGATCATGGGATTTAGTAGAATCATGGTAACTTCTTCTACCCCTACACCAATTAACAATGGTTGGGGAACATCACCAATAAAATCTATTGATTGGAATTCCATATGATAATTTGAATCAAAATTTGACTATTTTTTATGATTCTGATGACTAATATGCCCTATATTAATCATTATATTATTTTTTAAGGATATAAATTTCTTAACAGGTTCACCAATTCTTGAAGTTGATACCCAATGATACTAATCCCATATATTCTAGTCACCTGAGATATTTTAGGATCATCACCAAATAAACACGAGGCTCATCAACCAAGGAATTACATGCTCATCGCATGAGGAATTATGGGATTATAATGCATTAGGAAAGGTGAATCATCATATTCATATCACATAATAAATATTAATATTTTCAATAATGCATGTTCAGATATCTCTATAAGTATTATATCACATCACCAGTAAAATGGATTCCCATGACTTCAAGAGAATTGCATCCCATGTTTTAACCAAAGATTCAGATTCCTAAAACATGGGTACTCACACTTCATTGATACATATTCATACTCAAACAATATTCTATTCAAAATTCAAATCATTTCATCTTTAAGGTGTCTAATTATGAGGAAGAGTGCTCCTTGGTTCTCAAATATTTATCAGTATAATCCTATGAATCATTAATATAAGAATAATAAATTTATGAATAATTATTTTTAGGTTTCCTACAAAATATATGTGCACATTATCAATGGATATATTCATATTCTTCCTTGAAAAAGATAGTGGTTATTAGAAAATAATTTTTAAAGCAATAAAGTAATTATGGAAACATGTTTTAAAAACAATCAGGAAATTATTGAATTAAAATTAAAGGATTAGGTAGATAGAACCTACCTCAACCTCAAGACCTGTTGGTTTTGACGATGACAACTAGAATCTTCCATTTTTCTGCTTGCACACATATGAAACTTCACATATATATAAGGAAACCTAGCCCCTATGTACATATTTTTATGGCCAAATATGCATAAGGGGGTCCTTAGATATATGTTTATACATTCATATACCCCTTTACACTTACACATATATTCATTTTTCATATGATTTTGATTGGTATAGAATATTTGAAAACATGTTCCTCTATTTTTGGACACATTCTACGAATATAGAACAAGAAAAATTTTATCTCCCTACACATGAGTCTTATCTATGTATGGAATCTCATATTCATGGAATAAAAAATCATGGAAGGTGTAATTAACATAAAAACTATCATTAAAATCCATTCATCCAAAAACCTTAGTGTAATTTGGTCTTATAAGGCCCTAAACTTCTAAATTTTAGAGTATATATCATGTTACCATTATTATAATCTTAATATTCTAATATTTTTACATTCTGACAATAAAATATGTATAATACATTATTCCTATTTAAATTTCAATGGAAAGTTATGACAAAGTGACAAATGATTGAGGGCATAAAATATTCAATTCATTGAAAAATCAATGGTGGAGTATCCACATACTAGAGTCTACCATGACCTTATAAGGAAATGAAATGGAAATAATGTGACTATAGTGAAATTATACATATCTGATTCAATAGATCTACTAATTTCTAAACATAGGTGTTAAGGGACTACTCGAGATTTGTTCTATGACCAGCTCCATCTTTTGATAGAATATGAATTTTGGTAAAATAGTTGTTTTGCTCTTGTATTTTCTATTTTATGGATTATAGACCTATGTTTTATTATGATAGTTGTTCCTTTATTCTTTCCATGTGAGCCACATATTCATGCATCTCTATTGACTATATTGAAATAAAATCATGAAGTTTCACTTCCCCTATAGTTAAGATATTTAAATCAGTAGTTTTATCCTTTAAATATATTTTATGGTGGTTGGTAAAATAAACTTGATGAGATCATATTCATGGGTGGAAAAATCCTCTCAATAAATGAGAACATTATGAATAAGGATGTTCCAGTGTTGATAATAAAACACACATACACCTAGGCCAAGGAATGTTGTTGATGGTTTTCATCATTATTAGAATTTTTTTCTAAAGGAATAAATATGAGGATAGTTTAAACCTTGAACCAAGACCACATTCATTAAACCTGTTGCTAGATGACAATATTGGGAACCACATTCTGTTCACCTTTCACTATAGGTATATAATCTAGAATTTTTTTTACATAGACATATCTTCTTTAAATTGTGTCATAGTTGTATGAAAGTACTCCATAATTTCCTTCTGTTTAACTTTAGGTATTGAACTTGATAGTTTAGCATTGATCGGATGAATACCTAACATTGTTCCACTGGGAAAAATTTAATTAGGTCTTCCAACACTAGTGGTCAAACATGTGGTGTCTTAACTAAACTCAAAAAAATATCATGATGATGAAACTCCCTCAAAATTATTAGAATGTTGGGATATAATTCATTTCCCCTCAATAAATTATAACGATAGTATGAAATGAAAGGATCTTTGAGAATCCAATTTTTTATACACCCATAAAACTAGTTTCCCCAATGCCCCCTCAGTATAGTATTCAAACCATAACATCGAATAACCCCATGAAAATTTATTTTGACCATTCTAAAGATGTAATGAAATTGCTATGTCAGAATCCCAATGCATCATCATCGACCACATTTCATAAATGTAAAATGGGTTATATTATCTCTAAATATTGATTAGAGGTAAATATGTAACCTGTTTTAAATGACCAAATTATCGTGAGAACCTATAAGGATCAAAAGGATCTAAAATGGTTACTCCATCTATAAAATATTCCAATATCCCATATCACAACAATATAATGTATGAAATTTATTCTAAATTCACTCTATCATTATCTACCACTACACCAAAACGTGTTGAATAAGGAATGAACCCAAAATGGGATACATCCGTTAACAAATAAATATGACCATCGAGTCATTAATTGAAAAAGAACAAGACCATATAACATAGCTTAGTAGTTCACTCCACATTGAATATTAGTTTCAAATTCAAGAATGAATAGAAGAAATCAAAGAAATTTTCAAATACCGTGATGATAGGGCGTGGGGGGTGTTGAACATGGCGTCCGGGGTGTTGAGGGTTGTGGGGGAGATCCGTCGGGAAGGAAGGGAGGAGGTGGGGAGGCCGCTCAGAGCTGCTTTGCGGGAAGAGGTTGATCGTGGGGAGGAGGTTTGCGATGAGGAGGTGTCATGGGTATTGAGGGATGTTGGTGAGGAGGCGTCGGGGAGGGGTTGGGAAGGAAGAGATGAGGTGGGGAGGCAGCTCGGAGCAACTTCACTAGATGAGGAGGGTCAAGGCGAGGAGGCGTCAGGGTGGGTGTCAAGCTGTTGAGGGGTTTTGTGGAGTACAGATCGAGTGGAAGGAAGAAGAAATAAGTGGGTCGGGGTATTCAGCCACGGAGCTTTGGCTAATTTTGGGGGTGTAGCAATGGATTTTTTAATCTGTGGCTTTATAGGAGTAGATATATCTCAATTTCACAGTAGTATATATATATATATATAGACAGACACACACATTATATAAGTATATTAATATTCATACAATTGTGTTTGAAATAAAATGATCATTAATTTTTATTTAGAGAAGTCATATATTTTGAGAAATATATTTTATATATAAATATGTTTTATTATTTATTAATAAAAATAAATTTTTATGTGTGAATATATAAAAAACATGTATATATTATTATATATTTGGTTATAAATAACATTAAATTATAAAAAATTATAAAAATTAAGAGCAAAAATAATAATAAGAATTTAATACCTATGAATAAATTCAGTCCCCGCTGAAAATGGAAAAAAGTCCCTCTTAAACAATGCTGAAATTCCATATAATGTTAAACAAAATTGGGTATCCCGACTAAAAACTCAGTTTTGGAGGTATTTTGGGACTTTTATGCCTCAAAATTATTTATAGAGGGTTGTATTATGTCACCAGTATGTAGAGCTAGTCGTAATATTGGATTCTATATGTAGTAGATCTTAAACGGACACCTGAATCAAAATTTATTTTCATTTGATGTTTGAGTTACGTTTTAAATTTATTTTAGATCTTTTATTTCATTTTTAATTTTTTGTGTCTTCAAATTATTGTTAAATGATTATTACTTGATTATAATTATTAAATTATTAATTAAAAATATTTTTTGAAGTATTTTATAATCCATTTTTACTGAACATCTTATATATTAGGTGTAAATGTATATCTATATTTATCTAGAAATTTTTTAAAAAATATAAATTATATTTATATCAATATCAATATATTTATATATATTAATATATTATATTTTTTAATAATTTTTTTTATGGTTTTTTATTTTTTTCGTGATCATTATTATTATAATAGGTTCGGAAAACACCTCTATTAAGAAAAGTAGAAGCCCTTTAAAGCTGGATTGATATAGAACCCATTGCATGACTGAATCCCCAAACACAACATGCCCCAAAAAAGTCATGGAAATTGTAAATCGATGTAAATATAATTACCTCAAGGTCAAATCCATATAGCCTGAAATAATAACATAGAGAGACCTATAATTAGATTTTTTAGAAATCCCCCAAGGTATCTATCCATCCATTTGAAAACCAACCTAGAATCCCAAACCATAGCTTCCATTGGGAACTATGGGGAATATCATCTTGGTTGACAGATCTGCTGATAATGGAGACGAACTGCCTGAAAAATCACCATCCCTAACTACAGCGGGTTCTTCCTCTAATGTCATCGACCCATTCCTCGAGTAAATTTTGGCCCTCTTTAATATCCCTCACCATCACACCTAGGATTGAGTCTTTCCTTTAGTCACCATGATGACCAGAGGCCTTCCTTTTCCACTAGCCCTGGCGCTTTCCTACCAACCCCCACCACCGAGGAGGAGTTCAGATCTTGCCATTGACCACTACGTTATGTTTACTTTAATTTGTTTTATCTTCATGCATTTGAAATTAATATATATTTATATTGTTTCAATACTTTATAAAAATGTTCCATAAGTCATTTGGGATGTGTAGGAATCCACCCCACCTGAATCTGATGCATGGGGTGAGCGGTATGACTCTACTTCGGTAGATATGTCCATTAACTGTTCGTAAAACGGGCATTTAATGTGTTAAAATGCATTATTATCCCCAGAACAATTGAAAGGGGTAATTTTTGTCATCTCTAAAAAACATCTAATAAAGGACCCTTTTATTAGTGCTAAAAAATAACTGATTTAAGGGAACTTTATCGACGTTTTTTATCGTAGATAAAAGTCATAACGAATAAATTTTTACTATAAATTGGATGCTGGGACCTCCCCCCTTTTAATAGTTCATTTCTAGCCTCACACCCCTTCAATGGCTTGGAATCCCTCCCAGTATTTTACAGTTCTAGGGACCTACATTGCCCACATGCACACACCCCTTAGTTGGGTTTTGAAACTATGACCCCCTCATAATGTCGCTAATTTTCTACTCTCATATGTCATTTTATTTTTTATTTTATGATATGTCTATATATTTATATTTATTTCCTTATATTTTTTATCCATATCATTATAGATTTAGATTTATATATATATATTTAAATACATATGTAAAATATTTGTTTGTGTGTGTGTGTGTTTATAAATATATAAATATATATATATATTTACATATGTGTGTGCATATATAAATATAATTCTACATATTTTTATTTAGTTAAATATATTATATGTTAATATTTATATACGTACATTATAATATATAGATAAATATATATCGGTTTGTCAATGCCACAAAAATATATTTATATACATACATAAATTATATATACACTAATTATATATATATATTTATTTATTTATTTTAAATAAAATGGATATTATTTTTTATTTATATAAGGATTATATATTTATAAATATACTTTATATGTAAATATTTTTACATATATATTTATAAAATTAAATTTTTATGTTTGTATATATACAAAATATGTATTTATTTTTATATATTTGATTATAAATAAAAATAAATTATGAAAAATGATTAAATTTAATAACATTTATATCAAAATGAATGTAATACTTGTGAATAAATTCATTCCATGCTGAAAATGTGGAAAATACCCCCGTAAATGAGGCTAAAAATAGATTGAATGTTAAAAATTTAGGAAACACCGACTAAAAACTCGGTTTTAAATCCCTTCTAGGGAGTTTTTGGGCCTCAGAAGATATAATAGGGGATTACCCCATCATTAGTGTGTAGATATTGGCATCAGATTAGAATTTATATGTGGTAGAGCTCAAACAGACACTCGAATCGAATGTTATGACCTTTTGAAATCTGAGTTTTGTTTTCTTTTTATTTTAGATATTTTATTAGTTTTTTTATTTTTTGTTTCTTCAATTTGTTAATAAATGACAGTTACTCAATAATAACTAGAAATTTATTAATTAATAATATTATTTTAATTATTTAATAAGCCATTTTCACTAATTGTCTTATATTTTATGTGTAAATGTATATTTAGCACAAATGAAATCATATTTTAAAAAATATATATTATTTTTAAGGAAATATAATTTTTTTTAAACATACCATTTATCAGTTATAGGAAAAAAACACTGATAAATCCCCCCTCTATCAATTCTACTAAGAAAACACTGATAAAGAGAGTCCCGTTAATAGCCTTAAAAACATTGATAAAGAGGTACCTTTATCAGTGCTAAAAAACACTAATAAACGGGTTACTTTTAACAACGTTTTTAGCACTATTAAAAGAATCTTTTATTAGCAAGTTTTTTAGAACTGATAAATGAACGCCCTTTATGAACACATTTTTTACCATTGTCAAATGGTGGCCCTATGTAAAGTGGTTTTTGTGGTAGTGATCCATGTATGTCCTTTTATTTAAAAATGTCATTTTAAAAATATATTATTTCATATTTAGGTTTAATTTTTTTCTTTGTAGTATTAATAAAAAAAATTGGTTTCCTATATAGGATAATTCTTTTCCTCGGGTTGGGGAGATTTTTTAGCCACTGAAACCATGATTAGGTTTTTTTGAGAGGGGGTCTCAGCTTCCAAATACAATTAAACATTGATGTTTTAAAATGTCTATAGATAGTAAATGCAAATTTAATTATACAAAATATTGTTTGAAATATATATAATTTGATTTTTTGAACTTTTAATGTAAATATTATTTCAATTAAATTATGAATTTTCATACAGGTTCATTTCTATACAGGTGTATTTGGCGCAATGTGTTGTTATTCAAAAAGCACATTTCAATAGTAGGGTAGTTATCAGTGTTAATGAAAACAATGATAATGGGGTCCTTATTTTAATGGCGCTGACGACGATATTATTTTTTAGAACCATTAAATATCTCGTCAAAGTGTTAAAAGGTCTATATGTGGTTGTGGAAATGAAATTTTTTTGTAGTGGCAATGATATCCTTATACAGGTATAAAATGAAATGGATTTGAAAACATTGTGGTTATAAAACTAATAAGTACTCATTGCATCTCTAGATGAGGGAGGAGGTGAATTCATGACATAATGGGATTACAACCATATATCACCATGTATTTCATGCAGAACCAACGACCAGTTTTTTTTTTAAAAAATAATTATTTTTAAAATTATTAAATTTAAAAACAAAATTCATATTTTCCATTAATAATTTAAAGAGTAAAAATCAAGTACAAAACTATTTTTCATAATGATATATTCATCCAAAATTCACTTTAATTTTAAAAAATATCAATTTTTTAAAAAAAATATAAAAACTCATTTTTTATTATGAAATTCAGATAAAAAATTTAAAATAAATAATATATACACTTAAAAAATAAAAAATATTATTATTCCTAAAAAAAATAAAAAAAAATCTAGTTATGAAAAATTAATAAAAACTCACTTTTCCATATGAAGTAATACAAAAATATATATTCCAAATTAAATTATATTTTATCAACAAAAATATTTATCCCCTATAAAATTTTAAAAATATCCAAATGTTCATATTAAAAAATTAATTAAAATTAATTATTTTATTTTAAATAGAAAAAATTAAATATCCCTTTTGTTTATGATGTATTTGGAAATTAAAAATGATTTTTCTTCTTTTATATTAAGATAAAATAAAATTTAACATTTTTCTAACTGATCACATTTTAAATTTAAAATATCATAAAATCCCCTTTTTCCTTTCAACAAAAATGAAAAAATTTAATTAAAAAACATAATGTAAAAAGTAAAATTTATACATTTTTCCATTAAAATTAATTTAGAAGAAAGTTTAACTATTTTGTTTTTAACAAAGGATATTTTTTAAAAAATTATTTTTAATTAAGGTATATTTATTTTTAAATTATCATTGATTGAATTTTTTTACGGGAATTTATGTTTTTAACATAAAATAAAGAAACTATGATTTATTTAATGAAAGGGGGATATTATATTTTAAATAAACAATGTTTTTTCTATGATTTTTCAAAGGACGTATTTTTTATTATACTTTAAAATGTAGTAATGAACATTATTTTCATTCACATTAATTTATTTTGAATCACCCTGAGGTTAATTTCTATATCCCTTTGCAATTCCTATTATATAAGTCGTGATTTTCCAAGATGGTTTGTTGTGATGAATTCCAATCTCAATTAACTCTTTACGGTGAGAATTTGTCGTAAAAAACCTATTGCAAAAGCCATTATTTTTAGTGGTAAATAATTATTATAATAGAGTGATGCGAAGTATATAAATAAATATACCAAAATCATATTTAATTTATATATATGTATCATATAATGTAATTTATAATCATATGACTGTGTTAATATATATATGTTTGTGTGTGCTATTATACATTATAAAATATATAAATAATATATCGAAATATTTTTATATATAAACTATATAATTTAAAATTGAAATTCATATTAAATAATGTTTTATTATTAACATTATTTTCATTATTTATACAGTAAAAAATTTTCAAAATGATATTAATCAATAAAAATATTCAATAATTGGTTTTTCTCGGATTTTCAAAGAAAATCCACGTGCCAATCCGCTAGCTGGAGCACTGCTGTCCCGCACACTAGCTCCGTCTCCACCTCGATTCTGCCCGATCGACTGTGATGAAGAAGGTAAGTCGCAAAGCATCCCTGCCTCGACTGTGCTCCACCCCGCCATGGCCACCCACTGTGACTGCGCTCCACCCCGCCATGACCGCCCTGCACGCCGCGACCGCGCTCTGCCCCTCACTCCGGCACATCCATATCCCGCCTCAACTGGCTTCCGCTCTACCATGACCTCCCGGAGCGACCGCACCATGGTCGCCCCACAAGCCTACACATCCACATCTCGCCTCAACTGTGTTTCCCCTCTGCCAGGAGCTCCTGGATTGGTGCACCTTCCAGATGATCCCCGCACTTGGGTACCCCGAGGGAGGATCGATTTTCGGTGCATGAGTTGTGGTACATTCGGGGTCTCCTACCTTGGGTACCCCTGGGGCCTGTTCCCAGACGAATGGGAACGCTGGACACTGCCCATCCTAATAATAATCCACATATGTCGTCACCCCAGGGTTCTCCATTGTCGGAGTTGGGGTAGATTTCAGATCTTCTTGTTGGGGTACCCAGGGGCGGAGTTCCCAGGTGAAGGGGACGGGTGGACGGGGTCCCTCGTAGTCAGTTGGACGGGGTCCCTCGTAGTCCTCCTTTATTCTCTGATCGATACGATCAGTGCATTGGTGATAATTTAATACCTCATCATCGGATTCATCAAGCGTCGTGGGACTCCAACTGACTGCTGCTGATTTTTTACCTTTTCTAAGGAAGTTCTGCAAAACACGACTTCCACTGGGTTCCAATCCAACTCAATAACATCTTCATCTTCATATTCACGAGGTGAGGGGTTTCAATGAAGAGGGTAATCCGAGTGGGAGGGTTGAAGTTTTAAAACACACCGTCCACCATTATATAGTACCATCATCCTTTTTATGCGGTACCCAAATCATTTATTTATAACACAAATTAATATGATGAACTACCCAACCCTATTTATTGAATGTTAATTAATTTATTAACTTATTATGAAAAACATAGTAAAACTACCCAATTTATTTATCTATTTTGATTATTGTTCATATAAAATATATAAATGAAATCAAAATTCTAATCCAATTAAATTAATTATTATTAATTGAATAACGATTTTTTTTGGAAATGTTAATAAAATAGTAAAAAATATATTCTATGATATCAATTTCTTTTTTATTTATAAATAAATTTTAAAATTAAAAATAATAGATGTCTCTTTAATTAAGGAGGGTTGGTCAGTTGAATGTTTTTTTCAAAATATAATATAATATATTTTATTTTATTTTTATGAAATAAATGGGTTGTAAATGGATTTGGGTTTGAAAAAATAAAACGAGTTAGGATTCGATAATCCCAAATTTCATGCATACTTGATGGGTCGACATCCCTATTGTTGGGTGATTCTTAATGAACATTTAAACCTAATTATCAATGTTGCAGATTTTATTAATTTTGATGAATTTTAATTTAATAATGTAGAATTTATTTTGAGAATATTTGACTCGCATAAAAATTTTAACGTTGCTTTTAATTCAATTAGCTAACATTGACTCGTATAAACCTTTATACTACATTTATTATATAAATATATATATCTATATATTTGCAATCTCTTGATTTTTTATCTAGCAATTCAAAAATGGAAATATATTTTTGTAGAGATTACCTCCAAGGGGTGGGCAAAGAGGTGGTCAACAGAACTACTATTTGGAAACCGAATAAAAAATAACCAAAGGGTTATACTAAAATAAGTATTTGTTAGTTAAAATTTTATTTTTTAACTGTTTTTTTGGTCTTTATTATTAATTCTAATAACCAATAACTGATAAAACAACTGAATTTATAATTTTTTATTTCAATATTAATTTAATATTTTAAATAACTTATAACACATATTATAACAAAAAAATATATTTTTTTATAAATTTCTATTTGTATTAAAATAATTTGTTTGTTTATAATACTTAAGGGTTTATATATAATATTGAGTTTTTTTTCGACACAATTAGGGAAGATTTTTTTTTTAAAATCTAATGTTTTTTTAGTAGGCTTTCTCCGATGATCAACCTTTGTACAAAGGTTTTTCCACCAGATAAAAACATTGTTTATCTTAGTAGTAGTTCAGAAAAAAATTAAAAAAATAATATTTAATGATATATAATTCAAATATGATAAATTATATTGTTAATTACTAT
Source organism: Viscum album (assembly GCA_963277665.1). Taxonomy (NCBI): domain Eukaryota; kingdom Viridiplantae; phylum Streptophyta; class Magnoliopsida; order Santalales; family Viscaceae; genus Viscum; species Viscum album. The sequence continues at coordinate 432,175,365 of OY728153.1, read as the reverse complement.
ATATATTTATGATATAATAAGTCATACTACTAATTTTATTATTAAATTTTATTTTGAAAATTTTAAATTAATTATAAATTAAAATATTAAAGGTTTATTAATAATTTTATTATAAATTCTTAATTACAATGTTAAATTAACTATCATTGTAAATTATATTAACAATTACTGAATATATTAACTATATTATCAGTTATTAATTTTCTTAATTATTTAACTAATTATTAATAATTATATAATTCAACTAAAATGTCCCTTTTATATTGAAAACACAAACTTTGAGTCATATCAATCACATCATATGTCCAATTGACATGTAGTCAATTCCTAGACATCATAAATGAGTTATGTATCCATTACTAGAAAATCATCATTTAGTGGTGGTTTTCTTATTTGGTGGCAGTTTAAACCAATTCTAAAGTTGATGTTGGCTTCCAACATGCAGAGGATCCTCCCATTCACTACCACGAATCGAAGCAAGGGATGCATCAGGTTTTATCAGCGAGAAAAGGAAACCCCTAATAATGGGGGGGGGATTTTTCACCTCTAGATAAAAGTGCTGATAATTATTCCCTTTATATGTGCTAAAGAAAGGGTGATAAAGGTGTACCCTTTATCAACACATTCTTTATCACTGATAAAGGGAGCCATTTAAAAAAAACAATCCTCTAACCCTATATATTAACCAAAGGCAATGTACATAATTCTGGAGGAAAATATGAAATCCATCAATTAGACCCCCAATGATTCACAAATGTAGCGAAAAAATGAACTACTCGATTGCCCTCTCTCGAAGTAAAGGGAAAACATAAAGAAGAGAACAAAGGAACCAAATATTTGATGATGTCGATAATGGAACCATTGTCTTGGAGGCCACCTTTATCCTCCTTCATTGAGGTGATAATAACATGACAATCAGATCCGACCATAACGTCCTTCTAGACAAGAGATAAGATGGTTTTCATAAACATCCAAATTACCATGGCCTCTGCCACATGAGGAGACTATCTCGCAATGTCTGAGGAATGATGAGCCGCAATAAGAGAGACAACATGATCCCAATGGATTGTCTAAAGGCCAAAAAAAACATCCCTAGTGGTCGGTACATCAGTATTATGTTTGAGAACACCCAAAGGGGGGGAGCCATATGACAGGAAGGGAATGAACAGGTAAAAGTGGATGAGCCTCCTGAATATCCAACTACTGCAAGCCCCAGTTTTGAATCTTTGAAAGCCAGACACTGTCATCATTAATAATGATCTTTAAAATGAAAACATTTTTGCGAAACCACATAATCCAAACACAATTCTTTTATTAGCGTTGATAAAAATTTTTAATAAAGAATATTATTAATTTTTATAAAATTATTACATTTATATTAAAAAATAATTTTTATTTGTATAAATTAAATAACAAAAACATGTTGATAATTAATATACATATTTTAATAATTTATATATATATATATATAATGTTTTAAAAAAGTATTTATAATTTATTATTAAATAAATATATATTTAAATAATTATAAGTTTATAATATATTTTTAAATAATATATATATTAATTATATTTATTATTTCTATAAATATTTGTAAATAATTTTAAAATATGTATATTTATAATTATAATTATAATGAAATAAATATATATTAAAATAAATATATGTTTCCAATGAATTTTGTCAATAAATATTTTGATGTGTGAGTATAATTGACATACAAATATGTTATGAATTCATCACGATTGTTCATTTATACATTGCAAATGTAAAAACTCACACGAATAGAGTTTGGACATCATTTAGTGGATAACTGATGTTAAAACCATGTTAGTGAATGTTTTAATGTCGGTTACTCAATAAGCAATGTCAAAATGTTGGTTTCAACATTAATTATAAAATAATTTTCCATCCCCCTCCTATTAGATGGCTTTATCCCCCTCAGGGTATTTTAAAACATAATACTGATGCGACGATTCCTGGTGATGACTCTGTTGACCTTATGGCTGTTCACTAGGACCATGTAGTCTCTATCATTGCGACTCATCGTTCCTAAAATATTTTTTGTTGGTCTCCTCCTGTAGTAGTGGGAATTCCTATCTAGAAAGGTATGCAATTCATTTCATCTCTCGGCTGGATGAATATTTTGGTGAAATCTAATTGTCAAGTTATTATCAACGTGCTGAAGGAGGATGAAGGTGGCCACCAATATTTTGGGTCTATTATCAATATCACCATATAATTGGTGCTGTTATTCTATTCTTGTTGTTCTTCCTTTTTTGGAAGAGGAAAATCAAACGACTCATTTTATATCTACTTTTTGGAGTTGTTGAGGGTCACATTATGGTGCAGTTGATTCATACACATCGTAACTTACTCATGGATCATTTTCCTAAAATATCAAAATATTCCAAATTCATTTTCTCATTTTTGAGTAGGTCAATTGTCCATTTTCCTAAAATTAATATATATTTTAAATAAAAAACATGCACTTGTAGTCATACCAGTCACACTATGCCTCATATTGAGGTGAAAAAGAATCCTTGGCATCCAAAATGACTCATGTATTTTTACCCAAATGTATCAAAACAATCCGAATGTGTTTGCTCATTTTTCAGTATGTCACTTGTTACTTTTTACTAAAATTAATGTCATTTTTAAATAAAAAGATGGACTTAGATTCATATAGGTCACACCGTGCGTCAGATTAAGGTAAGGCTAATTTCTGAACAACCAAAATTACTTATGAATAATTGTAATAAAGAATCAAAACAATCCAAATATTTTTTTTGTTTTTTAGTATGTCACTTCTATTTTTTTTGAAAAAATTCATTATAAACTATAAACACACACTTTGAGTAATAACTGTCACATAGAGTATTAGTATTTCATGAGAAAAATTCCTACACATAAAAAACGTTTTATGAATAGATTTATTATATTATTAAGAAAATCTCAGTGTGTTTTCTAGGTTTTTTGTTAGTGATGTATTTTGAAGTAAAATGTCGATTTTAAACTGATAACAGACACATTGAGTCATACTGGTCAAAATGTTTTTTGGATTGGTGTGTAGATGATTCATACATATCTTAAATGACTTATAGATCATTATACTAATGTATAAACACAATTTCAATTCCTTTTTTGGTTTTGAATTTTGATTTGTATATTGAACTAAAATTATGATCAATTTTAAATAAAAAGAAACACTTGGAGTCATAGCGATCATGTCGTATGTCAGATTGTTGTGATGTGGCTTCCTACATGTCCCAAAGTATTAAAAGAATCCTAAATGCCAAGGAATCCTTCAGTATAATAAAAAAATCATATGTGATTAATACTAAAAATAAATAAATTAAACATAAATATGAAACAATCCATTACATTTATAGAAGTCACATCTTCATACCATTGGTGTACATTCTATGATCAGGTGTGATGCCCATTTGTTTCAAAGAATATTTATATCGTTTTATAAATAATATTTTTTTAATGTCATAATAGTACTAGAAAAATATAAATACACCAAGGATTAATAAATATCTTAAATAAAGTAGTAATTATCATTGAAAATACCTCTTAGGGGATGTGTGTTTTTTATGGAATATGATCTCTCTCATAAATTTATATACATAAATATAATAATAATTTCCATTGGATTATTTTAGACACTGTAGAAACATTATGGATAATATGTAATTTTTTTATATTTGTTTGAATACTTAAATCTTATTATATATACCTTGATACTTATCCAGTTGTAGAACTTGTTTGGGTCATTGTGTTCAGTTCTTGTCCTCATGACATGATTTGGACGATAATTACACACCACCCTATAATAACAAAATCATAATTAAAACGTAATATAATTATATAACTTGACACTTAGTTCTAAAATGTTGGGAGTAGTGTATTACAAATTAAAAAAATTTATCATGTGTGGTTGGTTTGTTGGTAATCTATGTAGTGAATCCAAAAAATAAATATTATAAGTATCCTAATTGACAGTAATGAGAATACATGGTTTCTTAAAAACAAAAAAAGTAATAAGTAATGATGGAAATGAAAAATATATTACATATGACTAAATTGTAGCGTTTTATCCTGAAATTATTGGAATTAAGAAAATTATTTAATCCCAAAGTTTTCTTTCAAACGATTTTCCAATGTTTTCCACTCTTTCATCTATTTTTTGGATTTTCTTTGTTTTGTCTATAGAGGTGACGTGAGGACTAAAGTGTCCAATGTTTTTATGGGAAAATCCATTGAATTGGTATTGATATATATGTCTTCAAAAAATATGAAATGTATTTAGTCATAATTAACATGGTATATCATCTTTTGGAAAATTAAATCACGAAAACATACCTCATGTATTCATTTACAACTGAGACACCTAGCCTTTCATAGTTGACGATTTCATATATATTATTATAATCAATGTAGTCAATAATATCCTATCAACACATTTTTTTCATCAAAATCAACTATGTGACTACTCCCACATTGTAACTTTGCATCCGCACCATTAATGTTAGTAAATGTGGATATTCAATGGGAAGGGTAAACATGATTTTGGAAGATCTTTTCAATTAGTTGGATGATACTTTAGATGGTTTAGGTCAGCCATTCATTTCACCCCCATCCCTTTGTCTATTTTTAATAGCATTCATAGGTTTAAAACTTTTTTAATTAATTATTAAAGGTTTATCATCAAAAATAAATATGAAATGAATACCTCCATGTCGACATATTTGTTTTAAAAGATTTAATGGACATGTGATGAATGTAAAAATAGTTGGTCAACATTATTAATATCATCCTCATCAATTGGAATAGGTCGATCAGCCCTTGGATCATGGGCTATGGTAATAGATACTCTCACAAGACCTATTGGAAGTGGTGAACTGTTTAGAACATCATTTTGGATATTGAACATTGTATACCTCACTACAAATAGATGGTTGGGTGTTCATAGATATAAATCACAATCATTATCATCCTGTATAATATCAGTACCAGAAAGGTATTAGTGTCTATCTGATTCACATTTTATAGAAACAGTTATTAGAACATTGATTACCTTGTCCAAGACATCTTTTCGAGGGGAATGGATCACCTCAAAGCTATAAGGTGTGGGGAGGGATATTCAGGAAATGGTCGTTATTGAGTCATTTTTTCTATTTTCATATCCCTATAAAAGTATCTAGTAGCTCTCTCTGAAATTGAAATTTTTATTAAAGTATATATAGTCATTCTTTCATCTATTTAATTTCTTTATCATTATCCTCTTGTTTTTTTTATAAAAACATGTTTTCGGTTGTCACCCCAAAACCCGCACCTATGATGTGACCATAATGTTATGTCTGCTTCAAGGCCAATAATAGTGTGACGAGCCAGACTCGTAGGGTCCTTTCCTTTGCCAAAATTCTGGATCCCAAAGGGGTAGCATCTCGGCGCGAGGAGGAGCGGTGCGACTGATCGGCACGACCGGTCGGCGAGACCGAGCGGTGTGACTGATCAGCAAGACCGAGCGGCACAACCGATCGGTGAGACTAGCCGGAAGATCGGTGAGACCGATCAGTGAGACTGACAGATCGGTGAGACCGATCGGTGTCACCCAGCCTTGTCAGAATTTTTCCAATGATGCCTCCCTTTTGCTCAACTTGGGTTATAAACCCTATTTTGACCCCTTTAAGCTTTTTTTAAAGCCTAGTAATGCCCATAAATTTCATTTAATTAAATATTAAATGAATTAACCAGGTGTGTGCATCGGTTTAAACTGCACGACCCTTTAATGACGTGTGGGGTGTCTCAACCACGTAGTCAACCCACGACCTCGTGCCTTACGCAGTTTTGGGTTATTTTTCTCCATATCTTAATGGCCCGAGGCATGTTGTATCTCACCCTTTATATCCTAAGGGTTCTCCCTAGGCTTCTTTTCTCGATCACCTAGTTCTAGGAGTACACTTCATTCAGATGAGCCGCATTTCATTCAGACGAGCCGTATCGCTATACGTGGAGTTCTACGCCCAGGCTTAGCATCGATCGTTGATCAACAAGTGTGGAATTTCACCTTCGTCTCTCCTTTGTGTGTATATTGCAGGGTGGGTATGATTTTGTTTATGTAGAATTGGATGGACCAAACCTAAATAACATAATGAACGGATTCTATAAAGAACAAAGGGGGGGCTATGATCGATGATGCTGATTTGTTTTATGATCTTATTTTCTGAATTGTGTGGGATTAAGCTTACATAAAATCATGGCCGTTGGTGGTCTTTCTCTCTGCACTAATGAATCCTTTAACTCTGGTGATGTTTAAACGAATTGTATTGTGGTTGTGAACTCTTTTTGTGTAATGACATTTGGTTTATTATGTACATATGGCTAAATACGATGGAGGCACAAAGATTAACCCTTTTCTGTGATAACCCCAGTTAATGTACGATGGAATTGCAATCCTGAATTGTGTTAAATCTTTTAAATATTAAAATACTTGCATGGGAATGCCTTGAGTGGGTGGTGGTGGTTTGGTTGTTTTCATTCACAGGCCGATTGCTGGGTGATGTGGGTGGGGATGGGATCCCATGTTGTTACAGATTCCGTGGTTATGAATTTAAGGACAGGTGGTTACCTTGTTTATATCAAGAATTGGTGAGGGATCCTCTGTTGTTGAGAAACCTTTTGGCTCCTGGATATTGGACATGGGGTTGTTTCTTTTGGTTCCCATTATTGTTGTGACTTTACAAGAGAACTGGGTGTGGATGTTGCAGTTGATGCTTGAATATTTCCTTTCCCTTGACATGTGATTATGATTACTAGTCGCCCAAGTAGGTGCAGAAACTTATTTAAACATCATTATTGGACATGAAAACAAGGATGGGTCAAATGGGTTTTTGGTTTGGTGTATGTTGTGACCTAGTCGCGATACTGAATTGTTCTTTAGGAAGGATGATGAAAATCCTAAACTTGGGAGAGTGCATGTTACAAATATATATACTTGTATTTTTTGTGTTTCTTATTCCCACCCCACCCAAGTTGATCACTTAGTGTCGAACACCCCCATTTCATGGGGGAGGGTGTTTTTCAAAACACATCAATTAGTGGCTGGTTATTAGCTCATTTTTTCTCCTTTTCCCAGATAGCCCAACTATCTTCGGGTAGGATGTGATGGCCTTAAGTCCATTATTAGCACAAGAATCTTTGGGCAGGGTAGGGTGTTGGTTGGCCCAAGTGTGTGCGTGCAAGTTGTTTTCCCAAGTGTCTTTAGGATGAGGCCCAGGTATCTTCAGCTGTGGCAGTGGATCTTTTATCCCATGTGTCTTCAGATGTTGTGGTGGTTGTTCTGGCCTAGGTGTTTGCAAGCGTGGTTACGTGTGACAATTGTGGACCATGTGTGTGCGGGAGGTGTTTGGAAGTGGGACTGCGGTGAGGTTGTGGCCCTGGTTTGTGCAGGCAGGGTATGGTAGTGGGACAGCGGTGAGAATGGCGGGATTGGTTTGATGCGTATGATGTCTTCAATAACTAGTGGGAAAGTGGTGTGTGGTACCCAAACATTGATGCACTATTACTATACATTACCTGACTTGAGTTATTTGGGGATTGTTCCTTAGTGAGGCTTGGGTGGATGGTTTACCTTGTTAGGTGGTTGGATTACTCTTTTTCTCATGGGACTTTAGTACGTTCCCCCACTTGTTCATGAGAGTCTTTGGTTTTTCCCTACTGAGTATACTTGTATGCTCACCCTATGTATATAAAACTGCTTTCAGGTTTCCAGGAGGACATCGGGGATTGCGCATGATCATACTAGTTCGGAACTTTGGGGAAGTTGCAGTTTCTATTTTTTCTTCTTTCATACCATACCTTTTGTATTCACTTTGTACATTGGGGTATTTAATTTTATAACATGCATATGGGAATGGTTGTTTTGGCTTTTCTTGAACTTCCAGTTTTGGTGTTGTGAGACTTACTATCTTATCTCCCGATCCAATTAAAATAAAAAGGCTAATGGCTTCCAATTTGTGTGTGATTATATACCCTTGGGGCTAGTCACCACTCCGGGACCAATTGAAGGCGGGTTTCAGGGGAAATTATCTCTACTTCAAATTAGAGAAGGAAGGGCCTGGAAATATGCTGACCCTTCCCTCCTTTTGGTGAAGGAGGGTCGTGACAGAATGGTATCAGAGGCAGTGAGGATGAGGGATAGGATGGAGTCTAGAGTTAGGAACAGTGCGGATTGCATGGTATGGTAGGGTAATAGTTTTGGGTGAACATGGTATGTGAATTAGGCCAGGGAAGACCGTCTAGGACACAGTATTTTAGCCCCCCCCCCCCCCCCCCCCCGTGATCGGATGTAAGGTCTCTGGACCTACTGAACGACCAAGTGAGGTCACACTAATTTCATGGTAGAGACCCTAGAAAAGGAACATGCGTCATAATGACTTGTGTTCTCGTATTTCATGGGGTTTTGGGAAATTAAAATGAATAAGAAGTAATATAAATTTTTTTATGAACAATCTTCTGCACTATATGGGCTTAGGCATTCATTGTTTACCTTGCAGCAATGGCACCTGGGAGACAACCATGTGTGGTGCAGGAGATCGAGGCCCTGGAGACTACCTTGGCCAATCAGAATAGTGCTAATCGAGAGGAGCAGGATGACCAGTGGCAGAAGACACTTTGATCCTTCCAGTGACAGACCATCGAGAAGTTTGAGGGTAGCACCTCTGACATTAAGACGGTGAGATGGCTAGAGGAGCTTCTGATAGAATTCGGCCTCATACGGGCTCCGACCGAGTACTGGGTTCCTCTGGACGTAAGCCATATGCATGGAGCGGTGCGTTAGTGGTGGACGCTTTACATGGGCGAGAGGAGAGAGGCTGAGGTGGAATGGGCGGATTTTGAGAGGGAGTTCTGGGCGGAATTCATCTCTTCGACGATGAAGGCGGAGAAGAGGCCGGAGCTACTCTCCCTATATAAGGGGAGTATGTCAGTAAGGGAGCTGGGAATCAATTTCAAGGACCTCCAACATTTTGCTTTGGACCTCATTCCCAACGAGGATTCTCAGAAAAGACATTTAGAGGAGGCGCTCTGACCCTCCATCCAGTATGTTGTGACCCCCTTTACCCTGCCAATGTACACGGTGGTCCAGAAGAAGGCCAAAGAAGTTGAGAGGATGCATGATCCACGAGGTGTTTCCTGAGTGGGGATCTAGTTGGGACCATCTAAGGGGAATGCCTTCAGTACCAGGCCCCAAGCATTAGGACCTTCTAGGTTCTGACCAGCAGGGAGCAGGCCGCAGCAGTTTCAGTTCCGGTCCGCTGGTCCTCAACCTTTTCCTTCAGGCCTAGGACCATGGTGCTTCGTCTATTGGATCCATGGACATCTTCGGAGTCAGTGCCCGGACCGGGTACAGTACGATGGTGGCGGAAAACCCCAACACCCGCCCCAGCAGCATCTTCCAGCCAGGCCTTTACCGCAGCAGCAGTAGGTACAGCGAGCTCCCGCTCCTCCGAGGGAAGATGTAGCAGGATGAACCCGACCTCAGGGCGCTCCTCACGGACCTCGACCGGGGCATGGACATGGAGGTGGCCGACAGCTGAGGGGCAGAGGAGCTGGGTGTGGGCAGTTTCACGCCGCGGAGGCAGCTGTTCCAGGAGGACTGGAGGTTGTTTGAGGTACGATCAGTTTGTTTAGCACCCTTTCTTATGCTATGTTCAAAACCAGATCATAGATCTCCTTTGTTGCACCCAGTCTAGCCCGTTATTTGGGTCTAGATACCGAGAGACATACATTATCTCGGGTGCTGAGCACACCAGTCGGAGGTCACACCGACTTGTTATATGTTTTTCGAGGATGCAGACTGACGACATGGCCACATCATTCGTTCAGGGATCTTCTTATGCTACATATACAGCCATACAATGTCATTCATGGCTTCGACTGGCTATTCTCTGTGTCTGCCATCATCGAATTCATCAGAGGAAGGGTTTTGTTCTCAATCAAGGGAAGACGACGTGTTACATTCACCAGAGAGCAGGGTGTCCAGAAGGGTAGCAGACGAGAGGAACCCCTCCTCTCTTTGTTTTCTGAGCTGTTAGTGGATTCAGTGGATGCTGAGATGTTGGAGGTACAAGGTATCATCAGTGAGTTTCTGGACGTCTTCGCGGAGGAGGTGACAACTCTACCACCTCGACGTGATATCGAGTTTGGGATAGATTTGCAGCCTGGTGCTCATCCTATTTCAATGTCTCCCTACCAGGTGGCACCATCGGAGCTACGTGAGTTTCAGATTCAGATTGACGATCTGATGATGAGAGGTTACCTTCGACCAAGTGCTTCACTGTGGGGTGCTCCAGTCTTGTTCACCAAGAAGGAAGATTGTGGTCTCATGTTGTGTATAGACTACAAGAGGATGAGTTAGGTAACTATCAAGAATTTATACCATCTTCCAAGGATAGGAGACCATTTCGACCAGATGAAAGGGGCATGGTGGTTCTCGAAGATCGACCTGTAGTCTGGGTATCACCTGTTGAGGGTAAAAGAGAGTGAAACCTCAAAGATGGCCTTCAGGTGCAGATATAGTCACTTTGAGTTCGTAGTCATGCCTTTCGGTGTTATGAACGCCCCGGCTGTGGTCGTGGGGCTTATGAACTCCATCATTCGGGAGTACCTGGATCAGTTCATAGTTTTTTTCATCGACAATATCCTGATCTATTAAAGATCAGAGGTGGATCACACGGAGCACCTGAGGACGGTTTTGGAGGTCCTCTGACAGCACTAGGTTTATGGTATGTTGTCAAAATGCAAGTTCTTGACGTGAGAAGTGCACTTCCTCGGGCACGTGGTGTCCGAGAGGGGGGTAGCGGTGGTCCCATCAATGGTTGAGGAAGTTTATTCTTGGGAATCACCCAGGAATGTGGTAGAGGTATGTCTTTTCCTCAGGATGGCGGGTTACTATAGGAGGTTCGTACCCAACTTCTCCCGAGTTCCAGCCCCTTTAATAGCCTTGACCAAGAATGACCAGGTTTTCTTCTAGAGTGAGCAGTGTGAGGCAGCCTTCAGCTATCTAAATGAGAAGTTGGTTAGTGCCCCAGTGCTGAGATTACTAGAAGAAGCGATGGAATATGAGGTGTTCTGTGATGCTTCAGGACAAGTCCTGGTATGTGTGTTAATGCAGGGACAAGGGGTGATCTCTTATGGGTCTAGGAAGATACGCCCTCATGAGCGTAATTATGCCACCCATGATCTGGATCTTTTAGCGGTCATTTTTGCACTAATGTTATGGCGGTACTATCTCATCGGAGAACGCTTTCTGGTCTTCACAGATCACAAAATATTGAGGTGTATCTTTTCCCAGTGAGACCTAAACTTGCGGTAGTGATGGTGGATGGAGTTCCTCCAGGATTACGACTTCGAGATCCCCTACACATTAGGGAAGGTAATGTAGTGGTTGATGCCTTGAGCAGGAGATCACAGAAGGATGTGGTCCGATAGTCGGCAGAAACCTAGAAGGCAGTGGAGGAGTTGGCTGCCTTACACCTAGATGTAAGGACAGATAATGGTAGTGGATTCCTCTATCAGATGGTAGTGTAGTCGTATCTGTTTCATCAAGTGGAGGAGTCTCAATGAGGAGACCCAGAGTGTGATGTTATGTGTGACCGAGTTGACTAGAGAAATGCTCCGGATCGATGGATGGAGGATGGACAAAACCGGATGCATTTCCAGGGGAAGATGTTTGTTTCAGAGGCAATACACGAACAGGTTCTAAATGAGTTCCACAACACACCCCTAGCGGTACACCCAGGAGTTTACATGATGTAATAGGGAATGAAGTGATAGTTTTGGTGGCACGATGTGAAGAGAGCAATTACAGATTTTGTGGCTAAGTGCCTATTGTGTCAGCAGGTAAAGGCTGAACACCGTATTCCAGGTGATTTGTTACAACATTTAGATGTTACCGAGTGGATGTGGGATGAAATCTCAATGGATTTTGTCACCGGAATACCCAAGGTTCAAGGGGGATACGACACCATCTGGGTGGTTGTGGACAGGTAGGTGAAATCGGCTCAATTTCTGGAGATTAAGGAGTCGAGTGCAATGGACTCTCTAGCACGAAATTATATGGACGAGGTAGTGAAGTAGCAAGGAATCCCGAGTTCTATAGTCTCAGATAGGGATTCACATTTTACCCCACAAGTATGGAGGGGTTTGCAGCATGATTTTGGCACCCAGTTACGCCTTAGAACTGCTTTCCACCCCCAGACAGATGGGCAGACAAAGCGCACCATCCAGACCTTGGAGGATATGTTGCGGGAATGTGTTCTAAACTCAGGAGGATCATGGGTGTGATACTTACCTATGGTAGAGTATTCCTACAATAATATCTATCACTCTACCATTGGAATGACCCCTTTTGAAGCCTTATACGGGAGACCATGCTGCTCACCTGTGTATTAGACCGAAGTAGGAGAGGTGGGCATCCTTTGGCCGGAGGTGGTGCAGAGCATGGAAGAGAAGGACCATCTCATATAGGAAAGGATGAAGGCTGACCAAGACCAGTATAAGTCGTATGCTGAAAATAGGAGAAGGCCCTTGGAGATTGAGGATGGAGACCACATGTTCTTGAATGTATCCCCTCGGCGTGGACAACGGAGGTTCGAAAAGTGGAGTAAGATTTCTCCCAGGTTCATCGAAACCTTTTAATTGTTGCATCGGGTCGGTGAGGTGGCTTATCAGCTAACGTTTCCACTTCCGTTTCTAAGCATTCATTATGTCTTCCATGAGTTCCAGCTCCGTCGGAATCTGCACGACGATTCACATGTCCTCAGATGGGGAGAGCTGGACATCGAGGACGACATGACCTTTTTGAAGACACCAATGATGATCGTGGATCCCAAGGAGAAGGTGATTCGTGGTCGAACCATCCCCTTAGTTCATTTGTTACAGAGACATGGTGGGATTGAGGAGAGTACGTGGGACAGGGAAGGACAGATGCATGCCCAGTACATAGAGTTGTTTTGAGTTTTGTACTGTTCGGTTAATACCTGTTGTTTTAGAACGTTTTACCTTGTTGGCTATGAAATACTAGTTTTCTTTCCTCTGAATGCGTGTGAAGAGTCCTGGCTACGGGGAGGGGAGGACCCGACCCCTAATCAAGACACATTAATGTGGATGCGATTAAACCCGTGCGGGCGAGTCAGTCCCACCTAAAGTGGATAGAATCTTGACAGGGGATGGAGACTCCACAACCCACATGGATGGGTAGTTTGACATGTTATATTTCATGGTTCACGATAGGGAGGTGTTATTAGTTATCAATGAGGTTCATTCATGATATGTATCTTTTGAGGTGGTTGTTCGGACCCACACTTTCCTTCTGGGTTGTTTAAATTCTTAAGGGTGAGAATAGTATGAGAGGCATCTGATGTGATGACCCAGACTATCAGGGTCCTTTCCAATTCAAAAAATCTGGATCCTAAAGGGGTAGCATCTTAGCATGAGGCTGATTTGCGAGACTGATCGGCGTGATTGGTCGGCGCGACCGGTCAGCGAGACCGACCGGTGCGACCGATCAGGGAGACCGAATGGTGTGACCGATCGGTGAGACCAATCGGCGTGACCGATTGGTGAGACCGGCTGATCAGTGAGACTGATTGGTGAGACCGCCCGATCGGTGAGACTGATCGGTGTCACCCATCCTTGTCGGGGTTTTTTCAGTGACTCCTCCCTTTGGCGCAAATTGGGTTTTAAACCCTATTTTGACCCCTTTAAGCTTGTTTTAAATCCCAATAACACCCACAAATGTCTTTTAATTAAATATTTAATGAATTAACCTGTTGTGTGCGTCAGTTTAAACCGCCCGACCCTTTAATGATGTGTGGGGTGTCTCAACCGCATAGTCAACCCACGACCCCACGCCTTACATGGTTTCGGGTTCTTTTTCGCCATATCTTAATGGCCCAAGGCGTGTTGTATCTCACCCATTATAACCTAAGGTTTCTCTCTAGGTTTCTTTTCTCGATCACCCTTTTCTAGGTGTACCCTTCATTTAGACGAGTCACATTTCATTCAGACGATCCGCATCGCTAAACGTGGAGATCCACGCCTAGGCTTAGCGTCGGTCGTTGATCAACAAGTAGGGAATTTCACCTTTGTCTCTCCTTTGTGTGTATCATGTGGGGTGGGCATGCAATTTTTTCTGTATAATTGGATCAAACAATGCTAAATAAATATATAGGACAGATTCTATAAAGAACGAAGGGGGGGGGGGGGGTTGTGATCGATGATGCTACATTGTTTTATGATCTTCTTTTCTGAATTGTGCGGGATTACGCCTTCTGAAAATCATGGACGTTGGTGGTCTTTCTCAATGAACTAATGAATCCATTACCTATTTTGATGTTTAAATATATTGTATTGTGGTTGTGAACCCATTCTGTGTAAAGGAATTTGGTTAATTACATACATCTGGCTAAATAAATTGGAGGCACCAAGATAAACCCTTTTCTGTGATTACCCCAATTAATGTACATCTGAATTGAAATCATGGAGTGTGTTAAAACTTTTAAAAATGAAAATATGATCACGGGCCTACCTTGTGTTGGTGGTGCTGGTTTAGTTGTTTTCAATCACTGGCCGATTACTGGGTGATGTAGGTGGGGATGTGATCCCCTTTTATTACGGATTCAATGGTTATGAATTTAAGGCTGGGTTGTTACCTTGTTTATATCATGAATTGGGGAGGGATACCTTGTGGTTTAGAAACCTTATTGCCCCCTGGATATTGGATATGGGGCTATATCATGGGGTAATCTTTGTTGTTGTAACATTACAGGAGAACCGGGTGTGGATGTTGTAGTTGATGCTTGACTGTTTTCTTTCCCTTGACTTGTACATAGGATTACTAGTTGCCCCATAAGGTGAAGAAACTAATTTAAACATCATTATTGAAAATGAAAACAAGTATGGGACAAATAGGTTTTTTGATTGGTGTATGTTGTGACCAAGTCATGGTAAATATTTGTTCTTTAGGCAAGCTGAAGAAAAACCTAAACTTGGGATAGTGCTTGTTACCTATATATATACTTGTAGTTTTTGTGTTTCTTATTCGCGCCCCACCCATGTTGAGCACATAGTGCCTAACACCCCAATTTCATGGGGGATGGTGTTTTTTCCAACACTTCTATTAGTGGCTGGTTATTATCTCCTTTCTGCTCCCTTTCCGGGATAACCCATGTATCTTCGAGCAGGCTGTGATGGCTTGAAGTCCATTATTTTCCCAAGAATCATCAGGAAATGTAGTGTAATGGTTGGCCTAGGTGTGTGTTGTTAGGTGGATTTCCCAATTGTCTTCAGGATGAGGACCAGGTGTCTTCGGGTGTGGAAGTGGATCTTCTAGCCCAGGGGTCTTCGGCCATGGTGGTGGTTGCTCTGGATTAGTTGTTTTCAGGCGTGGCTACGTGTGACAATTGTGGCCAAGGTGTGTGCGGGCGGGGTTTGGTAGTGGGTCTGCGGTGAGGTTGTGGCCCAGGTGTGTGCAGGTGGGGTATGGCAGTGGGACTTTGGTGAGAATGGCAGGCTTGGTACGATGTGTAGGATGTCTTCAATAACCAGTGGGAATGTGGCGTGCGGTACCCAAACATTGATGTTCTATTACTATACATTACTTGACATGCGTTATTTGGGGAGTGTGCTTTTGTGAGGCTTGGGTGGATGGTTTACCTTGTTAGGTGTTTGGATTACTCTTTTTTTTCACGGGACTTTAGTAGGTTCCCTCACTTGTGCACGAGAGTGTTTCGTTTTCCCCTACTGATTATAGTTGTATGCCCACCCAACATTTATAAAACTGCTTTCAGTTTTCCAGGAGGAATTCAGGGATCGCGCAAGACCGTACTACCTCAGACCTTTGGGGTAGTAGCAATGGCTATTTTTCTTTCTTTGGTACCTAAACATTATACTAACTTTGTAATTTGGGGTATTTACTTTTTGAACATGCATATGGGAATGGTTGTTTTAGCTTTTCTTGAACTTCTAATTTTGGTGTTGGGAGACTTAGTATCTTATCTCTTGATCCTATTAAAATAAAAAGTGTTATGCCTTCAATTTAGTGTGTGATTCTATACCCTTGGTGCTAGTTGCCACTCCGGGACCTATTGATGTGGGTTTCGAGGGTCATTATCTCTCCTTCAACTTAATGAAGGAAGGGCCTGGCAATCTGCTGACCCTTCCCTCCTTTTAGTGAAGGCAGGTCGTGACAGATAATAGGTCTTCATCTGATACAGGTGTTGATGATTCATGTGACTAACATGGAAAGAAAATATTGGAAAATAAGTCATTATTGTTAAGTAATTTTTATTTAAAGAAAAACAAATTTTTATTATTTCATAATTACACATGTTTACCACCCTTTTTCTGTATTTTCATCTATTAGTTTCCCATCATTATTTACACATTCTTCTTTACACAACACATGGTGTATATGGAAGTGGATTTAGATTTGGATTCATCAATCTGCATACAAATAAGGGAACATAATTATTTGGTCGTTTCATGTCATATAAAAGTGTTACGGTAGATAAAAAATATGTACAATTTTATTCAAGTGAAGTGTACCCCATCCTTGCTTTATGGTAGGGGAATGTTGCTTTTGTTTCCCCTACATTATTTTTAACACTCAGTTTATATTTCATAAATAATAAATTTTCACTCAAATTGATGAATATATATATTGTCAAACAACATATTACTAGCCACAATGTACATGAAAGGACACATCATTATGACTTCTAGTAAACAAATCTCATGCTTGTGCGGTTATCAGGTGTACATACATAAGCAGTGGGTGTGGCATTATTTTCCCTTCGGCTTCTTTTAGATGATGAATCAATAGAATTGTGTGAAAGCCTCTATGAATCAATCTACAAATAATCAATATATATTTATTATGGGATTCATTTACTATATATTCAATCTTCAAGGGATGGTGAAGAATAATTCACTGTTTCATTATTTTATTTTTCAGTAAAATAATGAAATGATATCATATTATTACTGTAATATCTTCACACATCAGTGTATCACTACTACTAATATGTCTTTTGTCATCGCTAAAATTTGCATTTAACCGCACAAGAAAAGCGTTGTTAAAGCCGATGAAGATACGAGGTGGGGGGGGTCCTCTTTATTAGAGATCTAAAAAGCGCTGATGAAGACCCCATTTATTATCACTAAAAAAGCACTGATAAAAGGGGTATATTATCCACGCTAAAACAATGTGATGATAAAAAGTTTCTTTATCAGCGTGTCTTTTTTAAGGCTCATAAACGTTAACAAAATAAAAAAAATTAAAAAAATTAAACAAA
Organism: Viscum album; assembly: GCA_963277665.1. Taxonomy (NCBI): domain Eukaryota; kingdom Viridiplantae; phylum Streptophyta; class Magnoliopsida; order Santalales; family Viscaceae; genus Viscum; species Viscum album. The sequence goes on along the minus strand of OY728153.1, from coordinate 432,157,999 downwards.
TTAAAAAAATCTTACCAATCGGGGGGGATTTTATATTGCTTGATACCCCCTTTTACAGTGCTTTTCCGCCCACCTCCAGCGCCCGCACGCACCCCTCCACCTTTTATCAGATCTAGCCCTATATTCACCCATGCGCGCGCATCCCTGCCTCTACATGGATTTGATCTAGAGACCTCCCTCCTGCATGGCTGAACCTTTACCAGTCCCCTATATTGATTTGTTCTCCTATTAGTGATATATATATATTTATATATATATCTAGTAATATTTATTTGTATATAAATATATATTTATATTAATTTATATATATATTTATATTAATATAAATATATAGTTATATTAATATAAATATATAGTTATATTAAAATATATTTTTACAGTGATATTAATATATATATTTATAGTTATATTTATCTATATATGTAGTTATATTAATATATATATATAGTTAGATTAATATATAGGTATATAAATATTCATATATTTGTATTATAAAAAATTGATATTAGTTATTATTTAAATAAATATAATATATTTTATATGTAAATATATTTTATTATATATATATATAATTAAGTTTTTATGTTTGTATATATAAAAAATATGTATATATTATTATATATTGGATTATAAATATCTGCTCATTATAAAAAACGATAAAATTTAAAAGACATAATATCAATATAAATTTAATACCTTGGAATAAATTCAGTCCCCACAAAAAATATACAATAATACCCCCTTAAATGAGGCAAATAATCTCCAAAATGTTAAAAAATCAGTTTACCCTGACTACAAACTCAGTTTTGGAGGCCTTATGGGACTTTTTTGGCATCAAAAAAACCTTGACCTAGGTCCCCCCAAATTAGTGTGGTGTAGAGCTCGTCGCAGGCTTCTATTTGATATGAGGTAGAGCTCAAACAGACACCTGAATCGAATGTTATGGCCGTTTGAAGTTCGAGTTGCGTTTTCATCATATTTTGGATCTTTTTTCATTTTTTTTAATTTTTTAGTCTTCATATTGTTATAAAATGACTATTACTCCATAATAATTAGCAAATTATTAATTAAAAATATTTTTGTAATTTTTTTATAATCCATTATCACTAAATATTATATATATTACGTGTAACTGTATATTTATACTTATCTAAAATATATTTAGAATTATATTAAAAATATATATATTATATTTATATCAGTATAACTATATCTATATATTTAAATATTAATATATATATATTTTAATAATTTTTTTTGGATGTATACAATTTATCAGTGCTTTTAAAAAATGGGCTGATAAAGACCCCCCTTTATCAGCGCTACTAAAAATAGGGCTGATAAAGGGGTACCCTTTTACAAAGCTAAAAAAACAAATGATAAAGGGGTACTTTTATCAGAACATTTTTGTGCTGATAAAAGTACCCTTTATCAATGCATTTTTTAGCACTGATAATGTACCTCCCTTTTATCAGCGCTTTTTTCGTTAGCACTGATAAAGGGTGGTGCTAGCCTTGCCCAGTTTTGTGGTATTATATTAAGTGCTGGAACAACATGGTTCCACAAAACTACACTAGTTTTCCTGCATAACCAAGTGATGATTCCAACGTAACTACTAAAAATGACCTTAATGGGGTTAACATGCTGGCCCCGTTCATTGCATCCGACCTCATATTTGGGGCCTTTGATTTTTTCCTTCATGATTTCATCTAACACCATCAAACTATAGAGCACCTATTTTATTTTCATCATTGGTCCTTCATCACCAAACATTTCCTTGGATTCAACATCTTCAATATGTTGTTTTACTAGAGCAGTAGCATTAGCAAGTGAAGATGGTTGTTGAACCTCAACATCGTGGGTAACAACATATTGAAAAACCTATCATTCCTTAGGATTGGGATTACGAACACATGAATAAGGTCATTGTTCCTCTACAATTGGTTTAAATATGGTAGAATATTTTGAAACTAATCTTCCATTTATCCATATTCTCTTTTAACATAAGTGTGAATATTTTTCTAATTTCATTTTTATTTTCCCTAGGAGTCCATAATTGGTTTCACTATGGTACATTATCCATTTTATTTTTATTTTCTTGTTACATTGATAGAAATACTTGTACTACTCAATCCCCTTTTTCTTACAGGTTTATGATCTAAGGTCGTATTTATATCATTATTATTTTAAGTGGTTAAATCAAGTAATAATATATTTTATTGAGGTGAATCTAATTTCATACAGATTAGTTTTTTATTTTTTTCATAAGTGTTGTTATCTAAATACCAATTTTTTAACCTATGATTACAAAATTTATTGGGGTTCCATATCTAGAACTCCCGATCATATATTGTATATTTTATATAGGATAAGGTGGGTAACATCTTTTATATATAATAATACCATTATGTTGTAATTATATAAAAATATTATAGGATAAGGTGGGTAACATCTTTTATATATAATCATTTATTTACTATCTTGTTTTTTTGTTTTAACAGCATAATTTATTCCATAGATAACTAGGAAAGTAATAAAACCTCCACACAACAACTCACCATCTCATAATAACCATCGTCTCCATGTTACATCAGCCAACCATCTCACTAAAACAACCACATATCAGAACAAAAATATTGCACATCATAAACCACTGCACAACCAAAACCACCTCACCACATCATACACCAGAACCTCATCACACAACACCTCCACACGGAACAACACCACCACACATCATCACTATCACACAACTTCACATGTCACATCCATGCCCACTAACCATCACATTACAACCCCACTTATCCCAAATCACAACTGGTCACCTCAATCACCATACAACAGCCTATAACATACAAGTAAACACAACAAAAAACATCTCATAGAAGAAACATACCCCAACTTCTACAATTTATTCATGGTATTCTATTACATTACCCCTTTATTTAGCGTGGACATTATAACACAAATGTTATTCCTTGGGAAAATAATTAATTAACAAAATATTCGTACATTTCAATATTTTTTAGGGTGAAATCACATCAAAATAAAAACATAAAAGTAAAATATTATATCAATAACAATGAAAACAAGGTAGCGTATGTGTATAAAAAATAAAATACCTGATTCTAGATGATTTAGATGGATTTTTACCAGTTCAGATGGGGGAGTTCGAGAGAGGAGCCGAGCATCAGATTGATTATTGTGTTCTGTCGCGACTGGTGGAGAGCAGCGGCCCGATTGTATTTGGGGAAAAGATTTTCCAATGGTTTTTAAAAATAGTTATGAAAGGGGTTTTCAGGGTACCCTTTCCCAAATGGTTCATCAGAACCATTGGAAAGGTTGTTCCCCTTCCCAACGGTTTTATGAAACCATTGGGAAAGGGCACTTGAACACCCCTTTGCCAACGGTTTTATGGAACCGTTGGCAAAGGGTTACCCTTTACCAAAGGTTCTAGTGAACCGTTGGGAATGGGATTCCTATCCCTTCTTTACCAACTGTTTAAGAGAACCGTTGGTAATGAACTATGGGTAAAAACCACATTTTCAGTAGTGTTACTTTTATTAAAAAGAATAAGTGACATGCTAAAAACTAAGTAAACACATTATTATTGTTTTTATATTTTTGGAAAATAATTATTGAGTCATTTGTGACAAGTAATAATTAACTACACCACAATATGATGTAGGATGTGTCCGATATGACTTTAAGTGTGTATTTTTATTTTAAATTGACATTAAAATGAAAAAAGGAAAATTCGACATACTGAAAACCAATAAAATTAATTCGTATTTTTTTGATACTTTAGGAAAACAATCCATGAGACATTTTTCATGTGTAGGAATCAAACACACCTCAATTTGATGTACGGTGTAAATAATATTACTAAAATTGTCCGTTATCAGTTTAAAATTTACATTTTAGTTCAAAATGTGTCACTCACTAAAAAAAAGAAAACACACTATAATTGTATTTATAATTTTGGAAATTGATAAATAAGTCATTTTGGACGTTTATGAAGTAGTCTCACATCAAACTAATGAATGATCTGACCTGTAGAACTCCAAATGTGTGCATCCAGTTTCAAAAGAAATTTTTGTAAAAAAATAACTGACATAGAGAAAATAAAGAAAATATATTCATATTTTTTTTATACTCTATAAAATTGTTCTATAATTCATTTTTGAAATGTAGGAATCTGTCTCACCTCATTACGATGCATGGTCATTCCGATATAACTCAAATTGTCTCTTCTTATTTAAAACGGACATCAATTTTAGTTAAAAAATAAGGGGCATACTGAGAACCGTCAAAATGTATTTTTATTGTTTTTTTATTTTAATAAAATGATCCATGGGTAATTTTTGATGAGTTGGAGTAAACTGAACTTCAATATGATACATGGGGTGTCTGGTATGACTCCAAGTGTGTATTTTTATTTATAATTGAAATTAATTTATGTAAAAAGAATAAGTGACATACTAAAAACAGATAAAACACATTCATATTATTTTGATACTTTAGTAAAATGATCCATGATTCATTTATGACATGTAAGACTCAATCGTACCTCACTACAGTTCATGGTGTTTGTAGTATAACTCAATGTGTATCTTTTAATTTAAAATTGACATGAATTTAACAAAAAACAAAAAGTGACCTACTGAACACAAAGAAAACGCATTCGGATTATTTTAATATTTTAAGAAAATTATATATTATACATTTGTGACATATAGGAATCAGCCGCACCACAATAAGACTTACAGTGTGGCTGGTATCACTCCAAGTGTATCTTTTTGTGTAAAATTGAAATTAATTTAAGTAAAAAACAGCATGTGACATAATAAAATCTGATAAAATACATTCATATTGTTTTTTTATTTTAAGAAAAAAAATATACTAGTGATTTATGATGTGTCATAATCAATCAGACCTCAAAACGACACATGGTGTGGCTAGTATAACTCTAACTGTCTCTTTTTATTTTTAATTGACATTAATTTAAATAAAAACTACATGTGACATACTCAATCCCAAATGAAAATTCATTCGGATTGTTTTTATGGTTTAGTAAAACGATCCATGGGTCATTTGTGATGTGTTGGAGTGAATTTAACATCAATCTGATGCACAGTGTTACCAGTATGACAAAACGATTCTGTTATTTGTTTAAAAAGGGAATTTTAGTTCAAAATTTTTCATTCACTGAAAACCAAGAAAACACACTCTGATTGCATTGAGAATTTATGACATAAAATCATAAGTCATTCATGATGTGTATGACATAGTTTTACATCAAACCGACACACAATGTGACCAGTATGACTCAAAATGTGTGTTTCTAGTCTAAAATGATATTTTAGTAAAAAAACACATCGAACATACTGAAAAATAAAAAAAATAATTTGTATTGTTTTGTTACTTTAAAAAAATGATCCATCAGTAATTTTTGACAGTTTTGAATCATTCGTACCCCAATACGACACATGGTGTGGCCAATATAACTCCAAATATTTCATTATTTATAATTTACATTAATTTTAGTAAAAGAATAAGTGACATACATAAAACTGAGTAAACACATTCTGATTGTTTTAATATTTTAGGAAAATGATCCATAACTCATTTATACCATGTATGATTCAACCCCACCTCAATAGGGAACACAAAATGATTAAAATAACTCTAAATGTAACACTTTTTTTAAATATTGATCTTTTTTAAGGTTTTATTTCATATTAATATTAAATTTATTTCACTATAGTGTTACTAACATAATATTTTTTTTATATAGGTGGAATATTTTTCTCGGGTTGAGATGATTTGTTCGACAACTAATACCATGGTACGACATTTTTGAGAGGGGATCACGATCATCAAAATATGTAATATTAATGTTTTAGAATGTTTGTTGGACCATTGTAAAAGTAATTTTATAAATATTTTTTTTTGAAATTTAAATATCGTCTTTTTTTATATATTGTGGGTTGGAATTTTTGTATTGATGATGTCAATCAAATATATATAGCTACTTTTATTCTGGGTGTACAGTTTTAATTGCAGGTTTGATTTTGGGTGTGTTGTTATATAAAAAAAACAATGCATGGGGCTATGCCTTTATCAGCACTAAAAAAGCACTGATAAAGGGCCCCACTTGTCATCATTGTGATTAACATCACTTTTTTAGCCCAATTTAAGTCCATTTTGCACATTGTGAAAGGCCATATGTGTAGTAGTTTTTATAAATCAGTCATCTTGTTTGGTTCTCCCATTAATGATATATCTATTTATTTATATAAATATTTTGTTATATTTATTCCTATATTAATATTTATTTATATTAATATATTTTCATATATAAATATATATAATTATTAATATATATATATATATATATTTATATATTTATATTTATATCTATTATATATATATAAATATCAGTAAATTTATTTGTATATTAGTATATATTTATAAGATTATTTTTGAATTTTTTTTTAAAATATGTTTTTTGTTTGTAAAAATAATGAAATAAATACATATATTCAACACACACACACACAAAGATATATATATATATATTATATGAGTATTTCTAAGTATAATTATACATGTTAATATATATTTACATATATTATATATTAATATGAATATTCCTATGTTAGAATATATAAATAATATATAGCAGTTCGTTAATACAGACAGACACTAATATATATATATAGACAGACACACAAACTATATAGGTATATAAATATTCATATATTTGTTTTTAAATAAAATGTATATTAGTGTTTATTCAGATAAAGATTATATATTTGAGAAATATATTCTATATGTAATGATGATTAATTATTTATTTATAAAATTAATTTTTTTTGTGAATATATAAAAAATATGTATACATTGTTATGTATTTCGTTATAAATAAAAGTACATTGTGAAAATGATAAAATTTTGAATCCATAATATCAATATGAATGTAATCCCTATGAATAAATTCAATCCCCATAGAAAAAGGGAAAAATAACCCTCTTAAATGAGGCTGAAATTCCATCGAATGTTAAAATGTTTGGGTATCCCGACTAAAAACACAGTTTTGGAGGCCTTTTTGAGCATTTTTTGGCCTAGAAAAATGTGAAAGAGGGTTCTCAATTGGCACTAGAGCATAGAGATCATTTTAGGATTCGATTTGATAAGTAGTTTAGGTCAATCAAACAATCAGATCAAAAGTTATTTTCGTTTGAGGATTGAGTTAAATATTCAACTAATTTTAGATCTTTTATTAATATTATTATTTTTTTGTGTCGTAAAATTGTTATTAAATGATTATTAAATCATAATAATTTGGAATTTATTAATTAATAATAGTTTTTATATATTTTATAATATATTTCACTAAATACCTTATATATTAGGTGTAAATTTTATCTATACTTATCTAAAACATATTTAATATATATATTTTTTATTTATATCAATATAAATATATTTATATATTTATATATTAATATATATATTTTATAATCAATTTTTTTTAAATATACCATTTATGAGCACTAGTAAAAAAAGAACAGAGAAAGACCCCCCTTTATTAGAACTACTAAAAAAGCACTCATAAATGGGGTCCCTTTAAAAGAGGTAAAAAATCCCAAATAAAAGGGTACTTTTAACAGCACATTTTTAGCACTGTTAAAAGTAACTTTTATCAGTTAATTTTTTACCGCTGATAAATGTACACCATTTATCAGTGTTTTTTTATCGATGCTAAAGGGTGGTGCTACAAAAACCTATTTCTATGGTATTGTACCCACATAGGCTTCATTGGTATTTTTATCTTACTGGATATATGATACTTTCAATAGGCTACCATATTATAGTTAATAGAATTAGGGCTGGCAGGATGTCATACGTAGAGTTGAGAGTCGTACTTTTAGAATACATCATCAAAAGTTGGTAAATAATATTATTTAATATGATATGTATATGATACATTCATATTGATTATGGTTTATCCATCTATTATATAGTTTGATGTGTCCAAGAGGATGTACAATGATAGTAGTATTGGAATGATTGCTGGTGAGAGAGAGTAAACGATTATGGTTGCTGTTTTTTAAGTTATTTATCTTAATATAATATAATTTTTTTGTCATTTTATTTATATTTTAATAAATATATGAGACATATTAGAAAAATATTTGTCATATGTTTGGGAGTTAGGATAATACTGATGGTGGTGACAAAGCCTCGTGCGAGAATGTTTTGATGAGAAAAATTTGTCATTGGTATTGAAAATTTAAATATTGAAATGCAAGGTGATTTACATTGGTTTACGATCAACTACGACTATTTACCGTGGAATTGAAGTGATTTAATAATTTATCAAAATATGTAGTTTGTATAAGATCATAATCATTAAAATCTGTAGAGTATTATGTATGGCTTTGAGCTCAGGATGAAACAGTTCAGAGATTATTTATAGAGTAGGAAGATTATCGAAAACATCAGGATTAGCAACCTCAGTAGCAGCGTCAACAAAATGATCAGATGATAGAGTATATGTGGTGAATTACACATAGTTTAGGTATGGATTTACCTCCATCTAATACAGTTAAGCCCCACCCACTTTGTGAAAATATTATTACGTTCTTTCTTGTGAAATATTTTTATATTATAAATATTTATATTTTATAGTAAATTTTTGGTTTGGGTATTTTATTTTTTACTGAAAATTGTTTTTAGACTAATTTGGGAAACCCCTATATTATGAAAATTAGTATCCCTTTAAAGTTGGATCAAGATAGAACCCATTACATGACTTAATCCCCAAACACAACATGCCCCAAATAAATACAAAGAAAATTATATATGGTAGAAAATCTAATTAGCTAAAAGTAAAATGAATATAGCCTGAAATACTATAGTAGAGAAACCTAGAATTAGGATTTGATTGAAAACCCCCAAGGTAGCCATCCATCTATTTAACTGCCGACTCAGACACCCAAACCATAGCTTCATTTGGAAACTATTGGGAAGATCATCATGGTGGACAGATCTGCTAATAATGTTGGCAACCTGCCTGGAAAATCACCATACCCTACTAAAGAGGGTTCTTCTTCTAATTTCATCGACCCCTTCCTCGAGTAAGGATTGAACCTCATTGTTATCCCTCACCATCCTGCCTGGGTTTGAGTCTTGCCTTCGGCCGCCATGATTATCAGAGGCCTTCCTTTTCCATTATCCCATGTGCTTTCCTATAAACCCCCAGCATTGAGTAGGAGTTCAGATCTAGCCATTGACCCTTATGTTTAGCTTAATTTAATTATTATCTATAATTATTTTAAATAAAAATATATTGTGATTTTTTTGAATCATTATAACAATTTTCCATAAGTCATTTGTGATCTGTAAGAATCATACCCACCTCAATCATATGCATGGGGTGATTGGTATGACTTCAGTACTATAGATATGACCTTTAACAGCACACAAAATGGTCATTTACTATGCTAAAAAGTGTTATTATCTTTGGCGCTGTTAAAAGGGGGACCCTTTTATCAATTCTAAAAAAATCACTAATAAAGGCCCCATTAACAGCAATGAACAAAGGGGTCCTTTTTCAATGATAAAAAAATGATGATAAAAGGGACCTTTATTGATGTTATTTTAGCACTGATAAAAGTCAAAAATACTTTAAAAAAAATCTAAAAATTGATGGGTGGGACCTTGCCCAGTTTATATATGCTCAACCCCCCTTTTAACAGTGATAGTCTTTCCTCCCCATACCTTTTACAGTTCGAGGAATCCCCCCCATGGTATAACAACACTAAGGACATGCATCACCCACCCGCATGTGCCCCTATCTCTGCTGGGTTTCAAAACTAAGACATCCCTCATAATCTCACTCATTTTCCACTCCCCTATATCAATTTCTTATTTATTTTATGATATATCTATATATGTATATTTATTTTATTTCATTTTATTTTTTTATACTTATATTTATAGAAATATATATTTATTTATTTAAATACATATATAAAATATATTTTTTGTGTGTGTATGTGTGTTTATAAATACATACATACACATATATATATATATATTTATATATGTATGCTCACCTATAATTATAATTATACAGATTTATATTTATTTACATATATTATATATTAATATGTATATACATATATTGAATATATAGATAAATATACATCAGTTTTTCAATGCACAAATAAATATATTTATATATATAAACATTATATATACAGTAATTGTATATGTATATAAATATTTATAAATATTTATTTTAAATAAAATGGATTTTATCTTGTAACAACACCTCAACCCATGTTTGAGACCGTAACGATATTTTTCAACCTAAAAACCATGTTCTCTTTACCTTATTCACCAAAACCTTCTCATTATAGAATATAGATTTCATCATCGAGGTCACCATGGAGAAATGTTGTTTTCACATCTATCTACTCTAGATGCAGAGTTTATGCATCACAAATCACCATCACTTACTGAATATTTGTTAGTCTAACAATACGATAAAATATTTCATTGAAATTGATACCTTCCTTCTGAGCATATCCATTGATCACCAGTCTCACACGATATCTTTCCACCAAGTCTGTTTCATCCCTCTTGATCTTGTAGACCCATTTGTTCCCAATATCCTTACTCACATGAAGTAATGGAACAATATCCAAAGTCTTGTTCATGTTCAAATATTAATGTTCTTCCTGCATTGCCGCCATCCATGATGATATATTTGGACTCTGGGTGTCCTCTAAAAGAGATGATAGCTCTCTGTCATCTGTCAATAAGAAATTTGAAACATTGCTCTCAGTGACATAATCTGGCTTCCATGTTGTCACTCTATTATCTCGATTTGGTCGTTGTAGTCTAGGATTATCTAGTACTTGATCATCATGCTTTGGTAAATGCTCCTAGAAAACAGGTTCTTCCTTTGTTTCATCCTTCACCTCGATTGTTTTAGTTTCCATACTCTCTTTCTATGTGTCTTTATCAATATTCATTTTCTATTTGTCTTCAGAAAAGATGACATATTTACTGATGATAATATTGTGGGCAATGGGATCCCAGTAACAATACCTATTCATACCACCAGCGTATCTCAAGAAGATACATTCCATGGATCTTGAGTCCAACTTCGATCTTTCCTGGCCATGAAATAGTGCATATACATGACTTCCAAAAGTATGTAATTGAGAATAATTATCTGATTTACCATTCCACATCTCCATCGGCATCTCCATATCAATTTCCACTAAAGGGGATCAATTGATCACATAGCATGCAGTATTTACTGCTTCTGCCCAGAATGTCCTAGTATCTCTTGTAGTCTTTAGCATCGCCCTTATTATGTCAAAAAAGTTTATATTTTGCCACTCTGCCACTCGATTCTACTAAGTAGTGTATGACACAATGATCTACCTCTTTATTACTTCATGTTAACAAAAAGAATCAAAATTGTCTCTTGTATATTCTCTACCATGGTTAGTCCTCAAACACTTGATCTTCTTTTCATATTCAATCTTATTTTTCACATTGAATATTTTGAAGTAATTAATGATATTAAATTTCTTCTTGATTCAAAACAACCAAAATCTCTTGGAATAGTCATCAATGAATGATTCTATGTACCTTACTCCTCCTTGGGACACAACTTGTGCTTGTCAAACATTGGAATGAATCAAATCCAAGATCTAGTTACTCCTCATCGTTGACGTTCCAAACTGCAACCAATGTTTCTTACTCAAAACACAATACTTAAAAAATAGTAAGGATTATTTCATAATACTGGGATAAATCTTCTGGTCCTCAAGAATCATTAGGCCCCGTTCGAACATATGGCCAAGATTCTGATTCCATAACATCATTAACTCTTCCATCAAGGTAGTTGATGAGACAACTATCTCTACTTCCTTGTACATTTCACCCATAAGCACGTACAAGTTCTTTAATATATTCTCTGCTGTTATCAACACATTTTCTCCCTTCACAATATTCATCATCACTTTTCTCGGTGCAATTCTTGCATCCAATGTCATAAAATTTTCCCAACACATGGCGTACACCTTTGATGATTTAGACTATGTTATCATGCATATTATGTTTGATGGTTCCAACTCCAGCAATCTTGAAATTTATTATCATTCAACATATACAAAATCCCTTCGGGGATTGTATCATATTGGACAACCATCCTCGTAGAGATGTCATGTGCCATGTTCCTCCCGAGATAATAATCCATTCGTCTTCGAGATGTTTTCTTATTTCAATATTCATTTCTGTATCACTGACTAGTATGTCTCCATTTCATGATGTACTTTCCACATTTCATTGAGAGTAATTCTCACCACCCTTATTATTCGAATAGTCATTGCTGACATACCCTCTCATACTGCAATTTTAAAATTTGATGTTTTGCTTCCTCCTCCTTGGTTTGGACCTTCAATGATTCTAGTTCTCACTCTAACCACACTCCACTATTCTTCCTCTTTCTATTGAATGAGCTTCAACATGGTGTGAAGTTGTATGTCTGTACTCCTTTTTCTTGCGCCAACTATCTTTTTCAGTACTCGTAGATACAACTTCCTTGAAGGGAAATATATCCATTGGAAAATTGTTTATGAGGTTGATGATTAGTTGATCACAAAAATATTCAAACCTTTTGAGTAAATTATCCGCATGATTAGTATCCACAATTATATATATCCACACTATAAGTTGAGAAAAAATGGTATTGAGGGTGTTGATGTGGTCAGTCACCGATGATGAATCCACCATTCAAAGAGTGTATAATTTTCTCTATAATAAAATTTTATTGTGGAGTGAGTTTTCCTCATACAGCTTTTCCAGAGTATCCCAAATTTCATTTTCCATCTTTTTTCCCCTAATGCTTGATAGGAACCCATCTTCCAAAGACAAATCGATGTTCGAAAAATCATTACTATCCATGTCACTCCATTTTTACTCTATAACACCTTCTGATATCTATATATTATCATGTAAGCATTTATCATTCCGCATAACCTCATTTATCTTTATTTTCCACAATGAAAAAATATTTCCATTGAATTTTTAGATATTGTATTTCGCTGCCATTTATACACATTTTTCATCCAGAATTTTATCAGGACAAAACCTCATTCCAATGATACCACTTTTTTAGGATCATAAATAATTGTCCAATCAATTAAATGATATTTGTGAGATAGAAATTAATTACAAAAGTACAGAATAAAAAAACACCAGATGTAACGTGGAATCCTTAAAAAATAAAGCGGTAAAAATCACATGAAAATAGAATGATTTCACTATGTTATAATGTGGGTACAATCTTAATCTCCTTAAATTACAAGGATAAAACTCACAAGAAATTCTGTCTTTGAAAATATTGATAAACACCTCACCAAATACTGCAGTCAAGGATGAAGATGTGTTGCTTTTGAATCTGATGATAAAAACTAGTGTTGGCGACCCAAATTTATATGTTGCCTTCACCCTCCTTTGGATTCCCCTTTATCAAATTTATATTACAAAATTAAATGGGGAATCAATGGTAGGTTTTCACCATGATGTGTCACCACAACATGTCCATATGCATGAGGTGACCATCATTAATATTTTCTCTCTCCATAATATCTTCCAAAAAACATATTATGTATGATATCATCATCCTTCACTTCTGTAGAGTATGATGTCAGGCTATGAGCTCAGGATGAGACTATTCAGATATTAGTTAGAGATAATGAAGAGTATATACAACATTAAGAGAATCAACGACAGCAGTAGCATCAACTACATGATCATATGAAGGAGTAGATGTGGTGAATTGAAAATGGGTTAGGGATGGAGTTCCATCCATCTAATGGAGTTAATATGCCACCTTCATAATGACAATATTATTAGGTTATTTTTTGTGAATTTTTTTAATATTATAATTGTTTATATTTTATATATTATTTAATGGTTTGTTTATTTTTTTAGTGAAATATATTATTTGAAAATGTTGGGAAAACCCCACTATTAAGAATAGTAGAATCCCATTTAAGCTGGATTGACATATTACCCATCCCAAGATTGAATCCCCAAATGCAACATGCCCTAAAAAAATACAAGGAAATTGTAAATAGTAGTAAATCCGATTAGCTCAAAGTCAAATCCATATAGTGTGAAAGTCTAAGGTAGAGAAACATAGAATTAGTCATGGATTGAAATCCCCCAAGGTATCCATCCTACCAATTGACTGCTGACCCAGACACCCAAACCACAAATTTCATTGGGAACCACTGGGAATATCATCGACGTGGATAAATCTACTCATAATGGTGACGACCCGTCTGAAAAATCACTATCCCCAACTAGAGAGAGTTCTTCCACTCATGTCATTTACTTCTTCATGAGTATGGTTTGGCCCTCATTTCTAGATCTCACCATCATGCAAGGGATTTATTCTTTCCTTCAACCGCCTTGATGAGAAGAGGCCTTCATTTTCCACTATCCCTGGTGCATTCTTCCCAAACCCCACCATTGAGAAGGAGTTCAGATCTTTCCATTGACCCCTACATTTAGATTACCTTATTTTTTATCTACATTTATTTGAAATTAATATATATTCAGATTGTTTTTATACTTTAGAAAAATGTTCCAGAATTCATTTTTGATGTGTAGGATTCATCCCCACCTCAATTAGATGCATAAGGTGATCTATATGACTCAACTACTATAGATATAGACTTTAACAGCATGCAAAAAGGGCATTTACATCTTTAAAAAAACATTATTATCCTCGATGCTATTAAAAGGGGGTCTCTTTCATCATTACATAAAAAATACTAATAAATGCCCCTTTTATCAGCATTGATAAATGAGGACCTTTATCAGTTCTAAAATATTGGTGATAAATGTGACCTTTATCGACACTTTTTTTAGCACCGATAAAAGATAAAAAAAATTTCTTAAAAGAATTTATTTTTCAACATATTTGAGGGTGGGACATCCACCCTTTTATCAACACTCAATCCACCTTTTAATATGATAGTATTTCCTCCCCACATTTTTAACAATGCTATGAATCCCTCCACCCATTAACAACTCTAGGGACCAGCATCACTCATTCGTGTGCGCCCCTACCATTTTTGGGTTTTGAAACTGAGATGTCCTCCTCATAATCTCGCTCCTTTTCCACTACCCTATATCATTTTCTTATGTATTTTATGATATATCTATATATTTATATTATTTTTTTTATGTTTTTATCCATATATATATATATATAATTACATATATAGAATATGTTTGTGTGTGTGTGTGTGTTTATAAATACATACATATATATATATATATGTGTGTGTGTGAATCTATAAATATAATTATACACATTTATATTTAATTACATATATTATATATTAATATTTATATACTTATATTAGAGTATATTGATAAATATATATCGGTTTGTCAATGCACACAGAAATATATTTATATATATATAAACATTATATATACATTAACTGTGTATGTATATACAATTTTATATATATTCATTTTAAATAAAATGGATATTAATTTTTATTTAGATATTTTTTATTTAGTTATTAATCTACTTTACATGTAAATAGGTTTACATATATATTTAAAAAACTAAATTTTTATGTGTGAATATATACAAAAAATGTATATATTATTATATATTTTAATATAAATAAAACTAAATTATGAAAAATGATAAAATTTCAAAACAATAATATCAATATGAATGTAATACTTATGAATAAATTCTGTCCCCAATAAAAACGGGAAAAAACCCCTCTTATAAGAAGCTAGAAGTGCATTGAATGTAATGAAATTTGGATACACAAACTAAAAACTCGCTTTTAAAGGCCTTATAGGGAATTTTTGGGCCTTGTAAAATATAATAGGGGATTCCTCCCTATCATTAGTGTGAATATGTCATCGAAAGATTCAATTTGATAATTGGTATAGCTAAAATGGACACACTGATCAAAAGTCATGACCCTTTGAAATCTGAGTTACGTTTTCAATACATTTTAGATCTTTTATTATATTTATTATTTTCTCTGTCTTAAAATTATAAATAAATGACTTTTAGTAAATAATAATTAGTAAGTGATTAATTAAAAATATTGTTTAATTATTTTATAATCCATTTTCACTAAATAACTTATATTGTAATTATAAATGTTTATTTAGCCTTATCTAAAATATATTTAAAAAATATATAACTTTCTTAATGAAATATAATTTTTTTTTATATACCATTTATTAGTTCTATTAGAAAACCACTGATAAATCCCCCTTTATCAGTGTTTATAAAAAATCATTGATAAAGGGTGTCCCTTTAACAGTGCTAAAAGAATGTTGATAAAGGGGTATCATTATCATTGCTAAAAACTCTGATACAGGGGTACTTTTAATAGTGTTTTTAGCCCTATTAAAATCTCTTTTATCAGTAGTTTTTTTATTGCTGATAATGATACCCCTTTATCATGACATTTTTTATCATTGTTAAAGGGTGGTGCAGTGTAAATATTTTTCTGTGATAGTGATACATGTCTTTACTTTTATTTAAAATTGAAAATTTAAAAATATATTCTTTGATATTTATGTTTAATTTATTTAATTATAGTTTTTATTAAAATAAGAATTTTTTTCTTATGAAGGTGAATTATTTGATCAGGTTGGGTGGTTGGTTGAAAACTAATACGATGGTCAGTATTTTTTGAAAGTGGGTCACAGGTGCCAAATAAAATTAGACATTGATTTTTTTAAATGTTTGTGGATTTTATATTAAAATGTAATTGTAGAAACTATTATTTGAAATATACTCATTTTTTTATTTGTAATGAAAATTTTATTTCAAATAAATTATGAACTTTCATATTGGTACATTTTCATACAGGTGTGTTTGGTGCAGTGTGTTGTTATTCAAACAACACATTTCAACCGTAGGTCATTTAATAGTGCTAATAAGAATAATGATAAAGGGGTTACCATTTTAATGACATTGACGAAAAAAATATTTTTTTAGCAATATTAAATCTCGTTGTGTTGTGTTAAAAGGACTATATGTGGTAGTGGGAATTAAATTTTATTTGGAGTGACAATGATAACCATATACTGGAATAAAATGAAAAGGATTTGAAGACATTGTGTTCATAAAACCAATGAGTATGTGTTGTGTCGCTAGATGAAGGAGGAAGTAAATTCATGATAAAATGGGATTACAACCATATCTCACCATGGATTTCATGTAGGATTGATGATCAGTTTTCAATAAAATAAAAAATTATTTTTATAATTTTGAAAATTAAAAACAAAATTCATATTCTCCATTAATAATTTCAAGAATAAAAAACAAGTAAAAACTATTTTTCATAAATAAATATTCAACCAAAATTCTCATTCAGTTTAAAAATATCATTTTTATTAAAAAAATAAAAAAACTATTTCATCATTAATAAGATTCAAATAAAAAATTTACAGGAAATCAAACATTCTCTTAAAAGATAATTTTTTTTAAAATAAAATAACCAACTTATTTTTATTTATGAAATATTAATAAAAATGTCCCTTTTACATATAATGTAATAAAAATATATATTCCTAATTAAATAATATTGTATCAAAAAAATTTGATCCCCTATAAATATGTTTAAAAAAATATCCCAATATTCCTCTTAAAAAATTAATTAAAATAAATTCTTTTATTTTAAAATAAATTAAATATCCAATTTGATTATGATGTATTTGGGAATTAAAAATGAATTTTATTCATTTATATTAAAATAAATACAAAATTTACCTTTTCTAAATGATCCCATTTTAAATTTAAAATATAATAAAAACCCTTTTCCTTTCCACAAAAATTAAAAATTTCAATTAAAAAACATAAAAAAAATTAATCCTCTTTATTTTTCGTTTAAAATTACATTAAAATAATGGTTATCTATTTATTTTTTTAACAAATTCTATTTCTTTATATTTTTAGAATTAATTTTAATTAATGTATATTAATTTTTAATTTATAATTGCTTGATTTTAGATTAAGGAAATTTTAAATTTTTCATAGAAATTTAAAAAACTATGATTTTTAGTGAAAGGGGGATATTATTTTTTTAATAAATAATAATTTTTTCCTATCATTTTTTGATGGAATTATTTTTTAAAAATTATTTATATATTATGGGACTTATTTCCCTTTACCTCAACTTGATTCTAGAAAATTTGTTGTCATTTAATTTTTTAAATTGAAAAAATAGAATTGATTTGTTGATATGGGATAAATAAAATTACTTTTACAAAATCGGGTCCTTGAATGTGTGAAGGATGTTCATAGAAGCCACAATGTTAGTCAAAAAATAATCAATAAGTTATTGCATAAATATTTTAACATTGATAATTTTTTTAAAAAATAATAGGTAGATTTTTGATAGTGATTAAAATTAATTTTTATGTATATCTGTTGTATTATATAATAAAAAATTAATAATATTTATTTGGAAGAAATAAAAAAATTTAAGAGGCGCTTTTGTATCTAAAATAACGCTAAAAATTAAATTATGAAAAAGAAATTGCATACATATATTAGTTTTTATTAAATGTTTAAATTAAAAATAATAAATGATGTCAACACCGATTTTTAGAAGGGTTGACTGTGTTACATCCAAGGATATGAAAATATATATACATCAAAGGTCTTGGTGTGTTGGTGTGGTATCTTCATGCACAACTACATGCCTATGTAAATATTATTAGGAATTCTTAACCCCAATCCATGAGGCAAGGGTTTCCCACATACATATATTTAACACTACAGACCCCTTCATAATCGATGTAGGATAACCCAATAATATCCCTCTCACAACCACTAGGGCGATGGACATAGAAGATTTATCAGTGATCAGGAAATTCAATGTGCTCAAATGAAACTATACAACAACCAGTACTATGAAAGTGAGTTTTATCTACGTTAAAAAATGATATCACCAATTAAAAAGCATTGATAGTCAAGGTGATATTAAAATGGGGTCCCTTTTATCAACAATAAAAAAAGAGTTAATAAATGAACATTTTATCAGTGCTAAAAAAATCACTGATAAAATAAAAAAAATTAAAAAAAAATTGTAAATCAAAGGGTAGACCAATGCCTTTTTAATAGAACATGACCCCCTTTCAACAGTTCTAGTAATCCCCACCCACATGCGCCACTGCCACCCATTTAACTGTGCTAGTTGCACACCCCCCGACCTTTAGCAGTGCAAGACCCTCCTACACCTAACAGCACACCCCTGACTCCTCTTTGGATTTGAACTTGAGAAAAATATCATACATTGGACTGCTAATGCCCTACTAACCCACACACCAGCTTTGTATCTGCCTCAATTCCACGACCTCTATGATCGCACTGATGAAGGTCAGCCACAAAGAATCCCCACCTCAACCACGTTCCCCTTCTTCCAAGACCGCACACCGTGACCGCGCTCTGCCCCACCATGACCGCACCGCACGTCATAAGATCCACATCCTACCTCAACCACACTCTACCTCTGCTATGAAATCATGTAGTGATTGTACCATGATTTTCCCTCTACGCTGACACTTCCACATCCCTCCTCTACCATGTTCATCCTATTCTACGACCTCGCAGAGAAACCGTATTGTGCTTTAACACACATGTCAACACATCCAAATCCCACCTCAACCACATTCCACCTCCACTAGGACCTCCCTGATTGGTATAACTTTTGTATCTCCTTAGTGACCCCATGGGAGTGTTCCCAGGTGAGGGGGAGGACTAGACACCACGCTCCATTGTAACCATTCTTAAAAATGTGGCCTAACGGAGAATCCTTTTTTATGATAATCATTGGCCTATTAGAATAGGTCGAATCAAATCTAGTACATTGCATTTTGGGGAATTCATTCATGCATATTGGGTGCCCTGGGGTAGTTATGGTATGTTTGGGACCTCCTTTCTTGGGTACCCCTAGGCAGTTTCTATTTTCCATGTAGGAGTTGTGGTACGTTCAATATTTCCTTTCTTGGGTACCACCGAGGAGTGTTCTGAGGTGACTAGGACGGTTGTACACTGCCTTCCATAAAAATCATCCACAAGTGTCGTCACTCCAGGGTTCTACGGTTCTAGGGTTGGGGTACGATTTAGATCTCCATTCTTAGGTACCCTAGAGAAGTGCTCCTAGGCGATGGGGAATGTTGGAAATGGTCCCTTATAGGATTCCTCCATTCTCTACTCGGATAAGATCAACACATTGGTGATAACCTTTTCTATTGAAGACCTCATTGTCTGCTTCATCAGGGGTCATGGGACTCCAAGTGACTACTGTAGATTTTTTGACCTTTTCTAATGATATTCCTCCAAAACCTGACTTCCACCAGGTTCTAATCATTCATCTCTGTAACATCTTTATTATCATCATCGGGGGGTGAGGGGTTTTAGAGAAAAGGGTAATCATGTCTGAGGCTTGGAGTTTGAAAACACACCATCCACCATTATATAGTTACATCTTCCTTTATTTTTTCCATTCACTCCACAAACATTCCTCCAATAATTTAATAGCTATAATGGTGGGATAGAAAAATGTTTTATTTATAACACTGATTGATATCGAGGAAGTAACAAACCCTATTTGTTTAATTATAATTAATTTATTGACTGATTATTAAAAAAATAGTAAAACTATCCAATTTATTTATGTATTTTTAGTATTGAACATATTAAATTTTGAACCAAAATATAAATTCTAAATCATATTAAATTAATTATTGTTAACTGAATAATGATTAATTTTAAAATGTAAATAAAATCAATTTTTTTTTTGTTTTCTTTGATATCAATTGATTTTAGATTTATAAATAATTTTTAAAATTAATAATAATAAATGTCTCTTTAATTAAACCAGTATGGGTATATTTCAAAATATAATTGAATATATTTATAAATAATTAGGTAAAAAATAAATGGGTTTTAAATTGATTAGGTATTGAAAAAAATTAAACGATTTGGGATTTAATTATCCCAAATTTCATGGGTACTTGATGTGTCAAAATCCATAATTTGGGGTGATTTTTAATGAACATTTTCAAACTAACTATCAAAGATGTAGATTTTAATAATTTTGATGAATTTTAATTTATTAGTATATAATAGAATTTCAGAATAGTTGACTGGCATATGATATTTAATCTTTATTTTTATTCAATAATATAACATTTCTCTCACATAAACCTTTATACAATATTTAATATATATATATATTTATTTATTTATTAAATCTTGTAATTTTTTATATAACCACTCGTAAATGGAAGTATATTTTTGTAGAGATTACCCCCCCGCCAATCTGTAATGGTGCTTAGGGGTGGGAAAATAAGTGGTTAACAGAACTATTAATTGAAAACCTAATAAAGAAGAACTGAACTATTATACTAAAATGATTATTTGTTAGTAAAAAAAGGTTAATAACCGATATTTTTTTGTTTTTTTATCAATATTAATAACTAAAGATGATAAAATAACTATATTTTTTATTTTTTATTTTTTAAAATTAAATATTTTAAATAACTTATGTGACATATTATAACAAAAAAACAGTACATTTTTTTATAAATCTATATTTTGTTCAAATAATTTGTTTTTTTATAAAATATAATGATTTATATATAATTTTTAGTTTTTGTTCAAAATAATTAGTGTGGAATTTTTTAAAAATGTAATGTTTTTTACATTAGTAGGCTTCCTCCAATGATAAACCATTATACAAAGGTTTTTCCACCCGATAATACCAATTTTTATCTTTGTAGCAGTTCATAAAAAATAGAAAAATTTAAATTTAAATGTTATATAATTCACATATGATAATTTACATTTTTAATTACTATATATATAATTATATTATCAGTTATACTACTAATTTAATAATTAATGATTATATTTTAAATTTTAAATTAATTATTAATATTTAATAATATTTTTAATTAATAATTATATTGTGAATTATTAATTACATTGTTAATTAAATATAGTTATAAATTATATTAGCAATTAATGAATATATTAATGATATTAGCAGTTATTAATTTTCGTAGTTATTTAACTAATTGTAAATAATTATATCATTAAACTAAAATGTCAATTTTATATTGAAAACACAAACATTGATTCATACTAGTCACATAATGTGTTGGATTGACATGTAGTCAATTCATACACGTCATTAATGAGTTATGTATCCACTATAAGAAAAGCATCGTTTAGAGACAGTTATTTTTTTGATTCGGCGACGGTTTAAACCGCTGCTAAAGTTGGTGTCGGAATCCAACACATAGCTATTCTATCCATTCTATACCACAGATCTGGGAAAGTGATGCTCTAGGTTTTATCAGTGCAAAGGAGAAAGTGCTGATAAAAGGGGGGCCTTTTTCAGCAATGGATAGATGCGCTGATAAATCTATCTTTTATCAGTGCTAACCAAAATACTGATAAAGGAGTACCCTTTATCAATGCTATATTTAGTGATGATAAAGGGGGGAATTTATTTATTTTTAAATAAAATACTCAATCATTATATATCATCCATATCCAAATTACATAATTCCAACGAAAATGATGAAATCCTGTAATTAGGCACCCAATGATTCTCAACAGCTGTAAAAAAAGATCAACATGATTTCCCTATCATCTCACAAAAGAAAAAAACATGAGAAAAAAGGCACCAAAGATTTGATGATGTCAACAATGGACCCATAGGATTGGAGGCCACCTCCATCCTCCTTTAGTTCATTGATGATAACTTAACAATCAAATTAGACCACAACATTTATCCATCCAAGAGACAAGATGAACTGTAAACCCTTCCAAATAGACATAGCCTTTTCCAAATGATGAGACTAACCCACAATGTATGAGGAATGACGAGCCGCAAATATAGAGCCAGCGTGATCCCTGAGGATTTCCCTAAGGTCAATAAAACCATCCCAGGGTGACGTCATGATAATATTATGTTTGAGAGCACCGAATGTGGGGGATTCATCTGAAAAGAGGGGAATGAACAGGTGAAGGTGCACGATCCTCCTTAACATCCACCACTGAGATCCCTAGTTATGAATCTTGGAAAGCCAGACCCTGTCATCATTACCAATGCTCTAAAAAATGAATTAATTATGATGAAACCATCTAATCTCGGCACAACTCTATTATTAAGGCTAATAAATATTTTTAGAAATAAATATCATTATTTTATATAAAATTATTATATTTATATTCCAAAAAAAATTATTTGTATACATTAAATAAACAATGTATCTTTATAAATAATATAATTTTTTTAATAACTAAAATATATATATAATTTTCAATAAAAATTTATAAATTTATATTTAAATAAATATATATTTAAATATTTATAATATTACAATTATTTTTTAAATGATAAATATATTTATTATATTCATTATTTTTATTATATTTATAAACATAAATAAATACTTTTTAAATTTTCATATTTAGAATTGTAATTATAAATATATAAATATATATATATTTAAATAAATATACGTTTCTAATGAATTTGGTCAATAAATATATTAATGCGTGAGTATAATTGACGTACATATATGTTATTTATTCATCAAGAATGTTCATTTATACATTCATAATGTTAAAACTCACATTAAGAGTGTTTTAAGATCAGTTAATGGATAACCATTGTTAAAGCTATGTTAGTGTGAGTTTTTTACATCGTTTATGAAATAAGAGACTTCAAAATGTGTGTTTTAACATCAATTATAAAATAATTTTTCATCCCCCTCCTATCAGATGGATTCCTCACCCTTAGTGTGCTTTAAAACATAATACTGACGTAGTGGTTTTTGGTGATGGATTCATTGCCCTTGTGGGAGTTCTTCAGGACCATGAAGACTCTATTATTGTGTCTTGTTATTCCTCAAACATTGATTATTAGTCTCCTACCGTAGCAAAGGCCATTTCTATCTCGATGGGTATGAAGTTCATTTCGTCTCTTATCTGGAAGGATATTGCGATCGAATCTGATTGTTAGGTTATTATCAAAGTGATGGAGGAGAATGAAGGTATCCACCAAGCCTCTGGGTCTATTATCGACATCATCATATCATTGGTTCCTTTATTCTCTTCTTGTTGTTTTTCCTTCGTTGTGATTGAGGAAAATCTTGCGGCTCATTTTAGAGATGTTTTTGGGAGTTGCTGAGGGTCAAATAGTTGAATTTCATCTTTTCCCTTAGAGTAATGTACTTTGTTTTTGGATGATATATATGTTGAGGATTCATTTCAAAAAAACCTTAAAACCTTTTATAAAATTGAAAATATACGAGTTTCTCTTTTATACACATTATTTTTTTCCTAATCTCTTGAAACCCTAACATTCGTGAAACATGGTTATGCTCCATCTCCTTCCATCAACATAATTTCTGCACCTTTTCCATCCCATCCCCTTCTTGTTATCATGTTCGCACTGATTCAATCACATTCAACCATGATCGTCTTCATTTCTCCAACAAAAGATTCATTCCATTTATCTCATTCATGTTCCACCATTATCATCCTTTAATATCGATTGCCATCTAAACCAATTTTTCATTGATTGAAATCTGAAGATTTCCTATCTCAATTTTGGCTCTATTATTCATGGGTCTTCTACCTAAATCTCTATCTTTTTAAATTTAAACTTTTATTTTTTATGTTTAGTATATTTATTCATTAATTTTTTTCTATAAAATATATTCAGTCATTTATTTGTTCATACACACATATTTATCGGTTATAAATTTTAATGATTGTAATAAATTTTCTTTATTATATTTTATTTTTGATTATAAATTTCATATGGTTATAATTGGATTATGGTTATAATTGTTTTTAATTACACTACTACTGATATGATCTTTCACATCGTGAATTTTTTTTTGAAAAATGATAAAAAATTGTTAATTGTAGCGCTTTTAATGGGGGACCTTAATTAGTGATAGTTCAACATTGTTAAAGGCCCCATCTTCTACATTGAGTTGTTTGTATAAAAACACCCTAAAAAATATCTTGTATACAAAAACAGCACCCCAAAACCTCATATACAAAAATATATAATTTCATTGAAATGCATTTTACATCATAATTAAAAAATACACTACTATATACATTTCAAACAATGTTTTGTATAATTACATTTACAATTACTATCTGCAAACAATTTAAATCTTTAATTTTTGTCTTTGGCACCTGTGATCCCATCTCAAGAAGGCCCACCCATGGTATCTGTTGCTGAAAAAATTACCTCAACCAGAACAAATGAATCCACTAATATAATAAACATAATATTATGTTATAAAAATTATAAACAAATAAATTAAACATTATTATGAATGAATACATTATAAAAATTACAACTTTAAATAAAAAACAATGTTTGAGTTATACCGGTCACACCATGAATTATATTGAGGTTCATCTGATTTCAACAAGTCTCAAATGAGGTAAAGACCATTATCCTAAAGTATCAAAACAATTCAAACACATTTTCTCAGTTTTGAGTATGTCACTTGTTATTTTTAATGAAATTAAAGTCAATTTTAAATGATGACTCATTTGTAGTTATACTGATCACACTGTGTGTGGGATTAAGGTACAGCTGATTCTTTTATATCAAAAATTACTTAAGGATCATTTTCCTAAAGTATCAAAATAATATTAATACGTTTGGTGTGTTTTTAGTATATTTCTTGTACTTTCTACTAAAATGTCATTTCAATCTGGAAACATGTACTTTGAGTCATATAGGCCACATCATGTGTTTTTTACATGATAATCCTTCTTAAATGTCACAAATGACTAATTAATTGATGTCCAAAATTATCAATTCAATCAGAGCTCATTTTCTTGGTTTTCAGTGAGTGGCATACATTTTGAACTAAAATGTCAATTTTAAACTATTAACAGGAACATTGAGTCATACCAGTCACATCGTGCATTGTATTGAGATGAAGGTGATTCCTAAAAAACCAAAATAACTCATGTATAAATTCGCTAATGTATCAAAACAATCTAGATTCTTTTTCTCGATTTTCAGTACATCACTTCTTCCTTCTTACTTAAAAATGATTTCAATTTTAAATAACAAGACGCACTTAGAGTCATGCCAGTCAAATCGTGCCTCATACTGAGGTGTGGATACATCCTAAACATCCCAAATAACTGATGAATTGTTTATCTAAATTATCAAATCATTCCAAATGCATTTCCTCAGTTTTCAGTAAGAAACTTCTTCCTTTTTCTAAAATTGACATCAATTTTAAATAAAAATTCGTACTTATAGTCATAAAAGTTACACCGTGCATCATATTAAGGTGAGGATGATTCATACAAGTATAAAATGTCTCATGGATCGTTTTCTTAAAGTATCAAAACACTTCACATGTGTTTTCTCAGTATTGAGTAGGTCAGTTGTCTTTTTTAATAAAATTGATGTAAATTGAAAATGAAATAGATGCACTCGGAGTCATAGCTATTAAATTGTGCCCCATATAGAAGTTTGACTAATTAATACATGTTCCAAATGGTTCATGGGGCATTTACCTAAAGTAAAAAAATAATATGATTTCATTTTCTTGATTTTCAATAACACACTTGTTTTTTTACTAAATATGATGTCAATTTTAAATAAAAAGACGCACATGGAGTAATACCGATCACACCTTGACTTAGATTGAGGTGTAGTTGATTCATACACATCCCAAATAACTCATGGATCCTTTTATTATAGTATCAAAATAATAAAAATTAATTTTCTCAATTTTTCGTAAGACACTTCTTCCATTATCTAAAATTGATATCAATTTTCAATAAAAAGACGCACTTGTAGTCAAATCGGTCACACCATGAGTCAGATTGAGATTTGGAAAATTCATACAAATCTATAATGACTCTTGATTTTTTTTCCAAAAGTGTCAAAACAATACTAATTCATTCTCATGGTTTTTAGTAGGTTAGTTTTCCTTTTTACTAAAATAGATGTTAATTTTAAATAAAAATGACGAACTTGGAGTCATACCAGTCACACCATGCCTCATATAGTGGTTCAGATGATTTTTACATGTCCCAAATGGCCGATGGATCATTTACCTAAAGTATCCAAATAATATGAATGATTTTTATCAGATTTAAATATATCACATAGTCATTTTACAAAAAAAATCTGTCAATTTTAAATAAAAAGATGGACTTAGATTCATACTAATCACACCATGTCTCAGATTGTTTTGCAGCTAATTCATACACATTTCAACTAACTCATGGATCATTTTTCTACAATATCAAAAAAATTAGAATTCATTTTTTGGTTTTGATTAAGTCAATTATAATTTTTACTAAAATTGATGTATATTTTAAACAAAAAAGACACACTTGTAGTCATATCGGTTACACCATGCCTCAGATTAAGGTGTGAAAGATTCCTACAGATCCTAAAATACTCATGGACTATTTTCCTAAAGTATCAATACAATGTGAATGTTTTTTTATCATTTTGTAGTATGCAACTTGTTCCTTTTTACTAAAATTGATGTCAATTTTAAATAAAAAGACGCACTTGCAGTCATACCGGTCACATCGTATGTCATATTAAGGTGTGAATGATTTTTACACATCAAAACGGACTCATGTATCATTTTCCAAATGTACGAGAACAATAAAAATATTTGTTCATTGATTTCAGTATGTCCCGTGTCTTTTTTTAGTAAAATTTCATTTCAAACTGGAAACACACACATTGAATGATACTTGTCACATAATGTATCAGTTTTACATGAGACCAATTCCTATTAATCACAAATTATTTACAAATCAATATTCAAAATTATATGTAATATATGAGTCGGTTTTGTTTCTTTTCAGTGAGTTACACATTTTGATGTAAAATATTGATTTTAAACTGATAAAAAACCCTTTGATTCATACTGGTGACATCGTGTGTCAGATTGAGGTGTAGAGGATTCCTATATATTTTAAATGTATTATGGATCATTGTACTAAAGTATCAAAACAATATGAATTCTTTTTTTCAGTTTTTAGTACGTGAGTTGTATATTTTTCTAAAATTAATTTCAATTTTAAATAAAAAGAAACACCTGGATTCATTCCAATCACACCATGTGGTAGATTGAGGCATTGTTGATTCATACCTGATCCAACGTTTCAAAACAATCAAAACTTCCACGGAATCCTATAGTATGAGAAAAAAATTCTTATGTGATTAATACAAAAAATAAATAGATTGAACATAAATATGAACCAATCCATTACTTCTTTAGAAGTCATATCTTCATGCTGTTTGTATACATTTAGTGATCAGGTATGATGCCCATTTTTTTCATAGAAAATGTATATCATCTTCTGAATATTATTTTTTTCAAAATTTATAACATTACTAAAAAATATAAATACACAAAATATTTTAAAATATTTTAAATAAAGTAGAATTTATCATTGATAATATCTATTCGGGGATGATTGTTTTTTGATGGAATATGATCTCTCTCATTAATTTTCAATCATATTAATCACAATATTTTCCATTTTCTTGTTTCATACACTATATAATGATTGAGGAAAAGAATTAATTTGTTTTGATGTGTGATTTTATGGTGAAATGTTATTATATATACCATAATACTTATGAAGATTTAGAAATTTTTAGGGTCCTTGTGTGCAATGTTTGTCTTCATGACATGATTTAGAAAATATTTACACACCACCCTATAATAATAGAATCATTATTAAAACATATATAAATTATAGAACATGGATTCAATTTCTAATATGTTTGATGTAGTGTATTAAAAATTGAAAAACTTTATCATATGTGGTGATTTTGATGGTAATACATTTAGTGAATCCAAGAAAGAAATATTTGGAGTTTCTAAATTTACCATAATGAGCATCCATTGATTCCTAAAAATAAAAAATTAATAATGAAATAATTGAAAAATGTGGGTGATATAACTAAATTAAAGAGTTTTATCCATTCATCATTGGTTTTAAGAAGAGTGTTTCATCCCCATGTTTTATTTCAAACGATTTTCCTAGGTTTTCCAATATTTCTTCCATTTGTTTGGATTTTATTTCTATTTGGTCTATAGAGGTGATGCGAGGACTATCAAGTCAATTTTTTATGGGTAAATACCTTGAATTTGTATTGATATATAAACCTAAAAAATATGAAATTTATTTAGTCTAAAATAACATTGTATGACATATTTTTGAAAATTAAATTGTGAAAACATACCTCATGTATAAATTTACAACTGAGGCTCCTAGACATTAATAGTTGAGGATCTCATCTAAATTATTAGAAAAAATGTAGTTTGTAAAATCTTCTCTATACACTTTTTATTCAAAATAAACTACGTGACTATACCACTTTGTATATTTTCAAACGCATGAACCATCAATGTTAGTAAATACGAATATTCAATGGGCAGGGTAAATGTTCTTTTAGAAGATATTTTCTATCAGTTGGTTGATCCTATAGATGTTTTTGAGTCGAACTTTTATTTCATCCCATTTCATGTGTTTTTCTGTAATAAAATTAATCGGTATAGAACTTTTTTCATTAATTGTTTACGTTTTTAGTATGAAAAATAAATTGGAAACGAATACCTCATTGTAGACATGTTTTATTACAAGATGTGAAGTAAATGAAATTAATGTTCCAACAGCTTGTTCAACCTTATGAATACCTTTGTCATAAATTGGAATAGGTAGCTCAGTGCTCAACTCATGGTCTTTTCTAATCAACACTCTCACATGACCTATTGGAATTTTTTTATTGTGTATCATGTCATTAAGAATATTGAACACTGTATCCATCTCTACAAAAAATGGGTGGGTGTTGATAGATATAAATCATAGTCATTATCACCCAATTTAATATTAGTATAGGAAAGGTATTAGTGATTATCTGATTAAAATTTAATGTAAAAAATTATTATATCATTTATTACATTGGAAAGTCATCTTGTTGAGGTTAACGGATCACCTCAAAGATGGTGGGGTGGGGTAGAATATTCAAGAAATGATTGTTCATGAGTTATTTGATTCACTTTTCTTAACCCCATAAATGTTTCTAGTAACTCTCTTTATCGTTGTAATTTTTCATCAAGGATAACATGTATTTTTTTCTTCTATTTAATTTCATTATCTTTATCCTATTGTTTTTTTATCAAATTATATTTGGGGTGTCACCATAAAACTCACACCTATGACATGACCATACTGTTCTGGCTGCATCAAGGCCACTGATAGTAGGTGTTCATCCGGTATAGGTGTTGATGATTCCTATGACTAATTCATTTATAAAATATAGTAAAATAAGTAATCATTGTTATTTAATATGTATTTTAATAAAAAATTATTTTTATGTCATACATACACATGTTTCCCACCATTTTGTATATTTTCATCTATTAGTATCCTATCTTTATTTACACATTCCTCCTTCAAAAAAACATGGCATTAGATGGAAATTGGTTGTGATTTGTATTCATCAATCATCATATAAATAGAGTAACATAATTTTTTTTTGTTTCATGACATATAAAAGTGTTACAATAGATTTTAAATAGATAACATTGGTTTCAAGTGAAGCATACAACATCCTTACATTATGGTAGGGGTACGTTGGTTTTTCTACCCATCCCTAATTTTCATCACTCATATTATATTTAAAAAATAAAAACATTTGATAAAAGTTATGAATATATGTATTGCAAAAAAATGTATTAATATTCACATTGTACTTGAAAAGACAAAACCGAAAAATGTCCAGTAAACACATCCCATGCATCTTGGGTTATCAGGTGTGCATACATAAGCAGTGGGTGTGGTTTTATTTTCCCTTCAGTATCATTAAGATTATGTCTCATCAGAATTGTGTGAAAGATTCTATAAATCTTTCTAGAAATCATTAATACATATTAATTATGGGATTCATCTAATATAAATTCACACATAAAGGTATCTTGACGATTAATTCTATGTTTAGTTATTTTATTTTTTCAAAAAATAAAAAAATTTATGTTATAAAGATACTGTAATATCGTCCCTCATTATTATATTAATAATGGTCCCAACATGGTGCCATGAATCTACATCAATTAGAAAACATTACTAAGTGATAATTCTAATGCAACAACTGAATATGGCCTTTTTGGGGTTTAACATGATGTCCTCTTGCATTCCATGTGACCTCATATTTGAGGTATTTTATTTTCAACTTAATTATTTTTTCTAACACCATCAAACTATTGAACACTTATTTTTTCCGCATCATTGTTCCTTCGTCAACTGCCATTTCTTTGGTTTCAAACTCATCAATATATTATTTATATGGTTCATTATCACCATCATGATAATATGATCATTGAACCTATGAACTTATAGTAGAAACATGATGAGAAACCTATTATTCCTCGGGATTGGGATCCCCATTACATACAGAAGGTCATTGCTCTTCTGTACAATGAGAAACATTAGAGTGATGTACCTATTGTTCCTCAGGATTGGGATCACCAACATGTGTAAGACTCATTATCTATAGAATTTGTTGAACATTTAATTTAGACAACATAAATACAATAGCGAATAGATAATAACATGAGGTAACACAATTTATATTACAAAAAAATATGACTTGATTATTGAACTCCATTTTTTTAAAGGATGAAGGGATTTGACACCTTTATCGACTATCAAAATCCTTCATTGTGGACTCCTCTAACATTAAAAAATAATCTACATTGGGACCACTCTAAAATTATTACAGAGTCCAAATAAAAGTGTCAATACTCTGTTAGTTTTTATCTGACCCTTTAGTGGTTTTGGTCGATAACAGAACAATTTACCACATTCACATTACAGGTTCTAGAATATAAAATACATGTAATTCCTATGATTCTATTATAAATTGTTCATCATTGTACCCTTCCTTACTGAAATCAACATTCATGAATTGCAATTCATCTATTTTAATAACACACCTATTATCAACACACATGAATTGAAAAATCAGTTCTTGGTAATGTTGTATAATCCAACTCCCATATTTGTTTTATAATTCCAATGTTTGACATATTCATGTAAATTATATTTTTTCCGTAGTATTAGAAACATGCATTGCTTCATCCTAAAGAGTAACTCCACTATTTTTCATGGAATTGTATTCTTCATGTCCATTTTTATAGAATGTATATCCCTTAATTACATAACCATTGTAATATAATACATACAAACTTGGTCCTTTGATAACCATCTAATTTGTTCTAAAATCGAATATGGATTTTCATCTGACTTGTTAAAAATATAGTCCTAAAACCATTTTATAAACTATTGATTATGTGTATTTGATTTCAAACATGCATCCCGTAATGGATTAAAATGCATACGAATTTCATTGTGTATTTCAACATATGGTGGAACATCTAAACCATTATGCAAAACATAATGGTGGTTCTACTGCTAATCTACAATATTGATTTTGACAACATCACTTCCAAAAATTATTTCACCTGCAAGATTCCCAGTGTGATGAGATTTTTGTATACATAATAATTCCACAACTGATATGTATTCTGTAAATAATTCAATGGCTTCCTCAACAATATATCACTCTACAATAAAACCCTCGGGTTAGATTATATTTTTGACATACCCTTTAAAAATAATCATTTACCATTCAATGGGGGTACATTCATCTATAGTGTGTAAGGAAACATAGTCTAATATCACTCACTAAGTGAACCATTAAGTGAAACCCTATATCAGAGAATCTTTACGAGAGGAACATTTTCAATTAACATAATATGATGATAATTTATCTTTCCATAGTCAGAAATTTCATCAGATCTATAACATTTCTGGATATAGCTTTGTAGAAGAAATAAATCATTGTTAATGTATGAAGGGAATTATTAAAAATAATTAAACGTAAATCTATAGTAATTATTTCCTGCATAAAAATATGACATTCATGTGATTTCAAACCCTTCAACTTCAAATCGTTTATTGACCCAATATTCGTAATTTTCGATGAATACCCATATGGAACCTTTACATTATTCAAGATGTTGAAAAACTGATATATCTCTTACCTGGAAAGAGGGTAATAAGGTAGAGGAAGAGTATTTTATTTTTCACCATTCATATGCACCAACTCATCTCATATTCCCATGTGAACCATCTCCAACCTAGCCTTAATTCCATCCTTTTTTTCTTGGTGCATTTAGCAACTTACCGATGAAACTATCACATAATTTTTTTTCAAAATTTAAAACTTCAATAAAATGTCATGTGTATAGAAAATTCTAGAATAATAAGTCAAACAAAAAACTGATCTCATTTTCCAACCGGCTTTCATATGGTATTTCAATTTTTTTTACCAAAAGTAGATTCCATATGATTTACTTTCTCAAAAAGTAGATCAACTATTATGGGAGACGGTGTTGTAAGTTCTTATAAACATCCATAAATGATGTCACCTAATATATGTAATTATCCCATTAGCGTATAAATCTAAAATATTCAAGGAACATTATCATTGATGATTGTTTCAACCTAATTGAATGTGTTCCTTTTTGACAAACAAGACACTCTTTAGTTCATTTAATGTTATATCCTAAAAAATTTCCATAAGCTGGAAAGTAATTTACCATCCCTCACAAAATGGATCTAAATGTGAAATATTTATTTATTTAAGAACCATAAAAAATAAAATCTAAATCATCCCCACCTCAATATGATGCATGGTGTGTCTGGTATAACTCAAAGTGTATCTTTTTATTTAAAATTTACATCAATTTATTTAAAAACAACAAGTGACATAATGATAACTGAGAAATCATATATTTATTATTTTGATATTTTAGGATAATTATCCTGGATTAATTTGTGAGTTTTAGGATTCAATTTCACCTCAATAAGACACATGGTGTGACCTGTATGACTCAATGTGTGTCTTTTTATTTTAAATTGATATTAATATGTGTATAAAGAACAAGTGACATAATGAAAACTGAGAAACCAAATTCATATTATTTTTATACTTAATTAAAATGATTAATTAGTTATTTTTGACATGTAGGACTCAACCATTCATTAATACGATGCACGGTTTTTCTGGTATAACTCAAAGTGTCTCTTTTTATTTAAAATTGCTATGAATTTAAGTAAAAACAAAAAAAGACAAACTAAAAACCAAGAAAACACATTTTTATAGATTTTATATTTTAGGAATATTATATATTAGTCATTTATGATTTTAATGGATCAATATCTTCTCAATATGACACACAATATGATAGGAATCACTCAAAGTGTTTCTTTTTATTTAAAATTAACATTAATTTAATTAAAATCAATAAGTGACGTACTGAAAATTGAGAATATACATTAATATTATTATTATAATTTATGAAAATGATATATTAGTAATATGTTATGGGTATGTATCATCCAAACATCAATAGGATTCATGGTGTGGCCGGTATAACTCAAAGTGTCTATTTTTATTTAAAATTGACATTAATTTATGTAAAAACAACAAGTGACATACTGAAAACTGCTGAAATTCATTCAAATTGTTTTGATACTTTATGCCAATTATCCATGAGAAATTTGTGACATGTAGGATTCAACCAAACCTCAATCTAATTCATGGTGTGATCAGTATGACTAAAAGTTTCTCTTATCAGTTTAAAATTTACATTTTAGTTCAAAACGTGTCACTCACTAAAAACCAAGAATTCATGCTCTGATTTTCTTGATAACTTGGTAAAATGATTCATAAGTCATTTTTGATGTGTATGAAGTAGTCTCACATCAAACAGACTCACAATATGACCATTATGAATCTAAATGCATCTTTCTAGATTGAAATGACATTTTAGTAAAAACACACAATCGACATACTAAAAACCAAGAAAATGAATTCATAGTGTTTTGATATTTTGTAAAAATTATCCATTAATAATTGGTGACTAGTAGGAATTATCCACACCTCAATATGACACATGGTGTGCCTAGTATAACTCTAAATGTTTCATTGTTTAAAATTAACATTAATTTTAGTAATAGAAAATGTGACATACTCAAAACCGGGAAAACACATTCGGGTTTTGTTGATATTTTAGTAAAATGATCCATAACTCATTTCAACGTATATGAATCAACCCCGTGTCAATATGACACATGATATTACTGGTATGACTCCAAATGTTTCATTTTTATTAAATATGGACAATTTATTAATGTTTTATTTCATTTTAATGTTTAATTTATTTATTTATAGTATTGATAACTTAATAATTTTTTTTATAGGTGGAATCTTTTTCCCAGGTTGAGTTAATTTTTTTTGGAAACTGATACCATGGGCGGACATTTTTGAGAGGGGATCATGGGCATCAAAATATGAAATATTACTATTTTAGAATGTTTCTTGGAGAATTGTACATGTAATTATACAACTTTTTTTGAAAATGTTAATAGTACTGTTTTTTTCTAAATACCATGGGTCGACATTTTTATATTGATGATATCAATTAAATTTATATACCTGGTTTTCTTCTATTTGTGTTGTTTATACTGCAAATTTTCTTCTGGGAGTGTTGTTATATAAAATGCACACTACAGGAGGCTAGGCCTTTATCAATGCCAAAAAAAGAATTGATAAAGGCTCCCCTTATCATATCTTTGATTAACAATGATTTTTAGCACTATTAGAGGCCATTTTTAGTGGTGTGAATGGGTATATGTGGATTATTGTTTAGAACCCATCGATCGTGTTTGGTTCTCCCTTTAATATTGTATTTATTTATTTTTATATATATATATATTTATATTCATTCATAAATTAATTTAGGTATATATATATTTATATATATATAAATATTTTAAAATATAGAGTTAATTATATTTATATATTTATATTTAAATATGCTTATTTATATATATATTTATATTTTTTTATCTGTATATTTATTCGTACATGAAAATATGTTTATAAGATTATTTTTAAATACATTTATAAAATCGGTTTGTGCGTGTGTGTGTAAATAAATAAATAAATACATATATACAACACACACACAGATATATATATATATATATATATATTATGTGTATCTATAAGTATAATTATATATATTTATGTATATTCACATATATTATATATTCAAATGTATATTCATATGTTAGAATATATAGATAATATATATCAGTTTGTTAATACAAACACACACTAACATATATATATATATATCACTACTAGAGAACTAGGCTATATCCACGGTTTGGAATGGTGGCTATAGGTTAGAGCCACGGTTCATTGAACCATGGCTATTATTTTCATGGATATTGGGCCAAACCTATAGCCACGGTTTCGAACCATGGCTATAGCCCTATAGTCGTGGTTTCGAACCGTTCCTATAGCCCTATAGCCATGGTTTCAACTAGGACTATAGACCTATAGCCACAGTATCAAACCATGGAGATAGCAATATATCCATAGTTTCAAACCGTGTATATAGCCCTATATCAATGGTTTCAAACCCTAGATATATCCTATAACCACGGTTTCAAACCATGGAGATAGGTTTGTACCTATAGCCACGACAATACCAGCCACGGTTCATTGAACTGTGGCTAAAAC
This sequence comes from Viscum album, assembly GCA_963277665.1. Lineage (NCBI taxonomy): Eukaryota > Viridiplantae > Streptophyta > Magnoliopsida > Santalales > Viscaceae > Viscum > Viscum album. Next base: position 432,121,190 of record OY728153.1, on the reverse strand, counting down.
CCTTCCCATTTCATAAAAAAACAACCCCCTAGACAGCAACCACCTCCCCCACACACACACATCCCTTGCACCCCTTGTACGTCTGGCACCCCCCCTTGTACACCCCTTTCCCCCCTACTGGACCCCCTTGGACAGCAGCCCCCCCCCCACCCCCCCTAATAGACCATCTGGACATCACCCCCTCTTCCTGGACCCCCCTAGACAACCACCCCACCTTTACTGGACCCCCCTGGACAGTATCCACCCCACCCCCTATTGGTCCCCCCTAGACAGAAGCCCCACTACTAGAACCCCTTGCAACACCCCTACTGGACACCCCCCCCCCTTGAAACCCTACTGGACACCCACCCCTTGGACAACACCCCCCATACACACACATCTCTTTCACCCCTTGCACACCCTCATGCACCCCACCTGCACGTCCATTGCACCCCCTGCTAGACCCCCATGGACAGCAGCCCCAACCCCCTGGACAGAACCCCCCCCACTGGACACCCCCCTGTTGGACCTCCATGGACAGCAGCAACCTCCTACTGGAACCCCCTAGACAGCACCCCGCCAGCTGGACCCCCCATGCACCACCCCTACTGAACACACCCCCTTCCACCCCTTTTTTACACCCCCACCCCCTAGATAGAAGCCCCCCCCCCCCAAACACACACACACACATCTCTTGCAACCCTTTCACACAGCCCCTTCCCCCCCCCCCCTTGTGGAGCCCTTGCCCCCTTCTAGACCCCCTAGATAGCAGCCCCCCTGTTAGACCACCCTGGATAGCATCCCCCCCCCCGCTGGACCCCCCTATTGGACCCCCTGGATAGCAACAACCCCCTGCTGAACCACCCTGGACAGCAACCCCCCTGCAGGACCCCCTGGACAAAGCCCCCCCCCCCCAATGTTGGACCCTGCTGGATGGAAGCCCCCCCTGGACCCCCTTGCACTACCCCTACATGACACCCCCCTGCACCCCTGCAACCCCCCCCCCCCCCACACAAACACACCCCTTTCCCCCTTGCACACACACCATTGAACCCCCCCCCCCCCTTGCACACCACTTTTCCCCTACTAGACCCCTAGACAACAGCCCCCTCTGGACAGCAGCCCCATCCCCGCTGGTCAAATGCCCCCACAGTGGACCCCACAGGACAACCCCCCCCCCTGCAGGACCCCCGTGGACAGCAGCCCCCATGTTGGACCCCCTGAATAGCAGCCCCCCTAGAGGACCCCCCTGGACCCCCCCCCCCCTATTGAACCCCTGGACAAAATCCCCCTCTACTAGACCCCCTGGATATCCCCCCTGCTAGACAGCAGCACCCCTACACATCCCTTTCACAAGTCCTAAGGTATCCTTAGTTAAGCATATTGACCAAGTAGGTGAGTTTCAGGCTTTTCACTACGATTTACCTACCAACTCATAACCTGTAGATGCTTCTTTACCTGGTGTTGAGAGATTTGTATCCCCAGTGACTTCAGATATTGTATCCATTGTAAATTTATAATATTTCAGAGAAAGACTTCTTTTAGATTTCAGTGGAATTTTGAGTTATCAGGATCCACCTATTATTGCATCTACATCTAGTGCTCCACCTCCCTCGGCTTTAATTGATGTTGATTTTATCTAGTCTATAGTCAAATTGCACGTCCATGTTGTTATAGGTTATGCGCATTCATCTCATCAGGATTAATTGAGGCAGATTCTATAGAATTGGTTTTCAGGGAATAGTTTGACCAGTTGAAAGTGATGACAACTCTACTCAAGCTAATCATGGAGGGGAAGATTTTTTTAGTAGTATGGATAGGTGAGGAAATATTTTTATAAACTTTTTCAATCTTATTAAGAATTTCCTATATGTATCCAATAATTTAGTGACTGCCGTCAGAAAGTCAAAAGTGCAACAGTAAAGTGAACTCCAAAGTCCGCACTACTATAATGGTCAAAGTTGCTACAATTCCGGAAAATTTGTACCAGGGCCTTCGTCCCCCAGACCCCTGGAGCAAGGGCGTGTTTCCCCCTTAAACCCCCAATGATCTCACTGCAGTGCTCGAACCGCGACAGTTGTCGGCCACATGCATTCGAACCAACTGGATCGGGCTACACCAATCCAAAAATCTTCCTTGATGCATCCCATGATGAATAATAGGTTAAGAGTGCCCTTTTTCTCTAAATCATGATAGTGTGGCTGGTCCTGATGGGTTCACAAATTAATTCTTTATGTTCTACTTGGACATAGTTTGTGATGAGCTCCTTAACACTATGAAGGATTTCTTTAACCATTCCTTAGTGCCCTATGGAATCAACTCCAATTTTATTATCCTGGTCCCAAAGAAGGTAAATGTTGTGGAAGTAAATTATTTCAGACCAATTTCTATTGGGAATACCTTTCCAAAAATCATTATCATAATTATTTCTATGAGGTTTGGTCCCATTTCTCGTGGGTTTATCTCTTCAAATCAGCCCCTCAGACATCCCTTGGACACCCCCGTGGACACCCCCCCTCGACACCCCACATGCACCCTGCCCCCTTCCCTATAGACCCCCTACCCCCTGGATAGTCCTTGGACAGACCCTCCTTGACACCCCACCTGTTCCCTCCCATCTTCCCTACATACCCCTAGGTACCCCCCAGACATCCTTTAGACACCCCACCCGTACCCTTCCATACAGACACCCCCCAGATAGCCATTCGACACCCCCTAGACAACCCCTCTTAGACACCACACCTGCACCCTCCCCCTTCCCTGTAGACCCCCTGACACCCCCCAGACAACCCTTGGACACCCCACCTAGAAAACCCCTCCCAGAAAATTCTATAGCCATCAGTACCTTCACTTCATTATGAAAGAATTCTAAATGAACAATTCCATGAAAGTTTTCCAAAAATAGTCTTTTTTTGGCTTAGTCTAAATAATAAACTTCCACCACTTATAACTCGGACCCTCTAGTAGGATGGTTACAAAAATTACCTTAAGAGACTTATAAATCTAATGTTGTATAAAAATATCCTCAACCATCAATACCAAAACCAATTCATCCTAGGAATATTTTTACCCATAAATTATTATGGGGCTACCATCTTGATTATGGGGTTCCTAGGTGTCCCTTCAGGATTGATTTATTCAAGTATTTTGATTTATTTAGTTGGAATTATTATGGGATTTTTAGGTTCTACTCATCTTTCTGGCTAGGTTCTCATCTTAGTTTAAAATGTGCATCTCTACCCCAATGTTCTTGGTGATCATTAATGGAAGTTTACATGGAAACTTTTCGGGGAAAAGAGGGCTCATAAATGGGGATCCTATTTTACCTTTCCATTTTGTGATTTTCATGGAGTTTTTCTCAAGCATCCTAGAATGTCGGAGGCTGGGTTCTGGTGTGATGGATGGTATGGGCTAGAGTGGCAAGTGCGGGCGGGAAGGCGGGTAGAATGGGGATGGTAGGGGCTAGTGCGGGATGGAATAGGTGGTAGTGGGATGCTGTGAGCTGGATTGCAGGTGGATGGTGGCTATTGGGCATGTGGCAGGGGCTGGTGCGGGCTGGGATGTAAGAGGTCGGGGGCTGGTGAGGGATGGAACTGGTGGATGGGGCTGTTTTATAGGTGGCAGAGGGCTAACATGAGTGTTTTTCAGGAGGCTGGGGGGGTGGTTTCTAGTGGGGTTGCTAGTGTGGGCTGGATTGTAGGTGGTTGGGGGCTGGTGAAAGCTCAAATGCTAGTGGAAGGGTGCTGGAATGCTGTTGGAAGGGGGATGGTTACAGGTGCTGCGGGGATGATGTGGGCAGATTTTACGGTGGCAGGGGGGTTCTTGCGGGCTGGAATGCTGGTAGAAGCAGGCTAAAATGAAGGAGGAAGGGGGCTAGTGTGGGCTATATGTGGCTGAAGTAGTGCCAAATCACAGTATTATCGCGGCCTGACCGCGGCATGACCATGGCATGAACGCGGTATGACTGCGGTGTGACCGTGGAATGACCGCGATGTCTCCTCGGCGTGACCATGACATGTTGGCCCAGTCCAGTGACATTCACAGGGCATCATCATTCGACTAGGAGCGAAGGGAGCAGGAGGAGTTGGGGAAACATTCCGACCGTCGCCCCGCTGACGGAAATTTTGATTAGTTAGTCTCGACATTGATCACAAGACTCATGGAATACTATCAATGAGAACCACTACAGGGTGTACTCCTAGGGCAAGGCCAAATCATGACATTACCATGGATTCAATACGGCGGGAACGCGGCATGACCACTTCATGACCGCGGTGTGTTGGCCTGGTCGAGCGACATCCATGGGGTAGTATCTTCCGGCCAGGAGAAAAGGGAGAGGGAGGAGGCAGGGCAACATTCCGGTCGTCGCCCTGACGGAAGAAATTTTGATTAGTCAGTCTCAAGATTGATCACAAGACTCATAGAATACTATCACTATGAATAGCCGTGGGGTGTAATCATAGAGCAGGGCTAAATCACGGTGTGACCGCGGTGTGACCGGGCCAGGAGTGCTGCGTGAACGCGGTGTGACCATGGTGTGATCGTGGCATGACCACGTCGTGACCGCAACGTGTTTTCCCCGGTCCAGCAACATCCACGAGGAAACATCTTCCGGCCAGGAGCGAAGGGAGCAGGAGGAGGCATGGAAACATTCTGGTCATCCCCCCACCGGCAGAAATTGTGATTAGTGAATCTCTTCATTGATCACAAGACACATGGAATACTATCACTGTGAACCATCACATGGTGTCATCCTGGAGCAGGGCCAAATCACGTCATTACCTTGGTGTGACCATGGATCTACTGCAATGTGACCACGACGTGTCCACTGGGTGACCGCAGTGTGACCGCGTCGTGTTGGCCTGGTCTAATGACATCTTTGGGGTAGCATCTTCCTGCTAGGAGCAAAGGGAGCGGGATGAGGTGGGGCAACATTACGACCGTCGCCCCACTGGAAAATGATAGAACAAATCAACTCTTTAATATGCTATATCGAGGGATCTCCAGAGAAGGTTATAGTTAGTGGCTCAATGACGCAACGTCTAATGGTCAGCAAAACAACGAAAAAGAATCATACACCCTACACAAACCATATACAAATTCATTCACTTTTCCTAAACATGGAAATTTTATTTATAATATTCAAAGCGTGATAAAGAATGTGTCATGGTCCAAGCATATGCTTACTTGGGAAATGTCATTTGAGATAAATGAGTACGATAAGCCAATTTATATTATTCAAAGAGAACAAAAAAAATAACTAGCCACAAAACAAACACCAACAAGAGACATATGAAAGACTCAACCCAAATCTAAACATGATACAAATAATTATCACTACTCTTTGGTTTAGAAGATAGTGAAACTCCATTGGAGGGGACTTATTATAAAATCATGGCATTGCTTTATCACACAATTCATTAAATTATATTTAACATTTATTCTAAAACTCATTCAGCACAAATCAAATGAAATAATTTAAGCAACTAGATCTACATAAATATCACTGTGAGTTTTCACAGATAGTGCACCTCCGTTAGAGGGTTTTAATTATAAATACATTACTTTATTTACCAAATGAAACAATTGTATTAATGAAAACTTATTGAATATATGCAATTAAATATAATTAAGCATAATTAAGAAAGAAGCTAAATTAAACTTAATGGATTCTTGAATGAATGAGTCTAGAAGAGGGATGCTACCTCAAGGTGGAACCAAACCGTCAACTTCAGCTCATGGAGCTTTCTAACTAAAATTTTCTTCTCCCCACTGGGTATACACACCTTCACACTCATTCAAGGAATGTTATCCCCTATGCACACACCTGCATGACCATGAGCATGTGCATAGGGATCCTTGCACATATGCTTATATGAATATACCAGTCTCCACTCACCTGTGTATGAATTTATATATATAAATGGGCACACATATCCCCATACGTTCATAATCACTGCCATGGTTGACTATACACGTAACAGGGGAACCCTCATACATATACTTTCTTACCTAGGCACACAGAGGCAAGTCGCCCTTATCTTGGATATGAGAAACCAACGAGCATGGATTAACGCACTACAAAAATGATATTAGGAACATTAAAACACATAAAAGAAGCTACATAACTAGTGAGAAACTTACCAACGACATTAAATCCTTTCCTCAATTTGGAGAACCAAATCCACCTGAACCAATACAAAATGATCCACTGCCCTACTCAAAACATAATATGGAGTCAAAAACACTGAAATCCCAAAATACATGAGGTGAGAGAACATATTAAAATATCATGCATTATATAACAATTTATAATTTAATAAAATATGTTTACACATTCAACTGTCCTCTGACCCCTACCCCCTACCACCCTCCACCATACACCCCACCACCCACCGCCTGCCCCCTGCCCCTGCCCCCTGCTCTGCCGACCTCTCTCCTGCCCCCGTCCCCTTCCCCCTGCCCCCTCCACACTCCCCCTCCCCTACCCCCTAATCCCTACCCCCTACCCTGCAGACATTCCCCCTACCCCCCCTCTACCTTGCCCCCTGCCCCCTGCCCCTGCCCCCTCCACCTAGCCCCCTAGCATACACAGCCACCCTTGCACAGCCCCCCATCCCCCTAGCCTGCACCGCCCCCTAGCATGCACCAGCCCCTTGCCTGCACTAGCCCCCCAAGCCTACACACCCCCTTGTGAGTCAAAAAATCATTGTAGATGCTCGTGGTGTCTCAAATGAGAGGAGTAAGGATTAAAATGGATAACATAAATCAAATAATTTCAACCATGCTATATAAGAATAAAATATCAAAAGTGGATACTTATATATATTCTTACATGCATAAGCTTGGGATATGTTTTGTTGCTAGTTCTCTGCAAAGCATGCATCCCTATACACAGACACATCCTATCATGATAAAGCATACACATAATAAATACAGTTCTTGTGAAGACATTGAGACAAATAAAACCTCATATATACATATATATATTCATAATGAGTTATACTAATAAAAGGATTAGAAGAATTCATGGGGAGGAAGCTGTTTCAAGAGGACCATCAGCATTTGAGAAATATTATTGGAAAAATGTGGTCCAATGGAAATGTACTCCAAAAGCTTGTACTAAAATGAATAGCAGAGTGGTTATCAAACGAAAGGACCAAAAGTAGCATTGCGTTGAAATATATTATAATTACCTTTCAATGTCATCAAGGATTATGATGCTTAATTGTGACTTATAGGCATCCTCAAATACCTGAAAAGAATAGGTGAACAAAATGACTAAATTTATTCAGTATAAAAGTTGAAAATTCAATAAACATAAACAAATGGATGGATGGGTGTACCATCAGTGAATCTATTAAATCATTAGGCATACTGTTGTTGAGGGGGAGAGATGGTTTGGCACTAGCAGGGGGCTCTGATCTCCATTATATAGTGAAAATCTATTTTTCTGAGGCTAGGGAGGCTATGGAATTTATATGTAGGAAGAAGCTGAAGGTGGCTCATTATCCACATGAGGTTTTATCTTACTCAGACACACCGAGCCCTCCCCCCTGCTCAACCCCCCTACAGACCCCATTGCCCCCCAGCAGACCCTCCTGGACACCCCCTCCCCCTTCTAGTCCCCCCATGTAGGGTCTTTTATATTGGTTGTTTTAATGTGGAACCATGGATTCTAGATCATCCTTGGAAATTTTTAATGGTGTTATGATTTATTTATACTCATAGTGGTAGACCATTGTATTGATAACCCTCCCTTACATGATATTTATAAGGGAAATCAGGTGAGGGAGATAATAGTCATTTCATCAGAATAGTGGTATGAAATTTCCATTTTTTTGGTGATCATGGGTTTTAGTATAATCATGGGAACTTATTCTACCCCAACACCTATTATTAATGGTTGGGGAACCTCACCTATCAAATCTATTTCTTGGAATTCCATATGATAATTTGAATCAAAATTTGAGTGTTTTTTATGATTATGATGACTAATATGCCCTATTCTACTCATTATATCATTTTTAAAGATACGAAATTTTTAACAGTTTCACCAATCCCTGATGTTGATGCCCAATGATACTCAACCTTTATAGGCTTGTCACCTGAGGTATTTTAGGCTCATCACCTAATGAACACGAGGCTCATCACCCAAGGAATTCCATGCTCATCACAAGAGGAAGGATGGGATTGTGATGCATTATGAAAGGTGATTCATCATATTCTTATCACATAATAAATCTTATACTTTTAAATAATGCATGTTTCGACATCTATATAAGTATAATATCACATCACCAATAAAATGGATGCCCATGACTTCAAGAGAATTATATCCCATGTTTTAACCAAAGATTCAGATTCCTAAAACGTGGGTACTCACACATCATTGATCCATATTCATACTCAAACAGTATTCTATTCAAAATTAAAATCTTTTCAAATTTAAGGGATCTAATTATGAGGGAGGCTGCTCCTATGTTCTCAAATATTTATCAGTATAATCCTATGAATAATTAATATAAGTATAATAAATTTATTAATAATTATTTTTAGGTTTCCTACAGAATATATTTGCACATTATCAATGGCTATATTCATATTCCTCCTTGGCAAAGATAGTGGATATTATAAAATCATTTTTTAAAACAATAAAGAAGTTATGGAAACATGTTTTTAAAACAATCAGGCAATTATAGAAATAAAATTAAGGGTTTTGGCAGAGGTAACCTTCCTCAAACACAAGACCCGTTGCTTTTGACGATGACAACTCGAATCTTCCTTTTTTCTGCTTGCACACATTTTCAACTTCACATATATATAAAGACACATAGCCCCTATGTACATATATTCATGGCCAAATATGCATAATGGTGTACATAGTTATATGTTTATAGATTCATATACCACTTTACACTTACACATATATGCATTTTTCATATCATTATGATTGGTATAGAATATTCTAAAACATGTTCCTCTATTTTTGGACACATTATAAGAATATAGAAAAAGAAAATTTTTATCACCCTACACATGAGTCTTATCAATGTAGGGAATCTCATATTCATGGAATAAATAATCTTGGACGATGTAATTACCATAATAACTATCAGTAAAATACATTAATCCTAAAACGTTAGTGTAATTTGGTCTTATGAGGCCTTAAAAATCTAAATTTTAGAGTATTAATCATGGTACCATTATTATAATCTTAACATTCTAATATTTAGAAATTCTGACAAGAAAATATGTATAATCCATTATTTCTATTAAAATTTCAATGGAATGTTGTGACAATGGGACAAATTATTGAGAGCATAAAATATTCCATTAATTCAAAAAACAATGGTGGAGTATCCACATCCTAGAGTCTCTATTGGCCTTATTAGGAAATAAAATTGAAATGATGTAACTATAGTGAAATTCTACCTACCTAATTCAATAGATCTGCTAATTTCTAACAAAAGGTGTTAAGGTCCTACTCGTCATTGGTTCTATGACTAGATCTATCTTTTTATAGAGTATGAATTTATGTAAAAAAGATGTTTAGATCATGTGTTTTATATTTTATGTATTCTAGACCTATGTTTTTTATGATAGTTGTGCCTTTATTCTGTCCATGTGAGCCAAATATTCATGCATCACTATAGTCTGTGTAGAAATAAAATCATGAAGTTTCACTTCATCTATAGTTAAGAGATTTAAATCATTAGTTTTATCCTTTAAATATAATGTATGGTGGTTGGAAAAATAAACTTTATGAGATCATATTCATGGGCAGAGAAATCCTCTAAATAAATGAGAACATTATGAACACAGTTGTGCCAGTGTCGATAATAAAACACACCTACACCTAGGACAAGGAACGTTGTTGAAGGTTGTCATCTTTATTAGAAATTTTCTCTAAAGGATTAGATATGATGATAGTTTAAACCTTGAACCAAGCCCGCTTTCATTAAACCTGATGCTAGATGACAATATTGGGAACCAGACTCTGTTCATCTTCCACTATAGGTATATAATCTAGAATTTTATTTTTCATGGACATATCTTGTTTAAATTGTGTCATAGTTGTATGAAAGTCCTCCATCATTGCCTCCTGTTTAACATTTGGGTTTGAACATGATAGTTTAGCATTGACCAGATGAATAGCTAACATTTTTTCACTGGAAAAAATGTAATTAGGTCTTCCAACACTAGTAGTCAATCTTGTGGAGTCTTCACCAATCTCAAAAAAATATCATGAGGATGATACTCCCTCAAAATTATTAGAATGTTGGGATATAATTCTTTTCCCCACAATAAATTATAAGGATATTATGACATGAATGGATTTTTGAGAATCCAATTTTTTTACACCCATCTAACTGGTTTCCCCAATACCCCATCGGTATAGTTTTCAAACCATAACATGGAATAACCCCACGAAAATTTATTTGGACCATTATCAAGATATAATGAAATTTCTATGTTATAATCCCCATGAATCATCATCAACCACATTTAATAAAGGTTAAATGGGTTATATTATCTCTATATATTTATTAGAGGTAAATATGTAACCTGTTTTAAATGACCAAATTATCGTGAGAACCTATAAATATCAAAAGGACCTAAAATGGTTACTCAATATATAAAATCGTCCAAAAATCTCATCTCACAACTTGATAATTTATGAAATTCATTCTAAATTCCCTCTATCATTATCTACCACTGCACCAAAACGTGTTGAATAAGCAATGAACCCAAAATGAGAAACATCCTTTAACAAATAAATAGGACCAACAAGTCATTAATCGAAAAAGAAAAAGATCATATACCATAGCTTCTTAGTTCACTCTACATTGAGTATTAGTTTCAGATTCATGAAAAAACAGATTAAATCAAATAAATTTTCAAATACCTTGATGATAGGGCATGGGGGGTGTCGACTTCGGCATCCGGGGTGTTGAGGGTTGTGGGGGAGAGCCGTCGGGAAGGAAGGGAGTAGGTGGGGAGGCCGCTCGGAACAGCTTCTTCGGAGGAGGAGGATCATGGGGAGGAGGGTCGCGGTGAGGAGGTGTCATGGGTATTGAGGGTTGTTGGCAAGGAGGCGTCAGGGAGGAGGCATCAGGGAGGGGTCGGGAAGGAAGAGAGGAGGTAGGGAGGCTACTCGGAGCAACTTCTCTGGATGAGGAGGGTCGCGGCGAGGAGGCTTCGGGGTGGGCGTCGAGCTATTGAGGGGTTTTGTGGAGGATGGATTGATTGGATTGAAGAAGAAATGAATGGGTCGGTGTATTCATCGACGAAGTCGTGGCTAATTGTGGGGTTGTAGCAATGGATTTTTTAATCTGTGGCTTGATAGGTGTGCCTATAGCTCAATTTCCTAGTAGTATATATATCTAGACACACACACACACACACACATTATACAAGTATATAAGTATTCATATATTTGTGTTTGAAATAAAATGGAAATTAATTTTTATTTAGATAGGCTTGTATATTGAGAAATATATTTTATATGTAAATATGTTTAAATATTTATTTATAAAAATAATTTTTTTTCTGTGAATATATAAAAAATATGTATATATTATTATATATTTGTTTATAAATAACATTAAATTATAAAAAATGATAATAATTAAAATCCAAAATAATTATATGAATTTAATACCTATGAATAAATTCAGTCCCCACTAAAATATGGAAAAAAGACCTTCTTAAATGAGGTTGGAATTCCATAGAATGTCAAACAAAAATGGGTATTACGACAAAAAACATAGTTTATGAAGGATTTTGGGTATTTTTTTGCCTTAAAAATTATTATAGAGGGTTGTCTTATGTCACCAGAATGTATAGCTAGTCGTAATCTCTGATTTGATATGTAGTAGTTCTCAAACGTACACCCAAATCAAAATTTATTTTCGTTTGAAGTTTGAGTAATGTTTTCAATTTATTTTAGATATTTTATTAAATTTTTTATTTTTTGTGTCTTCAAATTATTATTAAATGATTATTACTTGATAATAATTATTAAATTCTTAGTTAATAATATTTTTTAAAGTATTTTATAAGCCATTTTCACTGAACATCTTATATATTAGGTGTAAATGTATATCTATACTTATCTAAAAAATATATAAATTATATAAATTATGTTTATATCAATATAAATATATTTATATATATTAATATATTATATTTTATAATAATTTTTTGTTGATGGTTCTTTATTTTTTTCATGACCATTATTATTAGAATAGGTTGGGAAAACCCCTCTATTATGAAAAGAAGAATCCCTTTTATGCTGGATTGAGATAGAACCCATTGCATGACTGAATACCCAAACACAACATGCCCCAAAAAAAGACATGGAAATTGTAAATGGAAGTAAATCTATTTACCTCATAGTCAAATCCATATATCCTAAAATAGTAAGGTAGAGAAACCTATAATTAGATTTGTTTGAAATCTCCCAAGGTATCTATCCATCCATTTGAACACCAACCTAGAATCCCAAAACATAGCTTCCATTGGGAACTCTATGGAAGATCATCATGGTGGATGTATCTGCTGATAATGGAGACGATCTGCCTAAAAAATCAGCATCCCCAACTGGAGTGGGTTCTTCTTCTCATGCCATCGACCCATTCCTCGAGTAAGGTTTGACCCTCCTTGTTATCCCTCACCATCACACCTAGGTTTGAGTCTTTCCTTTAGTCACCATGATGACTGGAGGCCTTCCTTTTCCATTAGCCCTGGAGCTTTCCTACCTACCCCAACCACTGAGCAGGAGTTCAGATCTTGCCATTGACCCCTACGTTATATTTACATTAATTTGATTTATTTTCAGGTATTTGAAATTAATATATATTCACATTGTTTCAATACTTTCGAAAAATGTTCCATATGTCATTTGTGATGTCTAGGAATCTGCCCACCTCAATCTGATGAATGGGGTTAGCGGTATGACTCCACTACTATTGATATGACCATTAACAACTCGTAAAATGGGCATTTATATTGTTAAAAGGCATTATTATCCCCAAAACAATTAAAAGGGGTCCTTTTTATCATCTCTAGAAAACTGCTTATAAAGGACCCTTTTATCAGTGGAAAAAAAATCAAAGATTAACGGGACCTTTATCGATGCTTTTTAGCGCAGATAATTGTCATAAAAAATAAATTTTTGTCTATAAATTGGAGGTTGGAACCTACCCCATTTTATCTGTGCTCGATCCCCCCTTTTAATAGTTCTTGTCTAGCCTCACACCCCTTCAATGCCTTGGAATCCCCCCCCCCACACCAATTAATAGTACTAGGGACCTACATTTCCCACCTACGCACACCCCTTAGTTGGGTTTGGAAACAGAAATCCCCCCCATAATCTCGCTTATTTTATACTCCCATATGTCATTTTATTATTTATTTTATGATACATCTATATTTTTATATTTATTTCCTTATATTTTTTATCCATATATTTATATATATAGATTTATATATATATTTAAATACATTTGTAAAATATGTGTTTGTGTGTCTGTGTGTTTATAAATATATACATATATATATATATATATATATATATATATATATATATATTTACATATGTGTGTGCATATATAAATATAATTTTACATATTTTTATTTAGTTAAATATATTATATGTTAATATTTATATAAGTACATTATAATATATAGATAAATATATGTCGGTTTGACAATGTGCAAAAAAATATATTTATATACATACCTACATTATATATACACTAATTGTATGTATATATTTATATTTATTTTTTTTAAATAAAATTGATATTGTTTTTTATTCAGATAAGGTTTATATATTTAGAAATATACTTTATATGTAAATATGTTTACATATATATATTTATAAAATTAAATTTTTATTTGTGAATATATACAATATATGTATATATTTATAATTATATATGATTATAAATAAAACCAAATTATGAAAAATGATTAAATTTTCTAACATTAATATCAAAATAAATGTAATAATTGTGAATAAATTCATTCCCTGCTTAAAATGGGGAAATACCCCCTTTAAATAAGGATAAAAGTAGATTGAATGTTAAATAATTTGGAAACAGCGACTAATAACAGAGTTTTAAATCCCATCTAGGGACTTTTTGGGCCTCAGAAGACATAATAGGGGATTCCCCCATCATTATGGTGTAGATATTTGCAGAATATAAGATTTTATATGTGGTAGAGCTCAAACAGACACTCCAATCGAATGTTATGATCTTTTGAAATCCGAGTTTGGTTTTCAATTTATTTTAGATATTTTATTAATTTTTTTATTTTTTGTTTCTTCAAATTGATAATAAATGAGGGTTTCTCAATAATAACGAGCAATTTTTTAATTAATATTATTATTTTAATTATTTTATAAGCCATTTTCACGAATTGTATTATATTTTATGTGTAAATGTATATTTAGCAATAAAGAAAACATATTTTAAAAAATATATATTATTTTTAAGGAAATATTATTTTTTTAAACATACCATTTATCATTTCTAGGAAAAAATCACTGATAAATCCCCCCATTATCAATTCTACTAAAATAACACTAATAAATGGAGTCCCGTTAATATCCCTAAAAAACATTGATAAAGAGGTTCCTTTATCAGTGCTAAAAACACTAATTAAGGAATTTCTTTTAACAGCATTTTTAGAGCAGTTAAAAGAATATTTTATCAGTAGTTTTTTTAGCATGATAATGGTACCCCCTTTATCAACGATATTATTAGCGTTGTTAAAGGGTGGCCTTGTGTAAAGTGGTTTTCGTGGTAGTGATCCATGTGTTTCCTCTTATTTAAAAATGGAATTTTAAAAATATATTCTTTCATATTTATATTTAATTTGTTTCATTATAGTATTATTAAAAAATTTGTGTTCTAATATAGGTGAATTCTTTTGCTCAGGATGGGGTGGGTTTTTAGAAACTGATACCATGAATAGGATTTTTTGAGAGGGGGTCTCAGGTTCCAAATACAATTAAACATTGATGTTTTTAAATGTCTATAGATAGTAAATTTTAATGTAATTATAAAAAATATTGTTTGAAATATATATAATATAATTTTTTTAATGTCAATTTCATTTCAATTAAATAATGAATTTTTTTACAGGTTCATTTCTATATAGGTGTATTTGGCGCAATGTGTAGTTATTCAAATAGCACATTGCAATAGTAGGGAAGTTATCAGCATTAATAAAAACAATGATAATGGGGTCCTCATTTTAATGACACTAACTAAGATAGTGTTTTTTAGCACCATTAAATCTCTCTGCAACCATATATCACCATGTATTTCATGCAGGAGCGATGAACATTTTTTTTAAAAACATATAATTATTTTTAAAATTATGAAAATTAAAAACAAAATTCATATTTTCCATTAATAATTTAAAGAGTAAAAAAGAAGTACGAACCTATTATTCATAATGACATATTCATCCAAAACTCTCTTTCAATTTAAAAAATATCAATTTTTATTAAAAAATATAAAAACTCATTTTTCATTATGAAATTCATATAAAACAATTAAAATAAATAAGATATTCACTTAAAAAAATTTCTAAAAAATAAAATAATAAACTAAATTTCTAATTATGAAAAATTAAGGAAAACTCCCTTTTCCATAATAAATAATAAAAATATATATATTCCAAATTAAACAATATTTTATCAAAAAAATATTTATCCACTATAAAATTTGAAAAATATCCAAATTTTCATCTTAAAAAATTAATTAAAATAAATTATTTTATTTTAAAAATAAAAAATTATTTATCCCTTTTGTTTATGATGTATTTCGAAAATAAAAATGAATTTTCTTATTTTATATTAAGATAAATTAAAATTTATCCATTTTCTAAATGATCCCATTTTAAATTTAAAGTATCGAAAAATCCCCCATTTCCATTCAAAAAAATTGAACAAATTTAATTAGAAATGGAAATGATAAAAGTAAAAAGTCTACATTTTTCCATTAAAATTACTTTAGAAGAAATGATATCTCTATAGTTTTTAACAAAAGGATATTTTTTAAAAAAGTATTTTTAATTAAGGAAGATTTATTTTTAAATTTTTAAAGATTTATTTTATTTTACGATAATTTTAGTTTTTAACATAAAATAAAAAAACTATTATTTATTTAGTGAAAGGGGGATATTATATTTTCGATAAACAATGTTTTTTCTATGATTTTTAAAAGGAAGTATTTTTTATTATATTTTAAAACGTAGTAATGAACTTTATTTCATTCACATTAATTTATTTTTAAAAAATGACTTATCATTGAATTTTTTAATAGGAAAAATTAGATTTGATTTTTTGATATGGGAGAAGTCAATATATTTTTACTAAATCGGTTCTTGGCATGTGTGAACGATGTTCATAGAATCCTCAATGCTAGTCAAAAAATAATCAATAAGTTATTGCCTAAATATTTTAACATTTTTTAAAAAAAATAGTTTTATTACTAATAGTAATATAAATTAATTTTGATTTATGTGAGATGTCATATATAAAATTAAATTAATATTATGTTTTTGGAAGAATTAGAAAATATTAAAAGGCAATTTTTGTATCCAAAATGATGATAAAAATAAAAATCTCACAATGTAATTACATAGATAAATTAGTTTCAATTACATTTTTAATGTAAAAATAATAAATGATGTCAACGTCAATGTTTAGGATGTTTCTTTATGTCACATCCACACATATGAATACATATCTACACCATAGGTCTTGGTGTGTGTGGAATCTGCATGCAGAACTACATGTCTGTGTAAATGTTATTGGGACTTCTCAACCCCATTCCAAGAGGCAAGTGTTTCCCTCATACACATATTTAACACACTATACCCCCTCATAATTGATGCATGATTACCGAATAATCTCCCCTCACAACAACTAGGGCGACGAACATAGACGATTTTTTGGTGATCGGGAAATTCAAAGTGCTCAAATGCAACTCTACAACAATCACTACTATTAAAATAGTTTTCCTTAAAAAACCACTATCATCGATAATTTTTTTTGATAGTTGAGGATCTATTAAAAGGGGGTCCTTTTATTAGTGCTCAAAAATGCGATGCAAAATTTACCTTTTATCAGCACTAAAAAGCGTTGATAAAATAAAAAAATAGTAATTTTTTTGTAAATTAGAGGGTATAGACCTCTTTTTAATAGTGCTCCTTCAATGACGCTAGGAATCCCCGCCTGTGCGCACAACATCCATCAATTTAATAGTGCATGTTGCCCATCGCCCATACCATAACAACGTTAGTCACCCCCTGCACCCACATGTGCACCCCTACCTCTGCATGGATTTGAACCCGAGACCTCTCCCTTGAGCGTCTTCACCATTACCACTCACCCATATTGTATGGTTCTCCCATTAAGGATATATATATATAGTTATATTTATTCATATATATAAATATATATTTATTTAAATGGTTGGGGCTGAAGCCTCATTTTATTATTAAAGCAATGCAAAGTCCTCTTTTATCTGGGTAGAGGGAGACCCATTACAAAGCCCGAAGTCCCAGGGGGCATGTAGCCCATTACATAGCCCGTAGGCCCAAAATTTTGGCCTAATGCCCATTTTGTGAATACTAACCCGACTACTATAGTGCCTTGTCTCCGCTACAGTACCCTCCGATAAACAGTAGCACTGCCGCAACAGTACCCGCCAATAAACAGTGCTGATACATTAAATGGAGCCCCATGGGATTTGAACCCCCATTTTTCATCTAGGATTAAGGGGTGCATACCACTAATCCAAACCCCATCTATGTGTGTATATATATATAGTTAGTTATATATATATATATATGGTTATATTTTTTATCAGCATATTTATCTCTATATTAATATATATTTATAATATTAATTTAAATTCATTTATAAAATATGTTTTTGTGTGTGTGTATAAAATAAAAATAAAAACCTATATACAACAGACAGACAGACACACACACACACACATCAGTTTGTAAATACACTCACACACACACACACAAATATATATATGTATAGGCACACACACATTATATATGTATATAAATATTCATATATTTTTGTTTCAAATAAAATGGATATTAGTTTTTATTTAGATAAGTCTTATATATTGAGAAATATATTTTATATGTAAATATGTTTAATTATTTATTTATAAAATTTACTTTTTGGTAATTGAATTTCAAATAATCTAGAAAAAAATGATGAGCAATGACATAAAGTTCATTTATTATGGATAAATAGATTCATCATAAATTTCATCACCCTCTGGTTAATTTCCATATCCCTTCAAAATTTCTTTTATTTAAGTTACGATTTTCCAAGATGGTTTGTTGTGAGGAATTCCTATCTCAATTAACTCTTTGCGGTGAGATTCCGTCTTAAAAAACCTGTTGCAAAAGACATTATTTTTAGTGGAATATAAATAATATAACAGAGTGATGCGAACTATATAATTAAATATACCAAAATAATATTTAAATTTATATATATGTATCATATAATATTCTTTATAATCCTATGTTTGTGTTTATATATATATGTCTGTGCGCGCTTTTATATATTATAAAATATATAAATAATATATCGAAATATTTCTACATAGAGACTATATAATTTAAAATTTCAATTCATGTTAAATAATGTTTTATTATTAACATTATTTTAATTATTTAGACAATAAAAAAATTTCAAAATGATATTAATGAATAAAAATATTTAATAATTGGTTTTTCTAGGATTTTCAAAGAAAATCAGCGCGCCAATCAGCTAGCTGAAGCCCTACTACCACACCGACCAGCTCTGTCTCCGCCTCGATTCGGCTGGCTCGACTGCGATGATGATGTTTAGTCGCAAAGCGTCCCTACCTCGAACGTGCTCCGCCTCGCCATGGCCACCCGCCATGACCACGCTAAGCCTTTCCCTGACCACCCCGCTCGCCATGACTGCACTCTGCCCCGCACATCGGCACGTCCATATCGCACCTCAACTGCCTTCCACCTCCACCATGACCTCCCGAAGTGACCACACTGTGCTCCGCCCTACACGCCTACACATCCACATCCCACCTCAACTGTGTTCCACCTCCGCCAGGAGCTCCTAGATGGGTCCACCTTCTGGATGATCCCCACACATGGGTACCCTGGGGAGGATCGATTTCTTGTGCATGAGTTGTGGTGGATTCAGGGTCTCCTACATTGGGTACCCCTGGGGCCTGTTCACAGGAGAATTGGTCTGCTGGACACTGTACATCATAATAATAATCCACATCTGTCGGCACCCCAAGGTTCTCCATTTTCAGGGATGGGGTAGGATTCAGATCTTCTTTCTTGGGTACCCTTGGGCAGAGTTCCCAGTTGAAGGGGATGGTTGGACGGGGTCCCTCGTAGTCGGTTGGACGAGTTCCCTCATAGTCCTCCACTATTCTCTATCACAATAAGATTTGTGCATTGGTGATAATTGAAGACCTCATCATCGGATTCATCATGGGGCATGGGACTCCAACTGACTGCTCCTGATTTTTTACCTTTTCTAACGATGTTCCGCCAAAACACGACTTCCCCCTGGTTCCAATCCATCTCTGTAACATCCTATTCTTCATCGTCATGCGGTGAGGGGTTTCAGAGAAGAGGGTAATCTGAGTGGGAGGGTTGTAGTTTTAAAACACACCCTCCACCCTTATATAGTACAATCATCCATTATTTATAACACCAATTAATATGAGAAATTTCCCAACCCTATTTATAAAATGTTAATTAATTTATTAAACAAATAATAAAAAGATAGTAAAACAACAAAATTTATTTATCTATTTTGATTATTGTTCATATTAAATTTATAAATGAAATCTAAATTCTAATCTAATTAAATTAAATATTATTAACTAAATTGCATTTTTTTGAAATGTTAATAAAATGTTAAAATTTATTTACATTCTATGATATGAATTGCTTTTTGATTTATAAATAAATTTTAAATTTAAAAATAATATATTTCTCTTTAATAAATCTGGTTTGGGCATTTAAATGTCTGTTTCAAAATATAATAGAATATATTTAAAAATAGTGTTTAAAAAAATAAAGGGGTTGTAAATGGATTTGAGTTTGAAAAAATAATACGAGTTAGGATTTGATTATCCCAAATTTCATGCATACATGATGGGTCGACATCCCTTATGATGGGTGAATTATAATGAACATTTAACCCAAATTTGGAATGTTGCAGATTTTAATAATTTGGATGTATTTTAATTTAATAATGTAGAATTGATTTTGAGAATATTTGACTCGCACCTAATATTTAATGTTGGGTTTAATTCAATAATCCATCATTGACACGTATCAACCTTTATACAACATTTAGTATATATATATATATTTGCAATATTTAGATTTTTTATCTAACCATTCATAAATGGAAATATATTTTTTTTGAGATTACCCCCACGGGGTGGGCAAAGAGGTGGTCAACAGAACAACTAATTGGAAACCGAATAAAAAAGAACCATAGGGTTATCCTAAAATGAGTAATGGTTAGTAAAAATTTTATTTGGTTAACTGATTTTTTAGGTCTTGATTATTAATTCTAATAACCAAAAACTGATAAAATATCTGAAATTTTAATTTTTTGTTTCTTTATTAATTTAATATTTTAAATAACTTATAACACATATTATAAAAAAATGTTTTTTCTATAAATTTATATTTGTTTTCAAATAATTTGATTGTTTATAAAATTTAAGTATTTATATATAATTTTCAATTTTTTTTCGACACAATTTGGTTAGATTTTTTTTTTAAATTTAAGGTTTTTTAGTAGGCTTTCTCTGATGATCAACCGTTGTACATAAGATTGTCCACCCTATAAAAACAATATTTATCTTAGTAGCAGTTCATAAAAAATTTAATAAAATTCAAATTTAATGATATATAATTCACATACGATAATTTATATTGTTAATTACTATATATATTAATGATATTATAATTCATACAACTAATTTTATTATTATTTATTATATTGAAAATTTTAAATTAATTATATATTAAAATTTTAAATGTTTATTAATAATTTTATTATAAATTATTAATTACAATGTTAATTAACTATATTTGTAAATTATATTAAAAATTACTAAATATATTAATGATATTATCAATTAATATTTTTTTTAATTATTTTACTAATTGTTAATAATTATATCATTAAACTAAAATTTCCCTTTTATATTGAAACCACAAACTTTGAGTCATATCAATCACATCATATGTCCAATTGACTTGTAGTTAATTCCTACACATCATAAATGAGTGACGTATCCTCTACTATAAAATCATCATTTAGTTGTGCTAATTTTTTTATTTGGTGGCATTTTAAACCTCCGATAAAGTTGATGTCAGCTTCCAACATGCGGTGGATCCTCCCATTCACTACCACAGATCGAAGAAAGGGATGCGTCAGGTTTTATCAGCACTAAGAAGAAAGCACTAATAATGGGGGGCTTTATCACTAATAGTGACAATTCTTCCCTTTATAAGTGCTAAAGAATTGTTGATAAAGGTGTACCCTTTATCAACACATTCATTATCACGTATAAAGGGAGCCATTTTTTTCACAAAAAAAACAATCCTCAAACCCTAGATATCATCCAGAGGAAAACTACATAATTCTAGAGGAAAATATGAAATCCATCCATTAGACCCCCAATGATTCCCAAAAGTAGCCAAAAAATGAAGTGTGTGATTGCCCACTCTCCAAGAAAACGGAAAACAATAAGAAGAGAACAAAGGGACCAAATATATGATGAAGTCGATAATGGAACCATAGGCTTGGAGGCCACCTTTATCCTCCTTCAGTGCGTTTATAATAAATTGACAATCAGATTCGACCATAACATTCTTCCAGACAAGAGACAACATCGGTTGCATACACTTCCAAATTACCATGGCCTCTGCCACATGAGGAGACTAAACCACAATTTTCGAGAAATGATGAGCCATAATAAGAGAGACAACGTGATCCCAAATTATAGTATAAAGGCCAACAAAATCATCCCCAGTGGTCGCTACATCAGTATTATGTTTGAGAACACCCAAAGTGGGGGGAGAGCCATCTGACAGGAAGGGAATGAACAGGTGAAGGTGGACGAGCCTCCTCAATATCCAACCACTGGGAGCCCCAGTTTTGAATCTTTGAAGGCCAGACCCTGTCGTCTTTAACAATGATCTTGAAAATGAAAGTGTTTTGGGGAAACCATATAATCCAAACACAATTCTATTATTAGGGCTGATAATTTTTTTAAATAAAAAATATTATTAATTTATAAATAATTATTATATTTATATTAAAAAATAATTTTTATTTGTATAAATTAAATAAAAAACACATATTGATAATTAGTATATATTTTTAAAAAATGAAAATATATATATATATATATTCTTTTAAAAAATTATTTATAAGTTATAATTAAATAAATATATATTTAAATAATTATGAGATTATAAATATTTTTTAAATAATAAATATATTTATTATTTTTATTATTTTTATAAATATATATAAATACTTTTTAAATATATATATTTATAATTATAATAATAATGAAATAAATATCAATTAAAATAAATATATGTTTCCAATGAATTTGTTCAATAAATATTTTGATGTGTGAGTATAATTGACATAAAAATATGTTATGAATTCATCATGATTGTTCAGTTATACCTTACAAATGTTAAAACTCACACGAATAGATTTTTCACATCAGTTAGTGGATAATCGATGTTAAAACAATGTTAGTGAGAGTTTTAATGTCGTTTATGCAATAAGAAATGTCAATATGTGGGTTTCAACATTAGTTATCAAATAATAGTTCATCCCCCTCCTGTAAGATGGCATTATCCCCCTCAGGGTATTTTCAAACTTAATACTGATGTAGTGATTCTTGGTGATGGCTATGTTGACCTTATGGCAGTTCTCTTGGACCAAGTAGTCTCCATCATTGCGGCTCCGCGTTCCATATAAAATTCTTGTTGGTCTCCTCCCGTAGAAGTGGGAATGACTATCTGGAAAGTTATGAAATTCATTTCATCTCTCAGATGGAAGGATATTATAGTCGAATTTGATTGTCAAGTTATTATCGACGTGTTGGAGGAGGATGAAGGTTTCCACCAATACTTTGGGTCTATTATCTATATCATCATATCATTTGTGTTGTAATTCTATTCTTGTTGATTTTCATTTTTTGGGAGAGGACAATCGTTCGACTCATTTTATAGCTACTTTTGAGAGTTTTGTGGGACACATTATGGTGTAGTTGATTCATACACACACCAACTAACTCATGGATCATTTTCCTACAATATCAAAATAATCAAAATTCTTTTTCTCATTTTTGAGTAGGCCAATTGTCCATTTTCCTAAAATTAATTTATATTTTAAATAAAAAAATGCACTTGTAGTCGTACCGGTCACACTATGCCTCATATTGAGGTGAAAAAGAAACCATGGAATCCCAAATGACTCATGTATTTTTACCCAAATGTATCAAAATAATCCGAATGTGTTTTATCATTTTTTTAGTATGTCACTTGTTCCTTTTTACTAAAACTAACGTCACTATTAAATAAAAAGATGGACATATAGTCATACAGGTCACACCGTGCGTCAGATTGAGGTAATACTAATTCATACACATCCAAAATTACATATGGATAGTTGTAATAATGTATCAAAACAATCAAAATATTTTTTAATGTTTTTTAATATGTCACGTGACTTTTTTAGAAAAAATTCATTCTAATCTAGAAACACACACTTTGACGAATACCGGTCACATAGTGTATCAGTTTGACATGAGAACAATTCCTATATATAAAAAATGATTTATGAAATGATTTAATAAATTATTAGGGAAATCGGAGTGTGTTTTCTTGGCTTTTAGTGAGTGATGTATTTTGAAGTGAAATGTCGATTTTAAACAGATAACAGACACTTTCAGTCATACTGGTCGCATTGTTTTTTGGATTGAGGTGTAGCTGATTCATACATATCATAAATGACTTATAGATTATTATACTAAATTATAAACAAAATTTTAATTCCATTTTTTGGTTTGAGTTTTGAGTTGTATATTGTACTAAAATTATGATCAATTTTAAAAGAAAAGACACACTTTGAGTCATACCGATCATGTCGTATGTCATATTGAGGTGTTATTGATTCCTACATGTCACAATGTAATAAAAGAATCCTAAATGCCAAGGAATAATCCAGTATAATAAAAAATTATTATGTGATTAATACTAAAAATAAATAAATTTAACATAAATATGAATCAATCCATTTCTTCTATAGAAGTCACATATTCATACCATTGGTGTACATTCTATGATCAGGTATGATTCCCATTTGTTTCTAAGAAAATTTATATCATTTTATAAATAATATTTTTTTGAATGTCATAATAGTTCTAGAAACATATAAATACACAAAGGATTAATAAATATTTTAAATAAAGTAGTAATTAACATTGAAAATACCTCTTAGGGGAAGTGTTTTTTTATTGAATATGATATCTATCATAAATTCACAAGCATAATAGCCATAATAATTTACATTTTATTATTTTAGACATTTTAGAAACATTAAGGAAAGTAAGTAATTTTTTTATATTTGCCTGGATAGTTTAATCTTTTTATATATACCTTGATACTTATCTAGTTGTAGAACTTGTTTGGGTCCTTGTGTCCAATGCTTGTCCTTATGCCATGATTTAGACGATATTTACACACCACCCTATAATTTAAAAATCCAAATTTAAACATAATATAATTATATTACTTGAATCGTAGTTCTGAAATGTTGGGTGTAGTGTATTATAAATTAAAAAATGTTATCATGTGTGGTCGGTTTGTTTGTAATCTATGTCGTTAATCCAAGAAATAAATATTTAGAGAATCCAAATTGATCGTAATGAGAATACAGGGTTTCTTAAAAACAAAAAAATGAATAAGTAATGACGGAAATGAAAAATATATTAAATATGATTATATTGCAGCGTTTTATCCAAAAATCATTTGTATTAATTATTTCATCCCCATGTTTTCATTCAAATGATTTTCCAAATTCTTCCACTCTTTCCTCTATTTTTTTGGATTTTATTTTTGTTTTGTTTGTAGATATGACGTGGGTACATAAGAGTCCAATTTTTTTTATGTGAAAATCCATTGAATTGGTATTGATATATATGACTTCAAAAAATATGAAATGTATTTAGTCATAATTAACATGGTATATCATCTTTTGGAAAATTAAATCAAGAAAATGTACCTCATAAATACATTTACAACTGAGACACCTATCCATTCATAGTTGATGATTTCATCTACATTTTTAGAAGCAATGTAGTCAATAACATCTTACCCACACATTTTTTCATCAAATTCAACTATGTGACTACTACCACTTTGTAACTTTTCACATGCATAAACCAATAATGTAAGTAAATGTGAATATTCAATGGGAAGGGTAAATGTGATTTTGGAAGATCTATTCAATCAGTTGGTTGATCCTTTAAATGGTTTATGTCAACCGTTCATTTCACCCCCATCCCTTTGTGTATTTTTAATATCATTCGTCGGTTTAGAACTATTTTCATCAATTATTAAAGGTTTATCATAAAAAATAAATAGAAAATGAATACCTCCTTTTTGACATATTTTTTTACAAAATTTAATGGCCATGCGATGAATGTTACAATATTTGGTCAACCTTATGAATATCTTCCTCATCAATTAGAATAGATCGTTCAGTCCTCAGATCATGGGCTATGCTAATAGACACTCTAACAAGACCAATTGGAAGTGTTCTATTGTTTAGTACATCATTTTGGATATTGAACACGGTATCCCTCACTACAAGGCGATGGGTGGGTGTCGATTGATATAAATCACAGTCATTATCATCCTGTATAATATCAGTACCATAAAGGTATTAATTTCTATCTGATTCACATTTTATAGAAACAGTTATAAGGACATTGATTACCCTGTCGAAGAAATCATTTCGAGGGGAATTTCTCACCTCAAAGATCGTAGGTGTGGGGAGGGATATTCAGGAAATGGTTGTTCTTGAGTTCTTTATTCTCTTTGCTTATCCCTATAAATGTTTCTAGTAACACTCTATACTATTGATATTTTTTTAATGTGTATATAGTCTTTCATTAATCTATTTCATTTCATTATCTTCATCATCCTCTTGTTTTTTTTATAAAAACATGTTTTCGGTTGTCACCCCAAAACCTTCACCTCTGATGTGACCACAATGTTATTTCCTCTTCAAGTCCACTAATAGTGTGATGACCCAGACACTCAGGGTCCTTTCCTTAGCCAAAAATCCTGATCCTAAAGGGGTAGCGTCTCAGCCTGAGGTCAAACGATGCGACCGATCGGTGAGACCGATTGGGGCGACGGATCGGTGAGACCGATCGGCACGACCGATCGTCGAGACCGATCGGCACGACCGGTCAGCGAGACCGATCAGTGCGACCGCTCGGCGAGACTGATCGGTGTGACTGATCGGCGAGATCAGTCGTCATGACCGGTCAGTGAGATCAGTCATTGTGACAGGTCGGCGAGACTGATTGGTGCGACTGAGCTGTGAGACCGATCAGCGCAACTGATCGGTGAGACCAACCGGCCGATAGGTGAGACTGATCGGTGAGACCGATCTTTGTCACCCATCCTTGTCGGGGTTTTTCTAGTGACACCTCCCTTTTGCGAAAATTGGGTTATAAACCCTATTTTGACCCCTTTAAGCTTGTTTTAAAGCCGAGTAATTTCCATAAATGTCATTTAATTAAATATTTAATTAATTAACTTGTTGTGTGGATCAGTTTAAACCGCACGACCCTTTAATGATGTTTGGGGTGTCTCAATTGCGGAGTCAACCCACGACCCCGTGCCTTATGCGGTTTCAGTTTTTTTTTCTCCATATCTTAATGGAACTGGGCGTGCTGTATCAAACCCTTTATAACCTAAGGGTTCTCCATAGGTTTCATTTCTCTATCACCCTGTTCTAGGAGAACCCTTCATTCAAACGAGCCACATTTCATTCAGACGAGTCACATCACTATCAGTAGAGTTCCATGCCCAGGCTTAGCGTCGATCATTGATAAACAAGTATGGAATTTAACCTACATATACACTTTGTGTGTATCTTGCGGGGTGGGCATGATTTTTTTTCTGTATAATTGGTTGAACCAAACCTAAATAAAGATAATGAACGGATTCTATAAATAATGAGGGGGTGCTGTGATCGATGATGCTGCTTTGTTTTATGATCTTCTTTTCTGAATTTTGCGGGCTTAAGCCTAATGAAAATCATGGTCGTTGGTGGAATTTCTTTGTGTACTAATGAATCCCTTACCTCTGGTGATGTTTAAATGGATTTTATTGTTGTTGTGAACCCTTTATGTGTTAAGGAATTTGGTTAATTATGTACATCTGGCTAAATAAATTGGAGTCACCAAGATCAACACATTTTTTTGATAACCCCGGTTAATGTACGACAGAATTGAAATCATGGAGTGAGTTAAGTCTTTTAAATATAAAAATACTGGCACGGTCCAGCCTTTTGTTGGTGGGGGTGGTTTGTTTGTTTTCATTCATGGGCCGATTTCTGGGTGATGCGGGTGGGGATGGGATCCCCTGTTGTTACGGATTCAGTGGTTATGAATTTAAGGCCGGGTGGTTACCTTATTTATATCACGAATTGGGGATGGATAATCTGTTGTTGAGAAACCTTTTGGCTCTTGAATGTTGGACATCATGCTGTATCAGGGGTTCTTCATTGTTTTTGTGACTTTACAAGAAAACCGCGTGTGGATGTAGTAGTTTATGCATGACTATTTTCATTCCATTGACTTGTGCTTATGATTTCTAGTTGCCCTAGTAGGTGTAGCAACTTATTTAAGCATCATTACTGAACACAAAAACAAGGATGGGACAAATGTGTTTTTGGTATGGTGTAATTTGTGACCTGGTCATGGTACTGATTTGTTCTTTAGGGATGCTGGAGAAAAACCTAAACCTGGGAGAATGCTTGTTACCTATATATATACTTGTAGTTTTTTTGTTTCTTATTCACGCCCCACCCTAGTTGAGAACTTAGTTCCGAACACCCCCATTTCATGGGGGGTGTTTTTTCCAACACTTCTATTAGTGGCTGGTTATTATCTCATTTTTGTCCCCTTTACCGGATAGCCCCAGTATCTTCGGGCAGCCAGTGATGCCCTGAAGTCGGTTATTTGCCCATGA
Organism: Viscum album; assembly: GCA_963277665.1. Lineage (NCBI taxonomy): Eukaryota > Viridiplantae > Streptophyta > Magnoliopsida > Santalales > Viscaceae > Viscum > Viscum album. The sequence goes on along the minus strand of OY728153.1, from coordinate 432,092,828 downwards.
ATCTTCGGGCAGGGTAGTGTGGTTGTTGGCCTAGGTGTGTGCGGGCAGGTGGTTTTCCCAAGTGTCTTCGGGATGAGGCCTAGGTGTATTTTGGCATGGAAGTGGATCTTCTATCCTAGGTGTCTTGGGGCATGGTGGTTGTTGTTCTGGCCTAGGTGTTTCCAAGCATGGTTATGTGTGACAATTGTAGCCCAGGTGTGTGCGGGTGGGGTTTGGCAGTGGGACTACGGCGAGGTTGTCGCCCAGGTGTGTGCGGGCAGAATATGATAGTGGAACTTTAGTGAGAATGACAGGATTGGTTCGATGCGTAGGATGTCTTCAATAACCAGTGGGAAACTGGCGCGGGGTACCCAAACATCGATGTGCTATTACTATACATTACTTAACTTGCGTTATTTAGGGAGTGTGCTGTGGTGAGGATTGGGTGGATGGTTTTCCTTGTTAGTTGTCTGGATTACTCTTTTTCTCACGGGTCTTTAGTACATTCCCCCACATGTGCACGAGATTCATTGGTTTTTCCCTATTGAGTATACTTGTATGCTCACCCTACGTATATAAACCTACTTTCAGGTTTCTAGCAGGACTTCGGGGATCGCGTGAAACCTTACTAGCTCGGACCTTTGGGGCCGTTTTAGTTGCAGTTTTTCTTTCTTTGGTACTTTACCATGGTAGTCACTTTGTACATTGGGGTATTTATTTTTAGAACATGCATATAGGAATGGTTGTTTTAGCATTTCTTGCACATACAGTTTTGGTTTTGTGAGACTTAATATCTTATCTCTCGATCCTATTAATAGAAAAAGGGTAATTCCTTCCATTTAGTGTGTGATTCTATACCCTGGGTGCTAGTCCCCACTCTGGTACCTATTGAAGGTGGGTTTCAGGAGTCATTATCTCTCCTTCAACTTAAAGAAGGAAGGGTCTGCCATCTGCTGACCCTTCCCTCCTTTTGGGGAAGGCTGGTCAGGACAGAATGGTATCTGAGGCGGTGAGGTTGAGGGATAGGATGGATTCTGGAATTAGGCATAGTGAGGATTTCATGGGATAGTAGGGAAATATTGTTGGGTGACCTTGGTGCATGAATTAGGCTAGGGAAGACCGGCTAGGACACAGGATTTTAGGGACCCCCGTGATCCGATGCAAGGACTCTGGACCTACCGAACGACCAAGTGAGGCCACGTTGATTGTATGGTAGAGACCAAAGGAAAGGTACATGCATCATAATGACTTGTGTTCTCGTGTTTCATGGGGTTTTGTGGAATTAAAATGAATAATAATTTTAAGGATTTTTTTAAAGAACAATCTTCTGCACTACTTGGGCTAAAGAATTATTTGTTTACCTTGCATCAATGGCACCTGGGAGACAACCACGTGTGGTGCAGGTGATCGAGGACACGAAGACTACCATGGCCGATCGGCAGAGAGATAATCGAGAGGAGGTGGATGACTAGTGGCAGAAGACACTCCGGGCCTTCTAGCGATATACCCTCGAGAAGTATGATGGCAGAACCTCTCATATGAAGACTGAGAGTGAGCAAGTGGAGCTGGTGATAGCCTTCGGCCCCATGCGGGCTCCGACCGAGTACTGGGTTCCATTGGCCGTCAGCCTGCTGTGGGGATCAGTGCGTCAGTGGTGGATGCTTTTCCTGGGGAGAGGAGAGAGGATGAGGTGGCATGGGCAGATTTTGAGAGGGAGTTCCAGGAGGAATTCCTCTCTTCGACAATGAAGGCAGAGAAGAGGAAGGAGATAATATGTCTCCAGTAGGGGAGTTTGTCAATAAGGGAGCTGGGAATCATGTTCAAGGACCTCTTACGTTTTGATCTGGACCACTTTCCAGATGAGGAGTCTTAGAAAAGATGTTTAGAGGAGGTTCTCCGACCCTCCCTCCAGTATGTTGTTACCCCCTTTACCCTATCGATGTACTAGGAGGTACAGAAGAAGGACAAAGTAGTGGAGAGGATGAATGCTCTAGGAGGTGTGTCACGAGAGGGGATCAAGCTGGGACGATCGAAGGGGAAGGCCATTATCACCAGGCCCCCAATGTTAGGACCCTCCAGGATCCGACTAGTATGGAGCAGGCCGCATCACTTTCAGTTCTGGTCCCCTGGATCGTGCCCTTTTCCTTCGGTCCTAGGACCACAGTGCTTCATTTGGGCGAGCCATGGACATCTCCAGAGTCAGTTCCTAGACTAGGTATAGTACGGTGGTGGCAGACAGCCCCAGCACCCGCCCCAGCAGCAGCTTCCATCCAAGCCTTTCCAGTTGTAGCAGTAGGGATAGCGAGCTCCTGCTCCTCGGAGGGTAGACGTAGCAGGAGGAGGCCGACCTCAAGGTGCTCCTCAGGGACCTCGACCGGGGCATGGTCAGGGAGGTGGATGATAGCTGAGGGGCAGAGGAGCTGGGTGTGGGCAGTTTCACACTATAGAGGCAGTAGTCCCAGTAGGACCCGAGGTTGTTCGAGGTACAATTAGTTTCTTTAGCACCCTTTCTTATGCCTTGTTTGATACTGGAGAATCGCACTCCTTTGTTTCACCCAGTCTAGCCCATGCATTGGGTCTAGCTGCTTAGATACTTCAAGTGCCCATGGTGCTAATCACACCAGTCGTAGTTCATACAAACATTTTATATGTTTGTGGAGGATTCAGACTTAAGATAGGGACACATCAATCGGTTAAAGATCTTCTTGTACTACAGATACAGTCATACAATGTCATTATAGGAATCGACTGGCTATTCTCTGTGTCTTCCATCATCGACTTCTTCTGAGGAAGGGTTGTGTTCTCATACATGGGTGGCGTCATGTTACTTTCACAGGTGAGGGGGTGGCCAGAAGGGCAGCAGACGAGAGGAACCCCTTCTCTCCTTGTTAGCCGAGCTGTCAGTGGAGTCAGTACATGCTGAGATGGTGGAGGTACTAGGGATCGTCAGTGATTTCATGGACGTCTTCCAGGGGTAGGTGATGACTCTACCCCATCGACGTGATATCTAGTCTGGGATAGATATGTAGCCTGGTGCTCATCCAATTTCGATGGCTCCCTACCGGATGGCACCTTCGGAGCTACGGGAGTTGCGGATTCAGATTTACGATCTGATGAAGAAAGATTACGTTCGACCAAGCGTGTCACCGTGAGGTGCTCCAGTCTAGTTCACCAAGAAGTCATATGGTGGTCTCAGGTTGTGTATAGACTACAGGAGGATGAATCACGTATCGATCAAGAATCACAACCCTCTACCAAGGATAGATGACCTTTTCAACCAGCTGAAAGTGGCAGGGTGGTTCTTGAAGATTGACCTACGGTCTGGGTATCACCAGTTGTGATTAAATGAGAGTGACATCTCAAAGACATCTTTCAGGTGCTGATATGGACACTTAGAGTTCTTATTCATGCCTTTCAGTGTTAAGAACGCCCCGACTATGTTCATGGTGCTTATGAACTCCATCTTCCGGGAGTACCTGGATCTGTTCGTAGTTGTGTTCATCGACGATATCCTAATCTTTTCATGATTAGAGGAGGATCACACAGAGCACCTGAGGATGGTTTTGGAGGTCCTCTGACAGCCCCAGCTTTATTGTATGTTATTGAAATGCAACTTCTAGACGTGAGAAGTGCACTTCCTCAGGCACGTGGTGTCTGAGCAGGGGGTAGCGATGGACCCATCAAAGGTGGAGGCAGTTGTTTCCTGGGAAGCAGCAAAAAATGTGGCAGAGGTCCATAGTTTCCTTGGGCCGGTGGGTCACTATCGGATGATTGTACCCAACATCTCCCGAGTTGCATCCCCTTTGACAGCCTTGATCATGAAAGACTAGGTTTTCTTGTGGAGTTAGTAGTGCGAGGCAACCTTCAACTATCTAAAGGAGAAGTGGTATAGTTCCCCAGTGCTGAGATTACCAGAAGAAGGGGTGGGGTTTGAGGTGTTATGTGATGCTTCAGGACAAGGCTTGGGATGTGTGTTGATGCAGCGACAAGGTGTGATCTCTTATGGGTCTAGGAAGATACGCCCTCATGAGAGTAATTATTCCACCCATGACCTAGAGCTTGTAGTGGTCTTTTTTTCACTGAAGTTATTGTGGAACCACCTCCTCGGAGAATTCTTTGTGGTATTCAGAGATCACATAATCTGGAGATATATCTTCTCCCAGCGGGACCAAAACATGCATCAACGAAAGTGGATGGAGTTCCTCCAGGATTATGACATCGAGACATCCTACAATTCAGGGAAGGGGAATGTAGTGGATGATGCCTTGAGCAGAAGATCTATGAAGTATGCGGTCCGAGAGTCGGCGGAAACCTGGAAGGCAATGGAGGAGTTGGCTGCCTTACACCTGGATGTGAGGATGGATAGCGGTAGAGGTTTCCTGTATCAGATGGTAGTGCAGTCGTATCTGTTTCTACCAGTGGAGGAGTCTCAATGGGGAGACCCAGAGTGTGAAGTGATACGTGACCAAGTTGACCAGAGTAATGCTCCGGATGGATGGATGGAGGATGGCCAAAACTGAATTATTTTCCATGGGAAACTGTTTGTTCAAGAGAAAATGTGTGGTTGGGTTCTCAGTGAGTTCCAAAACTCACCCCTAGCGGTATACCCAAGAGTTTCCATGATTTACTAGGGACTGAAGAGATTGTTTTTCTGGTCAGAAATGAAGCGTGCAGTGGCAGAGATTGTGGCTATGTGCCTAGTGTGTCAGCAGGTAAAGGATGAACACCGTGTTTCAAGCGGGATGTCACAATCTTTAGATATTCCTGAGTGGAAGTGGGAGGACATCTCGATGGATTTAGTCACTGGACTACCCAACGTCCAAGGGGGATATGATGCAATCTGGGTGGTAGTGGACTGGTTGATTAAATCGGCTCACTTTATGGCGATTAAGGAGTCGAGTGCATTGTAATCTCTAGCACGAAAGTATGTGGATGAGTTAGTGTGGTTTAATGGAGTCTGAGTTCCATATTCTCGGACAGGGATGCACGTTTTAGGTCAAGAGTCTGGATGGATGTGCATCATGCTTTTGGCACCCGTCTACGCCTTAGCACTGCTTTCCACCCCCAGACAGATGGACAGACAGAGCGCACCATCCAGACCATGGAGGATATGTTGTGGGCATGTGTTCTGAACTAAGAAGGATTGTGGGTGCGATACTTGCCTCTGGTAGAGTTTTCCTACAATAATAGCTATCACTCTACCATTGGTATGGCCCCTTATGAAGCCTTGTATGGTAGACTATGTCGCTCACCTATGTGTTGGACCGAAGTAGGAGTTGCAGGCATCCTTGGACTGGAGGTGGTGAAGATCATGATAGAGAAGGTTTAGCTCATATGGGAAAGGATGAAGGTTACCCAGGACTAGTAGAAGTCGTATGCTGATAATAGGAGAAGGCCCTTGGAGTTTGAGGTTGGAGACCATGTGTTCTTGAAGGACTCCCCTCGGCATGGACAACAGAGGTTTGACAAGGGGAGTAAGATTTCTCCCAGGTTCATCGGACCCTTATAAGTGTTGCGGCTGGTCAGCGATGTGGCTTATCATCTACCGTTTCCACCGACGCCACTGAGTATACATGATGTCTTTCATGTTTCCCTACTCCTTCAGTATTTTCATGACGATTCACAAATCATCGGCTGGGGAGAGCAGGACATCAAGGACAACGTGACCTTTGTGGAGTGACCAGGGATGATCGAGGATCTCAAGGAGAAGGTGATTCATGGGCGAAGCATCCCCTTTTTTCATGTGTTACAGAGACTTGGTGGGCATGAGGAGAGTACATGGGAGAGGGAAGCACAGATGTGTGCCCAGAACCCATATTTATTTTGAGTTTTGTACTGTTCGGTTTATACTTGTTGTGATAGAATGTTTTACCTTGTTGGCTATGAAATACAGGGTTTCGTTCCTCCGAATGAGTGTGAAGAGTCCTGGCTACAAGGAAGGGAGGACCCGACCCCTAATCAAGATGCATTAAGGTAGATGCGATTAAACCTATGCGGGCGAGTTAGTGCCACCCAAAGCATATAGTATCATGACATGGGAAAGGAGACTCCCCAACCCACAAGGTTGGGTAGTTTAACATGGTATATTTCTTGGATCATGACAGGGAGGTGTTCTTAGTTAAAAATGAGGTTCACTCTTGATAGGTATCTTACAATGTGGTTGTTCAGACTCTCTCTTTCCTTCTAGGTTGATTAAATTCTCGAAGACGAGAATAGTTTGAGAGGTATCTGATGTGAAGACCCAGACTCTCAGGGTCCTTTCCTTTTCCAAAAATCATGATCCTAAAGGGGTAGCGTCTCAGCGTGAGGCTGATCGGCGCGACCGATCAGCGAGACCGATCAGCGAGACTGATCGGCACGACCGATTGGCGAGACCGATCGATACGACCGCTCGGTGAGACTGATCAGCGCGACCGCTCGCCGAGACCGATCGGCAAGACCAGTCGGCGAGACCGATTGGGGCGAACGGTTAGCGAGACAAAACAGCGCGACTGATCGGTGAGATCGATCGATGCAACTGATCGGTGAGACCAACTAGTCTATTAGTGAGACCGATCGGGGTCACCCAGGCTTGTTAGGGTTTTTCCAGGGATGCCACCCTTTTGTGCAAATTTGGTTTTAAAACCTATTTTCACCCCGTTTAAGCTTGTTTTAAATCCCAGTAACGCTAATAAATGTCGTTTAATTAAATATTTAATGAATTAACCTGGTGTGTGCATCGATTTAAACTTCATGAACCTTTAATGACGTGTGGGGTGTCTCAACCACGTAGTCAACCCATGACCCCGCGCCTTACGCGATCTCAGGTTCTTTTTGTCCATATAATAACGCCCCATGGCATGTTGTATCTCACCCTTTATAAACTAAGGTTTCTCCCTAGGTTTCTTTTCTCGATTACCCTATGCTAAGAGTACCCTTCGTTCAGATGAGCTGCATTTCATTCAGATGAGCCACATCGCTATACGGGGAGTTCCACGCCCAGGATTAGTGTCGATCGTTGCTCAACAAGTAGGGAATTTCACCTTCATATCTCCTTTGAGTGTATCTTGTGGGGTGAGCATGATTTTATTTCTGTAGAATTGGATGAAACATACCTAAATAAAGATATTGATCGGATTCTATAAAGAACGATGGGGGGATGCGATCGATGATGCTGCTTTGTTTTATGATCTTCTTTTCTGAATTGTGTTGGCTTTTACCTATGGAAAATCATGGCCGTTGATGGTCTTTCTCTGTGCACTAATGAATCCCTTACATCTGGTGATGTTTAAATGGATTTTATTGTGTTTTTGAACCCTAGTTGTGTAATGGAATTTTTTTAATTACGTACATCTGGCTAAATAAATTGGAGGCACCAAGATTACCCTTTTCTGTGATAAACTCGGTTAATGTACGACAGAATTGAAATCATGGAGTGTGTTGTATCTTTTAAATCTGAAAAATCTATCACAGGCCTGCCTTGTGTTGGTGGTGGTGGTTTGGTTGTTTACATTCATGGCATGATTGGTGGGTGGTGTGGGTGCGGATGGGATCGCATGTTGTTACGGATTCGGTGGTTATGAATTTAAGGTCGGGTGATTACCTTGTTTATATCACGAATTGGGGAGGGATCCTCTGTTGTTGAGAAAACATTTGGCTCCTGGATATTGGACATGGGGGCGTATCATGGTGTTTTCTTTGTGGTTGTGACTTTACAAGAGAACCGGGTGTGGATGTTGTAGTTGATACTTGACAGTATCCTTTCCCTTGACTAGTTCTTATGATTACTAGTTTCACATGTAGGTGCAGAAACATATTTAAACATCATTACTGAACATGAAAACAAGGATGAGACAAATTGGTTTTTTTTTTGGTGAAATTTGTCACCCGGTCATGGTACTGATTTGTTCTTTAGGGAGGATGAAGAAAAACCTAAACTTGGGAGAGTGCTTGTTACCTATATATATACTTGTAGTTTTTGTGTTTTTTAATCATGCCCCACCCAAGTTGAGCACATAGTTCGGAACACCCACATTTCATGGGGTAGGGTGTTTTTCCAAACACTTCTATTAATGGTAGTTATTAGCACCTTTTTTCTCCCTTTCCCGAATAGCCCAATTATCTTCGGGTAGGCTGTGATGGCTTGAAGTCCATTATTAGCCCAATAATCTTCAGGCAGGGTAGTGTGGTGGTTGGACCAGGTGTGTGCAAGCAGCTGGTTTTCCCAAGTGTCTTCAGGATGAGGCTCAGTTGTCTTCATGAGTGGAAGTGGATCTTCTAGCCGAGGTGTCTCCGGGCATGGTGGTGGTTGTTTTGGCCTAGGTGTTTGCAGGCATGGTTACATGTGACAGTTGTGGCCCAGGTGTGTGCGGGCAGGGTTTGGCTGTGGGAATTTGGTGAGAATGGCGGGATTGGTTCGATGAGTAGGATGTATTCAATAACCGATTGGAAAGTGGCACATGGTACCCAAACATCGATTTTCTATTACTATACATTACTTGACATGCGTTATTTGGGGAGTGTGACTGGGTGAGGCTTGGGTGGATAGTTTACCTTGTTAGGTGTTTGGATTACTCTTTTAGTCACATTACTTTTGTATGTTCCCCCAATTTTTCACGAGAGTCTTAGTTTTTTCCCTACTGATATTACTTGTATTCTCACCCTATGTATATAAAACTGCTTTTAGGTTTCTAGGAGGACTTCAGGGATCGCGCGGGACCATACTAGCTCGGACCAATGGGGTAGTTGCTGTTGATGTTTTTCATTCTTTGGTACCTTACCTTTGTAGTCACTTTGTACATTGGGGTATTTACTTTTGGAACATGAATATGGGAATGGTTTTTTTGGTTTTTATTACACTTCCAGTTTTTGTGTTGTGAGACTTACTATCTTATCTCTCGATCTAATTAAAATAAGACGGGTAATGCCTTCCATTTAGTGTGTGACTCTATACCCTTGGTTTTAATCGCCACTATGTGACCTATTGAAGGCGGGTTTCAGTGGTCATTATCTCTCCTTCAACTTAAAGAAGTATGGTCCTGGGAATCTGCTGACCCTTCCCACCTTTTGGTGAAGGCGGGTCATGACAGAGAGTAGGTGTTCATCTGATACAGGTGTTGATGATTCATGTGACTAAGATGGAATGAAAATATAGGAAAATAAGTAATCATTGTTAAGTAATTTTTATTTAAAGAAAAAACAAATTTTTATTATTTCATAATTACACATGTGTCCCACCATTTTTGTGTATTTTCATCTATTTGTTTCCCATATTTATTTACACATTCCTATTTATACAAAACATGGTGTATATGGAAGTGGAATTAAATTTGGATTCAACAATCTACATATAAATTGAAGAACATAATTATTTTGTTTTTTCATGTCATATAATAGTTTTATGGTAGATTTAAAATATGTACTATTTTTTCAAGTGAAGCGTACCCCATCCTTGATTTACATTAGGGGAATGTTGCTTTTGCTGCCCCTCCATTATTTTCAACACTCATTTTCTATTTCATAAATAAAAATTTGTCACTAAAAGTGATGAATAAATGTATTGTAAAACAACATATTACTAGCCACAATATAATTAAAATGACACATCAGTATGACTTCTAGTAAAAAAATATCATGCTTGTTCGATTATCATGTGTGCCTACATAAGCAGTGGGTGTGGGGTTATTTTCTATTTGGCTTATTTTAGATTATGAATCAATATAATTGTGTGAAAGCTTCTTTGAATTGATCTATAAATAATCAATACATATTTATTATGGGATCCATCTAATATAAATGCAATCTTCAATGGATGGTGAAGAATAATTCATTGTTTCATTATTTTATTTTTTATTAAAATAAAGAAATGATATCATATTTTTACTTTAATATCATCCCATATCAGTGAATCACTACTACAAATATGAATTTTATCATCACTAAAAATGGCCTTTAACAGCGCTTGAAAAGCGCTGTTAATGCCGACGGAGATAGGGGTCCACTTTATCAGCGCTCAAAAAAGCGCTGATAAAGACCCCGTCTATTAGTGCTAAAATAGCACTGATAAAAGCGGTATTTTATCAGCGATTTTTTTAAAGCGATGATAAAAGTTAATAAAATAATAAAAATAAAAAATTTAAATAATTTAAAATGATCCTTCCAATCAGGGGTGTTATTATGCTTAAGCACCCCTTTTACAGCGATGTTCCGCCCCATCCAGCGGCCGCATACACCCCTCCACCATTTATCAGTGCTAGCCCTAGATTCACCCATGCGTGTGCATCCCTGCCTCCACCCGGATTTGATCTAGAGACCTCCCCCATGCATGCCTGAAGCCTTTACCACTCCCCTTTATTGATTTGTTCTTCTATTAGTGATATATTTATTTATTTATATATATATATTTAGTAATATTTATTTGTATAGTACAATAAATTTATATTAATATATATAGTTATATTAATATAAATATATATTTATATTAATATAAATATATTGTTATATTTTTAAATATATATTTATAGTGATATTAATATATATATTTATAGTTATATTAATATATATATATGTAGTTATATTAATATATATATATATAGTTAGATTAATATATATGTATATAAATATTCATATATTTTTATTTTAAATAAAATGGATATTAGTTATTATTTAAATAATTCTAATATATTTTATATGTAAATATATTTAATTATTTATATTTATAATTATGTTTTCATATGTGAATATATAAAAAATATGTATGTATTGTTATATAATGGATTATATATTGCATTTAATTATTAAAAATCATAAAATTTCAATGAAATAATATCAATATGTATGTAATACCTTGGAATAAATTCAGTCCCCACCAAAAAAGCCAATAATACACCCTTAAACGATGCTGAAAATCCACAAAATGTTAAAAAATCATGGTACTGTGACTAAGAACTCAGTTTTAGAGGCCTTCTGGGACTTTTTAGCCTCCAAATATCCTTGAAAAAGGTCCCCCCAACTAAAGTCATGTAGATCTCGTCACAGGCTTCGATTTGATATGTGGTAGAGCTCAAACGGACACACGAATCAATAGTTATGGTCGTTTGAAGTTCGAGTTGCATTGTCAACATATTTTGGATCTTTTTTTAATAATTTAAATTTTTTTAGTCATAAAAATGTTATTAAATGACTATTACTCCATAATAATTAGAAAATTATTAATTAAAAATATTTCTTTAATTTTTTTATTATCCATTTTCAATAAATATATTATATATTATGTGTAATAGTATATTTATACTTATCTAAAATATATTTAAAATTATATTTAAAAAATATATATATTAATTATATCAATATAACTATATCTATATATTTAAATATTTATATATATTTTTAATAATTGTTTTTTTGGAAGTAGACCCTTTAGCAGTGCTTTTAGAAAACGCTACTAAAGACCCCCCTTTATCAGCGCTACCAAAAAAAGCGTTGATAAAGGGGTACCCATTTACATCTCTAAAAAAGCGTAGTTAAAGGGGGTACCTTTATCAGCACTAAAAAACATGGATAATGGAGAACTTTTATTGGTCCTTTTTTTGTGCTGATAAAAGTACCCTTTATCACTACTTTTTTTAGCACTTATAAAGGTACCCCCCGCCTTTATCAGCGCTTTTTCATTAGCACTGATAAAGGGTGGCGCTGGCCTTGCCCAGATTTTTGGTAGGGTATTAAGCACTGGAACAACATGGTTCCACAAAACAACACTATCTATATTGCATAAAAATTCTATGATTCCAATGTAACTACTAAAAATGACCTTATTGTGTTTAACATGTTGGCCCGGTTCATTCCATCCGACCTCATATTTGATGCCTTTGATTTTTTCCTTCATGATTTTTTCTAACACCATCAAATTATGGAGAACATATTTTATTTTCATTGTTTGTCCTTCATCACCTAACATTTTCATGGATTCAACATCGTCAATATGTTGTTTCTCTAGAGCAGTGGCATCATCATGTGAAGATGGTTGTTGAACCTCCACATCGGGGATAACAACAGATTGAAAAACCTATTATTGGGATTATCAACACATGAATAAGGTCATTGTTCCTCTACATTTCAAGAATCAATATATTGAAAGACCTAATGTTCCTCAGCATTGGTAGCACCAGAATGTGCATAATTCATTATCTATATAAGTGGTTTATAATGTAATTTTGATTACATCAATACAAAAATGAACATATAATAACATGAGGTAACACAATGTATATTTAAAAAAATAACCTAGTTATTGAACTCTCTTTTTTTAATGGCTGAAGTAATTTGACCCCCCTATCGACTATTTAAGTCCCTTCATTTTGGACTAATCTGACATAAAAAACACCATCTACATTAGGACCTCTATAAAATGATTGCGATGTCCCAATGAAAGTGCCACCCACAGTTGAATTTTCATCTGACCCTTTAGTGGCTTTGGTCGATAACATAACAATTGACCACATTCAGTTTGTGGTATCTAGAACATAAAATACTTGTACTTCCTATGATTCCATTATAAATGGTTCGTCTTTTCACCCTTCCTTGCTAAATTAATAATTCACTAATCCAAATTAATGTATTTTAACACCATTCATGTTATCAACCCAATAGAAATGAAAAATTGGAACATGGAATGTTGTATAATCAAAATCCCATATTTTTTTGATAATTTCAATTTATGAAATATTCACGTCAATTGGATATTTATCCTTAGTATAAGAAATATGAAACACTTCATCCACAAGTGTAACTCCACTATTTTTCACAGTATTTTCTTCATTATCGCTATTTGTATAGAACATAAAACCCTTAATTACATAACCATTGTATGAAAATACATACACACATGGTCCTGTAGATAACCATCAATTTTGTTCTGATATTGAATTAGGATTTTCATCTAAATCGTTAAAAATATAGTTCCAAAACCATTCTATAAACTATTGATTATGTGTATTTGATGACTATATTTTATCCTTTGATGGATACAAATGCCTAATACATTCTTTGTGGGATTCAACATATGGGGAAGCCTCCAAAACATTATTCCAAACTTAAAGGTGTGCCCACTCATGATCTGCAATATTGATTGTGACGACATCTCTTCCAGAAATTCCTCAACCACTAGACACCTAGTGTGATGAGATTTTGGTCGACCAATGATTTCCACACCTCACATCCATTTGGTACAAAATTCCATGGCTTTCTCAACAATATATCGATCTTCAATACAACCCTCTGGTCAACTTTGATATTTTTTATACCCATTAAAAATATTTATATCCCATTCAATGGGGTATATCCACCTATATTGTATAGGACCTCATAGTCTAATCTCTCTCACTATGTGAACCATAAAATAAACCATTATATCAATGAATTCTAGTAGGAAGGACATTTCTAAATCACATAATATGATAATTATTTTTTTTCAATTGATTTCAATTTCACAAGATCTATAACATTACTTCATATATCTTTAAAGAAGAAATAATTCTTGATTAATTTATAAAGGACATTATTGGAAAAAATGAAATGTAAAGCTATAGAAATTAGATCCCCCAGTAAAACATGACAATCATGTGATTTAAGAACATTTAACATTCAATCGTTTATTGACACGATATTATTGTTATACAATTAATACCCCTCTAAAAACATTATTTCATTCAAGAAGTTGAAAAACTGATATCTCCCCTACCTAGAAAGTGTGTATGTAGCTAGAGAAAGAAATGTTCATTTTCACCCTTCACTAGCACTAAATATTCTCATATTCCCATGTGAACCATGTCCAACCTATCCTTAATTCCATCCTTTTTTTCGGGTTAATTTAGCAGTGTACCAATGAAACTATCACATACATTTTTTTCTAGCATGCATAACATCATGAAAATATCTGTAATATAGAAAATTCCATTATGATAATTAATAAAAATAAACACCATTTCCAGCTGATTTACATAAAAAATTTCAATTTTTTTACCATATGTAGTGTCCACATATTATATATTCATAAATAGTTGATCAAATATTTGTGTAAATGGTGTTTTAAGTTCTTATGAACATCCATTGAATGATGTTGTCCAAGATAGGGACATATCCCATCAGGGTAGAAATATAAAATTTCTTAGAAAAACGGTCTTCGATGACTGTTTCAACCTAATTGACTTTGTACCTTTTTTGAAAATGAGACACCCTTTAGTTCCTTTAATGATATATCCTGAAAAAATTTCCCATAAGAAAGGAAGCCATTTATCGTCTCATACAACATAGGTCTGATTTTTAAATCTTCATTTACGTAAGAATAATACAACACAACGCCTGTGTCATCTTCACCTCAATACGACACACGGTTTGGCCAGTATAACTCAAACTGTCTCTTTTTATTTTAAATTGACATTGATTTAAGTAAAAACACGATGTGACATACTTTGAATTGAGAAATATTATTTGTATTATTTTTTTTATTTTTGGAAAACAATCCATGAGTCATTTTTCATGTGTAATATTTAACTGCATCTCAATATGATTCATGGTGTGACTGGTGTGACTCAAAGTTTGTATTTTTATTTTAAAATGACATTAATTTATTTAAAAATGATAGTCAAATATTGAAAACTGAGAAAAAAAAATTCATATTTTTTTGATACACTATTAAAATTATTCATGAGTCGTTAATGACATGTAGGGCTTAGCCTTACCTCAATACGATGCATGGTTTGGATGGTATAACTCAATGTGTCTCTTTTTATTTAAAATTGACATAAATTTAAGTAAAAACAACAAGTGAAATATTGAAAACCAAGAAAAAAATTCAGATTGTTTTGATATTTTAAGAAAACAATATCTTAATTATTTCTAACATGAATGAATCAGATTCACCTCAATACGACACACAGGGTGGCCGATATCACCCAATGTTCCTCTTTTTATTTAAATTTCACAATAATTTAATTAAAAACAAAAAGTGAGATATTATAAACCAATAAAATGAATTCATATTGTTTTTATATTTTTGGAAAATGAATTATTTGTGATTTTTGAGGTGTAAGGATCAGCCAAACATGAATAAAATACATGGTGTGGCTGATATAACTCAAGGCGTCTATTTTTATTTTAAAATGAAATTAATTAATGTTAAAAAAATAAGTGAAATACTAAAAACTGAGAATATAAATTCATATTTTCTTTATACATTAGGAAAAATGATACATGAGTCATTTTTTATGTGTAGGAGTCAACCATACCTTAATCTGATGCATGATGTGACTGGTATGACTAAATGTGTCTGTTATCATATTAAAATTAACATTTTATTTCAAAATGTGTCACTCACTGAAAACCTAGAAAATGAGATCTGATTGTATTGATAATTCAATACAGTGATTCGAAAGTCATTTGTGACATGTATGCTGTAGTGTCACATCAAATAGATGCATGATACAATCGGTATGACTCAAAATATGTGATTCAAGTTTGAAATGATATTTTAGTAAAAAATCACAATGGACATACTGAAAACTGAGAAAACATATTTGGATTATTTTGATACTTTTATAAAAAAATTCATCATTATTTTGTGACAAGTAGGAATTATTTGTATGTCAATATGATGGATGGTGTTTCCAGTTAATTCCAAATGTATCATTATTTAAAATTGACATTAATTTTAATAAAATAAAAAGTTACATACTCAAAATCAAGAAAATACATTCGAATTGTTTTTATATTTCAGTACAATGATCCATAACTCATTTGTAACATGAATGAATCAAAACCACCTCAATAGGATGCACAATATGACCCGTATAACTCCAAATGATTCATTTTTATTAAATATTAAAATTTTATTAATGTTTTTATTTCATATAAATGTATAATTAACTTTTTTATAGTATTTGTAACATAATATTTGTTTTAATATATAAGTGGAACCTTTTTCATTGGTTGATATGATTTGTTCGAAAATTGATACCACGGGCAGACATTTTTGATAGGGGATCATGGGCTTCAAAATGTGAAATATTAATGTTTTAGAAAGTTTGTTGGAAAATTGTTAATGTAATTACATAAAAAATTTGTTGGAAATGTAAATATCTATGTTTTTTTCTATATAACATGGGTGGACATTTTTGTATTGATGATGTAAATTAAATTAATCTAGAAGTTTTGCTTCTAGGTGTGGAATTTAAATTTTAGTATTTTATTAGTGTGAGTTGCTAAATAAATATCACACTACAGGTGGCTAGGCCATTATCAGTGCTAAAAACGCACTGATAAAGGCCCCCTATAATCACTGTGATTAATATCCCCTTTTAGCTCTGTTAAAATCCATTTTCACACTATGAAAGGCCATATGTGTAGTAGTGTTTACCACTCATCCATATTTGTTGGTTCTCTCTTCAATGATATATCTATTTATCTATATATATTTAGTAATATTTGTTCTTATATTAATATATATAAGTATATATTCATTCATTCATTCAATATAGGATAATTTATTGATCATAAATGGGAAGGGAAATTAGTCATGGCAGGGTGGATAAAATAAAGGAATCCCTAAGTAATCAACCATCACAAAATTAACAAACATGTTGGGAAGTGGGCCCAGTATAGAATTAATGATACAAGGACTACTCAGATTCCCCCTTGAGGACAGTCTATACATAGAAAAGATCCCTTCCTCTATGTATGCTTCATGGTAGCTCGACCAACGAACTCCTTGAATCTTCTGGTAATATAAATGATAGACTTAGGAGGTTCACTTATCCCCTGTAAATAGTTGCATGTAATTGAAGAATCAATTTTTATCTATATGGATGAAATATTATTAGAGAGTTGAATATCCAAACCATTAAAAAAATCCACCACCTTTGAAAAAAGAGAGCTTCCATGACCATAAAAGCTTCTAAAAGAAATCACCACAAAAACATCGGAGTCAGGAACAATGTCTCCCCCTCTCATGATGCCATGTATATAAGAGCTGTCAGTATTGATCTTGAAGCCATTACACCAGGAGTTATATCAGATCCATCTACCCAGTGAAGACCCCTGTTGATAAAATGATGTGTTTCACTATCTATTCATTAAAATTATCATGGATTTCAATTTTTCACATCTTTTCAAGAGATAACATATATCCACCACAATACACTAGACCCAAGCATGAATATAAAAGCATGAGGTAGAAGGAACATCCACTCGAGATTTGTTTCTTGCATTCCAGATGATCCAGCAATGAGAAAAAATCAACCCAGTCCTAGGATTCCTCTCCAAGTAATTATATTCCATATAGTGAAACCATGAGAAGCAGAACACCTCACTGTCACCCACCTAAATATCAATGTCAATATGTTTCCCAAGATTTTCCCAAACTATTCTTTCCCAATATCCCTTAAATAACATGTGTTTTACTGATTCCTCCTTATAGATACAACAACAAAAACATTATTATTACATACTTATCCATTTATGCATAATCAAATCATCGGTTGGAAGGGAACTATGTATGATACGCCTCACAAGAAAGTTTAATTTGATCGGAATATCTTTTTACTAATGAAACTTACTTATTCCCACAATAGTATTACCTTGTATTGAGAGACAATATCCTATAGCTGAAAAAATTGTCGATGATGCTCCAGTGAAGATGAGTTTATCCGGTTCAGAGGAAAGTTGTATGCTGTCAAAAATCTCACATTGTTGTACATCATGAGTTGTGTGAATGATGTTCATAAAGGAGAAGGATTCAGCAAATGAAATTCTAAGAGTCATCCACCATGAAATGCTGAGAGATTTACCAGCCCAATTGTGGTTCCAATAATTAATCTTGCCGCAAATAACTATCCATATATATAATATACATACACATATATATAATATATGTGTATATAAAAGTATAATTAGACATAGATATATATATTTATATATATTTACATATATTATATATTAATATGTGTATTCATAAGATAGAATATATAGATAATTCATATCAGTTTTTTAATACAGACACACCCTAATATACACACACACACACACATTATATAAGTATATATATATTCATATATTTTTATTTTAAATAAAATAGATTTTAGTTTTTATTTAGATAAGTCTTATATGTTAAGAAAAAAATGTTATATGTAATTATGTTTAATCATTTGTTTGTAAAATTTTATTTTTTTATATGTAAATGGTTGTTCTTGAGTTCTTTTTTCTCTTTGCTTATCCCTATAAATGTTTCTAGTAACACTCTATACTATTGAAATTTTTATTAAAGTGTATATAGTCTTTCTTTAATCTATTTCATTTCATTATCTTCATCATCCTCTTGTTTTTTTTATAAAAACATGTTTTCGGTTGTCACCCCAAAACCTGCACCTCTGATGTGTCCATAATGTTATTTCCTCTTCAAGGCCACTGATAGTGTGATGACCCAGACTCTCAGGGTCCTTTCCATTGACAAAAATCCTGATCCTAAAGGGGTAGAATCTCAGCCTGAGGTCAAACGATGCGACCGATCGGTGAGACTGAGCGGGGCGACGGATCGGTGAGACAGATCGGTGCGACTGATCGGTGAGACCGATCGGCACGACCGGTCAGCGAGAACGATCCGCGCGACTGCTTGGCGAGACTGATCGGCGTGACTGATCGGCGAGATCGGTCGTCATGACCGGTTGGCGAGATCGGTCGTTGTCATAGGTCGGCGATACCGATTGGTGCGACTGAGTGGTGAGACCGATCAGCGCAACCTATAGGTGAGAATGATCGGTGAGACCGATCTGTGTCACCCTGCCTTGTCGGGGTTTTTCCAGTGACACCTCCCTTTTGTGAAAATTGGGTTATAAACACTATTTTGACCTCTTTAAGCTTGTTTTAAAGCCCATTAATTCCCATAAATGTAGTTTAATTAAATATTTAATGAATTAACTTGTTGTGTGCATCGGTTTAAACCGCACGACCCTTTAATTATGTATGGGGTGTCTCAACCACGGAGTCAACCCACGACCCCGTGCCTTACGCGGTTTCAGTTTTTTTTCTCCATATCTTAATGGATCTGAGTGTGCTGTATCAAACCCATTATAACCTAAGGGTTCTCCATAGGTTTCTTTTCTCGATCACCCTGTTCTAGGAGTACCCTTCATTCAGACGAGCCACATTTCATTCAGACGAGTCGCATCACTATCCGTAGAGTTCCATGCCCAGGATTAGCGTCGATCATTGATCAACAAGTAGGGAATTTCACCTTCATATCCACTTTGTTTGTATCTTATAGGGTGGGAATGATTTTTTTTTTCTGTAGAATTGGTTGAACCAAACCTAAATAAAGATAATGAACGGATTCTATAAATAAAGAGGGGGGATGTGATCGATGATGCTACTTTATTTTATGATCCTCTTTTCTGAATTGTGTGGGCTTACGCCTAATGAAAATCATGGTTGTTGGTGGATTTTCTTTGTGTACTAACGAATCCCTTACCTTTGGTGATGTTTAATTGGATTTTATTGTTGTTGTGAACCCTTGATGTGTAAAGGAATTTGGTTAATTACGTACATCTGGATAAATAAATTGGAGTCACCAAGATCAATACATTTTTGTGATAACCTCGGTTAATGTACGACAGAATTGAAATCATGGAGTGAGTTAAATATTTTAAATCTAAAAATAATGGCAAGGGCCTGCCTTGTGTTGGTGGTGGTGGTTTGTTTGTTTTCATTCATGGGCCGATTGCTGGGTGATGCGGGTGGGGATGGGATCCCCTGTTGTTACGAATTCAGTGGTTATGAATTTAAGGAAAGGTGGTTACCTTATTTATATCAAGAATTGGGGATGGATAATCTGTTTTTGAGAAACCTTTTGGCTCTTGAATATTGGACATCAGGCTGTATCATTGGTTTTTCATTGTTTTTGTGACTTTACAAGAGAACCGGGTGTGGATGTAGTAGTTGATGCTTGACTAATTTCATTCCATTGACTTGTGCTTATGATTAATAGTTTCCCTAGTAGGTGTAGCAACTTATTTAATCATCATTACTGAACACGAAAACAAGTATGGGACAAATGTGTTTTTGGTATGGTGTAATTTTTGACCTGGTCATGGTACTGATTTGTTCTTTAAGCAGGCTGGAGAAAAACCTAAACTTGGGAGAATGCTTGTTACCTATATATATACTTCTAGTTTTTGTGTTTCTTATTCACGCCCCACCCTAGTTGAGATCTTAGTTCCGAATACCCCCATTTCATGGGGGGTGTTTTATCCAACACTTATATTAGTGGCTGGTTATTAGATCATTTTTGTTCCCTTTCCCGGATATCCCCATTATCTTCGGGCAGTCAGTGATGCCGTGAAGTCGATTATTTTCCCATGAATCTTCGGGCAGGGTAGTGTGGTGGATGGACTAGGTGTGTGCGGGTAGGTGGTTTTCCCAAGTGTCTTCGGAATGAGGCCTAGGTGTATTTGGGCATGGTAGTGGATATTCTATCCTAGTTGTCTTCGGGCATGGTTGTGGTTGTTCTTTCCTAGGTGTTTACAAGCATGGTTGTGTGTGACAATTGTGGCCCAGGTGTGTGCGGGTGGGGTTTGGTCGTGGGATTGTGGCGAGGTTGTGGCCCAGGTGTGTGCGGGCAGGATATTATAGTGGGACTGCAGTGAGAATGGCGGGATTTGTTCGATGCGTAGGATGTATTCAATAACCAGTGGGAAAGTGGCGCGGGGTACCCAAACATCGATGTGCTATTACTATACATAACATAACTTGCGTTATTTAGGGAGTGTGCCGTGGTGAGGATTGGGTGGATGGTTTACCTTATTAGTTGTTTGGATTACTCTTTTTCTCATGGGACTTTAGTACGTCCCCCCACTTGTGCATGAGATTCATTGGGTTTTCCCTACTGAGTATACCTGTATGCTCACCCTACGTATATAAACCTACTTTCAGGTTTCCAGGAGGACTTCGGGGATCGCGTGAAACCTTACTAGCTCGGACCTTTGGGGCAATTTTAGCTGCAGTTTTTCATTCTTTGTTACTTTACCATGGTATTCACTTTGTACATTGGGGTATTTACTTTTAGAACATTCATATAGGAATGGTTGTTTTAGCTTTTCATGCACTTACTGTTTTGGTTTTGTGAGACTTACTATCTTATATCTCGATCCTATTAAAAGAAAAAGGGTAATTCCTTCCATTTAGTGTGTGATTATATACCCTGGTTTCTAGTCCCCACTCTGGGACCTATTGAAGGTGGGTTTTAGGAGTCATTATCTCTCCTTCAACTTAAAGAAGGAAGGGTCTACCATCTGCTGACCCTTCCATCCTTTTGGGGAAGGCGGGTCGTGACAGAATGGTATCCAAGGCGGTGAGGTTGAGGGATAGGATAGATTCTGGAGTTAGGCCTAGCGAGGATTTCATGGAATGGTAGGGAAACATCGTTGGGTGACCTTGGTGCGTGAATTAGGCTAGGGAAGACCGGCTAGGACACGGAATTTTAGGGACCCCCGTGATCCGATGCAAGGACTCTGGACCTACCGAACGACCAAGTGAGGCCACATTGATTGAATGGTAGAGACCCAAGGAAAGGTAAATGCAACAATGGCACCTGGGAGACAACCACGTGTGGTGCAGGTGATAGAGGACACAGAGACTACCATGGCTGATCGGCAGAGAGATAATCGAGAGGAGGTGGATGACCAGTGGCAGAAGACACTTCGGGCATTCTAGCGACAGACCCTCGAGATGTATGATGTCAGAACCTCTCACATGAAGACTGAGAGCTTGCAAGAGGAGATGGTGATAGCCTTCGGCCTCATGCGGGCTCCGACCGAGTACTGGGTTCCATTGGCCGTCAGCCAGATGTGGGGATCGGTGCGTTAGTGGTGGAGGCTTTTCTTGGGGGAGAGGAGAGTGGATGAGGTGGCATGGGCTGATTTTGAGAGGGAGTTCCAGGTGGAATTCCTCTCTTCGACAATGAAGGAAGAGAAGAGGCAGAAGCTAATATGTCTCCAGCAGGGGAGTTTTTCAATAAGGGAGATAGGAATCAAGTTCAAGGACCTCTTACATTTTGATCTGGACCACTTTCCCGACGAGGAGTCTTAGAAATGATGTTTAGAGGAGGTACTCTGACCCTCCCTCCAGTATGTTGTTACCCCCTTTACCCTGTCGACGTACTTGGAGGTACAGAAGAACGACAAAGTAGTGGAGAGGATGCATGCTCTAGGAGGTGTGTCACCAGAGGGGATCTAGCTGGGACCATCGAAGGGGAAGGCCATTAGCATGAGGCCCCCAGTGTCAGGACCCTCCAGGTTCTGACCAGTATGGAGCAGGCCACATCAGTTTCAGTTCTGTTCCCCTGGACCTTTCCCTTTTCCTTCGGTCCTAGGACCATGGTGCTTCGTTTGTGGGATCCATGGACATCTCCAGAGTCAGTTCCTAGACTGGGTATAGTACGGTGGTGGCATACAACCCCAACACCTGCCTCAGCAGCAGCTTCCACCCAAGCCTTTCTAGTAGCAGCAGTATGGATAGCGAGCTCCTGCTCCTCCGAGGGAAGACGTAGCAGGAGTAGGCCGACCTCAAGGTGCTCCTCAGGGACCTCGACCGGGGCGTGGTCAGGGAGGTGGACGACAGCTGAGGGGAAGAGGAGATGAGTGTGGCCAGTTGCACACTGTGGAGGCAGCAGTCCCAGTATGACCTGAGGTTGTTCGTGGTACAATTAGTTTTGTTAGCACCCTTTCTTATACCTTGTTCGATACCGGAGCATCACACTCGTTTGTTTCACCCAGTCTAGCCTGTGCATTGGGTCTAGCTTCTTAGAGACTTCAAGTTCCCATGGTTCTAAGCACACCAGTCGTAGGTCATACAAACATTTTATATGTTTGTGGAGGATTCAGACTTAAGATAGGGACACATCAATCGGTTAAGGATTTTCTTCTACTAAAAATACAGCCATACAATGTCATTCTAGGAATCGACTGGCTGTTATCTGTGTCTTCCATCATCGACTTCTTCTGAGGAAGGGTTGTGTTCTCCTACATGGTTGGCCGACGTGTTACTTTCACAGGTGAGGGGGGTGGCCAGACGGGCAGCGGACGAGAGGAACCCCTTCTCCCCTTGTTAGCCGAGCTGTCAGTGGAGTCAGTACATGCTGAGATGGTGGAGGTACTGGGGATCGTCAGTGAGTTTATGGACGTCTTCCCGGAGGAGGTGATGACTCTACCCCATTGACGTGATATCGAGTCTGGGATAGATATGTAGCCTGGTGCTCATCCAATTTCAATGGTTCCCTACCGGATGGCACCTTCGGATCTACAGGAGTTGCAGATTCTAAAATATTCTAGAATCATAATCATTGTTGAATGTTTCAACATAATTGAATGTGTACCTTTTTGAAAATTGGGACACTCTTTAGTCCCTTTAATTCTCTATTCTGAAAATTTTCCATAAGCTGGAAAGTAATTTATCATCCCTCACAACACTGATCTCAACGTGAAATATTTATTTATGTAAGAATCATAAAACAAAACATCTAAATCATCCCCACCTCAATATGATACATGGTGTGTCTGGTATAACTCAAAGTGTCTCTTTTTAATTTAAATTTACATCATTTTAAGTAAAAACAACAAGTGACATACTGATAAATGAGAAAACATATTTTTATTGTTTTTTTATTTTAGGAAAATTATCCATGATTCATTTGTGAGGTGTAGGATTCAATTTCACCTCAATAAGACGCATGGTGTGACTGGTATGACTCAAACTGTGTCTTTTTATTTAAAATTGATATTAATTTGTGTAAAAAGAACATGTGACATAATGAAAAATTAGAAACCAAATTCATATTATTTTTATACTTAATTAAAATGATAAATTTTTCATTTTTGACATGTAGGACTCAACCATACTTTAATACGATGCACAGTTTTTCCATTATAACTCATAATGTCTCTTTTTATTTAAAATTTCCATGAATTTATGTAATGAAAAAAAATTACGTACTAAAAACTAAGAAAACGCATTTTTATAGATTTTATATTTTAGGAAAATGATATATTAGTCATTTATGATTTGAAGGGATCAATATCATCTCAATATGACACACAATATGATAGTAATCACTCAAGGTGTCTCTTTTTATTTAAAATTAACATTAATTTATGTAAAAACAATAAGTGACCTGTTGAAAATTGAGGAAACACATTCATATTGTTTTGATATTTTATGATAATGATATATTAGTTATTTTTTATGTGTAAGGATCAAACAAACATCAATTGCATTCATGATTTGGCCGGAATAAGTCAAAGTGTCTATTTTTATTTAAAATTGACATTAATTTAAGTAAAAACAACAAGTGACATACTACAAACTAATAAAATGCATTCAAATTGTTTTGATACTAGAGGCCAATTATCCATGGGTTATTATTGACATTTAGGAGTCAGCCAAACCTCTATCTAATGCATGGTGTGATCAGTATGACTAAAAGTGTCTCTTATCATTTTAAAATTTACATTTTAGTTCAAAACGTGTCACTCACTAAAAATCAAGAAAACAAGCTCTAATTTTCATTATAACATGGTAAAATGATTCATATGTCATTTTTTATGTGTATGAAGTAGTCTCACATCAAACTGACTCACGATATGACCAGTATGAATCAAAATTCATGTATCCAGATTGAAATGATATTATAGTAAAAATACACAGTGGACATACTAAAAACCATGAAAATGAATTCATATTGTTTTTATATTTTTTATAAATTATCCATCACTAATTTTTGATAGGTATGAATTATATACACCTCAATATGACACATGGTGTGGCTAGTGTAACTCTAAATGTTTCATTTTTTAAAATTAAAATTAATTTTATTAAAAGAAATATGACATACTCAAAACATAGAAAACAAATTCGAATTTGTGTTGATATTTTTGTAAAATGATCCATAACTCATTTCCACGTATAGGAATTAACCCCGTCTCAATAGGACACATGATATGAATGGTATGACTCCAAATGATTCATTTTTATTAATTATGGGCATTTTATTAATGTGTTATTTCATATTAATGTTTAATTAATTTATTTATAGTATTAATAATATAATATTTTTTATTATATAGGTGGTATCTTTTTCTAAGGTTGAGTTGATTTTTTGGAAACCAATACGCTGGGCAGACATTTTTGAGAGGGAATCATGGGCATCAAAATATGAAATATTAATGTTTTAGAATGTTTCTTGGACAATTTTACATGTAATTATATAATAATTTTGATGGAAATGTAAATAGTAGTGTTTTTTCTAAATACCATTGGTGGACATTTTTATATTGATGATATCAATTAAATTTGTATAGCAGGTTTGCTTATGGGTGTGTTGTTTAAACTGCAAATTTTCTTTTGGGTGTGTTGTTATATAAAATGCACACTACAGGATGCTAGACCTTTATTAGTGTCAAAAAAAAAGCATTGATAAAGGATCCACTTATCATATCTCTGATTAACAATGATTTTTTAGAACTGTTAAAGGCTATTTTTAATAGTGTGAATGGGTATATGTGTATTAGTGTTTACCAGTCATCAATCTTGTTTGGTTCACCTTTTAATGTTATATATATATATAGTTGTATTTATTCATACATTAATTTAGGTAAATATATATTCATATATATATATATTAATAGATATATTTAGTTATCTTTATATATTTATATCTAAATCTACTTATTTATATATATATTTATATTTTTTATCCTTATATTTATTCGTACATTAAAATATATTTATAAGATTATTTGTAAATATATTTGTAAAATATGTTTGTGTGTGTGTGTAAATAAATAAATAAATACATATATACAACACACACACACACAGATATATATATATATATATATTATGTGTATCTATACGTATAATTATATATATTTATGTATATTCACATATATTATATATTCATATGTTAGAACATATAGATAATATATATCAGTTTGTTAATATAGATACACACTAATCTATATATATATGTATGTATATAAATATATATATCACTAATAGAAAATTTGGCTATAGCCATGGTTTATAATCATGGCTATTTGCCCACAAACTGTTGCTATAGGTTATAGCCACAGTTCATTGAATTGTGGCTAGTATTGTCATTGATATAGGGCCAAACCTATAGCCAAGGTTTCAAACCGTGGCTATAGCCCTATTGCCATGGTTTCGAACCGTGACTATAGCCCAATATCCACAGTTTCAAATATAACTATAGACCTATATCCACGGTTTCAAACCATGGATATAGCCCTATATGCACGGTTTAAAACCATGGATATAGCCCTATAGCAACAATTTCAAACTGTGGCTATCGGTTTATCCCTATATCCATGACAATACCAAACACGGTTCAATGAACCGTGGAAAAAACCCTTCCCATCTCATAGAAAAACCACCCCACCTGGATAGCAGCCACCCCCACCCCCACCACATCCCTTACATGCCTTGCACCCCGCTTGTACACCCCTTTCCCCCCTACTAGACCCCCTTGGACATCACCACATCCCCTACTAGACCCCCTGGACAACAACCCCCCCCCCCACCTACTGGACCCCCTTAGACATCACCCCCCCTGCTGGACCCCCTAGACAGCACCCCCCCTTCCTGGACCCCCCTAGACAGCAGCCACCCCTCTGCTGGACCCCCCTGGACAGCATCCCCCCACCCCCCTACTGGACCCCACATTCACCACCCCTACTAGACACCCCCCTAAACCCCTTCTGGACACCCACCCCCAGGACACCCCCCCCCCACACACACACATCCATTTCACCACTTTCACACCCCCTTGCACCCCCATGAACACCCCTTGCACCCCCCCTGCTCGACCCCTCAGATAGCAGCACCCTACTAGACCCCCATGGACAGCAGCCCCAGCCCCCCTGGATAGCACCCCCCTGCTGGACCCCCTAGTCACCTCCCTTTTGGACCCCCATGGACATCACAACCCCCTACTGGACCCCCCTGGACAGCACCCCCCTGCTGGACCCCCTTGCACCACCCCTTCTAGACACCCCCCCTTGCACCCTTGCTAGACACCCCCTTGCTCCCCCTAGACAGAACCCCCCACAAATACACACACCCCTTCCACACCTTGCACACACCCCTTTGCACCCCCTATCAGACCCCTTACCCCCTACAAGACCCTTTGGATAGCACCCCCCCCCCACCCATGTTAGACCACCCTAGATATCACCCCCCCCCCCCCCGCTGAACCCCCCTGGATAGCCCCCCCCCCCCTTGCTGGACCCCCTGGACATCAACAGGACCCTACTGGACCCCCCTGGACAGCAGCAACCCCCTGCTGAACCCCCTGGATTGCAACCCCCCATGCTGGACCCCTTGTACAAAATCCCCCCCTCCCACCATTGTAGGAACCCCCTAGGCAGTAGCCCCCCCCCTCCCACTGGACCCCCTTGCACCGCCCCTGCTAGACACCCCCCTTACGCCCATGCTCCCCCCCACACACCCCTGGACAGCCCCCCCCCCCCCCCCCCCACACCCCTTTCACCCCTTACGCACACACCCTTTCACCCCCATTACATACCCCTTTCCCCTTATTGAACCCCCTGGAATGTATCCCCCACTAGACAGCAGCCCGAGCCCCCTGGACAGCAGCCCTTGGCTGGACCCCGCTGGACAGCCCCCCCCCCCATCTGGACCCCCATGGACAGTAGCCCACCTACTGGACCCCCCTTGACAACTACCCCCCTACTGGACCCCCCTGGACAACATCCACTCTTATTAGACCCCCTGGACAAAAGGCCCCCCTGCTGGACCCCTTGGGTAGCCTCCCATCTAGACAACATCCCCCCTACACATCCCGTGCACATGTCCTATGGGATCCTTAGATAAGAATATTGACCAAGCAGGTGAGCTTTAGTCTTTTCCCTTAGATTCACCAACCAAATCATAACATGTAGAGGCATCTTTACCTGGTGTTAAGAGAGTTGTTTCCTAGTGCCTTTGGATTTTGTATCTAGAGTATAATTATAATATTTCATAGAGAGACTTCATTTAGATTTTTGTGGAATTTTGAGTTATCAGGAACCTCCTATTGTTGCATCTACATCTAGTGCTCCACCTCCCTCGGCTTTAGATGATGTTGATTTGATGTAGTCAATAGTCAAATAGTATGTACACGTTGTTATAGGTTATGGGCATTCATCTAATCAGAATTAATTAAGGCATATTCAGTAGAATGCGTTTTCAAGAAATAGGTTGACCAGTTGAAAGTGATGACAACTATCCTCAAGATATTCATGGATGAGATGATTTCATTAGTAGTATGGATAGATGAGGAAATATTATTATAAAACGTTTCAATAAAATAAATCCTTTCCTATATGTATCAAATACTCTAGTGGCTGACATTTGAATGTCAAAAGTGCAACAATAACATGAAATCAAAATTTTTCACTACTACGGTGGTCAAATTTGTAACAATTACCGAAAATTTGGACCGAGGCCTTTATCCCCCAGACCCCTGGAATAGGGTAACATTGCCCCTTTAGACCCCCAATGATCTCACCATGGAGCTTGACTCACGACAGTTTCAGGCCAAAAGCATTTGGCCCAATCAGATATGGAAACACCAATCCAACAATCTCCATCATTGCATCCCTTGATGAGAAAGAGGTTAAGAGTGCCCTTTTTTCTTTAAATCGTGATAGTTTGGCTGGTCCTGATGGGTTCAAAAATTAATTCATTATGTTCTACTAGGACATAGTTTTTGATGATCTCCTTAACACTATGAGGGAGTTCTTCAACCATGCCTTAGTTCCCTATAGAATCATCTCCAATTTTTTTGCCCTGGTCCCAAAGAAGGTAAATGTTATGGATGTAAATGATTTCATACCTGTTTCTATTGTGAATACCTTTCCAAAAATCATTATCAAAATTATTTCTATGAGGATAGGTCACATTTATTGTGGGTTTATCTCTTCAAATCAGCCCTTCAGACAGCCCTTGGACACCCCCTAGACAGCCCCCTAGACACCCCACCTGCAACCTACCACCTTCCCTACAGACCCCCCCCCCCCCCCCGAACCCCCTGCCCCGGACAGCCCATGGATACCCGCCCTGGACAGCCCCTCCTAGACACCCCACATGTACCCTCCCCCTTCTATACAGACCCCTCGGCACCCCCCTAAAATCCCATAGACACCCCAGCTACACCCTACCCTACAGAACCCCCTAGAGAGCCCTTAGACACCCCCCCCCCAAACAACCCCTCTTAGACACCCTACAAGCACCCTCCCACTTCCCTACAGACCCCTCGGAACCCCGCGGACAACCCTTGGACAACCCACCTGGATATCCCCTCGAAAAAAATTCTATAGCCATCAGTACCTTCACTTCATTATGAAGGAATGATAAATGATCAAATCCTTGAAAATTTTAAAAAAATTGTCTTTTTCTGGCTTAGTCTAAATAATAGACTTCCACCACTTATGACTCAGACCCTCTAGTAGGTTGGTTACAAAAATAATGTTATGAGACTTATAAATCTAATGCTGGATAAAAATCACATCAAACTTTAATACCAAAACCAATTCATCCTAACAATCTTGTTACCCAGAAATTATTATGGGGATACCATCTTGATTCTGGGGTTCGTAGGTGTGCCTTAAAGAGAGATTTATTCATGGATTTTGATTCATTTAGGTGGGAATTATTATGGGATGCTTTGGTTCTCCTCGGCTTTCCGGTTAGGTTTGCATCCTAGGTTAAAATATTCGTCTCTTCCCCAATGTTCTTGGTGAACATTAATGGCAGTTTACATGCCGAATTTTCGGGGAAAAGGGGGATTAGAAAATGGGATCCTCATTCACCATTCCTTTTTGTTATTTGCATGGAGTTTTTCTCATTCATCGTTGAATGCAGGAGGCTGGGGGATGGTACGATGGCTGGTATGGGCTGGAGTGGCTGGTACGGGCGGGATGACAGGCGACATGGGGATAGTAGTGGGCTGGTGCGGGCTGGAATAGGTGGAAGGGGGATGGTGTGAGCTGGATTGTAGGTGGCTGGGGGATGTTGGGCATGTTGCAGGGGCCGGTGCGGGCTGTGATGTAGGAGGTCGAGGCTGTTGAGGGATGGAACTGGTGGATGGGGATGTTTTGTAGGTGGTAGAGGGCTGACATGAATGTTTTGCAGGAGGCTGGGGGTGGTGGCTAGTGTGGTGGCTAATTGCAGGTGGATGGGAGCTGGTGAAGGCTCGAATGAAGGTGGAAGGGGGATGGAATGCTGGTGGAAGGGGGCTGGTTGCAGGTGCTGGGGGGATGGTGTGTGCTGATTTCAAGGAGGCAAGGGTGTTGTTGCAGGCTGGAATGCTGGTCGTAGCGGGCTAAAATGAAGGTCGAAGGGGGCCGGTGTGGGCTAGATGTGGCTAAATCAGGGCCAAATCATAGCATTACCGCAGCCTGACTGCAGCCGGACTGCGGCTTGACCGCGGTGTGACTGCGGTGTGACCATGGTGTGACTGCGGCCTGACTGCGGTGTGACCATGGCATGACTGTGGCGTGACCTCGGCGTGATCGCGACATGTTGGGCCGGTCCAGCGACATTCGCGGGGCAGCATCTTTCAACCAGGAGCGAAGGGAGCGGGAGGAGGTGGGGAAACATTCCGGCCATCGGCCCGCTGGAAAAAATTGTGATTAGTTAGCCTCAACATTGATCACAAGACTCATGGAATACTATAAATGCGAAACATTGTAGGGTGTCATCCTAGAGAATGGCCAAATCACAGAATTACCGCATTGTGACTTCGGCGTGACCGCGACGCAACTGTGGCGTCACCACTGCATGACTGCGGCGTGACGGTGGCGTGTTGGCCCGGTCCAGTGACATCTGTGGGGTAGTATCTTCCGGCCAGGAGTGAAGGGAGATGGAGGAGTCATAAAAACATTCTGGTCGTTTCCCCACCGGAAGAAATTGTGATTTGTCAGTATCAACATTGATAACAAGACTCATGAACTACTATCACTGTGAACTGTCACGGGGTGTGATCCTGGAGCAAGGCCAAATCACGGTGTAACTGCGGTGTGACAGCGGTGTGACTACGGCATGGCTGCGGCGTGACCGTGACATGACCGCGGCATGACCACGACATGTTGAACCGGTCTAGCGACATCCACAGGGCAGGATATTCCGACCAGAAGCAAAGGGAGCGGGAGGAGGCATGACAACATTCTAGTCGTCACCACGCCAGCAGAAATTGTGATTAGTCAGTCTCAACATTGATCACAAGACTCATGGAATAATATCACAATGAACTGCCGTAGGATGTCATCCTGTAGCAGGGCCAAATCACGACATTACCGTGGCCTGACTGTGGCTTGACTACAATTTGATCGTGGCATGACCGCGGCGTGACCACGGTGTGACCGCGACGTGTTGGCCCAGTCCAACGACATCCATGGGGCAACATCTTCCAGCTATGAGAGAAGGGTGCAAGAGGAGGTGGGGCAACATTCCGACCATCGCCCACCAGAAAATGATAGAACATATCAACTATTTAATATGCTATAATAAGGGATCTCTAGAGAAGGTTATAGAGAGAGGAACAATGACACAACGTCTAAAGGTCAACAAATCGGCAGAAAATAATCATACACCCTACACAGACCATTTAAAAATTCATTCACATTGCCTAAACATGGAATTGTTTTTATAATAATCAAATCCTGAAAAGGAATGTGTCATGCTCAAGGAATATGGCTACACAGGAAATTTTATTTGAGTTAAACGAGTATGATAATCCAATTTATATTATTCAAAGAAAAAAAACTAACTAGGCACAAAACAAACACCAACAACAGGCATATAAAAGACTCAAACCAAATCTAAACATGATACAAATAATTATCACTACACTTTGGTTTAATATATAGTCCACCTCCATTGGAGGGGTTTTATTATAAAATCATGGCATTTCATTATCACACAATTCATTTAATTATATTGAAAATTTATTCTAAAACTCATTCAGCAGAAATCTAATGAAATAATTTAAGAAACTAGATCAACATAACAATCATTGTGAGTTTTAACAGAAAGTGCATATTCGTTGGAGCGGTTTATTTATAAATACATGACTTTATTTATCAAATGAAACAATTGTATTAAAAAACACTTATTCAAGATATGAAATTCAATATAATTCAGCAGAATTATCAATGATTCTATATTAAATTTAAAGCATTCTTGATTTAAAGAGGCTATAAGAAGGATCCTACCTCAAGGTAGAACCAAACTATCCATTTCAGCTCTTGGAGAATTCTAACTAATACTTTTTGCTCCCCCACTGGGTATACGCACCTTCACACACATGGATGGACACTTAGCCCCTATGCACACACCCGCATGGCCATGATCATGTTCAAGGGGATCTTTTCACATATGATTATATGCATATTCCAGTATCCACTCTTCTATGTATGAATTTATATATATACATGGGAACACATATCCCCACACATGCATAATCACTGCCTTGGTTGACTAGACATGCAATAGGGGAACCCATATACATATACTTTCTTACCTATGCACACACAGGCAAGTCTCCCTTAACATTGATACTCGAATCCAACGAGAAGGGATCAACGCACTACAAGAAGGATATTAGGAACATTAAAACACCTAAATGATGCTACATAACTAGTGAGAAACCAACAAATGACATTAAATCCTTACCTTGATTAAGAGAACCAAATCCACCTGAACCAACACAAAATGATCCAACACCCTACTCAGAACATAATATGGAGTCTAAAATACTAAAATCCCCAAATACATTAGGTGAGAGAACATATTAAAATTGTATGAATTATATAACACTTTATAATTTAATAAAATATGGTTACCCATTCAACTGCCATCTGCCCCCTACCCCTACCCCCTCCACCCTGCCCCCCTCCAGCCACTGCCTTACCGCTACCCCCTGCCCCTGTTCTACAGACCTCTGCCATGCCCCATGTCCCTTTCCCCCTTCCCCCCTCCACCCTCCCCATGCCCCCTACCCCCTGCTCCCTACCCCCTACCCTTAGACCTGCCCCTGCCCCCTCCACCTTTCCCACTTCCCCTTTTCCCCTCCACCTAGCCCATAGCCTGCACAGCCCCCCGGCCCCTAGCCTGCACCAGCCCCCCTAGCATGCACCACCCCCTATCCTGCACTAGCCCCCCTAGCCAGCACACCCCCATGTGAGACAAAAAAATCATTAGAGATGCCCGTGGTGTCTCAAATGGGAGGATTAAAAATTAAAATGGAAAACATAAATGAAATAATTTCAATCAAGCTATATAAGAATTAACTACCACAAGAGGATACTTATATATATACTTACATGCATAATCATGGGCTATGTTTTGATGTTAGTTCTCTATATAGCATACATCCCTATCCAGAGACACATCCTATCATGACAAATCATACACACATGAAATCCAGTTCTTGTGAATACATTGAGACAAAAAGAACCTCATAAATATATTTTCGGAATGAGTTATACTAATAAAAGGTTTAGAATAATTCCTGGGGGAAGCTGTTTCAAAAGGACCATCAGCATTTGAGAAATAATATTGGAAAAATGAGGTCCAATGGAAATGTACTCCAAAAGCTTGTACTAAAAATAATATCATAGTGGTTATCGAACGAAAGGAACAAAAGTATCATTGCTTTGAAATTTATTATAATTACCTCTCACTGTCATCAAGGATTATGTGGCTTAATTGTGACTTATAGGCATCCTAAAATACATGAAAATAGCAGGTGAAAAAATGACTAAAATTATCCATTATACAAGGTGAAAATTCAATAAGCATAAACAAATGGATGGGTGGGTGTACCATAGGTGAATCTATTAATTAATTAGGCATGTTGTTGTTAAGGTCTAGAGTAGGTTTTCCAGTAGCAGGGGGCTCTAATCTCCCTTATATAGTGAACTTCTATTTTTCGAGGCTAGGGAGGCTGTGGAATTTATTTGTAGGAAGAAACAGATGGAGGCTCAATAACCACATGAGGTTATATCCTACTCAGACCCCCGGCCCCTACCCCCTGCACAACCCCCTAGCAAACCCCCTTTCCCCCCTGTAGACCCTCATGGAAGCCCCCTCCCCCTACCAGTCCCCCCATGTATGGTCTTTTCTATTGGTTGTTTTAATGTGGAACCAGAAATTATAAATCATCCTTGGCCAATTTTATTGTTGGTATGAATTATTTCTACTCATAGTGGTTGACCCGTGTATTGATAACCCTCCACTGCATGATCATTATAAGGGAAATCAGGTGAGGGCAATAGTAGTCATTTCATCAGAATAGAGGAATGAAATTTCCATTCTTGGGTGATCATTGGTTTTAGTAAAATCATGGGAACTTATACTACCCCTAAAACTATTAGAAATGGTTGGGGAACCTCGCCTATCAAACCTATTGCTTGGAATTCCATAAGATAATTTGAATCCAAATTTGAGTGTTTTTTATGATATTAATGACTAATATGCACAATGTTACTCATTATATCATTTTTTAAGGATACAAAATTCTTAACGGGTTCACCTATCCCAAATGTTGATTCCTAATGATAGTCATCCACTATAGGAAAGTCACCTGAGGTATTTTAGGCTCATCACCTAATGAACACGAGGCTCATCACCCATGGAATTTCATGCTCATTGCAAGAGGAAGGATGGGATTATGATGCATTAGGAAAGGAGAATCATCATATTCTTATCACATAATAAATCTTATACTTTTCAATAAGGCATGTTCTGACATCTTCATAAGTATAAGATCACATCACCAGTAAAATGGATGCCCATGACTTCAAGATAATTATTTCTCATGTTTTAACCAAAGATTCAGAATCCTAAATCATGGGTACTCACACATAATTGATCCATATTCATACTCAAACAATATTCTATTCAAAATGAAAATATTTTCATCAATAATGGATCGAATTATAAGGGAGAGTGCTCCTTGGTTATCAAATGTTTATCATTATAATCCTATAAATCATTAATATAAGTATACTAAATTTATTAATAATTATTTTTAGGTTTCCTATAGAATATATATGCACATACTCAATGGATATATTCATATTATTCATTGAAAAGGATAGTGGTTATTAGAAAATTATTTTTTAAAACAATAAAGAAACTATGGAATTTTTTTTAAAACAATCAGGAAATTATAGAATTAAAATTAAATGTTTAGGCCGAGGGAACCTACCACAACCTCAAGACCCATTACTTTTGACGACAAATAGTCGAATATTCCTTTTTTCTTCTTGCACG
The DNA here is from genome assembly GCA_963277665.1 of Viscum album. Lineage (NCBI taxonomy): Eukaryota > Viridiplantae > Streptophyta > Magnoliopsida > Santalales > Viscaceae > Viscum > Viscum album. The sequence goes on along the minus strand of OY728153.1, from coordinate 432,057,473 downwards.
CTTATGCAACTTCACATATATATAAGGACATCTAGCCCCTATGAAAATATTTTCATGGCCAAATATTCATGAGGGGGTCCTTAGATATATGTTTATACATGCATTTACCCCTTTACACATACACATATATTCATTTTTATATGATTTTTATTGGTATAGAATATTCTAAAACGTGTTCCTCTATTTTTGGACACATTCTAAGAATATAGAATAAAACAATTTTTTATCTCCATACACATGAGTCTTATCATTGTAGGGAATTTGATATTCATGGAATAAAAAATCTTGGATGGTGTAATTTCAATAATAACTATCAGAAAAATCCATTCATGATAAAAAAAATTAGTGTAATTTGGTCTTATAAGGCCCTAATAATCCAAATTTTAGAGTATTTTTCATGTTACAATTATTTTAATCATAACATGCTAATATTTAAACATTATGGAAAGAAAATAGGTATAATCAACTATTACTATTAAAATTTCAATGGAATGTTATAACAAAGTGGAAGATGATTTAGAGCATAAAATATTCCATTCATTGAAAAAACTATGGTGGAGTATCCACATCCCAGAGTATCTCTTGACCAAATTAGGAAATTAAATTGAAATGATGTGACTATAGTGAAATTCGACCTACCTGATTCAATAGATCTGCTAATTCTTAAAAATGGTGTTAAGGGCCTACTCGAGATTTGTTCTATGACTAGATCCATCTTTTGATAGAGTTTGAAATTTTGTTAGAAATGTGTTTAGATCTTGTATATTATATTTTATGGATTCTAGACATATGTTTTTTATGATAGTTGTGCATGTATTGTGTCCATGTGAGCCACATATTCATGCATCTCTACAGTCTGTATATAAATAAAATCATAATGTTTCACTTCTAATATAGTAAAGGGATTTAAATAAGTAGTTTTATCCTTTAAATATATTGTATGGTGGTTGGAAAAATAAACTTGATGAGATCATATTCATGTGTGGCTAAATATTCTCAATAAATGAGAACATTATGAACAAGGATGTGCCAGTGTCGATAATAAAACACACCTACACCTAGGCTAAGGAAAGTTGTTGAAGGGTGTCATCTTTATCAGAAAATTTCTCTAAAATATTATATATGATGATAGTTTAAACCTTTAACCAAGCCCACTTTCATTAAACCTGATGCTAGATGAAAATATTGGGAACAAGAATCTATTCACCTTCCACTATAAGAATATAATCTAGAATTTTATTTTTCATGGATATATCTTCTTTAAATTAGGTCATAGTTGTAAGAATGTCCTCCATCATTGCCTCCTATTTAACTTTAGGTATTGAACATGATAGTTTAGCATTGACCATATGAATACCTAACACTGTTCCACTAGGAAAAATGTAATTAGGTCTTCCAACACTAGTAGTCAAACATGTGGAGTCTTCACAAATCTCAAAAAAAATATATTGAGGATGAAACTACCTCAAAATTATTAGAATGTTCGGATATAATTCATTTCCCCCCCCCCCAATAAATTATATTGATAGTGTGATGTGACAGGATCATTGAGAATCCAATTTTTTATACACCCATCAAACTGGTTTCCCCAATACCCCATCGGTATAGTATTCAAACCATAACATGGAATAACCCCATGAAAATTTATTTGGACCATTATCAAGATATAATGAAATTTCTTTGTTAGAATCCCCATGCATCATCATTGACCACATTTCATAAAAGAAAAAATTGGTTATATTATCTCTAAATATTGATTAGAGGTAAATATGTAACCTATTTTAAATGACCAAATTATCATGAGAACCTATAAGGATCAAAAGGATCTAAAATGGTTAATCCATCTATAAAATCAACCAAAATCCCATCTCACAACATGATAATGTATGAAATTTAATATAATTTCCCTCTATCATTATCTACAACTCCACCAAAACATGTTGAATAAGGAATGAAGCCATGGGAAACATCCTTTAACAAATAAATAGGACAATCAGGTCATTAATTGAAAAAGAACAAGACATTATACCATAGATTCGTAGTTCACTCCACATCGAGTATTAGTTTCAGTTCAAGAAAGAACAAAATAAATCAATGAAATTTTCTAATTCCTTGGTGATAGGGTGTGGGGGGTGTCGACCTCAGAGTTTGGGGTATTGAGGGTTGTGTGGTTGAGCTATCGGGAAGGATGAAAGGAGGATGGGAGACCGCTCGGAGCATATTCGCTGGAGGAGGAGGATCATGGGGAGGAGGGTTGCGGTGAGGAGGTGTCGTGGATATATAGTTCTGATGGAGAGGAGGCGTCAGGGATGAGGCATTGGAGAGTGTGTGTGAAGGAAGAGGGGAGGTGGGGAGGCTGCTCGGATAAACTTCTCTAGATGAGGTGGGTCGCGGCGAGGAGGCGTCGGGGTGGGTGTTGGGCTGTTGAGGGGTTTTGTGAAGGATGGATCAAGTGGAAGGAAGAAGAAATGAATGGGTCGTGGTATTCAGCGATAGAGTCGTGGCTAATTGTGGGGGTGTAGCAATGGATTTTTTAATCCGTGGCTTTATAGGTGTGGCTATAGCTCAATCTCCACGTAGTATATATATATATATATACAAACACACACACACACAATATATTTGTATATAAGTATTCATATATTTGTGTTTGAAATAAAATGGACATTAATTTTTATTTAGATAAGGATTATATATTGAGATATATATTTTAAATGTAAATTTGTTTAATTATTTATGTTTAAAAACAAATTTTTATGTGTGAATATAAAAAAATATGTATATATTATTATATATTTGGTTATAAATAACATTACATTGTAAAAAATGCTAATAATTAAAAGCCAAAATAATAATATGAATTTAATACCTATGAATAAATTCAGTCCCAACTGAAAAATGGAAAAAGACCCTCTTAAAATAGGCTGAAATTCCATATAATGTTAAACAAAATTGGGTATCCCGACTAAAAACTCGGTTTTGGAGGGATTTTTGGTCTTTTTTGCGTCAAAAATTTTTATAGAGGGTTGTCTTATGTCAAAAGTATGTAGAGCTAGTCATAATCTTCAATTTGATATGTATTAGATCTCAAATAGACACCAAAATCAAAAATTTTTTATTTTTTGATGTTTGAGTTACGTTTTCAATTTATTTTAGATCTTTTATTAAATTTTTTATTTTTTGTTTTTTCAAATTGTTACTAATGTATTATTAATTGATAATAATTATTAAATCATTAATTATTAATATTTTTAAAGTATTTTATAAGCAATTCATACTGAACATCTTATATATAAGGTGTAAATGTCTATCTATACTTATCTAATAAATATTTAAAATATATTAATTATATTAATATCAATATCAATATATTTATATATATTATTATATTATATTTTATAATAATTTTTTTATGGTTTTTTATTTTTTTAGTTAACATTATTATTAGAATAGGTTGGGAAAACCCCTCTATTAAGAAAATAAGAAGCCCTTTTATGCTGGATTGAGATAGAACGAATTGCATGACTGAATCCCCAAACACAACATGCCCCCAAAAAAGAAAAGGAAATTGTTAATGGAAGTAAATATTATTACTTCAATGTCAAATCCATATACCCTGAAATACTAAGGTAGAGAAACCTATAATTAGATTTGATTGAAATCCCCCAAGGTGTCTATCCATCCATTTGAACACCAACCTAGAAACTCAATCCATAGCTTCCATTGGGAAATATGGGGAAGATCATCATAGTGGTCAGATCTGCTGATAATAGAGACAATCTGCCTGAAAAATCACCATCCCCAACTAGAGCGAGTTCTTCCTCTCATTTCATAGACCCATTCCATGAGTATGGTTTTTCTCTCGTTATTATCCCTCACCATCGCACCTAGGTTTGAGTATTTACTTTATTCACCATGATAACTAGAGGAATTATTTTTCCACTTTCCCTGGCGCTTTCCAACTAACCCCCACCACCGAGCAGGAGTTCAGATCTTTCCATTGACCCCTAAATTTTTTTACATTAATTTGTTTTATCATTAGGTATTTGAAATTAATATATATTCATATTGATTCAATACGTTAGAAAAAGGTTCTATAAGTAATGTGTGATGTGTAGGAATCTGCCCCACATCAATCTGATGCATGGGGTGAGCGGTATGACTCCACTACTATTGATATGACCATTAAATCATCGTAAAACAGACATTTACAGTGTTAAAAGGCATTATTATCCCCAGAAAAATTAAAAGGGGTCATTTTTATCTTCTATACAAAACTACTAATAAATGACCCATTTATCAGTGATAAAAAATCACTGATAAAGGAACCTTTATCGACGCTTTTTTAGCACTGATAAAAGTCATAAAAAATAATTTTTTTCCTATAAATTGGAGGCTGGGACCTCCCCCACCATTTAACAGTGCTATGGACCTACATTGCCCACCCACGCACACCCCACAGTTGGGTTTCGAAACTGAGACCCCCCTTCATAATCTCGCTTATTTTCTACTCCCATATGTCATTTTAGTTTTTATTTTTTGATACATCAATATATTTATATTTATTTCCTTATATTTTATATCTATATATTTATAGATATAGATTTATATATATTTAAATACATATGAAAAATATGTGTTTGTGTGTGTGTATGTTTATAAAAATATACATATATATATATATTTACATATGTGTGTGCATATATAAATATAATTATTCATATTTTTATTTAGTTAAATATATTATATGTTAATATTTATATAAGTACATTATAATATATTGATAAATATATATCGGTTTGTCAATGCACACAAAAATATATTTATATACATACATACATTATATATACAATAATTGTGTATATATATTTATATAAATATTTATTTAAAATAAAATTGATATTATTTTTTATTTAGATAAGGTTATAATATTTATAAATATACTTTATATATAAATATGTTTACATATATATTTATAAAAATAAATTTTTTTGTGTGAATATATTCAAAATATGTATATATTTTTATATATATGATTATAAATAAAACTAAATTATGAAAAATGGTTAAATTTCTCCTCATTAATATCTACATGAATGTAATACTTGTGAATAAATTCATCCCCCCTTGAAAACGGGGATAAGCCCCCCCCCCCCCATAAATGAGGCTAAAAATAGATTGAATGTTGAAAAATTAGGAAACACCAACTAAAAAATCAATTTTAAATCACTTCTAGGGACTTTTGGGGCTTAAAAACATAATAGGGGATTCCCCCATCATTAGTGTGTAGATATTGGAACATTATTAGATTTTATATATGATAGAGCTCAAACAGACACTTGAATCAAATGTTATGACCTTTTGAAATCTGAGGTTTGTTTTCGATTTATTTTAGAAATTTTATTAATTTTTTAATTTTTGTGTCTTCAAATTGTTAATAAATTACATTTACTCAATAATAACAAGCAATTTATTAATTAATAAAATTATTTAAATTATTTTATAATTAATTTTCACTAATTGTCTTATATTTTATGTGTAAATGTATATTTAGCAATAAAGAAAACATATTTGAAAAAATATTTTTTTAAGGAAATATAATTTTTTTTAAACCATACCATTTATCAGTTCTAGGAAAAAAACACTGATAAATAACCCCTTTATCAATTATACTAAAACAATCTGATAAAGGGAGTCCATTTAATATCCCTAAAAACATTGATAAAGAGGTACCTTTATCAGTACTAAAAAACAATTATAAAGGGGTTACTTTTGAATGCATTTTTTAGCACTGTTAAAAGAATCTTTTATCACCAGTTTTTTTAGCACTGATAAAGGTACCCCCATAATCAACGCATTTTTTAGCGTTGTTAAAGGGTGGCCCTATGTAAAGTGGGTTTTTTGGTAGTGATCCATGTGTGTCATTTTATTTAAAAATGGTAATTTAAAAATATATTCTTGAATATTTATTTTTAATTTTTTTTGTTTTTAGTATTGTAAAAAAAAATTGTGTTCTTATATAGGAGTATTCGTTTTCTCATGTTGGGGTGGTTTTTTAGCAACTGATACCATGATTAGGATTTTTTGAGAGGGGGTCTTAGCTGCCGAATAAAATTAAACATTGATGTTTTTTAATGTCTATAGATAGTAAATGAAAATATAATTATACAAAATATTGGTTTAAATTTATATAATATGATTTTTTGTATTTCTAATGTAAATTTTATTTCAATTAAATTATGACTATTCAAATAGGTTTATTTCTATACAGGTGTATTTGGTGCAATGTGTTATTCAAATAGCACATTGCAATAGTTGGGTATTTATCAGCGTTAATGAAAACAATGATAATAGGGTCCTCATTTTAATGACGCTTACGACGATAGTGTTTTTTTAGCAATATTAAATCTCTCTGAAAAGTGTTAAAAGGTCTATATGTGGTTGTGGAAATTCAAATTTTTTGTAGTGACAATGATATCCTTATTCAGGCATAAAATGAAAAGGATTTGAAATCATTGTGGTTATAAAAATAATAAGTACACATTGCATCACTAGATGAGAGAGGAGGAGAATTCATGATATAATGTGATTACAACCATATATCACAATGTATTTCATGCAGGAGCGATGACCATTTTTTGAAAAAACATATAGTTATTTTTAAAATTATTTAAATTAAAAACAAAATTCATATTTTCCCTTAATAATTTAACGAGTAAAAAACAAGTACAAAACTATTTTTCATAATGATATATTCATCAAAAATTCTCTTTCAATTTAAAAAATATCAATTTTTATTAAAAAATATAAAAACTCATTTTTCATTATGAAATTCAAATAAAAAATTTAAAATACATAATATATTCACTTAAAAAATAAAAAAATTAATTTTCCTGAAAATAAAATAATAAACTAAATTTTTAGTTATGAAAAATTAATAAAAACTCCCTTTTCCATATGAAGTAATAAAAATATATATATTCCAAAGTAAAAAATATTTTATCAAAAAAATATTTATCCCCTATAAAATTTAAAAAATATAAACATTTTATCTTAAAAATTAAATTAAAAGAAATTATAATATTTTAAAAATAAAAAAAATAAATATTCCTTTTGTCTATGATGTATTTGGAAATTAAATGTGAATTTTCTTCTTTTATATTAAGATAAATTAAAATTTTACCTTTTTCTAAATGATCCCATTTTAAATTTAAAATATCAAAAAATCCCCCTTTTCTTTTCATAAAAAATGAACAAATTTAATTAGAAAACTTAAAGTTAAAAGTAAAAATTCTACATTTTTCTGTTAAAATTACATTAGAAGAAAAGTTATCTATTTAGTTTTTAAAAAAGGTTAATTTTTAAAAAAGTATTTTTAATTAAGGTAGATTTATTTTTAAATTGTCATTGATTGATTTTATTTTACGAGAATTTTAGTTTTTAAGATAAAAAATATAATAATTATTTAGTTAAATATGGATATTATATTTTCTATAAACAAATTTTTTTTCTATGATTTTTCAAAGGAAGTATTTTTTATTAATTTTTAAAAACATAGTAATGAACATTATTTTCATTCACATTAATTTCTATTTAAAAAATGAGTTATCATTGAAATTTTTAATAGGAAAATTGGAGTTGATTTGTTGATATGTGATAAGTCAATATATTTTTACAAAATCGGGTCCTGGAATGCGTGAACGATGTTCACAGAAGCCACAATGATAGTCATAAAATAATCAATACGTTATTGCATAAATATTTTAACATTATTTTAAAAAAATAAAAATTGTTTTATTATTGATAGTAATATAAATTAATTTTGATGGATATGAGATGTCATATATAATATGAAATTTATATTATGTTTTTGGAAGAATAATAAAATATTAAAAGGAAATTTTTGTATCCAAAATGATGTTAAAAATAAAAATCTCACAAAGAAATTACATACATAAATTAGTTTCAATTACATTTTTTATCAAAAAATAATAAATGATGTCAACGTCGATGTTTAGGAGGTTTCTTTATGTCACATCCACGCATATGAATACATATCTACACATAGGTCATGGTGTGTGTGGAATCCGCATGCACAACTACATGCCTGTGTAAATGTTATTGGGACTTCTTAATCCCAATCCAGGAGGCAAGTGTTTCCCTCATACACATATTTAACACACTATACCCCCTCATAATTGATGCATGATAACCCAATATTATCCCCTCACAACCACAAGGGAGATAAACAGAGAATATTTTTTGGGAATCGAGAAATTCATAGTGCTCAAATAATACTCTATAATAATCACCACTAAAAATCATAGTTTTCCATAAAAAACTTCTACCATTGCTAATAAATTGTTGATAGTTGAGGATCTATTAAAAGGGGGGCCTTTTATTAGTGCTCAAAAAAGCGATGCTAAATTTCCCTTTTATCAGCACTAAAAAAGCGTTGATAAAAGTAAAAAAAATTAATTTTTTTTTGTAAATTAGAGGATCTAGACCACATTTTAATAGATCTCTTTCAACAAATCTAGGAATCCCCAACTGCACGCACCACCGCCACCCATTTAACAGTGTTATGTGCATATCCCCCACCTCTTAACAAAGTTAGTCTCCCCCTGCACCCACCGGCGCACCCCTGCCTTCGCCTGGATTTGAACATGAGACCTCTCCCTTGAGCGTCTACACCATTACCACTCACCCATCTTGTTTGGTTCTCCATTTAATTATATATATATTTATTTATATATATATTTAAAATGAAGGGGTCGAAGCATCATTTAATTACTACAGAAAAACAAAGACCACTTTTAACTGGGTAGAGGGAGACCCATTACATAGCCCGATGTCCCAGTGGGCATGTATCCCATTGCATAGCCTGTAAGACAAAATTTTTGGCCTAAGGACCATTTTGTGAATAGTAACCCATCTGATACAGTTCCCTACCGCCGCTATAGTACCCGCTGATAAACAGTAGCACCACTTCTACAATACCGCTATAGTGCTGCTACAGTACCTGTAGCCCCATGGAATTTGAACCCCCATTTTTCATGTAGGATTACGAGGTACTTACAACTAAGCCAAACCCCAACTACATGTATATATATAGTTAGTTATATATATATATATATATTTGGTTATGTTTTATTATCATCATATTTATCTATATATTAATATATGATTAAGTATTATTTTAAAATTCATTTAGAAAATATGTTTTTGTGTGTTTGTATAAATACATAAATACATACATATATATATACAACACACACACACACACACATATCAGTTTGTTAATACACAAACACGCGCGAACATATATATATAAATATATATATATATAGGCACACACAGACATTATATATGTATATAAATATTCATATATTTGTGTTCTAAATAAAATGGATATTATTATTTATTTAGATAAGACTTATATATTGAGAAATATATTTTATATGTAAATATGATTAATTATTTATTTATAAAATTAAATTTTTTGTAATTTCATTGCAAATATTCTAGAATAAAATGATGTGCAATGACAGAATGTTCGTTTATGATGGATAAATAGTTTCATCATAAATTGCATCACCCTGAGTTTAATTTCAACATCCCTTCACAATTTTTATTATTTAGGTCGTGATTTTCCATGATGGTTTGTTGTTATGAATTCCTATCTCAATTAACTCTTTGCGGTGAGAATCCGTCGTTAAAAAAGTGTTGCAAAAGACATTATTTTTAGTGGTATATAAATATTATAACCGAGTGATGCGAACCATATAAATAAATATACCAAAATCATATTTATATTTATATATATGTATCATATAATATAATTTATAATAATATGTTTGTGTTTATATATATGTGTCTGTGCGCGCTATTATATATTATAAAATATATAAATAATATATCTAAATATTTGTACATATTAACTATATAATTTAAAATTTCAATTAATATTAAATAATGCTTTATTATTAGCATTATTTTCATTATTTATATAATAAAAAATTTTCAAATTGATATTAATCAATAAAAATATTTATTAATTGGTTTTTTTAGGATTTTCAAATAAAATTCAAGCGCTTATTAGCTAGATGAAGCCAAGCTGCCCCACACACCAGCTCCGTCTCTGTCTCGATTCTGCCTGCTCGACTGCGATGACGAAGGTCAGTCGCAAAGCGTCCCTACCTCGACCATGCTCCGCCCCCCATGGCCGCCCGTTGTGACCACGCTCCGCCCCACCATGACCTCCCTGCACGCCGCGACCGCGACTGTGCTCTGCCCCGCACGTCGCCACATCCATATCCCGCCTCAACCACCTTCCACCTCCACAATGACCTCCTAGAGTGACCGCCCAGTGCTCCTCCCCACACGCCTACACATCCACATCCCGCCTCAAATGTGTTTTTACTCCGCCAGGAGCTCCTGGATTGGTGCACCTTCCGGATGATCCCTGCACTTGGGTACCCCAGGGGAGGAGTGATTTCTGGTGCAGGAGTTGTGGTGTATTCGGGGTCTCCTACCTAGGGTACCCTTGGGGCCTATTATCAGGAGAATTCAACCTCTGGACACATCCAAGCATAATAATAATCCACATCTGTCGGCACCCCACGGTTCTCCGTTGTCGGGGTTGGGGTTGGGGTAGGTTTCGGATCTTCTTGCTAGGGCACCCATGGGCGGAGTTCCCAAGCGAAGGGGCCGGTTGGACGGGGTCCCTCGTAGTCGGTTGGATGGGGTCCCTCATGGTCTTCTGTTTGAGACCTCATCGTCGGATTGATCATGGGTCGTGGGACTCCAACTAACTGCGGGATATTGTTTACCTTTTCTAATGATGGTCCGCAAAAACAAGACTTCAACCAGGTTCCAATCCATCTCTGTAACATCTTCATCTTCATCGTAAAAAGGTGGGGACATTAGAAGAAGGTAGTCCGAGTGGGAGGGTTGCAGTTTTCAAACACAGCCTCCACCCTTATATAGTACCATATTCCTTTATTTTTGCCTTTCCCTCCATAAATATTTGTCCCATCCTTTAATATCTAGAAACGTGGTATAACCAAATCTTTTATTTATAACACTAATTAATATGAGTAATTACCGAACCCTATTTATTGAATGTTAATTAATTTATTAACCGAACATTAAACACATAGTAAAAATACCCAATTTATTTATGTATTTTTAATAATGTTCATGTAAAATTTATAATAGAAATCTAAATTATAATCTAATTAAATTAATTATTATTAACTGAATAATGATTTATAGTAAAATTTTAATAATATTATAAAATTCATTTGTTTTTTTATATCAATTACCTTTTGATTTATAAATAAATTTTAAAATTAAAAATAATATATTTCTCTTTAATTAATCCGGTTTGGGCAGTTAAAAGTGTGTTTCAAAATATAATAGAATATATTTAAAAATCGTGTTTTAAAAAATAAATCGGTTGTAATTGGATTTGGGTTTTTAAAATAAAACGAGATAGGATTCGATTATACCAAATTTCAGGCATACTTTATAGGTTGACATCCCTAATTTTGGGTGATTTTTAATGAACATTTAACCCTAAATATCAAAGTTGATGATTTTAATAATTTTTGATGAATTTTAATTTAATATTGTAGAATTGATTTTGATAATATTTGACTCGAATCTAATATTTAATGTCGGTTTTAATTCAATAATCTATCATTGACTCGTATCATCCTTTATACAACATTTAGTATATAAATATATATATATTTTCAATATTTTGATTTTTTATCTAACTATTCACAAATGGAAATATATTTTTTTAGAGATTACCCCCAAGGGGAGGGCAAAGAGGTGGTCAACGGAACTACTATTTGGAAACTGAATAAAAACGAACCAAAGGGTTATACTAAAATGAGTATTGGTTAGTAAAAATTTTATTTGGTTAACTGCTTTTTTTGGTCATGATGATTAATTCTAATAACCAAAAACTGAAAAAATAACTAAATTTATAGTTTTTAAATTCTTTATTAATTTAATATTTTAAATAACTTATAACACATATTATAACCAAAAAAATACATTTTTTTATATATTTATATTTGTTTTCAAATAAATTGTTCATTTATAAAAATTAAGGATATATATATAATTTTGAGTTTTTTTGACATAATTATGGTAGATTTGTTTTAAAAAAATTACAGTTTTTTTGTAGGCTTTCTCCGATGATCAACCTTTGTACAAAGGTTTGTCCACCCAATAAAAACAATGTTTATCTTAGTAGCAGTTCAAAAAAAATTAAAAAAAAATAAAAATTTAATGATATATAATTCACATATGCTAATTTACATTGTTAATTACTATATATATTAATGATATTAAAAGTGATACTACTAATTTTATTATTATTTATTATATTTAAAATTTTAAATTAATTATAAATTTACATATTACATGTTTATTAATAATTTTATTATAAATTCTTAATTACAATGTTAATTAACTATCTTTGTAAATTATATTAACAATGACTGAATATATTAATGATATTATCAGTTATTGATTTTCTAAATTAATTAACTAATTGTTAATAATTATATCATTAAACTAAAATGTCCCTTTTATATTGAAAACACAAACATTGAGTCATATCAATCACATCATATGTCCAATTAAAATGTAGTCAATTCCTACACATTATAAATGAGTTATGTACCCACTACTAGAAAATCATTGTTGAGCGGTGGTTATTTTTTGATTTGGTGGCGGTTTAAACTGCCGCTACAGTTGATGTCGGCTTCCAACATGCGGCGGATCCTCCAATTCACTACCATGGATCGAAGCATGGGATGCGTTAGGTTTTTTCAGTGCTATGATGAAAGCACTGGTAAAGTGGGGGGGGGGGCTTTATCACCACTAGATAAATGTGATGATAATGCTTCTCATTAAAAGTGTTAATGAAAGGTTGATAAAGGTGTACCCTTTATCAGCACTTTCTTTATCACTGATAAAGGTGGCCTTTTTTCAGAAAAAAACAATCCTCAAACCCTAGATATCAACCAAATAAAAAGTACATAATTCTAGAGGAAAATATGAAATCCATCAATTATACGCCCAATGATTCCCAAAAGAATCCAAAAAATGAACTGCTCGACTTCCATCTCTCCAAGAAAAGGGAAAACAACAAGAAGATAACAAAGGAACCAAATATCTTATGATGTAGATAATGGAACCATAGGCTTGGAGGCCACCTTTATCCCCCTTCAGTGCATTGATAATAACTTGACAATCATATTTGACCATAACATCCTTCTAGAAAAGAGGCAAGATGGCCTGCATACACTTCCAAATTACCATGGCCTCTGGCTCATGAGGAGACTAACCCGCAATGCCTGAGGAATGATGAGCCGCAATAAGAGAGACAATGTGATCCCAAAGGATTGTCTAAAGGCCAACAAAACCATCCCTAGGGGTCACTACATTAGTATTAAGTTTGAGAACACCCAAAGGGGAGGGGAGAGATATCCGACAGGCAGAGAATGAACATGTGAAGGTGGACGAGCCTCCTCAATATCCAACCACTGCGAGCCCGAGTTTTGAATCATTGAAGGACAGACCCTATCGTCTATAACAATGATCATGAATATGAATTCATTTTGGAGAAACCAAATAATCCAAACACAATGTTATTATTAGCACTGATAATATTTCTAATAAAAAATTTTATTCATTTATGAAAAATTGAAATATTTATATTAAAAAATAATTTTGATTTGTATAAATTAAATAAAAAACACATTTTGATAATTAATATATATTTTTTAATAATTAATATATATATATATAATGATTTAAAAAAGTATTTATAAGTTATAATAAAATAAATAAATATTTAAATAATTATAAGATTATAATTTATTTTTAAATAATAAATATTTTTATTATATTTATTATTTTTAAAAATATATGAAAATACATTTTAAATATATATATTTATGTTTATAATTATAATGAAATAAATATATATCAAAATAAATATATGTTTCCAACGAATTTGTCCAATAAATAATTTGATGCGTGAGTATAATTGACATACAAATATGTCATGAATTCATCACAATTGTTCATTTATACATTTAAAATGTTAAAACTCACACGAATAGAGTTTTGACATCAGTTAGTGGATAACTGATGTTAATACAATGTCAGTGTGAGTTTTAATGTCGGTCACGCAATAAGAAATGTAAAAATGTGGGTTTCAACATTAGTTATCAAATAATTATTCATCCCCCTCCTATCAGATGGATTCATCCCCCTCAGGGTATTTTAAAACTTAATATTGATGCGGTGATTCCAGTTAATGTCTCTGTTGACCTTATGAAAGTTCTCTAGGACCATGTAGTCTCTATCATTGCGGCTCGGCGTTACATAGAAATTTTTTTTGGTCTCCTCCCGTAGTAGTGTGGAATGACTATCTGGAAAGGTATGCAATTCATTTCATCTCTCAGATAGAAGGATATTATGGTAGAATATGATTTTCAAGGTATTATCGATGTGCTGGAGCAGGATGAATGTGGCCACCAATACTTTGGTTCTATTATCAATATCATCATATCATTGGTGTTGTTATTCTACTATTGTTTTTATTCCTTTTTGGGGAGAGGAAAATCGTACGAATCATTTTATAGATACTTTTGGGAGTTGTTGAGGGTGGAATTATGGTACAGTTGATTCATACACATTCCAAATAACAGATGGATCATTTTCCTATAATATCAAAATAATCCAAATGCGTTTTCTCATTTTTGAGTTGGGCAATTGTCCATTTTCCTAAAATTAAAGTATATTTATAATAAAAAAGACGCACTTGTAGTTATACCGGTCTCACTATGCCTCATATTGAGGAGAAAATGAATCCTTGGCATCCCAAATGTCTCATGTATTTTTATCCAAATGTATCAAAACCAATCAGAATGTGTTTGATCATTTTTTAGTCTGTCACTTGTTTCTTTTTACTAAAATTAATGTCACATTTAAATAAAAAGATGGACTTAGAGTCATACAAGTCACACCGTGCATCAGATTGAGGTAAGACTAATTTATACACATCTTAAATTACTTATGGATAGTTTTACTAAATTTTCAAAACAATCCAAATATTTTTTTCTTATTATTTAGTATGTCACTTTCCTTTTTTAGAATTAATTCATTATTAACTAGAAACACACACTTTGACTAATACTGTTGACATAGAGTATCAGAATGACATGACAACAATTCCTACACACACAAAAATGATTTATTAATTGATTTATTAAATTATTAAGACAATATGAGTGTGTTTTCTTGGTTTTTAGTGAGTGATGTATTTGGAAGTAAAATGTCGATTTTGAACTGACAATGGACACATTGAGTCAGACTGGTCACACTGTTTTTGGATTGTGGTGTAGCTAATTCATTAATATCATAAATGTCTTATAGATAATTATACTAATGTATAAACACAATTTTATTTCCTTTTTTGGTTTTTATTTTTGAGTTGTATATTGTACTAAAATTATGATCAATTTTAAATAAAAAGACACACTTGGAGTCATACCGATCATGACATTTGTCAAATTGAGGTGTTGTTGATTCCTACATGTCCCAAACTATTAAAAGAATACTAAATACCAAGCAATCCTCGAGTATAATAAAACAAATCCTATACGATTATTACTAAAAATAAATAAATAAAACTTAAATATGAAACAATCCCTTACTTCTATAGAAGTCACATCTTTATACCATTGGTGTACATTCTATGATTAGGTATGATGCCCATTTGTTTCTATGAAAATTAATATCATTTTATAAATTGTATTTTTTTGGATAGTCATAATAGTACATGAAAAATATAAATACACGAAGGATTAATAAAAATTTTAAATAATGTAGTAATTAAATTTGAAAATAGCTCTTAGGGGATGTGTGTTTTTTTATGGAATACGATATCTCTCATAAATTTACAAACATAATAACCATAATAATTTCCATTTGATTATTTTAGACACTATAGAATAATTATGGAAAATATGTAATTTTTTTATATATGTTTGGATAGTTAAATATTATTATATATACCTTGATACTTATCCAGTTGTAGAACTTGTTTGGGTCCTTGTGGGCAATGCTTGTCCTCATGCCATGATTTAGGCATTATTTACACAGAACCCTATAATAACAAAATCCTAATTAAAACATAATATAATTATATAAGTTGAATCCTAGTTCTAAAATGTAGGGAGTAGTGTATTACAAATAAAAAAACGCTATCATGTGTGGTCGGTTTGTTGGTAATCTATGTAGTGAATCCAAGAAATAAATATATAGTGTATCCAAATTGATCGTAATGAGAATACATGGTTTCTTAAAAACATTAAAAGGAATAAGTAATGAATGAAATGAAAAATATATTAGATATGATTAAATTACTATGTTTTATCCTGAAATCATTTTTATTAAGAAAATTATTTCATCCCAATGTTTTCCTTCAAACGATTTGCCATGGTTTGCCACTCTTTCATCTATTTTTTGAATTCTGTTTTTGTTTTATCAGTATAGGTGACATGAGGACAGAAGAGTACAATTTTTTTAAGGAAAATCCATTGAATTGGTATTGATATATATGACTTCAAAAATTATGAAATTTATTTAGTCATAATTAACATGGTATATCATCTTTTGGAAAATTAAATCACGAAAACATATGTCATGTATGCATTTACAACTGAGACACCTATCCATTCATAGATTACGATTTCATCTATATTATTAGAATCAGTGTAGTCAATAACATCCTATACACACACTTTTTAATAAAAATCAACTATGTGACTACTACCACTTTTTAACTTTGCATCCACATAAACCATTAATGTTAGTAAATGTGGATATTCAAGGGGCAGTGTAATTGTGCTTTTGGAAGATCTATTCAATTAGTTGGTTGATCCTTTAGATCGTTTAAGTCAACCTTTAATTTCACCCCATCCATTTTTATATTTTTAACAACATTCATCAGTTTAGAACTTTTTTCATTAATTATTAAAGGTTTATCGTCAAAAATAAATAGGAAATTAATACCTCCTTGTCGACATATTTTTTAACAATATTTAATGGCCATTCGATGAATGTTACAATAGTTGGTCAACCATATGAATATCTTCCTCATCAGTTGGAATAGGTTGATCAGCCATCAGATCATGGGCTATGCTAATAGAAACTCTCAAAAGACCTATTAGAAGTGGTCTATTGATTAGAACATCATTTTGGATATTGAACACTGTATCCCTCACTAAAAGGCTATTGGTGGATGTTGATAGATATAAATCACAGTCATTATCATCCTGTATAATATCAGTACAAGAAAGGTATTAGTGTATATCTGATTCACAGTTTATAGAAACAGTTATTAGAGCACTGATTACCTAGTCCAAGACTTATTTTCTATTGAAATGGCTCACCTCAAGGCTAGTGGGTTTTGTGAGGGATATTCAAGAAATGCTTGTTCTTGAGTTCTTTTTTCACTTTGCCTATCCCTATAAATGTTTCTAGTGACTCTCTCTGCTATTGAAATTTTTATTAATGTGTATATAGTCTTTCTTTCATATATTTCATTTCCTTATCTTTATCCTCCTCTAGTTTCTTTATAAAAACATGTTTTCGGTTGTCACCCCAAAACCCGCTCCTCTGATGTGACCATAAATTTATATCTGATTCAAGGACACTGATAGTAGGTATTCATCTGATATAGGTTTTTATGATTCATGTGACTAATATGGATAGAAAATATAGGAAAATAAGTAATCATTGTTATGTAATTTTGATTTAAATAGAAACAAATTTTTATTATTTCATAATTAAACATGTTTCCCACCGTTTTTGTGTATTTTCATATATTAGTTTCCCATCTTTATTTACAAATTCCTCTTTACACAATAAATGTTGTATATGGAAGTGGATTTATATTTGGATTCATCAATCTGCATATAAATAGAGGAACATAATTATTTTGTCATTTCATGTCATATAAAAGTGTTACGTTAGATTTAAAATAAATACCATTTTTTTTCAAGTGAAGCGTACCCCATCCTTACTTTACAGTAGGGGTATGTTTCTTTTGTTTCCCCTCCATTATTTTCAACACTCGGTTTCTATTTCATAATCAAAAAAAATTCACTCAAAGTGATGAATATATGTATTGTCAAAAAAATATATTACTAGCCACAATGTGCTTGAAAACACACATTAGTATGACTTATAGTAAACAAATCTCATGCATGTTCGGCTATCAGGTGTGCATACATAAGTAGTGGGTGTGGGGTTATTTTCCCTCCAGCTTCTTTTAGATGATGAATCAATAGAGTCGTGTGAAAGCCTATGTGAATCAATCTATAAATAATAAATACATATTTATTATGGTATTCATCTACTATAAATGTAATCTTCAAGGGATGGTGAAGAATAATTCATTGTTTCATTATTTTATTTTTTAGTAAAATAAAGGAATGATATCATATTTTTACTGTAATATCTTCCCACATTATTGTATCACTACTACAAATATAGCTTTTTATCAGTGCAAAAAGTGGCCTTTAACAGCACTAAAAAAGCGCTGTTAAAGCCGACTAAGATAATGGGGGGAGGGTCCCCTTTATTAGCGCTCCAAAAAGTGCTGATAAAGACCACTTTTATTAGCACTGAAAAAATCACTGATAAAAGGGGTATTTTATAAGCGCTAAAAAAGTGATGATAAAAGGTACCATTATCAGTGCTTTCTTTCTAGCGCTGATAAAAGACCCCTTTTATCAACTCTTTTTTAAAAGTTATTTTAAAAGATAACAAATGAAAAAAACATTTACAAATATTAAAAATTTTAAAAAATCATTCCAATTGGGGGGGATTTTATAATGCTTGCGCCCCCCTATTACATCGCTTTTCTGCCCCCCTCCAGCGCCCGCAGACACCCCTCCACCCTTTATCAGTGCTAGCCCAAGATTCACCCATGCGCGTGCATCCCTGCCTTCACCCGGATTTGATTTAGAGACCTCCCCCCTTGGTGCCTGAAGCCTTTACCACTCCACTATATTGATTTGTTCTCTTATTGGTGATATATATATATATAGATATATAGTAATATTTATTTGTATAGTAATATATATTTATATTAAAAAATATATATATAGTTATATTAATATAAATATATAGTTATTTTAATATAAATATATAGTTATATTAATATAAATATATAGTTATATTAAAATATATATTTAAAGTGATATTAATATATATATTTATAGTTGTATTAATATATATATCTAGTTATATTAATATATATATAGTTAGATTTATATATAGGTAAATAAATATTTATATATTTGTATTTTAAATAAAATAGATATTAGTTATTATTCAAATAAAGAAAATATAATTTATATGTAAATATATTTTATTATTTATTTTTATAATTAAGTTTTTATGTGTGAATATATAAAAAATATGTATATATTGTTATATATTTGATTATAAATAGCAGTCAATTATAAAAAAAGTTAAAATTTCAAATACATAATATCAATATTGATGTAATACCTTAGAATAAATTTAGTCCCCACAAAAAAATACTATAATACCCCCTTAAATGAGGCTGATAATACAAAAAATGGTAAAACATCAGGGTACCCCGACTAAAAACTCAGTTTTGGAGGCCTTCTGGGACTGTTTTGGCCTCGAATAATCCTTGACCTAGCCCCCCCCCCCCAATTAAATTGACATAGAACACGTCACAGGTTTTGATTTGACATGTGGTAGAGCTCAAACGGATACCCGAATAAAAAGTTATGGTCGTTTGAAGATCGAGTTGCATTTTCAACATATTTTCGATTTTTTTATTTTATTTTTATTTTTTTATTCTTCAAATTGTTATTAATGGACTATTAATCCATAATAATTAGAAAGTTATTAATTAAAAATAATATTTTAAATTTTTTATAAGACATTTTCCCTAAATATCTTATATATTAAGTGTAACTGTATATTTATAATTTTCTAAATTATATTTAATATTATATTTAAAAAATATATATTATATTTATATCAATATAACTATATCTATATATTTAAATATTAAAATATTTTTTTAATAAATTTCATTGGATGTAGAACCATTATCAGTGCTGAAAAAAAGTGTTGATAAAGACGCCCCGTTATCTGCCCTACAAAAAAAATTACTAATAAAGGGATGCCCTTTTACAGCACTAAAAAATGCGTTGTTAAAGGGGTTCTTTTATCAGTGCTAAAAAAGTGCTGATAAAGGGGTGCTTTTATCAGCGCTTTTTTGTGGTGATAAAAGGACCCTTTATTAGTACATTTTTAGCACTTATAAAGGTACCCCCTTTATTAGTGCTTTTTCGTTAGCAATGATAAAGGGTGGCACTGGACCTGCCCAGTTTTGTGGTAGTGTATTAAGAGCTGGAACAACATTGTGCCACAAAACTACACTAGCTGGCTTGCATAACCAAGTGATGATTCCAATGTAACTAATAAAAATTACCTTATTGGGGTTAACATGCTGGCCCCGTTCATTCAATCCAAAATCATATTTGATGCCTTTGATTTTTTCCTTCATGATTTTTTCTAACACTATCAAACTATGCAACACCTATTTTATTTGCATCGTTTATTCCTTCATCACCTAACATTTCCTTGGATTCAACATCGTCAATATGTTGTTTCTCTAGAGAAGTAGGATCAACATGTGGATATGGTTGTTGAACCTCAACATCGAGGGCATCAACAAATTGAAAAACCTATTATTCCTTAGGATTGGGATTACCAACAAATGAATAAGGTCAATGTTCATCTACAATGCACGTAACTATAGGTTGAAAGACCTAATGTTCCTTAGGATTGGGAGCACCAGCATGTGCATAAATCATTATCTGCATAAGTGGTTTATAATTTAATTTTGATTACATCAATACAAAAACGAATATATAATAACATGAGGAAAAACATTGTATATTTTAAAAAATAACCTAATTATTGGACTCTCTTTTTTAATGGCTAAATATATTTGACCCCTCTATCGACTATTTAAGTCCTTTCATTTTAGTCTCCTCTGAGAAAAAAAACACCATCTACATTAGGACCTCTATAAAATGATTGTGATGTCATAATTAAAGTGTCACCCATAGTTGAATTTTCATCTGACCATTCAGTGGATTTGGTCAATAACATAACAATTGAACACTTTCAGTTTGTGGTATCTAGAACGAAAAGTACTTTTACTGCCTATGATGCCATTATAAATGGTTCGTCTTTTCACCCTTCCTTACTAAAATAAATATTCACTAATCCAAATTAATCTATTTTATAATCATTCATGTAATCAACCCAATAGAATTGAAAAATTGGAACATAGAATGTTTTATAATCCAAATCCCATATTTTTTTTAATGATTCCAATGTATGAAATATTCACGTCAATTGGATTTATGTCCTTAGTACCATAAATATGCCTTGATTCCTCTACATGTGTAACTCCTCTATTTTTCACAATATTTTCTTCATCATGTCTATTTGTATAAAACGTATAACCCATAATTACATAACCATTGTAAGATAATACATACACAATTGGTCCTCTGGATAACCATCAAAGTTGTTCTGATATTGAATTAGGATTTTCATCTGAATCATTAAAAATATTTTCCCAAAATATTTCTATAAACTGTTGATTATGTGTATTTGATATCCATATTTTATCCCTTGATGGATTCAAATGCCTAAGAATTTCTTTATGGATTTCAACATACGGGGAGACCACCAAATCTTTATTCCAAACGTAAAGTTGTGCCTACTCATGATCTGCAATATTGATTGTGACTTCATCTCTTCCAGAAATTCCTCACCCACTAGCCACCTAGTGAGACGAGATTTTGGTAGACCAATGATTTCCACACCTCACATGCATTTGGTACATAATTCTATGGCTTCCTAAAAAATATATCGATCTAGAATACAGCCCTCTGGTCAAATTGGATATTTTATATACCCATTCAAAATATTTATATATCATTCAATGAGGTATATCCAT
The DNA here is from genome assembly GCA_963277665.1 of Viscum album. Lineage (NCBI taxonomy): Eukaryota > Viridiplantae > Streptophyta > Magnoliopsida > Santalales > Viscaceae > Viscum > Viscum album. Next base: position 432,035,350 of record OY728153.1, on the reverse strand, counting down.
CTATATTGTATAGGACCAGATAGTCCAATCTCTCTCCCTAAGTGAACCATCAAATGAACCATTATATAAATGAGTTCTAGTAGGATGAAAATTTCTAAATCACATAATATGATAATAATTTATCCTTCCATAGTTTTCAATTTCACCAGATCTATATCTTTACATCATATAGCTCCGAAGAAGAAATAATTATTGGTTAATTTATTAAGCATATTCTTGGAAAAAAATGCAACGTAAAGATATTGAAATTAGATCTCCCAATAAAACATGACAATCATGTGATTTTAGAAGCTTAAACATTAAATCATTTATTGACACGATATTCTTGTTATACAATTAATACCCCTCTAGAAACATTATTTCATTCAAGAAGATGAAAAACGAAAATCTCTCCTTCCTAGAAAGAGTGTATGCAGCTAGAGGAAGAATAGTTCATTTTTCACCATTCAATATCACCAAATCTTGTCATATTCCCATGTGAACAATGTCCAACCTATACATAATTCCATCATTTTTTTCTGGGTGAATTTAGCAGTGTACTGATGAAACTATCACATACATTTTTTTCATCATGCATAACATCAAGAAAATATATATCATATAGATAATTCAATTATGATATCCAAAAAAACTAAACACCATTTACAACTGATTTTCGTAAAATTTTTAAATTTTTTTACCAAAAGCATTGTCCACATCTTTTACATTCCTATACAGTTGATCTCATATTTGTGTAAATTGTGTTTTATGGTCTTATGAACATCCATTGAATGATGTTTTCCAAGATAGGGATATATCCCATAAGGGTAGAAATATAAAATTTATTTGAAACAAAGTCTTTGATGAATGTTTCAACCTAATTAACTTTGTACCTTTTTTGAAAACGAGACACCGTTTATTTCCTTTAATTCTATATCCAGAAAATTTTCCTTAAGAAAGAAAGTCATTTATCGTCTCTTACAATATAGCTCTGAATGTGAAATATTCATTTATGTAAGAATCATAGAACTCAATGCCTAAATCAACTTCACCATAATACGACACACAATTTGGCCATTATAACTCAAAATGTCTCTTTTTATTTTAAATTGGCATATTTTTACGTAAAAAAACATGTGACATTCATAGAATTGAGAAAACTTATTTTTTTTATGTTGATATTTTTTGAAAATAATCCATGAGTCATTTTTGATGTGTAATATTCAACTGCACCTCAATATGATGCATAGTGTGATTGGTATGACTCAATGTGTGTATTTTTTTTAAATGACATTAATTTATGTAAAAAGGAAATTGAAATATTGAAAACATAGAAAACACATTCATATTTTTTTAATACATTAGTAAAATGATCCATGAGTCATTAATGACATGTCGGGCTTAGCCTTAACTCAATACGATGCATGGTGTGGCTGGTATAACTCAATGTGTCTCTTTTTATTTAAAATTGACATGAATTTATGTAAAAAAAAGTGAAATATTGATAACCAAGAAAACAAATTCAGATTGTTTTGTTAATTTTGGAAAACAATATCTTAATTATTTGTGACATTTAGGAATCATCTACACCTCAGTATGACACACGGTGTGTCCGGTATCACTCAATATACCTCTTTTTATTTATATTTCACACTAATTTAAGTAAAAACAACAAGTGAGATATTAAAACCCAAGAAAACGAATTCATATTGTTTTTATATTTTTGGAAAATGATTTATTTGTGATTTTTGATGTGAAAGGATTATCCAAACCTGAATACAATACATGGTGTGGCTGTTATAACTCAAGGTGTCTATTTTTATTAAAAAATGACATTAATTTAAATAATAAAAACAAGTGAAATACTAAAAACTGAGAAAATGAATTCAGATTGTCTTTATACTTTAGGAAAATTATCCATGAGTAATTTTTGATGTGTATGAGTCAACCATACCTCAATCTGATTCATGATGTGACTGATATGAATAAAAGTGTCTATTATCAGTTTAAAATTAACAATTTTGATCAAAATGTGTTACTCACTGAAAACTAGGAAAACAAACATTGATTGTCTTGATAATTCAATACACTGATTCATATGTAATTTGTGACATGTATGAAGCATTCTCACCTAAAAAAGTTACATTATACATTTAGTATGGATCAAAATATGCGTTTCTAGTTTGAAATTATATTTAAGTAAAAAAACACAATGAACATACTGAAATATGAGAAAAAATATTTGGATTGTTTTGATACATTAGGTAAAAACCTTCAGTAATTTGTGACAAGTAGAAATTATTTGTACCTCAATACGATGGATGGTGTTTCCAGTTTACTCCAAATGTATCATTATTTTAAATTGACATTAATTTCAATAAAATCAAAAGTGACATACTCAAAATCAAGAAAACACATTCGAATTGTTTTTATATTTTAGAATAATGATACATAACTCATTTTTAACATATAGGAATCAAAACCACCTCAATTTGACGCACAATATGACCTGTATAACTCCAAATGATTCATTTTTATTAAAAATTAACATTTTATTAATGTTTTTATTTCATATAATTTAATAATTAACTTATTTATAGTATTAGTAAGATAATATTTGTTTTCTTATATAAGTTTAATCTTTTTCTTGGGATGATATCATTTGGTTCGAAAATTGATTCCCTGGGTAGAAATTTTTTATATGGGATCATGGGCTTCAAAATATGAAATATTAATTTTTTAGAATGTTTGTTGGAAAATGGTAAATGTAATTATATAAAAATTTTGATTGAAATGTAAATATCTGTGTTTTTTTCTATATACCATGGGTGGAAATTTTTTTATTGATGATGACAATTAAATTAATATAGATGTTTTTCTTCTGGGTGTGCTATTTAAATTTTAGGTTTTCATTAGGGTGTGTAGTTATATAAATATCACACTACAGGTGGATAGGCCATTATCAGTGCTAAAAACGCACTGATAAAGGCCCCCAATAATCATTGTGATTAATAGAACCTTTTTAGATCTGTTAAATTCCATTTTCACACTATTAAAGGCCATATGTGTGGTACAGTTTTCCACTCATCCATATTGGTTGTTTCTCACTTCAATGATATATCTATTTATCTATATATATTCAGTTATATTTATTCGTATATTAATATAGATTTATATTAATATATATATATATATATTCATTCATTCATTCATCCAATGTAGGATAATTTATTGATCATAAATGGGAAGGAAAATAAGTCAAGTCAGGGTGGATAAAATAAGGGACGCCCAAAGGAATCAGCCATCAAATAATTAACAAACTCAGTTGGAAGAGAGCCCAGTGTAGAATAAATGATACAAGGACTACTCAGATTCCCCCTTGACGCCAGTATATACGTTGAAAATTTTCCTTCCTCTATGTATGCTTCATGGTAGCTCGACCAATAAACTCCTTGCATCTTCAGGTAATTTAAATGATCGAACTAGGAGGTTCACATATCCCCTAGAATGAGTTTCATGTAACTGAAGAATAACTTTTGGTCTCTATGGATGAAATATTATTAGAGATATAAATCTACAAACCTTTAAGAAAATCCATTGCCTCTGAACTAAGAGAGCTTCCATGACCATAAAAGCATCTAAATGAAATCACCACTAAAACAGCAGAGTCAGGAACAATGCCTCCCCATCTCATGATGCCAAAGTTATACGAGCTGTCAGTATTGAGCATGAAGCCATTACACCGTGGGTTCTATCATATCCATCTACCCAGTAAAGACCCTTATTGACAAAAGGATGTGGTTCACTAGCCAATCATTAAAATTATCATGGATTTTGATTTTTCACAGCTTTTCAGAAGATCCTATAGATCCCCACAATACACTAGACCCAAGTATGAATTTGAATGCATAAGGTAGAAAGACCATCCACTCGAGCTTTTTTTCTTGCATTCCAGATGATCCAACAACTGGAAAAAATCAAGGTAGGCCTCAGCTTCCTATCCAAGCTATTCTATTCTATATAGTGAAACAATGAGAAGTATAATACCTCACTGTCACCCACCTAAATAACAATTCTAATAAGATTCCCAAGATTTTCCCAAACCATTATTTCCCAATATCACTCAAGGAACAAGTGTTTACTGATTCCAGCTTATAGATACAACAATAAAAAAATTATGATATCATATTTATCCATTTATGCTTAATCCCATCATCGGTTGGAAGGGAACTGTGATGGATACGCATCACAAGAATGTAGACTTTGATCTGAATTTCATTTCACCAAATAAACATACTCATTCCTACAATAGTATTACCTTGTAATGAGAGACAATATCCCATAGCTGAAAAATTTCTCGATGCAGCTCCAGTGAAGACGAGTTTATCCGGTTCAGAAAAAAGTTGTATGTTGTAAAAAATATCCCACTGTTGTGCATCATGAGTGGTGTGAATGAAGTTAATAAAGGAGAAGGACTGAAAAAATGAAATTCTAAGATTCAGCCACCCGGAAAAGCTGATAGGATTACCAGCCCAATTGTGGTTCCAATAATTAATCTTGCCGCAAAAAACTATGCATATATACAATATTCATACACCTATATATAATATATGTGTATCTGAAAGTATAAATATTCATATTTATATATATTTATATATATTTACATATATTATATATTAATATGTGTATTCATAAGTTAGAATATATATATATAATACATATCAGTTTGTTAATACAAACACACCCTAATATACAGACACACACACAAACACACACACATTATATAAGTATATAAATATTCATATATATTTATTTTAAATAAAATAGGTTTTAGTTTTTATTTACATAAGGCTTATATGTTGAGAAATATTTTTTATATGTAAATTTGTTTAATCATTTTTTTGTAAAATTTAATTTTTATGTATGGATATATATAAAATATGTATATATTGTTATATATTTGGTTACAAATAGTAGTACATTGTGAAAAATGATTAATTTTTCAAACCATAATATCAATATGAATGTAATAACTTTGAATAAATTCAGTCCCCACTGAAAATGAGAAAAAATCCATCTTAAACGATTTAGAAATTTCATCGAATATTTATATAATTTGGTATCCCATCTAAAAACTCTTATTTGACGGCATTTTGGGATTTTTTTTTTCCATGAAATATGTGACAAAGGGATTTTATATGTCACTAGTGTGTAGATGTCATCGTAGTCTTTGATTTGATATGTAGGAGAGCTCAAAAAGACACCCGTATTAAAATTATCATCATTTGATGTTTGAGTTAAAATTTCAACTTATTTTAGATCATTTTTTATTTCTTTTGATTTTTTGGGTCTTAAAATTTTTATTAAATGATTATTACTTGATAATAATTAGACAATTATTTATTAATAATATATTTTTTAAATATTTTAAAAGCTATTTTCTCTAAACATCTTATATATTAGTTGTAAATTTCTACATATACCTATCTAAAAATATTTAAAAAATTATATTATATTTATATCAATATAAATTTATATATATATATTAATATATTAATATATTATTTGTAATGTTTCTTTTGAAATAGACCCTTTATCAGGGCTAATAATGGGTTCCCCTTTAACAATGAAAAAAATTGATGTTAAAGGTGATACCTTTATCAACTCTAATAAAATCATTGATAAAGGTACCCCTTTATCAGTGTTTTTTAGCATTGCAAAAGGGTGGCTATGTGAAAACATATTTTTGTGGTAGTTTCCCCACCCAGGATTCACAGGTATTTTTCACTTACTATATTGAAGATACTTTCAGGAGGCTACCATCTTATAGTTAATAGAATTGGGGCTGGCAGGATGTCACACACATAGTTGAGAGTCTTACTTTTAGAATAAATCATCAAAAGTTGGTAAATAATATAATTTAATATGATATGTATATGATAAACTAATTTTGTTTTTGTTTGAACCATTTATTACATTTTTTGATGTGTTCAAGATGATATACACTTATAGTATTATTAGGCATATTACTGGCGAGAGACAGTAATCGACTGTGGTTAGTGTTTTTTTATGTTTTTACAATTAATATAATATAATTTTGTATAATTTTATTTATATATTTTCAATTAGAGGATATATATTAGGTAGATATTTCTCATATATGTGGGAGTTTGGATAATAAATATGGTCAGGTCAAGGCCTCATGAGAGAATGTTTTAATGAGAAAACATAGTCATTTGTTGTGAAAAGTGGTATTTAGAAAGGGATGGTGATTGAAATTGGTTTAAAATCGACTTTGACTTGTTACTATAGAATTGAACTGATATTATAATTTAGAATAAAAAATTAGGATTGTAATCAATTTTCAATCAATTCAACGATTATTGTGAGATAGAAATTAAGTGAAAAAGTGAGGAAAAAACACTAGATGTAACATGGGAAATCCCCCAATTGAATGGTGTAAAAAACCATAGACAAATGGAATAATTAGAATATAAGAAAGTGTGGGAAAAAAACTCTCTATCACTCTATAAATTTCAAGGATAAAACAAAGAAGATATTATCTCTTTGCAATGATGGAGAAACACCTCACAAAATACTGAACTAAAGGATGAAGATATACTACTTCAGAATCCGTTGATAAAAACCAGTGGAGAAGATACCCTTTTACAGCATGCCTTCACCTTCCTTTGGCCTCCTCACTATTAAATTTATATTACCAAAATAAATTGGGAATCAATGGTATGGTTTCACCATGATATGTCACCACAACGTGTCCAAATGAATGTGATGACCATCATTAAATTTCATCTCTCCATAACGTCTTCCAACATATCTCCCAAAAGGATATTTGATTAAGTTCCAACATGAACTCCACAATTCCTTTCTATCTTCCAAACCTAATAATCATGTCTCTACAAGGATTCTCATGGATATATAATATTTGAACATATCAGAACTAATCACCATTGCTAGAAAATCTACTATATTTTCTTTAGTGTGAATTTTCTACAAGTCGAAACTACCTTATTCCAACACATCTCAAGCAAAATAATATTGTACATCAAATATAAACATCCTAGAATAAAAATATGGATTCCTTGTAATGTGAAAGTCACTCTTACTATAAAAAACAATGAAATATGTTCTTGTTTTTGCACGAGATACTCTAAAAACCATTTCATCCAAATCACATCTTTTCATGACCGTGTAGGGGCCACGTACTCTACCTCCATTTTTGATAGATCCACAACTTATTTCTTCCTAGATTACTCAATGCTCCTACTTCATGAGTAAACACATAACCATTAATGTATTTTCTCTGGTCAGAATCACCAGCAAAATTTGAATCAACATATCCTCTGATAGTGAAATCTGATCCTCCAAAACATAATGCAACATCTGAGGTTTCTATGATGTATCTCAGGATTCTATTCACCATGATCCAATGATTTATTCCTAGATTACATATGTAATGAATAAATTCTCCCACTGTATGTGCAATATCTATTCTAGTAAAAACCATGGGGAACATTAGAATCCCCAATGTTGATTCATACGGAACTTGAGTCATTTACATCCTCTCTGTTTCACTACTAAGACTCATCGTAGAGGATAACATGGTATTAATGTGAAGAGGGGTAGAAATTTTCTTACAATAATTAATGTTGAAGCGTTTAAAGACTTTCCACAAATAATTTTTCTCTGATATCCAAATCTTTCCATTATTCTTGTCTCGGTAAATTTTCATCCCAAGACATTTGTTTGCTGGTCCCAAGTCATTCACATCAAACTACATAGACAAATGTTCCTTCATCTTCTGGATTTTATCATTATTGGGGGCAACAACCAACATTTCATCCATATAAAATAGTATAATGATAAAATAATTACCATATAGACCCTTGAAATAAGCACAACGATCTGAATTAAGTCTGTTCTATCCAAGGCTCATGATATATGAATCAAATATCTAGCACCAACACCTCAACACATGTTTGAGAGTATAAAGAAATTTTTCAACATCAAAACCATGTTCTCATTACCTTATTCATCAAAAACGTCTCGTTAGAGAATATAGATTTCATTATCAAGGTCACCATGTTGAAAATACGTTTTCACATTTAGATACTCTAGATGCAGAGTGCATGAAACACACATCAAAATCACTACCCTAATATTTGTTAGTCTAACAATAAGAGAAAATATTTAGGTGAAATTCATACCTTCCTTATGAGAATATCCTTTGACCACCATTCTCACATGATATCTTTCCACCTGGTCTGTTTCATCCCTCTTGATCATGTAGACCCATTTGTTCCTAATAGACATACTTCCATGAGGTAATGAAACACGATCCCAATTCTTGTTCATGTGTAGGGCATCATGATCCTCCTTCATCACTGCCATCCATGAAGATATATATGGACTCTGGGTATCCTCCAAAATAGATGATAGCTCTTCATATTATGTCAATAAGAAATTTGCAACATTTCTCTCAGTGACATAATCTGAGTTCCATATTGGCACTCTTTTCTATTCATTTGGTTATTGTAGTCATGTATTATCTGGTACTTGATCATCCTGCTCTGGTAATTCCTCATAGAAAACATTTTCGTCATTTGTTTCATCCTTCACCTTGACTATTGTAGTTTATGTACTCTCTTTCTCTGTGTCATTATAAATATTCATTTCCACTTTGTCATTAGAAAATATGGCATCTCTATTAATAATAATATTGCAGGAAATGGGATCCCACAAATGATACCCCTCCACACTATAAGTGTATCCCAAGAAGATACATTCCTGGGATCTTGAGTCAAACTTAGATCTTTCCTAGCTATGAAATAGTGCGTACACATGACTTCCAAAAGTATTTAATTGAGAATAATTATCTGGTTTACCATTCCACATATCCATCAACATATTCATATCAATTTCCACTGAAGGGGATCGATTAATCCCATATTAGTCAATAATTACTACTTCTGCCCAGAATGTCTTGGTAACTCCTGCAGTCTTCAGCATCACCCTTATTATATCCAACAAGGTTATATTCATCTACTCTACCACTCCATTATGATAAGGAGTGTATTCCACCATGAACTAACTCTTGATTACTTCCTGTCATAAAAAAGGATCAAAATCGTCGGTTGTATATTCTCCACCTTGGTTAGTCTTCAAACAATTGATCTTCTTTTCATATTCAATCTGACAATCCAATTTTAATGTTTTCAATACTTCTATGATATTAAATTTTATCTTTATTAGGAACACCCAACATCTCCTAGAATAGTATGTAATGAAATATATAATGTAACTTACTCCTCCTAGGAACACAACCGGTGATTTCAAAGCTATGGAATGAATCAACTCTAATATCTAGTTACTCCATGTCAATGATGTTGCAAACTTCAATAGGTGTTACTTACCGAAAACACAATTCTTAAAAAATGATAGGGATACATTCATAATCATAAGAAAAAACATCTGATCTAAAATAATCTTTAGTCCTCGTTCAGACATATGGCCAAGATTCTGATTCCATAACGTCATCAACTCTTCCATTGAGGTAGTTGATGAGACAACTGTCTTTGATTCCTTGTACATTTCACCCATAAGCACATAAATGTTATTTGATATATTCTCCAACATTATCGCCACAAGTTCTCCCTTCACAATATTCATCATCCCTTTCTCGGTGTGTGTCTTTCATCTGATATCATAAAAATTTTCCAAGGACAAAATTTTCTTATTGAGACCCCCACATGGTGTACTCCTTAGATGGTTTAGTCTATGTTATCATGCATCATCATTTTGTTTGTTACAATTCCAATGATCTTCAATTTTTGAACATTTCCCATGTAAAAAAGTCTTTATGGGATAGTTTCATATTGGTCAAACCATTATCATAGTGATGTCATGCACAATGTTCCTCCTGATTCAATAATCCCTACATCGTCGAGATTTTTTCTACATTCACTAGTCATTGGTGTGTCACATACTAGTACGTCTCCATTTCCAGATGTACTCTCCACATTTACTTGAGAGTTATTTTAACCACCCAACCCCTCGTTCTGCAATTGTATAATTTTAGGTTTTTCTTCCTTCTATTTTATTTAGACCTTCCATGATTATGGTTCTCATTGGAACTACACTCCATCATTCTTTTTCTTTCATTGACAGTTCTTCCACTTAGTGTGAAGTTGTATGTCTGTGTTCTATATTATTGCACCAAATTTCTTCTTCAATAACTGTATCTACAAAATCATTTAATGGAAAAATATCCAATAGTGTATTATTGGTGAGGTTTATGATAAGTTGATCACATGAATGTTTAAACCTTTGCAGTAGAATATCTGAATGTTTAGAATCAACAAATTTATAGATCCATACTGTAGGTTGTGAAAAAATATTATTGAGGGTGTTTATGTGGTCAGTCACCGATGATGAATATATCATTTGATGAGTGAATAATTTTCTCTTCAATAAAATTTTATTATGGAGTGACTTTTCTTTATGTAGATTTGTTAGAGTGTACGAAATTTATTTTTTTGTCTTGTTCTTCACAATGCTTGATATGACCCCATCTTCCAAAGACAAATGGATGTTGTAAGTAGAATTCCTGTTCATTTCACATTATTTTTCATCTTTCACACCCACCAGTTTCTCGCCAATCACCTTTAGGCATTTATCATTCCACCAAACCTCTTTCATCTTCATTTTCCACAATTAAAAATTATTTCCATTGATATTTTTGATCTTGTATTTCACCGTCATTTGGACACATAATTGTTCCAGAATTTTCTCAGGCCAAAACCACATTCCTCTAATACCACTTGTTAGGATCCTAAAAAATTTTCCAATAATTTCAATGATAATTGTGAGGTATAAATAAAGTGAAAAACTAAGGAATTATAATAACACCATATGTAACGTGGAAACCCCAAAAAATAAAGGGGTAAAAAACAACACGCAAAAAAATGGTTTCACTATGGTAAAATGTGGGTACAAACTCTCTTCCCATCAATTACAAGTAGATAACACACAATAAATTATATCATTAAAAATATGGACAAACACCTTAGAAAATACTGCACTCAAGGATGAAGATGTGTTGCTTCGGAAACTGATGATAAAAACTGGTGTTGGAGATCCCCTTTTATGACTTTCCTTCAGCCTCTTTTGGCTTCCCCTTTATGAAATTTATGTTACAAAATAAAATGGGGAATCATTGGTAGGGTGTCACCACGACGTGTCACCACGAAATTTCCAAATGAATGCGGTGACCATAATTAATATTTTCTCTCATTATAATGTCTTACAACAAAAAACATAGTGTGTATGAGATCATAATCCTTCACTTATATAGAGTATGAGGAAAGGCTTTGAGCTTAGAATGGGGTTGTTCAGAGATTAGATAAATAGTAGGAAGAGTATAGGCAACATCAAGAGCATCAACGACAATAGTAGCATCAACAAAATGATCATATGATAGAGTATATGTGATTAATTACAAACTGTTTATGGATGGGGTTCCATCCATATAATTAAGTTAATCCCCCACCTTTATAATGAAACTATTTTTAGGTTACTTTTTTGTGATTTTTCTATATTATAAATGTTTATATTTATATAATTTTTAATGGTTTTTTGATTTTTTAGTGAAATTTATTATCAGAATAGGTTTGGAAAACCCCACTATTAAGAATAGTTTAATCCCTTTTAAGATTTATTGAGATAAAATCCATTACATTATTGAATCCCCAAATGCAAAATTCCAAAAAAAATACCAGAAAATTGTAAGTAGTAGTAAATCCAATTAACATAAAGTCAAATCCATATTTCTTGAAAGAATAATGTAGAGAAACCTAGAATTAGGCTTGGACTAAAATCCCCCAAGGAAGCCATCCTACCATTTCAATACTGACCATGATGCCCAAACCATAACATCCATTGGAAACTACCGGGAAGATCAATGAGGTGGATAGATCTACTGATAATGGCAGTGACCCGACTAAAAAATCACTATCCCCTACTAGAGAAAGTTCTTCCTCTCATGTCATTGACCCCTTCCTTGAGTAAGGTTTGACCCTCATTTCCACCAGTCACCACGACTCTTGGTCTTGATTCATTCATTCATCCACCATGATGAGAAGAGGTCTTCATTTTCCACTATCCCTAGTGCATTCCTACCAAACCCCACCATCGAACAGGAGTTCAGATCCTACTGTTGATCCCTACATTTAGTTTACCTTATTTTTATCTACATTTATTTGAAATGAATATATATTCATATTGTTTTGATAATTTATAAATATGTTCCATAATTAATTTTTGATGTGTAGGAATCATCCCCACATCAATCCGATGCACAAGTTCATTATGACTCAACTACTACAGATATGGCCTTTAACAGCATGAAAAATGGGAATTTACAGCTTTAAAAAAACATTATTATCCTAAATTATATTAAAAGGGGGTATGATTAATCATTAATAAAAAATGCTAATAAGGTCTCCTTTTCACATCATTGATAAAAGAGGGCCTTTATCAATACTAAAGAAGTTCTTATATATGGGACCTTTATTGCCACTATTTTTAGAACTGACAAAAGTTAAAAAAATAATTTCTTAAAAAGAATTTATTTTTCTACATATTGGAGGGTGGGACATCCCCCATTTTATTACAACTCAATCTCCCATTTTAATAGTTCTAGTATAACCTCCCCACCCCTTTAACAATGCTAGGAATCCCCCCACCCTTTAACATTTGTAGGGAACTGCATCACTCATTCGTGTTCACCCATGCCATTATTGCGTTCTAAAACTGAGACGTCCACCTCGAAATATCTCTGCTTTTCCACTCCCCTATATTGTTTTCTTATGTATTTTATGATACATATATATATATTTTTATTATTAAATTTTTTTATTTTTTTATCCATATATGTATATATTTAAATACATATATAAAATAATTTTTTTGAGTGTTTGTGTGTCTAAAAATGCATACATACATATAAATAAATAAATATTTATATATATATGTGTGTGAATCTATAAATATAATTATACACATTTCTATTTATTTAAATATATTATATATTAATATTTATATACTTATATTAGAGTATATAGATAAATATATATCAGTTTGTCATTGCACACAAAAATATATTTTTACATATATAAACAATATATATACAGTAATTGTATATGTATATACATTTTTATAAATTTTAATTTGAAATAAAATAGATATTAAGTTTTATTTAGATATTTTTTTATTTATAAATATACTTTACATGTAAATAGGATTACATATATATTTATAAAATTAAAATTCTCTGTATGAATATATAAAAAATAAGTATTTATTATTATATATTTTATTATAAATATAACTAAATTATGAATAATGATAAAATTTGAAAATATTAATATTAATATGACTGTAATACTTAGGAATAAATTTATTTGCCACTAAAAATGGGAAAAAATACCCCCTTAAATGAGAATTTAAGTCCATTTAATGTTAATAAAAATAGGATACACCGACTAAGAAATCAGTTTTAAAGGCCTATTATGGACTTTTTGGGGCTTGTAAAATGTAATAGGGAATTCAACCCTATAATTAGTGTGAATATGACATTGAAAGATTAAATTTGATATTCGGTAGAGCTAAAAGGGACACACATATCAAAATGTATGACCCATTGATATCTGAGTTATGTTTTCAATATATTTTAGATCTTTTATTCCATTTTTTTTTTGTCTTCAAATTGCTAATAAATGCTTGTTTGTCGATAATAATTAGTAAGTTATTAATTAAAAATATTTTTAATTATTTTATATTCCATTTTTACTAAGAATAATCTATTTTAATTGTAAATGTCTATTTATCCATAGCTAAAACATATTTTAAAAAATATATGTCATTTTAAATGAATTTTTTGAAATATACCATTTATTAGCACTAGTAGAGAAACACTGATAAATCCCCAATTATCATTGCTTCTAAAAAATCACAAATAAAGGGAGTCCCTTTAACAGTGCTAAAAGAACATTGATAAACGGTACGATTAATATCGCTAAAAATGCTGATAAATGGGTACTTTTAACATTGTTTTTAGCACTGTTAAAATATCCTTTAATCACTGGTTTTTTAGTGCTGATAATGGTACCCCTTTATCAGCACATTTTTTTAGAAATGCAAAACGGTGGTGCTGTGTAAATTTTTTTCTATTGTAGTGATACATATGTGTCATTTTATATAAAATTGAAATTTTAAAATTATATTATTTGATATTTATGTTTAATTTACTTAATTATAGTATTATTAATATAAGAAATTTTTTTATAAAGAAGAATTATTTTTCTCAGGTTGTTGTAATGTATTTGAAAACTAATACCATATTTAGGATTTTTTGAGAGGGGATCATAGATGCCAATGAAAATTAATCATTGATGTTTTTAAATGATTGTGGATAGTAAATGAAAATTTAATTATAGAAAATATTGTTTCAAATGTATAGATTATAATTTTTTTAAATTTGTACTGAAAATTTAATTTCACTTAAATTGTGAATTTTCACACTGGTTCATTATCATACAAGTGTATTTGATGAAATTTGTTGTTAATAAAATGACACATTGCAATAATAGTGCATTTATCAGTGTTAAATAAAACAACGATAAAGGAGTTCTCATTTTAATGACCTTGAAGATGAAAACATTTTTTTAGTGATGTTAAAACTCTTTTCATTGTGTTAAAAGGTCTATCTGTGGTTGTGGGAATTCAATTTTATTTGTAGTGACAAGGATATCCTTATACATGAATAAAATGAATATGATTTGAAGTAATTTTGTTCATAATACCAATGAGTATGTGTTGTGTTGCAAGATGAGGGATGAGGTAAATTCATGATATAATGGGATTACAACCATATGTCACCATAGATTTCATACATGATAGATGATCTGTTTTTTAAAAAACTAAAAATTTATTTTTAAAATTATTAAAATTAATAAGTAAATTCATATTCTCCATTAATAATTTAAAGAGTAAAAAAGTTGAAAATTATTTTTCATAAATATATATTCAAAAAATATTGTCTTTCAATTTTAATAAAATCATTTTTTAATAAAAAATAAAGAAAATAATTTTTCATTATTAAAATTCCAATAAAGATTTTACAAGAAATCAAACAATCTCTTAAAAAAATAAAAAATGTATTTTTTTTAATATAAAATAAGAAACTAAATTTTATTTAGGAAAAATTAATAAAAAAATCCCTTTTACATCTGAATTAATAAAAATATTATATTCCTAATCAAAAAATATTGTATCAAAAAATATTGATCCCATATAGATTTAAAAAATATCGCAATATTCCTCTTAAAAATTCAATATAATTAAATTATTTCATTTTAAAAAAATTAAAAATTTAATATTATTTTTTTATGATATATTTGGGAATTAAAAAAGAATTTTATTCTTTTATATTAAGTTAAAGAAAAAAATTTCTTTTTCTAAATGATCCCATTTTAAATATAAAATATAAAAAAACTCATTTCCTTTACACAAAAATTTAAAAATGCAATTAAATAACATAAAGTTAAAAATAAATCTTCTTTATTTTACTTTTAAAATTATGTTAGAATGAACGTTATCTATTTATTTTTTAAAAAATCCTATTTATTTATTTAATAAAATAATTTTTAATTAAAGTATATTTTTCTTAATTTTTAATTGCTTGATTTTTTTAAGTATATTTTAGTTTTTTAACGGAAATTTACAAAACTGGGATTTTTTATGTGAAAGGCAGATATTATTTTTTCAATAAATAATAATTTTTTCCTATCATTTTTAGAAGCAATTAATTTCTTTAAAAAAAATATATATTATGGGATTTATTTTCCTTTAATTCAATTTGATTGTAGAAATTTTATGGTCATTTAATTTTTTAAAATGAAATAAATTTTGTTGATTTGTTGATAAGGGATAAGTCAAAATACTATTACAAAATCGGTCCTGGCATGTGTGAAGGTTGTTCACAAAAGCCACACTGTTAGTCAAAAAACAACTAATAAGTTATTGAATTAATATGTTAACATTGTTAATTTTTTTCAAAAAATAATAGTTTGAATATTGATTTTGATTTAAATTATGTTTTATGAAAATTAGATATATTATATAATATGAAATTAATAATATATTTTAAGAAGAATTTAAAAATATTAAGAGGAAATTTTGTATCTAAAATGATGCTAAAACAAATTCTGAAAAAGTAATTTCATACATATATTAGTTTTAATTAAATGTTTAATGTAAAAGTAATAAATTATTTCTACACCGATGTTTAGAAGGTTTGTCTATGTTACATCTTGGCATATGAAAACATATCCACAACATAGTTCTTGGTGTGTTGGTGTGGTATCTTCATGCACAACTTGTAAAGTCCCGTAAATTTCACGATTTTTTTTTAAATTTCTTTGGGATTTTACGAGTATGTAGTTTCTAACCGCACCTGATTCTGGGGCCCGGTCTGCCCGAAATGAATTTCCAATGTTTTCCTCGGGTATGTTCAGTGAACGAACATGTGGGTTTTCATAACATTTGAATCGGTGCACGGAATCGAAATCCGAGGGCACCGATGAAACCATAGAACCAGTAATTTCTTAATAACACCTTTTCTGATGGTGCGTTTTCTCTGGAGAAGTTGTTAAAAATGTGAAGAATAATATTATAGTTGTTTTACAATTATAATTTTATTTTACCACTAGTGGATTATGACTTAAAGGAATGGAAGTTGTGAGGAAGTGGGGTGCGGCCCACACGAGCCCCCACCTGTTTAAATTTCTTAAAACCCTATTAAACACCCCCTCTAGCTTTAATGTATAACTCATCCTCTCCCCCACTTAATTACAAGTCAATACTGTTATTTTAGTATTTGATTAAGTTATTCGATGTATTTAATTAAGAATTTAATTTTGAATTCATGGATGGGGATTAATAAAATAATGGTGAACCTTATTTTATTCTGGAGTTAATGTGTGAGAAGAATTGATATAAAATACACAAAGCCTTGGGTCTATTCATATTCTTCATTTGAGAATGCGAGGAACATCAAGGACCTCGATGAAGAATGTCGTCACCGCAAGGAGCGATCATCGTGCCTTTATTCTCCTCTCCGTAGCCGGTGTGAGATACTGCTCCACCTCAGATGATCATTATCAACGTGTATGGAGCCTCACCCCAGGACACCGTTTTCCACAACGCTCACCGATCGACAAATCGTTATCGAGGAATGGGATTGTTTAATGTTCATGGATTATTATGGCGTTCGTTGTTAATGTTTCATAGTCGTCTGTTATCAAATTAACGGGAGGAGGACGGACCGCACAAACATGGCCCATCCTACTCCCCCTTTGTTGATGGTCACCGTTGTGTTTTGGAACGAAGGTGGCGTGGTGAAAAAGTGCCATGCAGGAATGAGGAATATCATTCAGCGAAGGAGCGTGACATCATCGCGCCGCGCAGTTGAGGCCAAAAGAATCCGCCGTAGGATTCGGGCCGCGGCGGAGAGGCGCGGCGTCGTCACGCCGCGCCGGAGAACCATGGAGGGCCGTGGTTGGGGCAGGCCGTGGCAGAGGGGTGCAAGGCCATCGTGCCACGCTGGTCCGACCAAGGCCGCGGTGGAGAACGGGAGGGCCGCCAGAACCGACGACCGCCTGCTCTCAAGAGGCGGGAACGGCTGCTCCCGCGCGGCACAACCGGCCCGATCCAAAAAAAAACTGGGGTTGAACTTCCGACCATCTCAGTAGGGTGGACCCTCGGGTCCTCCATTTCGAATCATTGGGTGCAGCGCCCGCCCACTCCCCCCCCCCCCCCCCGCATCTGCTATGTGCCCGAGCACCCAGGCCGGACCGACCGCACCGGGCCGGACCGCCCTCGTCAGGCCGGGACGCCCGCACCGGGCCGGACCCCAGCGTCGGGCCAGGCCGCTCCAACCGGGTCGGACCGTGCCCAACTAGTCCAGACCTGGACCCGGGTCGGGTCGACCCGGTTCGGGCAGACCCAGGGGGTATTGGGCCGGGTCGGACCGGGCCCAAACCCCTGGTATTCGGACAGATCCGTTCAAACACACTTAACATGGGATACCAACCTTCGATCGATGAACCGTTAGTTGCGTAGTGATCCTTGGATTGAGATAGTCATTTCAGTATATCACGTTCAAGGTTTCAGATAACTTTGGTTATGGCCGGGTTGGTTAAAACACGAATCCAATCGGGCCTTCGGAGTGGAAACACTTATAACGTGAGCTCTGGACGTCCGATTGACATGTCGTCGACTATGTTAGATTTTTCATAGTGAGAAAATTATTTTGGCTTACTCCGCTCATGGTTTGGAGGTAGTTAGAGTATTGTCGGGTAGGATTTGACTTAAAAACCAACCGGGCCCCTGGGACGAAAAAGCTAATAACTCTCAGACCGGGCGTCCGATTGACGCACCGTCAGTTGAGTTGAGTTCCTATTGATGAGACGGAACATTGGGATACATCAACTATGGACTTCGTGGTAGTTGATGTATTGACCCCCCTTTTCTCATGGAGTGGACCCACCCGGAATCTATCATGCTTTTTGCGGGAACCCTAGAGTTGGTTGCGACTGCGACGATGACGACGATTTTACTGGGATCCTCCGTGGGTTCGACAGCGACGACTACCTTACTGGAATCCTCCATGGGTTGGATGACGATGACTAATATTCTTTTATCATGTGTGGGTCCGGTAGTACTTGAATACTTTTCTCGTATCCTATGTGAGTCCGACAATATTTGACTATGTACTTGTATCCTACGTGAGTCCGGCAGAGCAGCTGGTGTTGAATCCTTTGTGGGTCTGACAGATTTGGTGGTCTTGTGTCCTGTGTGGGTCTGACAGCTTAGATGAATCAGTGGCTACATCTGATCATCTCTATCGTCTTATGAAGAAGTATACATGTGTGGGCTGAGTCTTTACTTTCAATCAATATCTTCTATATGATTGTTTTTCTATCCTGTATGGATTGGGTAGTGTTATCCTATGTGGATTGGATTGTGCTATCCTATGTGGACTAGATCGAACATGGGGTCGGATGTTGGATCCGAACTGGAATTGATGACATAGGTATATGTATGGGCATATACCTAAGTAGGGTTGGTTGTCACTTCGTGACTATAACTTTCCATTGTGGTTTATCATTCGTGGATTCTGGGAGACCTTCGGGGGTCTCGGGGTCCCTACTGAGTAGCATATACTCACCCCTTCATGGGCTATGCCTGCACTACATTGTGTTGGATGCAGATGATAGACAACGCAGACCGAGGTAGCAGCTCGTGGAGCTGGACGGTACAAGGAGGTGGACCACTGTACGGGACGTACACGGAGCAGATGGCTAGACCCGAGGAGCTGAGGAGACTATATGTACCCACCCTTCATGTGGGATTTCCAGTGGACGGCTCGACATTGCTGCTTTATTTTTCAGTTGTTGTATATTCTTTTCAGTTGTACTTTACTTTTAGTTATGTTTGTTTTCTGGCCCATTTTCATTCCATCACTTACAGTTGTACCCAGTTTACTTAGTTTTTACTTCACCTTGCTTACTCTGTGGTGTTTGTTAACTTTATAAATGCAATTCATTCACTTTTTATCAGGATTTTCTCCTTTCGTGCTAGTCACCAGCCCCTGGCCTATGGAAGGAAGGCTTGGGGTAGTCACAACACGGGACAGGAGGACAGTTCTTGTCAAATTGGTATCAGAGGAGTTCAGTTGTACCGCAAAACTGAGGACTCTGATCTTTCTTCTTTGTGAAGAATTAGTGTTAAAGGTATTGAGTGTGGTTATCAGTCCAGGGATTCTATTGTTGGTGTGGCGGCCGACGTATACATACACAAGGACCCTGACTTCTGATTTCCGACTCAGTGCACGAAAACATTGATTGCATGTGTGTTTCAAATGTTTTCATTGTGATTACTTTGTGTTATCTACCAGGTATATTGTATTGACCGTGGTGCACATGTTTATTTTCAGGATAGCCCCATGATGGCAGCCGTCTAGGGTTTCGATCTTTGTGCGAGACGACAGTCCATCGAGCGACGGGGCCTCGATGCAGGGCCCTATTACAGCGGAGGCACTGGTGGTCCCTCTACCCATCGAGCCACTGATGCCACCAGCTCCAACCACTGAGAGTGCACGTTGTCTTACTGTATTTCTTGAATTTCAGCAACAGATACTGCCTAGATTCTTCGGGGAGATGGACACTCATGTAGTCGATGATTGGCTGGAGGCTATAGTTGGAATTTTCAGGTTAGTAGGGACACCAGCTGAGCACATGGTGATCCTTGCAGTAAGATTCCTGCACGCTGCAGCAGGCATATGGTGGAGCCTGATGCTCCAGGTGAACGACGAAGCATATCTCATTTGGTCGGACATCGAGTGCCCCTTTCGCTCGGAGTTTATCCCAATCACCCTCCGTGTGGTGCGCATTCAAGAGCTAATACAACTACGGCATGGAAGCATGACGGTAGTCCAGTACTCAGTGAGATTTACCAATCTCTCACGCTATTCCATGGACATGGTACGGGACACATTCATCTGGGCCCGGACCTTCGAGAAGGGATTGAGGCATGAGTTCAGGGTATCGATGATATCCCTTAGCCTTCGGACGCATACAAGAGTACTAGAGGGAGCCTTTCTCTTAGAAAACTTTCCCACTGAGCCTACACCACCAGCGAGACCTACCACAGGGCAGCATATAGATGAGTCTTCTATTTATGGTAGTCGACAGATGTTACAGGGGTCCAGGCAGACCAGACCATCAGGCGGATGACCTCATGACACTAGATCAGAGGAGCGGGGAACATGGCGTAGATCCAGTCTTATGAGGAGTAGACAGTGCTACACATGTAGAGGGCAGGGCTACATGGCCCATGACTGCCCAACCCACCATGAAGAGGAGTAGTATAGGTTTGAGGGACCACCCAGGTAGAGGCAGAGGGTCGACCGTGGCAATCTGCAGGGAGCAGGTGGATGAGGCAGAGGAGCTGGCCGAGCAACAAGTGGTGGGCGATGCATTGAGGCTTTTTGAACACCACCACCCGGAGGTCCACCCCGACCACAAGGAGCTCACAGGAAGAGGCAGGCTTAGCTTCATGAAACGAAGGCCTATGACCACGGTGCACCATAGAAGATTCGAGGTACTATCTATGTCTACTCCACCCTTTCTTCAGTTCTTATAGACACATGAGAGATTCATTATATCACTGATGCTGCCCTCGTTCAGAGCTCGGAGATTCCGATGGAGCCGTTGGCTCGATCCTTACATCTAGAGACTCCTACAAGAGCAGACTCGACTATTACACACTGGTGACGGCAGTGTGACCATACTCTAGGAGGAGAGAGTTTCAGTTGGGATATTCTTTTAGAGGCGTCGAGGCCTTACGATGTCATCTTGGGCATTGATTTGTTATCTACAGTCCATGCTTAGGATGACTGTATTAGGCGCAATGTGCGGTGTGTTCGCACCGATGGGAGCAAGTTCACCTTCACCGGGTAGAAGGAAGCCTATGCTGCAAAAGAAGGACTCACGTAGAGGAGAGGACAGTCGATCACTCATCAGTTGTCTAGCCTCATCCTAGGAGCTCTTGACGTGCGGAGTCCGAGTTTTCCTGTAGTGGTGGATCAATATGTGGATGTTTTTCCTGACGATATTCCAGGACTACCTCATCATAGAGAGGTAGACTTCTATATTGAAATGTACCTCGGGAAAACTTCGATATCAACTCCAGCATATCGGATGGCTCCCACTGATCTTCGAGATCTACGGGTACAGCTGGATGACATGTATGGAATGGGATTCATCCAACCCAGTGTTTCACCTTGGGATTCCCTGATTTTGTTCACCAAGAAGGTGGACAGGAGCTTGCGACGGTATGTCGATTACCGTTGCCTGAACCAGGTGACCGTGGGGAACAAGTATCTACTAACGATGATTTATGACTTATTTGATCAGCTCAAAGGAGCGCGGTGGTACTCGAAGATAGACCTCAGGTCAGGCTATTGTCAGCTCAAGGTTTGAGACAAGGATGTGGAGAAGACGACCTTCATATGTCGGTATGGCCACTATGAGTTCATGGTTATGCCTTTCGGCATTTCCAATGCTCCTATAGTGTTCATGAGTCTCATGAACAGGATCTTCCAGCCTTACCTTAATCGATTTGTCGTGGTCATCATCAACGACATTTTGATATACTAGACTACTGAGGAGGAGCACGTCTACCACTTGCGGGTTCTACTGGACAAACTCCGAGAGCACCAGCTTTATGGTAAGCCCTCGAAGTGTCAGTTATAGATACATGGGGTCCACTTCGTGGGACACGTCATCTCTGAGGCAGGAATTGTGGTGGATCCTGCGTTGATCGAGGAAATGATAGCTTGGGAGCCACCTAGGAGCGTGACAGAGGTGCGGAGTGTAACACCGCGAGATTTTATGAAAAATATTCTTTTTAATTTCATTAATGTCTTGTGTTATACGCTACACCAAAAGGAGCTTTCACAACACACATCTCTGACTTGGCTTGAATTACACGCAATCGCGACCTTCCACGATAGCGTGTGTTGTACGCAACACCAAGTTTCGCTAAACAACGATATGCTATTAAGATATTATTAAAACTAGCAGTTATGAATAGTAATAACCACTTTTTGAAATTTTGTAAATTTTATTTTTCATAATGGACTTCATTTATGGATTCGGAGTATCTAATTTAGCCTAAGGTGAAATTTTGGTACTTTTCGGATAACTTTCATATTCTGATGAATAGTGAAAATTACTAAATTTTAATTAAAAACAACTTTATTAATCGAATTAATTAATGGTGATAAATTATTAATTTGAGTGGTTTTAAAGTATATTTAGAATATATTTTTACAATTTAATACAATGTTTGACATTGGATGTAATTTCACATTTAAACCAGACATAAACAAGTGTCAATCTTTTGATAGATATTATTTCTTAAAAACACGCTATTTGTTTTAACAGCGGGATTTAATTTTAAAATTAATTAATGCAACTTCTATGTTATGAATTTGGTAAAATAGACTTCATTTTTGAATTCGGAATATGAAATATAGCTTAGGATGAAATTTTGGCATTGTTCTGAAAAACATCAATTTTTGATGAATAGTGAAACTACTAAGTGGTAGTTAAAAAACTGAACTATTCATAAAACATAATTTTACCGCTTCTGTGAATGGAATTTCAAAAATCCGAGAGACACGGTTGATGTCAGTAAGTAAAATGTGGTTCAATGAGATGAAAATAATTTTTTGTGAATAGTAACTTTTTACTTTTATTTACCACGGTTAAAAGTAAATAGGGTAATTAAGGGTAAGAATGATATTAATATTACCCTAACACATGTCCTAATTCTATTGGAAAAGTTTATCTCGACCAAAAACAACCTTAAGTGTAAAATATTATCATTTAGGCCCACTTGGATTAGATTAGGACATTTATTATTAATTTATTTAAAGAAGGGTTAAAATAGTTAAAATCAATGTTTAATAAGTAAATCATTTTTAATGTGGGGTTATACATAAGATAAATACGACTATAAATATTTATTAGAAAGATAAAATGATTTCCTACATAATGGTATTTTATTTATAAATTTTAGACATTAAATAATGTAATTTATTTATGACACAATGATGATGCAGTAATTATCTTATTAATGAAATATTGACATAATTGATGTTATAAACACCAAAATAAATGTAATTTGAGACTTTTTATGAATACCACTAATTTTCTAGGTTACTATGATATATTAGTGTTGATTTAATCAACTTGGATTGAACATATAATTCTGTTATGACTTTCACAAAAATCATATATCAAATAGTGTCAAAATTGACACAAAATAGTTTTTAAATCAAATATTATATTATTAATTATTATTTTATTCCTTAAAATCTAAGGTTCTGCCAAATGACTTAGATAAGGATATATATGTTAATAATAAACAATTTGGGGTTCGTTTGGCATGTTATAGTAAGTGTATTAACCATATAGTGAAAGAAAACAAAAAGACACGGTAAAAGTTAAATTATTTAACTTATAGTTAAATCTAATTGATAAGGTTAAAATAATACCCTAAACTTGTCTAATTCCTATTTGTTGATAGTATTTCGACCCATCCCCACTTTATCTTCTAAATAAGACCCTTTTGAACCATTATAAACCGATTTTGACTTTAATATAAAATAGTATTTTGAGATATTCCTAAGGTGCCCCTCTCCTCCCTTATAAAAGGGCACCTCCACCCCTCCTCCTCACACCAATTTGAGCACTCAAGCTCGGCCAACCCCTGAAAAAATCCATTCTCCACTTCCCTATAATAATCCTAGAGGTCCTGGTCTTCTTCAAAGACCAATCTTAGTTCCCTAAGTGGAGGATTCAAAGAGGCGTTTCAAAGCAGAGGTAATATCCATTACCGATCTTTTCAATTTCTTTCTTCTTAAAATTCGTCTTCTTTAGTTGTTTCATGATAATGTAATAACATCAGTATTAATTACATACTGATATGTTATTATAAATATGAAACAACTCTAATTAACCTTCTAACCATCCTACGGAAAAAGGAAATCACCGCGCGTGCGTACGTACGGAATACCGTCTCCACGCCGTGGTGTAATCTATTTTCCGCCACCACATTAATTGGATGGGAATAATGGTTTAATGAGTAACTATATATGATTATTATAAAGTGATATTGATACTGAAATAGTATACAAACACTTCAACACAATTCCACGACCATTGGAACGATATCATCGCTCGTGCGTACGTACGGACTACCGTCTCCACGACGTGATGAGATTCATTCTCAATGATTAACCATTCATCAATGATTATAAAGTATATATAATAAGTACTAATGAAATATATGTCATAATAATGATACTGGAATTATTTATATTTATATGTATGTCATCTACTTAATTCCATTCAATTCAATAAGGAAACGAAAACAGCGTTCATGTGTACGTACGGACTACCATCTCCATGAATGGTGTATCTCATTCCATTTATCAATATATTATATATATGTATATTATGAATATATATTATATATAAATCATGTTTTACATTATGGATATTTGTAATCATGATCCAAGTAATCATATTAATAATTACAAGGTAAAAACACGAACGACAAATGAGGCGATTTTACCCAGAACGCTACTTTAACATGAATTTACAAAAGAACGGGTAATATAAAGTCATAAGTGGACCATATATGATATAATAACAATTAATATGATTCTGTAATAAGTCAATAACATGATTTAAATCATTATACAGGAGGTTCGGACACGTACAAAGCAAGTCGGACCTACGGTAAGGGAATATATCACAATCTCATTTTATACGAGATTGTTTATACTTTGGTATTTACTGGGGTGCATTTTATCATCCACATCCATGTTCCCTCAATATGTAATATTATTTCCATCCACCTACAATTGTTTAAATCCAATTTTACCCCTCGGTGACTTTTTAGTAAAAGATATGAAAAGAATCTTTTGTCATTTTTCGTACGAGGTACTTTTTTACTTTTTCGACAAAAGTACGAGAAGAATGATTTTTAACTTATACGGCATGAATAGATTTTTAAAAAATTATTTCCAAGAAGCTTACTTTACAAGTTTTCAAGTTTATTTTTAATCAACTTTTTTTAGTTTATAATTGTATGACATGTTAAGAAAAGAAAAGTGTTTTTGAAGATGAAAGGATATTTTCCTCAAGAATGGAGTTCAAGTGTTTTATCAAAATTATTTTCTATCTAAGATAATAAGGGTTCTGTTTTTATCCCTATTATTACATTGATTTGATTATGTTGGGAGGGAATTATTTTTATGAAGTCATTTACCTTATATGATTTGTTTTATGATGTCATCATGTTTCAAGAATCCCATTTTTGTTACATGTGTTATGCGATGATGTATGATTTATGATTTATGTGGCACACATAAGAAAGGATTCATTATAAGATGGGTGGGACCTATATCTCCCTCCAATGCATTGGGAAAATATTTCATATCTCATGAGATAGACATGGCTGGAATGGTAGGTTATACCGGTTCAGTGAAACAGGACTGAAATGAGGGTTACTCGATTCAGAAAGGGACTTTGTCCACTAAGATAGTCTTGGCAATGAGTCATGACTAACAAGAAATGATTCTCTATGATTATGTGTGAATGCCACAAAGTTTCATGTTTTATGTTATGATTATTGGGATTTCATTTCAATACTATGATTTATCCCATGTTACGAAATTATGCTCTCTTTTGCAGGTTAAGATTTCCAAAAGTTATGTTCTTATGAATATGATGTGATTGATTTTTCTTTTGTTTACCCTTACTGAGCATTTGAGATCACCCTTTTATGTTTTCTTTTCCCCAGGATATGAAGAAAGGTTTTAGGTAAAAAAAAGGGAAGATCTTTATGGGAGATATTGAAGATCTTTCACCATGATTAGAAGATTACGTTCTGAGTTTCCAAAGACACTAAACTATTACGATCCTTGTGTGTGTGTTTTTGTTATGTACTAAGTATTCCGCAAATGTAATGTAATGTCAATGTATGTCAGGCTTCGGGTCTCTACAGTTGGTATCAGAGGAAATGTTTAGTCAACCTTTGGAAACTAGGATGCGAGAACTTTAGTGAGATCCCTAGAGATATTTATAAGGTTTGTCTAGGGATGTCCCTAAGGATAAGTATACGTATAGGATATAGTCCTAGAACTATGGTAACGATATTAGACCAAAGATGTTAGATATTGAAGTTACTCCCCATTTATTATGATTTTTGTCTATCACACTATTCTTTATGGGTTTTAGAAAATGGCTGGAAACAAGATGATTCACGATAATGGAGGATATGATAGACAATGGAATGATATTATTCGTGAGAAACCAAATGAAATGGGATTTGGAGGTCCAAACATCATTATTATGCCGAATCAGCAATCTCATAATATGATCAATAAAGTAAAATTTGGTAAGTTTCCTGGCTCGGCTAATAAGAGAAAGATGGAGTTTCATGATGATCATAGAGGAAAGAAAGTTCAATTTCCCCTATGTAAATCATGTGGGAAGAGGCATCAAAGAGAATGTTTCAAAGGAACTGGACGATGCTTTGTGTGTGGAAAATAAGGACACAAAGCCAGTAAGTGCAAAGCAAAAGGTTCAGTTAACACCAGGGATGAGGATAATGGTATTGCTACAACATCAACAATGGTTAAATGTTTTAAATGTGGAATGTACGGGCATTATGCAAACCAATGCCATAAGGGAAAGTCTCATGAAGAAAATCAGTATGGTCGTATGGGTAGTATTTATGTGGATGATGATGATGAGACTACAAATGATATGTGAGATGAAAGAATTGTTGAAGCTCGGTCAATGGTTTAAGAATGTAGTGGAATGATTACATGTTTATCATGTGTTATGTTGTATCAGTAATCTCATGGTACTATGGAATAAAGAGACATCTAAAGATTGTTACACTGTTGTCTTTCCTTGAGTTTTAAAAGTGTATGATTAATGTTACCAGTATCCATGAAAGGTTATTCAGATATTTTTGAAATGTAGATGATATGCGCATAATGAAGGGATAAGACGATAATGAGATGTTTGATTGTATTCATGAGCTCATGATTGATATAAGGACTAAGTGATATCATGGTTTTAGTATATAGAATTTTGAGGCTTTTGGTATGCGGAAAGTGATAACTTTTAACTACATTCATGTTTTCACTAAGGTTCAATGGGTATTCATTATTCAAGAGAATACATGATTAAGGTATTCACATGTTTGTAATTTGACCAACAAGATATATCTTATGATATATAGGGGATAAATGATGCCATTCACGTGATTATTCTGTGACATTTCAAGTAATCATTTTCTTTATACTATAAGCCTTGACCGAAGTATTTTAGATAATCCTAAAGATTAGAATGGATTATGTTGGACATAAGATAGGATAAAACGTTTTTCGATATTATTGATTGGATGTTATAGTAATATAGCTTTAGAAAAAGAACAACCCGCAGGACGGGCGACAGCCCATCGCGTCGGACAAGGCTGTGGGAATCGAACCCACAACCGAAGTGCGACTGGCCTTTATCGCCTACCACTGGCCTACAGGAAGTCCCTGTTTAGTAGAAACTAGTTTTATTATATTAAGCAGTATGATATATGAAGTATAAGTTATTTTTGGGAACCATATATGATTAATATAACCATAAGATGGACTTATAACTTTTGCTAACCTTTTGTTTGAAAGAGATGGAATGACCCATCATTCTATCACATGATCTGCTAACACTTCACGAATAACAAATTCAACTTTATTTATTTAAGAGATGAAGTGGAAATTGTTCAAGGCACGAACAACAGTGATATTGTACCAAAATAAAGTAAGTTTTTATTCTAATTCAAATTCTTCAACTTTAGGGAAACGATCTTGAAAAAAGAAAATGATGTCCTAGAGTTCTTATATCTGATTAATCAGATGGTACCTTAGATCATCACAAATTTATGGATTTGTGATTGCTGGCTTTTCCATATCCATGTTCTCTACCACTCTGCATCAGAACATGATGGTTAGATTTCTCTTCCATATCCATATTTTCACCTATGTGGAATCCCAGTGATTAGTTTATTTGGGTAACCGTTACATTTCATACTTTTGTTTTTAAAATATTGGTTTTGGTATTCCTTTTAACGATGTGGGTTTCAATTAATGAAACTTTCGAATAGTAAACCTTTTATAACCCCGACAAATTTCGTGGGCGAAATTCATTTTAAGGGGGGTAGAATGTAACACCCCTAGATTTTATGAAAAATATTCTTTTTAATTTCATTAATGTCTTGTGTTATACGCTACACCAAAAGGAGCTTTCACAACACACATCTCTGACATGGCTTGAATTACACGCAATCGTGACCTTCCACGATAGCGTGTGTTGTACGCAACACCAAGTTTCGCTAAACAACGATATGCTATTAAGATATTATTAAAACTAGCAGTTATGAATAGTAATAACCACTTTTTGAAATTTTGTAAATTGTATTTTTCATAATGTACTTCATTTATGGATTCTCAGTATCGAATTTAGCCTAAGATGAAATTTTGGTACTTTTCGGATAACTTTCATATTCTGATGAATAGTGAAAATTACTAAATTTTAATTAAAAACAACTTTTTTAATCGAATTAATTAATAGTGATAAATTATTAATTTGAGTGGTTTTAAAGTATATTTAGAATATATTTTTACAATTTAATACAATGTTTGACATTGGATGTAATTTCACATTTAAACCAGACATAAACAAGTGTCAATCTTTTGATAGATATTATTTCTTAAAAACACGCTATTTGTTTTAACAGCGGGATTTAATTATAAAATTATTTAATGAAACTTCTATGTTATGAATTTGGTAAAATAGACTTCATTTTTGAATTCGGAATATGAAATATATCTTAGGATGAAATTATGGCATTGTTCTGAAAAACATCAATTTTTGATGAATAGTGAAACTACTAAGTGGTAGTTAAAAAACTGAACTTTTCATAAAACATAATTTTACCGCTTCTGTGAATGGAATTTCAAAAATCCAAGAGACACGGTTGATGTCAGTAAGTAAAATGTGGTTCAATGAGATGAAAATAATTTTTGGTGAATAGTAACTTTTTACTTTTATTTACCACGGTTAAAAGTAAATAGGGTAATTAAGGGTAAGAATGATATTAATATTACCCTAACACATGTCCTAATTCTATTGAGCAAGTTTATCTCGACCAAAAACAACCTTAAGTGTAAAATATTATCATTTAGGCCCACTTGGATTAGATTAGGACATTTATTATTAATTTATTTAAAGAAGGGTTAAAATAGTTAAAATCAATGTTTAATAAGTAAATCATTTTTAATATGGGGTTATACATAAGATAAATACGACTATAAATATTTATTAGAAATATAAAATGATTTCCTACATAATGGTATTTTATTTATAAATTTTAGACATTAAATAATGTAATTTATTTTTGACACAATGATGATGCATTAATTATCTTATTAATGAAATATTGACATAATTGATGTTATAAACACAAAAATAAATGTAATTTGAGACTTTTTATGAATACCACTAATTTTCTAGGTTACTATGATATATTAGTGTTGATTTAATCAACTTGGATTGAACATATAATTCTGTTCTGACTTTCACAAAAATCATATATCAAATAGTGTCAAAATTGACACAAAATAGTTTTTAAATCAAATATTATATTATTAATTGTTATTTTATTCCTTAAAATCTATGGTTCGGCCAAATGACATAGATAAGGATATATATATTAATAATAAACAATTTGGGGTTCGTTTGGCATGTTATAGTAATTGTATTAACCATATAGTGAAAGAAAACAAAAAGACACGGTAAAAGTTAAATTATTTAACTTAGAGTTAAATCTAATTGATAAGTTTAAAATAATACCCTAAACTTGTCTAAATCCTATTGGTTGATAGGATTTCGACCCATCCCCACTTTACCTTCGAAATAAGACCCTTTGGAACCATTATAAACTGACTTTGACTTTAATATAAAATAATATTTTGAGATATTCCTAAGGTGCCCCTCTCCTCCCTTAAAAAAGGGCACCTCCTCCCCCTCCTCCTCACACCAATTTGAGCACTCAAGCTCGTCCAGACCCTGAAAAAATCCATTCTCCACTTCCCTATAATAATCCTAGAGGTCCTGGTCTTCTTCAAAGACCAATCTTAGTTCCCTAAGTGGAGGATTCAAAGAGGCGTTTCAAAGAAGAGGTAATATCCATTACCGATCTTTTCAATTTCTTTCTTCTTCAAATTCTTCTTCTTTAGTTGTTTCATGATAAAGTAATAACATCAGTATTACTTACATACTGATATGTTATTATAAATATGAAACAACTCTAATTAACCTTCTATCCATCCTACGGAAAAAGGAAATCACCGCGCGTGCATACGTACGGAATACCGTCTCCACGCCGTGGTGTAATCTATTTTCCGCCACCACATTAATTGGATGGGTATAATGGTTTAATGAGTAACTATATATGATTATAATAAAGTGATATTGATACTGAAATAGTATACAAACCCTTCAACACAATTCCACGACCATGGGAACGATATCATCGCTCGTGCGTACGTACGGACTACCGTCTCCACGACGTGATGAGATTCATTCTCAATGATTAACCATTCATCAATGATTATAAAGTATATATAATAAGTACTAATGAAATTTATGACATAATAATGATAATGGATTTATTTATATTTATATGTATGTCATCTACTTAATTCCATTCAATTCAATAAGGAAACGAAAACAACGTTCATGTGTACGTACGGACTACCGTCTCCATGAATGGTGTATCTCATTCCATTTATCAATATATTATATATATGTATATTCTGAATATATATTATATATAAATCATGTTTTACATTATGGATATTAGTAATCATGATCCAAGTAATCATATTAATAATTACAAGGTAAAAACACGAACGACAAATGAGACGATTTTACCCAGAACGCTACTTGAACATGAATTTACAAACGAACGGGTAATATAAAGTCATAAGTGGACCATATATGATATAATAACAATTAATATGATTCTGTAATAAGTCAATAACATGATTTAAATTATTATACAGGAGGTTCGGACACGTACAAATCAAGTCGGACCTAAGGTAAGGGAATATATCACAATCTCATTTTATACGAGATTGTTTATACTTTTGTATTTACTGGGGTGAATTTTATCATCCACATCCATGTTTCCTCAATATGTAATATTATTTCCATCCACCTACAATTGTTTAAATCCAAATTTACCCCTCGGTGAGTTTTTAGTAAAAGATATGAAAATAATTTTTTGTCATTTTTCGTACGAGGTACTTTTTGACTTTTTCGACAAAAGTACGAGAAGAATGTTTTTTAACTTATACGGCATGAATAGATTTTTAAAAAATTATTTCCAAGAAGCTTACTTTAAAAGTTTTCAAGTTTATTTTTAATCAACTTTTTTTAGTTTATAATTGTATGTCATGTTAAGAAAAGAAATGTGTTTTTGATGATGAAAGGATATTTTCCTCAAGAATGGAGTTCAAGTGTTTTATCAAAATTATTTTCTATCTAAGATAATAAAGGGTTCTGTTTTTATCCCTATTATTACTTTGATTTGATTATGTTGGGAGGGAATTATTTTTATGAAGTCATTTACCTTATATGATTTGTTTTATGATGTCATCATGTTTCAAGAATCCCATTTTTGTTACATGTGTTATGCGATGATGTATGATTTATGATTTATGTGGAACACATAAGAAGGGATTCATTATAAGATGGGTGGGACCAATATCTCCCTCAAATGCATTGGGAAAAGATTTTATATCTCATGAGATAGACATGACTGGAATGGTAGGTTATACCGGTTCAGTGAAACAGGACTGAAACGAGGGTTACTCGATTCAGAAAGGGACTTTGTCCACTAAGATAGTCTTGGCAATGAGTCTTCACTAACAAGAAATGATTCTCTATGATTATGTGTGAATGACACAAAGTTGCATGTTTTATGTTATGATTATTGGGATTTCATTTCACTACTATGATTTATCCCATGTTATGAAATTATGCTCTCTTTTGCAGGTTAAGATTTCCAAAAATTATGTTCTTATGAATATGATGTGATTGATTTTTCTTTTGTTGGCCCTTACTGAGCATTTGAGCTCACCCTTTTATGTTTTCTTTTCCCCAGGATATAAAGAAAGGTTTTAGGTAAAAAAAAGGGAAGATCTTTATGGGAGATATTGAAGATCTTTCACCACGATTAGAAGATTACGTTCCGAGTTTCCAAAGACACTAAACTATTACGATCCTTGTGTGTGTGTTTTTGTTATGTACTAAGTATTCCGAAAATGTAATGTAATGTCAATGTATGTCAGGCTTCGGGTCTCTACACGGAGTTTCCTAGGGTTGGCTAGG
Source organism: Viscum album (assembly GCA_963277665.1). NCBI lineage: Eukaryota > Viridiplantae > Streptophyta > Magnoliopsida > Santalales > Viscaceae > Viscum > Viscum album. The sequence goes on along the minus strand of OY728153.1, from coordinate 432,002,198 downwards.
TACTACCGGAGATTTGTTCCAGGATTCTCCAGAGTTGCGGCACTGCTATCAGCTTTGAAAAATAATTGTAAACCCTTCGTCTGGTTAGACAGTTGTCAGCAGAGCTTCCAGGAGCTGAGACAGAGATTGAGAAGTTCACCCATCATGAGGCTACTAGAGGAGGGAGTAGGGTAAATAGTATACTACGATGCATCAAGGACCGGACTCGGGTGAGTCCTGATGTAGGAGTGGGCAATGATCTCTTATGGATCACGACAGTTGAGGCAGCATGAGCAGAACTACGCTACCCATGACCTAGAGTTAGTAGCAGTGGTCTTCACTCTGAATATGTGCCAGCATATCAGATGGGAGAGCACTTTACGGTCTATTCTGATCATCAGAGTCTCATGTACATTTTCTTGAAGAAGGACTTGAACCTGAGACAGTGGCGATGTCTCGAGTTCCTCCAGGACTATGACTCTGAGATATTCTATACTCTTGGAGAGGGGAACCTTGTAGATGATGCTCTCCGTAGAAGGATGAGAATTCAACTACTTGGAGAGGCGACAGAGCAGCTAGCCGCATTGCAGATATCCTTCGTGGAAAGAGAGGGGTCAACCTTCCTTCAATCACTCACAGTCACTCCTCCACTACTTCAGTGGGTCAGAGGCACAGTGTGGGGATGTTGACTATGAGACGCGACGTGCACAAATATCCTCAAGATAGGGACCAGATAGATTCCATCTAGGAAGAGAGCCCGTTGTCCTTTTCAGAGGACGTAACATGGTACCCGTTACTTTATAGGAGGAGGTGCAGAAGCGTTTCTCACATCCCCATTAGTGGTACATCTAGGAGTGGCGAATATGTACCAGGATCTCAGACGACAGCACTGGTGGCCGGGTATGAAGAAGGTTGTAGCAGAGTTCGTTTCTCGATGCCTCACCTTCCAGCAGGTGAAGGTGGAGGACCAGGTGCCAGTAGGCTTGGTACATCCCTTAGAGGTCGCAGAGTGGAAGTGGGACGGGTTATATATAGATTTCATGACATGACTACCATGTACATCCAGAGGTCACGACTCAATTTGGGTGATTTTCAATTGACTTACCAAGTCGGCCCACTTCTTACCCTTCAGAAAGCAGGGCTCAGCAGAGAGTTTGGGACGCCTCTACGTTCAGGATATCGTATGGCTTCATGTTGTTCCATCATCTATCATCTTCGATTCAGATGCTCGCTTTACTTACAGGCTTTGGAATGGGTTGTAGGAGGCCTTTAGGATGCAGCTACGTATGGGCACCATCTTTCACCCTCAGACAGATGGTCAGACGGAGATGACCATTTAGACTCTATAGGACATGCTCCGTGCATGTGTCCTCGACTTTGGTCGTAGCTGGGAGCACCACCTACCATTGGTGGAGTTTTCGTACAACAACAGCTACCACTCTACCATTGGGATGGCACCATACGAGGCATTGTACGGTCGACCTTGCAAATCACCTCTGTGTTGGACAGACCCTAGGGAGTCAGCACTTGTGGGACCGGAGATGACCATTTAGACTCTATAGGACATTCATTTCATGATTTGATATTTTTTTTGTATACCATATATTTTTACCTGAAATGATGTCCATTTTAAACAAAATAAATACACCTGGAGTGATACCGGACACACCGTGCCTCAGATTGAGGCGAGGATGACTCGTACACAACAAAAATGACCCATTGATCATTGTCCTAAAGTATCAACATATTTCGAAAGCATTGGATTGGTTTTCCGTATGCTAGTTGATTTTTTTCACATAAAATGATGTCCTTTTGAAACAAAAAACAGACACTTTGAGTGGTGTCAGCCACACCACATCTCAGATTTAGAGGGGTTGATTTTTACTAATCACATATGACCCATGGATCGTTGTTCTAATGTATCAGCACAATCAGAATCTGTTTTGTCAGTTTAACATATGTACTTAAAATTTTGTCCATTTTAAACAAAAGGAAGCCACTTAGAGTGATATCGGTCACACAATGCCTCAGATTAAGGTGGTGTTGACTTGTACACGTCACATATGACCCATGGATATTTTTCCTAAGCCTCAACACATTTCGAATTCATTTGGTCAGCTTTTCGTATGTCAGTTGTTGTTTTCACATAAAATGATGTCCCTTTTAAACAAAAGAGAGACACTATGAATGGTCTCGGCCACGCTGCGTCTCGGATTGAGCCAGGGTTGAATCGTACATGTCACATATGTCCCATTGATTGTTGTGACAGAGTATCTACACAATCAGAATCTGTTTGGTTGGTTTCATGTATGCTAGTTGTCGTTTTAACTTAAAATGAAGTAAATTTTAAACAAAAGAGAGACACATTGAGTGGTTTCGGCCACACCACACCTCAGATTGAGGGGAGTTTAACTCGTACACGTCACATATGCACCATGGTTCGTTCTCCTAAATTTTCAACTGTAAACAGATGTTTTTGGTCCGTTTTCCGCATATACTTAAAATGTAGTCCATTTTAAACAAAATTGAGACACTTAGACTGATCCCGGCCACACCGTGACTCAAGATGAGCTAGGGTTGGCCCATACACGTCACATATGACCCATGGATCGTTGTGATAAATTATCAATAGATTCTGAATGCATTTGGTCGGCTTTCCGTATTCCATTTGTTCTTTTCACTTATAAACCTCTCCATGCTAAACAAAAAAGGCACAATTAGAGTGGTTCTGGCCACACCGCGTCTCAGATTTAAATGAGGTTGACTCGTACATGTCCCAAATGACCCATCAATCATTGTCCTAATGTATCAACACAATTCGAATGTAGTTTTTCAGTTTTCCGTATGCCAGTTGATGTTTTTCACTTAAAATGATGTCCTTTTGAAACAATAGACAGACACTTTGAGTGGGGCCAGCCACACCATGTCTCATATTGAGGAAGGGTTGATTAGTACATGTCACATATAACCCATAGACCGTTCTCCTAATGTATCAAAATAAACCGAATGTGTTTGGTCAGTTTTTCTGTATTTACTTAAAATGTTGTCCATTTTAAACAAAAGAGATCCACTTAGAGTGATACCAGCCACACCGTGCCACGGATTAAGGCAGGGTTGTCTCATACACATCAGATATGTCCCAAGGATCATTTTCCTAAATAATTAACACATTTCGAATGCGTTTGGTCAGTTTTCTGTATTCGAGTTGTTCTTTTCACTTATAATCCTGTCCATTTTAAACAAAAGAGACACAGTTAAAGTGGTACCGGCCGCACCATGTTTCTAATTTAGACGGGGTTGACTTGTACACATCACATATGACCCGTGGATCATTGTGATAATGTATCGACACAATCTAAATGTGTTTGGTCAGTTTTCCGTATTTCAGTTGATATTTTTTCACTTAAAATGATGTCCTTTTAAAACAAAAGACAGACACTTTGAGTGGTGTCAGCCACACCGCATCTCAGATTGAGGCAGGGTTGATTCGTACACATCCCATATGACCCATGTATCGTTCTCTTAATGTTTAAATGGAAACCAAATATGTTTGTTTAGTTTTCCGTATATAATTAATATGATGTCTATTTTAAACAAAAGAGAGAAACATAGACTAATTCTGGCCACACCATTACTCGGATTGAGCCCGGTTTGGCTCTTACCTGTCACATATGACCAATGTCTCGTTGTGCTAATGTATCAACACAATAAAAATCCGTTTGGTCAATTTTCCGTATGGACATAAAATGTTGTCCATTTTAAACAATAGAGAGCCACATAGAGTGATCCCGACCACATCGTGCCTCGGATTGAGGCGGTGTTGACTCATACACGTCACATATGACCCCTGGATCATTTTTATAAACTATCAAAAGATTCCAAATGAGTTTGGTTGGTTTTCCATATTCCAGTTGTTCTTTTCACTTCTAATCTTGTCCATTTTAAACAAAAGAGACACAGTTAGAGTGGTGTCGGCCACACCGCATCTCATATTTAGATGGGATTAACTCGTACACATCTCAAATGACCCATGGATCATTTTCCTAATGTATCAACACAATCCGAATCTGTTTGGTCAGTTTTCTGTATGCCATTAGATGTTTATTCAGATAAAATTATGTCCTTTTGAAACAAAAGACACACACATTGAGTGGTTCTGGCCACACCGCATATCAGATTGGGGCAGGGTTGATTCGCACACGTCACATATGACCAATGGATCATTCTCCTAAAGATTAAATGGAAACCGAATTCATTTGCTCGGTATTCCATATGTACTTAAAATGTTGTCCATTTTAAACAAAAGAGAGGCACTTGGACTACTCTCGGCCACACCGCGACTCAGATTGAGCCCAAGTTGGCTTGTACATGTCACATATGACCCATGGATCGTAGTGCTGATGTATCAACACAATCAGAATCCGTTTGTTCAATTTTCTGTATGCCAGTTTTTCTCTTCACTTATAATCTTGTCCATTTTTAAAAAAAAGTGACAGAGTCACTAGTGCTGAAAACGTTTTTTACGTCACTATTTTTTACGTCGGTTATATAAAACCGACGTCATAATATGTTAAACGAGGTTTTTTACGTCGGTTATTTAATAACCGACGTAGAAACCTGTCTTTAGTACACCTTTAACGTCAGTTATTTTTATAACCGACGTTATTAATCGCGCGACTTCATTTTTTACGTCGGTTATAGATTAACCGCCGTAAAAAACAGAAGCGGGGGTGTTTTTTACGTTGGTTATTGAATAACCGACGTAACAAACCAACAAATGCACGAGTTATTACGTCGGTTACTGAATAACCGACGTAACAAACCCGGTTTTTGAAGGCTTTTTTACGTCGGTTATAAAATAACCGACGTAAAAAAAGAATCCGCAGATGTTTTTGACGTCGGTTATGGAATAACCGACGTAAAAAACGCGGATTTTGAGCCCTTTATGACGTCGGTTATGAAATAACCGACGTAAAAAAGAATCGGCGGAAGATTTTTACGTCGGTTATGGAATAACCGACGTTAAAAATGTATTTTAAAAAATTATAACGTCGGTTATTGAATAACCGACGTAATAACTCATTTAAAAATTTACCCAGACCCGTGGATTGTCATTCGCGAGTTTACCTTCGACAGTCGCGACTCGTCTCTCTCGCGCGTAAACCCTAATCGGCTCGTCCATTTCGTTGGTTTAGATTCGTTTTGCAATCATCGTTTCTCATATTTAATCTCCTCGGATCAATCATCTAACCTCGCAGCACTCAGGTAATCCTCCCACTCGTTCGTTTTTTTTCGCGGATAGTATATATATATGTGTTGTGATTTTTTTGTTGAAACTAGCTATGATTCTTCGATTGCGAACCCTTTTAACTCATTTTGGAACCATAATCTTATTTATCATGCCTAGATCTATTAGTTCGACTTGCAATATTGACTAATTTTATGATTTCACTAATTTTCATCGTTTTCTATAAATCCCCGAGAGGGTTGTGGCGTGTCCATTTGGATGGGTTGCCCTTTTACAGTTGTTACTACTTTATTCACACACAACCATGGCATAGGTGCATGGATTTGGGATCACATCACCATTTTCAACCCCTGCAAACAAAGTTTCACGAGGACTCGCCAGATTTCCCCTCGGCATGTTAAAAATTTTAGATACCCTCTTTTCAGTAAGTAAAAAATTAACTAGTTTGTGATGCTAACATCCTTTACTGAACAAACATTAACTCCTTCAAATCCACACCTGGAATAGACAACCTAATGTCGAGTTCCTTCTCTATCTATTGAAACTCAGTTCTTCCTCCACACCTAAAAACATTCTTTGAATGGCCCAACATATTGTTATGGTAAATTTTCAGTGATTCCGGGGGGGTGGGATGGCTATCAAGAGGGTTGGGGGGTGTCCAGGGGGGTGTCCAGGGGGGTGTCCAAGGGTGTAGGGTGTGGGGGGTGGTGTCCAGGAGGGGTGGGGGGCTGTCCAGAGGGGTCGGGGGGTGTCCAGGGGGGTTTACAAGGGGGTGGGTGGGTGTGGGGGGCTGTCCAAGGGTGTGGGTGCGTGTTGGGGTGTGTCCAAGGGGGTAGGGGGTGGGGGTGGTGTTTAGGATGGGTGGGGGGCCGTCCAGAGGGTTGGGGGTGTCCAGGGGGGTGTCCAAGCAGGTCGGGGGTGGGGGGTTGTGTCCAGGAGGGGTGGGGGTTCTTTCTAGAGGGGTCGGGGGCTGTCCAGAGGGGTCGGGGGGTGTCCAGGGTGGTGTCCAAGGGGATGGGTGGGTGTGGGGGGCTGTCCAAGGGGGTGGCGGCCTGTCCAGAGGGGTCGGTGGGGTGTCTAGGGGGGTGTCCAAGGGGTTGGATGGGTGTGGGGGGCTGTCCAAGTGGGTGGCGGCCTCTCCAGAGGGCATTTGGGGTTGTCCGGATCGGTGGGGGGGCTGTCCAGAGGGTTGGGGGATGTCCAGGGGGGTGTCCAACGGGGTAGGGGGTGGGGGGTGGTGTCCAGGAGTGGCGGGGGGCTGTCCAGAGGGGTCGGGGGGTGTCCAGGGGGGTTTACAAGGGGGTGCGTGGGTGTGGGGGCTGTCCAAGGGTGTGGGTGGGGGTTGGGGGGTGTCCAGGGGGGTGTCCATGGGGGTAGGGAGTGGGGGTGGTGTTTAGGAGGGGTGGGGGGGGGGTTGTCCAGAGTGTTGGGGGTGTCCAGGGGGGTGTCCAAGCAGGTCGGGGGTGGGGGGTTATGTCCAAGAGGGGTGGGGGTGCTTTCTAGAGGGGTCGGGGGCTGTCCAGAGGGGTCGGGGGGTGTCCAGGGTGGTGTCCAAGGGGATGGGTGGGTGTGGGGGCTGTCCAAGGGGGTGGCGGCCTGTCCAGAGGGGTCGGTGGGGTGTCCAGGGGGGTGTCCAAGGGGTTGGATGGGTGTGGGGGGCTGTCCAAGTGGGTGGCGGCCTCTCCAGAGGGCATTTGGGGTTGTCCGGGTGGGTGGGGGGGGGCTGTCCAGAGGGTTGGGGGATGTCCAGGGGGTGTCCAAGGGGGTAGGGGGTGGCGGGTGGTGTCCAGGAGGGGCGGGGGGCTGTCCAGAGGTGTCGGGGGGTGTCCAGGGTGGTTTACAAGGGGGTGCGTGGGTGTGGGGGGCTGTCCAAGGGTGTGGGTGGGGGTTGGGGGGTGTCCAAGGGGGTAGGGAGAGGGGGGTGGTGTTTAGGAGGGGTGGGGGGGGGGGGTTGTCCAGAGTGTTGGGGGGTGTCCAAGCAGGTCGGGGGTGGGGGGTTGTGTCCAAGAGGGGTGGGGGTGCTTTCTAGAGGGGTCGGGGGCTGTCCAAAGGGGTCGGGGGGTGTCCAGGGTGGTGTCCAAGGGGATGGGTGGGTGTGGGGGGCTGTCCAAGGGGGTGGCGGCCTGTCCAGAGGGGTCGGTGGGGTGTCCAGGGGGGTGTCCAAGGGGTTGGATGGGTGTGGGGGCTGTCCAAGTGGGTGGAGGCCTCTCCAGAGGGCATTTGGGGTTGTCCGGGTGGGTGGGGGGCTGTCCAGAGGGTTGGGGGATGTCCAGGGGGGTGTCCAAGGGGGTAGGGGGTGGGGGGTGGTGTCCAGGAGGGGCGGGGGGCTGTCCAGAGGGGTTGGGGGGTGTCCAGGGGGGGGGTGTTATATCTTACTATATTTTGTTTAAAAAATAATATTCAAGCATATTTTTTTAAATACACATCAATTTGTTTTATATTTCAAAATTGTTTACATTCAAATTATGATTTTTTTCATATAAACATATATTTGTCTTATCTAAAAAATATATATATTTTTGCTATTTGTTATAGGTAATAATGAGTCGAAGTTGGATTACGGCACATCGAATGAGCAATGAATATGAGGAAGGTGTTGATGCCTTTTTGGAATTTGCTAAACGAAATGTTCCAAGTAGTGACATTTTTTTCTGTCCATGCCTGAAATGTATGAATATGAAGAAGTTGAAAAGTATAGAGATAAAAGATCATCTGATTTGTCATGGTTTCAATCCGAGTTACAACCCTTGGATTTGGCATGGCGAAACTGGACAGAATGTCACTGATGATAATGATTCGCAAGATGGTTACTCCGATGGAATTGAAGAAATGATTCGCGATATTGTAGCAGAACAAATTGAGACAGAACCGACAGTTGCACGTCTATATGGTGATGCTGAAAAACCATTATATCCCGGTTGTACAGATTTTACGGTTCTGTCGGTGGTGTTAAGATTGATTAACCTGAAGGCGAAGCATGGATGGAGTGACAAAAGTTTTACAGAGCTGCTACAATTGATGAAAGACATTCTTCCAAAAGATAACGATCTTCCAGATTCACATTACAAAGCCAAGAAAATATTATGCCCGATGGGATTGGGATACAAGAAAATACATGCCTGTCCGAATGACTGCATTATATATAGGAAGGAATATGAATTTCTGTCAGAGTGTCCAAAATGTGGGACATCACGGTATAAGGTGAAAGAAAAATCACAGGGTGATGTAGAGATTACAAAGCTCCCTTCAAAGGTATTTTGGTATCTTCCTATAATTAATCGTTTCAAACGTTTATTTTCTAATTCACATGATGCAAAAAGGTTAAGATGGCATGTTGAGGAGCGGGTATGTGATGGAAAAATACGTCATCCAGCTGATTGTTCAAAATGGAAGAAAATTGATGCGCAGGTACTCTACATTTGGAAATGAAATAAGAAATCTCAGACTAGGGTTGTGCACAGATGGAATGAATCCATACCAAACACTCAGTAGCACACATAGTTCATGGCCTGTTTTATTGATAATTTACAACCTCTCTCCTGAAGTTTGTATGAAGCGCAAATATATCATGTTGAGTACAATGATCTCTGGTCCAAAGCAACCCGGTAATGATATTGATGTTTACATGTCACCGTTGATTGATGATTTGAAACTGTTATGGGCTGATGGTATTAGGGTGTATTATTCTTATAAAATGGAATATTTTCAACTGCATGCAGTGCTTCTGTTCACTATAAATGACTTCCCAACGTATGGAAATTTGTCTGGATACAGTGTTAAAGGGCATAAAGCATGTCCAATTTGCGAACAACAGACGTCCTATTGTCAATTGCATCATGGGAGGAAAACAGTGTACATGGGTCATCGAAAGTTTTTGCCTATGGATCACCCTTATAGAAGACTAAAAAAGGCATTCAATGGCTCACAAGAATTTGATACTGCTCCAAAACCTTTATCACCAGATTTGTATTTTGCGAGGGTGAAAAACCTTGATGTGACATTGGGAAAGACACAGAAATCTGGTAATGATAGACATATTTGGAAGAAAAGGTCAATATTTTTTGAGCTACCATATTGGAGGTATCATGAAGTCAAACATAATATTGATGTCATGCACGTGGAGAAGAATATCTGTGATTCTTTGATCGGAACATTGCTAGATATTAAAGGAAAGACAAAAGATGGGTTGAATGCAAGGTTAGACCTACAATCAATGGGAATACGTTTGGAGTTAGCTCCCACTCCTAAAGGAAGACGAACATTTCTTCCCCGGGCTTGTCATACATTATCGAAGAGGGAGAAAAGTAGCTTCTGTCAGTGTCTTCATGATATCAAAGTGCCTCAAGGTTATTCTTCAAATGTAAAAATTTTTGTCTCATTGAAAGACTTGAAGTTGATAGGTATGAAATCACATGATTGTCACGTCATGATGCAACAAATTCTACCAGTTGCACTGCGTGGAATATTGCCCATCCATGTCAGAAAGACTATAATGAGGTTGTGTTATTTTTTCAATTCAATTTGTAACAAGGCGATTGATGTGAATGCTTTGAACATTTTGGAAAAGGATGAAATTTTTATACTTTGTCATTTGGAAATGTATTTTCCTCCAACTTTTTTTGATATGATGGTGCATTTAATGATTCATCTGGTTCGAGAAATAAAGCTTTGTGGACATGTATATCTTCGTTGGATGTATCCTTTTGAAAGGTATATGAAAATATTAAAGGGGTATGTTAAAAATCTATATCGACCTGAAGCCTCCATTATTGAAAAGTATATTTCTGAGGAGGTAGCAGAGTTTTGTACGAGCTACTTGGATGCGGCACAACACATAGGTTTGCCTCCATCTCGCCATGAACGAGTTATTAATGAGGGAAAGGGGATTCGCGGCTTGAAAGTCAAATCATTGTCAGCTGAACAGATGAAGAAGTTAGAATCATACATCTTGAATAACATAGCTGATGCTCAACCATATATCAGATTGCATATTAATGAGTTGAAACAATGTCATCCAAAGAAGAAAGAAATGTGGATTTTGAATGAGCACAACAAAACTTTTTTGTCATGGATTAAAAATACTTTGATTGGTAGATCAGATGTATCAGAGACATTAAAATGGATAGTGGGTGGTCCATGTTTAAATGTGATAACATGGTCTGGTTATGACATTAATGGTTATACATTTCATACAAAAGCTCAGGACAACAGAAGTGCAGTTCAGAATAGTGGTGTATTGGTGTTTGCAGAAGCAATGCATTTTTCGAGTGCTAAGGACAAAAACCCAATTTCTGCATCAAATGCATATTATGGAGTGATTGAAGACATATGGGAGGTTGATTACTTTAAAATTAAAGTTCCCGTTTTTAACTGTAAATGGTTTAACGGTAACAACAGTGTCAGACACGATGAATTTGGAATGACACTTGTTAATCTGAATAGATTGGAAGACACAGCTGATTCTTTTATAATGGCAACACATGCAAAACAAATTTTTTATGTAGTAGATCAATCAGATATGCAGTGGGCTGTTGTTTTACAAGGGAAAAAACAATATGTTGGTGAGGATGAACTTGATGAATATGCTGATTTATGTGAGATCCCTACTTCAATGGAAATATTAACAGAACATAATGACGATCATGTTGAAGACATAGTTTGTGCCATAAGGAACGATCACGACGAAGGAATTTGGGAAAACAATCCATCTGTACATTCCTAAAATTACAGGTATCATATGTTTATTTCTTGTTTACATTTATTTTTTTCCATAAATGTTAGATATTGTAAGTTTTTTATTTATTATAACATGTTTTAAAATAAAATAAGTATATGTTATTGTTTGTTTTAAGTTTGTTTTGTTTACTTTATCATGTTTATAACCATTACATGAATTTTAAAATGCTTATTTTTATTCACTGACAATTACTTTACCATGTTTACAATGTTTACCAGGTTTACCATTTTTACCATTTTTACCATCTTGACCATCTTGACCATCTTTGCCATCTTTACCATTGGTTAACATGCTTACCATATTACCAATGTTTACAATTATGTAACTTTAGTACACTTTTCTATTTTCTGATTACACTAGTATTAAAATATTTGAATTTGTATATTTGTTCAATTACTTTACCATGTTTACAATGTTTACCAGGTTTACCATTTTTTCCATTTTTTACCATCTTGACCATCTTTGTCATCTTTACCATTGTGTAACATGCTTACAATATTACCAATGTTTACTAATATGTAACCTAGTACACTTTTCTATTTTCTGATTACAGTGTAGTATTAAAATATTTGAATTTGTATATTTGTGAACTGACGTTTTATTTTTTTTGATTTGAAGGATAATGACAGATCATTCAGATGATCAACCACATGATTCTGGGGAGGAGCATATTGCTGGTCATACCTCTGGGGATGAACATTCACATGCTTCTATTACGAAAAAGAGTTCAAAGGTTGGTAAACGTGGTTGCACACGTTTACCAAGATTATCACTTGCCCGTACGCAGGATCAGAGGATAGTAGTTGAGTTTGATGATGATGATATTCCTAGAGGTCCGAATGCCAAAGATTTTAAGAGTTTTGTTGCAACTCAGGCTATGTCCAAAGTAAGCATTCTGTATGATGATTGGAGAAGTGTGGATAAAGAGATTATCTCTCAGTTGTGGGAGACGATTTTGGTAAGATCTTTTGTCATTGTTTGACCATTCTTTTAATGTTTCTGGTATATATATTATGTTTAACCTCTTCTTTATCAGATGACATTTGATGTTCCTGACACTGGAGGAGTCAGGAAGAAATGCTTAACGTTGGCTGCCAGGAGATAGAGGGATTTCAAATCAACCCTCACATCTGATTTCATTTATGGTCATAGGAGTCATGACAATCCATGTCGTATATATCCTTTTATAGATGAAGACACATGGAGACAGTTTTTTGAAAGTAGAAAAAAAGAGTCATTTCTGGTAAGGGCAATGTAAACTTTTATATACTATCTTATAAAAATGATTTTATAAATGTTTTGTTAATGATTTCTTATTCTTAAATTACAGCAAACAAGGAAAGCTCATCAGGAGATCCAATCTAAAAATGTATACCCTCATAGTTTATCTCGAGGAGGGTATACATTATTGGAAGAAAAAATGATAGCGGAAAAATTTCAACAACTAAGAGCTGAGTCTTCATGCTCTGGAGAGGTGGCCCCTCCATCCCCTCCATCTAGACATGAAAAATGGAAGAGAGCTCGGAAGGGAAAAAAAGGGCAATATCTTTCGGAAGAATCGAGAATCGTAGCTGAGAGGATTGTAAGATATCTATTTAATTTATTTAAGTTAACTTTTTTCTTCATATATGTTTCAATCATTACAGAAATGTTCAATTAATTAATACAGGACTCTCTTGAGGAGCAGAGTTCAGAGGGGACATTTACAGCTACTGGGAGGGAAGATATTTTATTTGCAGCATTGGGAAGGCCCGAACATCCTGGTCGTGTAAGAGGATATCCGACAGGTGTATCGGTAAGAAAAGTGTTTCCACGTTCTTCAACTTCTAACATGGAGGGGGTTTATAAAAAAAACAGAATCCTTGGAGGCTGAAGTTCAAAATATTAATGCGACGATGGAAAACAAGATTAGAGATTCGGTGCAGTCTATGTTTGCAGAAATGCAAAGACAATTTCAGACTGCAGCTCCCACTCCTCCACCTCCCCCTGCAGACCCCATTATTTATCCTCCACCTCCGTCAGTAACTCCCACTCCCCCACCTCAGCCTGCGGACCCCATTTTTTATCCTACGCCTCCGCCGCAGCTTCCTACATATTGCGAGTTGTATGTTGATGATTCTCAACATCATATAGTAGCATACGGGTTGGTATATTGTATAGGAGATACAGTTCATCATCAACAATTAGAGGTAGAGAATCAGAGGGTCACTATACAGGATATTATAGATATATCAGCTAGGGTACCAATACCTACAGATGAGGTGGCGACAGTTGGACAGAGTATCGGCCATTTTTTAGTTTGGCCATCCAGACTTCTTCGACTCATTACCATAGAGGTATGAATGTTATATCTTTTATTTTATTTTTTTATTAAAGTTGTTTTATCATTTGAAAAATACTATAATTCTCAATTTTTTTTCACAGGAATACTTCAAAGGTAAAGAAATACTGTATAGACAACAACAAAGAAAACAGGCTACGACATCAGGTACAGATGTCAGTGGTCTTGACAGATTGTCAAGATATTCACATTTGTTGTTGGATTATTATGAGTTTCCAATGGAATCTCATGTTTGTGGACGTGAAATAAGTGTGGGGATTACAAAATCTGATATCATGGAGCTTGTTACTGGAGATAAGTTGGGCATCAACGTGGTGCAAATTTTTTCCATGTAAGTCTTAACACCTTTTCCCTGCGTTATATTTATTAAAAATGTATACTTATATATGTTTTGTATTAGGTATCTTTATAAAATTTGTGAGAGGAATGAACTGACAGAAGTATATGGATTCATGGACCCGCAATTGATTTCCCCTGAAGCATGTGCATTGACTGAGGAACAAAGAATGATTTATATTGCTGAAAGATTTGAAAAGAATATAATCCAACAATGTTGGATGATGCCTTTTTGTGAGAGGTATGAAACACATTTCTCTCAAAGAGTTAATTATCTTTTAACATAAAAAACCACTAACATTAAATTTCCTTTTATCAGTAATCATTGGATGTTAGGGATTTTTTGCCCAAGGGAGAAAGCTCTTTATTGTATATGCTTTGTTCATGGTGATGTGCGGGCAAGTTTTAAGAATATATTGGAAAAGTAAGTTTCAATTTATCAATAGTTTTATATATTATAATGAATTTTAAATTTACCCCATTCGTATTATTTTCTAACAGTGCATGGGTCTACTTTCGAAAAAACACAAAGAAAAGAAATGCAAAGATCAAATATGTAAAGGTGAAGGTAAATTTCCATTTATAATTTCTACTTTTTGATTTATTACATAAAAATAATATATTGAATTTACACATTCAAAACAGAAATGTCATGAACAACAAGGCCTCATCGAATGCGGATATTATATGTTAAGATTTATGTATGAAATAATAACAACTGGGACAGTTGTGAATTTTGACCTGGTACGATTTCCTCTTAAAATTTTCCATCATATTTCAATTTGATTTATTCATTATACATGTTAACTGTCTTCTTTTTCATTTGTATCTTTTTGAAGACCCTCAACCCTATACTGCTGAAGACATCAAACACGTACAAGTGGAGTGGTCAAATTATTTTACAGGTTTGATTGAATTTTAGTTGTTTGTAATGTAAAATGTAATTTTGAATATTGTCGTGTTAATTGTCTATTTGGTAGTTGTTTAGGTTTGATTTAGTTTTTTTTGGAAGTTGACAGTGTATGTTTTGAATGTTATAGAAGTGAATGTTTAATTTTGCTCTACTTCTTGTTTTGGTCTACTTTTGATGGTTCTTCTTGTATGGATTTGGGTCTGTGGGGGAGGGGTTCCCAGGGTGTGGGGTTGTGTTCAGTGGGGTTGGGGGTGTCCAGCGGTCTGGGAGGGCTGTCCGGTGGGGTGGGGGGACAGTTTGGGGGGTGGCAGGGATGTCCAGGGGTGTGGGAAGCCGATCCAGGGGTGTGGGAGTGCTGTCCAGAGGTGGGAGTGTTGTCCAGGGGTGTGGTGGGGGCTGTCAAGTGAGGTGAGGGGGTGAGGAGGTGCTGTTCAGACAGGTGGGGGGTTGTCGAGGGGTGTTTGGGGGTGTCTGGGGTCGGGGGCAGTCCAGGAGTGTGGTGGGGGCACCAATGTTGTGGGGGAGGGCTGTCCAAGGGGTATACAGGAGGGTGGGAGCTCCAATGGGGTGGGGGAGGGTGTCCTGGGGGTATACATGAGGGTGAGGGCTCCAACGGGGTGGGGGAGGGCTGTCCATGTGGTATAAATGAGGGTGGATGCTGTCTAGTGGGTAAGTTTAATGAGTTATCTATTTACATGCTTATTTTTGATGTACTTCTGTTTTTGTGGTCTGATTTCTTGATTTATTTTCTGGTTGATTCTGGTGGAGAGAAGATCACTGGATTCTGTTTTAAAAAAAAAATTGTGTTTATCACGTCGGTTATTTAAAAACCGACGTGATAAAATGCCTAGAAAATAGTTTATCACGTCGGTTATTTAATAACCGACGTTATAAAAGGCATGAACAATAGTTTATTACGTCGGTTATTTAATACCCGACGTGATAAAAGTCCTCTAAAAGGGTTTATCACGTCGGTTATTTAATAACCGACGTCATAAAAGGCCGGGAGACGGGTTTATCACGTCGGTTAATGAATAACCGACGTGATAAAGTGCCTGGAGAACGGTTTATAACGTCGGTTATTGACTAACCGACGTGATAAAGCCCCCCTCCCCCGGTTTTTCACGTCGGTTTTATAGGAACCGACGTGATAAACCACGCTCGCCCGGTTTATCACGTCGGTTAATCATTAACCGACGTGAGAAACCCCCCTCCCCCGGGTTTTCACGTCGGTTTATATAAAACCGACGTGATAAACGGCGCTCAGCCCGGTTTATCACGTCGGTTTTTATAGAACCGACGTGAAAAATCCCCTCACCCCCGGTTTATCACGTCGGTTGTCGAAGAACGGACGTGATAAACCATTTTCCTGGCCGTTTATCACGTCGGTTCTTCAATAACCGACGTGATAAACCATTCTCCAGGCCTTTTATCACGTCGGTTTTAAAATAACCGACGTGATAAACCATTATCTAGTCCCTTTATCACGTCGGTTATAAAATAACCGACGTTATAAACATCGCGATTTTATGTTTTTGACGTCGGTTTGTAAATAACCGACGTAAAAAACATTATTTATATCGTCTCACGTATTAACGTCGGCTAGAAACGGACGTAAAAAATTAAAAATAACCGACGTAAAAAACGTTTTCTGCACTAGTGAGTTAGAATGATGTCGGCCACACCTCGCCTCGTATTGAGGTAGGGTTGACTTGTACACGTCACATATGACCCATGGATCATTGTGCTAAAGTATCGACAAATTATGAATGCGTTTGGTCAGTATTTATTATGCCAATTGATGTTTTTCACTTAAATTGCTGTCGATTTTAAATAAACAAGAGCCACTTTGACTAATCCCAGCCACTCCTTGACTCGGATTGAGACCTGGTTGGCTCGTACACATCACATATGACCCATGGATCATTTTGATAAATTATCAATAGATTCAGAATGCGTTTGGTCAGTTTTCCATATTCCAGTTGTTCTTTTAACTTATAATCATGTCAATTTTAATCAAAAGAGAGACACTATGAATGGTGTCGGCCACATCGCGCCTCAGATTGAGGTGGGGTTGACTCATACACGTCACATATGACCCATGGATCATTTTCCTTTATCATCAACACATTTCAAATGCGTTTGGTCAGATTTCTGTAAGTACTTAAAATGATGTCCATTTTAATGAATAGAGTGACACTTAAACTGATTTCGGCCACATCGCGACTCAGATTGATCCCTGGTTGGATCGTACCTGTCACATATGTCCCATGGATCATTGTGATAAATTATCAACATAATCTAAATTCTTTTGGTTAGTTTTCCGTATGTCAGTTGTTTTTTCACATATAATCAAGTCCATTTTAAACAAACAAGACATAGTTAGAGTGGTATGTTAGTTGTTTATTCACATTATTCAAATACACAATTTTTCTATGGGTCATTGAATTAATTTATTTATGAAAAGTTTACATTTAAAATGAGAATATCAGAACATTAATAGAAGATAAAAATTTTACTAAAAATCCTTGGGGAAATATTAAGGTAAACATGATTTATGAGAATCCTCGTGTGTCTATTAGTGGAATGGTATTTACTTAAAATAATATGGAAATTCATATATAATATTTTTTTACCATTCTTAGTATGGATTAGTTTTTAGTTTATCATGCTATGAAACATTTCAGATCAAATAATGCCATGCCTTATGAATGCATCCCTTTTAAAACATACAAAGAATCTATGATATTTATTAGATGTGTAAATGTGATTTACGTTGATTATCATGATGACAATAAATAAAATATATATTATAGATTTTCAAGTAATAAATGAAATCAAGGAGGGTGGGGGGATATCCGAGGGGCTGTCCAGTGGGTGTCTAGGGTCTGTCTTGGGACCAAGGTTGAGGGTGGGGGGTCTATGTGGGGGGCTGTTCGGGGAGCTATCTGGGGTCCAGGGTGGAGGGTGGGGGCTGTATGGGGGGCTGTCCGGGAGGGTGTCCGAGGGGCTATCCTGGAGGTTGTCTGGGGTCCAAGGAGGATGGTGGGGGATGTCTGGGGTGCTGTATGAGGGGCTGTCCAGGGTCCAGGGAGGAGGGAGGGGGGCTGTCTGGGGGGGTCCAGGGGGCTGTCAGGGGACCAAGGAAGATGGCGGGAGGGCTGTCTGGGGGGCTATTCTGGGGCCTGTTCGGGGTCCAAGGAGGATGGTTTGGGGTTGTCCAGGGTCCAGAAAGGAGGGGGGCTATCCAGGGAGTTCAGAAACACACAACCACTGAATGTCATCAACAACCATGAAAACATGCAATATATAAAAATAACTCAACTGCAATACTATACTACAGGTCTGGATAAAACCAACAACTATAATAAATTAAAAATCAAATTTCAGTAATATTAGTAAAAAAGTTATAGATAAACATGTACCACAACACCATCACCATCATCACCTTCATCATCACCCTCATCCATGTCCCCATCATCGTCCTCACCCTCCTCACCCTCCTCCTCGCCCTCGCCATCTACCTCGCCCTGCTTCTCTCCCTCCTCTTCTGCATCAGACTCCTCGCCATCATCATCATCAGCCTAGAAATCATATTAACCACCACTAGAACTTCCACCTGGTGCTCCATATATAGAACCTATCGATGACATATATTCATCAAAATATGGACTAGCCTCTGGTGGATGTGTTGGATGTAGAACATCAATAAATTTCATAAATGCATTGTTTTCCCTAGAAGACTATTCTGCCGTCTCTGTGGCCCTTATGTCAGCCTGTTCTTCTTGTGCCCTAACTTGATGCATCTTGGTGGAACTACAACTCATACCTGAGGAGGGACAATACCTCGTTGGGGCTGTCCTAGGTCAGCAATGTACACTTCCAGGATGCTTCTCTCCCAAAACATGATGTAAGTGATTAGTTTGCCCAAAATTGTCTTGTTCTTGGGAATCGAGGGCCTCTAAAAAAGCATGTTACAAATATAAATATATTATTAAGTTACAAAATAGATGTTAAAATATAAAATCAACCGATTAAAACTTACAATCTACTGCTGAGTTGCTTCGTTGATGGAACTTCCATCCTTTTTCTGTTTACTCGAGCAAAACAGTTTTTCTCGAGGCACACACCCTTCCATATATTGTATTTTAATCTACAATGAAACTAAAAACTAAAGTTAGATGAAAACATTAGAAAACTATTAATGAATTTAGGAATCAAAAGAATGTGTAAGTCGTAATGAAAACATATAAACAATTTTCATACCTGCTTCCTCTAATGATCAGGAATCGTAGTGCGTCCCATTGTGTGGAGGTATTTTTTTGCATGAATGTTCTTTTTATTTTTTCCAAATGATTACAAAATAAAATTCTAATATACAATAGATAGTATTAATGAAAAAAATGAAATTTATTGTTTAAATACATAAAATTTAATTAATACCTTAAACTAGGTACTCATCCAATGAGTAATCATCTGACGATAATGCTCTATAGGACAATCATCCACCACTGGTACTGCCTCTTACTCAATGCCAATTCTATTAACCGAGCCAATATACAACTCATTCTTGTAGGCTCTCAAAAGCTCGCCTTAATCCTTTAGATGTTCCGGTCGTGCACCCTCACCATCAGGAAAATTAAATCGAAGCTGACATCAAAATATTAATTCATATAAAGACAAAAATAATTCATGGCATTAAATAGAACAGATTTTATTACCTATATCTCTGACAAGGCTCTATCCATGACCACATGTAGAAAATGTCTCTACGATTGTGGGCTGATGGGAATGATGTTAGTGTATTTGGAAAGCGTTGCCATAAAACTCCGACATTGCTGCCCTATTTTCTCTACCATTTGGTTGTCTTCATTATAATCCATCATAACCTGTGTGTGGCGGTTCCACACCGAACACATGCGTATACACCCCCGCCCATGCCTCCTGTCAGTAGATGTATCTGTCATGAATGAAAAATAAATATTTTATCAAAAAATGTTATAATTAAAATAATCATTGCTATAAATTTTTTTAGGGTTCTATAATTATACATGCGCCGGTCTGATTGCTGAGCACCACGGGATCCATAGAAAATGATGCAACACCCTGTGGTGGATCATGAGTCAAAGACGATGGAATATAGAAGCTCGGAGAGATAGAAGTTGAAAGAAAAGAAGATGAGACAGTTGTCTGACTAGATTCTGACTGGGGAGTGGGAATCATCAAGGGATGTGAAAATGATGGGCCAGAAGTTGAAGAAGGTAGAGAAAACATGGGAGGCCTAAATATCCCGTGTGTCCCTAATGACACACCGGGATCAAAATGTGGGAAGGATGACATGTCAGTGGGAGGGGCTGGGACTAGTCGGGTATGCGTAGCTGCTCGTCCACCTCTGGTACAAACCCTCCTCGTACCACATGCCTGATTACTAGGACTAGTACTAGGATCATCATCGAATAACTATCTACGTATAGATGGATCCTACAAAAATGTTTACAGAAAAATTAATCACATGACATTATATATTCATTAAATATATCAATTTGAAATAATGTACTCACCACAAGAACTAATGATGGAATTCCAAACTCCGTCGTTGAATGATTGTTCTCTATCATTTTTTTCCTTCCTCTCTCTTAAATTTGATCCATTTCCTGCTTTTGAAAAAAAATTTAATTAATTTGAAAATGTAAACAAATTTGTATCACAAAAATCTAAATATATGAGGGAATAGGGGGATTCATTGGAAATTTATCTATCAATTGTTTTAGAAGAGCTTGAATGGATTTATTAAATCATACAAGTTGTAATGTTCACCAAGTTAAAAATATTGTTTGACTAGGTTTGAATACAGTTCAATTCCAAATTAGAAAAATGCAATTCAAATAAAACTATAAACAATAAACATTGAAAATTCACATAACGGTCTAGTTAGCTAAACCATATTTGTGATCAATACTCAATAAATTTTAAAATTACCAACCTTAACAAACCAACTCAAGGTAGACCAAAATAATTGAGACCATGGATAAATGATTCTATATATTTTAAACCACAACATTAGGTTCACTATCAACTCTAAAAATTGATCTATTGGAGTCATCAAAATAAATAAATGGATTGGTTGTAATGGCACTAGGGTCATTGTCAATTCCATCATCATCATCATCAAAAATATGTCTTGGAATTACTTCAACTATGGAAAAACATTTAGGTCGAAGTTGGTCTTTGACATTAAAACTAGTTTAGCCATTGATGCCAACACATATGTCTCTTCGGTAGCAAGAGTGTGAGTCATATTAATTACTTTAAATCCATAATAATCAATAAATGTGCCATGTATCATCATTGAATCAAACCAATGACATTTCGTCATTGTGACTCGTCCAGGAGAGTAATAATCCAATATTATTATTTTCTCAACAACTCCGTAATAACCCACATTTTCCAATCGTGGTTTACTATCTGATGCACTAGCATTACAATCTATTGTGGTAGTAACCATAACACCATAATGTTGTATTATCATGTTCTTTTCTCATTCAATGAAAATAAATTTGCACCCATTGATAACAATTGATTTACAGTCACGAACCACCGTATTAGGACCAAAAGCCAAAGCTCTTATTTCCTCAGAGACAGAGTCAACAGAAAAACTCAATACCTACAATAGAAATGACAATTAAACTTAATTAAATATTGATATAATTATTTTAAACAATAATATTTTTACCTTCAATTTTAACCATGAAGAAAACTCTTTGCTATGAAAAGTATCTCTCCTTCTCAAAGATAATGAATGATGGTTCCTAATTATAATTGTTTTATGTTCCCTATTGATAAAAAATATCAATAATTTAATAGATATATATGTAACATATACATAATAAATTTAGTTACCTAATATAGTCATCAAACAAATCACAATTGAACAAAACTGTGCGATTTTCCATCTCCTGCTCTTCATTGCTTAATGTTTTCAATGTATATGATCCCGAAATTCCTCTTGTTTGAGGAAGTGATGGAAAACTGGGTTCAATTTTCTCATACTATTCATATTCATTTCTTATTGGTCTATTCAATCTTTTAGTAAGATAAGACAAATACATCGAGTAGAAATCCATACATTCTTTATCCAAGTAACCGTTCACGATAGACCCTTTGGGATGATTTCTATTTCAGACATAAGACATTAATGTCAACATATATCTTTTGGTTGGATACATCCAATGAAAAGAAACAGGTCCTCCGAGAAGTATTTCAGTGGGAATATGGACATTCACATGTAGCATCCATGTGAAAAATGATGGAGGAAATACATTCTCCAACTCACTCAAAATTATTGAGGCATCTATCACCATTTTTTGCAAGAAATACTTGGACAACTTCTTAGACAAAATATCTCTAAAAAAATTGCAGAACATAATAACATCCACCCTTACATTATTGTAAAAAAGATGAAGGATTGCTATTGGAAGCAACTAATGCAGTAGAATGTGATAATCCAGTGTCTTCAATGATTTTATCTTCAACTCTCTTCTATTGACCCATTTAGATATGATTCTTGAATAGCCATAATGAACTCTAATAGTCTCTAATACATCCATAAATTGTTTTTTCCATAGGTTTCATCACATAAGAATCACATGGATGTTACCATTTATTTTCACGGTTATGCATAGGATGCAATTCTGGTATGATGCCCCAATCCACCAAGTCACATAATGATCGCAAATCATCTTTTGTCTTCCCCTTGAAAATTAGAAGAACCAAAAGAATCATTTCACATATATTCTTTTAAATATACATTACCTCTAATAAAAGACGAATCAAATTGGTTGACCAATAAGGAAAATCAAATAAGATACTCCTCTTTCTCCAATTGTAACAGGTTTCATTGGAAATATTCTTTCTCTTTCCCGATTTCGTTTGACCCTTCCCGAACTAGAAACTAAAATAATTCAATTCATTAAGCACATCAGTTCCAGACATATGATAAGGTGTATCATCAGTCTCTATGGTATTATCAAATATTTGACGATTCATTCTATATGGATGATCCTTTCATAGGAATCGTCGATGTCCCATAAAACTGAAACTACAATGATTTTCAGTCTTCTGGAACGTGTATTCTTCATACAAACTGGACATGATAGTTTTCTCTCTGTTCTCCATCCAAACATAATTTTACAAGCTAGAAAAATCATTGATCGTCCACATAAGCACAACACACATCTGAAATATGTCTTTCGAACATGAATCATATGTGCGCACACCCACATCCCAAATAATTTTAAACTTGTTTATTAATGGTTTCATGTATACATCAATATCAATCCTGGGATTAGAAAGACCAGATATGAGTATACTCATGAAAGTGAAAGGTTTTTCCATACACAACCATGGGGGAAGATTATAAATGCGTATAAAAATTGGCCATGTCCTGTGCGAAGTAAGAATCTTCCCAAACGGATTAAAACTGTCGCATGAAAGACCCAACCTCACATTATGCACGTCAGCTGCAAAATTAGGATGTCGAGCATCAAATCACTGCCATGAAAATCCATCTGTATGATGAACCAACTCATCATTAGTCTTATTTATCTTGGTATCATTCCATCTAATTTTTATTAATATGTCATCAGGAAAATAAATATTCTGGAGTCTAGGGATCAATGGAAAGTGACACATTACATTCGTGGAACGCGTGATGGTGTTCCATCAGATTTTGACTTCCAGTGGGATGTGCCACATTATATACAATCATTTCGTTCAGCGGTTTCCTCCCATAATAAACAACAATCATTCTGGAAAGCATGAATTTTGTTTCATAAAAATCCAAGTTCCTCAACTAACTTTCATTCCATATAGTGGTTTGAGGTAATATCTACATCATCTAGAAGTAAATCTTTCAAGAGAGTAAGAATGTAATAAATTTCTGTATTAGAAATCCCATACATAGTTTTCCCATGAAACAATTAGATTAAAAATTCTAGAATTTTCGTTTTATCGCATTGTGTATATACTGGAGTCGTGGCAGCATCATTCAATTTTTTCACCCTATCAATATCATCATTTCAACTAGATGCATCAGCTTTCCTCATATCAAATTCTTCTTGAGTTGAAATCCATTCTTTTTCTTGATGATGAATAAATGGAAACCGATCATCTAACAAATTATCTATTCCAGTCCTTTCATTTCGATCATCACCAATTTGAGATTTCATTTTCTCTCCATTGTGATACCACACAAAGTAGTATGCTTAAAAACCATTTTGGTTATGTGGTATCTGACTTCTTTACAGCTCAAACAAGGTCTACCAACACAATTGGAACATGGGAAGTGTATGTCACCAATATCTGAAGCATTTTGAAATGAAAAATCTATAGAGATCTCCAAATTGTTTTGAAAATCGCTTGAGATCCGATCAGTTTCATACATACAAATTCTGTCCATTCTGTAAAAAGAATTTATATGAGTCGTTTTGTCATAAATAATTAAATAGGATTGAACTTTAATAGAAAATACATTTAAGTAAACAATAAAGGATGAAAATAATCAATGTATCAACTACACATGTGAAAAAAACATGCTAATGTGTTATTGAAAAAATGTAAAACCAACTAAAACTTAATGTGTTATCACATCACAACATGACTCCTCCTATAAACCTATTATTAGGGTATCATGAACATGAATAACATCAACCTTTTTCCATCTTCCTACCATACATGACCCCAACAACATGACACATCTTATTATAACCTTATCACATTGCACCTCACCTAAAAAAACTAGGGAAATAATTGTACATATCACCTAAAGACACAAGGACAATCACATTGCATCTTGCCTAAAAACACATGGTCAATCACTTATGAAGGAAGAGTAGAAAAGAAGTGGTAGTTAACCAACCATATAACCACCAACCTAGATATTAGAAAAAATACCCATAACTCAAAACCTCTAATCAATGGTAAGTTTATCCATCTCTGGTTGGGAATGTGTAGAATTAACATAAAATACATGATATATAGATAGCACAAAATATCCAACCTATGGGTTCACATTAACTACATAATCACACACTTCACTACTACCATTCAACATATAAACCATCGCAACCACTTTCACCACTATATGAAACACACCACACCACCACCACATAAGACACATAGAATTTCCCACATTCATTTATAACCCACTTCATTCACACTTAAATTATCCATTCATTTATTGTTAAATTAATTAAATCCATTTACCACACAGTCATTTATATTCCATATCATTTACTTACTATCATTTTTTTGTTTTGACAACATAACTTATTCCATAAATAACCAGGAAACTAATAAAACCACCACACAACAACTCACCATCTCACAATAACCATCATCACCATGTTACATCGGCCAACCATCTCACCAAAACAACCACATATCCCAAAAAAACTATTACACATCACAAAAAACCACACAAACAAAACCACCTCATTACATAATACACCACAACCTCATCACACAACACCTCCACACGACACAACACCACCACACATCATCACTATCACACAACTTCACATGTCACATCCATGCCCACTAACCAACACATTTCAACCCCACATATCACAAAGCCCAACTGGTCACCTCAATCACCATACAACAGCTTATAACATACAATAAAACACAACAAAAAACCTCTCATAGAATCAACATACCCCAAATTCAACAACTTATTCAAGGTCTTATATTAAATTACCCCTTTATTTAGCATAGAAATTATAACACAAATGATATTCCATGGGAAACAAATTAATTAACAAAATATTCGTTCATTTACCTATTTTTCAAGTTGAAATCACATAAAACTAATAAATTAAAACTAAAAAATTAGATCAATGTCTATAAAAACAACGTAGCATATGTGTATAAAGAATAAAATACATGATTTGAGATAATATAGATGGATTTTCACCTGTTCGGATGGGGGAGTTCGTGAGAGGAGTCGACCGCCGGATTGATTTTAGGGTTCTCTCGCGACTGGGGGAGAGCAGCGGCCTGATTGTATTTGGGGATATGATTTACAAATTTTTTTTAAAAAACCATTGGGAAAGGGGTGTTCAGGGAACCCATTCCCAAACAGTTCATCAAAACCATTGGCAAAGGGGTTCCCTTTCCCAACGGTTTTATGAAACCGTTGATAAAGGGTAACTTGAACACCACTTTGCCAACTGTTTCATGGTACCGTTGGAAAAGGGGTAGCCTTTCCCAATGGTTCTAGTGAAATGTTGGGAAAGGGTTTTGTAGACCTTCTTTACCAACTGTTTAATATAACCATTGGTAATGAACCGTGGGTAAAAACCACATTTCTAGTAGTGTTGCTTTTAGTAAAAAAAATAAGTGACAAACTAAAAATAGAGTAAACACATATAGATTGTTTCGATATTTTTGGACAATAATTATTGAGTCATTTGTTATATGTAAAAATAAACTGCACCACGATATGATGCACGTTGTGTCCGATATAACATTAAGTATGTATTTTTATATTAAATTGACATTAAATTGAAAAAAAAAAGAAAATGTGAAATACTAAAAACCATTAAATTTAATTAGTATTGTTTTGATACTTTCAGAAAACTATACATGAGTCATTATTGATGTTTTGAAATCAAACACTCCTCAATTTGATGCACAGTGTAAATAATATGACTAAAAGTGTTTGTTATCAGTTTAAAATTGACATTTTAGTTCAAAATGTGTCACTCACTAAAAACCAAGAAAACACACTGTGATTGTATATATAATTTATTGAAGAGATTCATAAGTCATTTTTGACATGTATGAAGTAGTCTCACATCAAACTAATGAATGATGCGACCAGTAGGACTCAAAATGTGTGCTTCCAGTTTGAAATGAAATTATAGTAAAAAAAATAACTGACATAGAGAAAATCAAAAAAATATATTCATATTGTTTTTATACTCTAGAAAATTGATCTATAATTCATTTTTGACATGTAGGAATCAACATCACCTCTTTAAGATGAACAATATGGCTGGTATAACTCAAATTGTCTCTTTTTATTTAAAATGGAAATCAATTTAAGTTAAAACAATAAATGTCATACTGGGAACCGAGAAAATGTATTTTTATTGTTTTTATATATTAATAAAATGATCCATGAGTAATTTTTGATGTGTAGGAGTAAACATAACCTCAATAAGATACATGGTGTGTCTTTTATGACTCCACGTGTGTATTTTTATTTAAAAGTGACATTAATTTATGTAAAAAGAACAAGTGACATACTAAAAACTGATAAAATGAATTCATATTATTTTTATACTTTAGTAAAAGGATGCATGATTCGTTTTTGACATTTAAGACTCAATCATACCTCATTACAATGCATGGTGTATCTGGAATAACTCAAAGTGTATATTTTTATTTAAAATTGACATGAATTTAACAAAAAACAAAATGTGACAAACTGAACACAAAGAAAATGCTTTCGGATTATTTTTATATTTTACGAAAATGATCTATTATACATTTGTGACATATAGGAATCAGCCTCACATCAATACGACTTACGGTGTGGCTGGTATCACTCCAAGTGTCACTTTTTATAAAAAATTGACATTGATTTAAGTAAAAACAACATGTGACATACTAAAAACTGATAAAATTCATTCATATTGTTTTTTTATGTTTGGAAAACAATCTTCTAGTAATTTATGACGTGTAGTGATCATTAAATCCTCAATATGACCCGTGGTGTGGATGGTATAACTCTAAGTGTCTATTTTTATTTAAAATTGACATTAATTTAAATAAAAACAACATGTGACAAACTCAAAACCAATAAAATTCTATCAAATTGTTTTTATGGATTATGAAAATGATCCATGGGTCATTTGTGATGTGTAAAAGTAAATTTAACCTTAATCTGATGCATAGTGTCACCGGTATGACCAAACGATTCTGTTATTAGTTTAAAATGGAAATTTTAGTTCAAAATTTGTCATTCATTGAAAACCAAGAAAACACACTCTGATTGTCTTGATAATTTTGGACAGAAAAACATAAGTCATTGTTGATGTGTATAATGCAGTCTTACGTCAAACTGACGCACGATATGACCAGTATGACTCAAAATGTGTGTTTCCAGTCTAAAATGATATTTTAGTAA
Source organism: Viscum album (assembly GCA_963277665.1). Taxonomy (NCBI): domain Eukaryota; kingdom Viridiplantae; phylum Streptophyta; class Magnoliopsida; order Santalales; family Viscaceae; genus Viscum; species Viscum album. The sequence continues at coordinate 431,974,452 of OY728153.1, read as the reverse complement.
AAAAACACAATGAACATACTGAAATCTAAAAAATAGAATTCGGATTTTTTTGTAACATTAATGAAACTATCCATCAGTAATTTTTGATAGCTATGAATCATCTGTACCCCAATACGACACATGGTGTGGTAGATATAACTCCAAATATTTCATTATTTAAAATTTACATTAATTTTAGTAAAAGAACAAGTGACCTACTTAAAAATGAGAAAACGCATTCATATTGTTTTAATATTTTAGGAAAATGATCCATAACTCATTTGTAATGTGTAGGAATCTACCCCACCTCAATAGGGCACATGGTATGATTAGTATAACAACAAATGTGTCATTTTTATTAAATATTGACCTTTTATTTATGTTTTATTTCCTATTAATATTTATTTTATTTCTTTATAGTGTTACTAACATATTTTTTTCCTTATATAGGTGGAATATTTTTCTTGGGTTGAGATGATTTGTTCGACAACTAATACCATGGTAGGACATTTTTGAGAGAGGATAACGATCATCAAAATATGAAATATGAATGTTTTAGAATGTTTGTAGGACCATTGTAAAAGTAATTTTATAAAACATTGTGTTTGAAATGTAAATATCATCTTTTATTCTATATATTGTGGGTGTGAATTTTTTTATTGATGAAGTTAATCAAATATATATAGCTGTTTTGATTCTGGGTGTACAGTTTTAATTACAGGTTTGATTTTGGGTGTGTTGTTATATAAAAAAACCCGCATGGGGCCAGGCCTTTATCAGCACTAAAAAAGCATTGATAAAGGGACCCACATATCATAATTTTGGTTAACATCAATTTTTTATCCCTATTAAAGGCCATTTTGCACATTGTGAAAGGCCATGTGTGTAGTAGTTTTTACCACTCATTCATCTTGTTTGGTTCTCCCTTAACTTATATATATATTAATTTATATAAATATTTAGTTATATTTATTCATATTTTAATAAATATTTATATTAATATATATTCATATATTAATATATATAAATAAATATATATATATATAGTTGAATTTATATATTTATATCTATTTGTATATATAAATGTAGTTATATATTTATATCTAAAAATTTATTTTTATATTAATATATATTTATAATATTATTTTGAAATTTTTTTTAAAATATTTTTTTT